>CP136059.1:42687500-45087500 GCA_032464435.1 Aegilops umbellulata | reverse complement strand
CAACTTTATTGAAGACAAAGGCAACAGCTAGACGAGGCACAAGGCCAAGTCCTCACAAGAAGCAGGTTTCCTTCCATGTGCCATCTAGTGAAGACGAAGCTGATGATGAGGAATTAGCTGAAATCATCAGAGACAGACAACAAAGGGCCGCTAGAGCCAAAGAAAGCAATGTGCCTCTTCTGCTTGATCCCAAGTTGATCCTCGACTTCATTCATCTCTGGCACAAGGACCCTAACACTCCTATGCCTGATTTCAATGCCACACCTAGCCAAAGTCACATGTTGATAGCCTTCATAGGCAAAGAAAAATGGAAGTTTGAGAAGGCCAGGCAACTGAACAAAGCTCAATACAAGAAGGAGCGATTTCTGAAGAAGAATGTTATCAAAATGACAACTAATGAACTTGTGGCCATGCAAGCTAAGAGCAAAGCACTCAGTGATGAATTTGACGCATACCATGCAGATTGGCTAGGAGCCAACGTCAGATTCATCAGAATGGCCAAGGGATTCACCTCAAATGTTACAGCCTCAATGCAGCGTGAAATTGCTCAAGCTGAAGCATCTGCATAGCTAACTGAAGAAAATGCAAGCACAGCTGATGACAATCAGGTTGTTGATGATTCTAAAAGCACCAGGGCTGATGAAGAAATTCCAGCCGCGGAAGAAACTGCTAGGGCAACCTCTAGTGTTGCGCCTAAGGAACAAGCCAGGCCAGTTGAAGCATATGCTACTGCGCCTGAAGACACTAAATATGACAGGGAAACTCCATCAGTTGCGCCTGAAGAAACTGCACCAATTTCTTCTACTCCTACCGCACAGACGACAAGTCCTACCCTTCCTTCTTCATTAGAAGCTAAGAAAAGAAAGGCAGCAGAGCGAGCAGCTGTGAAGAAAAGGAAAGCATTTGCATCCTCAGAGTCATCAGCTCCCAAGAAAGTGAAGATTTTGACAAGCTCCTATGCAAATCCCATAGATGTTGTTCCTCTATCAAGCATGCCATCAAAGGAGATTGTTCCCTTTGGTGAGGACTAGGTGATTCCAAGTGAATCTGATGAAGAAGCTCCCTCTGCTGTTACGCCAGAGTAGATTGATGAAGAAATTGAAGCGGACAACATCACTTCCACTCCACTGGTATCCTCGCCCATGCATCAGTTTCCTCAGTCCCCGATTCAAACTGAACAAATTCACACGGGCACTAAAGAACATCAAGCTTATCTTCTCACTATTCCTGAAGAAGTTCCGGCCACTAGAGCTAATGATAATGTTGCTGAAGAAATGGAGACCCAGGATGTTGTTGATGACATTGTTCCTGAAATTACTTAGCCTGCAGTTCCAGAGTCTGTGATTCAAGAGGATGTGAAGACTTCGACTGACAATCCTCAGCCCAAGCCACAGAATCCTTTCTCCAAGAAGCAGAAGTTCAAGGCTGAAGATTTCCTCAATGAGCACATTTTCTTCACTGACTACAATCCTTATGACTTTGCTCATCTTCAACGCAAGCGTTTCTTGACTGCTAGCTAGATGAACCTCTATTCCTCACTTTTGTTTGATAAAGACAAGATCTTTGACCATGAGCAAATTCGCCATGTGGACATGGAGTCTCTACCTTGCTTCACCCCAGTCCTCAGTGTTCTTCATGACGCTGGGTTGCTCAACTTCTGCACCGACATCTGCGACTGGAATGAAGAACTCATTCTTCAGTTCTATGCCAGGTTGCACATCACACGCAACGTTGAGGATGTGAATTCATGGGTATTGGACTAGATGACAGAAAACACTCACTATAAAGATTCGGCCTCTGAATTACTTCATGCCATCCCAGTCAGTCCTCCTTTTGAAGGTGCAAGGCTCATCTATGCTGACCCTGAACTCTCAGATTATCTGATGCAAGTGCTGATGAAGCCTTTAAAGCCAGGCCAAGCTCCAAGGATCAAATTCCTCATCAAGGGATTGCTTTATGTGCCCAGGACAGTGTACATGATATTGACCAAAACCCTCAGTCCTATCAAGGGCCACAACTCTGATGAAGAAGAGGTTGTTAACATCATGAATAATCTGCTTTTCAACATCATACATGGTATTCCTATCAACTACCAGAAATTCTTCATGAGGACTTTGGCCAATGTAGCTCTGTCACAGTTTGAACTGAAGCCTTATGCTCCCTGGATAATGAGATTCATCAGATCAATGTCTTCAATCAACTACGAGGCTGACATTCTAAATCATCACAGCTACTTGCCCCCAATCGAGGTCCTCAAATGGCCTTTTTCCTTAGCTGATGAGAAGGGCAAGGCTGCTGTTATTGATGAAGGCACTCGTCCATTGGATGGATAGTTACGCAAAGCTACATCCTACTCCACCAATGATGACTCTGCCACTCATGACACTGCCAAAAATGCTTCAAAGCAAAATCCTCAAGCCACTGCTCCAAGGGTGATGACTGATCGTGAGCTTCTCCTCAGTCTTCATCAGAAGGTTGACCGCAACCACAAATGGTTCAAGCGACAGTTTGGTTCAATTCTTCAGAATGTGACAATCACACAAAACACTGTGAAGAAGAACCATTACTATCTGCATTAAGTTTTTGATCGCACTTGGGTTGTACTGTCTCACCTCTATGGCTACGAAGATCTCAAGAAAATGGGCTTCAAACAGGACTTTGACTGGTCTCAGCCACCTTTGAGGAAATTCAAGAAGGTCAAAGTTCCTCACTTGGTGGCCAGCTCATATTATTCATCGCGCAAGACTGATGAACATGAAGACTTGGACGACACCGCGGCAGGCCCTACATCAACGGACGACCCCAACAACGCTGGCGCTCCTCCATCGACATCTCGATGATATTCTTCAGGGGCGTTAGTCCTCAATTTTTGTCCCTTTTGGTCATTCGATGACAAAGGGGGAGAAATTTGAGTCAGTTTTCAAGCGGGTCTATATATATGGGCGTTTTTTTGCTAAGTTACAACTCTCGTTCTTCTAAAGTATTTGTTGGATCGAGTTGTAAACTTAAGTCCTATGGTGGTCTGATACTTTTGCTCTATTTTTCTGCATGCTATTTCCTCATATATGTTAATGCACGCATGTTGAATTACATCAGACATCATATTTCATCATACATTTCAAATTCTTCATATCATATGTTAAATGCGTGTATGAATTACAAGATACAGGGGGAATCTCCATGATTCTACTCTACAATGTGCATTGCTATTCAAAGCAAATTCCTCACATATGCACTTCTCCAGGGGAACTTCTTCTATATCTTGCAATCAAATTCCTCAATATCAATATTTACACTTCATATGTTTATCCCCGTTGAAAACTTAACCTATATTGTCATCAATCACCAAACAGGGGGAGATTGTAAGTGCATCTAGTGCCCCTTAGTGATTCTTGTGTATTGAAGACTTATAGGTTGAGGGATTAATCTGTTTGTGAGTGTACACATGTCTATAAGTCTATAGGGATTTTGATATTTACAGAGAAAGTCGACCCCTAAAAATGAATGTCTTCAACTGAAGACTTTGGCTTTCTGATGACTTTGAAAGTGAAGAATTGGTGTGACCGTGAAGACTCAATATTCATGCGAGGAATATAAGCATTAAGAGTTTTGTTTTCGTAGTTTCATTTTTCTCTTTCTTGAGTCATAGGAAACACCGTACTGTTAAAGGGAGTCGAGTTAAAACTAAGGAAAAGTTTCCAAGTGATGCTCGTCTCAAAATCCTACAGCTAGCCAATCCTTTCGAGTGAAGCCATTGGAAATCTCATACATTTCAGTCAAATTCTTCAGTAACAGAGAGGAAGATCTTCTGGTCTCTGAGGAATTTGTTCTGATTGAGGAGTTAGGAATTTGCCAGTGCGGATTGTCTACAAGTGAGGAACATGATAGCCCTGAGGAATTTGATACTCAAATATTCGACCATTGCTGTGTTACGCGCCAACTATCCCAAAATATCTACCCACCTAACGGTCATATAATTGATGGGCATTTATATCTTATCATGTTAGGCTGCTCTCTAGGCTATAAATAGCCACCCCCTACGACCACTAGTCGGTTGGCTGCTCCAAGAGAAACTGACACTTGTCATTGAGAGCATCCCATCCTCCGAGGACTTTGAGCGAAAATCATCAAGTGAGGAAAACCTAAACCCAAACACCTACAAACCAAAAGTAATTGAGCATCACTGAAGAGATTATTCCTGTGTGGAACCGACGCTTGTTACCTTTGAGGATTGTGCATCCTCCAAACGGTTAGGCATCATGGTCTAGTGCATCCAAGAGGAAATTGTGGATCGCCGAGTGACCAAGTCTGTGAAGGTTTGGAAGTCACATGAAGACTTACCACGAGTGATTGGGCGAGGTCTGTGTGACCTTAGCTCAAGGAGAATATGGTGAGGACTATGTGTCCGGGACTATGTGCCCTCAGGTTTAAATACCTAGCTCCTCTAAACAGACGTACGACTATCACAACAGTTTGAACTAGTCTACCAAATCATTGTCTTCACCGAGCTACTGGTTCTATTTCCTCAACCCTTCCATTTCCTCATTCATATACTTTCGTACTTGATCGTTACTGTTTGAAGACTTTGATTGAATATTTTCTCAATTTCCTCAATCCTATTTCTTCAGTTAGTTTGTCTTCAACCTGCTTATCCCGTGTTTACGCTACTTGTACTCTGTTCTTGTTTTCATTTCATCATGATGACTGTGCTACTGCTCTGTTATGCTTCCATCTGAGTACTTATTCCGCTGCTAGTCGTTCATGACTTTGGAATTTCCTCACCTTGAAATTCCTCAGTGACGAATTTGTAATAATCGCCTATTCACCCCCTCTAGTCGATATAACGCACTCTCAACGCATTAAAATTCAAGGGAATGGTAGGACGGTCCACTGATCTACAACACCATAGATATGCAAAAACTATCAGGAGTAAGTTCATGATAAATTTAAGTTCAATTTACTGGTACACATTGGTCCTAAACAAACGGTTTTTAACCCCTTTCCGCGATGGCATTCGGAATCATCGCCAAGTGAGTGTGGGCGATAGGGGGGGTCCTTCCCACACGACCTAGAAACCATTGGGGATATGCCCTCCTGGCACACACGCTCGACAAAATGAGGTCATGTGCGACTGGCGAGCACTCAAATATAGAAATATGTACAGTAGTGCTAAAAAATACAATTATACAGGCGAAATCATTTCTGGTCATAAGTACATCCCACATAGTCAGTCACCACTAAACGTTTCCGTTCATATATACGTCCCACACAGTCACTACAAGGAAAACGTTTCCGCAAGGTGGCTTAACGCAAACAGTTTTGAAGAGAATGTCATGTGTGATTGTTCATTGATCCAACACGGTTTATTCCTAGAAACTGTGTGCGTTGCCTGAGGTCATCGCCCATGTCGTTTCTCATTACCCGTTTGCAATAGGAAAACCCAATTATTAATCATCCATTTACTAATCTAATTGACATTCATATTAAGCACATTATATATTCCATTTCCATATTAAGGAAGCATGATTTCATAATTGAAATACATCAGAGTACAACATGATATAGCTTCAGCACTGAGCTACGCCATTACACAACTGCACCGGCAACAAGTTTCACATGCAGCATCTAGAACCTTTCGAAATTAGCAGCATAGACGGTACATAGAGGGATGCATCTCATCTGGAAAACTACTGAAGCGGAAGGCGAATATTGAGCCTTCATTCATGTTGAAGGTCTTTGCAACTTTAGGCCAGTGCCTCTGGATGATTGACCATCCATCCTTCGACCTCTTCAGGAACACTTCAATATTGAACCGTGGGTGATGTATGAAAACTTTCCGCGCCTCCTGACCACAGAGGTGGTTTGAGAGGTAATCATCAGTGAAGCCGGAAAACAAGTATGTGCATAAATATCTTCTCTATATTGGAAATGGGGCAAAGGAATACAAAAAAGGCAACGTATAATAGTTAGTACCATCTTGTAAACCTCAGTGCTTCCCATTGTTTCACTGCAACACATATAAGGTAGTTAGTCATCACGTTAAGTAAGCGTGCGCATGCTATCAGTAAAATATGTTGATGAAAAATAAGCACATTGCACATTCATCAGATTAATTCAAGCCACATGGAAAACCCATTTGTCCAAACCAAGCATGATTAAGAACTAGGAAATATAGCACTTGTATATGTTTCTCATGTATTAAGTGCAGCCAAATTGGATTTATTCCTCACATGGTATACAATAACAGAATGCAGCCAAAGCAACTCAACATCGCATTGAAGAATTGAACCAAGCAGTTAACTAAACACCACAACAAATGAACCAAACGTTAATTGCGCACCACATTGCACAATATAACATACTCCTCCTAATAGAAGATCAGAGAGTTAACCAAACCAAGCATCCTTAACAACTTGGAAATATAGCAATTGTATTTATTTCTCATATTTTTAGTACAACCAAATTTGATTTATTCCTCACATGGTATACAATAACAGAATGCAGAATGCTGCCACAACAATTGAACATTGCATTGCAGAATTGAACCAAGCTGTTAACTAAACACCACAACAAATGAACCAAATGTTAACTGAGCACCACATTGCACAATATAACATACTCCTAATAGAAGATCAGACAGTTAACCAAACCAAGCATGCTTAACAACTTGGAAATATAGAAATTGTATTTGTTTCTCATGTATTTAGTACATCCAAATTTGGTTTATTCCTCACATGGTATACAATAACAAAATGCAGCCACAACAATTGAAGATCGCATTGCAGAATTTGAACCAAGCAGTTAACTAAACACCACAACAAGTGAACCAAGCCACAACAAATGAACCAAGCAGTTAACTAAACACCAATTGAAAAATATAACATACTCCTAATAGAAGATGAGATAGTTAACCAAACAAGCATACTTAACAACTTGGGAAATATTGCACCCTAAAGAATTGAACATCACATTTGCATAATCGAACCAACCAGTTAATTGAACACCACATTGCACGACATATAGAACATATACACTATAGTAGAAGATTGCATGGTAAAAGTAGATAGCACAATTCACTAGAATTTGTTAAGAAAAGGCAGTAGCTAGCAAACTGAACATTGGTTCCTCATAGTGAGCTAATAAGACAAGCTACTCCTCATTGTCGGAGATAATGATGATGATTGGCTCCTTGGACATGGAAGAGGGCGAGGCCTCCACATCGTGGGTGCCCTCGTTGTAGTGGTGAGTTGCCTAAGCTGCTCCAGGCACCAACCTGCTGGCTCTCGAGATGAGGTAAGCACGTGCACATTGTGAAAACACCATGTAGTCTTCGTCAAAGGCACTGACGGTAGCCTCGAGAAAACACCACGAACTGTTGTTTAAAGCAGCCAACCGCATCGCGGCGTCGGCGCGCGAGGCGTCAACGGTGGCCTCGACGACGGTGGCCTCGACGGCTAGGTGCTCCTCCGAGATCTGGGGGTCGGCACGAATGGCAGCCATCACGACCTCATCTGCGCGTGTGGCCGTGATTTGCTTCTTCACTGCCAAATGCTACCAGAGGTCCTGGCTATACTGCATGCACCATGGCTTAGGGCGGGGCTTATTTGGTGGAGGGGTCGCTGATTGGGTGGAAGGTGTCACGCTCGCGTCAGCAGTCGGGGCATGTGGGATGTGGAAGGAGGAGGAGGATGGGGGTCAGGTGTGGATTACCGGCCTGGATAGGCGAGGCCGAGCAGCATGAAGGAGGGTTGCTGGCAAGGACGCGGCAGTGCTGCACGCAAGGAGTGAAGGTTTCAACATGGAAAGGAAGGCGGGAAGCGGAGAAATGTGGCTTTTGGTAAGGGGGGGCGGGGAGGTAGATATTTCTGCGGAAGCCTAAAATTTAGAATCGCTTTAGCCAAAAAACTGGCGCGCAAACTGTCATCAGACACGGTCCGAATTTTTGTGCTACATCTCACACGGTTGGTTATAATGAACTGTGTGGGATCTACTTGATTTTTCGTCTTGATTTGAATTACATAACTCGTCTAAAATTCATGAAACTTGGCAAGCTATCATGGAGCGAGATCAACATGTCGTGGTAAATTTTTTGTCCCATTTGGGGCAGGTTTGGGTATATGCTTCTCACAAACCAGAGCTTCCCACAACAAGCATGATGGTTTCGGTAGGGAACGCCCCACCATTGGGGACAAAACTATATCCATTGCCTCTTATTGCTTTAAAAAAATTCTCGTGTCTACATAGAACAACAGGAGTGTTGTGTTATTTTTTGTGATTTTTCGGGGTTCGTTTGGACATTTTTATGCATTAACTAAGTTTTTAATGCATTTATGTGCATAATTCAAATTTGAACTACATGCACCAGTCCATATAAATTGGTTGAAAAATCAAATATGTGTCCTTGGGTGCATGCTTAGGTCCCATGCAAGAAATGGGAATGAATTTCAAACACCATGGCACCGTTGATTGCCGGCGAAACATGGAGATGCCTGGTTTTTAAATTCTACTAAATCCAAAACTCGTCTGAAATTCATGAAACTTGGCATGCTATCATGGAGCGGCATCAACATGCCGTGCTAAATTTTTTGTCCCATATGGTGCAGGTTTAGGTATATACTTCTCACAAACTAGAGCTTCTCACAACAAGCATGATGGTTTCGATAGGGAACACCCCACCTTTGGGGACGAAACGATATCCATTGCCTCTTATTGCTTTCAAGTTTTTTTTCTCGTGTCAACATAGAACCACACGAATGTTGTGTGAATTTTTGTGTTTTTTCAGGGTTCGTTTGGACATTTTTATGCATTAACTGAGTTTTCAATGCATTTATGTGCATAATTCAAATCTAGACTACATGCACATGCTCCAGTGCATATTAATTGGTTGAAAAATCAAATCTGTGTCCTTGGGTGCATGCTTAGGTCCCATGTAAGAAATGGGAATGAATTTCAAACACCAGGGCACCGTTGATTGCCGGCAAAACACTGAGATGCCTGGTTTTTAAATTCTAGTAAATCCAAAACTCATCTGAAATTCAAGAAACTTGGCATGCTATCATGGAGCGGCTTCAACATGCCGTGGTAATTTTTTTGTCCCATTTGGGGCATGTCTGGGTATATGCTTCTCACAACAAGCATGATGGTTTTTGGTAGGGAACGTTCCACCTTTGGGGTCGAAACGATATGCATTGCCTCGTATAGCTTTCAATTTTTTTTCTCGTTTCAATATAGAACAACAGGAGTGTTGTGTGAATTTTTGTTATTTTGGGGGGTTCGTTTGGACATTTTTATGCATTAACTGAGTTTTCAATTCATTGATGTGCATAATTCAAATTCGAACTACGTGCACATGCTCCAGTGCATATAAATTGGTTGAAAAATCAAATCTGTGTCCTTGGGTGCATGCTTAGGTCCCATGCAAGAAATGGGAATCAATTTCAAACACTAGGGCATCGTTGATTGCTGGCAAAATGTTGAGATACTTTGTTTTTAAATTCTAGTAAATAAAAAACTTGTCTAAAATTCATGAAACTTGGCATGCTATCATGGAAGGGTACCTAACATGCTGTGGTATTTTTCGTGTCCATCTTGAGAGAAGGCGCACTCGAATAATGACAGCCAACAAAGGCATTTTGAAAAAAATAGCTGCCACCTTAATATCTCAAACGTTTGTATAATTCACACCGTGTGCGTTCGATTAACCATTCTCGTGACGCCATGTGTCTTGGTTTTAATGGCTATAGGAGGTGCCGTGTGGACAACTGCTTGACTGAATGGGAGGCGTGCGAGTGCAGTCTGGTGCGCAGGCTCACCGGGAAGTGTACAAGTTGTTCAATGCATGATCTGTGCATCTCTTCAACACGGACGGTTCAGATTACGGTGTGCAAATTAAAGCCAGACTTCGGCGCTAAGCCAAGAGACACTGCTATTTGTCAAAATGTGCTGCTAAATATCAATAGCACTCTCTATTTTATGCAACTAAAATTCGGTAATTAAGCATAGATTTCATTCATACTAGAGATTAAGCAGTCGTTCTCACTGGGAAGCGAGACAGCCTTGGACCGCCACCCGCCTCTCTCCCACTGGTCTATATTAATGGCACCGCCGAGCGGCCTCAACCCCCATCCTCGCCACACACACAATTCCTCTCTCTCCATCCACATCCTCGACGCCGCTCGGAGTCCTCAAAGCCCTCAGTGTACGAGGATGCCGCCGAAGCGCCTCATCAAAGGGAGTGGTGATGCCGAGGCTGCTAAAGCATCGGAGCACGGCGTGAATATGGAGATAGAGGTTTCTGTCCCCGTCGACGAGGTGGAGAACGAGGCTGCCAATAAGCGGAGGCAGGTCGAGAAAGAACCGCAAGCGACTCCAGCAGGCCTAGACTTCATCAACAACCTCCCCGATGATATGTTGATAGTCATCATATCCCTCGTCCAAATCAAATATCGGGCGAGGACAACTGCCCTGTCCCGATGGTGGCAAACCCTATGGCTCTGCAGCCCTGTCGACCTCCTCCACGCCCACAAGCTCTACCATGGCTATCGCCAAAGCTTGGATGCGTTCTCCCAGATCCTCGGCAGTCACCATGGCCCAATCAAAGGCCTTATCATGCGCAATTTCCGTTCCAATGGCAAGGACCGAGCCAAGCTTGACGAGTGGTTCTGATCCCCTGCCATAGATCAACTCGAGAAGCTAAGTTATAATGATGGGCATATGAGCTTGCTGCCAACATCCGTGCTCCGCTTCGCGCCCACGCTGCGCCTCGCCAAGTTCATGAACTGCCATTCCCCCCTCCTTAATGACGCGCCCGCTCTTTTTCTACCACGACTGAAGCACCTTGAGCTCGGCGCTGTCCCCATCCCAAAGGATGACATGGAGCACCTGCTCTGCGGCTGTACTGCACTCGAGTTCCTTTGTCTTCAGGCGATGAATTGGTCGAGTACCTTGCACATCACCTTCAGGACTCTCCACACTATTTATGTGTGTTGCTGGTGCTGCAATGAGAGATCACAAAAGGCGGACAACAATATGGTCATCAGGCACACACCTTCACTTAAGAGATTACTTGTAGTTGATCAACAAGGTCCAACAAGAATCAATGTCATTTCTGCGCCAAAATTGAAAGTGATGGGCTAATCATTTGTCAAATACTACAACTTTCAGGTACAGCAGTCGCCTTATATACCTCTTCTTCTTGATATCAGCGTTGTTTCTAGTTTCGAAGATGTATGTTCGTCTGTCATCCAGCGAAGCTTCACCCAGAATCTGGGCACAGTGATGGTCTCGGCACTAGAATCTATCTTCCCCAACCTGGACCAAGTTGTCAGTTGCCTGAGATGCTTTCCGTGCCTAAAGAAGCTATATATCGAGGTGATGTTCCTTTCCTGTTAAATGTTAACCATAAGGGAGTTCAATTTTTTGCACCTTTTAACAAGTTTACAATGACAATCACTACAAAAAAAATACACTTCCGTGATGATACGGTATTGTCAGAGTAGGTCGCGTTTTCTGTCATGCATGTACATCCATGACGATTTTATGACAGAATCAAGATATTCATACCTGTGCTGTCGTAGAAGTGTTCCATGACATTACCAAAATTATCATCACGGAAGTGTCCACTTCCATGACGATAAATCGCGCGTCACAGAAGTGCTTTCGTTAAGGGTGACCGACACGTGGCATCCACCGTAATGGAACGCTATTAAGCTATCGGGTCGGGTTTTGGATCCGATAGCCCATTAACAGCCCCGACCAATGGGGATTTTCCACGTGTAAAATCATCATTGGCTGGAGGAAACACGTGTCGGCTCATCGCTAGGACAGATGTCATCCACTCATTGGACAGAAGACGCCTATGATACGTCGACACGTGGCACGGCGCAATAGAGGCCCATTCCTGTGAAATGGCCGGCCCGTTTGACTTGGTCAAAAGGTGGCGGGTCGGGCCATGGAAAGCCTGTTAACGGCCTATTCGCATATAGCCCATTTACAGCCCGCTAACCCAAGGCCCGTTAGGCCCTATTCCAATTAGGCCTAGTAGCGTCATCTGGCGATCCAATATGATTCCAGCCCATTTTCACTTCTTGCCCATGTATGGCCCATGACGTCTTTCGGCCCATATAAGGCCCTATGTAACTCTTGGCCTATTAATGGCCCGTGGTGAAACTGGCCCGTAATGAAAGTGTATCACTTTACACCCATTAACGGCCCGTGGTGAAACTGGCCCGTAAAGAACAGTGTATCACTTTATACCCATTAACGGCCCGTTATTCTGTTGGGCCGTTTCCAGCCCATGTTATCTTTCGGCCTTCTCAAAGCCCATTTATTCTTGGGCTGTTTTCCAGCATTCGTTTACTTACGGCCCGTTACTGTCATTTTCTGCTTGTGGGCCAAATTCAGCCCGTGGTTACAGTCGGCCCGTTTGTGGTCCGTTAATACGTTGGGCCGTTTTCATAGCGTCATCAAATACGGCCTATTAACAATGGCCCGTTATGGTCGGCCCATGAACGGACGATTCCAACTCTAGCCCGTTTATGGCCAGAATGCGGTCTGTTTGGCCCATGTTTGGCCAATCGATCATACGACCCATATAAGACCCATTGATGATACGGCCCGTAGAAGGCCCATTGTTTCTACGACCCATAGAAGGCCCACTGTTTCTACGGCCTGTCGAAGGCGCATTGTTTATACGGCCCGTAGCAGGCCCACTGTTTCTACGGCCTGTAGGAGGCCCAATGTCACTACAGTAAATATTAGCCCATGGTTATTGTGGCCTAGTTTTAAAAAATAGGTTATTGCAGCCACTAGCAACCGCAGAAAAAGAACTGCACTGACTACAAGAAAACGAATAAACAAGACAACAGGGAAATAAATAAGCAAGCAACTTACACTAGGCTATCATGGCCATTACACATATTACATCCACTGGGCATCAAAGTTCGCCACCAGTGCAAATATACGGAACACAACAGCATATAAACACCGCAGCAAAACAAGTCCAAAACTGAAACCACTTCAGAAGAGCTCAAGAAACAATATCCTGGGTACCCATAATGCTTGCAAGATGCTTAGCAAGCTTATTAACTTTCTCTTATTTGGCGCTTAAGTCCTCCAGCGCTTGCTGTTGCACCAGAAAGTATGCATCTGAATTCTGCATGGACTTCCTTAGTCCTTCGGCTTCCTGTCGCATAACATATGATCAATGTCTTTCAACTTGAAGTTGAGACTGAAGAAGCTGAACTGATTCAGGCAACGAGTTCAAAGAGCAGTGGTGGCCAGTAACTCGAACACTACATCAAGACAGGACTTTGGGGTTGTCTCAGTGTCTTCAATATAGTTTTTATCAGCTTTCTTGGAGACCAACAGGGATGTCTCACTATCTTGAACCTTATCTGCATTACTTCCTTTACCATTGTATAACAGGGTACTCTTCTCCAATGTTTTATCCGCATTCTAAAAGATAAACGAACAAACACATCTTAGGTTTACAATGTAGTATATGAAACTCATTTTGGTAAACCAGTTCAGTAGTAAGGTGGACAGGATAACAACATGAAACAAACATATATCTATGTAGTATGGTCACTGTATGGTCTATATCATTCTAGTTTATGTTGCCAAATCAAGATAGATATAGTTCGAATCATATCTATTTAAGATAAAGCAGCATAGACAGAATATAAGTGTTGGAAACTAGACAGCAATAACAACACTTGTAATGTGCCTGGCATGAGGACATAACTGTTTATTCAATTGAAACTAAAATCAACATAGAGCAAGTTACAACAGCAAATAACCAAACACGTTGAAGAAATAGGTTTAAAACATACTTGTTGCGCCATTGGAGTTTCAATTGCATCCTTCAAATTTGAAATTAGTTGGTATCAGTAAATACAGTGATGCAAGAGCAAAGTAGTATGAACCATAGCTACGGAACCTGACCTGAGAACAATTCTTCTTCTGCTTTAAGCGTTGACTTCGGGTTCGTAGTGGTGGTCCTCGTGATTTGGGCACTGCAGTTGCCTTACTAACTACTCGTGTTTGGGTTATCTGTGGTGGAGACGGTGCTGTGTCAACGGGAACTGGGTGTCTATCTGCTGGGGTTGGGGTTAGAAGGGGTGTAGCTAGTTCTCTGTCCAACTGGGTAGGGGTACAATCTGCATCAGTGTGGGTTATGTGTGGTGGGGCTGGTTCTTAAGCAAGTACAACCATGGTTCTATCTGCATCAACAGGTAGCACGATCTTTTCTAAAGACCGTGTTTTTACTCCCACAGATACTGCCATCACTCCCTCCAATTGAAATGGTTGATAAACAAGAAAAGTAATTGAATGTACAGACATTGTAAGATAGACAGGTGCAATGGATAGTAGGGAAGAAAACAGGGCATGAAATAATTCACGTTTATGTTGTCTAAGCAAACAGAATAGCAGGACATAATTTCACATATATGATGGTTAATTAAACAGGATTTCATGACACAATTTCACATGTATGATGGCTAACTAAACATGATAGAATGACATACTTCAAAATATGATGACTATGTAAACAGGACGACATGATATAACTATACAATGTGTCTATTAAAGTGGTTGCCATGCCATAAATCACAAACATGCCGTCGATGGAAACATGATGGCATGATATAATTCACGGATAGAATGACATAATTTAAAATATGATGACTATGTAAACAGGATGAGATGCTATAACTATATTATGTCTTTAGAAAATGGGTTGGGATGCCATAATTCAGATACATGTTGTCTATGTAAACATCATGGCATGACATAATTCAAATATATGATTTATATACTAAGGAAGTGAGCAGAGCGCAATCGCATATATGATGTGTCAACTAAGGAGATGGCATTCAATATTGTGTATATGATGTAAAAACTAAGCATTGCAATACAACATATGCATTATATGAGTAATATAACCCTACCAAGTTTGAGCATACACCTCAGGGGGATAATAGGACTGGTCATCTGCCTCTAAATCCTCCTCTGAAGAGCTATCTGTAACCATCAAGATATCTGCTTCAGCAGGTAGCATTGTCTGCTCTAAAGACCTTGTTTTCACTCCAGATTTCTCCATCACCAATTCAAATGGCTGATGCACAAGAAGAGCAGTTGAATATACAAACATTGTCGACAAAAGCAATGAGAAATACAAAAAAAGGATGCGATAATATAATTCACATATATGACGCTTGCCTAAACAACATGGCATTGCATAATTCACATACATAATGCCTTGCAACAAGATAACATTGCATAATTCACATATATAATGTCTTGCAACAAGATGGCATTGCATAATTCACATATATGGTAATTAGACACTAAATAGGTGGCATTCACGCAAAGCATGTCTAAACTAAGCAAATGACATAACAATGCAAGATACCATACACACGATATGAGCAACATAACCCTGCTAAGTTAGGGCATGCACCTCGGGGGGGGGGGGGATATGACTGGTCATCTGTCTCTGAATCCTCCTCTGAGGAGCTATCGGTAACCAGCAAGACACGCGCTTCGTCAGATAGCATTGTCTGCTCTGAAGACCTTGTTTCCACTCCAGATTTTTTTATGACCGTGCCGAATGGCTGATGCACAGGAAGAGTAATTGAATGTACTAAAATTGTTGACAAATTTAACATGTAATAAAAAATGATGGCATGATATAATTCACATATAAGATGACTGGCTAACCAGGGTGGCATTGCAAAATTGACATATATGATGCCTGGCTAGACAAGATGGCATTGCATGATTCACATATACGATAAAGAAACTAAACAGATGGCATTGACACAAAGCATGTCTAAACTAAGCAGATGACATCTTTAATGTATACAGTAAGCAATGCAAGGCACCATATGCATGATATTACCAACATCAACATGCCAAGTTAGAGCGAAGACCTCATGGGGTAAATAGGAGTGGTCTTCTCCTTCTGAATCCCCCTTAGAAAAGTTATCTTCCTCTTGATTACGATCCGAAATGGGTGGAGGGGGGCTGCCTTTGCGCCTACCATGGAACGACATCTGCATGAAATTTTATTGCCACGCAAGGCTCGTCTCTTTTGATCTACATGATCAGTTCCATTGTGTACAATAACTGGCATGCATAGGAATAAAACATAGTGAGATTATGTAAGGAGTGCATGCACAAATCCAGAGTGATGGTAGCAAACTATGGATAGACCCAAAACCAATGATAGCAGGCAGAAAATAGCTTTAGTTAAAAAATACAGATAATGGCTCCTTTAATGTTTGTTTGCACCCAACATGAAACTCATAGTAGACACCGGAGATTAACCAGATAGTAGACAGATAGTACTGATTGATGCCCCAGTATGTACCCCACAACCATTTAAAAACTCAAGTTTCGGCATTAGTTTGGACCTGACTCGGAGTCTAATAGGTGAACACGACGATAATGTAGCATGTCATCATATTAAGCGACGCATAACGTAAGCAGACATGGAAGAGTGCGACCTCTCTTGCAGACCCGTATAGTCCTCAAGGTCATCTACACAATTGATGATGGTAATGCAGTTGCCGTGGTTGCCGGCGGCAGGGAAGAAGATCTGAGGCGGCGAAAGACAGTCTGGATAGCGGATCCCTGCTGTGGTGAACCCTTCCGTCGTTGGAGCAGCTGAGCTGGTGTTGAACACAGCGCCACAGGAGCAGGACAAAACACACAAGGTTTTCTTTGACACATATCTGTAACAGAAGTAATTGAGTAAGGGGTTGTGTCGTGGTTTTGTCACGGCAGATGTCCTAGTGAAGGGACTTAGTCGTGGAGCCATCGCCACGGGTTAGCTTGAAGGGGTTAAAGCGGACACAGGGACGCAGAGAGTTTTTATACTAGTTCGGCCCCTTCGATGAAGGTAAAAGCCTACGTCTAGTTGTGATGGAATTGATGGGGTTTCGATGACTAGGGAGCAAACAAGCTTCGCCTAAGTCTTGAGTTTATTGTTGTCTGTCCTTGAACCGTCGTCGGGTCGTCCCCTTATATACATGGGTGACGCCCGTCGGTTCACAGAGTCCCAATCACCGGTTCATACTCGTATCCGGGTTGCTCTCCTTATTCCTAACTTACAATACAAGTTTACATATTAAGCCGGTTTACGACTACAAGTCTTAAACCGACTACAGGCCTTGGGCTCTTATCTGCTTCTTTGGGCTTCAACCCCTTTGAACTACTGATGAAGTTAACCCGGCCCAGGTAGGCCCGTTTACGCCCAGTAGTAATATCCCCAACATTAGGCCCCAGATTGATTTGAACGGGTTCATGTCAATCCTTAGCAAAAAAATCTTCGTCTTCAACATCTACTTGTCGTTGTTGAACCGCCGTGATGTCACCTTCTCTGGTTGCTGTAAACCGGCATGATGTCATCATAAAAATAACATTCATGATATCTTCTTTGTTTAGTGAATCCGCAATAACCAAGGCGACAGCTCCGTTTTCAAGATTTGTGGTTCCTTAATTCACGCGCCTGACACGTGCCTCTTGCCTTATAAATAGGACCGAAGGGTCATTTCTTTTCTCGCCTTCGTCCCCTTCGTCCCCTTTCTCTTCGTCTTCCTTGCGTCGATAGCCTCGGAGCTCCGCCGCCGTCGTTGACCTCTGCACCGTCTCGGGCCGCCGCATCAACCTGAACGTACCAGAGCACTGCGGTAGCTTTCCGCATCTTCCTCGATTCCGGTAAACCTTCTGTTCTTCTTAACCTAGATCTGTTCTTAGGGTTTCGTGTTCTTTCCCGTGTTCATCACTTGTTCATGCTCGTACCCAGACTCCTGGATAGATCTGTGAAACCCTGCTCTAATTAGCAATAGCTTTTATCATCCGCCTGTAGTTTCATTCTTGAGTCCGTAGATCTCATCTATATATCTGCCCATTGATTCATTTCCGCTCTGCTTTAAGTCTTTGACTATTTTTGTCTTCTTTTCTGAACTTGTTTCAGATCCATTGTCGTAATAACACTTTGTGAAACCTGTTTCTGCATACTTAGCCATCCGCAATCTCAATTGCTTTCAATGTTTAGATCAGGCGGTTTAACTTAACAAACCGGTATATACCATTAGTCCCCTTGTTGAATCGCCAGAACTCGTTAGCCATATGATGCCGCTTCATAGAACTCCGGTTTAGATATAGAACTCCGTCATTGCCTCCGGTTTAACAATATTCATACCGGTGTATACTTTTACCCAACACAATCTTGAACCGGAATCACTTATTTTGTAGACTTTACCATGGCCAAAAAAGTATTTGAGTGCAACTGGGCTCCTTCTCGCGTCACAGAAACTCAACTGAACAACTTAGTCCTGGCTGGCGCTTTAAGCAGCAAAAACACCATCCATTGGAGGGTCCCTGGCAAAGAATGTCCTCCCACACCTCAAGAAGGAGAGGTTGTCGTTTTTGCAGACCACTTAGCCCGAGGTTTTAATCCGCCCGGTTCAAAATTCTACCGGGATGTCTTGGCCAACTTCCAACTCCGTCCGCAAGACACTGGCCCCAATTATGTGACCAACATATGCCATTTCCAAGTACTCTGTGAGGTGTTCTTTCAAGAGGAACCCACAGTTGAGTTATTCAGAGATTGTTTTCATCTAAACCTCCGCACAGAATTCACTGATGGTTCCAATATGGAATTGGGTGGTATGGCGATTCAGAAGAGGAAAGAGGTCACTTATCCTCACGCAAAATTGCACAGCCATCCCCAAGAATGGAATCAATCATGGTTCTATTGCAAAGACACCTCCCCTGCCGATGAAAATCCCTTGCCTGGCTTTCGTCCGGAGCGGCTTAGCAATACACACCCCTTTCCACAAAGGTTAACTGCCAAGGAAAGGAGTAAATACGCTCCTCAACTGTCCAAGCTCAGAGCCTTTATGGCCAACGGTTTAACAGGAGTTGATCTCGCTCGCTGCTGGATATCATGGAGCATACTGCCCCTTAGTCAACGCTCCAGTTTGATGTGCGAATACACGGGTAGTGTTGACGATCCACTGCGACACATAAACATCCAGCTCACTAACGAAGAAGTCACAGAAGCTGTGGAGAAAATTTTAAACGAACCGGAACACATCTGTGCCCGAACCGGCCTGCTTCCTTTCTGTGCCACCAACAAACCGCCAGCTGTAAGTTTTTAATTTCACCTCTCACTGATCCTGACATTGCTATGCTTGTCTATTATTTGACACCAATATCCGTTGAAAACAGGGAAATGATCCGTTTTGGAGCAAGAAGCTTCCGCAGGAGAAACCAGAAAGACCAACCCGGCCAAAAACCAAAGTCATTAAGAGGCCTGCTCATAAGAAGAGAACCACTGCATCTTTTGATCCGCCCGCTGATGATGATGTGGGTAATCTGGACCCTGCGGTAGAACTTGATTCACTTGGCTTACTTTTCACACGCCTTATTGATGATAATATTTGTTAGGATGATGCCGAAGCTAGTAATGCTGATGCTGCAGAGGTAATCATTCTCTCTTCTGATTCGGAACTTTTGCCTTCACTAAAAACCTGTCAGGAAAACCGGAAAGTTAAATTTTCTCATCCTCTTGCTCACTTGGATCCCAAATTTCTTATGAAGACCCAATAGCACGAAGCTCGCTGCACAACCCGGCACAACGGCCAGGTAGTTACCTCCGCCGGTTTACCGAACAGTCCGGTTTGGAAACGCCGTTCAGAGGTCTCTAATTTGCTTGTCAGTGCTTGTCCTAAAGCGGGCTGTTATCGTCAACCTCTTAATCCGTCTGACTCCGATTATCAGGTTACTTCCCACTCATCCTTTGGTGAGTCATCAGCTACTCAGCTGCCACCACTCAAGACGGTGCTTGGGTAAGCTATATTTATCATAATATTTCTGATACATCATATTGGAACATATGGTTTATTTGATTTTGATTACTCCTTGTAGGGCTAAGCCTAGGCCAAGCAAGAAGGCCCGCCTGGATAAAGCGGCCGAGGAAGATGTCGTTCCTGAACCGGATAAAACACCGGATCCTGAAGCGGTTGGTCGTGAAGATATAACCAACAACCCCCCACTGCAAGGTGATGATGTTATTGCCAAAGAAAGGCCTGTTGACCAACCCGGAAGCCCTATCCGGGTTGAGAAATCCACCAGTCCAATCCGGCATGTTAGCAAACCAACTGCCTCTGGTCAAACCGGTGATGCCAAGGATGATGATGTTGTGATTACTGGCATTGGCCGTACTGAACCTAGTAATCCGGTCGCCTTATCCAGGCATACTGCCAAAGAAGAATTCGCTACCATGAGCAAGGGCAAGTGGAATGTTGATCTGGCGACTTACGCTGCTTGGAATACCCAAGATCTTCATTCCGGCTACTTGAACCGGCTGTATACCAGCCGTGACTATGAAGCCGGCCTGGTGAATATGATGAAGGAAAAATTTGAGGTAACTTCCATGTGCTGTTTCCTGCTAGGATATTTCAATCTTGTTAACTCTCCTAGCCCTCAAGGGCCGGTTTTGCAATCCTCTTTCAAACCGGGACTTACTAATATAAATCTGAATGCTTCAAAGTTCACTGATGTAGCCCCCAAGGGCCGGTTCAACTTTAATGTAGTTAAACCAGGCACTTAAGTAGTTTAATATGGCAACATCAGAACTTTACTTGAGCAAATATGCATTAGCCCCCAAGTGCCAAGTTGAATACTTGTATTGAGCTTGGGACTTTGCAATTAATTGACAGATGAAGATCAAATATGCATTAGCCCCCAAAGGCCAAGTGCATAACTTGTTATGTGGTTGGTACTTCAATTCTTGTACCGTTTGTTAAATCATATGACTGTCTGTATGCAGGCTGAGCTAAAAACCAAAGAAAACCAACTCGCCGATTTTCAAGAAAATTCGAAATCCCAACAAGCTGAAACCTCAAAGGCGAAAGAGGAGTTAACCAGTGCTTTAAGCGTCATGGAACAACTGAAGGAGGGCTTCAACAAAGAGCGGGCGGATTGGGCCACTGAGAAGACCACTTTGACCAAGAAAATTGAGACTGCTGAAGCAGCCTTTAAACCGGTGGTAGATGAGCTAACTAGCATAAAGCGGCAAGTGCATGCCATGACTGCCGCCATCTTTGGTAAACTCCCTTTGACTTCTGTAATAATTTGGCCTTCCTATGATAGGCCTGGTTTGTGAACTCTTTGTACTGTTGTAGGTACACGCATTGGTCACTTGGGGTCAGATGTTCGGATGAAATTGAAGGCCACCTATACATTAATCGAACAGCTGTATACCGGAGCGCAACCGATCATCTCTACTGCATCTCATAACAATCCGGCGCCTTCTTTAATTCAAGATACTCTTAATAGGTTGTAAATGCTTCCCGCCCGTATTGTAGAGCCGAAGAAATCTGCTGCTCGAACCGGTGCCATCAACGTCTTAATACGGGAAAAAGCTTGGGTACCGGATCTCGATCCTGTTGAGGCAGCTCAAGGTTATCCCGGTTCAAAGGAAGATGGTTCGGAGTTCAATGAGGATGACCTGAGAGCGATAAACCGCGCAGTGCGCCCTCTGGCTTGCCAATTGGCGGAGGAGGCAGACTTGTCGCATTATCAAGCTCAATATAACAACCAGAATAAACGAGTGGCTGCACCGATTCCTGAAGCGGAGAATCTGATCCCCCCAATCCGTAAGCATACTTACGCTCCTGATATGGAACCGTCGTCCCTGATCCATGATAAAGCTGTCTTTCAAGCCCTAATGGGAATCGACTGGACCACTGTTGATTTCCAGCCACTGGGTAGGGACGAAGAAGCTGAAGCGGCGCGGGAAGACCCACAACCATCAGATCAGGGTGGTGACCAAGCTTGAACCGGAGGCCGGTTTAAATGGATGCTTTGTTATATTCTGCCAAGAAAACAATGATCTTATTTGGGCACCATGTTGCCTTGTAATAGGATAGCCAATACTCCTGCTTCTGAGATGCCTTCGTGCATGGGCACTGATACTTTTGTTTGAATGGGCGAAACCTTCAATCTATATTTCCTGCAATCACAAAATCTTAAACTGCCGCGGCGGCTTTACCGCCAGCCGGTTTATAACCTTTATATATATGCAATGAAATTGAGGTACACTAGTAGAAAACGGAGCTTTAAAACCGGTTTGTAAGGGCCTTTAGTGCCGGTTATGGAACCGGCACTAAAGTGTGGGCACTAAAGGCCCCCCCTTTAGTACCGGTTCGGCACGAACCGGCGCTAAAGTGCCACCACGTGGCGTGAGCTCGCGCCCTGGTATGGGGGACCTTTAGTACCGGTTGGTGTTACCAACCGGTACTAAATGATTTTTTTTTTGAAAATTTTGGAAATTTTTTTGATTTTTTTTAGATTTTTAATTTTTCAGAATTATTTGATGATTTAGTCTCTAATCACCTCTCTCAACTGCTCAAGTGTGGATCACTCATTCCAAATCATCTAACTTCCCGACCAGTCACCCATCCCTCTCACTACTCCAGCCCGAGCACGCTTAACTTTCAGGTTCTATTCTCCTTCATTTCCGAGTCTGCACTTGTTGTTTTTCTGACAATAGTAAGATGTCAACCCTATTAACCCTCAGGAGTTTAGCTTGAGCATGAAGTCACACATTTCACCGTTTGAGTTTGAAACTATTATTCTAAAAAAACAGTAATTATTTAGTAACGCTATTATTTGTTGAATAAGTTTGACCATAGTTTGACCAGATTTGACCGAAATTCCAAAAATTGAAATAATTATTTAGTAACACTAATACTTCTTGAATAAGTAGTTTGACCATAGTTTGACCACAGTTTGACCAGATTTGTCCAAAATTCGAAAAAACAAAGATACTTATTTAGTAACACTAATATTATTGCGTAATTATTTAGTAACACTCTATATTTCTTGAATCAGTTGTTTGACCGGTTTGACAAGATTTAACCAAAATTCAAAAAAACATAAATTAGAGCATATCTTTTTTTCCTTTTACAATTTTGTCATTTCAAAAATTATCCTAAACCCTAAACCCGGGACATAAAACGTCGGAAACTCTATGCTAAACAGTAAAAACTAAGGGTTTAAACCATAAAACCCAACCCTAAACTCTGAAATCTAAACCCTAGCACTAAACGCTAAAAACGTCTAAAAAACGTCTAAAACGCCCAAAAACTCTATTTTCCCTTTGGAATTTATCGATTTTAAAAAATTGTCGAAACGGAAAACTGGTTGTTTCAGCGGATCAATCTTTTTGTTCTGCAAATTTTGATATATTATACGTATTTTTCTGAATTAGGATGATTTAGTTATGATTTTTTCAAGTTTGAAAATTGCCCTATAGTCCCGGTTTGTGTCTCCAACCGGTACTATAGGTCAGACCCCTTTAGTTCCGGTTCATGGCACGAACCGGTACTAAAGGTTAGACCTTTAGTACCGGTTCGTGCCACGAACCGATACTAAAGGTTATCGTTGGGCCCCGGCCTGACGCCAGCCTGCCACCACCCCTTTAGTACCGGTTCGTGCCACGAACCGGTACTAAAGGTTCAACACGAACCGGCATTAATGCAAATCCGTTCGAACCGGCACTAATGGTACCATTAGTACCGGGCCAAAATCAAACCGGCACTAATGTGCTTCACGTTTGACCCTTTTTCTACTAGTGGTATATGACCAAATTCTGTGATACAAAATACCTGCCATCGATGGGCATGAAGTTGGCTTTAGCCAATCTTGAAACGGAGGTTTATAAACCTAAACCGTCAATGGAGAAAACAGCTCCTGTGTATAAAATGCCGGTTTACCATGTAAACCATGCCGGGTGATGAAAAACACCCTGTTACTCCATAATGGGATGTTAACAGAAAAAATCAAACCGGGCAAATAATCTCCGGATTAAAAATGGTCCGTGTTCCGTCAATTGACAGTTTGAACCGGTTAAAACGTTGTCGATTTAAAAAATGCAAAGCGATAGCAATAAAAAATGTTGGAAGCAAAGGCAATGATAAAACGGTTTGCAAAAAGAGGCTTTATTGAGCAGATCAGATGGTGTTACCATGGTCGGACACGACCAAGCTCCCGATAGGTATAGCTATGGTTCAAGTCAGCCAGGTCCCCAAATGAAACCGTGGCATTATGCCAATCAAAAGGCGTGGCAATGGTTCGGGTTCGACCAAGCCCCCAAGTGATTCTATGGCCTTAGGCCGATCAAGAGGCATGACTGGTTCAGACTTGACCATGTCCCCAAGTGATGTGGTGGCTTTCGCCTATCAAAAGGTGTTGCATTGGTTCAGACACGACCAAGGGCCCCAGTGATGTTTATAAAACTTTCAAGGGGTAAACCGGAGGTCGCTTTAAGACAGAACAGCTCCATGTAACGACGGATGATGTAAAAGAACAGATACCCCGCTTTAGCTGAGGCTCCGGTTTATTATATTAATCATAATATATACATTGTCATAACTATGTACATAAGAAGAGCCTACGACTCAAGTATAGTAGAGCCAAAGATGAGCGATATTCCACGGCCTGTTGGTCTCCTCCTATGATGTGCGTGAGTCTTTATGCTCTCGAATATCGATCAGATAGTATGACCCGTTGTGCAGATTCTTGCTGACCACGAAAGGTCCCTCCCAAGGTGGGGGTAACATATGCATATCAGTCTGATCTTGAATGAGCCGAAGCACCAAATCTCCTTCTTCAAAGGTTCTGGTTGCTGACTCAGCGACTGTGATAACGACGAAGATCCTGTTAGTAAATCGCCGAGCGGGCAGCTGCTATGTCATGCTTCTCATCCAACAGGTCAAAAGCGTCTTGTCATGCCGTCTCGTTGCCCGCTTCAACATAAGCCGCTACACGAGGTGAGTCATGACGGATATCACTGGGAAGAACCGCCTCTGCTCCGTAGACCATGAAGAACGGTGTGTATCATGTGGATCTGTTGGGCGTAGTATTGATACTCCATAACACAGATGGTAGCTCTTCTACCCAACAACCCGGTGTCCTCTACAAAGGAACCATAAGCCGCGGTTTGATGCCTTCAAGATCTCTTTATTAGCTCTTTCTACTTGACCATTGGATTGTGGGTGGGCTACTGATGAAACGTCAAGCCGGATGTGCTCACGTTTCCAGAACTCCTTCATGGCCCCCTTGGATAAATTGGTACCATTCTCTGTGATGATACTATGCGGAAAGCCAAACCGGAAAATCACCTTTTTGATGAACTGAACCGCTGTGGCTGCATCACACTTGCTAACAGGTTCTGCCTCCACCCACTTTGTAAACTTGTCAACCGCCACCAGGAGGTGGGTCTTCTTGTCCTTGGACCTTTTGAAAGGCCCAACCATATCCATCCCCCAAGTTGCAAACGGCCAAGTAATCAGAATCATCCTCAATTCTTGAGCCGGCACATGAGCGCGTCTTGAAAACTTTTGGCAACCGTCACATCGTCTCACCAGATCCTCCACATCAGCATGAGCAGTTAACCAATAAAAACCATGGCGGAACGCTTTAGCCACCAAAGACTTTGAACCGGCGTGATGACCACAATCTCCTTCGTGGATCTCACGCAAAATTTCACAACCTTCTTCAGGAGACACGCAGCGTTGAAACGCCCCTAACACACTGCAATGATGCAATTCGCCATTAACAATAGTCATAGACTTGGATCGCCGGATTATCTGCCGGGCCAAGGTTTCGTCCTCTGGTAGCTTGCCCCGGTTCATGTACGCAAGATAAGGAAGCGTCCAATCCGGAATTACGTGTAGAGCTGCCACCAATTGAGCCTCTGGATTAGGAATAGCCAAATTCGCTTCACCAGGGAGCTTGACCGACGGGTTGTGTAGCACATCAAGAAAAACATTAGGCGGTACCTATTTATGTTGAGAGCCCAACCGACTTAAAGCGTCCGCCACTTCATTCTTCCGACGGTCCACATGGTCCACCTGATACCCCTTGAAGTGACCTGCAACAATATCCACCTCACGACGATATGCAGCCATTAGTGGGTCCTTGGAATCCCAAGTGTCAGATACCTGTTGAGCCACTAGGTCCGAGTCACCAAAGCACTTAACCCGGCTTAGATTCATTTCCTTATCCATCCGGAGATCATGGAGCAAGGCTTCATACTCCGCTGCATTGTTAGTACAAGGGAACATTAAGCGGAGGACATAACAGAACTTGTCACCTCGTGGGGAAGTTAATACGATTCCAGCCCCCGAGCCCTCCAATTGCCTGGATCCGTCAAAATGGATGGTCCAATATGTGTGATCCGGCTTCTCTTCAGGTGCTTGCAGCTCCATCCAATCATTGATGAAGTCAACAAGTGCTTGAGACTTCACCGCCGTTCGAGGCACGTACTTCAACCCGTGCGGCCCAAGCTCTATAGCCCACTTGGCAATCCGACCAGTCGCTTCCCAGTTTTGGATGATATCGCCTAAGGGATCAGAACTGACCACTGTGATGGGGTGCCCTTGGAAATACTGCTTCAGCTTCCGGCTTGCCATGAAAACTCCATATACCAGCTTCTGCCAATGCGGATACCTTTGCTTGGATTCAATAAGTACCTCACTGATATAGTAAACCGGACACTGAACCGGATGTTCCTTACCTGCCTCCTTCCGCTCCACCACAGTAGCTACACTGACTGCGCGAGCGTTAGCAGCAACATATAGCAGTAGCGGCTCCTTGTCAGCGGGAGCGGCAAGCACAGGCGGGTTGGCCAATTGCCGCTTTAAGTCCTCAAATGCCTGATCAGCAGCAGAACTCCAGACGAACTGATCTGTCTTCTTCAACATCTGATACAAAGGAATTGCCTTTTCACCAAGGCGGCTGATAAACCGGCTCAACGCGGAAATTCGACCAGCCAAACGTTGAACGTCATTGATACACTTTGGTTTAGCTAGAGAGGTGATGGCTGTGATCTTCTCCGGATTAGCCTCAAGTCCCCTGTTGGACACCAGAAAACCCAATAACTTGTCTGCCGGTACACCAAAAACACATTTGGCCGGTTTGAGCATCATCTTGTACGTCCTCAGGTTACCAAAGGTTTCCTTCAAATCGTCAACCAGTGTCTCCTTCTTCCTTGACTTAACCACAATATCATCCACATAAGCATGTACATTACGGCCAATCTGCTTGTGAAGGCAATTTTGTACACACCATTGACAGGTTGCCTAGGCACTCTTGAGCCCAAAGGGCATAGACACATAGCAGAAGGCTCCAAAGGGAGTGATGAACACCGTCTTCTCCTGGTCCTTAACTGCCATTTTGATCTGATGATAACCAGAATATGCATCTAGAAAACTCAAACGCTCGCAACCGGCCGTAGCATCAATGATTTGATCAATACGGGGGAGGGCAAAAGGATCTGCCGGACAAGCCTTATTAAGGTCTGTGTAATCCACACACATACGCCAGGTGCCGTTTTTCTTAAGGACCAACACCGGATTAGCAAGCCACTTAGGGTGAAAAACTTCAACAATAAAACCAGCTGCCAAAAGCCTGGCTACCTCTTCTCCAATAGCTTTGCACCTTTCTTCGTTAAACCGGCGGAGGAACTGTTTCACCGGTTTGTATTTAGGATCCACATTAAGAGTGTGCTCAGCGACTTGCCTTGGTACACCTAGCATGTCAGAAGGCTTCCATGCAAAAATGTCCCGATTCTCACGGATGAACTCGATGAGCGCGCTTTCCTATTTCGGACCCTAATTGGCACTGATGCTGAACTGCTTGGACGGATCACCAGGCACGAAGTCAACAAGCTTAGTCTCAGCTGCCGATTTGAACTTCAAGGCCGGATCATGCTCCGTAGTTGGCTTCTTCAACGGAGTCATATCTACCAGATCAACATTGTCTTTATAAAATTTCAGCTCCTTAGTGGCACAAACCGACTCTGCGTAGGCCACATCTCCTTCCTCACACTCCAAAGCGACTCGACGGCTTCCATGAACCGTTATTGTCACCTTGTGACCCGGCATCTTGAGTTGCAAGTACACATAACAAGGCCGTGCCATGAACTTGGCGTAGGCCGGTCGCCCAAACAGGGGGTGATACGGACATTGGATTTTTACCACTTCAAACGTCAGCGTTTCCGTCTTGGAATCATGATCATCTCCAAAGGCCACTTCCAGAGCTATCTTACCAACAGGATATGCTGATTTGCTAGGTACCACACCATGGAACACCGTATTGGACGGTTTGAGATTTTTATCTGTCAGTCCCATACGACGGAAGGTCTCATAGTACAAGATATTAATGCTGCTCCCTCCATCCATGAGTACCTTGGTGAACTTATAACCTCCCACCTGAGGTGCCACCACCAATGCTAGCTGACCTGGGTTATCAACCCGGGGTGGGTGATCCTCTCTGCTCCATATGATTGGCTGCTCAGACCAGCGTAAGTAATGTGGCACAGCCGGTTCAACAGAGTTGACTGCCCGCTTCTAAACCTTCCGGTCTCGCTTGTCTAAGCTAGTGGTGAAGCCATGGTACTACCCACTATTCAACTGCTTTGGGTTGCTCTGGTAACCCGACTGTTGCTGCTGCTGGTTGTAACCACAATGGTTACTCTGATTATTCTGATTACTATGCCCGCCCGGATTACCATTAAATTCTGAACCGGAATTTCCTCCACTGTAACCCGGCCCGGATCCTGAGCCACCGCCAGAGCGGTGATCATATCGGAAAGCATTATAATTTTTGAACTCCCGCATAATGTAACAATCCTTCCAAAGGTGGTTTGCTGGCACCTCCTTTGTCCCATGCTTCGGGCAGGGCTGGTTCAACAGATAGTTTAAGCGGTCCGGGTTAGGGTTAGGCGCTCCACTGCGATTTTGCGGTTTACCTTTACGCCGCTAGCCCTTGTCCTGCGCGTTGGTATTAGCCACAAATTCCATGTTGCCAACCGCTTTGCGCTTACCTCCACCACCATTACCTGTCGAGTGATGTTGCTGACCTTTGGAGTTGCCATTCTTCTTTCCCTTCCTTGTCTTGTCATCATCAGACTCGGGATCCTTGGTACTAACAGAATCAGCATACTTTACCAAAGCGCCCATGAGAGTCCCTATGTCCGTGCAGTGGCGCTTCATACGCCCTAATTTCAGCTTTAGGGGCCCAAACCGGCAATTGACTTCCAGGGTTATAACTGCGGTGTCAGCGTTGATGCGGTCTGATGAATGCGGAACTTGCGAGACCCGGCGCACCAATGCGTTGTTGATTCTCCTTCCTCCTGGACACAGGCAGCTAGATCCACTATCGACATTGGCTGCTTACACGTGTCTTTGAAATTACTGATAAACCGGGCTCGTAACTAGGCCCATGAACTGATAGAATTGGCTGGTAAGCTTTTTAACCACGTACGGGCCGTTCCTTCAAGCATCATGGTGAAATACTTTGCACACGCCGCATCATCCACATCAAGAATCTCCATGGCCATCTCATAGCTTTCCACCCATGTCTCTGGAGGTTGATCTGCCGTATAATTCGGTACCTTGCGTGGGCCTTTGAAATCATTGGGTACATTGCGTAAAGCGGGAACAAGGCAAGTCACCACCAAAGCACTAGAGGTACTTCCAGGCTCGACCATGGTGGTTGGACGGACCGGCGTAAGCTGACGATCTTGATACTGTACCGCTAACTCGGCCTCCCTGCACGCTCGGGCCCGGTCCACCACTTCCTGAGCGTTCTCGACACCACCTGTCAGGTTGTTACCACGGGGTGCTCCTCGCCGTGCATTACTTGACACGGCCAGTTCATCCATATGCCTGCTATAGCTCCGGCTCGGGCGAGGGGTTGAGTGGATCTGATCGTGGCTGTATGAATATGCTTCCTGTTGCACCAAAGCTGTCCTAAGGAGCTCCTTGACCCGTCTAATCTCTACTGCATGCGACGAATCACCTTCAATTGGGATGGCCTCCAACCATGCAGCAGCCCCAACAAGGTTGTCCATCGGGTTGGAGTAGTGACCCGGAGGTGTTGGCACAGCCTGAGGTACACCCGTATTATGACGGGGTAGATCTATTAAACGGGGCTAGATCGGCGCGCCCGTCCCCGGTGCTTCCGCCCAGTTTACCACTGGCGGATTACTGGTTCCCACTCCGGGGGTGTTGAAGAGGTCTCTGGCTTCGAAGACCGAAGGCAGACGAGATCGGTACTTCCTCCTCATGACTTCCTGCGACGCGTTCTGGTCCAACATGAGCCTGTAGGCCTGTGCATCTAAAGCGTCCCGCTGTGCAGTCATCCTGGCATCTTCAGTTGTTAGGTCCGCCTTAGCCTGAGTGATTTGCTCCCTCACCTTTGCAATCTCCGCTTGTGAGCGTCCTGATCCGCCGGGTTAGCCTCTGCCATGAGCGCAACCAACGCATCGAATAGATCCGATAAAACTTGAGCCGGCGGGCGCACAGAGCCTCCTGCCCCAGCAGCCGTGGCGGCTACTGAATCGGAGATCATTGCCGCAGCGGTCGAAGAGTGAAGTGCGGCCTGTGTACCGGCCATGAATATTCCAACTCGGTTGGGCGGATCAGAGGGGTCCGGAATACTGTCGCCGTCGGAACAGCCCCCAATCCGGCCATCCTGTAGTTGATATAGAGATTCGGTTTCTCCGGTTGATGACTCGTCGCCAGAGTAAACGATGGTCTCGCCACCGGATTCTGATCCGTCCTCATAACTTCCTCCATGGATGACTCCCACGAAGGCACGCTTCACGGCCGGTTTAACCTGGGCAGACCGCGCACGCTGAGCCGTCTCGATGAGGTCGGTGCAGATGTCCGGCTCAGGTCCCGGTTCACCGATCTTGCCGATGAAAACGTGTATGCCACCAAAGGGGACCCGGTACCCATACTCGACTGAGCTGGCCTCGGGGCCCCAGCCTGCATCGTCGATGTAGAGCTTGCCGCGACGACTCTTAGTCATCCGGCCCACAGCGTAGCCCTCGAGTCCTTCAAAGCGGCCCTCCAAGAACATGAAACCATCGTGTGATAGCCCCATGGTGGGCGCCAATTGTCATGGTTTTGTCACGGCAGATGTCCTAGTGAAGGGACTTAGTCGTGGAGCCATCGCCACGGGTTTGCTTGAAGGGGTTAAAGCGGACACAGGGACACAGAGAGTTTTTATACTAGTTCGGCCCCTTCGATGAAGGTAAAAGCCTACGTCTAGTTGTGATGGAATTGATGGGGTTTCGATGACTAGGGAGTAAACAAGCATCGCCTAAGTCTCGAGTTTGTTGTTGTCTGTCACTGAACCGCCGCCAGGTCATCCCCTTATATACATGGGTGACGCCCGTCGGTTCACAGAGTCCCAATCACCGGTTCATACTCGTATCCGGGTTGGTCTCTCCTTATTCCTAACTTACAATACAAGTTTACATATTAAGCCAGTTTACAGCTACAAGTCTTAAACCGACTACAGGCCTTGGGCTCTTATCTGCTTCTTTGGGCTTCAACCCCTTTGAACTACTGATGAAGTTAACCCGGCCCAGGTAGGCCGGTTTACGCCCAGTAGTAATATCCCCAACAGCTTGTTTGAATTTGAGGATTCTAACAATGCAGGGATAGGAAATAGACGGGAATAGGATAGGAATGCACATGCAAAATAGAGAATTTAGAAACACAGGATTTCTGCCAATCTGGGTGTTTGATTCACAACAATTGGAAGATCACAGGATGCAAAAAAGCACGGGGAGATTAAGTCAAACCACAAGAAAATGTACGGTTATAATGCTATTATGCTACTATCTCTTAGTCTTGTGCTTGATGAATAGGAATATGAAAAGGAGGAGAAGTGGAAATTAGAATTCCTACGGTTTTTCTTTCAAGGAGACACTAAAGGAACAAATCCTACAGTTTTCCTTTGCTGCATTCCTTTGCATCAAATTCATGAAAAGTAGTACCATAGGAAACTTTCCAATTCCGATGTTTTTCATTCACTTTTCCTTTCAAGCACTGGCGATTCTAGTAGGCAGGCTTGAGCAAGGAAAATCCTACACTAAAAAAATATTTTTGTGCTACCTCCATTACTTTGGACCTAGGCCACTACCATACTAGCACAACTCCAAGGCCCATCGACAAATGCACAGCTCAAACACGCAGAGATAAATAATGATGGCGTTCAAGAGAGTCCATCACAGATAGCTAAGTTGCCTCGTACCTCACTTCCTGTCATATAGTAGGATAACATAATTGTATTTCCCGTTACTACGAGTGCTCAGTGGACAATATATATAACATGTAGAGTAAAAAAGAGATGCAACAAGTGTACAACCTCTTTGGCGAAGCCATGTCGATCTCAGTGTGGTTGGGTTGGCCGGTGAGGGTGCTCCGGCTGACTTGGCTGTCGGAGGAGGGGAAGAAGATCTTAGGCGTCTGGAGATGGAGCCCGAGGTACTGCTCCGCTGTGATAGAGGGTTTCGTCGTTGGAGCAGCTCCGGTAAGTTGTACGACGCCGAGGCTGAAACATGACAAGAGAGATAACAAACAACGTTAACCTGAGTGGAATTCTAATAGTATCTCTAATACATGACGTAAAATACATAACCACAAAGTGCTAGCTGTAAAATACATCATCCGCTCATCTCCGAACTTAACTGCCGAAACTGAATTTAACTGTCGAAACTGAACTTAACTGTCGAAACTGAATTTTGCTGTCGAAACTGAATTTTGCTGTCGAAACTGAACGCACTAGCAAGGTGAGGCTACACGTCGGTCGACTAACTTTTTCATCTCTGGTCAGTCGATTTTGCAGCCGTCGGATACAAAATCAAGGGCCTGCGGTTCATATTCAACCTCCACCCCCCTGAGCCGCCAGCCACCACCGGCCAAACAGCAGCCCCCCGCCGCTCGCGGCCGGCGGTGTGCCTCCCCACCCGCCCCGACCATCCCTCTAGGCCCCCCGTGCCGAGCTTTTTCTCCGACGATCCCCACGCCACCGCCCCGCCAACGCCCGCCACCGCCGGCGACCACCGCCCCCATCCTAAACCGTAAGATAGATAGTGGGGTAGCTCTCTAGCGATCCCCTCTCCCCGCTGCGGCTAGTTCTTCCTTCACCCCGGCGAGCCCCCCCCCCATCCCCTGAAAATCGACTGACCCAAAAGTCGATTCAGTCGACTGAAGTGTAGCTAAATCGGAGCAGCATTGCAAGCAAGAGCAAGAGTGACAGCAGCAGCGCGAGCAAGAGCAATAGCAAGAGCAGACCAGGTAGGGGACCAAGTGCAAGAGCAGAGCAGCAGCGCGAGCGAGAGCTAAAGCAGTAGCAACTCCTACTGATGTGGATGTCGCCGCCGAGGGAGCGACGCCATGGAGGAAGTGGCCGGCGACGCCATCGTGGATGGAGCCGCGCTTTGTCGGCTCGAGACCGAGCGCCGGCAGCACCGTGATATCGAATCAAGAAGAAAATGCGGTGATTAGTGTGCAACCTCTTTGGTGGCGCCGATTAGGCCGCAGCTTCATCCGAGGAAACGGTGATGATGATGCTCTTCCGGTGGTGCCGGTGAAGACGACGGTGTGGGAATGGAGGTGGCACGAAAGATGAGGGGAACGTCGGGGCAGCTCCTTGGAGGTGGAGGCCGGGGAGGCTAAACCGACGGGACGATGAGATCGATGACGGATCCTCATCCGGTACGGTGGATGAGGGACGTCGAGGTGTTGCTATGGACGGTGTCGTCGGGGAAGAGGCTCCGGCTGGGTGGTGGACGGAGCAGGGTGTGGGGTTTCGTCGCGGGTTTTCGCGGCCTCGATTTACGAATGGGTGGGCGGGTGGGATGGCAGTGGGGCACCATGGCTTAGAGACACGTTTGTTCGAAATGTGGGGTAAGTTACGAAAGTACCCCCACCGATTTGAGGCGGTCCTTTCGGTTCAGGGGTACCACGAGCATTTCGCGTGTCGGGATTTCACAGGAGGTGGGAGTTTTCGCGTGTGTTGTAATTTCGGAATAGCAAGGTGCGGGTTGAGATGGAGGGAGTTGTCGGAGCACAATGAGACAAAGATATATCTTAAATATTTCGGGCTAACAAGGCACGGGTTGAAGAGGCGGGAGTTTCGCAGCACGATAGACAGAGACGCTAGCTTGAATTTTCGGCATAACAAGGCGCGACTTGAAATTTCGGAAGAACAAGCTTAACGTGTACCAAAAAATACAATTTGCACCTCAACACGCACAACGCACACACAAACACCATTTAGACTAGAGTAAGGTACACGTGCATTGCACGCATGAGATTTGGCAACCAAATTATGAATAAATACCACATTATAGCATGCAAGCTTTGAGTCATATATGCATGATGTAGATGTTCGTTTAATTCTTATAGCTCATTTCATTCAAAATCATCTAGTTTTTATAAGAAAGCTAATCTATTTTAAGATTCATGGAATTGTGCGTCATAAGACATAAAGTAAAAACAAATAATGGAAAATCATGTAGAAAAACATTTGGGCAATTCTGATACGAAAGATTCTAGAACAAATAAGAAGTGCTTGTGTTTTGATGTTTGTGCATTATGCTTAAGTTCAACCATGGAGTCTTCTAGATTATACATGTGGCGAAATCTGGTGGAATCTGGATGATATCCAACGGCCTGTAGCGCTCAAATTTGCCATCTTTGGACCATCGGATTCGCCTCATCCAACGACCACCTTTCAAAGTTAAAGTTACCCGCACACAATATAAAAAATATAAAATATAATATATATATATATAGGGGTATAGATATAGATATGTGATGCGAAAGCTGCACATCATCTCCAATTAGAATAGTGTGTCCATGCACGGATGAGACGTGGCCAAATGATGTCTGCCATTGGTATCTCAAATTCAAATCAGCCTGACCTTGTTCAATGTGTATACATTACAACATGCTCGTTTCCAAACCACACCGTGCAGATCTCCTTTATATTCATACATGCATGGTTTCAAACATCAGGATCTCTTATTCAAATATTTGAATTCAACTTTACATTGATTATGACCTCCCTATTCTGTTACACCCACACAATAGTCTTCTCTTTATAATTGTACCACTAACTTTCTCTCGTGCAGGCATGCACACACACTACCAGTCGGCATTATCCATCGCACACATGCAATCTTTTTCTTCTGGTTGGTCTCCCATGAAGGCACACACCCACACACATCCCCCTCACCATCATATCAGGCATTCTTTATCTCTCATGCGTGCATGCGCAACAATCGATGTTCCTCTATGTATGTGTGTATATAGCTAGGTCTTTCGTAGTTTTCCACACAAACCGATCAATCGATATATCTAGTGAGGTCTCACCCTCTTTCCCACATCCACATCGATCAATCTATAACTCTCTATATAGGATTAACATATATATCTAATACACCCACATTACTTATATATCCAACGTCCCCCTCTCATCATCCATGCCTTCCGCTTTATCTCTCAGACGCGTGCACAATGGCGAAGATAGGGGGCAGTAATGGCACTGCCCCCTCCCCCCTAACATTACTATATATCGAGGCTAATATGAATATGATCATTAGAAAATTGCTGCTAAAAATGGTTTAAGTTCATGAATTGACCCTCCTCGTAAAGAATTAGCAATGCTTGGCCCCCTAGCTCATTTATTTTTTACGGCTCCGCCACTGTGCGCAATAGCGCACGTGTTCGCCCCCTCTCTCTAAATATCAATCTTGCACTTGTGCATTCTTTCATAGTCTCCCTCCACTCGGCCCCTCGCACCATATTCTAGCCCCCCACAGGATTTTGCCACATGTACAATCTAGCAGACTCCATGGTTGAACTTAAGCATAATGCACAAACCTCAGAACAACATTGGTTCTCTTTTGTTCTAGAGTCTTCCGTATCATAACTGCCCAAACTTTTTTTCTGGTTGAATTGCCTTATTTGTTTTTACTTTATGCTTTACAACGCACAATTCCATGAATCATAAATTAGATTAAGGGCTTCTTTGATTCAAAGGATTCTCAAAGGAATTTTGGAGGACTCTAATCATTAGGAATTTTTCCTATCTTGGTTGTTTGATTCGTAGGATTGTAAACCATAGGAATTTTTCCATATGATTCATTTGCACTAGATTTCATAGGAAACATCCAATCCACTCAAACCTCTTTGAAAGAATTCTGCGTTTTTTATATGCACAATCAAACACTCATACAATCCTGTAGGATTCAAGACGACATTCCACTATAATCCCATGTTTTTCCTATTCCCGCATTCTTAGCTTTTTTATAACAACTAATTGATTTTGAATGAGATGAACTATAAGAATTAAACGAAGGGCTACATCAGGCATATATGACTCAGAGCTTACATGCTATAGTGTGGTATTTATTCATAATTTGGTTGCAAAATCTGATGCGTGCAATGCACGTGTACCTTACTAGTACTTCGAGTATGTGCAAAACACGTAAATTAGAATACCAATGGCACGCTACACAGTGTCTCTCTTACAGTTCATGAAGCCACGTGGCACATGTGGAGGCGTTGTCGCGACCTCCTTGCGTGGATTGATCACAGTGACGTGCTGCTGGTTCCAGAAGAATGTACTCGTCCTCCCTGAGCCATACTGGCGGTACATGCACGAAGCAAAGATGTGCACGCACGCCACGCACGCACTCATTCCCTCGCATGCACACACGGGTACACGGGCGGACGCAATTTTGTACCAAGATCCACCCCATGTGATAATTTGACGTGTGTAAAGTCGTTCACTTCATTGATGGTCAATTAATACAGCGCAGTCAAATTGAGTGGACGTGAGGGTGGAACAAAGACATTATTACTCCACTGCGCGCATGCAAGTAGTTAAGTCGTGGGTTGCTAGTAGTACTTCCATTGGTCTCCTTTGTATTTTGTGCAAAATTTTTACAGTAACATAATATTTACGCATTTGAGCAGTGTAGTACTTGAAATTTATATTCCGCTAAACTCATCGGGAACCGTTTCGAGCCTCGAAACCAAAACCATCAATTAATCTTTACCTTGTTCCCATCACATTCGAAAGCCTGCTCACACCTACTAGTACGTACCAAACCTGAACGTGTTCCCACTATGCATGTATTAGTACTAGTGCTAGTACTTAGGTTATAAAAAGGGGAACTACATAACCGAAAATTACTCTACCTTTCCTCCTCATAAGTGCTTCTTCTTCGTCCGTCGTTGCCATGGCTGGTGAGCAGAGCTCTAGGTCGAGAACTACACGTAACAAGGGAGCGGCAACCAAGGCTGCAAAAAAAAGAGGGCTCACCGCCACGCAGAGACCTCGAAAGATCTCTCACGGGCAGGCGACGGCTCCCAGGAGCGCCCTAGCTGTAGAGGCGAACATGCCGAGCCGGCGGAGCTGGAGTCGTTATCCCTCGACGGCATGCCCGATCAGCTCAATAAGCAAAAGGAGTTCATCCAAGGCTTGATGGAGTTGCTGAAGGAAAGCCTTGACGACATGCCCACTGAGCTCAATCAGCAGGGGGAGTTAACCGCCGGCTTGGTGATGCTGCTGACGAAGAGCATTGCCTCGGAGAAGAAGGTGGCCGGCGAAATCCTGTGACTTCAGGAGGACAAGGCGAAGCTCTACCACGAGATCGACCTATTGAAGGAGAAGAACACCGGCTGGAAGAAGCTGCATGAGATGTAACACCCCGGATGTAACTTGCCATATTTGTAACTCCAACTCTTGCCATTTTTGGCAATGTGATATGATATTCCCTCGTGGTTGGGTTCTTCTTCGTTTTGCTTTTGTCCGTGTCATGCATTCCATATCATGTCATCATGTGCATCGCATTTGCATACGTGTTCGTCTTATGCATCCGAGCCTTTTCCCCGTTGTCCATTTTGCAATCCGACGCTCCTACGTCCTCCGGCGCGCCCTTTTACCTATGTTCATGTGCGAGTGTTAAACGGTCTCGGAATGGACCGAGGTTTGCCAAGCGGCCTTGGTATAGCACCGGTAGACCGCTTGTCAAGTTTCGGGTCATTTGGAGGTTGTTTGATACTCCATCGGTTAACCGGGTAACTGTGAAGGCCTCTTATGGGTTGCAGCCCAAAACCCCTCCAAAACAGCCCAATAAACCATCTAAGTCACTCCCATGTCCATCGTCGTTCGATCACGATCGTGTGGCCGCAAACCGCTCTCCATTTGGAGCCTCGTAGCTCCTTCTACCTATAAATGCACCTCCCCCTCCGAAATCCCGGGTCCAAACCTACCCTAACCCTAGCTCCCTTCTTCCTCCGCGCGTCGGAACCGCGTGCCCGGCGCCGGACACGTCCGCCAGCCGCCCCGCGGCCAATCCCCGCGCGCCACGTGTCACTCCGCCGCCCGCGCGCCGCCGCCGGCCCGCCAGGCCCCCGCGGCCCAGCCGCGCCGGACCTCCTCCGCCGCCTCCGCCCGAAGCCCTGGGACGCTCCCGCGCCGCCCGCGCCGGCCGCCGCGCCGCCGTCCCGCGTCGCCCGCGCCGCTGCCTGCCCACGCCGTCGCCGATCATAGCCGTCCGCGCCCGGATCCGGCGGGATCCCGCCGGATCCGCTTCGGACCCCCCTCGCCGGCCCTCCTTCCTCCTCTTTGGCACCAACTCCGGCGGGCTCTCCGGCCATCCTCAACTTCCGTGCAACCCTAGGTTGACCCCGTTTATCCCACTAAGTCTTTTCTGTCAGATTTATCGTTGCATGTTCATCGCATCATAACTTGCTGCATACTGCTCCGTTTTGTGCGTGTGATATGTCACATTGTTCGTCTCGATGAGTACATAATTTCATCTCATTGCGTCATTTTCATTTAAGCTCATCTTGATACCCGAAATGCTGTTGGAAGAGGGCTATGTGATGTTAGTTCCAGATTATTATCAGAACATGCACTTTTGTCATTTTTGCCATGATTGATGTGTGCACCCTATGAACTTGAGTCCTACATGTGTTTTGTAATATGCCATGCCATATTTACAGGGGTGTATGCCATGTATTTTTGTGATCTTTGTGGTGACTAGGGATCTTAATGTTGCTGATTTTAGGGACTTAGTATTTTCACTAAGTCATTCCCTGCTGTTATTTTTATGCCATGTGTTCATGTTGTTTCAGAGAGATCCATGCTTATTTTGAGCATGATCAGTAAGGAAGTTTTGGACATATGAATGTGCTATATCCATCCATGCCTTTGTTTGTAATTATGGAGTGCATTAGCTTGAGTCAATCAAGCTCTACTTTTGCTATAAAATGTTACTGGCAGATTGTTTACATGTTATTCGATTTTGCCAAGCTTGTTGTAGTTGATCCTTGCATGGTATGATGTTGTTCTTGCCATGTCTAGACTTTATGTCATGTCTTCTTCGTGGTTGTATGCTTATTTTATCATGAAATACTCTGTAGTGAGTGCATCGAGCTCGTAAACATGCCTACTTGCTATCTGTTTTTGACATGTCCTGTGTTCTGCTAAGTCTGAAAACTATAACGAAACTTGCTTATTTGACATGGGCGCTATTATATTTTCTGTTCCTTTTTGGCTCATGGTAAGTAAGGGACTTTTCTTCTATGTTTTGAGTACATTCATGTCATGCCTTATCTTGCTATATTGTGTTCCTGTAGCATGTTGTTTGCTTGCTCTAAACATGTCATCCTGATGTCAATTTCTGGTATGTTGTTGATTTCACCAAGTCTGTGAACCTGTTATCTTTTGCACTTTTTCCATGCTTGTTTGAACCTGCTATTTTGTGATTTAGCCGTAGCTCAGTGTTCATCTTTTGTCGAGCATCTTGAGTAGATCACTGCCATATGCTTCGCTGATATGTTTGGATGCAGTAGCTTAATTTCTTGTTGCATGCTAAGTGGCATCATGCTGTTAATCGCAGAAATATGTCATTCTTGTTTTGCTTGTCATTTGCAAATCGTGCATCCGATTCCGGTGATCTTTATATCGATTTCAACCGATATCACCTCACCTTTCCAGCGGCATACTTGGTTTTCCAAGATTATGCCTTGTTTATCTTTGTCCTTCCGGAGCACGCATATGCATTGCATATCACATCTCGCATATCATGCCATGTTTGGCATCATGTTGTTTGTGCATTGCATCGTGGTTGATAGTTGTTCCTTTGCTTGTGTTCTTGTTTTGGGTAGAGCCGGGAGACGATTAGGTGACCGAGGAACCTGTTGAGAACGCTTACGAGGACCAAGCTTTCGACAACTCTGAGAACCTTGCAGGCAAGATGACCATACCCTCGAAATCACTTCTATCTTTGCTTGCTAGATGCTCACTCTTTTGCTATGCCTATGTTGCGATACCTACCACTTGCTATATCATGCCACCCATATTGCCATGTCAAACCTCTAACCATCCTTTCCTAGCAAACCGTTGATTGGCTATGTTACCGCTTTGCTCAGCCCCTCTTATAGCGTTGCTAGTTGCAGGTGAAGATGAAGTTGGTTCCATGTTGGAACATGATTATTTTAGGATATCACAATATCTCTTATTTAATTAATGCATCTATATACTCGGTAAAGGGTGGAAGGCTCGGCCTTATGCCTGGTGTTTTGTTCCACTCTTGCCACCCTAGTTTCCGTCATACCGGTGTTATGTTCCTTGATTTTTGCGTTCGTTACACAGTTGGGTGATTTATGGGACCCCCTTGACAGTTCACTTTGAATAAGACTCCTCCAGCAAGGCCCAACCTTGGTTTTACCATTTGCCATCTAAGCCTTTTCCCCCGGGTTTTCGCGAGCCCGAGGGTCATCTTTATTTAACCCCCCGGGCCAATGCTCCTCTGAGTGTTGGCCCAAACTAGAGCGCTTTGCAGCGCCACCTCAAGGGAACTTGGGGTCTGGTTTTAGTTGTACGGACTGCTCATCCGGTGTGCCCTGAGAACGAGATATGTGCAGCTCCTATCGGGATTTGTCGGCACATTCGGGCGGCTTTGCTGGACTTGTTTTATTACTGTCGAAATGTCTTGTAGTCCGGGATTCCGAGACTGATCGGGTCTTCCCGGTAGAAGGAATATCCTTCGTTGACCGTGAGAGCTTATAATGGGCTAAGTTGGCACACCCCTGCAGGGTATTATCTTTCGAAAGCCGTGCCCGCGGTTATGAGGTAGATGGGAATTTGTTGATGTCCGGTTGTAGAAAACCCGAAGTTGACCTTAATTAAAACACATCAACCGCATGTGTAACCGTGATGGTCTCTTCTCGGCGGAGTCCGGGAAGTGAACATGGTGTTGGAGTTATGTTTGACGTAGGTTGTTCTAGGATCACTTCTTGATCACTTCTAGCTTCACGACCGTGCTTTGCTTCTCTTCTCGCTCTCTTTTGCGAATGTAGCCACCATACATGCTAGTCGCTTGCCGCAGCTCCACCGCACAACCCCATCCTACCTTTAAGCTTAAATAGTCTTGATCTCGCGGGTGTGAGATTGCTGAGTCCCCGTGACTCACAGATTCTACCAAAACAGTTGCAGGTGCCAACAATGCCAGTGCAGATGACGCAACCGAGCTCAAGTGGGAGTTCGACGAGGAACGTGGTCGTTACTATGTGTCTTTTCCTGATGATCAGTAGTGGAGCCCAGTTGGAACGATCGGGGATCTGTGTAGTATTTGGGGTAGTCTTCTTTCATTTTGGTTCCGTAGTCGGACCTTGAGTGTAATCTGGATGATGGATGTTTATTTATGTATTGTGTGAAGTGGCGAATGTAAGCCAACTATGTATCTCTTTCCCTTATGTATTACATGGGTTGTGTGAAGATTACCTCACTTGCGACATTGCTTTCAATGCGGTTATGCCTCTAAGTCGTGCTTCGACACGTGGGAGATATAGCCGCATCGAGGGCGTTACATGAGAATAGTAGTTCCTCGATGAAGATGATGCAGGCCCTCGTCATGGAACAGAAGGAGGAGTTGGTGAAGCTCCACATCGAGCACCCGGCTGCTGTCAAGGTACGTAATGCGGTCGTGGAACAGATGATGAAGGCTCGCGTCAAGAAATCCCGCGTCATGGACAGAATGAAGAAGATGGCAGAGGAGACGCGCAAGGAGATGGAAGTCATGGAGGCGATGAAGAAGCAGTTATGACTCCGCGGTGGATTAGATCATTTGGGGTGATAATCTTCCTTCTTCTTTTGCTCCTGTGTTTCATCTTTTGCTTCGGGTGTTTTGCCGCACGCGTCACGTTCTCTGCGAGGCATGAATAGAACAATGGTTTTTTAGGGAATGAACAGAACAATGCTAACAATGAGATGACTAGCAAATTAGATCATTTTTTATCGCCATATGGCACTGGGCTGCCGTGTTTCGTGCTCCTCCGTCGCAGTACTGCTCCAGTGGAAAACTTGAGTATACCGCACAATTCTTTGCTCCTCTCGATCAGGTCATCGGCACATTTATACGAGCAGTCAAATCACAAGGCCCCGCCTTCCAGCAGTAATGAGCCGTCAAATCACAAAGGCCCTCGCCTCTCGTGAAACCGACCAAGCTAGACTGCCCCGCCCTCTAGCCTTTTAAAAAATGTATACTTTTGTACAATAGTAGTATCGATGGATTGTGCCATGGAGCAAAACTTGAAATTAAAAAAAAAAGGTGGTACATATAGAGAGCGCTCGTCGCCAAATTATGCATATAGTACTATTAAAAAGGCTAGTCACAATAATGGTGTCCAGCACAACCCACCCCTCAAATAAAACTAAGAGGGTGCTTGGATTCGTTTTAGTCCCATGACTAAAAGTAGTGGGACTAAAACATGCTAGCCCCACCCATGCTTGGATCCAAATACTAAAAAGGCTAAAATCAAGTTAATGAGCATTTATTATCCTCCAAACCATCCAATCCAGAACTCGCCTATGTTAAAGGAGAGGAGTTAAATGAGTGGAGAGAGGATTAATCCACATTTTAGTAGGGGTACCCCTGACTAAAAAAATTTAGTCTCAAGACTAGTTTTACCCCCTCTTTAGTCAGGGGTGCTTGGAACTTTAGCCTCTAAAAGAGATTATTTTTAGTCAGAATAAAGTAAGTCCCTTGGATCCAAGCAACCTCTAAGCATCCTAGAATTCTTTGACAAAACTAAGCACCCTGAAATTCTTTGACAACTAAACTGCTGGCTATATGATGTTGGCCATATATATTGTACATATATAATGTGAAGAAACGAGTGGTAGTACTATACCAACTAAAAGATGAAATGTAAGAAATACTAGTATGTACGTACTGAAGAGTTAAAGTAACGAGAAGAAACATAACATAGTTCTGCTGTGGGCTCAGCACAACACACCCCTCAAATTAAATTAAGCACACCTGAAATTAAACTTTGCAACTATTCCGGTAGAGACTTCATTAGAACCACCATGAGCAACGACACTGCCACCTTACTCGGAGTCCTCGTCCACGTCCTCGACTTCGTCCTTGTCCCTCTTCCTCTTAGCCGATACTTCTTTGCTTGAAATGCACACTTGGCTGTTGCTCTTCATCCAACCATTGTAGATATTGAAGCGAAGGTAGCCATCCATTGCAGCGTAGTGGATGTGGCTATATCCATTGAAGCAAAGGTTTCTCCAGTTTACCGTACGAAGGATGAACCATGGCTCCTGCCAAGGTCAGCATTGAAGGCCGGCGAGAGGATACCAGCCGATTCTTCTAGAGGTCGAAGGTGTTGCCTACAACGAGGCCTATCCGATGCAGGACTTCTTTGTCGTTACCAAAGTCTACAATAACGAATTTGACTAGGTTGCTCTCGAGGAAGTCCTTAAAATCCAGGCACTCAACGTCGGCATGGCATATGTGGTAGACCAAGCATAAGTCATGCACGCTCACCTGGATCACGGTGGGCTTCTTCCTCTCTTCGTCCTTTAGATCCTTCTCTCGTCCCAGGACTGTGGTGTACTCAACATCTAGCCCAGCGACCCACTCATCATCTGAGTCTTCGAACATGTGTCTGAAGCGAGAAAGGCATCCTTTCACCGTCGCGGAAGAACGGGTGTAGATGACGTCGAAATCATCGCCGGTGATGGTTCTAACCTTGTACTCACCGCCGATCGTGGAGATTTGGGACGCCATGGATTTGGGAGGAGGGTTAGGATTAGTGGAACTGCCGTAATGTGAATGGACGGGTCGACTAGGAGTGAACCGCCGTAGTAATGAAGGATGTGCGGGGAGGAGTAGGAGCGAACTGCCAGCGTGCGAATGACAGGGTAGTGGCTTTCCATTCTCCCATGATATGGGCTTCCGAGAGCCCTTGGATCTGAGATCGAACGGTTGCATGGCGTGATTCTAGACCTATGGGTTAATATCCTATCCTGGAGGGTTATTCTGCAAATTTTCAGCAACTTAGCATGCGACCGTTTGATCTCAGATCCAAGGGCTACCAGCAGCCCATATCATGGTCGCGCCTACCATGACCGTCGCGTCGCTCGCGCGGTCGTGCCCTTGGAGATTTAACACGGTGCGTTAGGCTATCTGACGTTGGCATGTAATACATAGTCATCACTTAGTCACTCATACTACAACAAGGTTGGCTATAAGGTTGGCTATAAGTGTATTTTTTTACTCCTCTCTATCTCTTTCTTCGTACTCCCTCCGTCCCATAATATAAGAATTTTTTTGACACTAGTGTAGTGCCAAAAACCTTCTTATATTATGGGACACAGGGGATACTAGTATTTATTGCATTTTCCAAGGAGTGACCTCTTCCAATGAAATGGTCTTGCTAAGTTTGCTTCATTTAATTAGCTATAGACTCAAAATTGTCTTTTCACCTAGGTACACGTGCTTAGCATCGTTTCTTCCTTGGGTCACCAAACTAGTCTCTCTCTTCTTGATTAACTTGCCACATCAGACTTTATGCCTATGTGGCAAGCTTAAGCACCTGTAGAAGCAAGTAAGTACAGTAGTGTGCTTCACATGGCATTTTTGCATATGTGGAGGAAAGAGAGGCAAGGAAAAAGTGGAGAAGTGGGAGAGGCACCTGTATGGAGGTGGTAAGGAATCGGGAGACTCATGCCGGTCGTAGCGCCGCAGTTAAAATGATAATGGCAAGTCAAATCACGGGGCCCCATCTGTCCAGCAGTAACTCGCTGTCAAATCACACAGCCCTACGTTTGCAGCAACCTACTCCCTCATCTTCTCGCGTCTCTGTCGAACCGACTTGGCGGAACTGCCCCGCCGCCTACTGCGCAGGAAAAGCCCCGCCCTCGACTTTTAAATAGTATATAGTATACTAATTTTGTATCCATGGATTGCGCCCGCGCCATGGAGCAAAGCGTCTAGAAAACGGCGGTACACATGTACGGAGTATACAACACGCTCGTCGCGTTCGTTGCACCCCAGACGGTCGGTCGGCCTGGCACGCTGCTCTCCGAATGGAACGCGCGTCATATTGCGTTTGCACACACATGTGGGATGGCAATTGAGAACTGACCATAGGCACACTCCCTGGCCCCACAAGTTGGGTGACTTAATAGAAGAGGGAGACGAGCGATAGTACTAGAGAAGTGTTGTACTACGTTGGTGCCTGGACGATCGCTGCAAGACACGGAAGATCAGTTCGTCCATGCATGTGGCCAGACTCCAGCAGACACGCCTAGATTGGCTATCGTCTACATATCGTGCAGGCTGTTTGTACATGGCTGTAGTTGTGGTGAGAAATCTAAAAAAAGGTTTCTTGTCATCTCGCAAAATTAGGTGTCATGTGCTTCGGATCACTGCGAGGATTAAACAGCGACAACTGAGTTGGGCTAGACATTGGGGGCACATGCACGAATAGTGACTACTCGGCTGCCATCGAGGTCAAGCCAGCTATGTTAATTAGGACATCTATCGACGGACCCCTTTTCTACAAGTTTATCTTTAAATTGATCTTTGTTCCTCATCTAGTTTGTCGGTCGAGATTCATGTTGTCTCCTTTGGGCAGTGAGGTTATGAATTCTTGTCATGTGGCATTTTTTCGTGTTATATGTTATAATCTGGCGCTTCAGGTCAAAATGACGACAACTGCGCCTCCGGGCCACGTGCATGAAGACTTCTCGACAGTCATTGACGAGGTCAATCCAGCTCCGGTAGACAAAAGAAAACTAGTACTACTCCACTATATACGCAGGAGCCTCCACGCTTGCTTGCTAGTGTTGTTCTCTTCACACTGTCTCGGCCTATTCAGATCTAAACACAACAGTGGTGGTCACTCTCTCTCTCTCTCTCTCTCTCTCTCTCTCTCTCTCTCTCTCTCTCTCTGCTCACAGTTGGTCACAGATCCAGCCGGATCCTCTCCGCCGGGTAAGGTGAGAAGGTGCAACATTCACGCGGTCGTCCTCGGCGACGGCTCTTACCCACTTCTGGGCGCGTCCCGATCAGCCTGCCGTGCCATTCTCACCCAAGCACCGCTGGGGAGGGAGGGCCTCTGACCCCTTCTTCCTCGCTGCTATAGTGTGGGCAGATCCGGCCTCCCGCCGCCCACCTACCGACATCCCGGCGACCATCGGGTATAACTTCCTTCGAAACCGGCCTTGCTCTACTTCCCGAGCTCCTGACATCGCTGCATTTGTATCTTTTACTATTTCTTAGGCCCCTCGTAGATAAGATCAATTGGCTGTTCGAAAACCACCTATTTTTTTATGTTTAAGAGGTAAAACTAGTTCTTGCACTCGAATCTAGTACTACTTGGTTCAAACAAGGAAGAAAGGGGGTGGGGTGGGGGAGCATTTGTTACCTGAATCTAGGACTTGGTCGAAAGAGGAAATAATGGGGGCGAAAAGTAGCAGAGACTGGCTATCCAACTGGTCTCTAGGTCTAATAGGGAAATAAAGGGAAACGCAGTACAAACTCAATATAAACCCGATCTATTGGTTGAAAAAGGAAAGAAAGTGGGGACTGGGGGACAAGTCGACAGAGTAAGTCCAGCACTAGATTTGCTAGCCTCACACAGTATAAGGTGGCTATGCCGAACAAAAATGGGACCAACCCAGATATCATGTTCTGATGTTTGTTGCCCCGAGCCACTCTTATGTAATGCCACATGTAAAATATAGCAGTCGCACTGTTAAAAGTAAGGACACGTTAAACCAATGTTGTTTTCAATGTAATGCCTCCAGTAATATGAATAAATTGCACTTCTTTACATGTCCTGCTAAAATTTCCGATTAAGATAAGTTGGTTCTTTTCGTTAGAAATGCAACCGTCCTGGTCCGCCTACTCTCCCGTGCCCAAAGTAATGTCGTATTTAACGGTTGTCATAGTTAATCCTAATGCCCACACTAATATCTAGCAATGCCAGTGCTTTAGAAATTGCTACTGTCCTTGTAGGATTGCCATTCAGATAAGGAACATGCTTCTTTTCATTTGATGCATGTTTCATCACTTGTTAGTCACCCTCCTTTCCACCTTTTTTGTGCAAACAGAGATATACATTTCATGCTCGATCTTAGTTGAACTGCACAAATGATATCCAAATTATAGTTGAGCCTTCCAGGAGCTTCACAACCAACCTTGATGTTGCTCAATTTTATTGCAACTAATGAAGAAGAAGCTCTGTGGGTTTCATTTTCTGATGGAAATGGAACCGGGGCTAGAGCCCTTTTCTTAATTTTTTTTCAAGAAGAAGCTGCTAGCTCACGGGACATTGCTTCATTTTAGGTGAACTGCACCAAAAGGTCCCATGAATTGTATCATCCATGTTTGTGACTGAAAGAGCCAGCTTCAGCATCCCAGTCTAAGCACCCCCGGCCTCCATCCTTGCAACGCATGGTACACCTCGTTTGCCACCTGCTCGACCCTAGTGTCACTGATAAAATGAAGTAATAATACAGTTAAAATAGAGCAAGTGTCATCTCTATCATTTCATTTCCAATGTAGATAAAGAAGTGCTTCTCTTTGTTAATGTATGTTTCATCAACTAGTCCCATTGTTAATGTTTAAGCGTTTCTGCAAACTGGGGTGCTTAATTTTAGTTGATATGTACAAAAATAGAGATTTGAATGTCTCAAGGCGCCTCCTTGTACTTCCGCTGTACACTGATGTTCATCACTGGCAGAAGGTGTACCTGTGAGACTTGGGACGATGTCCAGTATGAGGCGTACCGTATGAGGCGTCGCAGGGTCCATCTCGCCCTCGCAGCATGGCATACTATGATACTATCGCAATATTTTCTTCTATTTATTTTGTGTGTTTCATCAACTAGTGCCATTGTAATGTAATCATGCTTTTTCATTATCTGTGCAAACAGGGTTATTCAGATGCATTTTGGTGGAACTTCACAAATGTATGTATGGAACCGGCATATATGCAGAGTGCGAGGTGTGCCAAGTAAAAAATTACCAACACCAACCATGCTACATGCACGCATTGGCATCCACCACCACCAGTGGGATGTGTGGCGCTCTCTGTGGACGGATCTTTCTCGGCAGCAAATCATCTAACCAAATACTAGTAGCTTATATTGGCAGTTTTCTAGGGAGTACTCTTTTATGAAAGAAGCACCAATCTGTTTTTCTTTATTTGTACACCGTGTCACAACTTTGACCCAAAGGTCCAGAGCTATTTTATGGTGATTGGCGTAGTACTTGGACACTGATTGTAAGCATGATTTTCATTAGCTGTCACACTGATTGTAAGCATGAGCAGGTGGAAGATTAGGTTAGTGCGAAGCTTACCTTAAACCCTACCACCACCGTTGAAACGAGGCGAGCATCGAGGGAACCGTGGAGAACGGTGGGGAAGCGACGTCGCGCCATACGGCCTCCTCTTGCGGTGGGAGAACGAATACTCCTGTGGCTCCGGCTGGCTCTGCACCCTCACGAACGGCACACCATACTCGATCGATTAGTTATCCTCTTGGTGCTCGACCTTCGACCTGTACGCCAACCACCTTCGCCTGACTGTCTCCTCGGGCGAATATGTCTGCTCCATCACCCAGAGGAGATACTCGATGAACTCAGAGGACTGCGGCCTGACTGCCGCCGAGGAGTACATGTACATCGCCGTCGTCTCGCTCTTTCGCATACATTGCCACATGGCCCTCACCGTCCTTGAAATCCCCCACTCATTGTCAAACCAACTATGGATCTCCTTCAATCTGGCTAACTTTGCCTGGTTCAAAAAAACATTTCCTTGTCTCCGCGGGCGATCTGCTTGATTCGCTGTTGCATCCTCTCCATAGATGTCCTTATGAGTGGTCCGGTGCTAGCTTTGGAAGATGGGAGGAGAGACGGTGGTCTTGCAATAGAGAAGAGGGAGAGGCGAGATGGTGGTTTTGGAATGGATATGATGGAGAGGAGAGGTTGTGGTTTTTCAATGGAGAATATCAAAAGAGGGAGAGGCGAGACGGTGGTTTTGGAATGGAGATGATGGAGAGGAGAGGAGGTGGTTTTGCAATGGAGAAGATCAGAAGAGGGAGAGGCGAGACGGTGGTTTTGGAATGGAGATGATGGAGAGGAGAGGAGGTGGTTTTGCAATGGAGAAGAGGGAGAGGAGCGTGCGGCAGCAATTTAGGAGTGAACGAGAGGGCCGGCGCGCTGTGACTGGATCAAAATCAAAATCAATTTCCCCTTCAATTAAGAAAGCGAACCCACATTAACTAGTCTCCCTTTTATTCTGGGTCATAATTGACCATGATTTTCGCACATAAAATATATGTTATACGTTGCAAAAATAATATAATTTGAAAGTACATTCAGATACGAACCAAACGATACAATTTTTGGTGACATGCATTCACATTTTGCTTGTCAAATACAGTACGTGGTCAAACTTTGACCCAAAATACGCAAAACAACAAAAAAATACTTCCAAGACCAGCGCCGCTCTTCCGCTCTTCTCCTCTTAAACCACCGCCGCTCCTCTCCTGTTCCAATCTAAATGCAGTGCCGCTCCTCTCCTCTTCCATTTCGAAACCACCGCCTCTCCTCTCCTGTTCCAGTCCAAAAGCAGCGTCGCTCCTCTCCCGTTCTAATCCAAAACTAGCGCTGCTCCTCTCCTCTTCCATTCAAAAACCACCACCGGCGAGTGAAGGTGCTGTGGAGAAGTAGATCGATGGAGGAGTACAACCGATACGTGAGGATCACAGAGGGCGACCCTGTGAAGCTAGCTAGGATGTTGGAGATACAGTCTTGGTTTGACAACAAGGACCAACTAGCGGTGACGGCGACATCCATGGCCAAATATCTGCAACAGAGCGAAAAGGCGGCGATACTCCCGGAGGGAGTCGCGCCGGAGTACATAGAGCTGCTCCTATAGGCCATGGAGCAAACAGATTCACCGAATCCGGTCGTGAGGGAGGGGTGGTGGGAGTATCGATCCCAGATGGAGCATCCACCAGAGATTGAAGGATCGAGCATCTACAGGGTGCCGTTTGTGAGGGTGTCCTGCCAGAGCGAGCCGGTGGAGTCTTCATCGACCGAACCCAACTGCAAGAGGAGAAAAGCAGTTGGGCCCACCATCGTCTCCCTCGCCGTACACATCGTCTCACGGGCGGCTGTCTGCCGCCGAGGAATAGTAGGGGCTGCCCCCAGCCCAATAGTCGGGCAGGTTGTGAATTCTCAGGAGGAGCTTAGGGTTGTCAGTATTTGTAGGTTGTGAATTGTGTTTTGTGTTGTGTATTTTGAGAGTACTTTCATATATGAATGTCTTTTGAATTTCAGATTTGCAGTATTGAGCATATGAAGTGTTTTATTGAGCATATGAAGTATTTTATTGAGCATATGTAGTTTCATAGGAGTATAAAAGTGCAGACAATGTGATTCTCAGAGAAGAAACTGCAAGTTTCAGTTTCAGATAAGAAACTGCAAGTTCAGTTTCAGATAAGAAACTGCAACTTTTAGAGACAGAGCATTTATATTAACACGGCCTTTTCAAACAGGGTTAACATCATGTTGGATGTTTTATTCATGGTCGAAAATGGAACTACCAGCCAGTTAACATCATGCTGATCAACATTCATGCATAGCACATCTTCATATGATGCACAGTCAAAATGCCCACACAATGTCGAGTGTGCGAAACACAAAGAAAACGAGGGACGAAGTTTTGACAAGTGTTGGACGTGGTTTTGGGCTGCCCCGTCTAGGCTTTCATTTTTAACATGCGCAGCCCACGACCTCGGATGGGACGTCCATAGGCCTGTTTGTATTTTCTTAGGGTCATTATGTATCGACCGGCCTATGGACCTCCCATCCGAGGTTTTATTTTTGGCAGCCCAATTTATGTATTTTTTTGAAGAAAACGCAGAGGTCTATTCTATTTTTCTATATGAGAATAGGAACGCCAGGTCCAACTTATGTTTCCCTTCTAACTATATTATGTATATTTAAATTATTTTATATGTTATTATATATTATTTTTATTGTCATCATTTATTTAACAGATACTTACATATGTAAGAAAACAATATCCCACATCTTATTAACTTATAAAAATAATTTCTTAACAAATAAAATCCTGGATTGTTTTGGCACGAAAATCCTAGTGATTGTGTACAAAAGCTTGGTAAGATTTAAGGACGAATGTAATAATGTCACTTATTATTTAAATATATTTATAACAAAATGCTCAGCCCCTTTTTATTTTTTGATAACATTGCTGGCCCAACCCAACATTATAATTAGAATCAGCCCAGCAAAATCGTGTATTTCGAGAAAGTGCAAATGACCTATATTTTTTTAGGAAATAAAATAAATGGGCCGCATGGACGCTACATTATTTGTTCACCCAACCCAACTAATGGTTTTAATTAAAAAAAGATCAAATTGACTGTAAATTCTACCGCACAAAAAAAAGACTGTAAATTCTGAAAAAATGGGTTGAATACGTGCCACATTTTTGGAGGCTGAAATGTGGGCCAATAGGTCGAAGCCAACGCAAGTCGTTGTCAATTTAGTCAACAAATGATTCTGACATGTTAGCCATTGGATTTACATCCAACGACCGGCATCCATCTTCAATCTCTCGTCTTCTTTGTCCAGCGCCGCCGGGACCACCTCCCGCCTCCTGCTGCTAGCAGCTCTGCTTAGCACGCTTCGCTATGAATCGCTACTGCACCGTTGGCCAGGCCATCCCTCCACCCCTCCACACCTCCTGTTCTTCTCCACCGACTGCCAAACCACACTGCACTAGAACCAGTTAACCCTCGTACACCTCTACGTCTGCGACTCTACTCCCGCGTCTTCCCATCTCCGGCTCGTTGCTATCCGGGGCCTCGCCATCGTCCACCACCTTGGATGCGCTCGGCGCGGCGTGGTCAACGTGGTCAACGAACGACAGCATCGGAAGTAGACTGTGCGTGGAGAGGCTCATAGCTGGGTCCACGGCCGCACACAAGGAAATGCCTCCTTATTACGCGCAAAATAATGATTCCTCAACCTGACATCTGGGACCCACCGAAAGGGCCTCTGTATTTCATGAAAATAACGTGCCCCCCCGACATGTCGAACCCACCAGCTATCTTCGCACGCAAGGAAGTGCCTCCTTATTACGCACAAAAAAATGAATATTCCCCCTGCTAGCTGGAACCCAGCATAGTTGGAGGCTGACTTGTGGGCCTACCAAGTTGACGGGGAAGAAGGGCTTTGTCAACTTAGTCAATATGAACGATTCTAGCTCCTGTTACCGTACGATGTTCATCCTACAGCCATAGTGCTTCTTCAACCTCTAGTCTTTTTGCTCCAGCCGCCCAAACCAGCGTCGGTCGTGCCGCGTGCTCCTACCTCCCGTGGCCGGCTGTGATGCCCCGGAGGCCTCAACGCCCCCTACTACTCCCACCGCTGGCCAGGCCATCCCTCTACTCACCCACACCCCATGTTATTTTGCGGCGACAGCAGCCTCACAGCGCAGCCGAACCAGTGAACCCTCGTACTCCTCTTTGTGTGGGTATCCACTGCTGCGTCTTCCCCGGCTCTGAGTCGTCCCCTTCCTAGTCCTCACCGTCGTCCACTGCCGTGGTGCTCTCGGCGCGGTGTGGTCAGCGTGGTCAAGGAATGACTTCCATCGGACGTGGACTGTACGTGGAGAGGCTGACAGTTGGGTCCACGACCGCAACAAGGAAGTGCCTCCTTATTACGCGCAAAATAATGATTCCTCCACCTGAACGCGGGGACCCACCAGACGGGCCACCGTATTTCGTGAAAAAAACTTTTCCCCTGACTGCTGGGACCCACCAGCTACATCTTCGCAGGCAAGGAAGTGCTTGACAGTCGGGACCCACCTGGTCGAAGCGTACGTAGCGTTGTCATTCTGGTCGCGAACGTGTACATACATATATACTGGTGGTTTAGAGGTGCGCACGTGTCGTAGTAGAGGCGCACATGTAGAATGTACACGTACGTACAGCGGCCAGGGTGCAAGAAAGAAAATACGGCGACATATGTGTACATACGGGCGGGGTCTCGAACGCCTACTCGCGCATACGTACGGCGAGGGCTCGTTGACATGGCTGGGTCGGAACGGAGAAACAGCGCCGTTGTCGTGTTCATGGGGAGGAAACGGAATGCGTCGTGTTCATCGGGAGGCAACGGAACGCGTGGGAGCCAACCGGCTGGGTCGGAACGGAATGCATGGTCATGTTCATAGGCAGGGCTTGGACGGAACAGGCGATGGAAACGAGGCCTGGTGTACCACAGAACGGAGGAAACGGCCTTGTGTTTGACCGGCCATGTTCGAAACGGGATCCTGTTCATCGGGAGGGGTCTGGCGTACCGCAAAACGGTTGAAACAGGGTCCTGTTGATCGGGAGGGGTGTTGCGTACCGCAAAACGGACGAAACGGACCACCTACCGTCGAAACGGGGGTCCTGTTGATCGGGAGGGGTGTGGCGTACCGCAAAACGGACGAAACGGACCTCCTACGGTTGAAACGGGGGTCCTGTTCATCGGGAGGGGTGTGGTGTACCACAAAACGGGACTCCACCGGCGACCTCCTCCAGCCTCCACGGGCTACCGTCGACCTACTCTAGCCTCCACGGGCTCCTGTTCATGCATCCTCCGCCGCGCGCTACTCCACAGGCTATTGTTCAACCACCCCTCCACCATCTACTGTTCATCCAGCCCTCCACACCACGGGGTCCTGTTCAACCACCCCTCCATGGGCACCCCTCCACCGTCTACTATTCATCCAGCCCTCCACACCACGGGGGTCCTGTTCAACCACCCCTCCACCATGTACTATTCATCCAGCCCTCCACACCATGGGGTCCTGTTCATCCAGAGGCAACTCCATCGCACACTGTTCATCCAAACCCCCCAGCAACGCTCACTGTTCATCTCGGAGGCAGCATCGATCGGCTTCAGTTAGCAGCAGTAGCGAAGGAATCGCTCGATCGGGTTCAGTTAACAGCCATCGATCGATCGCTCGGGTTCAGTAACGCGTAGCTTGTAGTGCAATCGCTCGGGTTCAGTTAGAGCCCAACGCCTCGCTCGGGTTCAGTTAGAGCCAACGCCTCGCACACACGCGCGTACGTGTACGAGAAAAACGCGCATCGCTCAGCCCCCGACCTCCTATCGTAACCGGGAACTCACCGAAATCCCCCCCCCCCCTCGCTTCTACCACGGTTTTTTCCGTCATGGACGGCCCAAAGAATGTCATGCAACTGCGTCTCCGACCCGCCCAGGACGAAAAGGCCATTTTCTGTCATGATTTTTTGTCATAGAAGTAGGAGCCCGCAACATCTATGATGATACTGGGTTTTGTCACAATTATCGTCATAGAAGTGTCATATGTATGAAAGAAAAAAAATTCGTTCGGCCCAAAATGTCACGGATGTGTCTTTTTTAGTGAATGTACTACGATTTCTGAAGGAATTTGGAGGATTTTAGGACATACACCCCCACCCCATATTGGTTGCTTCATTCATATGGTTACAATCGTCCATAAGAATTTCTCCTTTGGATTCATCAGGCAAAGGTTTCCATATCGGTGCAACAAGACCAAGACCAGCAGGACGGCAGGACGGAGCTCACCATGGAGCCCAAGATGGCATCACCACCAGAGCCTTTGGCAGGCGAAGACTACTTTTGTCAGGATAAGCTATAGCAGCTGTCCCCCTTCAAACTCGGCCGTTGTGGCATCCCTTCCCGCTCAATATTTGGAAAGAGGACCAGGGCCTCTATAAATAGGACCAGTCATCACCGTAGGAGGCAACTCATCTTGAGCAATCCTCACCCGCACACCATCTCACCAAACACAAGAACACCTCTCCTCAGGAGGCTGTTCTTCCCTTGTAATGTTGATTCTCAGCCAAAGAGGGAATCCACCACCACCACACTTGTTACACCATGTCACAACTCATCTTGTACGTTGTTACACCATGTCACGCCCAAGATGCGACCCTATCCTAAAGGAACTCGAAGGTCCCACCAAGGATAGAAGCGCATCTTGAAGACGCTTTTGCAAGGTGGATATCATTACATCAACATTACATAATGGTGGGGATACAACCAAGACATACAAAGTCACATGAATACAACGATACATCATACATAAGATCAACATCCGACTATGGATGAAACATAAACAGAAACTCAAACAATATCCACCCTGCTAGCCCAGGCTGACGACTAGGAACCTATCCCTCAAACGAAGAAGAAGTAGAAGAAGAACTCCAACACAAACAAACCTCGCTCTCACGTCATGATCATCGTGTAACCTGTACCTGCAACTGATGTTGTAGTAATCTGTGAGCCACGAGGACTCAGCAATCCCATTACCATGGGTATCAAGACTAGCAAAGCTTAAAGGGTGAGGAAGGGGTAAAGTGGTGAGGTTGCAGCAGTGACTAAGGAAAGTATGGTGGCTAACTTACGCAAATGAGAGCGAGAAGAGAAGCAAGGCAAACGGTCATCAACAAGTGATGATCAAGAAGTGATCCTGAACTCCTACTTACGTCAAACATAACCCAGAAACCGTGTTCTCCTTTCGATCAACCCCGAAAAGAGACACTCACGGTTACACACACGGTTGGTGTATTTTAGAAGAGTTTACTTTAAGTTTACTACAACCGGATATCAACAAATTCCCATCTGCCACATAACTGCGGGTACAGCTTTCGAAAGTTCAAACCCTGCAGGGGTGTCCCAACTTAGCCCATTATAAGCTCTCGCGATCAACGAAGGATATTCCTTCTCCCCGGGAAGACCCGATCAGTCTCGGAATCCCGGCTACAAGACATTTCGACAGCAATAAAACAAGACCAGCAAAGCCGCCCGGATGTGCTGACAAATCCTGATAGGAGCTGCACATATCTCGGTCTCAGGGCACACCGGATGAGCAAGACGTCAGGTTGGCATAGACCCTGATTGCCCAGGGGGCGCCGGACATCGCTCGGTTTGGACCAGCACTCGAAGGAGAACTGGCCCGGGGGCTAAAATAAAGATGACCCTCGGGCTCTGGAAACCCAAGGGAAATAAAAGGGCATAGGTGAGGCAAATGGTAAAAGCAATGTTGGGCCTTGCTGGAGGAGTCTTATTCAAAGCGAACTGTCAAGGGGGTCCCATAAATCACCCAACCGCGTTAGGGATGCAAACTCCGGGAACATAATACCAATATGACGGAAACTAGGGAGGCAAGAGTGGAACAAAACACCAGGCATAAGGCCGAGCCTTCCACCCTTTACCAAGTATATAGATGCATTAATAATATAAGAGATATTGTGATATCCCAACAATAAACATAAACATAATCCAACATGGAGCAATCTTCATCTTCACCTGCAACTAGCGACGCTATAAGAGGGGCTGAGCAAAAGCGGTAACATAGCCAATCAACGGTTTGCTAGGAAGGGTAGCAAAGGTCAGGGGCTATCATGCAATTTGGGAGGCTTGAGCAGCAAGTGGTAGGTAACGCAGCATAGCAATAGAACGAAGCAACTAGCATAGCAATGATAGTAATGAGATCCAAGGTGACGGTTATCTAGCCTGAAATCCGGCAAGGAAGAAGAACGAATCCATGAAGAAGATGAAGCCACGAAGATGAACCAAGCGTAGACGAACGAATCCTCACGATCGCAACGAAACGGGAACTATCGAGAAGAAGCACACAACATGGTAAACACACCACACATGAACAAGGAATGATGCACAACCAAGTATGATGCATGGCAAGTCTACATGAAGCTACTCATGGCAAGAGATGATGCATACAAGAACAACACATCAAAGCAAGTTTAAATGAGGCCGGAAACAACATATAACAATACCGGTAAGTCCTCATATGCAAATTTCGAAATTGGCCCAGATCTGAATAAACCTTATGTTCTAGTTGTTAAACAGCAATTTAAGATGCACCAAGATGATCTACACGAAATTCTAGTCAAGTTACATATAAAGTTCATTAGATTCGGAGCTACGGCCTAGAAGATATGAGCAAAACAAGTTAAACATGGCATTGATGCAAACTGCATTCAAACATCAAACAAACACCTCAAAACAAGGATGCAACATGATAATATGAAGCTACATGCAATTCTAAGGAAGTTTCATATAGAGCATGTCCAAAACGGAGCAACGGTTCAACACATACACCCTATACAAGTTATAACAACAATCTGTCCAAAACAGCAAGTAGGCATCTAGCAAGCAACAAAACAATATGCTACAGGAACTCAACATGAAAACAAAAGGCATGGACATGATGTACAGGCAAAGCATGATAAAACATGAACACTGAGCTATCTCCAGAAACTACTAGAACATGCTCAACAGGACATGGCAAGATTGCAAATAATAACAGGTTCACAGACTTAGCAGAATTCACAGGGCATGGCAGAAATAACATCAGGTTGCAATGTTTAGAGCTATCAAACAACATGTTACAGCAAGCTAACGTGTCAAACTAGAGCATGGCATGAATCTATTCAAAGCATTTAACAAAAGTACCTTACAGACCATAAGCCAAAAGGCCACAGAAAATACAATTGCAAGCATGTGAACATAGCAAAACATAAACAGATTCAGACTTAGTGGAAAACTGGAGCATGGCAAAACAGATAACAGGTAGGCATGTTTACGAGCTCGATGCACTTAGTACGAGGCATTGCATGACAAACTAAGCACACACCCAAAAACTAGACATGGCATAGAATCTAGACATGGCAAGAACAATAAAATAGCATGCAAGGATCAATTACAACAACATTGGCAATATTGAATAACATGTAAACAATCTGCCAGGAACATTTTATAGCAAAAATAGAGCTCGATTAAGACATGCTAGGGCACTCCACAAATGCAATCAGGAGCATGGATGGATAGAGCATAATCATATGTCCAAAACATCCTTACTGAGCATACTCAAAATAGGTATGGATATCACTGTAGCAACACGAATACATGGCATAAAAATAACAGCAGGAAGTGACTTGGTGAAATTATTAAGTCCCTGAAATCAGCAACATTATGATCCCTAGTTTGCATGTTTGTGCTACTCACCATAGATATCGCAAAAATACATGGAATACACCCATGTAAAGATGGCATGGCATATTTCGAAACACATGTAGAGCTCAAGTTCATAGGGTGCACACATCAATCATGGCAAAAATGACAATAGTGCATGTTCTGCTGAGAATCTGAAACTAACATCACATAGCCCTCTTCTAACAGCATTTCGGGCACCAAGATGAGCTCAAATGAAAATGTCTCAGTGGAACAAAATGAGGAGCACAGCCAGGTGAACATTTTGATATATTATATGCATGAATCCGAGCAGTATGCAGAGAGTTACGGTGCGATGAACATGGCATAAAAAATACACGCAGAAAAGGACTTAGCCGATTTATACCTAGCGAGAAACGGGATCCATATCGGGGAAGCTCTGTTCCTCGTACAGGACGACTCCGGCGCAAGTCAACGGCGACCGTGGGGTGGCGTGGGGCTCCGGTAGGCGTCGGGGAGGCCGGGAATGGATGGATCAAGTCGTGGGCGGCCGGATCCGGGCAAGGGCGGCGGTGGACGGAGCTCGAGGCGGTGGTGGCCGGACTTGGAGCTTGGGGCGCCATCCATGGCGGCCTTCTGCATCACGGGAGAGAGAGAGAGAGGGAGATGAGCACGGGGAAGAGGAACAAGAGGGGGAAGGAGGAGGAGACGGGGCTCATCTGCGGCGGCGGAGCTCTCCCGGCTGGGTCCGGCGACCGGTGGCGGCGAGCCGGTGACGGGAACAAGGCGCGGAGGAGCTCAGGCGCGGGTGCGGGGCAGCTCGGGCCCAGATCCGGCCCGGGCGGGCGTGCTGCGAGCCGCGCGGGCCGGCGGCGGCAGGAGGCGCGGGGCGACACATGGCGGCGCGCGGTTGGCTGCGGGAGGCGGCGAGGACGACGTGGCGTCCTCGGATTGGTCCGAGCGACGTGGTTGCGGGCGGTGGACATGTCCGATGGCGGTGCGGACGTGTCCGGCGGCGCGAGGATGAAGAAGACTAGGGTTGGACTGCGCGAAAATCGGAGGGGATCACATATTTATAGGTAGGAGGAGGTAGGAGTGTCCAAATGGGGTGCGGTTTTCGCCCACACGATCGTGATCGAACGACCGAGAAGATGGAGAGGGTTTGGATGGGTTTTGGGCCACTTTGGAGGGGGTGTTGGGCTGCACACAAAAAAGGCCTTTTCGGTCCCTCGGTTAACCATTGGAGTATCAAACGAAGTCCAAATGGTACGAAACTTGACAGGCGGTCTACCGATGCTATACCAAGGCCGCTTGGCAAACCTCGGTCCATTCCGAGACCGTTTAACACTCGCACACGAAAAGTGGCAAAAGGGGGCGCCGAGGACATAGGAGTGCCGGATTGCAAAACGGACAACGGGGAAAATGCTCGGATGCATGAGACAAACACGTATGGAAATGCGATGCACATGATGACATGATATGAGATGCAGATGATGACATGGCAAAGTGCAACACGCAAGCAAATGACATGGCAACGACGGCGAATAACCGGCGGACACCTGGCGCATCGAATCCGGGGCGTTACACACCACAACGGTGGTTATAACCAGTATGAATCTTGTGTCCTCGTGTTCTTTGGGTTCGGCGAGCTAGTCCGTGAGATCGTGGAGTGTGAGAGCTTGGGAGAGGAGAGATCTTCGTGCGCACCCCAGTGTTCGAAACTCAAGGGTTTTGCCGGAACCCGAAATCCAACATCTGGTTCGAGCCCTCCTCTCGTCGATCTGTGCTTCACCGCTCCACCACAACCATGTCGGACGCTCGTCGCGCCCGCGCTAAGTGCCGGGCCGCCCTAGTGGCCTGCGTCGCCCAGACGGCTCCTGCCGGCGGGCCTCCCGGTCGTTCTCCGTCACCCGCCGCCAACGCTGCCACCGGCCCGGCTGGAAACGAGCAGTAGGCGTCCTCGCTGCACCCCTCGGTGCGATGGGATGGCTGCACCGCCACTCCGTCACTGAACCCCGCCGGTTCATCGTCTCATGCTCGTCGTGCTCCCACGGACGCGCGGGCCGCACTGCTCATGGCACACGAGCTCCTGCGCTACCGCCTGGTCGACGACCAATATGGGGACTAGTTGGACCGGATCACCGAGCTCGTCAGGGCAGCAGGGGGCTCCCCTGCACCGTCCCTCTCGCTGCCTCATCCACCGCCGGCTACGGGGGATGTAGCTCATGGAGCGCCTCCACCACCTCTACACCAAGACGGCACCCTGGCGCGAAGGCACGCGGCCCCACGGCGCGACCCGCCACGCCAAGCACCCGCGCGCGAAGAAAGAAGCTGTCAAGAAGTTCCTCGACTGCAAGAGAACACTCCACCGCTCCTCGCACCGCCATGTGAGGATCGCTTGCTGCGGCAGGGCCGTGCACCACTTGTTGTGGCGGCGCGGGGGCACCAAGATCAAGCTCCACCTCCACGGCGGGCCCCTCGACCACGGTAGGCTGTCGCGCATTCACCCCCGAGCTGCATAGCGTCGCCTGGCGGGCAAGTTCAAGCCGGATCCGCCTCCTCGCTACGACAGCACCCCTAGCCCGCAGAGTTCTTACAGCTCTACGAGCTGAGCATCGAGGCGGTCAACGGCGACGAAAAAGTCATGGCGAACTGGTTCCCCATGGCGCTCAAGGACGACACTCATTCATGTCTCCTAAACCTGCCTCCGGGCTCGATCTCCTCCTGGGACGAGATCCGCGACCGCTTCGTCGCCAACTTCCTGGGCACTCGCGACTGCCCCCCGGCCGCGGGTGACCTGCGCCGCGTCAAGCAGCAACCAGGAGAGACCCTCCAGAAGTACACCCAGCGATTCAACAACGTTCGCCTCAATATGCCCAAGGTGACGGACGAGGCCATCATCTTGGCGTTCTCTAATGGCATTCGCGACGTCAAGATGAAGGAGGAGCTCGCCATCCAAGAGGAGTTGTGCACATCTCTAGAGCTGTTCAACCTGGCGACCAAGTGCGCAAGAGCTGAGGAAGGGCACCTTTCCCTCCTCGAGCTCCCAGATAACGACCCAGAGGAAAAGAAAGCCATGTCCAAGGACGTGAAGCGCAAGGGTGTGGCCGTGCTCGCGGCAGAGCCAGACACGAAGCGCGGCAGGGACCAGCCCGAGTCATCCAAGAGCAGCTGACCACTCTGCGCCTTCCACAACTTGCATAGCCACAACACCAACGACAGTCAAGACCTCAGGGCCATCCGGGATGGACGCTTCGGTCGACGCCCCGAGCGCAATGAACGGGGCTACGTCCGAGGAGGAGGACGTGGCGGAGGACGCTGGGACGACCGTGGCCCACGCCAGAACTGGCGCGACCGGCCTCGTGAAGACCATTGGTAGGACTAGCATCGCGAGGGCGCCTGGATTGATCAGCCTCGCGAGGACCGCCCTGCGAGCAACGCCGGTCTTCCTCTGCTGCCTCCACCACCAGGAAGGAACGACGACAACCATCAGGATGAGGGGGCTGGGGGCTTCCAGGAGCCGCGTGCGATCGCCTGCATCTTGGGCGGAGCTCAAGCCCCGGCCTCTCAACGCATCTTCAAGCAATTTGTTCACGAGGTGAACGCAGTCCTCCCCGGGCTCGAGGCCACACGCCCGCTTAGGTGGTCCAAGTGCGCCATCACCTTAAGTTTGGCAGATCAGCTAAGTGCGCGGCAACCGCTACCGCCCTCCCGATGCTTTGTTCACCCGTCATCAGCAACATACAAGTTACCAAAACCCTCATTGATGGCGGCGCGGGGCTCAACGTCCTGTCCATCGAGACTTTCGACAGCCTTCAAGTGCCATACGATCAGCTTCAGCCTACCAAGCCCTTCTCAGGAATGACTAACGGCTCCACCACACCGATAGGGCAGGTCCACCATCCCGTCACCTTTGGAGAACGCAACAACTACCACACCAAGCTCATCGACTTCGACGTCGCTCACCTCCGGCTGCCATACAATGCCATCCTCGGGTACCCGGCCCTGGCCAAGTTCATGGCAATGACGCACCACGGCTACAATGTCCTCAAGATGCTAGGGAGCGGCGGAATCATCACAGTCCCCTGCGAGGAAAGAGATGCGGTGTGCTCCCCCGACAACAATGCAGCTTAGTATCCTCCTAAGGTCGTCCCCAAGAATAAGAAGCAGCTACTCCGTGCCGGACCTCGGGAGAGTGCCGCTGCAAGTGGTACCTCATCAGGACCACGCCCGCGCCTGGGGCGCCTCCCTCCCTGGCATAGGAAGGCGCGCCCGGCGCCCTCCTCGGGCAGGGCTTGGGGGCTCTCTTCTCGAGGGCCTCAGACCTTGCCAACGTCATGAGGGAGGTGCTCGGGCACCATATGGAAGCGTGCTTTGCAGCACGTTTCCCTCAGAAGGACACCGAACAAGGAGCACCTGGCGCTTAGGAATTCCATGCCCAGACCACTCGAGATTTGCAGGATGCAAGAGCCATGCGCGGCGACCGCCGCTCACCGGGCGCAACTCCCCATCCAGGCAGGATGCCGGGCCGCGCGTCTGCATCGACGTCCCAGGGCTCATCAGGGCCGCATCTCAGGAGCCCTTCTGGCCTTCGCGCATGGGATGCTGTGAGGGCCCACCTCACAGCTACTTTCGCATGCCCTTTGGCCTGCCGAGTGTGGCGTCCGCCTTCCAACACGGCTTGCGGAGCCTCCTGGCGGCTCAGGAGGCCAGGCACCATGCAGTCCTGGCAGAGATGGAGACGGTCCTCAAGGAGCCACCTGGACCCCCATAGCCTCCCGAGGCTCACGATCCCGGTGGTTCATGAGGAGCAACCCCTGCACCACACATCTTCAGCTGCCCCAACACCCCTTTTACAACGGAACCAGGTGACATTTTTTCATGTTCATTTAGCTGGGAGCGCCCTTCGGGCTGCATCATTCCCAGGCCACATGGGTCCACACCTGTGGCATGTATCTATTTATATCTTTAGCTTACCATGCTGGGGGCAGCCCACGAGCAGCATCATCCCCAAGTCGCTCGGGTCCGACCTGGTGGCATTTATCGTTCGTGCATTTACCTAAGTTAGATTCGCTTTCCATGCATAATCTGTCTATGATTATCGCCTGCTTAACTGTCACCTACCACGGGAGCTGCTCACGCCGGCACAACGCTTGTGCATGGGTCCGTCCCTGCAACGTCGACAAATCTGAGCGGTCGAGCTCTGGCCCGCGGCTCGCCCGGCGCGCGTCACCTCACCAGGCCCTCAGTGCTTTCATCCTCTTATGGAGTGACCAGTGGCCGACTCGCATTCATAATGGAAATCTGCACCTCTCCTCGTGTTGACCTACAGGATCCGCCCGAGGACAACGGCGGGTGGTACCGCGGGCTCCCTCTTCTCTCATGCAATTCGCTTGCGCTTTAAAAGGGGGGCTCCTGAGCATCACGACTCATGAGCTCCTACTGGCTATCAAGCCCTCACCCCCTGGCCTTGACCACGGCATCGCAACCTGGCATACCAGTGGCGGCTGAGCTCGTTCGAGGGCCGGGACCTGAGGATGTACAGCACGAATGAGAGCATGAGGAAGAAGGGGAAGCACGCACGGGCCTAACCTAGCTACGCCACGACCGCCACACATGAGTTGGCGCAACATAGGGAAACTACTCCAGACTACCAAGATAAGTTCGCGCTAGGAATCCACCCATCGCTATGACACGGGATGATCACTTATTGTAGCTCTGTTGCGGCAACGTCACCTCCCTTTCTTACCTTTTGGTGACCGCTTGCGCGCTAAAGGGGACCTCCTGAGCATCGCGACTCAGGAGCTCTTACTGGACCTCGGGCCACTCACCCCCTGGCCTTGACCACGACATCGCGACCTGGCATACCAGAGACGACTGCAGCCTGCCTGGGGACCGGGACCTGTCAGCGTAGAGCACCAAGCTGTCGCGAGGATAGAAAGGGGAAACTGAGCCGAAACTGGGCACGCACTCGCCCAATTTCATAATACGGATGATATCAACAAAAGGAATTACAGGCGCGAGGTAACAAAAGAAAGGAAATTCAAGGAGCCCTATCTACACGCGCCAGCACGGCCGATGCCATCATCTATAGTGGGCCATGGGAGGCCGACGCCAACCCCATCCAGATCAACTACGGCGGTGGCCAGACGCTGCAGCCTTGCTCGGGGCGCGACGAAAGCTCGGGGGCACGTAGCTGTCGTTGCTCGTCTCCAGAGTCTCGTAGGGCTCGCGAGAGTCGCTGGACTCCCAAGTGTCGCGGCTACTGCCGGAGGGACCGCTGGCAGGGTGATCCTGGCTGCCTTGTCCCGGCCAGCACTCCAAGCGGCGGCCTTCCGTGTTAAAGACCTTGAAGAGCATGGTCGACGCGCCGTCGTACTCAAAGTGGATCGCAAGGGTGCCTTCCGCATGGCAAACCTGAGCGACCTCACCCCGGCCTTGAGTCATGAAGATCTTTGCCGAGGAGACGACTTCAACTTCCGCTCCGGTCGCCGGGGCGTCATAGTCGGTGTGCCCCGGCCATAGTTCCAGAGGGCCCCTCGGGGGCATCTTGGTGGAGAAGAACTGAGGGAAGTGGATCCAAATGCGCAGAGGCATCGCCGCCCACAGCACAAACTCACGCGAGGAGTCTGCGGCGTGGATTCCTAGGGCGACGGCGTGCGTCGCCCTGGCGCGGCCGTTGCAGCCCCGGCACGAGCGGCACCGTTCGTCGCCTCTTCTTCCGGAGCCCTCAGCTTGGGTATACAAAGGCAGCGGTTACCCAGGAGGAAGTCGGTCGTATCAAGGCCTCGTCACCTCCGGCCTCACGACCACATCGCAGCGGTGGCTCATCCTATTCTTTGGTGGAAGCAGCCCGAGCATGCCGCCGGGAGCTTTTCCTTTCTCTGCGGCCGAAAACCTCTAAATGGGCGCCATGGATGCCGTTGCTAGCAATGGAGCAGGAAGAGATGGGCAATGGGTGCTCCGCCCCCTTATTTATTTATAACCCAAGGGAGGCCAACCGTCGACCCCCACGATCGCAGGTAATGATAACCCTTTTTGCATGCAGCAGGGACTTGTCAAATCGGGCAGTTGCCGAGGCAGCGTGGGGAAGTGGAGACGCCCATGTCCAATCAACCGCCACGTGTCGTCCAAGGCTGCAGACTGTTGGGTCCCGCGTCACACCGAACTTTCCCTTTGGCTTTGCCTCGAAGCCAAGTCCGAGCACGCCTTGGGCCCAGGGGCTACTGTCGGCGTTCTTGGAATGGGGGTCCCCAGACTTGCCTTCCTGCGGCCCACGACGTGGCTCCACAAGCGGGCCCTTACGACCCATCTTCACCAGCAGGCACTCAAGACCCTCGCGAGGGGCTAAGCCTCGTGAGGCAGATGACACAAGACCTCCTCGGGAGCGGCCTCACCAGGCTGGCTCGTGAGGGGCGGAGAGATCAAGGCAAGGGGGTACCTCGCGAGCTTTCCCGTGACATAAGCCATGACAACCAAGGCCAGGCGAGCGCCAGGAGGGCACCAGCGTGCGCAGTGTCCTCGCTTCCCCTTTGGTACTTAGGAGGCAAGCACAGACGAAGAGTACCGAGGCATAAGGCAACGGTTTCCATATCAGTGCAACGAGACCAAGACCAGCAGGACGGCGGGACGGAGGTCACCATGGAGCCCAGGACGGCGTCACCACCAGAGCCTTTGGCAGGCGAACACTGCTTTTTTCAGGATAAGTTGTATCAGCTGCCCCCTTCAAACTTGGCCGTTGTGGCATCCCTTCCCGCTCAATATTTGGGAAGGGGACCAGGGCCTCTATAAATAGGACTAGTCATCACCGTAGGAGGCAACTCATCTTGAGCAATCCTCACCCGCACACCAGCTCACCAATTAGAAGAACACCTGTCCTCAGGAGGTTGTTCTTCCCTTGTACTATTCATCCTCAGCCCAAGTGGCAATCCACCACCACCACACTTGAGTATGGTCTTACACCACAATGGTGGCCCAAACCAGTATAAATATTGTGTCCTCGTGTTCTTTGGGTTCGGCGAGCTAGTCCGTGAGATCGTGGAGTGTGAGAGCTTGGAAGAGGAGAAAACTTCGTGTGCACCCCAGTGTTCGAACCTCAAGGGTTTTGCCGGAACCCGAAATCCGACACATCTGTACTAGTTTTCTTAGGGAATTTTTCATCCAATCCAACCTGTTGTGAAGAAGGCTACATGTTTCTAGATTGTAATCAAATGCCCATGTTAATCATGCTAGATCGAAAATGGCACGTTGGTGCATTTTACAAATCCTGGAAACCAAATGGGCATGTAGCAGTGTTCAAAACTGCATGTAGGCACTAACACATTTGTTCTCTTCTTTTATAGTGCATATTAGGCCCGATGGTTGATGATGTTTATGATGACAATCACATCGAATGCCTGGATCTGCATCTCTCAAATATTAGTTTGAACTCCTACTGAGGGACCCCACCGGAGATTACACTCGCTAGGTTCTTTCTTGCCAGAGCAAAGGTGCTGAGTGTACTGAGGTTGAACACGCATTTAATTAGGAAAGATCAATGGTACGATTATCAGAGACGGCTGGTACTGTCGAATGGAAGTGCCTCCAAAAATGTCAAACTTCATATTGGAAGATCATATGGCAAAGCAATTGAAAGTTATTGTGTCAAACCCATACATGACTTGTCAACGGCTGACCCCTTTTCAGAAATGATGCAACATGCAATTTATGAATTTGGGCGTTGTAATCTTCGAATTTGAACCTTGCAATATTTACGGTATTTGTTATATTGAACCGTTTCTGTTCTCTTGTCTCAACGCAAACAGTTCATCCGGGTGAACTTCATGTCGTACATCGCACACACCTTGATCTGGCTGGCAGTTTGTTTTGTGTTGCCTAATCAGAAACAGTTCATCCGAGTGAACTGTATGTTGTACATCACACACGCCTTGATTTGGCTGACCGTTTCTTTTGTGTTGCCTAATCACACACAGTTCATCCGAGTGAACCGTATGGTTTACATCGCACACACCTTCATCTGGCTGCCCGTTTCTTTTGTTCCTACTTATCGAAAACGATTAATTGAACTGAACCGTATGCCCTGAATCGCACACGCAACTAAATCTGAACCATGTTTGATACAACCATCATTGCAAGCATTTTGTGCCTTTTTTGATGGTTTTCTTACACCACCGTTTGCGATTATTGCATCGCACACAGCTTCGTCGAAGGCTCTCTGATTGTAGTGTCGCCTTAGCAGCATCCTGCAATAGTGATTAATCATATTACTTAAGAACTCCCACTTAGATAGACATCCCTCTAGTCATCTAAATGATCACATGATCCATATCAACTAAACCATGTCCGATCATCACGTGAGATGGAGTAGTTTTCAATGGTGAACATCTCTATGTTGATCATATCTACTATATGATTCACGTTTGACCTTTCGGTATCAGTGTTACGAGGCCATATCTGCATATGCTTGGCTTGTCAAGTTTAACCCGAGTATTCTGCATGTGCAAAACTGTCTTGCACCCGTTGTATGTGAACGTAGAGCTTATCACACCCAGTCATCACGTGGTGTCTCGGCACGATGAACTGTCGCAACGGTGCATAATCCGGGAGAACACTTATACCTTGAAATTTAGTGAGGGATCATATTATAATGCTACCGTCGTACTAAGCAAAATAAGATGCATAAAAGATAAACATCACATGCAATCAAAATATGTGACATGATATGGCCATCACCATCTTGTGCCTTTGATCTCCATCTCCAAAGCACCGTCGTGATCTCCATCGTCACCGGCTTGACACCTTGATCTCCATTGTAGCGCCGTTCTCGTCTCGCCAACTATTGCTTCTACAACTATCGCTTCTGCATAGTGATAAGGTAAAGCAATTTCATACAATAAAGCGACAACCATAAGGCTCCTGCCAGTTGCCGATAACTTTTACAAACATGATCATCTCATAAATAACTTATATCACATCATGTCTCGACCAAATCACATCACAACATCCCCTACAAAAACAAGTTAGACATCCTCTACTTTGTTGTTGCAAGTTTTACGTGGCTGCTACGGGCTTCTAGCAAGAACCATTCTTACCTACGCATCAAAACCACAACGAGTGTGGTCATGTAAGGTTGGTCCGAGCCGCTTCATCCAACAATACCGCCGAATCAAAGGAGCAGGGGGTCCTGGGAGCTTTATCCGTCCCCAAGCGTCGAGCTGCAGGCATCGTTGCTGTTCCCAATCGAGGCATCCGACGCATCGTCTTCATCCTCGATAGTAGCAGCCCGACTTCGGCAGTGCATTCTTCCACCTGCAATATACTTTAAGGTATTGCTTGTTAGTGACAAATGTTACCATTTCTTTTTTTTGTGCTATCATGCATACTTGGTGTGATTTTCATCCTGATTGACTTCTTGTCCATGTACCAAATGAAGATAGTAAGTTCTGGACGCCTAACCCAGCTTAAGGCAAAATGTTAATCAGTTTATGTCCCCTCCACTTTTTTCGAGATTGGGACTGGAATCAGTAGTGTTCGACCCCCTATGCCCATTAATTTTCAGCAAATTAAGGAAATATATATTGTCTTTATGTTTTAATAATTGAATAGTAAAATTAGGTCTGATGCCTACATATAATATATAACGATGCCAGGGTCCTCTCACCATTGAATTGTACTTTGTAATAAGCTTGAAATATCAGATGATATAGAGTGTTGATGTTTGGCATTATTGAACTATTTCCATCAAATGTTGATGCATGTTTCCAGTAATTATGCAGAGTAGTAGACCATATCCGTCCTATCATATCTTGTTGGCATAGATAAGTCAGTTATTGTTTTGAAGATAGTTTGCAGTGTACTATTTTTCCTGGTATTTATGGTTATATAAAGGCTGGTAGCATCCGTCTAGTTCATGGCGATGGACATGGCCTCTACCCCGGTGAACATTCAACCCAATACCCATCAAGTTCATATGTATGCAAGTAGCGCCACATTTAATAAATCTTTATTTCTGTCTGGCCAAATCCTTTGGTTTGTATTGATTTAGTGTATACATGTCCTTGCCATGAGTGCATGAACCCCTCTTATATTGTAAATTCCCAAAGGGATAATTGAGGATGGCACCTTAGATTACAAATTTATAATGTATAATTAGTTAAGTGAAATTGGTTCTGGATCTCCATGTTTCATGCGGTGAAGCAAAATATGTGTAAAGCTACCGAGTTTTACTATCTAAGCCATTTAGTACTACGATATAATGGAGATTCCATCAATCCTACAATCCGTGGATACTGCTATTCAGTAGGTTAATTGTGGGGACCCCGACTCATAAGTCGTGATCACCGAATGCACGTGTACACTGATCCTAGAGATCATTGCTCACTCAACACACAGAAGCTAAATAACAAGAGTCTTACATCGATACATACCGTCTTACACAACTAGGTCCATTATGGTCAAGTCTTGAGTATATCATCACAGCGGAAATCTACATCGACAACTTGGACCCATGCCATCTGCCTTAACCCTACAAGCATTCTGACTGGGAAGCGTCCTAGCTCGCATGTTCGTCACCGAAGTATTCTTCATTGTATCATGTTCTTTTATGCCTGGCCAATAAAATAACCAGTGGCAAGCCAATGAGTACTTTGAATGTACTCGCAAGCAACCCAAGTGTGATAATAGAAAAATTATGCAAGGCTCTACTGCTAAATTGGCATTTTTGCGGAAAGCTAGTTTTTTTCATGCAAGTATGATCAACATTTTTCAAGGACAAGAATGTGTCTGCAACAAGTATCAGGAGGTTACAGACATAAACTTCGAGAAAGAGTTATGAACAACTCATGCTCAAGCTCATCTTGACTTCCTCAAGAATCATATCAACAATATTACCAAACCGTGTTGTTTGTCAGAAACATATGGACATAGTCTAAGCAGCACCAACCAACTGACCTTGACCGTGGACACATCTATTTGATTAGTTTGACACTCTGTAGAAGTTGCACACTTTACCCACAAGATTCGGGGAACTTCCGTGCCATCCATGACCCATGGTACCTCAAGTACCCAGGGTAAGCACCCGATCACTATCTTTTCCTAGATGACACTAACATAGAGTCCACTCGATTGGTAGTAACCCCCGTGCCCAACATTTCACATCTTAATATTGTGGAGCCTTGCTCCCATATTCATCACATACCACTAGCATGGGGTACCAACGGTGTGTCCGGTGCCCTATGAAAATAGTCATGGCCGCCTATCCAAGCACGACCCCGTCCTGAGAGTGGCCTCGTGTCACCCCCGTCACTAGTAATGCAGGCACCATGCTAGTATCGTCCTAGGTAATCAATAATTCCCTTTCCCATATAAGGGTAGAGTGGTTGCACATGTTTGGTTGGGTCGGTCAACAAATCTTAAATCTAATCTGTCTCTGTAAACAACACTTTCATCGAGCCTCGATACACTACTTCTCCACCAAGTAGTGACCTAGTTCATCATTATCTCCCACGGGCATTAGTGGCACCCACTGGGGCTATTTGCAAGTATGTCAAACCACACTTATTTCTTTCCATGCATAACTCTGACCCATTTGCATAGCCAACTACTGAGATCTCTATGGGTCGAGCTATGGCAGATCACGTGCACTGAAGGCCAAGGAAGTATCAGAATCCGAAGATGAAGACTCTGGTAGCAGTCTTGGTGACCCTGAAGAACTGAGTCATGATCTAGCACTGCTTGTCAAGAAATTCCAGAAGTTCTCAAGACCTGGTCGCTTTGGAAAACCTTCAAGGCGCAATGATTCCTCATCCAGTGACTACAAGAGAAGGCTTTGTCACAAGTGCAAGAAGCCTGGACACTACATTCAAGATTGTCCTCAGTGGGAAAAGGAATCAAAGAAGAAGAAATACAAGGATTACAGTTCTGATGATGCGAAGAAAAAGAAGAAATCCTCAAAATCTTCATCATCAAAATCCTCGAAGTCTTCGTCTCACAAGAAGAGCAGCTCCAAGAAGGCTCAGGCATTCATTGGCAAGGAAATGGACTCTGAGGCTAAATCTGAAGAAAATGAGGAAGAGGAACAATCTGAAGACTCTGAGTCTGGTGTGGCGAGCCTAGCCCTCGCTACCGCATTTGTTAGCAAGTCCATCTTCAACTCTGAAGAAAGTGATCTCACCAACAAGGCTGATGAAGGCAGTGATGACTACGCTCCCACCTACTGCTTCATGGCAAAGGGTGCCAAGGTACTCAAATACGCCTCCTCTGAATCTAGTGAGGATGAATCTGATGAAAATCTTAAGCCTAGCTACTCTAAACTTGCTAAGATTGTTGTGCAACAACAAAAGGCTTTTGAAAAGGTTCAAAACATGCTAGACAAAAGTGATGATATGTTGGGTGAAGAAATGGATCGCACTAAAGCCTTAACTGAAAATCTTCAGAGACTTCAGACCAGGTTTGACAACCTTCAAGGTCATCATAACACTCTCTTATCTGATCATGAGAACCTTTCTTATGAATATATTCAAAAGAAGCAAGATCTTGAGAAGCTAAGAGTGAGTTATGAAGATCTTCAGAAGGAGCGCGATTCATTACTTGCTCAACAAATCAGCGCTGCTCAGGAAGAATTTATTCCTCCATGTCTAAAATGCATTGAGCGAGAATCTACTAATTCTTCACCTGAATGTTCAAATGCTTCTAATGTTACAAATTCTTCACCTATCTCTGCTATCACTAATTCCTCATCTGAGGACATTGCTAGTATCACTGACGATGCAGGGCTGAAGGAATTGTACATGACAGGCATGTACAAAAGCCTCAAAGGGCATCAGACTCTTTGTGATGTGCTTAAAAAGCAGATCCTCAACAGGAACCCTAGGAAAGAGGGTATTGCCTTTGAGAGGAAACTCAATGCTGATCGTACATATTGGAAGCCTGAGCAGTACCTCAAAACCTCATGCATTGCTGCAAAGGGACCTCCAGTTGACCCATCTAATTGATCTGGCTATACATGTGAATCTTCTCATTCTTATGATGAGTCATTTGACTCCAACTATAAATTGTTCAAAGATCAGAATGGTGAAGTATTTGCTAGATATGTTGGCACTAACTGCAGGAATGGTTCCCCTATGAATAAAATCTAGGTTCCCAAAAAGTGCCTTGCAAGTTTTCAGGTGAATGTCCTCATGACACCATCTGTGAAGAATAGGAACCCCAGATCAAATTCTTCATAAGGACCAAATTCTTCATATGGATCCAAGTCCTCATACGGACCAAATTCCTCAAGGAGACCAAATTTCTCACATGGATCAAAGTCCTCATATGAACATCATCGTGCTAACAACTCTGTTTCGCAGGGAAGATCCAAGGGCTACGAATATGAGCATTATTCTTCAAATTATTATGTTCATAAGTCCTCAAAGAATTTCTCTGCTTATTCATATGCTTACCCTAACCCCTCTTATGTGAAACGTAATGGTTTGGCCGCTATGCCACCATTCTCATATGGAGCTCGTAGAATGATGAACTCTTTGCCACCCCTTCAGATGTGGGTGGTGAAGAAAAAAACTAATCTCTTATGCAGGGTCAGGTCTCCAGATGTACTGTAACGTCTGAAGAATTTGCTGGGGACCTGACAAACTCCCTGAAAGGACGCAGGCTAACCATGATGAAATGAACTTTCATTTCACACGTCCTCCCTCTGTTTTATCTGTCTTACTGTTTGATGAAATTGATCTGATGAATTGTGATATCATATTCTTCACTGCTGAAGTATATGAGGTTCGTAAGTTGCACTAATTCATCTACGGGATGATCAACCCAAAGCCATTGAGTGGGTACTCGGTAGTGGATGTACAAATCACATGACTGGTGACAAGAATCTTTTGATGGATGCTCCCTTATCATCGTCACATATGAAGCATATCATCTTCGCTGACAAAAGCAAAAGTTAGGCATTGGGTCTAGGTAAGGTTGCCATCACAAAGGATCGACACATGGACAAAGTCATGCTTGGTGAGTCCTTAGGATACAACCTTATGTCTGTCTCAATGCTTTGTGATCTTGATATGGTCGTTGTCTTTGGCAAGTATCGTTGTGTTGTGATTATGGAAGCTGACAATTCCAAAGTCTTCGAAGGCTTTAGGAGAGGAGACTTGTATATTGTTGATTTCTCAGCAGATTCACAACCAGCAGTGTGCCTACTTGCAAAAGCTTCAGAAGGATGGCTATGGCATCGACGACTTGGTCATGCAGGCATGAGGAATTTGCACATGCTTGCAAAGAAGAAGCATGTTATTGGCATTGAGAATGTCAAATTCCTCAAGGATCACTTATGCGGTGCCTGTGAAGCTGGAAAGATGACCAAGGCCAAGCATCCAGCAAAGAGCATCATGACCACTACTCGACCATTCGAATTGCTTCACATGGATCTATTCGGTCCTAATCACTACTCCTCTGTTTCAAATGAAGCATCTCAATATGGCTTTGTTATTGTTGATGATTACTCTCGTTACACATGGGTACACCTTGTCTCTTACAAACATGAAGTGCAGGAAGTCTTCAAACGATTTTCCTCGAGGGCTTCAACCAACTTTGGTGTGAAGATCAAGCACATCAGAAGTGATAACGGCACTGAGTTCAAGAATTCGGGTCTCAATGAATATCTTGATGAACTTGGTATTACTCATGAGTTATCTGCTCCTTACACTCCTTAACAGAATGGCGTCGTGGAGCGCAAGAACATGACTCTTGCTAAGATGGCTCGCACTATGCTCGATGAGTACAAGACCACTCGTCGTTTCTGGGTTGATGCAATCGATACTGCGTGCCATATCATCAATAGAGTATATCTTCACAAATTCTTCAAGAAGACTGCCTATGAACTCCTCATTGACAAGAAACCCAATGTGAGTTATTTCAAAGTCTTCGGTGCTAAATGCTGGATTAGAGATCCTCATCACAACTCTAAATTTGCACCGAAAGCACATGAAGGTTTTATGCTTGGTTACGGAAAGGACTCGCACACCTACAGAGTCTTCAACAATGTTCTTCACAAGATTGTTGAAACTGTAAATGTGTGGTTCGATGAAACTAATGGCTCGCAAAGAGAGCACCTACCTTCTGTGTTAGATGAACCAGCACCTGGGGATTCTATCAAGCATAAGGCTACTGAAGATGTCATTCCTACTGTAGAATCTGCTGAAGAAGTCATTCCAGAACGTGAAGAACGTCGAGTTGACGCACCTGAAGAAAATGCTGAGGAAATTGATGCTGAAGAAAATGATCAAATTCCTTAATGACAACCAGCTCATCCTCGCGTTGCAAAAGAAGTGCAAGTGGAGAAGATCATCGATGACATTAGAGCACCAGGTCCTCTCACACGCTCAAAAGCTTCACATCTATCTAACTTTTGTGGGCACTTTGCTTTTGTCTCTATCACAGAGCCCGCTAAGGTAGATGAAGCATTTCTGGAGCCTGAGTGGATTCAGGCCATGCAAGAAGAACTACATCAGTTCAAGATCAACAACGTCTGGGAACTAGTCAATCGTCCCGATCCTCGCAAGCATAACATCATTGGCACAAAGTGGATCTACCGCAACAAGCTAGATGAAAATGGTGTTGTGGTGAGTAATAAGGCACGACTAGTAGCTCAAGGCTACACATAGGTTGAAGGAGTTGATTTCGATGAAAGTTTTGCACCTGTTGCTAGACTTGAGGCTATTCACATATTGCTTGCTTATGCTAACCATCATGATATCATCTTATATCAAATGGATGTGAAAAGTGCATTCCTCAATGGTAAGCTTGAGGAAGAAGTATATGTTGCTCAACCCCTAGGGTTTGAAGATCCAAAGCATCCTGACAAAGTCTTCAGACTTAACAAGGCCCTCTATGCCCTCAAGCAGGCCCCACGGGCGTGGTATGATACATTGAAGGAATTCTTCATGAAGAAAGCCTTCACACCAGGTTCACTCAATCCCACTCTCTTTACTAAATCTTATGATGGTGAACTGTTTGTGTGCCAAATATATGTTGATGATATCATCTTTGGCTGTACTGACCAACGTTATAGTGATGAATTTGCCTATATGATGAGTGAAGAATATCAAACTTTTATGATGGGAGAGTTGAAATTCTTCTTAGGTCTTCAAATTCGTCAATAGCGCAATGGCATATTCATATCTCAGGAGAAATACCTCAAGGATATCCTGAAGAAATTCGGCATGCAAGATTGCAAAGGCATAAAAAATCCTATGCCCACAAATGGTCCTCTATGCACTGATGAAAATTGTATTGACTTCGATCATAAGGTATACCGCTCCATGATTGGCTCATTATTGTACTTATGTGCATCTAGGCCAGATATAATGCTTAGTGTTTGCATGTGTGCCCGATTTCAAGTTGCACCGAAGGAATCACACCATAAGGCTGTGAAGCATATTCTTCGATATATAGCTCACACACCAACACTAGGATAATGGTATCCCAAGGGCTCGGATTTTGATCTCATTGGATATTCTGACTCTGACTATGCTGGTGATCGTGTGGACCGCAAGTCAACATCTGGTACTTGTCATTTCCTCGGACGATCCTTGGTCTGTTGGTCCTCGAAGAAAAAGAACTGCGTATCACTATCTACTGCTGAAGCTGAGTACATTGCTGCTGGTTCTTGCTGTGCTCAACTGCTATGGATGAAGCAAACACTCAAGGACTATGGCGTCAACGTGAAGAATATGCCTCTCCTCTGTGACAATGAGAGTGCCATCAAGATTGCTCATAACCCAGTTCAGCACTTGAAGACAAAGCACATTCAAATTCGTCATCATTTTCTTCGTGACCATGTATTGAAGGGCGACATTTCTATTGAGCATGTGAAGACTGAAGAACAGCTAGCCGACATCTTCACTAAGCCCTTGGATGAGAAGAGATTTAGCAAGTTGCGGTGTCAGCTAAATATCTTAGAGTCTTCGAATGTACTATGAAAAGGCACTCATCCTAACACTTATGCAAAATTGATGACTTAGCTGTGTAACACATGAAGAAACGTTTTTCTTCAATCAATGAAGAATAACACTCTAAGTGTGAAGAAATTAATGAAGAATTTGATTCTCAAAACCCTACGACAATTGTACGCGATGTCTGAAATCATCATTCTTATACGGTGGGTCACGCCACCACAAAAGTTGAAAATCTTCAATTTGAGTTTTTCATCAACTTTTGAAATTCCTTAGTTGTTCAAATTCTTCAACTTGCAAAATCTTCACTTGTGCCGTCGTTTTTCTTCATTGGCTATATATATATATATGAGTTTATGTCCTCTACAGCATTCACTTATAGCTATTTCTTCAAGTTGTTTTTTCTTCTAAGTGAATGTGATTGGACCCTTCCCCTCTATGCTATACTCAATCCAATTTGTTCACAAATTCTTCATGTGTGTTCTATTTTAAACTCGTTCAAAATCTTCACTGTGTCCTTGTCAGCTGAAGAAATTGCGAACGGAACGTTAAAACAGATCTTATCCAAATTTTCGGTTTTGCCGCTCAAGCCGTTCCGCATCCCACGATGCATTATTTTACTCACCCACGATCTTACATGATCTCCACTACATAGTACGTGGGTGACACATGTCGTGAGAAGGAGAATGGTCAGGGGCACGTTCGTCCTAAATCTTTGGGTGAACCATTTTTCACTGCCTCTATAAATACCCCTCCCCTTCCTTACTTATCTTACTCCGCTCGATCTCTCTCTCCTGCTCGAGCTTCTCAAACCCTAGCGCCGCCGCTACTCCATCGTCGCCGGTGAGGAAGAGCTTCACTGCCTCGACCTCGTCGCCATCGTACTCGCGCCGACCGTGGGAATCGTCACCTCCGCCGCCGCCGTAGACGTCTTCCTCCACCGAGTTAGGGCGTGGAAGATCTACATCGACGAACCTCACTGTTTCATCTCACTGTTTGTCGTGTTCTTTGTTCAGGGTAATTAAAAGTTACTTTTACTGCCCTCTTTGATTCAAAACTTTTCTATAAAATCTTCAAAGGTGTTTTATTCTTCAAATCCTCACACACAAAACACCTCACATGTTATCTGTTCTTGATTCATTTCCCTAAGCATCTTTTTCTTCAAGATTCCTCAATTGTGTGGATCTTCGATCTATACAACTCTGGAACCTAAGATGTAGCGCGCTTAGTGAAATTCTTCAAGACGCATCTAGTCAAATTCCTCAAACTAGTACTTTTTGAAAAACCCTCTGAGAACGCATATGAACTCTCCAAATTCCTCGCAACTATACTCTGTTCACAGGTACACATGTCCGCTGCTGAATCATTAGGTTCTCATCAACTTAACTCGTTTGCAGCGTTCCTCGAAGAAAAACTGCATACTTCTTCAGAGAATTCAATTGTTCAAATTCCTCAACTGAAGAAAATGGCTGAAGGTAAAAGGCCTCAGAAAGGAGGAAAGAAGCCTGAGGTCATGACTGCTTTTGAAATCCCTGAGGACATCTATAAAGATTATTGCACGCCTGATGAAGCCAAGTTTGGCAAAGAAGATAAAAATCAGCGCAAGGTGCGCATTCAGAGGATTGAACGGCGATGGGCACGCGAATGGAGGGAGTACAGATATGTTACTCCAAAGTACATGAAGAAATTCGCTCTAAACCCTCCATGCCCAAGAGCCCCATTGGCACCTGGCCAAGTGGCTGATCCCACTAGCGTCAAACGCGGTGAGGACTTTCCTGAGGAATGGGCAAAGCGCCAAGCCAAGTTGGCCAAGCAAGCCAGAGAAGCAGTGAGGAAATTCAATGAAGATTCTGCTGCTGCTGCCACTGAGGCCTATGTCAAGCCGAGGAAATCAATGCTTAAGAAGCCTTCTAGAAAGCCAAGTGCTTCACCAACAATGACCTCACGGCCAAGTTCCTCAGCTGCGCCCTCACGGCCAGAAACTTCAAAATCTTCAAGGCAAATTCCTCAAGCTGCCCCTGCTCCTCCAAAATCCTCAGCACCTCCTCCACAATCCTCAGCAGTTCCGACAAAGTCCTCAGCACCTGTGCATCTGGCCTCGTGCCAAAGGACTACAGGCATCTCCATTGCCTCTATGTCTCAGCAAGTTCTTCAGCTGCACCAAGTTCCTCAGCCGGACCCTCTCTGCTGAAGAAAAAGGCTACTGCTGGACGCGGTACTCGCCCAAGTCCTAAGAAGAAGCAGGTAGTCTTCAATGTACCATCTGACGAAGATGAAGTTGATGAAGAAGAACTTGCAGAAATCATCAGGGACCGACAAGAAAGGGCCGCTAGAGCCAAAGGCACACCTGTGCCGCTGCTGTTGGATCCAAGGGCGATCCTCGACTACATTGATCTCTGGCATAAGGATCCCAACACACCTATGCCTGATTTCATGCTGACACCTGGCCAAAGTCACATGCTGACTCACTTCATCCAAGAGGAGAAGTGGAAATATGATAGGGCCAGAGAGATCAAGAAATCGTAGTACAGAAAGGAGAAACTGCTGAAGAAAAATGTTGTCAAGATGAAACATGAAGAACTTATCAAGATGCAGGCTGAAATCAAAGCCCTCAGCGACAAATTTGACTCCTACTATGCTGATTGGAAGGGAGCAAAAGTCGGGTTTGTGAAACTGATTGAGAAATTCACAAATGTTGCAGCCCCATCGCACCAAGAAATTCCTCAAGCTGAACCTTCAACACAACCCACTGAAGAACATGCCAGCACCGCTGATGACGTTTAGGATGCTGAAGAAAGTGCTATTTCCAGGGATGATGACTCCATTCCATCCGCTGAAGAAACTGCCAGGGCATCCACTAGTGGTGCGCCTGAAGAAACTGAAGAAGTCAGGGTAACTGCATCAGTTGCGCCTAAGGAAATTCAACCAGATTCCTCAGCTCCACCTGCGCCTACACCAACCCCTATCCTTCCATCTGCATCAGATGTGAAGAAGACCAAGGCTGCGGAGCGAGCTGCAGTGAAGAAAAGGAAAGCATCAAGTGCTTCAGAATCTTCAGTTCCAAAGAAGATGAAGCCTATGACCAGCTCATATGAAAATCCAATCGATGTTGTTCCGATTTCCATCATGCCATCAAAGGACCTTGTTCCTTTTGATGAAGAGTATGTGATCCCAAGCGGATCTAATGAAGAAACTCAATCTGCTACTTCGTTAGAGCAGATTGATGAAGAAATTGAAGTGGATGCAATCCCTTCAACTCCAGTGGTCTCCTCACCAATGCCTCAGTTCACTGCTGAAGAGGCTGGTGTTGAAGAAATTGATGAAGAAGCTGTGGACATTGGAAGCACATCTCCAGTGATGAATGACGACTTTCGGGAAAGTCAGCATCCCAATTCTCCACTCTTCACCCCTCTGCAGCAAATCCCTCACTCTCCTGCATCAACAGCTCAATTGGGCTCTGAAGAAACTCATCCCACTACATCTGTGCATGAAGAAATTCCAGCCACTAGTGCTGAAGAAACTGCTGCTGCTGAAAATGTGACTGCACCTGAGGAAGAACCTGAAATTCCTCAGCCTGAAGAATCTGAGATCGCGATTCCTGAGGTAGTGATGCAACTCACTGACACTCCTCTGCCCAAGCCAAAGGATCCGTTCTCAAGGAAGCAAAAGTTCAAGGCTGAAGACTTCTTTGGCGAGCACGTGTTCTTCACCGAGTATAATCCATATGACTCTGCTCGCATAAGGAAGAGGCGTTTCTGGACTGCAAGTCAAGCCAACTTCTATTCCTCAGTGTTGTTCAACAAAGACAAAGTCTTCGACCATGCACATATTCCTCACGTGGATATGGAGTCCATGCCGTGCTTCACGCCAGTCCTCAGTGTTCTTTACGACGCTGGGCTGCTCAATTTCTGCACTGACATATGCGATTGGAATGAAGAACTCATTCTTCAATTCTATGCAACGCTGCACATCACCGGCAACTCTGAAGATGTGAATTCATGGGTTCTGGACTGGATGACAGAGAACACTCATTACAAGACACCAGCATCTGAATTGCTTTGTGCCCTTCCTCTAAGTCCTCCCCTTGAAGATGCACGTTGTGTTTACAATGAACCTGAGCTTTCAAATCACTATATGCAAGTGCTGATGAAGCCTTTGAAGCCAGGGCAGGCCCCTCAAACCAAATTCCTCGTCAAGGAATTGTTGTATGTGCCTCGGACTGTCTATCGCATTCTGATGAAGACAATGAGTCCCATCAAAGGCCACGATTCTAATGATGAAGAAGTCGTTGGCATCATGAAGAACATGCTTTTCAACATCATTCATGGCGTTCCCGTCAACTTCCATGATTTCTTCATGAGGACTCTGGCAAACATTGCTATGTCACCATTTGAGTTGAAGCCTTATGCACTATGGATTATGACATTCATCAGGACAAGGTCTTCACTCAAGTACAAAGCTGAAACTCTGAACCACTGCAGCTACTTGCCCCCTATTGAAGTCCTCAAAAGGACATTTTCCTCAGCTGAAGAAAAGGGCAAGGCTACTGCTGTGATAGATGAAGGCATTCGTCCATTGGATGGTCAATTTCGCAAGGCTGCTTCTTATTCCACCAATGATGACTCTGCCACCCATGACTCTGCCGCCAACAATGCCAAGCAAAATCCTCAAGCCACAACACCCAGGGTACTGACTGATCGTGAGTTACTCCTCAGTCTTCATCAGAAGGTTGATCGCAATCACAAATGGGTCAAGCGTCAGTTTGCTTCACTTCTTCACAACATGACTTCAACACACAATGCAGTGAAGAAAAACCACTACTACCTTCATGAAACCCTCAACCGCACCTGGGTTGTTCTGTCTCACGTTTACAACGCCGAAGAGCTGAAGAAAATGGGTCTCAAAGAAGAGTTTGCCTGGTCTGCACCTCCTCCGAAGAAATTCAAGAAGGTCCAGGTTCCTTCCTTGGTGGCCAGCTCCTATTCTTCATCGCGCGACACTGATGAACATGAAGACTTGGACGACACTGCGGCAGACCCTACTTCAACAATCGACCCCAACAACGCTGGCGCTCCTTCATCAACTTGATTATCTTCAGGGGCGTTAGTCCTCAGTTTCGATCCTTTTGGTCATTTGATGACAAAGGGGGAGAAATTTGAGTTAGTCTTCAAGCGGGTCTATTATACATCATTTTATTTGCTAAGTTACAACTCTTGTTCTTCCGAAACTTTTATTGGATCGAGTTGTAATCTTAAACCCGATGGTGCTCTGATAATTTTGATGCACTGTGCTCTGATACTTTTGATGCACTACTCTGCATGCTTATTCCTCGTTAATATTATTGCACGCATGCTGAACTACATCAGGCACCATATTTCATCATGCATTTCAAATTCTTCATATTATATATCAAATGCGTGTATGAATTACAAGATATAGGGGGAGATCTCCATGATTCATCTCTTCAAGTGTGCATTGCTTCAAAAGCAAATTCATCACTATGCACAACTTCAGGGGGAGTTCTTCTATATCTTGCAATCAAATTCATCAATATTAGCATTTACACTTCATATGTTTATCCCCGTTGAAAACTTAACCTATGTTGTCATCAATCACCAAAAAGGGGGAGACTGTAAGTGCATCTAGTGCCCCTTAATGATTTTGGTGTATTGAAGACTTATAGGTTAAGGATCTAATGTGTTTATGAGTGTACACAGGTCTATAAGTCTATGAGGAGTTTGATATTTACAGAGAAAGTCGACCCCTAAAAATGAAGTTCTTCAAGTGAAGACTTTGATACTCTGAAGACTTTCTGAAGAATTTGAAAGTGAAGAAATTGGTGTGACCTTGAAGACTTGGTATTCATTCGAGGAACATGAAGCGTGAAGGCTTTTGTTTTCATAGTTTCATTTCTTCCTTCTTGAGTCATAGGAAACACCGTACTGTTAAAGGGGATCGAGGAAATACTAAGGAGAAAATTTCCATGTGATGCTCAACTCAAATCCTACACCTACCAATCCCTTCGAGTGAAGCCATTGGAAATCTCATACAGTTCAGTCAATTTCTTCAGTGACAGAGACGCAGTTCTTCTGGTCACCGAGGACTTTGCTCTGACCGAGGAGTTAGGAATTCGCCAATGCGAATTGCCTACACTGTGAGGAACATGATAGCCCTGAGGAATTTGAACCTCAAATTTCCGACCGTTGCTGCGCTACGCGCCAGCTGTCCCAAAATATATTATCCACCTAACGGTCATATCATTGAAGGGCATTTGTGTCTTATCATGTCGGGCTGCTCCCTAGGCTATAAATAGCCGCCCCCTACAACCACTAGCTGCTTGGCTCCTCCGAGAGAACTTGACACTTGTCATTTGAGAGCAACCCATCCTCCGAGGACTTTGAGCGAAAATCATCAAGTGAGGAAAATCCAAAACCCAAACCCAGACACCTACAAACCCAAAGTGATTGAGCATCACTGAAGAGATTGATCCTGCGTGGATCCGACGCTTGTTACCTTTGGAGACTGTGCTTCTTCCAGACGGTTAGGCGTCAAGGTCTAGAGCATCCAAGAGGAATTGTGGATCGCCGAGTGACCGAGTTTGTCAAGGTTCGGAAGTCACCAGAAGACTTACCACGAGTGATTGGACGAGGACTATGTGTCCTTAGTTCAAGGATAATACGGTGAGGACTGGGTGTCCCGAGCTGCGTGCTCAGGACTGGGTGTCCGGGACTGTGTGTCCTCGTGTTTAAATACTCAGCCGCTCCAACCAGATGTACAACTGAGACAGCAGTTGGAACTGGTCTACCAAACCATTGTCTTCACCAAGCCAACTGGTTCTATTTCCTCAACACTTCCATTTCCTCATTACTGTGTTGTGTATTTGTTCATATCTGTGTTTGAAGACTTTGACTGAAGACTTTCTCAATTTCCTCAGTTCAATTTCTTCAGTCTGTTTGTCTTCATCTTGTGCTATCCTGTGTTTACGCTTTCTGTACTCTGTGTTTGTCTTCATTTCATCATGATGACCATGCGTGTATTCTGTTATGTTTACTTCTGAGTACTTATTCCGCTGCTATTAGTTCTTCGCTAAGGAATTTCCTCACTAACAAATTCCTTGGTGAAGAATTTCATAAAAATCGCCTATTCACCCCCCCCCTCTAGTCGATATAACGCACTTTCAAGAATTCATTTAGGGCTCCAAACAGTGATCACAAAAATGTGGCAGAAGGTGTTTGATAGAGTTTTGGGCAAGCAAATGGATTCCAGTTGACAGGAGAATTAATAGGATGAAATGGCATATATAAATGAGGTTGGTCACCAGATTTGAGCCCATTTGGAGAAAGTTGCCAATGTAACTTTGGCAAACCCTAGAAATCAACAGAAATTGATTTTCCAAGATTTTGTCATGCAAATATTTTCTCCTTGATGCACCACATGGTGTGGTCTCATCATTTGAGGATTTGAACATGTCCACAAAAATATAGATCAAAAGGAGGCAGTTAGCAATGTAGAGTTGTTCAAACTTGGTTCTGGACCGAGAGGGTTTTGGGGCACTTTTGTATACCAAATCTATTTGGATGCGAATGAAACTTTGCAAGTTCATCACATTAGGCATATGTGACTTGCTAGAATTTTCTTCGATTTATTTGACAATATTTCATAAAGAAATATTTGAAATGCTTGAAATATACAGAAATGGTTTTGGAGGGTTTTGTCCAATATTTTGAACATGACCATGTGTTGAAACTCATATATATATGGAAAATATATGTCCAGTGAGCTTCCAAAAAGTTTCTCAAATATTTTTGAAACATTAAAATAATTTTAACCTATTAAAGACCATTTCTGGCCTTAATAGAAAGCCTTTAAATAAAATAGCAAAACAACTTTTAAAATAATATTTTTGCGTTTTCTGGGCTTCCTATATCTTATAGGAGTCAAATATAATTTTTTAAAGATTTTTCATGGCCTAAATTTTTGCATTACGTCCTTTTCTTGAACAAGAGTCCCCCATTATTACTTGTTGCATTATGGCCTAAATTTTTAAAGATTTTTCATGGCCTAATTTAAAAAATACTTGTTGGCCAAATTATTTTTGTAAGAAAATACTATTATGTCCTACACATGTCATGGTCATTGGGCAAGTCTTGGGATCAAGGAGAAGGAGTATAAGAGTTGGAGAGTTTATTTGATTTTTAGAGCACTTGCAAATAGCAGAAAAAAATCCAATCAAGCACGGTCCAAAACACTTAAAGTTTTTGTTAAACCATATTTTATCATGATTATTAGCTTAAGTCAGGGTGTGACATTAATAGCATGCCCCCCTTTAAAAAACATTTCTATTCGTTTATTAGTAACTTTATCCCTTTCTGTAATATATTTTGAGCTCTTCTTTAGATAGCTAATTCTTTGGTCTCATTCATTTGTTGTTTCTATGAGTGTTTGTCCTCATATTTAGGTCAAAATCCAAGTTGAAGAGAAGCATGTCTATCATAAGGACCTGGTGATTTTCAGTAATGGGTATGCGGATCAGACATGTCTATCATATAACCTACTGAGTATGCCTCTTTTTCGATTCTATTGTCGTCATAAACAAAAGCTTCCTTTTTCAATTCTTTGCGAAATTGAAAAAATATAAGTACATATGAGAAAGGACGGTGTAATATCAATATAATTTGCATAATCAAATGTTAAGATGAGCACGACTAAACATTCATTGTCTCCAAACTAGATAAGTCTGCATGCACACATAATAATTTAAAACCATGTTGTCATGGGCTCTTAATGTAAACATAATTGTATGCTAATGCAGATTACTTCCAAGTATATAGAATATCTAGAATATATTTGTATAAGTGCAGCCAAGGGGATTAAAGTTTGTAGTTTAGCACTTGCTAATGCAGCGTCCTAGCTTGTGTTCATTCCAGTGGTTTCCTAATCCTCATGTCTTCTGTTGATTCTTTTCTCTTATTTTTGCATTATGTCCTTTTCTTGAACAAGAGTCCCCCATCAACAGCCCCGCTCTACGTTATGATACCCTTCCCCAGTGTTCGTGTTGATCCGCCATCACCATCAAACGGGAGGAGGTGTGCACCACTCGTGATGAATTTCGAGCGAAGAAGGTAGATCCAATGTCTCCTGAGCCATTGACATGTTGTAACATATAGTTGAATGTCGTTCATTACCAGGAAACAAAAATATGATGTCCGTTGCTGTGCATGCAACTGATACGCCACTGTGTCCGTTATTAACTCTTGAAGGAACAAACCAATGCATGTACCATTATATCCTAATCAAAAAATTATATGACTTGATGAAAAAAATATGGACCACTCACTCATGCAATTTTCCGCAAAACCATCTCTATTGAAATGCAATTTACCACATTTGACCAACCCCAACCGACATCCCACTCACTCTCAACCATCACTCTTATCATGAATCCACTAACTCGTATTCGGAGTGAGCCTCTACATCATGGTAGGTGAGCAACAAGGCACATGGGTGGCAAAACGCCTTTAGATGTAATTCACTACATGCATATAGCAAACTTTTTAGATAAAAAGATAATGCTACCTCAACATGCACTCAATAAAAAATGAATTATTGTTTGTTCTTTTATTTTCTATTTTAGTAAGCAGGTAAAATGAGTACATTATTCATCCCCATCAAACGCTTAAAAAGTAGGCGGTAGCAACAAAAACAGAGCAAACTTCTTATTGGGTTGGCAACTCGTCCAAGTATGTCTACATGGACCATCATAATGCAATATAGATAAACTTTAACATAAAAAACAATAATGATCGGAGATATTAGGTACAAGACCAAATGTATGACCAAGGTTTATTGTTGCTCAAATACTACTTTCATATGATCAATTTATAGTGTAGGTCAAGGCACTTGGTTCTCTACAAACATACTATTTGAATTAGACATCACCGATGCATGTAAAACTGTAATGATAGAAAGCTATTTCATTATTTCAACAAATAAAGGTCAGCAGATGCTAGAACACCTCTTGCAGCTAGCATGAATAGTAGAAGAATGGAATGGTTCTATGGATCTATGTAAAGCAATTAGCCCACTTTGATCAACATATTAAGCTAGGGGACCCCCCTCCCCCGCGCGCGCGTTTGGAAATTCAAGAAAAACAAATAGCCCGTCATAATGAGGTTGCATAAGCTATGGTATGGCATCCTCCGAGATCCCGTGCTCATTAACAGTTAACTCAAGAAAAACTTGAAAAATAATCTTGTTGTTTATAGATGACATCTACGACAACAATAATTAGACTAACAACATCAACACTGATGGAGGTCATAACACCTACTTGTTTTATGTGGGTATATAAGCTCTCACATTTGGCGCTACAGGTAAGAAAACAAAAAAGATAGTTAGTTTATGTTCCATTTTGCAAAAAAAACTTATATAAAAATGCCTATTATCAGGCGTTTTTCTCTCCAAGCAAGAATACATAAATGGGAAGACATATATCTTCTTACTAAAACTGCATCCCAACAAGACTATGCATCAATGTGAAGAGAATCTAGCTTACAGGAATATGTGCGATCCATTGTTCCATATACATAGTTAAGAAGAGAAACAACAAATATCACCTATAAATTTGTTTTGTACAACAATTCTACAGTGCAAGATAATCAAAGACGATAATCCTCATAGTTCAATGAGGCACACAGCTAGAGTGGCAATCATAGTATTGAAAAGAATTGTCTATCAATACATGCAAAACAAGAAGTGTGCTAGAAATACCAGAAATGCCCGCTCCCCTCAACAAGCTCACAATGCCTAGCCACCATCACTAAATATTCATTCCTCTGTACTATCTTCTAAGAAGTCAACAGCTGAATGCTTGGAAAAAAAGTACTAAACAATCAGTGTAATATTTGTGAGACAGGTGTATCGCTAGTTCTGCAATTTTCTGAAAATATGACAGTGTACTAATCTAACGTGTGTTGCAACGGGGCACATGTAATTTAATAGTTAGAACAAGCTTTCAAGTTTCTTTCACTATTAAATTAATCCTTTTTTCTTCTTCTCCTCCCCCCGTCAAGGAAATTCGGCATGCAAGATTGCAAAGGCGTCAAAATCCTATGCTCACAAATGGCCGTCTATGCACTAATGAAAACGGTATTGACCTTGATCAAAAGGTATACCGCTCCATGATTAGCTATTTATTGTATTTATGTGCATCTAGGCTAGATATTATGCTTAGTGTTTGTATGTGTGCTCATTTTCAAGCTATACCAAAGGAATCACACCATAAGGCTGTGAAACATATTCATCGGTATCTAGCTCACACTCCAACACTTGGATTATGGTATCCCAAGGGCTCGGCTTTTGATCTCATTGGATATTCAGACTCTAACTATGCTGGTGATCGTGTGGACCGCAAGTCAACATCAGGCACATGCCATTTCCTTGGACGATCCTTGTTATGGATGAAGCAAACCCTAAAGGACTACGGCATTAATGTGAAGAATGTGCCTCTCTACTATGATAATGAGAGTGCCATCAAGATTGCTCATAACCCAGTTCAGCACTCGAAGACAAAGCACATTCAGATTTTCATCATTTTCTTCATGATCATGTGTTGAAGGGCGACATCTTTATCGAGCACGTGAATACTGAAGAACAGCTAGCCGACATCTTCACAAAGCCCTTGAATGAGAAGAGATTTAGCAAGTTGCGGTGTGAGCTAAATATCTTAGAATCTTCGAATGTTCTTTGAAAAGGACACACATCCTAACACTTCTGCAAAATTGATGACTTAGTTTTGCAACACACGAAGTAACATATTTCTTCATTCAATGAAGATTAACCCTCTAAGTGTGTAGAAGTTAATGAAGAATTTGATTCTCAGAGCCCTACAAAATATGTACGCGACATCTGGATTCATCATTCTTATATGGTGGGTCACGCCACCAACAAAAGTTGAAAATCTTCAATTTGAGTTTTTCTTCAGTTTTGAAATTCCTCAGTTGTTCAATTTCTTCAACTTTGCAATGTGTTCACTCTTTCCGTCGTTGTTCTTCATTGACTATATATATTTGAGTTTTTAGTCCTCTACAGCATTCACTTATTGCTAATTCTTCAAGTTGACTTTTCTGCTAAGTGAATGTGATCGGACCCTTGCCCCTCTATGCTAAACTCAACCCAATCTGTTCACAAATTCTTCATGTGCGTCCTATTTGAAACCCGTTCAAAACCTTCATTGTGTCCTTGTCAGCTGAAGAATTTGCGAACGAAATGTTAAAATATTCTTATCTCAAATTTTCGGCTTTTGCTGCTCAAAGCATTCCACATCCCACGATAGTACTTATCTATTCACCCATGATCTCCCACGATCTCCACCGCTCTGTACGTGGGTGACACATGTTGGTAGGATGAGAAGGGTCAGGGTCACTTTCGTCCATTTTCCTCGAGTGAGCGGTTTTTCACCTCGGCTATATATAACCCTCACCCTCCTCAGACTGCATTTACCCTGCTCGACCTCACTCCCCTTGCTCGAGCTTCTAGACCTAGCGCCGCCGCTATTTCCATCATCAACGGTGAGGAAGAGGTTTACTACCTCGACCTCGTCACCTTCGTACTCGCGCTGGCCGCGGATATCTTCTCTCTGTCGCCGCTGTAGCTGTCTTCCTCTGCCAAGTTAGGGCGTGGAAGATCTGGACTGACGAACTTCCAATCTACAACTCCCTGTTCGTCGTGTTCTTTGTCAAGGGTAATTAAAAGTTACTTTTACTACCCTTGTTGATTCTGATGATTTGCACAAAATCTTCAAAAGGTGTTTATTCTTCAACTTCCACACATTAAACACCTCACATTAGCATCTGTTCTTGATTTGATTCTCTAAGCAACATTTTTCTTCAAGATTCCTCAATTGTGTGGATTTCTCAATCTATACAACTCTGGAACCTAAGTAAAAGAACGCTTAGTGAAATTCCTCAAGACACCTCTGGTCAAATTCCTCAAACTTGTTCTTCTTGCAAAAACTTCTGAGAACGCATATGACCTCTCCAAATTCTTTGCACCTATACTCTGTTCACAGGTACACATGTCCGCTGTTGAATCACTAGGTTCTCATCAACTTAAATCATTTGTTGCGTTCCTCGAAGACAAGTTGCATACCTCTTCGGAGAACTCAATTGTTCAAAACCCTCAGTTGAAGAAAATGGCAGATGGCGAGAAACCTTAGAAGGGAGGCAAGAAACTGGAAGTGAACACTTCCTTTCAAATCCCTGATGACATCTATGCAGGGTATTGCACTCCTGATGAAGCAATTCATGGAAAGGAAACGAAGAATGAGCACAAGGTGCGCATTCAGAGGATTGAGAGGAGATTGGCTAGAGAATGGAGGGAATATCGCTAAGTCACACCCAAGTACATGAAGAAATTTGTTGTACACCCTCCATGCCCAAGACCTCCATTGGCACCTTGCTAAGATGCTGATCCCTCTAGCATCAGAAGAGGTGAGGAATTTTCTGCTGAACAGGTCAAGCGACAAGCTAAACTAGCCAAAGTGGCCAAAGAGGTAGTGAGGAAATTCAATGAAGACACTTCTGCTGCTGCTGAGGCCTCTACTAGCAAGCCCAAGAAGGCTATGCCTAAGAAGCCAACTCGCAACCACGAAGCACCTCAGCCATGCCCTCACGACCAAGCTCTTCTGCGCCCTCATGGCAAATTACTCAAACTACTCCAGTTCCTCCAGCTACAAAATCCACAGCTGCTCCTGCAAAGTCCTCAACACCTGTGCACCTCGCCTCGTGTCAAAGGACCACTGGCATCTCGATTGCCTCAGGAGCCTCTGCAAGTTCTTGAGCTCCTCCATAGTCCTCAATAGGCCCGACTTTGCTGACGACTAAGGCCACTGCTGGACGAGGCACTAGACCAAGTCCTCACAAGAAGTAGTTTGCCTTTCATGTGCCGTCTAGTGAAGACGAGGCTGATAATGAAGAATTGGAAGAAATCATCAGAGATAGACAGCAAAGGCACAAAAGTGCCCCTTCTGTTGGATCCCATGTTGATCCTTGAGTACATTGATCTCTGGCACAAGGACCCCAACACTCCTATGCCAGAGTTCTAGCTCACCTCTGGCCAAAGTCACATGTTGACCGCCTTCATAGGCGAGAAAAATGGAAATTTGAGAAGGCCAGGCAGCTAAAGAAAGCTCAGTACAAGAAGGAGCATTTTCTGAAGAAGCACGTTGTCAAAATGAAAACTGATGAACTTGTAGCCATGCAAGCTGAGATCAAGGGACTCAGTGATGAATTTGACGCGTAGCGTGCAGATTGCTAGGAGCCAAAGTCATATTTGTCAAAATGGCTGAGAAATTCACCTCCAATGTTGCAGCCCCAACGCAACATGAATCTCCTCAGGCTGATGCATCTGCATGGCCTACTAAAGAACATGTCAGCACCGCTGATTAAAATTAGACTGCTGAAGAAACTGAAAGCATGAGGGCTGATGAAGCTATTCCAGCCACTGAAGAAACTGCCAGGGCAACCACTAGTGTTGCGCCTGAAGAACAAGCCAGGCCAGCTGAAGCATCTGCTACTGCTCCTGAAGACACTGAACAAGCCAGGGAACTGCATCAGTTGCGCCTGAGGAAAATGAACCAGTTTCCTCTGCTCCTCCTAGACCAACTCCAAGTCCTATCCTTCCTTCTGCATCAGAACTGAAAAATAACAAGGCTGCAGAGCGAGCCGCTGGAAGAAAAGGAAAGCATCTGCTTCCTTAGAGTCTTCCGCACCAAAAAGGGGAAGACTTTGACAAGCTCCTATGACAATCCTATAGATGTTGTTCCTGTTTCAAGCATGCCATCAAAGGAGATTGTTCGCGTCGGTGAGGACTATGAAATCCCAAGTGGATCAGATGAAGAAGATCCTTCTGCCGCTTCGTCAGAGCAGTTGGATGAGGAAATTGAAGTAGACAATATCCCTTCAACTCCATTGGTGTCCTCGCCCATGCATCAGTTCGCTGCTGAAGAGGCTGGTGTTGAAGAAATTGATGAACAAGAAGAAGACGTGGACACTGGGTGCACCAGTCCAATTCTGAATGATGACTATTGGGAAAGTCATCACCCCAATTCGCCACTGTTCACTCCTCTATAACAAATTCCGCAGTCCCCGGTTCAGAGCGAAGAAGTTCAAACAGGCTCTGAAGAACCTCAAGCTTCTCTTCTTACCATCCCTCAAGAAATTCCAGCCACTAGTGCTAATGTAAATGCTGCTGAAGACATGGAGACCCAGGCTGCTACTTATGATATTGCAACTAAAATTCCTCAGCCTGCGGCTCCTGAGACTGTGATTCAAGAGTCTGGGAAGACACTGACTGACAGTCCTCAGCCCAAGCCAAAGAATCCCTTCTCAAAGAAATAGAAGTTTAAAGCTGATGATCTCTTCCATGAACACGTGTTATTCATGGAATATAATCCCTATGACTCTGCTCATCTTCGTCGCAAGCGCTTCTGGACAGCAAGTACGATTAACTTCTATTCTTCACTGCTTTTCGATAAAGACAAGATCTTGACCATGAGCATATTCCTCATGTGGATATGGAGTCACTGCCCTGGTTCACCCCAGTCCTTAGTGTTCTTCACGACGCTGGGTTGCTCAATTTCTGCACCGACATCTTTTACTGGAATGAAGAGCTAATTCTTCAGTTCTACGCTACGTTGCACATCGCCGACAATGTTGAAGATATGAATTCATAGGTGTTGGACTGGATGACTGATAACACTCATTACAAAGCTCCGGCCTCTAAATTATTTCATGCCCTACAAATCAGTCCTCCCCATGAAGATGCAAGAGTCATCTACCATGAACCTGAGCTATCTGATCATTCCATGTGATACGTCTCCAATGTATCTATAATTTTTTATTGCTCCATGCTATATTATCTACTGTTTTAGGCAATATTGGGCTTTATTATCCACTTTTATATTATTTTGGGACTAACCTATTAACCGGAGGCCTAGCCCAGATTTGCTGTTTTATGCCTATTTCAGTGTTTCGAGGAAAAGGAATATCAAACGGAGTCCAAACAGAAAAATCCTTTTTGGAACGTGATTTTCTCACCGGATAAGACCCAGGGAACTTGGAGTGCACGTCAGAAGATACGGGAGCTGCCCACGAGGGTGGGGGGCGCGCCCACCCCCTTGGGGCGTGCCCCCCTGCCTCGTGGGGCCCCCGTGGCTCCCCCGACGTACCTCTTTCACCCATATATACCGTCGTACCCTAAAACTTCCAGAACAGACGATAGATCGGGAGTTCCACCACCGCAAGCCTCTGTAGCCACCAAAAACCTAATCGGGACCCTGTTCCGGCACACTGCCGGAGGGGGGGAACCCTCAACGATGGCCATCTTCATCATCCCGGCGCTCTCCATGACAAGGAGGGAGTAGTTTACCCTCGGGGCTGAGGGTATGTACCAGTAGCTATGTGTTTGACCTCTCTCTCTCTCTCTCCCGTGTTCTTGATTTGGCACGATCTTGATGTATCGTGAGCTTTGCTATTATAGTTGGATCTTATGTTTCTTCTCCCCCTCTTCTCTCTTGTAATGGATTGATTTTTCCCTTTGAAGTTATTTATCGGATTGAGTCTTTAAAGACTTGAGAACACTTGATGTATGTCTTGACGTGCGTATCTGTGGTGACAATGGGATATCACGTGCCACTTGATGTATGTTTTGGTGACCAACTTGTGGGTTCCGCCCATGAACCTATGCATATGGGTTGGCACATGTTTTCGTCTTGATTCTCCGGTAGAAACTTTGGGCACTCTTTGAGATTCTATGTGTTGGTTTGAGTAGATGAATTGAGATTCTGTGATGCATATCATATAATCATACCCACGGATACTTGAGGTGACATTGGAGTATCTAGGTGACATTAGGGTTTTGGTTGATTTGTATCTTAAGGTGTTATTCTAGTACGAACTCTAGGGATGTTTGTGACACTTATAGGAATAGCCCAACGGATTGATTGGAAAGAATAACTTTGAGGTGGTTTCGTACCCTACCATAATCTCTTCGTTTGTTCTCCGCTATTAGTGGCTTTGGAGTCACTCTTTGTTGCATGTTCTGGTATAGTTATATGATCCAACTATGTTATTATTGTTGAGAGTACTTACACTAGTGAAAGTATGAATCCTAGGCCTCGTTTCCTATCATTGCAATACCATTTATGCTCACTTTTACCGCTTGCTACCTTGCTGTTTTTATATTTTTAGTTTACAAAAACCCATAAATAGCATCCATATTGCACTTGTATCACCATCTCTTCGCCGAACTAGTGAACCTATACAAGTTACCATTGTATTGGGTGTGTTGGGGACACAAGAGACTCTTTGTTATTTGGTTGCAGGGTTGCTTGAGAGAGACCATCTTCATCCTACGCCTCCCGCGGATTGATAAACCTTAGGTCATCCACTTGAGGGAAATTTGCTACTGTCCTACAAACCTGTGCACTTGCAGGCCCAACAACGTCTACAAGAAGAAGGTTGTGTAGTAGACATCAAGCTCTTTTCTAGCGCTGTTTCCGGGGAGGCTAGGTAAGTGAAGGTATATCTTTAGATCTTGCAATCGAATCTTTTTGTTTCTTGTTTTAGCACTAGTTAGTTTATAAAAGAAAATACAAAAAATGGAATTAAGCTTGTCTCACATGCTTCACCTTTTTAATATCTTTCGTGAGTACGATGGAAAGGAAAATTGTGCCAAAGTGTTAGAAGAAGAAATCTATAAAATGTTTGGCACTAAATCTTTGTATGATGAGCGTGATTGCAAAGTTGTTAGTATGAATTCTTTAAATATCCATGATGCTAATGATATGCAAAGCCACAAGCTTGGGGAAGCTATGTTTGATGAATATGATAATTTTTGTCCCCCAAGTTTTGATGAGCAAATTTACTATGATGAAAGCATGTGTCGGTGTACTAAAGTAGGGGTACCTTAGTACCCCGAACTTGTGCACGGGTAGTCGTAGCACCCCGCGGCAAGGCTTGCCAGGCGATCGCCAAGACTCTCCATGGTCCCTTTTTGGGCCACCCAAGAACAAAGTATTTGAGCCAAGGCCCCGGCAGGAGGAGCCTGCCGGTAAGGCCACCCGAAGAGAGCAAGGCCCCGGCAAGAGGAGCTTGCCGGGACGACCGCTCGAAGCACAATGCCCCGGCAAGAGGAGCTTGCCGGGAAGGCCGACCAAGGCACGACAAGAGACTTGCTGCGATGCGCTCCGCGTCCCGGCAAGGACCGGTGAGCGACAAGCTCCCGGGCGCGACAAGGCATCAACCGCGGCAAGGCGCTTGCCGCGGCAAGTCACCACCCCGCGCCTGTGCTCCAGCTCATCCACCCACGCGTTGCTCTGGGGCCATTCCAGGCGTACGTGGCGAGAGGCTGCGCAGCCTGGGGCATGCGGTGGCGAAGCAACGCTGACAGAGTAGCCATCGTGGCAAATGGTGGTGCTCCTGACGGTCCCCTTTTCTGCATCGTCTGGGCGATGCGGACGGGCATTTAATGCCCTTGTCCCCTGCCTTCAGAGTTAGGTGTGTTAGCACTGTGCAAACAACTCTACCCAACACAGCGTCTTCCAGTTTTGCCCCCGCCCACGTTGCCACCTGTGGGTAACCCCTTGCACATATAAAAGGAGGCCCCATGCGCAACGGAGGAGGGGAGGGAGGCCACTCACGCTCGGTCTCGCCAGCAGCTCGCGTGTACTGTAGCACCACACGCTCCCGAGCAAGAACACAATACCAAACCACAAAGCAGCAGTAGGGTTTTACGCATCGTTGCGGCCCGAAGCTGGGTAAATCCCTTGTGTGCATCGCCTCGATCCGCTCTTCGCGCGACCTTCGCCCCCCGCCGAACCAAGAAAGGGGCTCGGTCCCCATAGGTATTCGGGGAGGTAGATTTCCCCCGACATCTTTGGCGCGCCAGGTAGGGGGCGTCGAAGTTGTGTGAACCTGATCCGGCGTCTGCACAGGCTAGATCTCCATCATCTTCGTCGACATGCCATCAAAGAAGAAAGCTCCGGAGGTGTCCGGTTCGTCCGCGTCGAACCCACCGCCCTTGGAGCAAACGGGTTGTGGGGACGGCACCGGCGGCGGAACGGGCGTCGACGAGCCAGCTCATGGCGCCACGGCGTCCGAACATGCACCGCGCCCCTCTCAGGAGGCACGGGACCAGCAGCGTCTTGGCGCCCACGGTACCATACGCTCGCTGGACCCAGATCGAGTCGGCGGATCCCAGGGCGCTCAAGGCTAGCACTCACACCAACGTGCTGGCGCGAGCGTGGCGCGGCTGCCTGGTCCGGGTGTTTCTCCTTCTAACGTAGTTAGAAGTTCGAGCACATCCCGCTCCACGCGCCGTTCGCCACCACTGCCCACTACTCCAGCAGAATCTCTGGTGCGAGCTCAACTTCTCCTAGACTACCCTCCAACGGCGGACAAGCTCGACGACTGGAGGGCCACGATACAGAGCATCATCGGTTTCGCTAACGGCGACACCCCGCGGCAGCACAGCGCGTCACACCCGCGGCGGGACAGCCAGGCGAGAACTGATGGCGCCAAGACCGGCGGGGGTGCGACCACCGTGCACTCCCCGCCCCAAAGGCCAAGATCGCCGACTCGCCGGAACCATCACGACAACGACTCCACCGCGTCGTCGAATCCGCGAACTCGTCGCGATCAACGCCAAGTTCTTCACGAGCGAGAGCAAGAGGACGCTCGTACTCGCATCGAGCGTCGGAGAGAAGCGCGGCGTCAATCAGACCAGCGTGCTGGGCCCTCTGTCGACATGCATGCACCGGGGGAACCAGGCGACCTGCCGTACGCGGTGGGCTGCCCTGCGTTCACCTGTGAGCTGCGGCAAGTCCAGTGGCCCAGCACGAAGAATTTCAAGCCAGACGTACCAGAGAAGTACGACGGCAAGTCGCATCCGTCGGAGTTCCTCAGCATCTACACCATCACGGTGCAGGCTGCTGGAGGGCGAGACGACAAGATCCTTGCCAACTACTTCCCGCTGGTACTCAAATCCAACGTCAGATCCAGGCTCATGCACTTGTCGGACAACTCCATAACCTCCTGGACAGACTTGTGCCATCAGTTTGTTGGCGCCTTTACGGACGGCCACAAACCCCATGGCCAAGCGAGCGACCTTCATCTGCTTGTCCAGAAGGAAGGGGAACCCTTGCGCAAGTTCATCCAGAGATTCAGCCGTGTACACTACAACATCCCAGACGTCCACCCCGCCGCGGTCATCAGCGCGTTCCATCAGAACGTGCGTAACCGCAGGATGCGGGAGGAGATGGCGATGTGCAAGATCAAAGACGTCAGCGAGCTATATGCCCTGGCCGACGAGTGTGCCCATGCTGAGGAGGGGAGGAAACTCCCCGGAGAGAACACTGGAGCAGGAGAATCTGACAGTGAGGATACCGCCCCGGCAAGGAAGAGCCGGCGGCGGAGCAGCAGGAAGAAGAAGAGCCAAGAAGTACTGGTTGTTGAGCAGTCCGGCGATGAAGGCGCCACCAAGAAGGCCCAGGCTGGTAGCGCCAACTGCCAGGCTATGGCGGTCGCCGACAAGCGGGACGGCACCAACAAACAGTACTGCAAGATCCACCGCGCCAAGGGCCATGACCTCCAGAGCTGCAAGCAGGTCGAGCGGCTCGTCGAGCTGCAAAAGGCCGAGTACGAGCGGCGCGACAAGGAGAGAGCCTGGGGAGGTGGCGGAGGATCAGGCATGAAGTGCCCCGGCCAGGGAGGACGCCGCGACAAGGACAAGCAACGGCAAGCGGACAGGCCTCCCCGCGGCCGCGACAAGAACGAAGACAACGACAAAGACGAAGACATGGATGACGTCGAGACTAGTGAGCAGGAGTTTCCCTGCATACTTCTCACCGCCAGCTCAAGCAGTGGGCGCGGGAAGTCAATGCGGCGGAACCACCCGTCGAGTCGCGCAAGCCCCTGAAATGGTCCAGCACGCCTATCATCTTCGATATTGAGGACCACCCTGATTGCACAACTGCGATCGGGTGTTTGCCGATGTTGGTCTCACCAACAGTCCGCAACCTCAAGGTCACTAAGATGCTTATCGACGGCAGGGCCGGCTTGAACCTGATCTCCTCCGCTGTGCTCCGGAAACTCCAAGTCCCCGATAGCGAGCTCGAAGAGACCGGCACGTTCCAAGGAATCAACCCGGGAAGGAGCAAGCCGAAGGGGAAGATAACGTTGCCAGTGACATTTGGCAGCGAGCTAAACTTCAGGACAGAGAGGATCACTTTTGATGTTGCCGATTTTCCATTGCCCTACAATGGAATTCTCGGTCGTCCAGCGCTCGCCAAGTTCATGGCGGCCTCTCACTACGCATACAACATGCTCAAGATGCCAGGCCCGATAAGCGTCATCTCTGTCCCCGGCGACAAGAAGGATGCCCTTATCTGTGCCGACAAGATCTACTGGGAAGTAGCAGCCGCAGCGAATCACAAGCCGCTTGCCGCTGAAGCTCCCGGAGGGAAGAAGAGGACCAAGCCCGGCAAGTGCTCTGGCGCCCACTCCGGCAAGCGCACCTCTTCGGAGTGCTGCGCTACCGTCGAGGACGCGCCATCGAGCTCCACCGGCAAGAGTAAGAAGACAATGGCAGCTCCGCCAACGACCAAGAAGGTGTCCGCCAAGGAGGACGGCACTGGTGGTACCTTCACCATCAGTGCCACTCTCGACCCCAAATAGGAAAGCGCGCTCGTTGCTTTCCTGCAGGCGAATGTCGATGTGTTTGCCTGGCAACCATCTGACATCCCCGGCGTTCCCAGGAAAGTAATTGAGCACCACCTCCCCGTCTGTCCTCACGCGCGGCCCATCAAGCAGAGAGTCAGGAAGCAAGCGGTGGAGCGCCAAGAGTTCATCGCAGAAGAGATCAAGAAGTTGGAAGCGACAGGCCTCGTCAGAGGTGTGCTCCATCCGACGTGGTTGGCCAATCCTGTTGTCGTGCGCAAAGCAAATGGGAAATGGAGGCTTTGCATCGACTTCACTGATGTTAACAAAGCTTGTCCCAAAGATCCCTTTCCCTTGCCGCGCATTGACCAGATTGTTGACTCCATGGCCTGATGTGACCTGCTTTCATTTCTCGACGCCTACTCAAGATATCATCAGATCTTCATGGCTGAAGAAAATGAAGAGAAGACCGCGTTCATCACTCTATGTGGCACGTACTGCTTCGTGCGGATGCCTTTCGGACTGAAGAATGCTGGTTCAACATTTGCAAGGGTTGTCCACACCGCTTTTGAGCCACAAATCCGCTGAAATGTGGAGGCCTACATGGATGACATAGTGGTCAAGAGCAGAGACAGGGCAACCCTGATTCAAGACCTAGAAGAGACCTTTGCGAACCTGCGCAGGATCAGCCTCAAGCTCAACCCCGAGAAGTGCGTGTTCGGAGTCCCTTCCGGCAAGCTTCTCGGGTTCTTCGTGTCTCAGCGAGGAATCGAAGCCAACCCAGACAAGATCAAGGCCATCGAGCAGATTGAAGCACCAACACGTGTCAAGGACGTACGAAGGCTTGCCGGCTGCGTCGCGGCTCTCAGCAGGTTTATTTCCAAGTCTGCAGAACGCGCCCTGCCGGTTTTCAAAATTTTGAAAAAGGCGGGTCCAGTAAAATGGACTCCGGGAGCAGAGGCTGCACTGCAGGACTTGAAGAAATACCTGTCCTCCGCTCCAATACTTGTCGCGCCTAAACCACAAGAGAAGTTGCTGCTATACCTGGCGGCAACCAATCAAGTGGTTAGTGCTGCGTTAGTAGCGGAGAGGGAGGCAGATGATGAGCCAGCAACCGCGGCAAGCACGTCCAACGACAAGCAGGGGGCTTCCCCGACAAGCTCTGGACCCGACAAGGACGAATCTGCGCAGGAGCAAGTGGAGGTGCAGAAGAAGAAAATGGTGCAGCCCCCAGTTTACTTTGTCAGCTCCCTCTTGCAGGGGGCTAGGTCAAGGTACTCTGGTGTGCAGAAATTGCTTTTCGGCCTTCTCATGGCCTCGAGAAAGCTGCGCCATTACTTCCAAGCACATGAGATTACAATTGTCACCCGCTTTCCGCTGAAGAGGATACTGCAAAATCCAGAAGCAACAGGCAGGATTGTCGAGTGGGCACTAGAACTGTCGAGCTTCGGTCTCCAGTTCGAGAGAACCTCGACTATCCAAAGCAGAGCATTGGCGGAGTTCATAGCAGAGTGGACACCGACACCAGACGAAGATACCCCAGAGACGAGCATCCCCGCCAAAGAAGCAAGCAAAGAGTGGCTGATGTACTTTGATGGTGCTTTCTCGCTGCATGGCGCCGGTGCTGGCGCGTTACTTATCGCGCCCACCGGAGAGCACCTCAAGTACGTAGTCCAGATGCACTTCCCCAAGGAGCAAGCAACCAACAATACTGCAGAGTATGAAGGTTTGCTCGCCGGTCTCGGGATCGCGGTAGAACTTGGGATCAAGAAGCTCATTGTCAGGGGTGACTCGCAGCTTGTCGTCCGCCAAGTGAACAAAGATTACCAGAGTCCGTTGATGGAAGCGTACGTTGATGAAGTGAGGAAGCTAGAAGAGCACTTTGACGGCCTGCAAATGGAACACATTCCAAGAGCTGAGAACGACATCGCTGATGGCCTGTCAAAGTGCGCCGCATTTAAGTTACTTGTGGAACCAGGAACCTTTGTGCTCAAGCTGACTCAGCCATCCGTAACGCCATCAACCAGACAGAGCAAGAAGAGGAAGTTGGTCTCCGGCGACTATCTTCCGGCAGAGCTCCCCGGAGCCGCCGCCAAGAAGGTCCCCAAGATCGACGCCAAGAGCGCTGAGGAGCCGTCTGCTCCAGAAAACCCCAGGGTTTGTGTCGGGACCCCGATCCTAAGCCACATCGATCCAGCATGTAACACATCATATCACCTTGCGGCCTCACGCACGGTACTCCCACGGGTGCCACCTTACCTGGCCCGGGACCGTTTGCGTCTTTTGGCTCACGTATATGATAGTGTCGCTAGCATCCATATGACAGAGAACCCGGGCCGACATGGCTAGTCGTGAATCCAAAGCGGCACTAACCCATGAGGACAGGCATACATGAATCACATCGAGCATGTCGGTCATCAACGTGTGGATCCGGGCTGTAGCACTGGGCTAACAGGACTCCGGTAACCCGGGCTGTAGCAGGCTAGGCAGGACTCCGGATGTCACCGCGTGACATTTCCCCGAGGGGACAGACATAGGAACGAAGTGAAACACATGCCGGCCAGTCAAGTGTTCCGAGCAGTAGTGCTGGGCTAGCAGGACTCCGGTGAACCGAGCTGTAGCGGACTACTATCGCTCAGAAGCACTAGACTTACATTTCCCCATATGAAAGGCTGCCAAGGATAAACAACTAGATAGTCGGATCCCACACATAACAATACACGTTACACGTACGCATAACATGCAAGTATGTGCTGTACAACATGGCATCACAACATAACGCAAACTCATATAGATAAAGGCCCGGAAGAGCCACATAGCATTAAATACAAACAGGGGTCACATGACCCATCATTCAGAGCATAAAAGCAACAAGCAGAAGCATTACATGTCTGAGTACAGACATCTACAAAAGAAAAAGGCTGAAACGCCTGACTATCTACAACCTCCGATCAAGATCGTAGCTGAGGTACAAGCTACTTGTCGAAGTCCACGTAAACTAGTAAGACCGAAGTCTCCGCTGCAAAAACATAAATAAAGCAACATGAGTACAAAGGTACTCAGCAAGACTTACATCAGATCCTATCATACATGCATTAGTATCAAGGAGGTAATGTGGGGTTTAGTTGCAGCAAGCCAGCTTTGACTCTGTGGCTATCCTGTTCTACGACTGTTGGTAACTCTTTTGAAAAGGCGCACACGAGTCCACTAATCACCACATCAATACACTACTATGGATTCATCCCCGTCTCACTATGAGAAGGCCATCCCTAGCACTCACACTTATCTTGAGCATTTTATGGTATCCACTTCAAGTTGTCTATGTACCACGTAAGCATCCAAGAAGTCCATAACCGAGGACGCGGCTATTCGAATAGATCATGATAACCCTGCAGGGGTGTACTTCTTCACACCCGCTCTCGCCACTTACCGCCCTGTACACGTCATGTACCTCGGCAACCTTCAAGCGGAAGCCGGGCGAGGGAGTCGGCCACGACCTGACTAACCACACAAGACTCTAGTCTAGGTTTATCGCCTATTCGGGTTCCATCCGCAAGGAGATCCGGCCGGGGTGTCGCTCACGGCCCCAAACGATGTGAGCAGGGTTCCCAAGCCCACCAACCGGGTGCCACTTGGTACACCGTGCCACCTGTGCCTAGTCTGTCCCGAGCCCACCCTGCCGGGTGCCACTCGGTAGAAAAATAGCACTACCTACAAACACCAGAAACTATTTGCGACTCCTGGGCAGAGATCAAGTTGGTTAATAAGTCGAGAGAGCTTGGAGCGCCCGGAGCCCAATGTGTGGTAGTAGCTAGTCATTGGACAACTTACACAGAACTCGGTTCTTAAGGACGGTCCCAATGAGACAACCCACCATGTACTCCTACATGGCCTCTCACCGCTACCTTTACCAAAACGTGTTCACACACTTAACTCTCAGCATCAGAACATATCATATCACTCCAATCCATTCCCAATGAATCAGACCTGACACAACTCTAAGCAATAGCAGGCATGGCATGGTAGAAGCACAACATGGCTCAATCAACTCCTACACATGCTAGTGGGTTTCATCTAATTACTGTGGCAATGACAGGTCATGCAGAGGATTGGGTTCATCTACCGCAGCATAAAGTAGCAGTTGATTCGCTGTTGTCCTAATGCAATAAAAGAGAGCAGGAGCGAGAGAGGGATCATATCGGAATGAACAAGGGGGTTTGCTTGCCTGGTAGATCAACAAGGGAGGCACTGCTTCACAGACAGGTACTCTGGAACGATCTCCGGAGCAGGACCTATCGAGAAGGAACGGTGCCAACAATCAATACACAATCATATGCAACAATATGATGCATGAACATGGCATGAAGATGTGATGCTGTTTGCCCTAATGCAACTAGCATTCAAACTGAATGAAGTCCATTTGAACCAAAGGTTCAAATGCAACTCCTAATTAAGCTCTTATAAATGCCATTTATATGATTTCACCTATTCAGCAGGTATAAGTTATTTTGTCATGCATGAAACTGGTACAGATGGATAGATTGCATTTTTCTGATAATTTTTCATATATAACTTGTTTCAATCTGAGCTACGGTTGATTTGATATGAATTTTTGAAGTTTGAAACATTTTCTGGAATTTCCTGTTTAAAATTAAATCCAGAAAATAAATAATTGCATCAGCACTGCGTCATGCTTGCGTCAGCAAGTCAACCGCGCTGACTGGGTCAAACCTGACGTGTGGGGCCACACGTCAGTGACAGGGGGTTAAACAGGGGTTTAATTAATCTTAATTAAAAGGTTAGTGGCGCTGGGGCCCACTTGTCATTGACCTTGGCGGGTCAAACGCCAGGTCAACAGGGGGTTAGACCGGTCAACCCCACCGGCGTTTAGCCGCCGGCGAGGCCGTGCGCGGCGGAGGGGCTCGGGATTCGCCCTCCGGCGTCCATTTAGGCGGCGGAGACCACGGACGAGGAGCTGGAGCTCGTCCGCGTTGTTTGGAGCAAGCGGGAGAGGCGGGGACGGCCGGAGCTCGCCGGAGCGGAGCTCGGGGCGGCGGCCGGAGCACGGGCTTCAAGCGGGAGCGGGCGGTGGGGCACGGGGAGGCCACCCGAGGGCTCTGCAGCACCCTCGTGGCACCAGGAGCACGATGGAGTGCTCGGTTTGGGCGGAGGCGGGCCGAGACGACGACAGCGACATGGACGGCGGCGAGGAGCTACGGCCGCGGCGGAGAGACGGTGCTAGAGCGCGCGTTATCAAGGGGAAGAAGGAGGGCTCGGTGGCGGGGCTCACAGCGGTTCCGGTGGAGGCGTCAGCGAGCTCGGGGGAGGCGCAGAGCGTGCAGGGCGGCGAAGGCGATCTCCGACGGCCGACGATGAAGCAGATGGCGGTGACGGCGATACGGGGCGTTCGGAGATGCCCGGCTTGACGGAGAGGACGAGGGCGATGGCGTGGAGCCCGTGGGCACGATGGAGAGGCGAGAGGGAGGCTGTGGTCGCGGCAACGGCGAGCGGTGGCGTCGACTGCGCTCGGGTGCGTGCGAGAGAGGGTGACAGAGGAGAGGGGAAGCACGAGGGGAGAGTGAGAGGGGGGTCGGGGCGGCGCGTGGCGTCGTCCAGGGCTTCCAGGGCGACGGGAGGGAGGACAGGCAGGCAGGGAGGGAGGAGGTGGTGCGGCGCGGCGGTGCGTGTGCGTCGGCACGCGCCCATCCCCTGTCGAGGACGAAGACGACAGAGGAGGGGGGCCAGGTGGGCTGGACCCAAACTGCTGGGCCACCAGGTAAGTCTCTGTTTCCTCTCTTTTTTTTATTCGTTTCTGTTTTCTACTTTTCTGACATTGTTTTGATTTAATAAATATATTAAACCATTTTATTTACTTATGCCAATTTTTGCAGGGGCCAATGGTATTATTCCAGAGCTCCTTAATTACTGGCATAATTGTTGGATATATAAAATATATATATCATTGATATATCCAATGCAAATAATTATTGCATTAATTCCAAATGCCAAAATAAATGTTTATGAGCTCCTAAAAATATTGGTTTGATTTTTACCTCTGTCCAATATTTTTAGAGTGTAGCATGAACATTTTCTTGGACCCTTTTGGAGCACTTTTTATCTGGGTCATTTCCAGAAATGAATTCTGAGGGTTTCACAAATCCCCATTTCAAGTTTAAATGAAATTTAAACATGATGCACACATGACTAGCTAGCCTTGAGCATACCAGAACTAGGGATGTTACAACTCGCCCCCACTCGAAAGAATCTCGTCCCGAGATTCAGAAGTTGTCGGAAAGAAAGTGGGGTACTCCAGTCGAAGACGATCTTCTCGCTCCCAGGTAGCTTCTCTCTCGGAATGATGAGACCACTGAACTTTGAGAAACTTGATGTTCTGACGTCGAGTGACACGCTCTGCTTGATCAAGAATGCGAACAGGGTACTCTCGATATGTGAGGTTATCTTGGAGATCAAGCGTTTCGTGGTCCACTCCGCGGATGGGATCCGAGAAGCAACGCCTGAGTTGAGAGACGTGGAAAACATCATGTACTCGAGAAAGATGTGGCGGTAGTTCCAACTGGTAGGCAACCTCTCCTCGTTTAGCGAGAATGCGAAAAGGTCCAATGTAACGAGGAGCCAACTTGCCCTTGATCCCGAATCGATGGGTACCCTTTAGAGGAGTAACCCGAAGGTAAGCCATATCGCCAACTTCATAAATCACTTCCTTATGACGACGGTCATAATGGCTCTTTTGACGAGATTGGGCTGTTTTCAAATTCTCACGAATGATGCGAACTTGCTCTTCTGCCTCCTGGATCATATCCGGTCCAAAGAATTGTCTTTCACCGGTTTCTGACCAGTTTAAAGGTGTTCGACATCTTCGTCCATACAGAATCTCAAAAGGAGCTTTCCTGAGACTGGATTGGTAGCTATTGTTATAAGCAAACTCGGCGAAAGGAAGGCACTTCTCCCAATCCATACCGAATGAGATAACGCAAGCTCTAAGCATGTCTTCGAGAATTTGGTTGACCCTTTCCACCTGACCACTTGATTGAGGGTGGAAAGCGGTACTGAAGGAAAGATGGGTGCCCATGGCAGTTTGGAAACTCTCCCAGAAATGAGAAGTGAAAAGACTACCACGGTCTGAATTGATCTCTAGTGGAACACCATGAAGTGAAACTATTCGAGAAATATATAAGTCAGCGAGCTGACTAGCGGTGATATTCTCTCGAACAGGTAGGAAGTGAGCCACTTTGGAAAGACGATCAATGACTACGAAGATAGCATTATTCCCTTTCTTGGTCCTGGGAAAGCCGGTGATGAAGTCCATACCAACCTTATCCCATTTCCATTCAGGAATAGCTAAAGGCTGAAGGGTGCCAGCAGGCCTTTGATGCTCTGCCTTAACGCGACGACAAACGTCACAGTTAGCAATGAACTGAGCGATTTCTCTTTTCATCCTGGTCCACCAGAACCTCTGGCGTAGGTCCTGATACATCTTAGTACTACCGGGATGAATCGTGAGAGGAGATTCATGAGCCTCCTTAAGGATCAGCTGTCGCAGATGTTGATTCTTGGGAACCACCAAGCGATTCTCAAAGAAAACAACACCCCGATCATCTATAGAGAAACTACCACCAACTCCCTTGTTAATGTTTCTCTTGATCCGGGAAATTCCCGTATCCTGCTTCTGTGCAGAGATGATTTGATCCACAAGAGTAGGTTTCGCCACCAAGGTAGAAAGGAATCCATGAGGAGCAATGTGAAGGTTAAGCTTACAGAATTCCTCATGGAGAAGAGGTTGGCCCTGCTGCAACATAAGATTGTTGCAATAGGACTTACGACTTAGCGCATCAGCCATGACATTGCCCTTGCCTGGGGTGTAGGTAATCCCTAAGTCGTAATCAGAGATCAACTCCAACCAACGTCTTTGCCTAAGGTTCAAATCTGGTTGGGTGAAGATATACTTGAGACTCTGGTGATCGGTGTATATCTCGCAACGTTTACCAAGAAGGTAATGTCGCCATGTCTTAAGTGCATAGACTACGGCTGCAAGCTCTAGATCATGTGTAGGATAATTCTCCTCATGTGGATGCAACTGTCGAGATGCATAGGCAATCACATGACGATCTTGCATAAGAATGCAACCTAGTCCTTGTCGTGAGGCGTCGCAGTAGATAACAAAGTCCTTAGTGAAATCCAGTGGCACAAGTATGGGAGCAGAAGTCAGGCGTCTTTTCAGTTCCTGAAAACTGTACTCACACTGTGGGGTCCACTCAAACTTTTTATCTTTCTTGAGAAGTTCCGTGAGGGGTTTGGCCACTTTGGAGAAGTTTTCAACAAAGCGGCGACAATAGCTGGCTAGACCAAGGAAACTCCTAACTTGTTTAACGGTTTCAGGTGGAGTCCAATCAAGAACGGCCTGAACTCTTTCGGGATTGACAGCAATGCCCTTACCAGAGATCACGTGGCCTAGGTAGGTCACTTCTGGCAACCAAAATTCGCACTTGGAGAACTTGGCATAAAGGCGGTGCTCTCTGAGTTTCTCTAACACAAGTCTAAGATGTTCGGCATGCTCTTCCTCGTTCTTCGAGTAAATAAGAATATCATCGAGGTAAACTACGACGAACTTATCTAAGTACTCCATGAAGATCGAGTTCATCAAGCGGGAGAAGGTAGCTGGAGCATTAGTTAGACCAAAGGACATGACGGTGTACTCGTACTGGCCATAACGAGTGACAAAAGCCGTCTTAGGAATGTCCCCGTTTCTGATCTTGATTTGATGGTAGCCTAACCTCAAATCCATCTTGGAAAAGACTGAGGATCCAGCGAGCTGATCATACAGGTCGTTGATCCTGGGAAGCGGATACTTGTTCTTTATCGTGACCAAATTAACGGGACGATAATCTACAACCATCCGGTCCGTACCATCCTTCTTCTTGACGAAGAGGACGGGGCAAGCCCAGGGAGAAGAACTAGGACAGATGAAACCCTTTTGCAAGGACTCATCGAGTTGTTTCTTAAGCTCGGCTAGCTCTAAGGGTGCCATCTTGTAAGGTCTCCTAGAAATTGGAGCGGTTCCTGGAAGAAGATCTATGACAAATTCTACATCTCTGTCAGGTGGAACACCTGGCAATTCTTCTGGAAAGACATCCGGAAAGTCACGGACTACCGGGATATCTTCAAGGTCTGGAAGAGGGCTGGCATTAAGAGAATAGAGTTGGCGCTTTGCAACTCTAGTGGAGACAGTTACTATATTGCCAGATGGGTGTGTGAGCTGAACAGACCTGGTGTAACAATCAATCTTGGCATAATGAGTTTTCATCCAGTCCATACCCAAGATGATGTTAATATCTGAAGACTTGAGGGCTATAAGTGATGCAAGGAATACAAGTCTGTCAACAAGGATTTCATTACCATGGCTTACACTAGAAGTTTGCCATTTGGATCCAGGAGTTTGAATGACTAAAGGAGAGGGCATATCACAAAATGATATGTTGTGCAAGCTGGCATAGCTTTCAGAAATGAAGGAGTGAGATGCTCCGGTATCGAAAAGAACCGAAGCTGGATGGCAATTGACCAGGAGTGTACCAAGAACGACATCTGGATCATCATAAGCATCTTCAGCCGAGACGTGATGCACACGTCCACGTTCAGTAGGAGCTGTCTTGACACTGATCATCTTGCGTGATGGCTTATCACGACCAACAGACTTCTCGGGCGGGGGTGGAGCGTAGCTGGTTTGAGAGCAGTCACGTGCATAGTGTCCTGGCTCTCCGCATGTGAAGCAAGTCCCTAAAGTTGGACGTGGACCTGCATTGACAAGCGGTCTACCGATAGGTCTGGGTGGAGCATACTGCTGAACTGGGTGAGGTGCCACACAAGATGGCCTCGGGGTATAACCGGGTGGAAGAGCGGAGTTCGGAATCCAAATCCGACGCTTCTGCGAACTAGAACCGGAGGAAGAAACCAAATCACGGTTGTGCTTACGAGACTCCTCGTAAGTGAGCTGAGCTGTCTCTGCGTTAATGGCCTTGTTCACAAGAGCCTGGAATGTATTGCATTGGTGCAAGTGGAGATCACGACGCAACTTGGGGTTGAGACCCTTCCGGAACCTAGCTTGCTTCTTGGCGTCTGTGGACACTTCTTCTGTAGCATAGCGGGCGAGATTCTCAAACTCCCTACTGTAAGCATCAACAGCCATCTTACCCTGGGTGAAACTACAAAACTCTTCTCTCTTGCGATCGATGAGGGCTTCAGGAATGTGATGCTCGCGAAAAGCCTCAGTGAATTCTCTCCAGGTAGGAATCTGACCAACTGGAAGCATAGCCTCATAGTTCTGCCACCAAAGACTAGCAGGATCTTCCAGGTGGTATGCAGCATAGATGACCTTGTCTCCTTCAGCCACGTTCGCGGAACGGAGCTTGTGAGTGATACTACGAAGCCAGTCATCTGCATCGAGTGGCTCAATAGAATGATGAAAAGTGGGTGGGTGCAAGCGAATGAAGTCATGAATGGTTGCAGACCCTTTGCATTGATGTGCGGTGTTCTCCTCAATACGCGCCAACAAGCGGTTAGACTCACGCTTGTTCATCTCAACCTCTAACATGAACTCTGCCAACGAACGTTGGTCGGGAGGATCCTCATCCCTACCATCTCCGGGGTTCCGGCTACGAGCAATAGAACTTCGTTTATCCGGCAACATCCTGAAGAGCGTAACCAAAGAAACAAGGATGGATTCAGCATCAACTATAGGATGCAGAAGGTAGCACAAGAATTTAGTATCTCTCAAACCCCTAGGATAATTCCGGCAGCATAACGGCAGTAAAATGCTCTATATGAGACATTCTGCAAAAGACGGGGTAGCACCATAATCAGCATCATCACACAAGGTTCTGAAATATTACTAAACAGACTACACCGGAGGTACTTGAACTGGGATATGACTCTCATCAACCAATCCTAAGAGACTACGGAGTAGTAACACGTGATCCTGATAGATAGAAGAGGAAGCCTAGTTCCTTAACCCCGTTGGAAAGATAGGATGACTCAGATCAGAAGGGCATGAGATATAAGGAGTAAAAAGAGCCTTACGTTCCCTTCCACAATCAATTCCCTTATATAACTAAAGAATTACTAGACTCAACTTCGACTTGGATGGCTTGGAAATCCTACAAGCAGTCAGGCTCTGATACCAACGCTGTCGGGACCCCGATCCTAAGCCACATCGATCCAGCATGTAACACATCATATCACCTTGCGGCCTCACGCACGGTACTCCCACGGGTGCCACCTTACCTGGCCCGGGACCGTTTGCGTCTTTTGGCTCACGTATATGATAGTGTCGCTAGCATCCATATGACAGAGAACCCGAGCCGACATGGCTAGTCGTGAATCCAAAGCGGCACTAACCCATGAGGACAGGCATACATGAATCACATCGAGCATGTCGGTCATCAACGTGTGGATCCGGGCTGTAGCACTGGGCTAACAGGACTCCGGTAACCCGGGCTGTAGCAGGCTAGGCAGGACTCCGGATGTCACCGCGTGACATTTCCCTGAGGGGACAGACATAGGAACGAAGTGAAACACATGCCGGCCAGTCAAGTGTTCCAAGCAGTAGTGCTGGGCTAGCAGGACACCGGTGAACCGGGCTGTAGCGGACTACTATCGCTCAGAAGCACTAGACTTACATTTCCCCATATGAAAGGCTGCCAAGGATAAACAACTAGATAGTCGGATCCCACACATAACAATACACGTTACACGTACGCATAACATGCAAGTATGTGCTGTACAACATGGCATCACAACATAACGCAAACTCATATAGATAAAGGCCCGGAAGAGCCACATAGCATTAAATACAAACAGGGGTCACATGACCCATCATTCAGAGCATACAAGCAACAAGCAGAAGCATTACATGTCTGAGTACAGACATCTACAAAAGAAAAAGGCTGAAACGCCTGACTATCTACAACCTCCGATCAAGATCGTAGCTGAGGTACAAGCTACTTGTCGAAGTCCACGTAAACTAGTAAGACCGAAGTCTCCGCTGCAAAAACATAAATAAAGCAACATGAGTACAAAGGTACTCAGCAAGACTTACATCAGATCCTATCATACATGCATTAGTATCAAGGAGGTAATGTGGGGTTTAGTTGCAGCAAGCCAGCTTTGACTCTGTGGCTATCCTGTTCTACGACTGTTGGTAACTCTTTTGAAAAGGCGCACACGAGTCCACTAATCACCACATCAATACACTACTATGGATTCATCCCCGTCTCACTATGAGAAGGCCATCCATAGCACTCACACTTATCTTGAGCATTTTATGGTATCCACTTCAAGTTGTCTATGTACCACGTAAGCATCCAAGAAGTCCATAACCGAGGACGCGGCTATTCGAATAGATCATGATAACCCTGCAGGGGTGTACTTCTTCACACCCGCTCTCGCCACTTACCGCCCTGTACACGTCATGTACCTCGGCAACCTTCAAGCGGAAGCCGGGCGAGGGAGTCGGCAACGACCTGACTAACCACACAAGACTCTAGTCCAGGTTTATCGCCTATTCGGGTTCCATCTGCAAGGAGATCCGGCCGGGGTGTCGCTCACGGCCCCAAACGATGTGAGCAGGGTTCCCAAGCCCACCAACCGGGTGCCACTTGGTACACCGTGCCACCTGTGCCTAGTCTGTCCCGAGCCCACCCTGTCGGGTGCCACTCGGTAGAAAAATAGCACTACCTACAAACACCAGAAACTATTTGCGACTCCTGGGCAGAGATCAAGTTGGTTAATAAGTCGAGAGAGCTTGGAGCGCCCGGAGCCCAATGTGTGGTAGTAGCTAGTCATTGGACAACTTACACAGAACTCGGTTCTTAAGGACGGTCCCAATGAGACAACCCACCATGTACTCCTACATGGCCTCTCACCGCTACCTTTACCAAAACGTGTTCACACACTTAACTCTCAGCATCAGAACATATCATATCACTCCAATCCATTCCCAATGAATCAGACCTGACACAACTCTAAGCAATAGCAGGCATGGCATGGTAGAAGCACAACATGGCTCAATCAACTCCTACACATGCTAGTGGGTTTCATCTAATTACTGTGGCAATGACAGGTCATGCAGAGGATTGGGTTCATCTACCGCAGCATAAAGTAGCAGTTGATTCGCTGTTGTCCTAATGCAATAAAAGAGAGCAGGAGCGAGAGAGGGATCATATCGGAATGAACAAGGGGGTTTGCTTGCCTGGTAGATCAACAAGGGAGGCACTGCTTCACAGACAGGTACTCTGGAACGATCTCCGGAGCAGGACCTATCGAGAAGGAACGGTGCCAACAATCAATACACAATCATATGCAACAATATGATGCATGAACATGGCATGAAGATGTGATGCTGTTTGCCCTAATGCAACTAGCATTCAAACTGAATGAAGTCCATTTGAACCAAAGGTTCAAATGCAACTCCTAATTAAGCTCTTATAAATGCCATTTATATGATTTCACCTATTCAGCAGGTATAAGTTATTTTGTCATGCATGAAACTGGTACAGATGGATAGATTGCATTTTTCTGATAATTTTTCATATATAACTTGTTTCAATCTGAGCTACGGTTGATTTGATATGAATTTTTGAAGTTTGAAACATTTTCTGGAATTTCCTGTTTAAAATTAAATCCAGAAAATAAATAATTGCATCAGCACTGCGTCATGCTTGCGTCAGCAAGTCAACCGCGCTGACTGGGTCAAACCCGACGTGTGGGGCCACACGTCAGTGACAGGGGGTTAAACAGGGGTTTAATTAATCTTAATTAAAAGGTTAGTGGCGCTGGGGCCCACTTGTCATTGACCTTGGCGGGTCAAACGCCAGGTCAACAGGGGGTTAGACCGGTCAACCCCACCGGCGTTTAGCCGCCGGCGAGGCCGTGCGCGGCGGAGGGGCTCGGGATTCGCCCTCCGGCGTCCATTTAGGCGGCGGAGACCACAGACGAGGAGCTGGAGCTCGTCCGCGTTGTTTGGAGCAAGCGGGAGAGGCGGGGACGGCCGGAGCTCGCCGGAGCGGAGCTCGGGGCGGCGGCCGGAGCACGGGCTTCAAGCGGGAGCGGGCGGTGGGGCACGGGGAGGCCACCCGAGGGCTCTGCAGCACCCTCGTGGCACCAGGAGCACGATGGAGTGCTCGGTTTGGGCGGAGGCGGGCCGAGACGACGACAGCGACATGGACGGCGGCGAGGAGCTACGGCCGCGGCGGAGAGACGGTGCTAGAGCGCGCGTTAGCAAGGGGAAGAAGGAGGGCTCGGTGGCGGGGCTCACAGCGGTTCCGGTGGAGGCGTCAGCGAGCTCGGGGGAGGCGCAGAGCGTGCAGGGCGGCGAAGGCGATCTCCGACGGCCGGCGATGAAGCAGATGGCGGTGACGGCGATACGGGGCGTTCGGAGATGCCCGGCTTGACGGAGAGGACGAGGGCGATGGCGTGGAGCCCGTGGGCACGACGGAGAGGCGAGAGGGAGGCTGTGGTCGCGGCAACGGCGAGCGGTGGCGTCGACTGCGCTCGGGTGCGTGCGAGAGAGGGTGACAGAGGAGAGGGGAAGCACGAGGGGAGAGTGAGAGGGGGGTCGGGGCGGCGCGTGGCGTCGTCCAGGGCTTCCAGGGTGACGGGAGGGAGGACAGGCAGGCAGGGATGGAGGAGGTGGCGCGGCGCGGCGGTGCGTGTGCGTCGGCACGCGCCCATCCCCTGTCGAGGACGAAGACGACAGAGGAGGGGGGCCAGGTGGGCTGGACCCAAACTGCTGGGCCACTAGGTAAGTCTCTGTTTCCTCTCTTTTTTTTATTCGTTTCTGTTTTCTACTTTTCTGACATTGTTTTGATTTAATAAATATATTAAACCATTTTATTTACTTATGCCAATTTTTGCAGGGGCCAATGGTATTATTCCAGAGCTCCTTAATTACTGGCATAATTGTTGGATATATAAAATATATATATCATTGATATATCCAATGCAAATAATTATTGCATTAATTCCAAATGCCAAAATAAATGTTTATGAGCTCCCAAAAATATTGGTTTGATTTTTACCTCTGTCCAATATTTTTAGAGTGTAGCATGAACATTTTCTTGGACCCTTTTGGAGCACTTTTTATCTGGGTCATTTCCAGAAATGAATTCTGAGGGTTTCACAAATCCCCATTTCAAGTTTAAATGAAATTTAAACATGATGCACACATGACTAGCTAGCCTTGAGCATACCAGAACTAGGGATGTTACAGTTTGTTCCGTAGAAGCAGGCGCTCCCGACAAGTTTTGCTCCGGCAAGCTTGCCGGGGAACGTCAAGCTTCGGCTGATCCCCAGATCCTCGCCGTAGAAGCGGACGTTCCCGCAGCAGCAGATGTGCCTTCAGTCCTTGTTATTGAGCCACAGGCTCCAGCATGGGCGCAGCAGACTGTCCATTTCCTCCAAAATGGAGAACTTCCCGAACAGGAAGAAGAAGCGGAAAGAGTAGCCCGGCGCTCGAGTATGTACCAGTTCGTCGACAACACACTGTACAGAAGAGGGCGCAACGGTGTGAAATTGAAGTATATTTCCCGGGAAGACGGACAGAAGCTGTTGGCAGAGATACATGGAGGCATATGTGGTCACCACATTGGCGCAAGAGCACTTGCTGGCAAAGCGTTCCGGCAAGGTTTCTTCTGGCCGACAGCCCTCCAGGATGCAACTGCACAAGTAACCAAGTGTGAAGCGTGCCAGTTCCATTCCAAGCAGATACACCAGCCAGCTCAAGCTCTCCAGACGATCCCGTTATCCTGGCCATTTTCGGTCTGGGGGCTCGACATCCTCGGCCCCTTCCCCCGAGCTGTCGGGGGCTTTGAGTACTTGTACTTCGCAATCGACAAGTTCACAAAGTGGTCGGAAGTGGAACCAGTGAGGAAGGTGACAGCACAATCAGCCATCAAGTTCTTCAGGTCGATTGTCTGCCGCTTCGGGATCCCCAACAGGATCATCACCGACAACGGTACACAATTCACGAGCCGCGCCTTCATGCAATACGTCCAAGATCTCGGCGCCAAGGTCTGCTTCGCTTCTGTTGCTCATCCCCGGAGCAACGGTCAAGCTGAAAGGGCCAATGCCGAAGTACTATGCGGGCTCAAGGCCAGAACTTTCGACAGGCTGCACAAGTGCGGAAGAAACTGGATCGAGGAGCTGCCGGTGGCTCTTTGGTCGATCAAAACGACGCCAAATCGAGCAACTGGCCAGACACCATTTGCTCTAGTCTATGGAGCAGAAGCAGTTACCCCCACGGAACTCGTATACGGGTCACCTCGAGTGCTCGCTTATGATGAGCTTGAGCAAGAGCGGCTGCGTGAAGATGACGCGCTGCTCCTTGAGGAAGATCGTCTTCAGGCTGCTGTGCGAGCCTCTCGCTACCAGCAAGCTTTGCGTCGCTACCATAGCCGCAAAGTTAAAGCCAGAAGCTTCGAGGAAGGCGACCTTGTTCTTCGGCGCGCCTCGTCCGCCAAGAATCATAACAAGTTGACGCCGAAGTGGGAAGGCCCTTACCGGGTGAGACGAGTCACGAGGCCGGGCGCTGTCCGCCTCGAGACCAAAGATGGCACTTCGGTGAGCAACTCCTGGAATATTGAGCATCTTCGTAAGTTTTACCCGTAAGGCGCGGTTGTCGGGCCCCGCCCGGCAATCAACCTTTTGTACAAGTCTTGCCGCTGTTGCATGTAATCCTTTGTACAAAGCCAGACGCGGACCCTGAGCAGCAGTAAATGAAGCGCTGGCGCCCTAAGTTTTAGCATGCATGCTGAGTCGAGTCGCGTCCTTGGTTAGGGTTGATAGTGCCTAACAGCTGCTAACCCCTAGCTTAGTGGTCGAGTCTGCGTCCTTTTTCCTATTCCTTCATTTCCTTTGGTTCGCAGGGTTTTGCATATCCTGGCCAGACCGCTTAAGGACGAAGAAGAGAAGAAGGGCGGGCCAGCATCTGGTCCCCAGCAAACCAGTGTTGCCAGGGGCTGCAAGTACGAAGATTCGCCCGCGGCAAGCCAAAGTTGCCGGGGGCTGCAATCCCAGATAAGTTTTTGCATCCCTTGTCATGCATTCTCTTATGAACTGTGGAATATGAAAACCTTGTTTCCTCCTAAAAGCTACCGTGCTCCCTTAACGGCAGGCCCCAGAGCGCGTTCCTGGGGCCCGTTTTGGTAGTAGTCGCGGCGGCAAAGGGGCGGAACGAGGGGCCCGAACCCACTTCATCCCTTCCTCCGCCAAAGGCGTGAGAGAGGTCGAGTGGCGCGGGGAGACGACAGGGCCTGTTGCCGGGCAAAGAAGTGTCTATCTTAACGGTATAAAGGATCCGCTCCTTGGCGTGGGTTCTACCCACGGGACAAATGGCCCGGCAAACATCCCCTTTTCATTAAAAACATTCCGCTCAGGTACAGTTCAGAGAGAATGAAAAACATGAAAGATGGGATTACAAGTTTTAAACACAGCTAAGGCCCGAGGGCTTACAGATTGAAAAAAGATAAGATGCCCATAATCCCTTTCTTGTCTCTCTCCTCAGGAGGTAGGACAATGAGGCGAAAAGGGCAAAAGGGGCGCCTAGGCGAGCTACGGGTGGCAGAAGACACCAACAGAACGCCCGGAGGGCCGTCCGGGGGCTCCGGAGGCTGGATGGTGACGGCAGCGCCAGAAGTAGAGCTCGAAGATGAGGCAGCGGGACGTCAACACGCTGTCGAGGGCATCTAGCCCTCGTACTCTGAGTTGACGGCCTTGCCGCCAGTCCTCCTCCTCTTCCGCAGCCTCGCCACTCCAGCCGCCCGGGAAGACGACCCCGAGAAGCTCAAGGAGCCGGCGACACGGATGATGGGGTCGCCGGTGCCACACGGAGCGGCGACCGGCGCCTAGTCGGACCCGTCATCCCGACGACCGCTACCCTCGTCGTCGCTGTCGCTCCCCTCCTCGTCACTCTCGCTTGAGGAGCCTTCGCTGTCGGAGGAGCTATCCACGCAGCACCGGGCCCGGGTCCCGAAGTCCCCGAAGGCCTTGACGGAGAGGAGATCGCCCTCCATCAACTTAAAATGGAGGGTGAACCCCTCCATCAAACTATGGATACGGGCAAATGTCTTCCACCCTCGGCCAAGGTACACCACGCCGGGGGCTGGGGACTCGACGTGGACCCGCGTGCCGCTGATCCCGCAGCCCTTCATGCGCAGCCTTAGCGTCTCGGGTTGGTCCATCTCCATCACGCTTGCGAAGGGAGCCGGGAGGCTGAGGCGGCGGCGAGGCGCCCGGCGCAGCCTGACGAAGAACTCGCAAGGATCATCCCTGAGGTGGACCGCCATGGGAAGAGGAGCCGCTGGCGGAGGCGAGGCCGGCGCGTCGCCCCGCCCGCCTCTTCCTTGAGCGCCTCGGCCTCGTCCACGCCCTCGTCCACGACCTCGCCCCCTCCCCCTTCCCCTTACGGCTGGCTCCGCCACCGTGGGTGCAAGGGGAGGAGGGCGCGTTGCCTAGCGGCAACCCTCGCCGCCACCGATGAAGGACCAGGATTCCCTTTCTCCATGGCGAATGGAGGGAGGGGATCAGAAGCCGAAGGGAAGGAAAGACGAAGGAGTGCGGATTTCCGTCGCCCCCTCTTGCTCTTTATAAAGAAGCAGGGTGGGGGCTCAGCCGCCCCGCTCAACCAATCAGGACGCAGGAAGGCCAGGCGACTGGGGCCGACCTGCTGCCCCGACCCGCGACGGCCCGGTTTCCTGCCTCCACCGTTCGCAACCCCGGGTGCATGGAAGCCGCGTGGCTGGCGCGCAGGACCAAGGCGACGGATGAGGCGACCTCTCCACACCCCGTGATCGTGGGGAGCGGGCGCCTCGGAAACCATGCCTCGGCCCCGTCCAGCGAACAAGCCACGCCTCCACGCCTCCCTCCACTTATGGAGCTAGCGCGAACCGTCCCCCTTTATTGCGACGTGACGCATGCCTGCGGGGTTCGGCCCCGCGCACGCCTCCCACGTCACGCACGCCTCTCCCCACGATGTCGCGTTCGACGCGTGCCGTTCGGGGAGGACGTGGTGGACGCAGAAGCAGATGCAGCGTGACCCAGGCCGCGCGTGCCCGTGCACTGTTTTGGGCCTGGCCCAACAGCGCTCGGCACCGTGTATGGCCCAGGCCTGGGGGCTCCTGTCGGTGTACTAAAGTAGGGGTACCTTAGTACCCCGAACTTGTGCACGGGTAGTCGTAGCACCCCGCGGCAAGGCTTGCCAGGCGATCGCCAAGACTCTCCATGGTCCCTTTTTGGGCCATCCAAGAACAAAGTATTTGAGCCAAGGCCCCGGCAGGAGGAGCCTGCCGGGAAGGCCACCCGAAGAGAGCAAGGCCCCGGCAAGAGGAGCTTGCCGGGACGACCGCTCGAAGCACAAGGCCCCGGCAAGAGGAGCTTGCCGGGAAGGCCGACCAAGGCACGACAAGAGACTTGCTGCGACGCGCTCCGCGTCCCGGCAAGGACCGGTGAGCGACATGCTCCCGGGCGCGACAAGGCATCAACCGCGGCAAGGCGCTTGCCGTGGGAAGTCACCACCCCGCGCCTGCGCTCCAGCTCATCCACCCACGCGTCGCTCTGGGGCCATTCCAGGCGTACGTGGCGAGAGGCTGCGCAGCCTGGGGCATGCGGTGGCGAAGCAACGCTGATAGAGTAGCCATCGTGGCAAACGGTGGCGCTCCTGACGGTCCCCTTTTCTGCATCGTCTGGGCGATGCGGACGGGCATTTAATGCCCTTGTCCCCTGCCGTCAGAGTTAGGTGTGTTAGCACTGTGCAAACAGCTGTACCCAACACAGCGTCTTCCAGTTTTGCCCCCGCCCACGTTGCCACCTGTGGGTAACCCCTTGCACATATAAAAGGAGGCCCCATGCGCAACGGAGGAGGGGAGGGAGGCCACTCACGCTCGGTCTCGCCAGCAGCTCGCGTGTACTGTAGCACCACACGCTCCCGAGCAAGAACACAATACCAAACCACAAAGAAGCAGTAGGGTTTTATGCATCCTTGTGGCCCGAAGCTGGGTAAATCCCTTGTGTGCATCGCCTCGATCCGCTCTTCGCGCAACCTCCGCCCCCCGCCGAACGAAGAAAGCGGCTCGGTCCCCACAGGTGTTCGGGGAGGCAGATTTCCCCCGACAGCATGCCACCTATCTATGATGATTATTGTGATGACACGTATGATTTAAAGAATAATGATAACCGTGAAACTTGTCATCTTGATCTTAATTTTCAATCATATGATAGTTATTTTGTTGAGTTCGCTCCCACTACTATTCATGAGAAGAATTTTGCTTATGTGGTGAGTAATAAAATTTCTATGCAAGTAGATCATGAAAAGAATGATTTAGATGCTGGTTATATTGTTGAATTCATTCATGATTCTACTGAAAATTATTATGAGGGAGGAATATATGCTTGTAGGAATTGCAATAATATCAAGCTTCCTCTCTACGTGCTTAAAGTTTTGAAGTTATGCTTGTTTTGCCTTCCTATGGTAGTTGATTCTTGTTCCCATTAGTTGTTTGCTCACAAAATCTTTATGCATAGGAAGTGGGTTAGACTTAAATATGCTAGTCATATTCTTCATTATGCTGTCTTTATGTTTCAATCTTATCTTTTATGTGAGCATCATTGAAATCATCATGCCTAGCTAGGGGCGTTAAACGATAGCGCTTGTTGGGAGGCAACCCAATTTTATTTTAGTTTCTTGCTTTTTGGTTCTGTTTAGGAATAAATAATACATCTATCTTCTGTTTCGATGTGGATTTATGTTTTAATTAGTGTTTGTGCCAAGTAGAACCTTTGGGAAGACTTGGGTGAAGTCTTTATGATCATGCTGTAAAAAAACAGAAACTTTAGCGCTCACAAGATTAGCTAAAACTTTTTACTGGAGAGTGATATTTAGTTGATTCTTTTTTCAGATGATTACTAGACAAATTCCTCAGGTCCACCAATTTATTTTTTAATTTTTGGAGTTCCAGAAGTTTGCGTTAGTTACAGATTACTACAGACTGTTCTGTTTTTGACAGATTCTGTTTTCATTGTGTTGTTTACTTATTTTGATGAATCTATGGCTAGTAAAATAATTTATAAACGATAGAGAAGCTGGAATACAGTAGGTTTAACAGCAATATAAATAAATAATTAGTTCATTACAGTACCTTGATGTGGTGTTTTGTTTTCTTTCGCTAACGGAGCTTATGAGTTTTTTTTGTTAAGTTTTGTGTTGTGAAGTTTTCAAGTTTTGGGTAAAGATTCCAAGGCACCCCAAGGTAATATTCAAGGATAACCAAGCATCTAAGCTTGGGGATGCCCCAAAAGGCATCCCCTCTTTCGTCTTAGTTCATCGGTGACTTTACTTGGAGCTATATTTTTATTCACCACATGATATGTGTTTTGCTTGGAGCGCCGTTTTATTTTCTTTAGCTGTGCTTGCTGTTTGAATAAAATAACAAGATCTGAAATTATTAAATGGGAGAGTCTTCACGTAGTTGCATAATTATTTAACTACTCATTGATCTTCACTTATATCTTTCGGAGTAGTTTGTCGTTTGCTCTAGTGCTTCACTTATATCTTTTAGAGCATGGTGGTAGTTTTATTTTGAAGAAATAGATGAACTCTCATGCTTCACTTATATTATTTTGAGAGTCTTAAATAGCATGGTAATGTGCTTAATTCTAATATGCTAGGCATACAAGACTAATAAAAGAAAAATTCTTATGAGTGTGTTGAATACTAAGAAAAGATTGAAGCATGATAATTGTTTTGAGATATGGAGGTGATAATACTAGAGTCATGCTAGTTGAGTAGTTGTGAATTTAAAGAATACTTGCGTTGAAGTTTGTGATTCCCTTAGCATGCATGTATGGTGAACCGTTATGTAATGAATTCAGAGCATGAGGTGTTTATTGATTGTCCACCTTATGAGTGGCGGTCGGGGATGAGCGATGGTCTTTTCCTACCAATCTATCCCCCTAGGAGCATGCGCGTAATACTTTTATTTGATAACTTCTAGATTTTTGCAATAAGTATATGAGTTCTTTATGACTAATGTTGATTCCATGGATTATATGCACTTTTTCCCATCCTCCACCATTGCTAGCCTCTCTAATACCGCGCACTTTTCACCGGTATCATACACCCACCATAAATCTTCCTCAAAACAGCCACCATACCTACCTATCATGGCATTTCGATAGTCATTCCGAGATATATTGCCATGCAACTTTCCACCGTTCCGTTTATTATGACACGCTCCATCATTTTCATAATGCTAGCATGATCATGTAGTTGACATCGTATTTGTGGCAAAGCCACCATTCAAAATTCTTTCATACATGTCACTCTTGATTCATTGCATATCCCGGTACACCGCCGGAGGCATTCATATAGAGTCATATCTTGTTCTAAGTATCGAGTTGTAATTGTTGAGTTGTAAGAAAAATAAAAGTGTGATGATCATCATTTTTAGAGCATTGTCCCAAGTGAGGAAAGGATGATGGAGACTATGATTCCCCCACAAGTCGGGATGAGACTCCGGACGAAAAAAAAGAGGCCATAAAAAAAGAGAAAAAGGCCCAAATAAAAAAATAAAAAAAGGGAGAAAAAGAGAGAAGGGACAATGCTACTATCCTTTTACCACACTTGTGCTTCAAAGTAGCACCATGATCTTCATGATAGAGAGTCTCTCATTATGTCACTTTCATATACTAGTGGGAATTTTTCATTATAGAACTTGGCTTGTATATTCCAATGATGGGCTTCCTCAAATGCCCTAGGTCTTCGTGAGCAAGCGAGTTGGATGCACACCCACTTAGTTTCTTTTGTTGAGCTTTCATATACTTATAGCTCTACTGCATCCGTTGCATGGCAATCCCTACTCACTCATATTGATATCTATTGATGGGCATCTCCATAGCCCGTTGATACACCTAGTTGATGTGAGACTATCTTCCCCTCTTTTTGTCTTCTCCACAACCACCATTCTGATCCACATATAGTACTATGTCCATGGCTCACACTCATGTATTGCGTGAAAATTGAAAAAGTTTTGAGAATGTCAAAAGTATGAAACAATTGCTTGGCTTGTCATCGGGGTTGTGCATGATTTAAATACTTTATGTGGTGAAGATGGAGCATAGCCAGACCATATGAATTTGTAGGGATAACTTTCTTTGGCCATGATATTTTGAGAAGACATAATTGCTTTATTAGTATGCTTGAAGTATTATTATTTTTATGTCAATATGAACTTATGTCTTGAATCTTTCGGATCTGAATATTCATATCGCAATTGAGAAGAATTACAATGAAATTATGCCAACTAGCATTCCACATCAAAAATTATCTTTTTTATCATTTACCTACTTGAGGACGAGCAGGAATTAAGCTTGGGGATGCTTGATACATCTCCAACGTATCTATAATTTTTGATTGCTCCATACTATATTATCTACTATTTTAGGCAATATTGGGCTTCATTATCCACTTTTATATTATTTTTGGGACTAACCTATTAACCGGAGGCCCAGCCTAGATTTGCTGTTTTATGCCTATTTCAGTGTTTCGAGAAAAAGGAATATCAAACGGAGTCCAAACAGAAAAATCCTTTTTGGAACATGATTTTCTCACCGGATAAGACCCAGGGAACTTGGAGTGCACGTCAGAAGATACGGGAGCTGCCCACGAGGGTGGGGGCGCGCCCCCCTGCCTCGTGGGGCCCCCATGGCTCCCCCGATGTACCTCTTTCACCCATATATACCGTCGTACCCTAAAACTTCCAGAACAGAAGATAGATCGGGAGTTCCACCGCCGCAAGCCTCTGTAGCCACCAAAAACCTAATCGGGACCCTGTTCCGGCACCCTGCCAGAGGGGGGGAACCCTCACCGGTGGCCATCTTCATCATCCCGGCGCTTTCCATGACGAGGAGGGAGTAGTTCACCCTCGGGGCTGAGGGTATGTACCAGTAGCTATGTGTTTGACCTCTCTCTCTTGTGTTCTTGATTTGGCACGATCTTGATGTATCGCGAGCTTTGCTATTATACTTGGATCTTATGCTTCTTCTCCCCCTCTTCTCTCTTGTAATGGATTGAGTTTTCCCTTTGAAGTTATTTTATCGGATTGAGTCTTTATAGACTTGAGAACACTTGATGTATGTGTCCATGAACCTATGCATAGGGGTTGGCACACGTTTTCATCGTGATTCTCCGGTAGAAACTTTGGGCACTCTTTGAGGTTCTATGTGTTGGTTTGAGTAGATGAATTGAGATTGTGTGATGCATATCGTATAATCATGCCCGCGGATACTTGAGGTGACATTGGAGTATCTAGGGTTTTGGTTTATTTGTATCTTAAGGTGTCATTCTAGTACGAACTCTAGGGCTGTTTGTGACACTTATAGGAATAGCCCAACGGATTGATTGGAAAGAATAACTTTGAGGTGGTTTCGTACCCTACCATAATCTCTTCGTTTGTTCTCCGCTATTAGTGGCTTTGGAGTGACTCTTTGTTGCATGTTGAGGGATAGTTATATGATCCAACTATGTTATTATTGTTGAGAGGACTTACACTAGTGAAAGTATGAACCCTAGGCCTTGTTTCCTATCATTGCAATACCATTTTCGCTCACTTTTACTGCTTGCTACCTTGCTGTTTTTATATTTTCAGTTTACAAAAACCCATAAATACCATCCATATTGCACTTGTATCACCATCTCTTCGCCGAACTAGTGCACCTATACAATTTACCATTGTATTGGGTGTGTTGGGGACACAAGAGACTCTTTGTTATTTGGTTGCAGGGTTGCATGAGAGAGACCAACTTCATCCTACGCCTCCTGCGGATTGATAAACCTTAGGTCATCCACTTGAGGGAAATTTTCTACTGTCCTACAAACATGTGCACTTGCAGGCCCAACAACGTCTACAAGAAGAAGGTTGTGTAGTAGACATCAACATGCAAGTGTTTATGAAGCTTCTGAAGCCTGGCCAAGCCCCAATAACCAAATTTCTCGTGAAGGAATTTCTCTATGTGCCAAGGACTGTATACAGAATATTGACCAAGACCATAAATCCAATCAAGGGCCACGACTCTAATTGTCACAGCCCCAGTTCATCCCTTGCCTGCCTTTGGTTGTTCATCATGCCATCATGTTTAAATTCCAAAGAAATTTGAAATGGGGATTGTTGAAACCCTAGCACCAAATGAATTTAACTAGGTTCAATAAAAATATTTTCAATAACCCAGAATGCCCTTTGGAAATGTTCATGATTTCTGTTAAAGGCGAAAACCTCTTTCAAATATGATGAACATATTTATAGGCTATTCCTGGATTTTTGAATTAAATTATATAGTATTTGCATTTGGGCATTTAATTGCTAATAATATTTTAAATGCTCAAATAATCACAAACTGAAATGTTTACTCTTGGAAATATTCCAAACAGTGACATGGAGCAGTTTCATGATTTTTGCAAACATTTTAGTATTTTAATAAAAGCCCTAAAGTTGCAGAAGAATTAGAAAAACAGAAATAAAAGAGAGAGAGAGAGAGAGAGAGAGAGAGAGAGAATACCTGTGCAACTTACCTAGCGCCAGCAACCGGCCGAGCTCATGTGCTGGCCCACCTGCGGCCCAGCCCACCACCAGCCTCCCTGTCGTCTTCCTCCTCGGGACAGTAGGACAGGGCGTGTGCCCGACGCACGACAGCACGCGCGCGCCACCTCCTGCTTCCCCGGCCCTCCTAGCGACGCCACGACGACGCCCCGTGTCCCCTCGCTCCTCTCCCTCACTCGCTGCACCCTCTCTCCCTCCCCTGACTATCTCCCCCGAGCTCACCCGAGAGTCGTCGTCGCCACCGCTCGTCATTACCGTGGCCACCAGCATCCCCACACCGGCCAGCGCCCCCACGAGCTCTGCCTAGACACCGTAGAGCCGCACGCCAAAGCACACGACCCCGGGAGGCCAGCAACATCGCCATCGCCGCCGTCTTATACCTCGGGCTCCGGCCACCATCATCGTTGATCCACCGCACGCAGGACGTCCCCGAGCCCGCTAACCATCCCTACGACACCGCTGTGAGCTCCGCCACCGTTTCCCCCTCTTCCCCTCTCCGTTTGATTGCCGTAGCCGTCGCCCCATTGATGACCGAAATGCACCGCCGCCTGAGCTCGCCGTCGACGATGCTCCGGTGACCAAATGGTCACCCTGGAGTGTCCAACCTACTCCCCGCGATGCGTAGAGCCCTCCTAGCCCCCTTGCCCCGCTCTTCTACGCACTGAACCACGATCCCACGCGCAACCGAACTCCGGCGGCCGCAAAAGAGCTCGCCGCCGTCAGCTTCGGTCACCCCAGCTACTGCCGCTTGTCTCTCTGGATGCGCCTCACTCCCAGGAACCCGTAGGAGAAAACCGCGCATCGAATGGTGCTTCGTAGCGAGCGCACGGTGCACCTCCGCCGTCGGCCGTGGTCGTCGCCGGTTAGCCTCCGGTGAGCTGACGTGGTGCTGTCATTAGCCACTAATGACCAGCTAACTAACCAGCCCTGAGCCACTGACAGACATGCCCCACCAGTTTAGTTAAGCAGCTAACGGAATTAGTTAGGGATAATCTAATCCGACTGGGCCCACGCGTCAGTTTTGACCACGGTGACGTGGCCGTTGACCAGGCCCACCTGTCTGTGACCCTAAACATCACTGGGTCACTGACCAGTGGACCCCACTGGTCAGGTTTGACCTGATCAGCCGCAGTTGACCTGCTGACGTCACACTGACGCACTGCTGACGCAGTAAATGTTTTCTAGAATTTAAATAAATCTTAAATGATTTATTATTTTCAAAAAATGTCCTAAACTTCTAAAAATCATAGTAAATCAACCGTAACTCCAAATGAAATAAATTATATATGAAAAATGATCAGAAAAATCAAATCTATCCATCTATACCATTTACATGCATGTTGGAACAACTTATAGCTACTGTTTAGGACAAATCATGTAAATGGCATTTGAATTTCCACATATGGAGTTTGAATTTGAACCTTTGGTTCAAACCAACTTCATTTAATCTGGTTGCTAGTTGCATTAGCTCAATCAACAGCATATTTCCATGTCACATTCATGCATCATATTATTGCATGGCATTGATTGTGTTTCTCCTTCGTTGCCGGTGACTGTCCCCTCTCGATAGACGTATTCCGATGATGAGATCAATGACACCGATGAAGAGCTATAATATCTTCAGAAGTGCCAGGCAAGCAAAACCCCCTTGTTCATTCTGATACAAACCCACTCTCTCGCTCCTGCTCTCTTTTACTGCATTAGGACAACAATGATTCAACTGTTACATGTTGCGGTAGTTGAACCCCTTTCCCCTGCATGACCTGTCATTGCCACAGTAAATAGATGAAACCCACTAGCATGAGTAGGAGTTGTTTGAGCCCTGATGTGCCTACTCATTCATGTTTGTTTGCCATGCCTGCTATTGCTTATAGTTGAGTCGGGTCTGATTCATCGGGAATGAATTGGAATGGTGATGAACATGTCCTACTGTGTGTGAGCTAAGTGTGTGAATACGATTTGGTAAAGGTAGTGGTGAGAGGCCATGTAGGAGTACATGGTGGGTTGTCTCATTGTAGCCGTCCTCAGGAACTGAGTTCTGTGTTTGTGATCCACGAAACAGTTACTACCACGCATTGGGCCCGAAACCAATGGACCCTCTCGGCTTCTTGATCACCCTTGTCCTCTGTCCAGGAGTTGCAAAGTAGTTTCTCGTGTTTGTAGTATGCTGGGGGCCGCACGCAGCGCTGACCGTAGGGGTGGGTTGTGTTGCGGTAGGCACGTGGCACGGTGTACCGGGCGCCCGTTTGGTGTCTCGGGAACCCTGCTCACATCGTTCGGGGCCGTATGTGGAAACCTCGGCTGGACTCCCTGCGGATGGAACCTGAATAGGCGATAAACCTGGACTAGAGACTTGAGTGTTTAGGTAGGCCGTGGCCGACACCCTCACCAGGCTTCTGCTTGAAGGTTGCCGAGATACACGACGTGTACATGGTGGTAAGTGGCGAGAGCGTGTGTGAAGAAGTACACCCCTGCAGGGTTATAATGATCTATTTGAATAGCCGTGTCCGCAGTAATGGACTTCTGGGTTGCCTATAACAGTTCATAGACAAGTGAAAGCGGATACTCTAAAATGCGCAAGATAAGCGTGAGTGCTATGGATGGCCTTCTCGTAGGGAGACGGGAGCGGATCCATAGCGGTGTATTGATATGGTGAATATGTGGACTCGTGTGCGCCACCTCAAAAGAGTTACTTGCAGTCGTAGTTCAGGATAGCCACCGAGTCAAAGCTGGCTTGCTGCAGCTAAACTCCACTACCCCCTTTGTTGATACCGATGCATATGTAGTTAGTTCTGATGTAAGTCTTGCTGGATACGTTTGTACTCACTTGCCTATTTTATGTTTTTGCAGAGAGACGTCAGTCTCGCTAGTAGATCCGCGTGGACTTCGACGTTTAGCTTGTTACCTCAGCTACGATCTTGTGCCCTCGACGGGATCTCGTAGATAGTCAGGCTTCTCAGCCTTTTTCATTTGTAGATGTCTGTACTCAGACATATTAAGCTTACGCATGTGCTTTGACTTGTATGCTCTGAATGTTGGGTCATGAGACCCATGTTTGTAATATCTCGCTCCTCGGAGCCTAATGAATAAATACTGGAGTCGTAGAGTTATGTTGTGATGCCATGTTGTATTTACACATATCGAGCATATTGTGTGTATGATTGAAATGCTTGCTATGTGTGGGATCCGACAATATAGTTGTTTATCCTTGGCAGCCTCTCTTATGGGGAAATGTAGTCTAGTGCTTCCATGAGCCATAGTAGTCCGCTACAGCCCGGTTCACCGGAGTCCTGCTAGCCCAGCACTACTGCTCAGGACACTTGACTGGCCGGCATGTGTTTCACTTCGTTCCTATGTCTGTCCCTTCAGGGAAATGTCACGCGGTGACATCTGGAGTCCTGCCTAGCCTGCTACAGCCCGGGTTCCCGGAGTCCTGTTAGCCCAGTGTTACAACCCGGATTCACACGCTGCTGACCGACATGCTCGAAGTTGATTCATGTATGCCTGTCCCCATGGGTTAGTGCCGCTTTGGGTTCACGACTAGCCATGTCGGCCTGGGTTCTCTGTCATATGGATGCTAGCGACACTATCTTATACGTGAGCCAAAAGGCGCAAACGGTCCCGGGCCAGGTAAGGTGGCACCCATGGGAATACCGTGCCGCAAAGTGATATGACATGTTGAATGCTAGATCAATGTGGCTTAGGAATCGGGGTCCTGACAGCGTTGGTATCAGAGCCTGACTGCCTGTAGGATTACCAAGCCAAACTGGTCGAAGTTGTGTCTAGAAATGCTTTAGTTATATAAGGGAATTGATTGTGGAAGGGAACGTAAGGCTCTTTTTACTCCTTATACCTCATGGCCTTCTGATCTGAGTCATCCTCTTCTCTTCTACGGGGGTTAAGAACTAGGCCTTCTCATCTATCTATCAGGATGACGAGTTACTATGATAAAGACTTATAGGATTGTTGGATTCGAGCCCCTGTTCAGTTTCTACTACTTTTAGTATGTTGTCAGTTGATCTCAGAACCTTGATATTGTGGTGTTGCGTGGTTATGCCGCAATTTTTGCAGGATGTCTCAAATAATTTTGAGCATTTACAGCCGTTATGTTGTCCGAGTCATCCCAGGTCTCTAAATAGTCTAATGCATTTGCAAATCCTTTCTCTCCATTCCCGATGTCCTTTTTGGTCAGAATAAGCACACTAATCGGTCTGTTGAGGTACTCCGTTGCCTTGACGTGTATGTTGGAGCTACTATTATGACCCTAGGTGTCTTATGAAACCATCTAGTAATCTGTCCATGTTTTGTGTTCCCAGTGTGATGAATCTGGCCACCATTCTCGAAAGCATCCCGTGATGCCACTTAGTAGTAGGCATTCTACTCCTGGGTTTTGAACCCGAGATTCACCCTACCTACCTCATCTCGATAGTGTTTGCTAGTTTCTTTAGGATATTAGTAACCTTTGCTTTAGTCCTCGAGGTCCGTGGTAGTTCCTTCTTCCAAATACTACGAACCGCTTATGGCAGAAGTTCTATGAACCAAAATATCACAACCAGAGTGCTCTTGATGAGTTATCCATTCATATTGTGATTCTGCTAGTTCTTCCTGACTGCATGGGTTATCCGGAAGAAATATGTTGAACTCGTTCGACATGCTAATCTATGCATCCACAACTCAGAAAGTTATATGTTCCTTGAGTTGTCCCTCTTTACTTGTTTTCTGACCTTCGTCTATGAATTGATAGTCAGGGGTATATGTGCATTCGTTCATCGATGCCTATTATTCTTGTGGTCTGTCAAGCCATTCTATTCCGGAATGACTAGGAGAAACAAACTCCAGTACCTCATCCATATCTAGGAATGGGTCAAAACAGTTGTATTCCGCAGATCAAAATGCCAATCCAGCTTTTGATTCTGTTCTACCCTGAAGTATTGCCCTCTTTATGTCAGGAATATCATAGGAATTGCACAACACCCTATGAACTCTTGATACAGTGATACTTCTCGCCATCATCATTCATTCCTCGGTCTCCGTGTTATTGTAACCGGATTGCCGACAAGTGAACTGTGATGTGTGAAATCAATACTCCGAGCAACTCATCGCTTTGTAGTAAATGGACAATATTCTCATTCTTAGCGTGTTGGTTACTAAATCATCATCCTAAGATTGATCGTCCTACCTAGTCCTTATTTCTGGTGCACTCTTCGATCCATGAGTTGGGATTGTGTCGATCCCTCACTCTTTCGATCATATCGTCTTGCCCTAAAAAGCAAGATTGTTCTCGTGCTTAGTGACATATCGGTAGTTCGTGATTTTCCGAAGATCTTCTCGGAAGTGTTACCTAGTTGTCACCTGACCGCTATGTCGAGCTCGTGATCACGTTGGTTTCTTATAAACCACCCCTTCTCCAAGAACCTGTGGTGGATACCCCTGAGCTAGTTGGTTAAGCTAAACAACAACTTGGAGAGTTGGAAGATAAAAGCTTGTCTGACTCAGTTCATGTTAGGGGATATCTTTGTGTGTGTGTGTGTGTGTGTGTTGAAGAAAGATGATATCTCCATCGATTGGTCGTCGTGATCAGTTGTTGGGTCTATTGTCTTGTCAAAATTTTGACTTGAGTATGGGCTATCGTCAAGTCAAACCAGAGCCAACGATGTTCATAATGTTGTCTTACTCGTGGTTGATCCCTCGAGCATACATCATTACATCTTTTGGCCAGACCAATGCTATCACCGTGTTCACATGATGGTGGAAGTCCAGTGATATGGAAATTCTGATGAGTTGTTGTTGAGCCCATCAGCAGCATCTTGTCTCCTCCATGATTCGTGTTGAACATTAAGCTAGTAGTGGAAACTTTGTAAACGTTGCCCTCGTGTTCCGTTCATGAGGTATATGTTTGGATGAAAGAAGATACTTCCTCTAATTCACGTGCATTTGATGAAAGTTGCTTCCGTGAATTCGAGAAAGCTTGTTTTTGCTCCCCCTGGAATCATCCCAAGTCAGTCATGCATATGTGCGAAGTATTCTGTGGTCTGGAGACTTGCAACCTTCATTCTATATGTATTCCTAGCACACCAAGCCACTGATTGAATTGTTCAAGGAGAAGAAGTTCCTTCTTAAGAGCATGCCTTATGCAAGGACTTTGATATCCTCGACGATGGTTCCCAACCAGAACTCGGTAGTATTTTATTATAAGACTACCATGTGGTCATGCTTGTCTAGGACAGTGCGTTCACAGGTGTGTAGCAGAACCAGCTCATGTTTTGGAGCTTGCTATCGTAGTTCACCTCCCGAGAGTATCGCAACGCCATCTCGTCTAGGACAGTGCGTTCACAGGTAATGGACTTCTGGGTTGCCTATAACAGTTCATAGACAAGTGAAAGTGGATACTCTAGAATGCGCAAGATAAGCATGAGTGCTATGGATGGCCTTCTCGTAGGGAGACGGGAGCGGATCCATAGCGGTGTATTGATATGGTGAATATGTGGACTCGTGTGCGCCACCTCAAAAGAGTTACTTGCAGTCGTAGTTCAGGATAGCCACCGAGTCAAAGCTGGCTTGCTGCAGTTAAACTCCACTACCCCCTTTGTTGATACCGATGCATATGTAGTTAGTTCTGATGTAAGTCTTGCTGGATACATTTGTACTCACGTTTGCCTATTTTATGTTTTTGCAGAGAGACGTCAGTCTCGCTAGTAGTTCCGCGTGGACTTCGACGTTTAGCTTGTTACCTCAGCTACGATCTTGTGCCCTCGACGGGATCTGGTAGATAGTCAGGCTTCTCAGCCTTTTTCATTTGTAGATGTCTGTACTCAGACATATTAAGCTTACGCATGTGCTTTGACTTGTATGCTCTGAATGTTGGGTCATGAGACCCATGTTTGTAATATCTCGCTCCTCGGAGCCTAATGAATAAATACTGGAGTCGTAGAGTTATGTTGTGATGCCATGTTGTATTTACACATATCGAGCATATTGTGTGTATGATTGAAATGCTTGCTATGTGTGGGATCCAACAATCTAGTTGTTTATTCTTGGCAGCCTCTCTTATGGGGAAATGTAGTCTAGTGCTTCCATGAGCCATAGTAGTCCGCTACAGCCCGGTTCACCGGAGTCCTACTAGCCCAGCACTACTGCTCAGGACACTTGACTGGCCGGCATGTGTTTCACTTCATTCCTATGTCTGTCCCTTGAGGGAAATGTCATGAAGTGACATCCGGAGTCCTGCCTAGCCTGCTACAGCCCGGGTTCCCGGAGTCCTGTTAGCCCAGTGCTACAACTTGGATTCGCACGCTGCTGACCGACATGCTCGAAGTTGATTCATGTATGCCTGTCCCCATGGGTTAGTGCCGCTTTGGGTTCACGACTAGCCATGTCGGCCCGGGTTCTCTGTCATATGGATGCTAGCGACACTATCATATACGTGAGCCAAAAGGCGCAAACAATCCCGGGCCAGGTAAGGTGGCACCCGTGGGAATACCGTGCGTGAGGCCGCAAAGTGATATGACGTGTTACATGCTAGATCGATGTGGCTTAGGAATCAGGGTCCTGACAGTAATGAAGAAGAGGTCGTTGGCATCAGGAAGAATCTGCTGTCAAAATCATACATGGTGTGCCAATCAACTACCATGATTTCTTCATGAGGACTATGGCCAATGTTGTTCTTTCACCGTTTGAATTGAAGCCTTACGCTCCCTGGATCATGAGATTTATCCGATCAAGGTCTTCAATCAACTACAAGGCTGATGTTCTGAACCATCACAGCTACTTGCCCCCTATCGAGGTCTTCAAACGACTTATTTCCTCATCTGATGAGAAGGGCAAGACGGCTATTATTGATGAAGGCACTCGTCCGTTGGATGGCCAGTTTCGCAAAGCTTCTTCCTACTCCACCAATGATGACTCTGCCACTCATGACTCTGCCGCTAATGCTTCAAAGCCAAATCCTCAAGCAACTGCTCCAAGGGTGCTGACTGATCACGAGCTTCTCCTCAGTCTTCACCAAAAGGTCGATCACAACCATAAATGGATCAAGCAACAATTTGGTTCAATTCTTCAGAACAAGACCATCACTCAAAATTCAGTGAAGAAGGACCATTACTATTTGCGTGAAGTATTTGATCGCACCAAGGATGTTCTATCTCATCTCTACGATGATGAAGATCTTAAGCAGATGGGCTTCAAGCAGGACTTTGACTGGTCTCAGCCACCTTCGAAGAAATTCAAGAAGGTCTCACTTGGTGGCCAGCTCCTATTCTTCTTCGCGCGAGACTGATGAAAATGAAGACTTGGACGACACTGCGGCAGGCCCTACTTCAACAAACGACCCCAACAGTGCTGGCGCTCCTCCATGGACTTCGTGATGATATTCCTGAGGGGCGTTAGTCCTCATTTTTTGTCCCTTTTGGTCATTCGATGACAAAGGGGGAGAAATTTGAGTTAGTCTTCAAATGGGTCTATCCATATGGTCGTTTTTTTTTGCTAAGTTACAACTCTCGTTCTTCTCAAGATTTGTTGGATCAAGTTGTAAACTTAAGTCCGATGGTGGTATGATACTTTTGCTATGTTCTTCTGCATGCTATTGTCATCAGATATGTTAATGCATGCATACTGAATTACATCAGTCACCATATTTGATCATGCATTTCAAGTTCTTCATATCATATTTTAAATGCGTGTATGAATTACAAGATATAGGGGGAGATCTCCATGATTCTACTCTTCAATGTGCACTGCTTCTCAAAAGCAAATTTCTCACATGTGCACAACTTCAGGGGGATTTCTTCTATATCTTACAATCAAATTCCTCAATATAAGTATTTACACTTCATATGTTTATCCCCGTTGAAAACTTAAGCTATATTGTCATCAATAACCAAAAAGGGGGACATTGTAAGTGCATCTATTGCCCCTTAGTGATTTTGGTGTATTGAAGACTTATAGGTTAAGGGACAAATGTGTTTATGAGTGTACACAGGTCTATAAATCTATGAGGAGTTTGATATTTCAAAGAAAGTCGACCCCTAAAAATGAATATCTTCAACTGAAGACTTTGGCTTTCTGAAGACTTTGAAAGTGAAGAAATTGGTGTGACCTTGAAGACTCGATATTCGTGCGAGGAACATGAAGCGTGAAGACTTTTGTTTTCATAGTTTCGTTTTCTCTTTCTTGAGTCATAGGAAACACCGTACTGTTAAAGGGGGTTGAGGGAGTCCTGGATTAGGGGGTGTTCGGATAGCCGAACTATATCTTCAGCCGAACTCCAGGACTATGAAGATACAAGATTGAAGACTTCGTCCCGTGTCCGGAAGGTTCTTTCCTTGGCGTGGAAGGAAAGCTAGGCGTGCGGATATTCAAGATCTCCTACCAATGTAACCGACTCTGTGTAACCCTAACCATATCCGGTGCCTATACAAACCGGAGGGTTGTAGTCCGTAGGACGAACACATCATAACCATCATCATACCCATAGGCTAGCTTCTAGGGTTTAGCCTCCTTGATCTCGTGGTAGATCTACTCTTGTACTACCCATATCATCAATATTAATCTAGCAGGAGTAGGGTTTTACCTCCATCGAGAGGGCCCGAACCTGGGTAAAATAAAGTGTCCCTTGTCTCCCGTTACCATCCGACCTTGACGCACAGATCGGGACCGCCTACCCGAGATCCGCCGGTCTTGACACCGACATTGGTGCTTTCATTGAGAGTTCCTCTGTGCCGTCGCGATCAGGAAGGATGCCTTTTCCCGTCTTTAAAGACGGCGCCGTCACTGAGGGAGCTTTGGCTATCGGCCAACCCCTCCGGCTGGGTGGTTTTCTCATGACCGCCCGTTCGGCCATTACGCCGACGGTGACCTCTCGGGTCATTGAAAACAATCTCCGCGTCAGCTCGGAATTGGCCGAGCAGCTAGATTCGATGGAGCTCTCCTCCATAAACGAGCTCCTGGATCGCATCGCCGCCTTGGGGGTCGCTACAAACTACGACCAGGTTGGGCCTAAACCCGATCTAAGGGAAATCAACTCTCCCCAAGCCACCCATCATGTTGCTGTGGTGGAAACACAATGCGGTGACCCTTCATCAATCTTAAGGACCAGTTACGTCTGAATTCCGGAACCCTCCATGCCGGATATCCACGGAGGGGAGGATACAATCCAAGACCTGGGCTTGGAACCAGGCAAACCGAAAAACATACAGGACTCCGGATCTCGGAATCCGGAGGTCGTTCGGCCTCCGAACAGCAAACCGGGCGAAGTATCAGATCTAATGAATTCCGCCCGTCCGATCTTAAGCGATCTCTCCCAAATCAAGCAGATGCCCGAACAAACAGTACATCATTACTGGGCCAGATTCCTCCTGCTTATGAACAGGATAAAGGACTGCCACGAGGGAGACACGATTTCAATCTTCTGCAGTAACTGCACGGACAAGGGGATACTCAACGCCATAAGTCGTCGTAATATTTCGCGCTTTGCTGACTTGGCGTCCATAGTACAAAAATATTGTGCGATGGAAAGTGCTCGGAAAACCGAAATTAAATTTTGGGATAATCCGGCCTTGAATAGCAATCCCGTCCGAATCAAAAGGGCGCACTACAGCAAAGCGCCCGGATTAAATAAAAAATCAAAACCCTCTAGGGGGCACGGAACCGTGCTAGAAAGGTGGCTCGATGGACCCTGCAAGATTCATAGTAGAGAGGATGTCACCCCAACTCACAGCCTCAGGGCATGTTGGATACTCCGGCAGGTGGCCAAAATTGGCGAGGACCTCCTAAATCCAGAGGTCGAAGGAAACTAGCCCGAGAATTTCAGTACCGTTCTCACAATCTCCGAGACTTTGGCATCAAATAACATGCGAAAAAGAACACTTCACAGCCTTGCCGAAGTCTACCAAGTAGCGACCATAAATCGATGGACCAATACTGCCATCACCTTCAATGCGAGCGACGAACCTAAATTCCGAACAGCCAGAGCGCCAGCCGCATTGGTTCTCAGTCCCATAGTGGACGGCTGTCGCCTCGCAAAGGTACTTATGGACGGAGGCAGCGGATTGAACCTCATCTACGAGGAAACCCTCCAAAAGATGGAAATAGACTGGAACCGCATTGAGCGAAGCAGCACAACCTTTAGAGGAATAATCCCCAGTCAGGAAGCGCGCTGCACCGGAAAGATCACACTAGATGTGGTATTCGGCACGCCGGATAATTACAGGTCCGAACAAATCCCGTTCCTGGTGGCCCCGTTCAGAAGCGGATATCACGCTATATTAGGACGAGAGGCATTCACAGTTTTCCAAGCCATACCCCATTACGGGTACATGAAGCTTAAGATGCCTGGGCCAAACAGAATTATCACTCTCGCTAGTGATCCGTACATAGCACTCCGCGCCGAAAACAAGACAGCCGCATTGGCCCTCGAGGCACTATCTGAAGCCTTAGCGGCCGAAGAGCTGACGGCGCTGCAATCCATGGTTAGCAGGGATGATGTGATACTCGATAAGAGATCCAAATCCACATCCTTCAAACCAGCGGACAAAATAGTCAAATTCCAGGTCCACCCAACGGACCCGAATAAAACAGCCTCCATCGGGGCACAATTGAGCCCTGATGTAAACGCCGCACTGCGCGAGTTCCTACGAGAGAACTGGGATATTTTCGCTTGGCACCCCTTAGATATGCCAGGAATCCCACGCAGGCTGGCCGAGCACAGCTTAAATATCCAGAAAGGATTCAAACCTGTCAAACAAACCCTTCGGCGTTTCTCCGAACCAAAGAGACAGGCCATGGGAGAGGAGCTAGCCAAATTATTGGAGGCCGGATTCATTAGAGATATCAAACACCCGGACTGGCTAGCAAACCTGGTAATGGTACCAAAAAATGACAAATCCTGGCGCATGTGTGTCGACTTCAAAGACCTTAATAAGGCCTGCCCAAAGGATCCCTTTCCCCTCCCTCGAATTGATCAAATCATCGATGCCACCGCAGGACACGATTCCCTGTGTTTCCTCGATGCATACTCCTGTTACCATCAAATAAAGATGGCAGAATCTGACCAAGCTGCAACAGCATTCATCACGCCATACGGCCCATTCTGCTTCAACACAATGCCCTTTGGGCTCAAAAACGCCGGCGCGACATATCAGCGCATGATTCAAACATGTTTGGCAAACCAGATCGGCAAAACAGTGGAGGCGTACATAGATGATGTGGTCGTTAAATCAAGACACGTCGAATCTCTAGTAGACGACTTGAGACTTACATTCGACAACCTGCGAAAATACGACATCAAGCTCAATCCGGAAAAATGTGTTTTCGGCGTCCCAGCCGGAAAGCTCCTGGGCTTCATTGTATCCGGCAGAGGAATTGAAGCAAATCGAGCTAAAATCCAAGCTCTGTCACAATTGGATGTCCCAAAAGATCTCAAGCAAATTCAGAAACTCACCGGATGCGTGGCGGCCTTAAGCCGCTTCATCTCCCGCTTGGGAGAAAAGGCACTACCCCTTTACCGCCTCCTTAGGCGCACCGAACACTTCGAGTGGACGGACGTTGCCACGGCCGGACTCGAGGAAATAAAGGCCATCTTGGCAACAAACCCCGTCCTGGCCGCGCCGAATACCGGCGAACCCATGCTATTGTACATTGCCGCAACCCATCAAGTTGTTAGCGCAGTACTCGTCGTCGAACGGATAACGGACGGACATAAATTACCCCTTCAAAGGCCGGTTTACTACGTGTCCACTGTCCTCACACCATGCAAATCACGGTACCCGCATTATCAAAAAATCGCATACGCGGTATTCATGGCATCCCGGAAGCTACGACACTACTTTCAAGAGTGTTCTATTACAGTAGCCTCAGAAGTACCACTCAACGATATTATCAACAACCGCGATGCAACAGGACGGATAGCAAAATGGGCCATAGAGCTCCTCCCGTTTGATATAACCTACAAGCCACGGCGAGCAATTAAATGGCAAGTCCTAGCCGACTTCGTCGCCAAATGGACAGAGGCCGAACTCCCTAAAGAGTACGGCACGTACTCAAACTGGATCATGCATTTCGACGGCTCCAAAATGCTGGCCGGACTAGGGGCTGGCGTCGTTTTGACGTCCCCTACAGGAGACACGGTCCAATATGTACTCCAAATTATGTACATGGACTCCAACAATGCAGCCGAATACGAGGCCCTTCTACATGGCCTCCGGATGGCGGTATCCATGGGCATTCAATGCCTGGAAGTACGCGGGGTCTCAAACCTCGCGATATCCCAAATAAATGGCGACTTCGACGCCAAAGACCCAAAAATGGCAGCTTATCTCAATGCCGTACTAAAAATGTCAGCTCGGTTCGAGGGACTGGAGTTCCATCACATAGCACGAGAAAATAATCAGGTAGCGGACGTCCTGGCACGCATTGGAGCAAAACGAGATGCAGTCCCCCCCCCAACATCTTCTTAGAAAGATTATTCAAACCATCCGTAACATGGGAGGGGGAACCCTCGGATAATAGCCCGGGCATAACCGCACAACCCAATGCTGAACAATCAGACATAATCGGCGGCCCCGCCACCGAAATTACACCCTCAGCCCACGCAATAATGGCGGTCATCGCCCCGTGGACGGAACCATTCCTAGCCTACCTTACTAGGCAGGAACTCCCCGAGGACCAAAACGAGGCACGCTGCATAGTGCGGCGATCTAAAGCCTATAAAGTCCACGAGGGAGAGCTATATAAGAAAAGCACTACAGGAGTCCTTCAAAGGTGTATCTCCGAAGAGGAAGGACGGAGTCTGTTGGCTGAAATTCATGCCGGACTTGGTGGCCATCACGCCGCGGCTCGGTCCCTTGTAAGCAAGGCTTTCCGTACTGGCTTCTATTGGCCGACGGCTAGAGCAGACGCTCAGGACCTAGTCAAACGGTGCGTTGGTTGCCAGCTCTTTGCCAACCAAAGCCATATGCCACCCAACGCCCTCCGAACTATCCCCATCACTTGGCCTTTCGCGGTCTAGGGGCTCGATATGGTGGGACCCCTTAAAGGCGGAACCCACAAGAAAAAATACTTATTGGTCATGGTGGATAAATTCACCAAATGGATAGAAGCCAAGCCTGTCAAGACGGCTGAATCCGGACCTGTGATAGACTTCGTATCCGGGGTCGTACACCATTATGGTGTCCCCCATAGCATTAGCACCGATAACGGCACAAACTTCACCTCTGATGAAGTAAAGCTGTGGTGCAAAAACATGGGCATTAAGCTCGACTACGCTTCTGTCTATCACCCACAAACTAACGGTCAGGTCGAACGTGCAAATGGTCTCATCATGAGCGGCATCAAACCCAGACTAGTGCGGTCCCTCAAGGAATCTGATATGCACTGGGTAGAGGAGCTCGACTCCGTACTCGTACCACCGGATTCACGCCATTCTTTATGGTGTACGGCGCTGAGGCGATTCTGCCCTGCGACATAATTCATGACTCACCTCGAGTGCGCATGTACGAAGAAAGAGAAGCCGAGCTTGATCGGCAGGACAACCTGGACGCCTTAGAGGAAGAGCGTGACGTGGCTAAGGCCCGTTCCACATTCTATCAACAGCAAGCTCGAAGATATCAAAGCAGAGAAGTACAGGCCAAAAATTACAGCGTTGGTGAACTACTTCTGCGCCTGCCGGATAAGCAAAAAAACAAACTCAAGCCCAAATGGGAAGGTCCATTCATAATCGACCAAGTCCTAACTGGTGGAGCGTACCGCCTGCAAGATGCGTCGGTCAACCGACTCGAGCCGAACCCATGGAACGCCACACGTCTTCGAAGATTCTATGCCTAGCGCCGGACTCTGTGTTTTTCTCCTTCCTCTGTCCATTATTTACATTTATACCTTTTTTTACTTTGTCTACTACTCTTTTCTTTTCTAGCCCGTAAAAGGCTCATTATATGACGCGTTATCCGCGCTCCTTAAACCTGGGGGCTTCTTTAACAGAAGCTTATCTATATGGGTTTCTCACCCAACGCTTGCATGAGACTTCCGCATGCACCTTTTCTTCGCCATTATATGCATCTATATGACGTAAGTTTTGGCCAAGCTGGGTTGCCTGGCTCCTGTGCTTACCCCTACGTTCCCGATTGTTCGGCTAGGCGGTAAAGGGAGCACCTCTGCGATTGTTACTGCCGGATAAGCCGGATGTGTACCTCAGACTGGGTGAAGCCGAAAGCTAGCGTTCTTAAGGGAATATTCGGTCGGTGAACTAAAGATGAACCTTTTTATTTTATACATGCCCCCAGATGATCTTCTGCATTTGCAGTCCGGACATGCACTTTAGGGCACGCCACCCCAGCGAAAGGAACCCTTAACGGAACTATTCTCTCTGGAAGATGTTTCTTACTAACCATGTAATATAACATAACTAGTTGGGCACTTGTCTGATAAAGCACTAATGACCCCTACGCCTGGTCTCCATGCATACCCCGGCTTTTATATAGCTGTTATGGTATTCGGACACACTCTGGACCGTCAGGTCCCGAGGTCGAAGCGAAAAGGTCGGCAACGACAAACGATCTACAATCCGGCTAGAAGGCATTACACATGTCAATTATAAATTACATAGTCATCTTGACTGATCGTATTCCTCCTCTATACCATCTAACAGGCTGTCTAATTAACAGTCCTGCTGGGAATACTTTGTGGCCAGCTCTACCTGGCCATACACCAAGCTCACAGGGATCTCCTTCCCGTCAGGCCCCACTGGTCCGACCTCGGCCATGTGATTGGGGTCAGACTTCGTAAAGCGGGTCTTCACCATGGCCCAGGCCTCCCTTGCGCCTTGTCGGCAGGCTGATATCTTCCACAACCGGATGCGTCGCCGAGCTCCCGTCAGCTTCTCCGCAATCTCTCCAAGGCCCTCGGGCATGGAGTGGGCAAGCCATAAGGCCCGGGCAACCCCTTGCATTGCCTGCCGAATTCGTTCGTGCAGTTGCAGGAGTTCGGGGAGAAGGTCACCCGTAGAATCGGGCATCTCCTCTGCAGGACGACCTGTGAGCGTACCTACAAACATAATTCTGTTATTTGTCTTCCTCGCCGAACTCCTTTTTTTTCAAAGGATTCGCTCAAGCACTTACTAAATATGCCGCGTCGAACATATAGCTGGCCACGAACGTCTTTCAGTTCAACATCCAGCTTGGTGTTGGCATCCTGAAGATCATTCTTCTCTCGCCTCACCCTTGTCAACGTACTCTCGCCAGCCTTTAACTGGAGTAAGAGTTGTTGCCTCTCCGGATCTAGTCCGGCACCATCTGTAACATTAATTGTCAGATTCGCACATAAGCCGCACAATACTAATCTCTCAAAGTATATCATACCTGAGGGGGTCCCTTTGGGCTCCCCTGTTGCGGCTAGTGCGGCTTCTAGTTGGGCCTTGCACTTTTCCAGCTCCTGGGACAGCATGGTGTTCTTCTCAGTAAGAACCTACATATTATATGATCCTTTGTGACGCCCCCGATTCAATCGTACACTAATCATGCACGCAAACGTGTACGATCAAGATCAGGGACTCACGGGAAGATATCACAACACAACTCTACAGATAAAATAAGTCATACAAGCATCATAATACAAGCCAGGGGCCTCGAGGGCTTGAATACAAGTGCTCGATCATAGACGAGTCAGCGGAAGCAACAATATCTGAGTACAGACATAAGTTCAACAAGTTTGCCTTAAGAAGGCTAGCACAAACGGGGATACAGATCGAACGAGGCGCAGGCCTCCTGCCTGGGATCCTCCTAACTACTCCTGGTCGTCATCAGCGGGTTGCACGTAGTAGTAGGCACCTCCAGTGTAGTAGGAGTCGTCGTCGACGGTGGCGTCTGGATCCTGGGCTCCAACATCTGGTTGCGATGACCAGAAGAAAGGAAAAGGGGAAAAGGGGGAAGAAAGCAACCGTGAGTACTCATCCAAAGTACTCGCAAGCAAGGAGCTACACTACATATGCATGGATATATGTGTAAAGGGCCATATCAGTGGACTGAACTGCAGAATGCCAGAATAAGAGGGGGATAGCTAGTCTTATCGAAGACTACGCTTCTGGTCGCCTCCGCCTTGCAGCATATAGGAGAGAGTAGACTGAAGTCCTCCAAGTAGCATCGCATAGCATAATCCTACCAGGCGATCCCCTCCTCGATGCCCTGTTGGAGAGCAATCACCGGGTTGTATCTGGCACTTGGAAGGGTGTGTTTTATTAAGTATCCGGTTCTAGTTGTCATAAGGTCAAGGTACAACTCCGGGTCGTCCTTTTACCGAGGGACACGGCTATTCGAATAGATAAACTTCCCTGCAGGGGTGCACCACATAGCCCAACACGCTTGATCCCATTTGGCCGGACACACTTTCCTGGGTCATGCCCGGCCTCGGGAGATCAACACGCCGCAGCCCCACCTAGGCACAACAGAGCGGTCAGCACGCCGGTCTAAACCTATGCGCGCAGGGGTCTGGGCCCATCGCCCTGAGCACACATGCACGTTGCGAACGCGGCCGGTGAGCAGACCTAGCAATCTCCAGTACAACGGAAGTCACGTTACGCGGTCCAACCCGGCGCGCGCCACTCAGTCGCTGACGTCAAGAAGTGCTTCGGCTGATACCACGACGTCGGGATACCCATAACTACTCCCGCGTAGGTGGTTAGTGCGTATAGACCAAATGGCCAGACTCAGATCAAATACCCAGATCTCGTTAAGCGTGTTAAGTATCGCGAACGCCGACTAGGGCCAGGCCCACCTCTCTCCTAGGTGGACTGAACCTGCCCTGTCGCTCCGCCTCAAAGTAACAGTCGGGGGCCGTCGGGAACCCAGGCCCACCTCTACCGGGATGGAGCCACCTGCCCCTTCAGCCCCCATCTCCGAACAGTATCACATGTAATGTAACAGTGTAAAGTATATAGTATATGTCCGCGATCACTTCCCGAAGTGATCACGGCCCAGTAGTATAGCATGGCAGACGGACAAGAGTGTAGGGCCACTGATGGAACACTAGCATCCTATACTAAGCAGTAGGATTGCAGGTAAAGGTATCAACAGCAGTATCAAAAACAGGCTATGCATCAGGATAGGAATAACGAAAGCAGTAACATGCTACACTACTCTAATGCAAGCAGTATAGAGGAGAGTAGGCGATATCTGGTGATCAAGGGAGGGGCTTGCCTGGTTGCTCTGGCAAGAGAGAGGGATCGTCAACTCCGTAGTCGAACGGGGCAGCAGCAACGTCGGTCTCGGGGTCTATCGAGAGAAGAGGGGGGAGAAACAATAAATATTTAAGCAAGCAGATGCATAGTGATGCATGACATGACAAGTAATGGCGTTAGAGGTGTGCTAACGCGGTATGCGGTGATACCGGTGAAGGGGGGAAACAACCGGGAAAGTATCCCCGGTGTTTCGCGTTTTCGGGCAGAGGAGCCGGAGGGGGAAAGTTGCGAGTTGGATAGGTTAGAGAGGCGTGGTGGACGAATGGGCCGCGTATCCGAAATCGTCTCGCCGTTCTGAGCAACTTTCATGTTGAAATTATTTTCATCCGAGTTACGGATTAAAAGATATGATTTTCTAAAGATTTTATTAATTTCTGGAATTTAATTAATTAATTTAATTTAACATTATCCAGAACAGTGCATGCTGACATCATCATGGCGTCGGCATGACGTCAGCAGTCAACGGAGGCGTTGACTGGGTTGCTGACATGTGGGTCCCACTGGTCATTGCCTGTTAGCCTAATCAGGGTTAATTAAATTAACTAGTAATTAGGTTAATCTAATAAAGATTAATTAAATTAATTAATTATTTAATTAATTAATCAATTATCATTTTAATTAATTTTAATTATTATTTATTAATTCATTTTTTAAATTAATTTAATTAGTATTAATTAATTTTAATTTTCTTTTTATTTCGTTTTCGTTCACACGGGGGTGGCCCCCGTTTGTCTGTGGCACAGAGGCCTTGCGGGTCGGGCGCTGGGTGCGGGCGTGGTGCCCGTGCCCGAGGCCGAACGGGGCTGGCCCCGGACGCAGCACGCGGCGTGGGCGCCGGCAGCCAGAACGCCGGCCAGTGGGGGGCGAGCCGCGGTGGACGGGGCGACGCCAGGGACGGCGCGCGCGTGGTCTCGGCGAGGTGCGGGCGTGGCGGCCGTCAGCGGGGAAGGCGGGAGCCGCTCATGGACGACGCCGGAGCGGGGCGGGGCCAGTGCGCGGCAGCAGCAAGAGCTGGCCACGGCGGGCGACCACGGTAGTGGCCGGGACGCGTGCGTGCGGCGGTTACGCGGGTCGGCGGCGTGCAATCAGAGGAGAGGAGGAGATCAGGCCGGAGCCTCACCGCGACCGTAGGGTCTGGGAAATGGGCGCGATGGAGGTCGGGGAGGCCGTCGTGGAGGGGGGCGGGGACGACGGCGTAGAGGTAGCAGGCCGGTGGGGGAGCGCCGGCGTGGTCCGATCCGGGCGGCGTCGAGGGGCGCAGGGGCGATGCGGGGCTCGACGCGGTGGCTTCCGGGGGAAAGGTGGCGTCCGCGAGGTGGATGTAGACGAGGGCGGCGTCTCGCGGTGTGAAGGAGGGGCGAGGAGGCGAGGCGACGGCAGCGGGTGGTCGGAGGCGCCGGGCGGCGTCGGCGTTATCCTCCCGATCCAATCGGGAGGGAGAGGGGGGAGCGCGTGGGGGGGGGGGAAGTGGAGTGGTGGCGGCTAGGGTTGCCAGGGGGTGGGGGGATAAGGGAGGCGGGGTTGGGCCGGCCGGCTGGCCTGGTGGCCTGCTGGGCCACAAGGCCCACAGGGGAAGGGGGGTTCTGTCTTCTGGTTTTTTTGTTAGTTTAGTTTTTTTTCTTTTTCTTTTTCTTTTTGTATTTTCTTTCTTTTCTGTTTTAATTCAATTTAAATTATTTATGCATTTTATAAAACAGTACCTTCTACACCATAATTATCTAGGTAATATTTAGCACAACCCGAACATTTTTATTTTAATGTTTGAAAACTTTTATTGTTTATCCTGCAATTAAATTTTGAATTTGGATCGGTTTTGAATTAACCCGAGATTAGGAACAGTAACGGTGGTGACATGGCATCATTAGCAGTGTTTTACTGTAGCTTGATTACCCGGGCGTCACAATTCTCCTCCACTACAAGAAATCTTGTCCCGAGATTTAAGAGGGGAGTAAAGGGGAAAGTTCTGGTTACGATATTCTAACGGATCTTCTCGGCCTTGGTTGCTCTTCTCGAGGTGGTCAATCCATTATATTGATTTCTTCATTTTTTCTGGTTTAGGTCATCAAGAAGAAGTCGGCATCCTTTCTTCGGGGTCTTCATCGTATTTACGAATAGGTAACGGGGCAGGTCGGCAACGACAGAATGTTATAAGGGTTATAATTTGGGATTAACCCATGAATGAGCATATGAGTACCTCTCGAGTTGAACAAATAAAACACATCGAGAGTAAAGTTGGGAGGTATAATAAGAAGTTTCAAGCAGCCAGGCAATCGTTCAATGCCTAGCCAGAAGGTGAAAGTGGTTTCAAAGCAACAGGACAATTATTGTGCCCGATGCCAGAATTGATGATCTCATCGGAGAGGTGGCTCATGAATTACATACGAGTCCATGCGGGAGGAATAACCTTGGAAAAAAAAGGGGTGTGCAGGAGAGTCAGGTTTCGATCCTGTGGAACTGTGGGTTATGGGCCCACCATGTTTTTTTTCTTTTTAAATAGGAGTGACATCTTGCATGGTCACGACAGCAAGGCGTGTCAGAGGGTAGCCTGTCAGTTACGTCGAAAACATCATCGATACCAAGGGCGAGGGACGAAGAGAGCCATTTTCCTGCTCGTTGAACGAGGCGGACCAATAGGCAGAGTTCTCGTCCGTCGGTGGCTACCGAAATGTCATCAACAATAGTAACAGGTTCTTGCTGACGGAATTGCACACCGAGGAGTTTACATAAGCAGTAGAATATTGCTGCTTAGATCATATAGATCACAAGAAAGGTTCAAACAACCAATGGAAAGTAAAATATGATCATCATATTAGACAGAACAATGGAAAGGAAATTGTGTTTAAACACATATTTCATGGATATATCCTTCCCAAGGATAAGCAGAGCATGATATCCATGACAGGTTATAATGCAGAAAACTCTTTAGGTAGGGGAGAGAATTTTCATGACATTATCCATACCACGGTGTTTGGATAATAGAGAAGGAAACATTTAGCCTTGGGCTTCAAATGTTCTTGTTGAAAATCAGAGTACCATAGACATGCTTCAAGATAGCATTGACAAGGTATTCAAGCAAAGGTCAGATTTTGGGATACACAAAGGATCCATTAGGAACAACTTATAGATTAAGTCTTATAATTTCCTCATGGAAGAATGGATAGCATTGGTAAAAGGAAAATTATAACAATAGGTCCTCCGGTCAGGTGTGCTAGGCATGACATCACCTTACCGAGTCGTAAAAAGACCAACGTTATCACTTTTGGAAAATGTTCCAGCCACCATATCTGGCCGAGATTCAGATCTGATTGGTGTCAGGATAACTCAGACTCGGGGACTGAACTATGGGAGTGAGTTCCGAAACGAGAGTTCATCATTAAACTAAGGAGAGGATGAGGAGGTGGCTGATGGACTCAGCGACAACTCATCGAGATTTCCAAAAAGATGGATTTCCACAATTATGTGAACAAGGAAATATCATTTGTCGGAACAAATGATATAATGATGTATGCTCGAGGAAAACATACACAACTGAACAATGATAGGAGGGTGCACCCAGGAATCTGGTCTAGGTAGCACGATCAATGTTCGAATGATGATTAAATAAGCAATAGGCTTAGAATGAAATTGTAGACCAATAACTTCAAAGCAATAGGGTTGCTAGAAGTTTAGAATTTACACATCACAGACCATTTGTCGGTATTCCGGTTAGAAACAACACGGAGACCAAGAAATGAACGCAAAAGGCGAGAGATATTATTATACCAAGAATTCTCAAGAGGTGGTAAAATTACCACGACATTCTTGACATAAAAGGTGGTAATATTCCAAGGTAAAGAAGAACAAATGCTGGATAGCAAGGATCTCAAGGTATAACACAAAACACGAATAAGTTTGTGTTGAACGGAAGGCAATAAAGTGGTCGGTGATAACACAAACCATTGAGGGGTGAAGATAGTATTTCTCATCAAGAATTCGATATATATCTTGGAAGAGCTCAGGATGTTGATGATGACCACGACACATTTGTCGAGAGATTTCATGAAGATGTAATCGGTCAGCGATGACATCAAGTCAAAGGAATGATGAAGCAAGAGGTTATTGGAACCATGGGTACGACACAAACTCGATATCAAGCTTGCTGATCAAGGCGAAATGATATGATGAGGAAAATTGATGTAAGCTTAGCTTATCCTCAAAAATTGCGCTACAGGAAGAAGGACCAAGTAGCACAGTCAAAAGTTTGCATGATAATGATATAGCCGATAAGGCTTGGAAATGACTTGAAGGGTTATTAAACTCGTAAGCAACAAGAATTACTTAGAGTTACTGAAGCAGAGTGCGGAATCAATTCACTTCTCGATGTTCTCGGTTGACGACAACCCAGAACTCGTGGAGTGACTCTGATAGGGAAAGGTATTACTCCAGCACAAATTCATAAGATGTAGTGCAATGGCATGATATCCTCGAGATACCAGGGGATAATACTTGAAGGCATATCAAATGAGATGTTGAAGTGGGGTGTATCGATATGTAGAAGACAAGCGCTTTAACTTGTCTGGGAAGTGGAATCAAAAGAAATTATGGTCGGAACCACAATCATAAAAGATCAAACCACGAGTACAAGATGAACTTCTATCAAGGGGGTAATTATTTTTACGAGCAGCTTCCATGATAAGTTCTACATCGTGTCCATGGGCATGAACACAAAGTTCAAGGTCGACTCCCACTTCGTCAATGTATTACCTTCCATTCACTTCTCGCTTTGATAAAGGCATTAGTGTTGAAAGTTTTACCTGGTGAAATACCAGATGAGTATGACTCGTGACTCGTGAAAACTTTCGGGTTCACATGGTTTAGAGAAGGCCTATGTTCAACCCATAGGGCTTCTTAGAAACATATACCACAAGTTTCAAGAGTAAATAACACAAACCCGAAAGCAGAGCATGGTTGGCCAAGCAGAGGATACAACTTAACATACGCATTATGTATCAGGGGGAGAACTCACAAAGTGATCAAAGGTGAAAGACACTGTTGGATAACAATCCAACAAAGGACTTGATGTTCCACAAAGGATCTGATGTGAGTATCGATACTCAACCAGAAGAGGAAGGAATTTAAATGCAACAGGTTATGGAATCATCTGAATAATTCAAAGCTTAAATGCAAGGGAATTATAATTTCCAAAACAAAGGATCAGAAGCAGACGCTCTGATCAAGGATGGATAAGTTGGATAGACCAGAGGCACAATTGACGACAAATAGTTTGGTCGAGAACCAGCTCATGTTCAAAAATGATGTCTGAGCCGGAAAGATAATTTAGAAGGGTTGATAGATGATTGTGTGCTTTCGCACACATGTAATCAATAGGATCAAAATGACGGTGTCAAAAGATACTAGTGAATATTGCCAGATATATGGGAAGCATCCATAATGCAAGGAGACAAGTATTTGCAAAGCAATAAAGCTGTTAAGGATTTTCGGGGGATTGAATAGTATTTCAAAGACTTTTGTGAAACACCTGAACAACTGGGGAGGAGCGGATACTCGGAAAGTGCGAGAATTTATTCTTAGGGGTATTCAGGTGGCAAGGAACTGCAAGGCAGTAGGCACAAAATATTCTCGGGGTATCTTGTAATAACAAGATCGAGTGGGAATAAAAGTAAGCACGACAGGTGTAAGTATTTATCCATAGGGATATTTCGATGGGAGGGAATTGCAAAAGCAATGGGCACAAGGTCTCAAGAGAATATCAGAGAGTATCTTCGAAATCTTCTGGTGTAGCCGGCGATCATCTGTAATGAAAGGGCTCTCCGGCAGGAAGTGGTAACGAGAACCTAGAGTTAGATTTTAGCAAAATCGTTTAACCCGAATAGAAGAGAGTTCAGAGTCCCAGAGTAAAGGTCGAGGAGTAAAAGATCCAAGTACCACCCGATGGCGACGTGGGCCCGTAAGGCACACAGCCATGTTAGTAAAAGTTTTTGCAATGTCTAGACTCGACTTCGGCCAAGGAGTGTGGAAGGGGGATTCCTACAGGCAGTCGGCTCTGATACCAACTTGTGACGCCCCTGATTCAATCGTACACTAATCATGCACGCAAACGTGTACGATCAAGATCAGGGACTCACGGGAAGATATCACAACACAACTCTACAGATAAAATAAGTCATACAAGCATCATAATACAAGCCAGGGGCCTCGAGGGCTCGAATACAAGTGCTCGATCATAGACGAGTCAGCGGAAGCAACAATATCTGAGTACAGACATAAGTTCAACAAGTTTGCCTTAAGAAGGCTAGCACAAACGGGGATACAGATCGAACGAGGCGCAGGCCTCCTGCCTGGGATCCTCCTAACTACTCCTGGTCATCATCAGCGGGTTGCACGTAGTAGTAGGCACCTCCAGTGTAGTAGGAGTCGTCGTCGACGGTGGCGTCTGGATCCTGGGCTCCAACATCTGGTTGCGACGACCAGAAGAAAGGAAAAGGGGAAAAGGGGGAAGAAAGCAACCGTGAGTACTCATCCAAAGTACTCGCAAGCAAGGAGCTACACTACATATGCATGGATATATGTGTAAAGGGCCATATCAGTGGACTGAACTGCAGAATGCCAGAATAAGAGGGGGATAGCTAGTCTTATCGAAGACTACGCTTCTGGTCGCCTCCGCCTTGCAGCATATAGGAGAGAGTAGACTGAAGTCCTCCAAGTAGCATCGCATAGCATAATCCTACCCGGCGATCCCCTCCTCGATGCCCTGTTGGAGAGCAATCACCGGGTTGTATCTGGCACTTGGAAGGGTGTGTTTTATTAAGTATCCGGTTCTAGTTGTCATAAGGTCAAGGTACAACTCCGGGTCGTCCTTTTACCGAGGGACACGGCTATTCGAATAGATAAACTTCCCTGCAGGGGTGCACCACATAGCCCAACACGCTTGATCCCATTTGGCCGGACACACTTTCCTGGGTCATGCCCGGCCTCGGGAGATCAACACGTCGCAGCCCCACCTAGGCACAACAGAGCGGTCAGCACGCCGGTCTAAACCTATGCGCGCAGGGGTCTGGGCCCATCGCCCTGAGCACACCTGCACGTTGCGAACGCGGCCGGTGAGCAGACCTAGCAACCTCCAGTACAACGGAAGTCACGTTACGCGGTCCAACCCGGCGCGCGCCACTCAGTCGCTGACGTCAAGAAGTGCTTCGGCTGATACCACGACGTCGGGATACCCATAACTACTCCCGCGTAGGTGGTTAGTGCGTATAGACCAAATGGCCAGACTCAGATCAAATACCCAGATCTCGTTAAGCATGTTAAGTATCGCGAACACCGACTAGGGCCAGGCCCACCTCTCTCCTAGGTGGACTGAACCTGCCCTGTCGCTCCGCCTCAAAGTAACAGTCGGGGGCCGTCGGGAACCCAGGCCCACCTCTACCGGGATGGAGCCACCTGCCCCTTCAGCCCCCATCTCCGAACAGTATCACATGTAATGTAACAGTGTAAAGTATATAGTATATGTCCGCGATCACTTACCGAAGTGATCACGGCCCAGTAGTATAAAATGGCAGACGGACAAGAGTGTAGGGCCACTGATGGAACACTAGCATCCTATACTAAGCAGTAGGATTGCAGGTAAAGGTATCAACAGCAGTATCAAAAATAGGCTATGCATCAGGATAGGAATAACGAAAGCAGTAACATGCTACACTACTCTAATGCAAGCAGTATAGAGGAGAGTAGGCGATATCTGGTGATCAAGGGAGGGGCTTGCCTGGTTGCTCTGGCAAGAGAGAGGGATCGTCAACTCCGTAGTCGAACGGGGCAGCAGCAACGTCGGTCTCGGGGTCTATCGAGAGAAGAGGGGGGAGAAACAATAAATATTTAAGCAAGCAGATGCATAGTGATGCATGACATGACAAGTAATGGCGTTAGAGGTGTGCTAACGCGGTATGCGGTGATACCGGTGAAGGGGGGAAACAACCGGGAAAGTATCCCCGGTGTTTCGCGTTTTCGGGCAGAGGAACCGGAGGGGGAAAGTTGCGAGTTGGATAGGTTAGAGAGGCGTGGTGGACGAATGGGCCGCGTATCCGAAATCGTCTCGCCGTTCTGAGCAACTTTCATGTTGAAATTATTTTCATCCGAGTTACGGATTAAAAGATATGATTTTCTAAAGATTTTATTAATTTCTGGAATTTAATTAATTAATTTAATTTAACATTATCCAGAACAGTGCATGCTGACATCATCATGACGTCAGCATGACGTCAGCAGTCAACGGAGGCGTTGACTGGGTTGCTGACATGTGGGTCCCACTGGTCATTGCCTGTTAGCCTAATCAGGGTTAATTAAATTAACTAGTAATTAGGTTAATCTAATCAAGATTAATTAATTTAATTAATTATTTAATTAATTAATCAATTATCATTTTAATTAATTTTAAATATTATTTATTAATTCATTTTTTTAAATTAATTTAATTAGTATTAATTAATTTTAATTTTCTTTTTATTTCGTTTTCGTTCACAGGGGGGTGGCCCCCGTTTGTCTGTGGCACAGAGGCCTTGCGGGTCGGGCGCTGGGTGCGGGCGTGGTGCCCGTGCCCGAGGCCGAACGGGGCTGGCTCCGGACGCAGCACGCGGCGTGGGCGCCGGCAGCCAGAACGCCGGCCAGTGGGGGGGGCGAGCCGCGGTGGACGGGGTGACGCCAGGGACGGCGCCCGCGTGGTCTCGGCGAGGTGCGGGCGCGGCGGCCGTCAGCGGGGAAGGCGGGAGCCGCGCATGGACGACGCCGGAGCGGGGCGGGGCCAGTGCGCGGCAGCAGCAAGAGCTGGCCACGGCGGGCGACCACGGTAGTTGCCGGGACGCGTGCGTGCGGCGGTTACGCGGGTCGGCGGCGTGCAATCAGAGGAGAGGAGGAGATCAGGCCGGAGCCTCACCGCGACCGTTGGGTCTGGGAAATGGGCGCGATGGAGGTCGGGGAGGCCGTCGTGGAGGGGGGCGGGGACGACGGCGTAGAGGTAGCAGGCCGGTGGGGGAGCGCCGGCGTGGTCCGATCCGGGCGGCGTCGAGGGGCGCAGGGGCGATGCGGGGCTCGACGCGGTGGCTTCTGGGGGAAAGGTGGTGTCCGCGATGTGGATGTAGACGAGGGCGGCGTCTCGCGGTGTGAAGGAGGGGCGAGGAGGTGAGGCGACGGCAGCGGGTGGTCGGAGGCGCCGGGCGGCGTCGGCGTTATCCTCCCGATCCAATCGGGAGGGAGAGGGGGGAGCGCGTGGGGGGGGAAGTGGAGTGGTGGCGGCTAGGGTTGCCAGGGGGTGGGGGGATAAGGGAGACGGGGTTGGGCCGGCCGGCTGGCCTGGTGGCCTGCTGGGCCACAAGGCCCACGGGGGAAGGGGGGGTTCTGTCTTCTGGTTTTTTTGTTAGTTTAGTTTTTTTCTTTTTCTTTTTCTTTTTGTATTTTCTTTCTTTTCTGTTTTAATTCAATTTAAATTATTTATGCATTTTATAAAACAGTACCTTCTACACCATAATTATCTAGGTAATATTTAGCACAACCCGAACATTTTTATTTTAATGTTTGAAAACTTTTATTGTTTATCCTGCAATTAAATTTTGAATTTGGATCGGTTTTGAATTAACCCGAGATTAGGAACAGTAACGGTGGTGACATGGCATCATTAGCATTGTTTTACTGTAGCTTGATTACCCGGGCGTCACATCCTTAAATCAGTTAGTTTAACTATTTCAAGTCTCGGGGGCTACTGGTATATATATATTTAAATTTTCTTACCCGTATGTCTTTCACATACTGCTCCGTGGCTCTGGCTAAACCATATTGAGCAGCACGAAGGTACGCATCTCCCGAATTGAAGGCGTCTAAGGCCTCTCGGGAGAAACAAGCGTCGCGTAGAACTGTCCGGCGACGCCTATGGTTCATGGCGCTCTCCACTTCTGAATTTGTGGCAGATAGCCGGTCCGCGTCCTCTGTTGGAGGAGCGTCCGGCGCAAGCCTGGTGTTTGTCCCCGCCTCCGGACCAGACGTTGGGGCCTGGCTGGTAGAGGCGCGGTTGGCGGCCCCTCCGGATATAATCCGGCGAGGCCTCTTCGTTCTGGAAACAGTACGGATGTTAACATGCCCTGACATAATAACGCCAGGAAGACAGAGGGCGCGTTATACCTTTGTGCCGAACTCTCAGTCCGGACTTCATCCCTTTTTACCCCACGGGGCCCGGCGGCTCCTCGTTGGCTAGCCGCCGCAGGTTCGGCCTCCCTCCTCGGAAATCTCCCATGTAAATTACGGTTGTCGTCAGAAACACCGGAATATGTAAGGACAGAATCTCTCTTGCGGGAATAAACACTTCGGTTTCTGTCACCTGGGAGGCCGGGATTAACCCGGGATAATCAGCCGTAATGGCCACCAAGGTATTATCTTTGCTTAACTGGTGGAACACCCCGTCGATGAGCTCCACCGATATGTCCGGATCCTCTTCGGAGTCCGGATCGAGGGACCGTTCTGGGTCCTCAGGCTGTGGAGGGCAGCTGTTGATATCCTTTACCTCCTGTCGAAGCTCCTGCATTGAAATCACCAGATTACGTATCTAGTCATGGGAGCATTAAATAAGCGGGCAAGTGCAATTGTTCACTTACCCGACTTGGAGGTTCATACATAGTGAATCCGGCCCGCGGGTTGACGCGGAGGAAGTCCTCCTTTTCTCCCTTGTACAAAGATGTTAGAATCTTTACTAGAGCGGCAGCTGTGTCTAGCCCCTTGCGGCCGTAACGGGTGGCGTCATCCTCCCCGTTGAAATCCCACATGGGGTGGCTCCTATATTGAAGCGGCTGCACCCCCCGCATAATACATGCGGCCATGACTCCAATCATGGTTAGTCCGGAATGAGCCAACAGTCTTATCCGGCCCATCAGGTAAAGAACGTCTATGTTGCTTTCTCTCTGAGAGCTCCGCGGACGCCAACTTAAGCGTTTCTTTAAGGGAGCCATGCTGAACTCAGGGAGGCCGACCCGGACAGGGTCCGGCAGCGGTCTATGTAGAACCATTCTGAAGGCCAGTCCTCGGACGCCTTCTTTGGGGTTCCGGATAGGTATCCGGTCCCGGTGATGCGCCATATTTCGGCTCCGCCCACTTGGTATATAGACCCCTTCTGAGAACGGGGCACCAAGCAGAACAACCTCTTCCACAGCGCAAAATGAGCCTCGACGCCTAAAAATAGCTCGCAAAGGGCAACGAAGCGTGCAATATGTAGCACGGAGCCAGGCGTGAGGTTGTGCAGCTGGAGGCCGTAGAACTCCAGAAGCCCGTGGAGGAATGGATGAATTGGAAATCCCAGACCCCTTAATAAATAAGGGACGAGGCACACCCGCTCTCCTTTAGAAGGATTTGGGGTGCTTTCCGCTTGCTTGCCGTCGTTGTAGGTGGCGAGTCCGGCTCGGACCGCGACCATATATGCTTGGGGAAGGAATCCTTTGGCCTGCAGTGACACTAGCTCGTTGTGTGGGATGGTGCAACTCTCCCAGTCTCCGGATTTGGGGCTGGAGGGGCGAGGGGAGGAGCTACGACGGCTGGCCATGTTGGAATGGACCTTTGCTGGAGACACTCTGATGATAACTCGCGGGGAGAAGAAGATGTGGTTTGGATCTAGATCCCCATCCCGTTAAATAGGCGGCTCGTTTATATGACCAAGGGTGTGAATATAAAAACACCCCCGGGCTTTTCGCATTCGTTCAACACATGGAAGACGGCAATTATTGGGCACCGAGACCGAGGAGCGCTACGGACATTATTCATACAGGTACACAAGATTCGGAGGGGGAACCCGCCTTGCAATGCCGAAGACAAATTTGCGCGCTGGACTCGACGTCATTGAAGCAGGGTTCGGGGGCTACTGAGGGAGTCCTGGATTAGGGGGTGTTCGGATAGCCGAACTATATCTTCAGCCGGACTCCGGTACTATGAAGATACAAGATTGAAGACTTCGTCCCGTGTCCGGAAGGTTCTTTCCTTGGCGTGGAAGGCAAGCTAGGCGAGCGGATATTCAAGATCTCCTACCAATGTAACCGACTCTGTGTAACCCTAACCCTATCCGGTGCCTATATAAACCGGAGGGTTGTAGTCCGTAGGACGAACACATCATAACCATCATCATACCCATAGGCTAGCTTCTAGGGTTTAGCCTCCTTGATCTCGTGGTAGATCTACTCTTGTACTACCCATATCATCAATATTAATCTAGCAGTAGGGTTTTACCTCCATCGAGAGGGCCCGAACCTGGGTAAAATAAAGTGTCCCTTGTCTCCTGTTACCGTCTGACCTTGACGCACAGATCGGGACCCCCTACCCGAGATCCGCCGGTTTTGACACCGACAGGGGTCGAGGTAAAACTAAGGAAAAGTTTCCAAGTGATGCTCATCTCAAAATCCTACACCTACCAATCCCTTCGAGTGAAGCCATTGGAAATCTCATATAGTTCAGTCGATTTCTTCAATGACAGAGATGAAGTTCTTCTGTTCTCTGATGAATTTGTTCTGACTGAGGAGTTAGGAATTTGCCGGTGCGGATTGCCTACCAGCGAGGAACATGATAGCGCTCAGGAATTTCATAGCCAAATTTCCGACAATTGTTGTGCTATGCGCCAGCTGTCCCAAAATATCTTATCCACCTAACGGTCATATCATTGATGGGCATTTATGTCTTATCATGTCGGGCTGCTCCCTAGGCTATAAATAGCCACCCCTACAACGACTAGCTGGTTGGCTGCTCCAAGAGAAACTGACACTTGTCATTGAGAGCACCCAATCCTTTGAGGGCTTTGAGCGAAAATCATCAAGTGAGGAAAACCCAAACCCAAACACCTACAAACCCAAAGTGATTGAGCATCACTGAAGAGATTGTTCCTATGTGGAACAGACGCTTGTTACCTTTGAAAACTGTGCATCTTCCAGACGGTTAGGCGTCATGGTCTAGAGCATCCAAGAGGAAATTGTGGATTGCAGAGTGACCGAGTTTGTGAAGGTTTTAAAGTCACCTGAAGACTTACCACGAGTGATCGGGCGAGGTCTGTGTGACCTTAGCTCAAGGAGAATATAGTGTGAACTATGTGTCCAGGACTATGTGTCCTTAGGTTTAAATACCTTGCCGCTCCAACCAGTCGTACAACTGTCACAGCAGTTGGAACTAGTCTACCAAATCATTTCTTCACCGAGCTAACTGGTTCTATTTCCTCAACCCTTCCATTTCATCATTACTTTGTTGTTGTACCTGATCGTTACTGTTTGAAGACTTTAACTGAAGATTTTCTCAATTTCCTCAGTTCAATTTCTTCAGTCAGTTTGTCTTCAGCCTGCTTATCCCGTGTTTACGCTTCTTGTACTTTGTGCCTGTTATCATTTCATCATGATGTCTGTGCCACTGTTCTGTTATGCTTGCATCTGAGTACTTATTCCGCTGCTAAGTTGCTCGTGACTTAGGAATTTTCTCACTTTGAAATTCCTAAGTGACGAATTTGTAAAAATCGCATATTCACCCCCCTCTAGTCGACTTAACGCACTTTCAGTAAAGATATATGATTAACTTGAAGGAACTATTGAAAAGATTACATTGCAAGTTTACCTCGAGCACTCACATTGTCAAGCACTTAGGAATCTTGTCTGTAATTGTGATCACCATACTTGCCCCCGTATGAATTTTTTAGAAATGCAAACCATAGATAAAAATAAATATTAATAGCAACATGGATTGTTGACATAGAATACATCATATGAAATCAATGTTAAATAGGGATATGCACATACATATGGCAGAATATTTACCTACAATGAACTTGAGTTATATCATGCTATCGTTCACTCTTTAATCTTCAATTTTCACACTATATGAGGGCATAAGAAAAAGTGTGCCATTTCATTTCCATAAGGAACTTGGGAAGTGCATATTTATGGAACTGATTAGTGTTTTGCTTCACACCAGTGCATCTATGCTACTTCTGCTACTCCCATGAAATGGCATGAGATAATCGTGCCATTTTTCAGCACTGGAATATAAGATGACTAACTGCCAGTCAGTAAGACATATGTAGCATGTAGCGAACCCCCTACAATGTACATTCCTTCTTTATATAACAGTACAAAAATAAAACTACAAAATAAATAAAGAAATAGAAATCTATGTAACAAATTGGATGGTGTCCGCAACTATGTGACATATCATGTTTTATATCCTCTTCAAGCAGATATGGGCACATAACATGTTGTATTCTCTCATATCTTCCGGTCACTGAACACGATCATATAGGCTAGAGTCCAAGTGAAGCTATGCATCAAATTATGTATCTGTAAAACTGAGCTTACTAAAAGAGAGGTAAGCACTCACTGTCACTAATATAGCTATATAGTGAAGAACAATCTTTCGACCTGAAACTTTATACTCAACCGGAAAAAAACTGAAATAATAAAGATTGGCAATGGTACTCATCTGCGCAATTAGTTTAACCAAGAAAGAAAATTTAATCACCAGGTTAAAAAAGTGTAAGCAGACTAACAATGCTTTGCAAACTCAAACATAAAAAAGGAGACTGGGTGTAGCAAACATACCAATTAATCAGGTTAAAGATTTCATTCTCTGCACTCTGCAGTAGCCAAAAGGAAGATTTGTTCTATGAATGCTTTGGATGAATGCACACACTTCCAATAATAATATAGGCTGTTCACATTGCCATCCCCAAAGCCTTCACAAATCCTCGTAACGGACCAGCTCCACTAAAAGCAACTCATGCATCATAAACAACATTAGACTATTTCTTTATCAAAAAATGTTAGTTAACCAACAAAAATTTATGTATTGAAAATAACAATGTTCACAACATGAAGCTCCTTCCTTCCGAGAGTCATTGCCAAGAAAGCAAAATTAGTTTTTATTCAAAGCTTGGTAATGCCCCATTAAACACCAATTCTACATCAGGGTGAGACATGCTAGACCTTCTGTCTTCAACAAGTCAAAAGCTTGTTCCTTGTTGTACAATATCACACCCAACATCAGTTTTCAATAATCACCCCTCCCCATGAAAAAATGACAAAGAAAATGTCACGATTTCTACATACTCTCAAAGATTAGAGGACTCACCTTTGGTGTCAGAGCACGAGTGTTCAAGACCGAAACACATAAAATCTTTTAGAAAACTCAATCTCTCACCAGATGCGATATCCCAGTCCCTATGTTCTTTTATCTCAGTAAATATCCAAGGCTGTCAAGTATCAAATGTCATGCATTAGCATGAAAGTAATTTAATACAATTTCACATATGGGCATGCCCGTATATACATTTCATGTGTTCCATATGTTTAACAAATCAATGCATATGTTGTTTCAATGGTTATCAGACGATATTTGAGTTCTCAATCAAATATCTCATCTAGTACAAAGATGTAGAGAGTTTATTTATTTAGCAAGTAAAAGCATCACAAAAAATGTTAGGACCTATGAGCATACTGGTTTTGCATGTATCCTCGTGAATTACTACGATTACATGCTAGAGTTTACCTTGTCTATCAGGTATCAGTTCAATGTAAAGTACGCATTATAAGGACCTTTTAGTAACTACGTAAACAATATGAGTGCACAGTCATCAACCATCAGCTAGCTACGGACATGGACCAGATGTACTGAATTTAAAAATAAGTTTCATCTGAATTTTGAGATCAAAGAAGAGGGGTCAGTGAGACATTCGTAGAAGAGGGGAAAAATGTGCAAATACAGTTTACGAGCTCCAGCTGAGAAACTACGGAAGACGTACAAGATACTGTAGCTATTACAATGCTGGAATGGTCGTAAGTATTTCAAAAGTATCATTCACGCAAAATCCAAAAACTGTATATGCGGAGCGTTAAACACTGTCAGAAATATCAGTATTTTGAAATTATGAATAACACTTCTTATGGCAGAGCTTTCCAGACTAAACACTGGAGCATAACTCATTTATGTAGAACTAAGGAGGAATATGAAGATCCTAATTTAGTTAATGGATTGGAAGTTCCATCAAATATCCCAAGCTCTTGCAGAGTTGACCTAGTTGCAACACCTCATTTATGTGAAAAATATAACAAACCTATGAGAACTAAGAGTATTTGAAGCATCATCTGCCTTTACTGAAGGACCTTTAACTGGAGGTAATTCAACGTCACATATATTCAATAGAATAATTGAATTGTTGTGCTCACCTTGTATGTGCTGCTTGATTCTACATAAGAACAACCTTCTTTGAAGGCAGGAACGGTGCCGATTCTTTGAAGTGCCCAGTCTGATTTTACCATCTTCTGGCCTCATCCTGTCTGCAAATATATTCACCATCAGCTAATTAAACTTCAGTTCATAGAATCAGTACACAACTTCATCAGTATTTTGTGCATAACATTCCCATCAGCGAGGGTGAGTTACCGAGCATGGCATCGAGCAGGGCAACCTAGACAAGTGTGGGCAGAGGGCTCACCAGTCCGGTCAGATCTGCCAACATCCCGAGCTCCACCATCGCAGGCAACTCCAAGTCCCGGCCTTTGGCGAGAGAACAAACACAACCAGCAGTCGACAAGATGAGAAGAAGGAAGAAATCACGCTGGATCAAAAGGATGTCAAGTAGCAATTCATATATGATAAATCAGAAGTGGAACAATCATGTGCCCAAAAGGGAAGAACAATCCAATCTCACAGTGATAGTGGGAAAACCAATTTATAGTAGATATTTAGGCCTCGTGTCCACACCATCTCGTCGAACTCGGCCTCACCCTTTGCCCCCGGCATGACGGTCACGACCCTGGATAGGAGTTGTCCCAACGTCCTCTTCGTCGCATCCTCGATGAGGCATTGGCCCTCCGTGGCTAGCCCGGTAGAGGGTCGGGTAGAGGTGATGTAGAAGTGGAGATGTTGTTCCAACGTCCTCTTCGTCGCATCCTCGATGAGGCATTGGCCCTCCGTGGCTAGCCCGGTAGAGGGTCGGGTAGAGGTGACGTAGAAGTGGAGATGTTGTTCACGCGAGTACTATGCGAAGGCCAGATCCGCGCATGGTGAGCAGTAGTGGTTGCCGGTGTCGATCCAGTGGAGGGGTGGGCATTAGAGATGGGCAAGCATCGGGCTTTGGGGCCGGGGCGATGTAGTGGAGGGGGAGGCCGGCAGTGACCGAGTTGAGGTGCGAGTGGAAGCGACCAGTGGAGGGCAGCGAGCGAGTCCTGCGGGTGAGATGGGGGGTGCGGCGGCGGCAGCGGTGCTCCATTAGAAGAGAGGAACAGATGTGGGCAGAAGGGGCGGCGCTTGATCCGATCCAGCGTGATGCACGCGCTTATTGACATGGGTACGGACAATGCAGACGAAAAAAAACCTGACGAAAGTGGTGGGACGAAAATAAACCGTGGATACTATTAAACCAACTCATCCATTAGGAGTAGGGATAATATACTTCCCCTGCTAGGCTAGCTTTAATAGAAAACTAATTGTGTTGATAGATGCATATGTGGGATTGTAGCACCAAGCTGCTGGTGCATATCCGTTCAAACATAAAAAGAAAAAAAACCTTCTTTCTTAGCTGAGAGTACCACGTCATTGGTACCACCAATGCTAAAATGATCATGATTTTTGTCATGTCCTTCCAGTAAGGTAAGGTAGAATACCATATAGTTTAAAATATAAAATTGGAGATTTGTTTTTCGTAAAATAAAAATGTAAAGTTTTGACATGTGTAACTTATTTTTGCAGGTACTCTTTTAAATTTCTCGTTGGTAGGAATTTTGACATGTGTAAAGTTTTTGTGTAGTCTTTCTTAAAATCACCTTCTTTTTGACAATAAGTGTACATGCATTTATTGAGCCCAATAATCACCCTGGTTATGGATAAACGACTAAAAACATTGGATTTGGAGGTATTGCAAAAATAGTTTAAAGTTCTCACCTTTGCTACTTGAATTAAATTGGAAGTGACAGTCATGGTTTTTTTGTGCCAAACTTCTATTTACCATATTTGCTAAAATATTCCCCTATAGAGTGATCCCTACCTTCTCACCAGTGAAATAATTTGACCATGTAAAAGTAATGTAAAAAGGCATACATAATTTTGAAATTGCTTACATAATTGAAATAACTTACAATAGCAAAAGGACTTGCATCTTGCAGATGTTTGAAGTTTGCTATCTGCCTGTCGTTTGTTATTTTGTACTTCCTCAATTGGTTTTTATCATGGTAAGCAACCCAATTCATTGATCCATGATCAGTAACGAATTCATCAATGCCATATACAGGAACTGTGCAAATTATCTAACTTGGTGCAAGTGATACATACTGGAGATAATTTGATGCACATGATACTTACTCGAGGTGGTGTGATTGCTTGACGGAGCCGATAACAGTCGAGGAGAGTCAACAGAGAAAATTGGGGCACTTCCAACTATCGGAGGAAGCTGATGTCCAAGTGCCGATCACTGGAGGAAGACGACGACGAAAGTGGGATCTGAAGGTGGGATCCGACTTGTGGGGTGTGCTGAATCTGACTTGATGCTAGCTTGCACAGCTAGTTTCATCGCCCTGGCACCATTGCTAACGCGATAACCAGAGTTCGTAAATCACAACATTACCTTCTCGCGGTATCGCCTCGCCCTAATTGCTCAAGGTAGCAGCCGCCGGCCTGGGACAACAAATCAATCTAAAGTTAGACTTTGTTCCCTTGGTGTTTGGGAAGCAAAATATCAAATTATCTGTTTATTTCTCAACCCCTTGGTTGCGATGCTTTAACTGTAAGTTACACTATATATGTAGAGGCAACATTCCATTAATCTATAATGAGAATAGTAACTTTGCACATAGTTCTTTTGGCCGGTGACAACTATCTAAAGAGATTTTCTCGAAAGAAAAAAAACCATTTGTAAAGAAACGAATCAAACTTGCATCTCAATTGGATGGACTCGCATGCACATAAGAGCGGCGTGCATGTAATATGTTTGTCCAGTGGAAACCCATTGAATCTAATCGGCCAGTGGAAACCCATTGAAGCTAATCGATCCATCAACAAGCAGCTGGATTGATCTTCGATCCATGTTTATTGGCGTCCGACTGGACATGCACGTACAAGAAACAACTGAATTTATCTTCCACACCAGCTAGAAAAAAACATACCTAGGAAACAGAAAAAAAAATCAATCCTTAGCTAGCCATGATGATTGTGCTGCTCAAGATCCCGGATAGAAATTAGCAAACACGTACCTAGGGTTGATCTCGATGGAAATTCCTGGGTTGTCTTCTTGGTAGGATCGTGTCGAGGCAGCTGGCGGCTGATAGGAAAATTCCTACGATGTCGAGGCAGTTTGGACTTTATCTTCCATGGCATTGGTGGGTAATTTCTTCATCTCTATAATTTAATTAATCTAGCGGTTGTGGTTTTCCGATCTATTAAACTAATGGTCGGATATTCCTAATTATTGTGGGATTTTCTAGCCTATTTCTCTTTTAGCTTGTAATGCCCGGATAATCTTGCTACAGTAATTCCACACTAATCATGCCACGTCATCCCGATTACGGTTGCTAAACGTCCATTAGTTCAAACCGCGTCAAATTCAAATTTAAAATTAATGTCGTCAATAAAAGTTTTTGAAAGTAGAAACAAAAATGTTCGGTGGATGCCAAATAATACAAGGGAAATTATGGTGCAGCAATCACATTTTTATAAAATGTCTAAATAATTTAAACTGATTTAAAACAGAAAATAAAATAAATAAAAAGAAAAGAAACTAGAAAACAGAAATAAAAACAGAAAACTAAAACTAGATAAAAAGAAGAAAAGAGAGAAGGCCCCGAGTGGGCTTCGGCCCAGCAGGCCGGCCCATTCGGCCGCAGGCCCAACCGGCCTCCCCCCCCCCACTGCTTATCCCCACCAGGGGAAACCCTAACTGGCCGCCACCCACTTCGCCCCCACGACGCGCCCCCATTTCCCCCGATCAAGATCGGATCCGGCTTACAATGCTTGGTATGTGTGGGATCCGACAACCTAGTTGTTTATCCTTGGTAGCCTCTCTTATGGGGAAATGTAGTCCTGTGCTTCCATGAGCCATAGTAGTCCGCTACAGCCCGGTTCACCGGAGTCCTCCTAGCCCAGCACTACTGCTCAGGACACTTGACTGGCCGGCATGTGATTCACTTCGTTCCTGTGTCTGTCCCTTCGGGGAAATGTGACGCGGTGACGTCCGGAGTCCTGCCTAGCCTGCTACAGCCCGGGTTCCCGGAGTCCTGTTAGCCCAGTGCTACAGCCCGGATTCACACGCTGCTGAACGACATGCTCGATGTTGTTTCATGTATGCCTGTCCCTGTAAGTTAGTGCCACTTTGGGTTCACGACTAGTCATGTCGGCCCGGGTTCTTTGTCATATGGGTGCTAGTATGACTCCCGAATATTTAAGCTACAGTAATCAGTGCTAACAATGCCATGTCACCACGATTACCGTTGTTAATCTCGCGATGGTTCAACCCCGTTCGGATTCAAAATCCAAATTCAAGTTAAACAACAAAAGTTTTCAAATATTAAAACCAAAATGTTCTGGATGTGACAAATAATTCGTTAGAAATGGTGGTGGAGAAACCAAATTTTTATAAAGTGTTAAATGCCCTAATCTAGTTAAAAACAGTGACTAAAATAATAACATAATAGCTTTTTAAATTATAGCAATATTAAACTAATTTACTTTGGGTCCAAACTAAGTTTGGCAGTGGCCTATATTAATGATACGAACTTGGGTGATAACTTGGTATTTTATAAAACTAAAAGTAAATGAACTATAATAGAAAACAGAGAAGAGAAAATAATAAATAAAAATAAGGACAAAAAAAGGAAAAGGGAGAAGCATTCCTTTGGTCCAATTGGCCCAGGTGGCCAACCTGGCCCAGCCGGCCTCTCCCACTGCCCCGCTTAATCCCCCTCCCATCTAACCGAACCCTAGCCCACTCCCCACTCGCTCCCACGTCTCTCTCTCGTTCCCCCCGTTTTGGATCTGGATCGGGAGCCCCTCACCTCACCTCACCACTCGACGGCGCCTCTCATCGCGCCGACCCCGTCGCCCTGGATCCCGTCGGCCGGAACGCCACGCCGCCCTCCTCCTCGACGGACCTCCCCGCCAGACTGCCTCCCCGTCGCCCGTCGTCTCCGTCCTCCGCCTCGAACCGCACTGCCCTGGACCCTACACCCCCAGTGAGCTCCCTCTCCTCCGGTCGCCCGCACTCCTGTGCTACCGTCGTTACCCGCACTCCCCGCGCCCACGGCCTCCTCCCCCGCACGCGCCTGGGCCGCGCGCCCCACCATGCCCAACCATCGCGTGCGCGCTCACGCTGATCGTGCCCTGCATCAGCCCCTGCTCGCGCGCATGGTCGCGACGCTCGTGCACTGCCGTCGTCATGCCCGGTTCACCTACAGTTCCTCCAGCCGCCGCCGTTACTCGCCTCGCGCCCGGAGCTCCTCTGCCTTCCCACCGCTTCGCCTGTGAGGCCGCCACGCTCCGCCCCGTCCGACCCGCGGCTCACCGTTGTTTCGACCGCCGCCTTGCTCCCCACCCCCCCGCCGCTGCACCACTCCTTGCGCGTGCCTCCACCGCATCCTCCCTAGCGCGCCTCCTCGACCGGCTCCTCCTACCGGCGGATCCCGACGACCCCCGTGCTCCGACCGCGGCCACGGCCACCGGCGCAAGCCACGCGCCCACGCCCCACCGCACGCCCCTTCTCTTCTCCACCCCGCCCCAGGTGCCGCTTGCTGGCCCTGGCCGAGGCCCCCCTGCTACGTAGGCATGCCCAGCCGAGGCCACGGCCTCGCCCTCGATGGGCGCCCGCACCCAGCGCCCAACGCCCGCCCGATAGCGCCCGAGACCCGTGCCCATTTGCCCGCTATGGCCTTTGGCCCAATGACAAGGTGGCCCCGTGCCCAGAACGTTTAATAAAAAAAGGATTAAAAAACTAAATATAAATAAAAATAAAAATATTAATTCATTCATTAATTAAATTAATTAATTAATTAACTTAATTAATACTAATTAGATTAGCCTAATTAACTAGTTCACCTAATTAACTGTGATTAATTAGCTAACAATGAATGACATGCGGGACCCACACGTCAGTTGACCCAGTCAACGCCCTGTTGACTGCTGACGTCATCATGACGTCAACATGCACTGTTCTGGATAATGTTGCATTTAAATGATTAAATAAATCCTGAAAATGATTTAAATATTTTAAAATTAATAGAAAATAAACTGTAGCTCAGATGGAAAAACTTTGTACATGAAAGTTGCTCAGAACGATGAGACGAACCAGGATACGCAGCCCGTTCGTCCGCCATGCATCCCTAACATAGCAAACTCGCAACTTTCCCCCTCCGGCTTCTTTGCCCGAAAACGCGAAATGCCGGGGATACTTTCCCGGATGTTTCCCCCCTTCACCGGTATCACCTCATACCGCGTTAGGGCACCCCTAGCACCGCGTGTTGCCATGTTACGCTTTGTGATGCTTTGATTGCTTTGTTATGTATTGTGTTCCCCCTCCATTACTTCTTTCCGGTAGACCCCGAGATTGCCGGCGACCCCCAGTTCCACTACGGAGTTGACGACCCCTCTCTCTTGCCAGAGCAACCAGGCAACCCCCCCCCCTTGATCACCAGATATCGCCTACTCTTCTCTATACTGCTTGCATTAGAGTAGTGTAGCATGTTACTGCTTTCGGTCAATCCTATTTTGATGCATAGCCTGTCCTTGTTACTACTGTTGTTACCTTTACCTGCAATCCTACATGCTTAGTATAGGATGCTAGTTTTCCATCAGTGGCCCTACATTATTGTCCATCTGTTGTGCTATACTATCGGGCCGTGATCACTCGGGAGTTGATCACGGGTATATACTATACTTTATACATGATACATGTGGTGACTAAAGTCGGGTCGGCTCGAGGAGTACCCGCGAGTGATTCACGGATTGGGGGCTGAAAGGACCTTTATCCCAATGGCCCTCTGTGTGGATCTTTGTGGCGGAGCGGCAGGGCAGGTTGAGACTACCTGGGTGAGAGGTGGGCCTGGCCCTGGTCGACGTTCGCGAATACTTAACACGCTTAACGAGATCTTGGTATTTGATCTGAGTCTGGCTATTGGCCTATATGCACAAACCAAGTACGCGGGAAAGATATGGGCACTCGGCGTCGTGGTATCAGCCGAAGCCTTCGTGATGTCAGCGACTGAGCGGCGCGCACCGGGTTGGACCGCGTAACGTGACTTCCGTTGCACTGGAGGTTGCTAGGTCTGCTCACCGGCCGCGTTTGCAACGTGCAGGTGTGCTATGGGCGATGGGCCCAGACCCCTGTGCGCTTAGGTTTAGACCGGCGTGCTGACCTCTCTGTTGTGCCTAGGTGGGGCTGCGACGTGTTGATCTTTCACGGTCGAGCATGACCCAGGAAACTGTGTCCGGCCAAATGGGATCAAGTGTGTTGGGCTATGTGGTGCACCCCTGCAGGGAAGTTAATCTATTCGAATAGCCGTGTCCCTCGGTAAAAGGACGACCCGGAGTTGTACCTTGACCTTATGACAACTAGAACCGGATACTTAATAAAACACACCCTTCCAAGTGCCAGATACAACCCGGTGATCTCTCTCTAATAGGGCATCGAGGAGGGGATCACCGGGTAGGATTATGCTATGCGATGCTACTTGGAAGGCTTCAGTCTACTCTCTTCTATATGATGCAAGACGGAGGCTGCCAGAAGCGTAGTCTTCGACAGGATTAGATATCCCCCTCTTATTCTGGCATTCTACAGTTCAGTCCACTGATATGGCCCCTTACACATATATCCATGCATATGTAGTGTAGCTCCTTGCTTGCGAGTACTTTGGATGAGTACTCAAGGTTGCCTTGTTTCCCCTTTTCCTCATCTCTCTACCCGATTGCTGCAACCAGACGATGGAGCCCCGGATCCAGACGCCACCGTCGACGATGACTCCTACTACACTGGAGGTGCCTACTACTACGTGCAGCCTGCTGGCGACGACCAGGAGTAGTTAGGAGGATCCTAGGTAGGAGGCCTGCGCCTCGTTCGATCTGTATCCCCGTTTGTGCTCGCCATCTTAAGGCAACTTGTTTAACTTATGTCTGTACTCAAATAGTGTTGCTTCCGCTGACTCGTCTATGATCGAGCACTTGTATTCGATCCCTCGAGGCCCCTGGCTTGTATTATGATGCTTGTATGACTTATTTTATTTGTAGAGTTGTGTTGTGATATCTTCCCGTGAGTCCCTGATCTTGATCGTACACATTTGCGTGCATGATTAGTGTATGGTTGAACGGGGGCGTCACAAGTTGGTATCAGAGCCGACTGCCTGTAGGAATCCCCCTTCCATACTCCTTGGCCGAAGTCGAGTCTAGACACTGCAAAAACTTTTACTAACTTGGTTGTGTGCCTTACGGGCCCACGTCGCCATCGGGTGGTATTAGGATCTTTTACTCCTCGTCCATACTCTGGGTCTCTAAGCTCTCTTCTATTCGGGTTAAATGATTTTGCTAAAAACAAAACTAACTTTAGGTTCCCGAAAATACTTTCTCCCGGAGAGCCCCTCGCTTCAGATGATCGCCTGCTGCACTAGAAGATTCCGAAGTTACTCTATGATGTTCTCTCGAGTCTTTGTGCCATCGCTTTTGCGATTTCCTTCCACCGTCAACCCCTATGAAAACTTCATACACCTTCGATTCATACAATCATTCCCCGTTGATGTTGTTATTACAAGATGTCCCGAAATACTCTCTGTTGTCCCGAGAATCCTTTGAGCTCACTGCCTTGCAGTTCTGTACCACATGAATACCCCCACGGATAATTCCTCTCACTTATCGAGCATTCGTCCATCCCTAGTTGATCATGTGTTTCACAATAGTCTTGAGAATACCATTCGATCTTCCGAAAATCTTCGGCAGCCATTTGCCCTTGAAATTCTTGCTTGCTTTCATTATGGTTAATCCCATAAGTCTAGTAATCTTATTGGCATCCTTTGTCACTATCATTTTGTGTCCGTTGATTCTATATGTGTGCGAATGCACGCAATCATCAGTTGATCCTTATAAATTATATTTCCGACTCAGACGTCTTTCGAACATGAGCTGGTTCTCGGCCAATCAGAATGCCATTGACTATACCCCTAAGTCTATTCAACTTATCCATCCTTGATCCGAGCGTTTGCCCCTGATCCCTTGATTTGAAAATCTTAATTCCTTTGCTATTTAAACGTTGAATTATTCAGATGTTCTATAAACCGATGCATTTGCATTCTTTCTTCCTCTGATTCGGTATCGATACTCACATCAGCTCCACTGTGGATCGCCTTACCCATAGTTGGATTATTATATCTGACAGTGTCCTTTATAATTAATCACCTTGTGAGTTCTTTCTCCGATACATAATGCCTTTGGTAAATTGTATCCCGTCCTTTTGTCAACCATGCTCTGCTTTTGAGCTTGTGATATTTACTTTGAAGCTTGTGGTATATGTTCCTAAGAAGCCCCGATGGGATTGAAACAACGCCTTCCCTCATCGGTGTGAACCCGAAAGATTTCACGGCTCATATTTATCTGGTATTGCACCAGGTAAAACTATCAACAACTAATGTCATCTTCAAAATACGAGAGGTGAATGGAAGATTATGCATTGAGGAAGTGGGAGTCGACCTTGAACTTTGTGTTCATGCCCATGGACACGATGTAGATCCTGTCATAGAAGATTCTTGTAATAATACCTATTTCCTTGATATGAAATCATCTGGTATCTATGTATTGATCATTTGCAATTGTGGTCCCGACCATAATTTCTCCTTGGTTCCATTTCTCAGACAAGTTAAAGCACTTGTCTTTTGTTGATCGATACATCTCGGCAACCTCTATTTTTTATCTTCCTTCAGTAACCTCTGGTATCTCGAGAACTGTGTTGCTTCCTGCGAGTCTTCATCTAGTATTGCTTCTCACCGATCTCGGATGCCCCCCAGTTTCTGAGTTATTAGTCACTCGAGGACACCGATAAGTGAATCGATTCCGCACTCCTATGCAATAACTCTAAGTAATTCTTGTTGCTTATGAGTTTACTAATCCTTCAATTCATTCCTAGCCTTATCGGCTATATCATTATCGCGCAGACTTTTAACTGTGCTACCTGGTCCTTAATCCTAGAGCACAACCTTCAATGATGAGCTAAGCTTATGTCGATTTCCTTGTCTTATCATTCCACTTTGAACAACAAGCTTGATTCCGAGTTGGTGTCGTATCTGTGGTTCAAATAATCTTTTGTTGCATCAGTCCTTTTACTTCATGTAGTGGAGGTTCGATTACTTCTTCCTGGAGCCTCTCGACAAAATTTGTCATGATCATCATCAACGCTTTGACTCCTTCCAGGTTTCCAATTGAATTCATAGTGAGAAATGACATCCTTTGTCCTCGATGGTTTGGGTTATCATCGACAACATTATTGCATTCCCTCCAACACAAAACTTGTTCCTGTTTTGTGTTGTACCTTGGGTTCCTCGCTATCCGACTTATGATATGTTCTACCGCGGAGTATTACCATCTTTAATGTCAAGAAGGTTGTGAGGATTGCTCCACCTCTTAAGAACTCTTGCTATAATGATACTCCTCACCATCACCATTCTTTCTTGGTCCTCGTGTTGATTCCAACCGGGGTACCCACAAGTGAACGGTGTTGTTTGGATACTGCTCTTCTAGCAACCCTATTTCTTTCAAGTTAATGATCGATCATTCATTCTTAGCCTATCGGTTGCTGAACCACCGTTCTAACATTGATCATGCTACCTAACCCCATAATTCGGGTGCACCTTTCAACCAAGGTTTAATTGTGTATGTTTTCCTTGAGCATACCTCATTATGTCATCTGATCTGACAAATGTTATCTCCTTATTCACATAGTTGTGGAAATCCATCCTTTGGAAATCTCGAGGAATGGACGCTGAGTCCATCAGCCACCTCCTTGTCCTCCCCTTGGTTATATGATGAACTCTTGTTTTGGAACTTGCTTCCATAGTTCATTTCCAAGAATCATACATTATCATATAGTCAATGTGTGTTACACCTTTTCTTCTCAGGCACCCTGAGTCTGAGGTATCCTAACACCGACCAGAACTGAATCCCGGTCAGATATGATGGTTGGAATAGATTTCCAAGGGTAATAACTATGTTCTTTTATGAATCGGTAAGGTGATGTCATGCCCAGCACACCTGGCTGGAGGACCTACTGTTATAGTTTCCTTTTTAGCAAGGTTATCCATTCTTCCATGAGGAAATTGAAAGACTTATTCTATAAGATGTTCCTGATGAATCCTTTGAGTATCCAAAGTCCGGCCTTTGCTTGAAGACCATGTCTATTCTATCTCGAATCTGGTCTATGGTACTCCGATTTTCAACAAGACCATTTGAAGCCCAATACTAAATATTTCCTTCTCAATTATCCAAACACCCTTGTATGGGTAATGTCATGAAATTTTTCTCCCCTACCTAAAGAGTTTTCTACATTATATCTTGTCATGGATATCATACTCTGCTTGTCCTTGGGAAGGATATACCCTTGAAATATGTGTTTAAACACATTTTCCTTTCCATTGTTCTGTTTAATCTGGTAATCATATTTTCCTTTCCATTGGTTGGTTTAACGTTTCTTGTGATCTATATGATCTAAGCAGTAACATTCTCCTGCCTATGTAAGCACCTCGATGTACCACTCTGTTAGTAAGGCCCTATTACTATAACTGATGACATTTCGGTAGCCACCGATGGACGAGAACTTTGCCTAATGGTCTGCCTCGTTCAACGAGCAGGAAAATGGTTCTCTTCGTCCCTCGCCCTTGGTATCGATGTTGTTTCTGACATAACTGATAGGCTACCCTCTGACATGCCTTACTATCGTGACCGTGCAATATGTCGGCCCCTTCCTACTTTCAACCACATGGTGGGCCCATAACCCACAGGTCCCAGGATCGAAACCTGACTCTCCTGTACACCCCTGTTCCCAAAGTTATTCCTCGCGCGTGGACTCATATGTAATTCACGGACCCGTCCCAAGTGATCTATTCTGGTACCAGACACAAAACTAATTCTTGTTGCTCTGAACCCCTTTCACGCGCTGTTTCTGGCAATGACGATTGTCTATCCGCTTGAAGCATCTTATGGTACCTTATTACTTTGCTCTCGATGTGTTTCCTTTGATCAACTCAAGAGATACTCTTGTGTTCATTCTTGGGATACCCCCCAGGTGAATTATCCTTATATCATTCTATCGTTGTAGAGCCGCCCCTTACCTATTCGTAAGTACGATGGAGTTCCCGAAGAAAGGATGCCGACTTCCTCATGATTACCCGAATAAGAGAAATGAAGCATCAATGTAATGGATTGACCTCTTCAAGAAGAGGAACCTAGGCCGAGAAGATCCATTAGAATTTCGTAACCAACCCCCCTACTCTACCTCTTAAATCTCGGGACGAGATTTCTTGTAGTGGAGGAGAATTGTGACGCCCGGATATTTAAGCTACAGTAATCGCTGCTAAAAATGCCACGTCACCACGATTACCGTTGTTAATCTCGCGATGGTCCAACCCCGTTCGGATTCAAAATTCAAATTCAAGTTAAACAACAAAAGTTTTCAAATATTAAAACCAAAATGTTCTGGATGTGACAAATAATTCGTTAGTAATGATGGTGGAGAAACCAAATTTTTATCAAGTGTTAAATGCCCTAAACTAGTTTAAAACACTGACTAAAATAATAATATAATAGCTTTTTAAATTATAGCAATATTAAACTAATTTACTTTGTGTCCAAACTAAGTTTGGCAGTGGCCTATATTAATGATACGAACTTGGGTGCTAACTTGGTATTTTATAAAACTAAAAGTAAATGAACTACAATAGAAAATAGAGAAGAGAAAATAATAAATAAAAATAAAGACAAAGAAAAGGAAAAGGGAGAAGCATTCCTTTGGTCCAACTGGCCCAGGTGGCCAACCTGGCCCAGCCGGCCTCTCCCACTGCCCCGCTTAATCCTCCTCCCATCTAACCGAACCCTAGCCCACTCCCCACTCGCTCCCACGTCTCTCTCTCGTCCCCCACCCCCCCCCCCACCCCCCGTTTTGGATCTCGATCGGGCGCCCCTCACCTCACCTCACCACTCGACGGCGCCTCTCATCGCGCCAACCCCGTCGCCCCGAATCCCGTCGGCCGAAACGCCACGCCGCCCTCCTCCTCGACGGACCTCCCCGCCGGACTGCCTCCCCGTCACCCGTTGTCTCCGTCCTCCGCCTCGAACCGGACTGCCCTGGACCCTACACCCCCTGTGAGCTCCCTCTCCTTCGGTCGCCCGCACTCCTGTGCTACCGTCGTCGCCCGCACTCCCCGCGCCTGCGGACTCCTCCCTCGCACGCGCCTGGACCGCGCGACCCACCATGCCCAACCACCGCGCGTGCTCACGCTGACCGCGCCCTGCATCGGCCCCTCCTCGCGCGCGTGGTCGCGACGCTGCTGCACTGCCGTCGTCGTGCCCGGTTCACCTACAGTTCCTCCAGCCGCCGCCGTTACTTGCCTCGCGTCCGCAGCTCCTCTGACTTTCCCCCGCTTCGCCTGTGAGGCCGCCACGCTCCGCCCCGTCCAACCCGCGGCTCACCGTTGTTTCGACCGCCGCCTTGCTCCCCCTCCGCCGCTGCACCACGCCTTGCGCGTGCCCCCACCGCATCCTCCCTAGCGCGCCTCCTCGACCGGCTCCTCCTGCCGGCGGTCTCGACGAGCCCCCATGCTCCGGCCACGGCCACCGACGCAAGCCGCGCGCCCACGCCCCACCGCACGCCCCTGCTCTTCTCCACCCCGCCCGTGGTGCCGCTTGCCGGCCCTGGCCGAGGCCCCCCTGCTACGCAGGCATGCCCAGCCGAGGCCACGGCCTCGCCCTCGATGGGTGCCCGCACCCAGCGCCCAACGCCCGCCCGATAGCGCCCGAGACCCGTGCCCATTTGCCCGCTATGCGGGGGATGGACCTTGTGCCGGGGGAGGAACGCCGCCACGAAGCCATGCTTCGAGCGGCAAGATACTAGCAGGCACTACGGCGGTATCACTGCCGCAACATCCGCTCTAGGACGCTCGAGGTGGGTTACCTCGTCCTAAGGCGGGTGCTCTCCAGGGAAGGGCTGCATAACTTTCACCCTTGTGGGAGGAACCGTTTAGGGTCGCCCACGTCTGCAGGCCTGGCGCCGTGCTCCTGGAGATGCAGGACGCGGTCCCCAGCCAGAACTCCTGGAACATCCAGCACCTCCGGAAGTTCTACCCATGAAGCAAGGCCCGGCGCCTGTGAAGCAAGGCCCAGTGCCTGTGAAGGTCTCCGCTCATGACACTCGCACGTAATAATGAGTGGGGCTGTACACGCCCCGGAGTATCAGGAGTGCCGCCCTCGGGCCTCGGGAGCTCCCTCCCACGTCCTAGTGGCAGCACTTAGCTCCGCTCTGGTGAGAAGACTAGACTAGGTGCTGGACGCGGCTTTTTATTTGCTTTCTGTAGTTGGCTTCCCCTCTTTAATGAAAATTTTCTTTCTGGTGTTCCTTGCCAGCTTGGTTCCATCTCCCTTTGCCTTCGTTTTTGCCCTCGGTTCATTGTTTTAACCAGTACTCTCCTTCGCATGCCTAGCGAAAGGGCTGGACAGGTGCCCTCGTGAGCATTTTTCCTGTTCTTCGTGCGGTACCCTCGCTCGAGCTCGCAAGCTGGCGCACCACTTTCTATCCGTGCCCCTCGGGTACCGCGATGTGAAGCGCTGGGTCGTGGCCGGCTGCGCCTGCGACCAGGGCTCAGAAGGGCTCGGAAGAATAAGAGTTTCCTAACAAATTTTTGCAGCTCCTAGACGCCTCCCAAACCAAGGAGGCCTCGCCAGGTACTGGGAAATGCGCACCTCACGAGGCGGAAACTCATTCAAGCGCGTCAAGCTAAGTTATTTCTATGCACCTACATAAAACGTTGATGCTTCAACATGACACAGGAATGATAAAAGTAGCTTAGCAACTGGGAAATCATGGTTCGTTGCATGCCCCTACGGGCCCCAGACTTGTCTCTCTCTTAATGTAGGAAGAAAAGGAAGAATGAAACAAAAGTGGCACGCGCTGCCGCAGCAGTTTGCGAGGATGGGCCCATGGTGCTCTCCTGGGATCAACCAGACCCCTCCTCGCGCTTCACTAGGGCGCGGCGACGAGACGACCTGCGGCCACGCTCGAAGCGGGCGTGGCAGCTGGTCGTAGCCGCCACTGCTGGAGCTGTTGCCGAAAGAAGAGTTGTCGTAGCTGGACGAGCAGCGGCCAGCGCCGTGGGCAATACCATCCTCACCCTCGTCACGACCGTCACCAAGGCCGAGCACCTCACCACCATCGTAGTCCTCAGGAAAGCACCCGATGCGGCGGCCGTCTTCTCCGAATACCCTCACATAGAGAGTCGTGTTGCCTTCGTACTTGAAGTGGAGGGTGCACCGCCTGCCCACGCTGCGTGCGCGAGCAAATGTCTGCCAGCCGCGGGCCAAGGTTGCGTTGCCCGCGAGGGAGACCTCCACCGCTACCGATGAAGCCTTGCTGCGGTAGCCATCAGCCTGCAGCCAGAGCCCGCCTGGACCGATGGCCGGATGCTCGCCGGCGACGAAGCGTGGGAGCTGAAGCCAGGTGCCGGCTGGGTTCTCCGACCACACGAGAAACTCTGGCAGCCCCTCCGCTGAGTGAAGCACGGCCGGGGAGGCCGCGTGATCATGGCGCGCCTCCCTTCATCGACGGGGCTGCCACGACCTAGGCGACTCCCACCATGCGAAGAGGCACCGCCGCGGCCGTGAGGGGCAACGGCGGGGGTCGCGGTGTGCTTGCGGGGGCGGCCACCCCCCTCTTGCGCGGCAGTGAGCCGAGCCCCTCCTGGCGGGCCTTCCCCTTCTCTAAGGCCGAGAACCTCTTCGCAGGCGCCAAGGGTGTCGCTGCTAGCGATGAAGACAGGGAGAAGAAGGGAGCGGAGTAGGAGGGGATGATCGACGGGGGCTCCGCCCCTTCCTCATTTATAGCGGGAGAAGGCCAACCGGCTATCACACGATCATTTATATCGGAGTAGGAGCGGATACGCCCACGTCCCATCAATCGCCACGCGTCAACCAAGGCCGCAGGCTGTTGGGGACCGCGGTGCTCCGCACTTGCCCCTTGGCTTTGCCTTGAAGCCATGTCCGAGCACGCCTTGGGCCTAGGGGCTATTGTCGGCGTCCTGGGAATGGGGGTCCCCAGACTTGCTTGCCTGCGGCCCACGGCGTGGCTCCACCAGCGGCCCCGTACGGCCCATCTTTACCGGCAAACACTCAAGACCCTTGCGAGGGGCCAAGCCACGTGAGGTGGACGATGAAAGACCTCATCGGGGGCGGCCTCACCAGGCTGGCTCGCGAGGGGCGGAGAGATCAAGGCAAGGGGCACCTCACGAGGTTCCTTTGACGCAAGCCATGACGACCGGGGCCAAGCGGGCTCTAGGCGGGCGCCAGCGCACACAGTGTCCTTGTTTCCACTTTGGTTCTAAAGAGGCAAGCGCAGGCGAGGAGTCCTGAGGCATCAGGCAAAGGTTTCCATATGGGTGCAACAAGACCAAGACCAGTAGGATGGCAGGACGGAGGTCACCGTGCAGGCCAAGGTGGCATCACCACCAGAGCCTTTAGCAGGCGAAGACCACCTTTTGTCAGGATAACTTGTACTGGTTGTCCCCCTTCGAATTTGGCTGTTGTTGGATCCCTTCCCACCTAACATTTGGGGAGAGGACCGGGGCCTCTATAAATAGGGCTAGCCACCACAGTGGGGGGGGGCAACTGATCTTGGGCCATTCAGATCACCCTCACACACACAAGCTCGTCGATCCCAAGAACACCTCTCCTCAGGAGGTTGTTCTTCCCTTGTACTTGTTCATCCTCAACCAAAGAGGCAATCCACCACACCACACTGGAGTAGGGTATTACACCACATCGGTGGCCCAAACCAGTATAAACCTTGTGTCTCTTGTTCTGTGAGTTTGACGCGCTGAGCCTTGAGATCGGGCGTGAGCTAGGGGGAGGAGAGATCTTTGTGCGCAACCCAGTGTTCGAACCTCAAGGGTTTTGCCGGAACCCTAAATCCTTCAGAAGCTTTGTGGGTTTCATTTTCTGATGGAAATGGAACCGGGGCTGGAGCCCTTATCTTAAAAAATGAACAAGAAGCTGCTAGCTCATGGGACATTGCTTCATTTTAGGTGAGCTGCACCAAAAGGTCCCATGAATTGAATCAACCATGTTGGTGACTGGTGTCATCCCTTCTACAATGGTGTTAACTGCAGATATGGTTCCCATCACGAGGTATGTTCCTTTTTGGTTTGACCGTTTGCCAAAGATCCTGCATGTTGAGTCTGATCTGTGCTACTATTTTTGGCATTGCCATGATAAAGTAGTAATGTTATTATTTTGCACTTTAATCTAGTGGCACTATTAATTTCAGGCAATGTTTTGGCACCACTAGTGCCCCTGGTTTTTTATATATCAAAAGAGGGGGTTTCCTCTGATTTCATTAAAGAAACCCAACCATAGAGAACCATTATCAGACAACATCTCAGTGTAAACGGACAGTTAGGCAACTACTACTAGAACAGATTGAGTACTAGCAAGAGACAAGTTCACCACATAAGCTAGGCAGGTAGGGGGACGCAACACCAGCTCGACCAAGTTTGGATTACAACCCAAATGCTACCACATAAACATCAGGGGGAAGATAGGGACTGAAAGAGCCAGCTTCAGCATCCCAGTCTAAGCACCCCCGGCCTCTAACCTTGCGAGGCACGGTACACCTCGTTTGCCACCTGCTCGACCCTAGTGCCACTGATAAAATGAAGTAATAATACAGATAAAATAGAGCGAGTGTCCTCTCTATAATTTCATTTCCAATGTAGATAAAGAAAGTGCTGCTCTTTGTTAGTATATGTTAAATCAACTAGTCCCATTGTTCATGTTTAAGCGTGTCTGCAAACTGGGGTGCTTAATTTTAGTTCATCTGCACAAAAAATAGAGATTGGAATGTATCAAGGCCCCTCCTTGTACTACTGCTGAAGATTGATGTTCATCACTGGCAGAAAGTGTACTGGGGAGACTTGGGTCGATTTCAAGTATGAGGCGTACCGTATGAGGCGTCGCATGCCCCATCTCGCCCTCTCAGCATGGCATACTATGATACTATTACAATATTTTCTTCTATTTATTAGTGTATGTTTCATCAACTAGTGCCACTATAATGTAATCACACTTCTTCATTATCTATGCAAACAGGGTTATTTAGCTGCATTTTGGTGGAACTGCACAAATGTACGGATGGAACCAACATATATGCAGAGTGCGATGTGTGCCAAGTAAAAATTACTGACACCAACCATGCTCCATGCATGCATTGGCATCCACAACCAGCAGTGGAATGTGTGGCGCTCTCTGTGGACGGATCTTTCTCGGCAGCAAATCCTCTAACCTAATACTAGTAACTTGAATTGGCAGTTTTCTAGAGAGTACTCTTTTCTAAAAGAAGCACCAATCTATTTTCCTTTATTTGTACACAGTGTCACAACTTTGACCGAAAGGTCCAGAGCTATTTTAGGGTGATTGGCGTAGTACTCGGAGACTGATTGTAAGCATGATTTTCATTAGCTGTCACACTGACTGTAAGCATGAGTAGATGGAAGATTAGGTTAGTGTGAAGCTTACCTTAAACCCTACCGCCGCCGTTGAAATGAGGCGAGCGTCGAGGGAACCGTGGATAACGGCGGGGAAGCAACGTTGTGCCATCCAGCCTCCTCTTGCGTTGGGAGAACGGATACTCCCGTGGCTCCGGCTGGCTCTCCACCCTCACGAACGGCACACCGTACTCGATCGATTCGTTATCCTCTGGGTGCTCGACCTTCGAACTCTACGCCCACCACCTCCGCCTGACTTTCGCCTCAGGCGAATTTGTCTACTCCATCGCCCAGAGGAGATACTCGATGAACTCAAAGGGCTGCGGCGTGACTGCCGCCGAGGAGTACATCGCCGTTGTCTCGCTCTTTTCGCATACATTGCCACATGGCCCTCAGCGTCCTTGAAATCTCTCACTCATTGTCAAACCAAGTAAGGATCTCCTTCAACTTGGCAAACTTTGCCTGGTCGCCGATAGCGATCTGCCTGATTCGCTGCTGCATCCTCTCCATAGATGTCCTGCTGAGTGGTCCGGTGCTAGCTTTGGAAGATGGGAGGAGAGGCGGTGGTATTGCAAAAGAGAAGAGGGAGAGGCGAGACGTTGGTTTTGGAATGGAGATGATGGAGAGGAGATAGGGTGGTTTTGCAATGGAAAAGAGGGAGAGACGAGATGGTGGTTTTGGAATGGAGATGATGGAGAAGAGACAAGGTGGTTTTGCAATGGAGAAGAGGGAGAGGCGAGCCAGTGGTTTTGGAATGAAGATGATGGAGAGGAGAGGAGGTGTTTTTGCAATGGAGAAGAGGGAGAGGAGTGTGCGGCAGCAATTTAGGATAGGACGAGAGGGCCGGCGCGCTGTGACTGGATCAAAATCAAAATCAATTTACCCTTAAATTAAGAAAGCGACCCCACATTAACTAGTCTCCCTTTTATTCTGGGTCATAATTGACCATGATTTTCACAAATAAAATATATTTTATACATTGCAAAAATAATATAATTTGAAATTACTTTCAGATACGAATGAAATGATACAATTTTTTGTGATATGCATTCACATTTTGCTTGTCAAATACAGTACGTGGTCAAACTTTGACCCAAAATATGCAAAACAAACAAATAAGGCACTGCCTCAGGTGTTCCGATCTCCTCCTGCACCTTTGTGCACTCGCCGTGGCGCCGCTATCTGCCGGTGCGAACATGCTGAACAAACGAGAGGAATCTGGAGAGGATTGTACATGTAGAGGCGGACAGTCAGGACCCACCAGGTATATGGCCGTACGCAAGCAACAACCTCATTGAAAAAATACTTCCTCCTAATGCGATACTGACATTGGGGCCCACGCGTTTGTCAACATAGTTACATTTTTTTAGGTGCTTCAACGCAGTTACTGAAGGAGATAAATTCACAACGAAGCCGGGGAGCTGGCAGGTATCCTTTATTATCACTGGGGCAGCAAGTATCAGTAGGGTTGTGGGCTGCCACGTTTAGGCTTTCTTTTTTAACATGCGTAGCCAACGAAATGCTGGTTTGTATTTTCTTGAGCGCCGTCATGTATCGACCGGCCTATGGACCTCCCATCCGAGGTTTTATTTTTCCTGAAATATCGACAACCCAATTTATGTACTTTTTTTGAAGAAAATGCAGAGGTCTGTTCTATTTTTCTACAAAAGAATAGGAACGCCTGGTCCAACTTATGTTTCCCTTCTAACTATATTATATATATTTAAATTGTTTTATATGTTATTATATATTATTGTTATTATCATCATATATTTAATAGATACTTACATATGTAAGAAAACAATATCCCACATCTTATTAACATATAAAAATAATTTCTTAACAATAAAATCCTCGATTTTTTTGGTAACGAACATCCTGGTGATTGTGTACAAAAGCTTGGTAAGATTTAAGGACCAATGTAATAATAAATCACTTATTATTTAAGTATATTTATAACAAAATTCTCGACCCCTGTTTATTTTTTTATAACATTGATGCACCTAACCTAACATTATAATTAGATTCAGCCCAGCAAAATCGTGTATTTCGAGAAAGTGCAAATGGCCTCTAATTTTTAGGAAAAAATAAATGGGCCGCATGGATGCTACATTATTTGTTCACCCAACCCAGCAAATGGACTGTAATTCTGAAAAAAGGAGATCAAATTGACTGTAAATTCTGAAAAATGGTTTGTTCACCCAGAGCCAAGGGACGCTGCCGTAGAAAGAGGAGGGCGCGGAGCTCATGGCCCGACAGGCTACGGCATACTGCATCCAAGATGGTGAGTTATACAGGAAGCGGCCAAATGACGTTTCCTTGCAATGCATATCCAGAGAACAGGGGAACGAGTTGCTAGCCGACATACACGATGGAGACTGCGGGCACCACTCGTCGTCACGAACCCTCGTCGGCAAGGCGTTCTGCAGCGGGTTCTACTGGCCAATGGCGCTCAACGACAAGACCGAGCTAGTGAAGTCCCGCTAGGCATGCCAATTCCACGCCAAGAAGATCCATTAGCCAACTCAGGGCCTCCAGACCATCCTGCTCTCGTGGCCACTTGTATTCTGGGGGCTGGATATCTTAGGCCCATTCCCTCAAGCGCTTGGGGGCTACCGCTACCTTTACGTCACCATCGACATGTTCACCAAATGGGCGGAGGTAGAAGCTGTCCGCACCATCCCAGCCGGATCTACCGTCAAGTTCATAAAGGGTCTAGTAAGCCGGTTCGGGGTCCCTAATCGCATCATCACCAACAACCTCTCGCAGTTCACTAGCAATCTCTTCAAGACATATTGTGCTAACCTTGGAACGCAGATCTGCTACACTTCGGTGGCACACCCCAGGAGCAATGGTCAAGCCGAATGCACCAACGCGGAGGTCCCGAGAGGCCTCAGGACTAGGACCGTCAAGAAGAAGCTCGAGGCCTGTGGCAGTGGCTGGCACGACGAGCTCCAGTCTGTCCGCACAACCGCCACCACGCCAACAGGCGAGACCCCGTTCTTCCTCGTCTACAGAGCAGAAGCGGTTCTCCCTCACGAGGTCAAGCATCGCTCCGTGCGGGTCCTAACGTTTGATGGGACGTAGCAGGACGCCATGCGGGGGATGGAACTTGTGTTGGGGAGGAACGCCGCCGTGAAGCCACGCTTCGAGCGGCAAGATACCAGCAGGCGCTGCGGCGGTATCACTGCCGCAGCATCCGCTCCAGGACGCTCGAGGTGGGCGACCGCGTCCTAAGGCGGGTGCTCTCTAGGGAAGGGCTGCATAAGCTCTCTCCCATGTGGGAGGGCCCGTTTAGGGTTGCCCATGTCTCCAGGCCTGGCGCCGTGCGCCTGGAGACGCAGGACGGGGTCCCCATCCAGAACGCCTGGAACATCCAGCACCTCCAGAAGTTCTACCCATGAAGCAAGGCCCAGCGCCTGTGAAGCAAGGCCCCGTGCCTGTGAAGGTCTCTTCTCGTGACACTCTCACATAATAATGAGTGGGGCTGGAAACACCCCGGAGTCTTAGGAGTGCAGCCGTCGGGCCTTAGGGGCTCCCTCCCACGTCCTAGTGGCAGCACTTAGCTCCGCGCTGGTGAGAAGACTAGACTAGGGGCCGGACGCAGCTTTTCATTTGCTTTCCGTAGTTGGCTTGCCCCTCTTTAATGGAAGTTCACATTCTGGTGTTTCTTGTCGTCTTGGTTCAATCACCTTTTTCTTCTCTTCTTCCCTTGGTTCTTTGTTTTGGCCCGTAGTCTCCCTCACACGCCTCGCGAGGGGGCTGGACAGGTGCACTCATGAGCGTTTTTCCTGTTCTTCGCGAGGCACCCTCGCTCGAGATCGCAAGTTGGCGCACCTCTCTCTTCTAAGTCTATGCCCCTCGGGTACCGCGACACGGAGCACTGGGTCACAGCCGGCTACGCCTAGGGCCCTGGGCCTGGAAGAATAAGAGTTCCTTAACAATTTTTTGCAGTTCCTCGATGACTCCCAAGCCTACAACAAGGAGGTCTTACCAGGTGATGGGAGATGCGCGCCTCACGAGGCGGAAACTACTTCAGACACGTCGAGCTAAGCTATCTCTACACGCCTACATAAAACACTTGCTCCAACATGATGCAAGAGCAATAAACATAACATAGCAACTTGGAAATCACGGTTCATTGCACGCCCTTGCACGGCCCCATATTGGTTTCTTTTTCGAATGCAAGAAGGAAGGAAAGAACAAAACAAAAGCGGCGCGCACCCCCACGGCGGTTCATGAGGGTAGGCCCTTGGTGCCCACCGGGACTCAACCAGACACCTCCTCGTGCTTCACTGGGGCACGGCGACGAGACGATCCACTACCGCCTTCGAAGCGAGCAAGGTGGCGTGGCGGCTGGTCATAGCCGCCGCTGCTGGAGCTGTCGCTGGAGGAAGAGCAGCCGTAGCTGGACGATTTGCGGCCAGCGTTGAGGACGAGTCCACCTTCACCCTCGTCACGATCATCGCCAAGGCAGCACCTCGCCGCCGTCGTTGTCCTCGGGGCAGCATCCGATGCGGCGACCATCTTCCCCGAATACCCGCACGTAGAGGGTCGTGTTGCCGTCGTACTTGAAGTGGAGGGTACACCGGCTGCCTAGGCCGCGCGCGCGGCGAACGTCTTTCCATAATTACTAGTTCTCGCATATTTACTTTCCCGCTGCTACTGTTACAATCACTACAAAATACCAAAAACATTACTTTTGTTGTATTTACTTTTGTTGCCGCTACCACCACTATCATATTACTTTGCTACTAAACACTTTGTTGCAGATACTAAGTTTCCAGGTGTGGTTGAATTGACAACTCAGCTGCTAATACTTGAGAATATTCTTTGGCTCCCCTTGTGTCGAATCAATAAATTTGGGTTGAATACTCTACCCTCGAAAGCTGTTGCGATCCCCTATACTTGTGGGTTATCAGAACTACATGCACATGCTCGAGTGCATATAAATTGGTTTAAAAATCAAATCTGTGCCCTTGGGTGCATGCTTAGATCCCATTCAAGAAATGGGAATGAATTTAAAACACCAGGGCACGGTTGATTGCCGCCAAAACATTGAGATACTTTATTTTAAAATTTTAGTAAATCCAAAACTCGTCTGAAATTCATGAAACTTGGCATTCTATCATGGAGCGGCATCAGCATGCGGTGGTAAATTTTTTGTCCCATTTGGGGGGGCAGGTTTGGGTATATGCTTCTCACAAAACAGAGCTTCTCACAACAATCATGATGGTTTTGGTAGGGAACGTCCCTCCTTTGGGGATGAAACGATATCCATCTCCTCTTATTGCTTCCAAATTTTTTCTCGTGTCAACATAGAACAACAGGAGTGTTGTGTCAATTTTTATGATTTATCGGGGTTCTTTTGGACATTTTTATGCATTAACTGAGTTTTCAATGCACTTATGTGCATAATTCAAATTTAAACTACATGCACATGCTCCAGTGCATATAAATTGGTTGAAAAATAAAATATGTGTCCTTGGATGCATGCTTAGGTCCCATTCAAGAAATGGGAATGAATTTCAAAGGCCAGGGCACCGTTGATTGCCGGCAAAACATTGAGATGCCTCATTTTTAAATTCTAGTAAATCCAAAACTCGTCTGAAATTCATGAAACTTGGCATGCTATCATAGAGCGGTATCAACATGTCGTGGTAAATTATTTGTCCCATTGGAGGCGGGTTTGGGTATATGCTTCTAACAAACCAGAGCTTGTCACAACAAGCATGATGGTTTCGGTAGGGAACGTCCACCTTTGGGGACGAAACGATATCCATTGCCTCTTATTGCTTTTAATTTGTTTCCCGTGTCAACATAGAACAACATGAGTGTTGTGTTAATTTTTGTGATTTTTCGGGGTTCATTTGGACATTTTGATGCATTAACTGAGTATTCAATGCATTTATGTGCATAATTCAAATTTGAACTACATGCACATGCTCCAGTGCATATAAATTGGTTGAAAATCAAATATGTGTCCTTGGGTGCATGCTTAGGCCGGCAAAACGTTGAGTACTTTATTTTTAAATTCTAGTAAATCCAAAACTCGTCTAAAATTCATGGAACTTGGCATTCTATCATGTAGTGGCACCCGACATGTTGTGGTATTTTTAATGTCCATTTTGAGAGAAGGCGCACTAGAATAACGACAGCCAGCAAAGGCATTTTGAAAAAATAGCTGCCACTTTTAATGTCTAAAACGTTTGTATAATTCAAAATTTGTGCGTTCTGTTAACCATTCACGTGATTCCACGCACCTTGGTTTTAATGGTTGTAGGCGGTGCCGTGCAGACATCTGCTTGACCTTGACTGAACAGGAGGCGTGCGTGCGCCGTCCGGTGCGCAGGCTGACCAAGAGGCATGCTAGCTGTCCTCGAATGCGCAGGTTCACCGGGAAGTGTGCGAGCTGTACACTACGCAGGCTCACTGGGAAGCGAGCCCTTTGACTTCCATGGCCGCCCGCCTTGCTCGCATCCTCTCCATTAATGGCGCCCAAGCCACAGTTTAATTCGCTTTTTAAATATAAAACACTCATCGCAAACGTTTTAGTTAGAACACCCGTATGCAAACTGACAGCTTTCCCAGGAAGCCAAGAGAAAATGTGCTGAGTAGGATTTCTACAGCTCTTGATCGCAAACGTTTTAGATAGAACACCCGTATGCAAAGTGAGAGCAGCGCAGCATTTGTGCATCCCTTCAACGCAAACGGTAGTTTTGGATGACCCATGTGCAACCACTTACAAACAATTTGGTAAGATTTGTCCATCCTTGTAACACTGTGATTTGTCAAAATATGCACCTAAAAATCACTAGCACTATCTAATTTTTGCAACTAAAATTTAGTAACTAAGCATAGATTTCATTCATAGATTAAGCAGTCGTTCTTAATTTATACAAACAGTTCAACTCGACAGCTGAACCGGCCAACCTTTTCCCCAATTGTTGCCAACCAAGTATTCAAATAGCTAGATCAACTATATATACTAGATAATTTTAAGTACATTCTACAGTTCCACCACATCTATTGTCGATGAATTGAACAAAATAGCCCCTAAATACTACTACTACTGCGGAGGGGCTTTGTACTAATTCCGGCTGCCTCTGCTCTGCCGAGCGCACTCAGTAAGAGGTGGAGGAGGCGGAGCCTACCAACGAGCTAGGCAACCGCAATACGGTGCTTGCTGCTGTTGCAGCTTCAGCGACGCTCACCTCGAACGCCCTCTGCCACTCGAGACGACCCCTCTCAAAGCGGTGGTTCTCCTCGTAGATCTCCTGATTCCTTGCCTCTAAGGCAGCGTGTGCCGCGGCCATGGCGGCAGTAATGCTCTTTGCATGGTTGACGACGCGCTCCTCCTCCTCTCGCAGGAACTTGGTGTAGCGCGCAAGGTCGCTGACGCACGTGCGGGCATCCACGTCCGCCTCCCGCCTTCGGGCAGCGTTGGCGGAGCGGGTGATGACCCCGACGGTCGACGATGGGCTCGCGGCCACGGCGGCCGACGATAGGGTGGCGGCCACGACCACCACCTCCCGCCTTCGGGCCACGGTGGCGGAGTGGGTGATGGCCATAGTGGCCGGCAATGGGGTGTCGGCTACGACGGCCACCTCCCGCCTTCTGGTCGTGGCGGCGGAGCGGGCGATGGCCCTGGCTTTCGAGGGTGGTGTGGAGGCAACGGCGGCCGATAACAGCTGCTGACGGGCAGCAACGGTGGAGCGTGTGGTGCGTGTTCTGCGCACACCCAATAGGGACGCCACGCGCACTACACTACGCCGGGGACAGCGCCGCCGCCGCGGTGTAGCCTCCTAGTTGGAGTTGTCCTCTGATGAAGGCGGAGTGGCTGACCGACAACAAAGGACCGGTGCCATTGGCGATTGTGGGAGAAGCAAACGAGATAAGCTACAGTGAGAGAGGGGAAAATGCAACGCAGGACTCGCCGGGAGTGAGGGTTTTTATAGTAGGCCGGTAAGCATTGGGATTTTTGGGGCTTTCATCGAGTCGGGCAGGAAGCTTGCGTGGGAACCTACGAGGTTGCGCGGGAACGGGCTCACTGACGATTCATTGGCGCCACCGTTTGGCCAAAAGAACGCTCCCGCGCGCTGCACAAGATTGCACTGTAAGCCGTCTGCAGCAGCGGGGTGACAAGACATGTGAGAGGAGGACGAAAGTCCACATACACATACGGTTAATAAAAAATGTTTGCGGTTTAATTACCTACTATACATATGATTTAACTAATCAAATACGAATGCATGTCGCCGAAGATTATGTAGTTGGATTTGTATTTAAACATAGTTTCCAATTATATAATTTTGATAACATGCATTAACATTTTGTTGGTTAAATTTGAGGGAAAGTATGGCACAGAATATAAAGGAGACTATAGAATAGACGGAGGTAGTAGCACACGACCGTTCTCTACGCAGCAACGAAACTGTCGGCCGGCTTGTAGGCAACCATTTCCTGCGTGTTCAACTGCTCTTTGCGTGTGGTTGCTTGTGGTTCAGACGGCCGCAGCGCGCTCTACTCACGTCCCGCCATGCGAGCTCTGCTCTCACATCCCTCCGGGTACTCTGCCCTTGTCCCTCCAAGCATGCTGCCAGTGTTTGGGGCTGACGCATGATCACGCACCTTCGTGTGCAAGTGGTTGCGCGGCGCGGCGCGGCGATGCAGTTACCCGCTGCAAAAACTGCCATGCGGACACCCCGAGAATCCATGCCGCCCATCCCCCTTTTATTCATGCGTCCATTTACCTTCATATCTCATCTCCCCATGACACAATAAGCACACCCACTAGGACACATACAGAGAGGACATCCAGCGGTTCGAATGGTGCTCCTCGTGGCTCCAATGGCGCTCCCAGCGGCCGACGACGACAATGGCAGGCAGTTCACCGCGCATCACCTAGTGGACACCCATGTGAGGGGGAAAGCCCTCTCGGTGGTGTACACGAACGATCCGGTCTAGGTGGAGATCTTCATCCAAACTATGGAGCAGTTCCTTGCTAAGGACAAGTACCGAGTGGTCGGCTTCGACCTCGAGTACACCATTGGTCACGCCGGGAATGATCAGAAGGTTGCTGTCGCCCAGTTGTGCGTCCGGCATGATGTGCTCGTCTACCACTACCACCTTGCCACAAGGCCTTTCGAGCATTTCTCCATGTTTACCAGCAGCTCCGACTATAGTTTTGCTACGGTGGACACCACCAACGATCTAAAAGCGCTCAAGGTTTCAGACATGAAATGCCCGAATCTTCTCAACATCCAGCACCACTACAAAGTCTGGGGCAGTGACAAAAACAAACTAAACTCCCTGGTTGACCTTGCCTCGGCCATCATCGAACCCTACTACGCGAAGATGAAGGAAGAGAGAAATAAGGAGAAGAACGCCTGGCACAGTGTGTGGCATGAGAGACTGGATGACCAACATGTCAAGTGCGCGGCCATGGACGCGTACACAAGCTACGAGATGTACAGGCAGATCGTTGAATGAGGAACTGTCTTCTTCCTAACCTAGATGAAGCATCGAGCCACATTCCAGTGGCGGGAGCATCACAAGATGTAGATGACTAGACGATCATTTCTCTTACTTTAGAATGCATACAATTGTTTATTGAGGTGTGTGCGAATGATCTGTCTAGTCACTTACACTACAAAAAAAAGACACTTCCATGATGATACGTGTTTGTCACGGTATGTAACGTTTTCTGTCATGCATGTACATCCATGGCAATTTTATGACAAAATCAAGATAGTCATACATGTGCTGTCATAGGAGTGTTCCATAACATTACCAAAATTATCATCACGGAAGTGTCCACTTCCATGATGATAAATGGCACGTCATGAAAGTGCTTTCGTCAAGGGTTTTCTGACACGTGGCATCCACCGTAATGGGTCTCCGTTAAGCTATCGGGTCTGGTTTCGGATCCGATAACCCGTTAACAGCCCGGACCAATGGGGATTTTCCACGTGTAAAATTCTCATTGGCCGGAGGAAACACGTGTTGGCTCACCGTTGGGACAGATTTCATCCACTCATTGGAGGAGGTGCCTATGATAGGTCGACATGTGGCACGGCCCAACAGTGGCCCATTCCGGCGAAAAAGGACGGCGCAGTAAAAATTTGCAGGCCGGCAATATAAGGCCTACTTGTGTCAAGTCCATTTAAGCCCACGGCCCATATGAGATGTGCCAATTCGGCCCATCAATGGCCCGTTAAAGATTTAACACCATTGCAGCCCATCATCAGTTTGAGCCCGTTAACAGCCCGCTATATATTTGGGCTCAATATCGGCCCGATGTGATTTTGGCCTGTTAACAGCCCATTCAAGGGATGGTCCAATTTTCAGTATGTACATCTTTCGACCTTTTAGCGACCCATTTAAGTGTTGGGCAATTTCCAGCCCGGTGTGTCTTTCAGCCTGTTGACGCCCCATAAATGAGTTGGGCCATTTGTAGTCGGACCTTAGTTCTGGCCTTTTAGTGACCCATTTAAGTGTTGGGCCAATTTCCGGCCCAGTGTGTCTTTCAGCCTGTTGACGACCCATAAATGAGTTGGGCCATTTGTAGTCGGACCTGAGTTTTGGGCTTTTAAGAGCCCATGCTCTTCATGGTCCAATACCAGCCTGGTTTCACTTTCGGCCTGCTAAAGGCCCACAACACAGTTGGGCCATTTAGTGTATGACCTGACTTTCGGCCTCTTAGCGGCCCATGCTCTTCATGGTCCAGTACGAGCCCCCTGTCTCTTTCGGCCTGCTAAAGGCCCACGGTATAGTAACGGTCTGTTAACCACCCGTGAAATCAAATGGTCCCACCTATCGCCCGCTTCGATGTCGGCCTGTTAATTACCCGGGAGGTAAGAGGGCAGACCATTAACTTTTGGCCTGGTAATGACCCATTAACTTAATGGGCACACTAAAGTTCGTACATGTCTTTAGGCCCAATTAGATAATTTGAGCCCATTACGACGAGCAATTATGCACAAGACCAAAACAGATCAAGCAAACATACGGGATACAGGGAAAAACGTTTCACATCCAACATATATTACAGAAAATTACATACACTGGGCAATCAAAGATTGATGCTAGTGCAAATAAATGACTAGAACCTAATGATCTACAATGTCACAATCTGCAACCTTAGCATGGATGACGCCCATAAGCATGTGGGCAAGTTCTTGCTGCTTTGCTACACTTTCTCTGAAAACATTGTTCATTTGTAGTTGTGCACGAATGTACACCTCTGATTCCTCCACCATTTCCATCATTGCTTCAGCCATTAATTTGTTCAGAAACATACATTTTTTCCGTTGCATTCGAGACAGAGGAAACTAAACAGATTCAGATGGTAATTTTGGCAGGCTTGTATTATTGATAGTGGTGAGTGTCTCTACCACTGCATCATAACATAAATTAGGAGGGCAACCGAACAGATTAATCATGAGTAATTGCCATATTACCTGGCCTAGATTTATTGGAAAGAAACACTGGGGTTGCCTTGCTATTTTCAGAGTTTGTCTTCTTATCTTCAGCAACCTGCACCAAATTAACACACTAGCATTGCTATCATTGGCCAGGTCAGATAATAGGAAAGCAACATTGAAACAACGAACATTTCGGCAACTAGCCTACACCAAATTAACACAATATGGCACATATATCATCAGCCAGGAAAGGTAATATGAAAGCAACATTGACGAAATGAATGAATGGGCAACCAGAGCAGCACTACAATTCCGTGATGTGCATGATATGAGATAGTACACTCATGCAACTCAGTATGCAAAACTACCAGGAAATTTTCCTTACAAAAATCAACATTGGCGCCTTTAACATTTTTCTAGAACTAATTTTAGATCAGATAAAGGTTTGATTCATGCAAATTAACAAATTACATGCTAATGTAAAAATATAGTGATATACAACAAGTACTTACATCAGCATTGGAGCATAGAGAGTTCCCGCAAATTAACAAATTACGTGCTAATGTAAAAATATAGTGATATACAACAAGTACTTACATCAGCATTGGAGCATAGAGAATTCCCGCAAGATATTTTCCTCGAATATGATCCCAATGGAGGAATTCTTCTATCGTTTAACCTTATTTTCTAAAAGAGAGATGTGTAAGAAACATGTAGATAATATGATCAGAATGCTATAAAATTTCATGATGCGAGGATACGCACACTCTTCTTAGAATGGAGTAGACATATTTTTGCTGGATTGGAGCGGACTAGTTCTTTGGACACTGAAATCTGCTTATTATCAGTGGGAGTTGGGTTTCTCTATGCTGGAGCGGTATCTATGAAAACTGGAGTTGGTTTATTATCTCCTAGCGTTTGGATCTTTTGCAAAGACCTGGTTTGTAACCCTTCAGATTCTAACATAGACGTCTTCCCCTTGTGTGCCTTATATAAAAGAATGGTGTTTCAATTATAAAACATGCTACAACAAAGATGGAATAGGTACTGAAAAATAGAAAGGCATGACATATTAACATGCATTCCCTCCATCCGGAAAAAAATGCATGGGTCTAGGCATATTTCAGTTCTAGATACATCTAGTTTTATCCATTTCTGTGACATGTAATCCAGATGGAGGGAGTATGATGTAAGAGCTAGGGATACGACAGGACAACAGTGTAGAAAAACACTTCTTGAATGTAAAACTGTATGCTAGCGGAATACATATAGAAAAACACTAAGGCAATGTCAGGACCACGATCCTAAGTCACACCGATCTAGCATGTAACACATCATATCAATTTGCGGCCTCACGCAAGGTATTCCCACGAGTGCCACCTTACCTAGCCCGGGACCGTTTGTGCCTTTTGGCTCACGTATATGATAGTGTAGCTAGCATCCATATGACAAAAAACCCAGGCTGACATGACTGGTCATGAACCCAAAGTGGCACTAACTTACGGGGACAGGCATACATGACCCAGCCTCGAACGTGTCGGTCATCAGCGCGTGAATCCGGGCTGTAGCAACTGGGCTAACAGGACTCCGGGAACCCGAGCTGTAGTAGGCTAGCAGGACTCCGGAAGTCACTGCGTGACATTTCCTCGAAGGGACAGACACATGAACGAAGTGGATCACATGCCGGCCAATCTAAGTGTTCCGGAGCAGTAGTAACTAGGCTAGCAGGACTCTGGTAAACCGGGCTGAAGCAGACTACCGTGGCTCAGTGGAAGCACTAGACTACATTTCCCCATAATAGAGGCTACCAAGGATAAACAACTAGGTTGTCGGATCCCACACATACCAAGCATTTCAATCATACACACAATATGCCCAGTATGTGTAAATACAACATGGCATCACAACAAAACTCTACAACTCAAGTATTTATTCATTAGGCTCCGAAGAGCCAGATATTACAATCATGGGTCTAAGGACCCAGCATTCAAGTCATACAAGCAACAAGCACAAGTGGAAGCTTAACTTGTCTGAGTACAGACAACTACAAATGAAAAGGCTGAGAAGTCTAACTATCTACAAGACCCTGCCGATGGCACAAGATCGTAGTTGAGGTAACAAGCTAAACGTTGAAGTCCAAGCAGAACTACTAGCGAGACTGAAGTCTCTCTACAAAAACATAAATTAAGCAAACGTGAGTACAAATGTACCCAGCAAGACTTACATCAGAACTACCTACGTATGCATCAGTATCAACAAAGGGGGTGGTGGAGTTTGACTGCAGCAAACCATATTTGACTCGGTGGCTATCTTGTACTACGACTGCAAGTAACTCTTTTGAGGTGGCGCACACGAGTCCACGTATTCACAATATCAATACACCACTATGGATTTGCTCCCGTCTCCCTATGAGAAGGCCATCCATAGCACTCATGCTTATCTTTCGCATTTTAGAGTATCCACTTTCACTTGTCTATGAACTGTACAGGCAACCCAGAAGTCCTTTACCACGGACACGGCAATTCGAATCGATGATGTTAACCCTGCAGGGGTGTACTTCTTCACACACGCTCTTGCCACTTGCCACCATGTACACGTCGTGTATCTCGGCAACCTTCAAGCGGAAGCCTGGCGAGGGAGCCGACCCGACCTGACTAACCACACAAGTCTCTAGTCCAGGTTTATCGCCTATTCGGATTCCATCCGCAAGGAGATCCGGTCGGGGTGTCGCTCATGGCCCAAAACGATGATTGCAGGGTTACCAAGCCCACCTCAATGGATGGATCTACGCTTGGTACACCATGCCACGGTGCCTAGTCTGTCCCAAGCCCACCTGTACCCGGTGCCACTTGGTAGACTACTAATACAACCTACAAACACTAGAAACTAGTTGCAACTCCTGGAGAGAGATCGAGACGGTTAATAGGCCGAGATGGGTCGAGTTACCGGTACCCAATGTGTGGTAGTAACTATTCAAGGATCACAAACACATAAGTCAGTTCCTGAGGACGGTTTCAATGAGACAACCCACCATGTACTCCTACATGGCCTCTCACCGCTACCTTTACCAAATCGTGTTCACACACTTAGCTCTCAACAGTAGGACATGTTCACAACTTTCCAATTCATCCCCGATGAATCAGACCTGACACAACTCTAAGCAATAGCAGGCATGACAAACAAGCATGAATGAGTAGGCACATCAGGGCTCAAACGTCTCCTACTCATGCTAGTGGGTTTCATCTATTTACTGTGGCAATGACAGGTCATGCAGAGGAAAGGGGTTCAACAACTGCAGCATGTAACAGTTGAATTGTTGTTGTCCTAATGTAGTAAAGGAGAGCAGGAGCGAGAGAGTGGTATTGTATCGGAATGAACAAGGGGGTTCTGCTTCCCTGGCACTTCTGAAGATAATATAGCTCTTCATCGGTGTCATGGATCTCATCATCGGAACCATGTCTACTGAGAGGGAACAAACACTGGCCACAGAGAAAGAACACAATCAATGCAATGCGACAATATGATGCATGATCATGACATGGCAATATGCTGTGATTTGAGCTAATGCAACTAACAACAATTTAAATGAAGTTGGTTTGAATGCAAGATTCAAATTCAAACTCCATATGTGATTATTCAAATGCTATTTATATGATTGGTCCTAAACAACAACTATAATTTGTTCTAACATGCATGAAAATGGTACAGATGGTAGATTGATTTTTTCTGATCATTTTTCATATATAAATATTTTCATTTGGAGTTACAGATAAATTTCTATGTTTTTTAAGTTTACACTATTTTCTGGAATTTTTTGAAATATTTTAAATCCAGAAAATGTTTAACTGCATCAGCGTTGTGCAAGCATGACGTCAGCGAGTCAGCTGAGGCTGACCAGGTCAAACCTGACGACCGGGTCCCACATGTCATTGGATCACTATTAACTGGGAGTTAATCCCGTGTTGACTAGGATTTGACCCGCTGCGGGGCCCGCCTGTTAGTGTCTGTTAGGGAGGGATTAGTGGTGATTAGCGCCTAACTAAGCGACCATGTCAGCCCGCTGGAGTTTGGCCGGCGGCGACCTCAAACTGCGGCGGAAGCTCGCCGGAAAATAGCTACGGGGCTCTGTTTTGCGCGTGGTTTGCGTCTACGGGTATTTGAAGGTGCGCCACATCCAACTGGGCGAGCGACAGCGGCTGGGGTGGCCTGTAATCGCCGAAGACGAGCTCGAGGCGGCGGACGGAGTTCGGCAAGCATGGGTTCGGTGTTATAGTGCACGGGAGGGTTAGCGGATGGGTGCGCTCGGCTCCTGGGAACATGTTGAGTGCGTTGATAGGCTCGGACGCGAGTGGCGGTGGCTAGAACAATGGTGGCGTCATGCGCGGCGGAGTCGAGCTCTCGGCCATGGCGGAGATGCATCCCGGAGCTCGCGAACGCGAGGGGGAAGAGAGGTTTTCGGCACGGAGGCTCACAGCGGGTCTGGCAGCAACAACGGCGAGATGCTCGGCGGGCTCGGGGAGGCGCTCGGGGCAGTGAATCGACGACGACGATCTTTGGTGGCCGACGAGGGAAACGGCAGAGCTGGCGGGTCCAGGGGCTTCCGGCGCCGTGCGGCTTGGTGAGGAGGAAGAGGGGGACGATGGGGAGCTCGTAGGTAGCTTAGGGTGTCCTCGGAACGACGGTGGCTGCGGTTGTGGCGAGCGGCGTCGACGGCAGCACTCGGGTGAGCTCAGGGGAGAGAGCCAGGGGAGGGGAAAGTGAGCACGAAGGGGGAGAGAGAGGCAGGGAGGTGCGTGGCCTCGTGGGGGGCGTCCAGGAAGGCACAGAGAGCAGAGGTGGCCGCAGCGTGTGTGCACGCGCGGGGAACACACGCCCTCCTGCCTACTGGCAGTAGGTTGAAGACGGCGCAGCAGCTGGTGGGCTGGGCCGCCAGGCAGGTAAGTGCCAGGTTAGTTTCCTTCCCTTTCTTTTATATTTTTCTATTTTGTTACTGGATTTAGTAAAATACTAAATCACTTCATAAAATCCTGAAATAAATTTATAGGAACTATTTGAATTATTTCCAACAGCCCCCAAGTACTTCCAGGATTATTTGGACATTTAAAAATATTTATAAGATTTAAATGTCCAAATTCAAATACTTATGAATGAGCTCAAAAATCCAAAAATGACATAGAAATATGTCCATCATTGTTGGCAGAGGTTTTCACCTTTCTCAGAAATCATGTACATTTTCAAAGGCATTTTTGGGTTCATTGAAAATGATTTTATTTTGAACCTAGTTGAATTCATTTTGTTCTAGGGTTCTGAACATCCCCATTTCAAGTTTAAATGAAATTTAGACATGATGCAGCAACCAAGCTAGTCCAAGTGCATAGCAAGGCTAGGGATGTGACAACTCACCCCGACTAAACAAGAATCTTGTCTCGAGATTCAAGACGTGAGGTAAGAGGAAAGGGGGTCACAAAACTATCATAGTCTTCAGGATCAATTTGCCCTTCTCGAAGATGTTGATTCATTGCTTCAAATTGATCTTGACGTCTTTGCTTTCAATATCTCTACCCAACACGATGACGACAGAAGGAAACTCTATAGAAAATAATATCCTCGAAGATCGAACACTCAAGATCAACTCACGGAGTGAGACGTAAGAACACCTCTTGAGTTGATACACAAACACACACCAGGAGCAACGTAAGAAGTAGATGACGGAGGTTCATTGGTAAGCAATAATTCCATGTCTAAGTAAGATGGTGCATGGTTTCAAAATAGCAAGGAGATGATTGCCATGATTCTGTAACGTGACACCTTAGGGAAGGTGAGTCATAGAAATATTCCCTTGAGTGGCAAAAATAATTACTTTTGATACAAAGATCATTGAAACTCTTTATAGCAGCCTAAGGCAATCATAATCGATCATTTGAAGGAGTTCGAAAGAATGACATACTCGGACTAGAATGGATGATGTGGACTACCTTGTTGAGGACAACATAATGAATGATTTTTGCCTATCATCGGAAATGGGTGGGACCCATGGTAGTCCACATTTGAAGATGACCCTGGCCAGCAACTGCTGAGAAGGGCAGCCCATGGGAAATTGGCACCATGGCGGTGCAGGCTGGGAACAAAATGCAAATGTTGGGAATTCCAACCATCATATCTGCCTGAGATTTAGATCTGGTTAGAAATAGGATTCTTCAGACTCAACATGTCTGAAAAAAGAGTTGCAACACAAATCGACGAGATAACGTTGCGAGATTCTCGAGAAACTAACTATGGTAGTAAGCTCCAAAACATGAGCTCGTTCTGCTACACACCTGTGAACACGCTGTCCTAGACAAGCATGACCACATAGTAGTCTTACAACAAAACACTACCGAATTCTGGTTGGTAACCATTATCGAGGATAACAGAATCTTGTGCATGAACTAGTATTAGCACAACAAACTCCTTTTCCTTGAGCAAATCAATCAGTGGCTTGGTGTGCTAGGGAATACATATGGAGTGGAGGTAATTAATCTACCAAACCATAAAATACATTCGCACATGCATAAGTGACTTGGGATGGTACCAGAGGAAACAAAAACAATCTTTCTCAAACTCAGGGCGGCAACTTGCACCAAATGCACATGAATTCGATGAAGTCACTTCTTCCATCTAAGCATAAGCTTCATGAACAGAACACGAAGGCATTGCTTACAAAGTTTCCAACACTAGGTTGATGTTCAACATGAATCATGGAGGAGACAACAATGCTGCTAATGGGCTCAACAACAACTCATCGAAATTTCCATATCACTGGACTTCCACCATTATGTGAACAATGTGGTAGTATTGGTCAAACCAAAAGATGTAATGGTGTATGCTCGAGGGATCAACCACGAGTAAGACAACATTACGAATATCATTGGTTCTAATTTGATTTGAGGATAGCCCATACTCGAATCAAAGTTTGGACAAGACAATAGATCCAACAACTGATATGAGGACCAATTGATGAAGATATCCTTTTTCTTCAACACACACTCAAAAAGATATCCCTTAAAATGAACTAAGTCAGACAAGCTTTTATCTTCCAACTCTCCAAGTTGTTGTTCAGCTTAACCAACTAGGTCAAGGTATCCAACACAGATTCTTGGAGAAAGAGTGGTTTATAGGAAAACCATTTGATCACGAGCTCAACATAACGGTCAGGGGACAACCTGGTGATACTTCCGGGAAGATATCCGGAAAATCACGAACCACCAATATGTCTCTAAACTAGAGAACAATCTTGCTTTTCAGGGCAAGACGGTATGATCAAAAGAGTGAGATATTAGCACAATCCTAACTCATTGATTGAGGAGTGCACCAGGAAATATGGACTAGGTAGCACGATCAATCTTAGAATGATAATTCAATATCCAACACGCTAAGAATGAGGCTATTGTCCATTTAGTTACCAAGCAACGGAGTTGCTTGGAGTATTGATTTCACACATCACAGTTCACTTGTCGGCATTCCGGTTGCGGCAACACGGGACCGAGGAATGAATGATGATGGCGAGAAGTATCACCTGCAACAAGAATTCATAAGGGTTGGTGCAATTCTCATGAGATTCCTGACATAAAGAGGGCAACGCTCCATATTAGAGTAGAACAAAAGCTGGATTAGCATTTTGATCTGCGGAGTACAACTACTTTGACCCAATCCTAGAAATGGATGAGGTACTGGAGTTTGTTTCTCCTAGTCATTCTGAAATAGAACGGCTTGACGGACCATAATAATAATAGGCATCGATGAACACGATTGCACACATACTCTTGACTATCAACTGATAGATGATGGTCGGAATACAACTGAAAATGGACAGTTCAAGGAGCATATAACTTTCTAAATTGTGGATGCATAGATTAGAACGTCGAACAAAGCTCAACATATTTCTTCCAGATAACCCATGCATAAAGGTAGGAGCGGGAGAGTCACAAATATAATGGAGAACTCATTAAGAGTACTCTCATTGTGATCTTTTGGTTCAGGAGAACTTCTGCCATAAACAGTTCATGGTATTTGGAAGAAGGAAATACCACGAACCTCGAGGACTATCACAAAGGTTACTAATATCCTAAAGGAACTAGCAAACACCATCAACATGAATGAGTATAGTGAATCTCGGGTTCAAGAACCCAGGAGTGGAATGCCTACTGACTAAATGGCATCACGGGATGCTTTCGAGAGTGACGGCCAGAATCATCACACTGGGACACAAAACATGGCTAGATTACCATGTGATACTCTAAGACACCTCGGGTCATAATTGTAGCTCCAACATATATGTCGAGGCAATAACGTACCTCAACCCACCGATTAGTGTGGTTAATCTGGCCCAAAGGAACATCGGGAATGGGAAGAAGGAATTTGCAAATGCATCAGATTGTTTAGAAATCGGGGATGATCCAGACAGCATAATGGCTGTAATGATCCAAAAGGATTTGAGACATCTTGCAAAAATGGTGGCATATCCACTTAGCATCACAATATCAAGGTTATGAGACAAAATGTTAACACACAGAAGTAGTAGGAACTGACTGAGACTTGAATCCATTAATCCTATAAGTCTACGGATTAGTAACACGTGATCCTGATAGAAAGAAGGGAAGTCTAGTTCCTTAACCCTGTAGGAAAGAATAGGGTGACTCAGATCAGAAGGACATAAGGTAAAGGAGTTAAAAGAGCCTTACGTTCCCTTCCACAATCAATTCCCTTATATAACTACATCATTTCTAGACACGACTTCGACCAGCTTGGCTTGGTAACCCTACAGGCAGTCAGGCTCTGATACCAAAGCTGTCAGGACCGCGATCCTAAGTCACACCGATCTAGCATGTAACACATCATATCACTTTGCGGCCTCAGTCACGATATTGCCACGGGTGCCACCTTACCTGGCCCGGGACCGTTTGCGCCTTTTGGCTCACGTATATGATAGTGTCGCTAGCATCCATATGACAAAGAACCAGGGCCGACATGACTAGTTGTGAACCCAAAGTGGCACTAACTTACGGAGACAGACATACACGACCCAGCCTCGAACATGTCGGTCATCAGCGCGTGAATCCGGGCAGTAGCAACTGGGCTAACAGGACTCCCGGAACCCGGGCTGTAGTAGGCTAGCAGGGCTCCGAAAGTCACCGCGTGACATTTCCGCAAAGGGACAGACACAAGAATGAAGTGGATCACATGCCAGCCAGTCTAAGTGTTCCGAAGCAGTAGTAACTGGGCTAGCAGGACTCCGGTAAACCGGGCTGTAGCAGACTACCATGGCTCAGTGGAAGCACTAGACTACATTTACCCATAAGAAAGGCTACCAAGGATAAACAACTAGGTTGTCGGATCCCACACATACCAAGCATTGCAATCATACACACAATATGCTCGGTATGTGTAAATACAACATGGCATCACAACAAAACTCTACAACTCAAGTATTTATTCATTAGGCTCCGAAGAGCCAGATATTACAAACATGGGTCGGAGGACCCAGCATTCAAGTCAAAGAAGCAACAAGCACAAGAGGAAGCTTAACTTCACTGAGTACCAACAACTACAAATAAAAAGGCTGAGAAGTGTGACTATCTACAAGACCCTCTCGAGGGCACAAGATCGTAGCTGAGGTAACAAGCTAAACGTCGAAGTCCATGCAGAACTACTAGCAAAACTGAAATCTCTCTGCAAGAACATAAATAAAGCAAACGTGAGTACAAATGTACCCAACAAGACTTACATCAGAACTAGCTACATATGCATCAGTATCAACAAAGGGGGTGGTGGAGTTTGACTGCAGCAAGCCAGTTTTGACTCGGTGGCTATCCTGTACTACGACTGCAAGTAACTCTTTTGAGGTGGCGCACACGACTCCACATATTCACCATATCAATACACCACTATGGATCCGCTCCCGTCTCCCTACGAGAAGGCCATCCATAGCACTCATGCTTATCTTGCGCATTTTAGAGTATCCACTTTCACTTGTCTATGAACTGTACAGGCAACCCAGAAGTCCTTTACCGTGGACATAGCTGTTCAAATAGATGATGTTAACCCTGCAGGGGTGTACTTCTTCACACACGCTCTAGCCACTTACCACCATGTACACGTCGTGTTTCTCGGCAACCTTCAAGCGGAAGCCTGGTGAGGGAGTCGGCCACGACCTGACTAACCACGCAAGTCTCTAGTCCAGGTTTTCGTCTATTCGGGTTCCATCCGCAAGGAGATCCGGCCGGGGTGTTGCTCACGGCCCCAAACGATGTGTGCAGGGTTCCCAAGCCCACCTCAACAGATGGATCTATGCTTGGTACACCGTGCCACGGTGCCTAGTCTGTCCCAAGCCCACCTGTACTGGGTGCCACTTGGTAGACAACTAACACAACCTACCAACACCAGAAACTAGTTGCAACTCCTGGACAGAGATCGAGGCGGTTAATAAGCCGAGAGGGGTCAAGTTACCGGAACCCAATGTGTGGTAGTAACTATTCATGGATCACAAACACAGAACTCAGTTCCTAAGGACGGTTTCAATGAGACAACCCACCATGTACTCCTACATGGCTTCTCACCGCTAACTTTACCAAATTGTGTTCACACACTTATCTCTCAATAGTAGGACATGTTCACAACTTTCCAATTCATCCCCGATGAATCAGACCTGAGCAACTCTAAGCAGTAGCAGACGTGACAAACAAGCATGAATGAGTAGGCACATCAGGGCTCAAACAACTCCTACTCATGCTAGTTGGTTTCATATATTTACTGTGGCAATGACAGGTCATGCAGAGGAGATGGGTTCAACTACCGCAGCATGTAACAGTTGAATCGTTGATATCCAAATGCAGGAAAAGAGAGCAGGAGCGAGAGAGTGGGATTCTATCGGAATGAACAATGGGGTTCTGCTTGCCTGGCACTTCTGAAGATAATATAACTCTTCATCGGTGTCATCGATCTCATCGTCGGAACCATGTCTACTGAGAGGGAACAAACACCGGCAATAGAGAAAGAACACAATCAATGCAATGCGACAATATGATGCATGATCATGACATGGCAATATGCTATGATTTGAGCTAATGCAACTAATTTTTTTTAAAAGAAGTAGGTTTGAATGCAAGATTCAAATTCAAACTCCATATGTGATTATTCAAATGCCATTTATATGATTGGTCCTAAACATCATCTATAAGTTCTCCTAACATGCATGAAAATGGTATAGATGGATAGATTGGAATTTTCTGATCATTTTTCATATATAAATCTTTTTATTTGGAGTTGCAGATTAATTTCTAGGTTTTTTTTAAGTTTACACTATTTTCTGGAATTTTCCGAAATATTTTAAATCCAGGAAATTTTTAACTGCGTCAGCGTTGTGCAAGCATGACGTCGGCGAGTCAGCTGAGGCTGACCAGGTCAAACCTGATGACCGGGTCCCACATGTCATTGAGTCAACTGTTAATTGGGAGTTAATCCCATGTTGACTGGGATTTGACCCGCTGCGGGGCCTGCCTGTCAGTGTCTGTTAGGGAGGGATTAGTGGTGATTAGCGCCTAACTACGCGACCACGTCAGCCCGCCGGAGTTTGGCCGGCGGCGACCTCAAACTGCGGCGGAAGCTTGCCGGAAAATAGCTACGGGGCTCGGTTTTGCGCGTGGTTTGTGTCTACGGGTAGCTGAAGGTGCGCCGCATCCAACTGGGCGAGCGACAGCGGCTGGGGTGGCCTGTAATCGCCGGAGACGAGCTCGTGGCGGCGGCTGGAGTTCCGCAAGCTTGGGTTTGGCGTTATAGTGCGCGGGAGGGTTAGCGGATGGGTGCGCTCGGCTCCTGTGAGCATGCTGAGTGCGTTGATAGGACCGGACGCGAGTGGCGGTGGCTAGAACAATGGTGGCGTCATGCGCGGCTGAGCCGAGCTCTCAGCCATGGCGGAGATGCATCCTGGAGCTCGCGAACGCGAGGGGGAAGAGAGGGTTTCGGCACGGAGGCTCATAGCGGGTCTAGCAGCTACAACAACGAGATGATCAGCGGGCTCAGGGAGGCGCTCGGTGGCCGACGAGGGAAACGGCGAAGCTGGCGGCGTCCAGGGGCTTCCGGCGCCGTGCGGCTTGGTGAGGAGGAAGAGGGGGACGATGCAGAGCTCCTAGGTAGCTTAGGGTGTCGTCAGAACGATGGTGGCTGCCGTGTTGGCGACCAGAGTCGACGGCAGCGCTCGGGTGAGCTTAGGGGAGTGAGCCAGGGGAGGGAAAGTGAGCACGGAGGGGGAGAGAGAGGCAAGGAGATACGTGGCCTCGTGGGAGGCGTCCAGGTAGGCAGGGAGAGAGGTGGCCGCAGCGTGTGTGTGTGCGCGGGGAACACACGCCCTCCTGCCTACTGGCTGGAGGTTGAAGACGGCGCGGTGGCTGGTGGGCTGGGCCGCCAGCTGGGCTGCCAGGCAGGTAAGTGCCAGGTTAGTTTCCTTCCCTTTCTTTTCTATTTTTCTATTTGGTTATTTTGTTACTGGATTTAGTAAAATACTAAATCACTTCATTAAATCCGGAATAAATTTATAGGAACTATTTGAATTATTTCTAACAGCCCCCAAGTACTTCCAGGATTATTTGGACATTTAAAAATATTTATAAGATTTAAATGTCCAAATTCAAATACTTATGAATGAGCTCAAAAATCCAAAAATGAGCTAGAAATATGTCCATCATTGTTGGCAGAGGTTTTCACCTTTCTCAGAAATTCTGAACACTTTCAAAGGCATTTTTGGGTTCATTGAAAATGATTTTATTTTGAACCTAATTGAATTCATTTGGTGCTAGGGTTCTGAACATCCCCATTTCAAGTTTAAATGAAATTTAGACATGATGCAGCAACCAAGCTAGTTCAAGTGCATAGCAAGGCTAGGGATGTGCCAGGCAACATATGCGTATATGATTGGGAAACTAAGACGACATTGCAAGAGACCTAACAACACTTCAATGAAAAAAACATGGTATGGTAGGCAGATGAAGTACATACTGATGAATAACAATGCATAAGATATTGAGAAGCATGATGTCCAAACTAAGCAGATGGCATTGCGATAGAGTAGAATGACAATACTTGAATTTGAAAACATGTTATCATGAATGGCATAGGTACTGAAAAACAGGAAGGCATGCCATATTTACATGCATGATCAACAGGCTAAGCACAAGGCATAGCAACAGAGTAGATGCACTCCAGAACATTATATGCATGTTGTACCCATATCAAGGGCCAAGTTAGAGCAAGCACCTTAGGGGGTGAATAGGATTCCTCATCTTTCTGCAAGTCTCATGAAGAACTGCCTTTACATGTTCCATCATATTGGGTATAAATGATGTCAAGTTTGTTGGTCGTTACATGGCTCCATGAGGTTCTTGTGGATAAATCAGTGTGTGCAATTATATCTGACATGCATGGAAGATAACCAGTAGTTAGATTTATGTAATGAGTGCCTGTAGGAGACGATATAAATAGTAGGACTGGGGTTAACTAGCAGCGACAGGTCTCAAAAACTAAAGGGAGAACACTGATGAAAGATACATAATATGTATCGTTTGTAATCGAGATTAACTAGATGGCACACAAAAGTATTAAGGAACAACATAGGTTATACTAGAAGTGGTATAATACTATAATCACCAGCCTGTGGGATAGCATTGGCTGATGGATGATAACTATGGAACAACGTTACCTAAAGAACAAGTCTCTTAGCTGAACTATGGAACAGCGTTAAATCCTGAACAAGACCTGTAAGAGATAAACATGAATATACAGTGAAATGTGATAATCTATTTTCCATGCTGAGATGAATACAAAGCCATAAATTTTGCACACAAGTAAGATGAGGGTACAACCTATCTGGCCGCCGTCCATAGAAGTGAGCATCATCTGCTGACTTGTCGATGGCCAGGCAGTTGTTGTGGCTGTCCATGTCAGGTATGCACATTCGATGCAGGGAACTATTGAATGGGTACTATAGCTCCCTTCTGGTGTATGCTTCCCTTATTGGAGTAGCTGCGGTGAGTCGGAAGACAGTGTGGCTGAAGATGCCGAAATCGCATAATGTTAAGAACGACACATCCCTCTGATCTGAAGAAATACCCTAAGAGATCAATAGCAAGGTACGAGAGTGGTAACACGTCTGTTGACTGAAGACTAAATTGGGGTCACACGATTTTATTTTATTTTTGTACTGTCTGATCTATGCCAGATGGCTTGATGGCCGTCTTGTGGCCCCCGGCTGACACTGTTCGGAATCTTCCCTGAAGAGCCAGCGACTATTGGCAGAGCAGCCTGCTTCCGCCATCCGTGGCCCCGACCAAAACCCCACTCCCCGCCCCACCACACTGCCCTGGTTGCGCCGCCCCCGGGCCAATCCACAAAGACTCATCGTCATCCAGATCCGGCGGCGGCAGTACCTTCAACCCACGCAACTCTAAGATATCCATCTAAGCACTACTTCCGTGGCGAACTTGCGCCCCTCCACCCTTACGTTGGACACCAGCCAACCGGCAGCCTAGGAGCTCAGCCGGCTCGAGGGGTGCTGCTTCCCATTGGGAATCGATTGGCCCAGAATAAAAATTCAGACAACTCACGCCTAAATAAATTGATTTGAGATGAGGGTGCGACCTATCTGGTGGCCCGGTGAAGTAGGAAGCTCCAGTTGCCTAGTCGGTGAGGCCAGCGCGGTTGCAGTAGCTACCGGCGGTAGGGATGCAGACATGTCGTGATGGTCGATGGCTACGAGGAAGTAGCGCCGGGGCTCTGGACGGGTCCAAAGTTGGAGCCGCTCCGGCACCGTGAACAGCGGCGGGGGTGAATCGGCTCCGGTACGGTTCACGCGGCCGTCGTCGAGGAAGCTCCGGCAGCACGGAGTAAGATGCACCCGACCGAGTGCACGACGACAAATGGGCAGCATCTCCGGGATTAGAGAGGAGGGCGACTGTGAATTCGGTGCGGTGGGGGCCGCCATGGAGGAGGGGCTGAGGTTTTGCGGCTCGGGAGAAGGGAGCTTCTGGGGAGAAGGTGATTTGGCACCCATGAGGTATGAATGGGGAATTGGGAGGGGGAACCATGTCTTACGGACGCATTTGACTGAAATGTGTGTGTGTGTGGGAGGGGGGAGTTACAGTTCTACCCCTGCCTTTAGGCCTCTCGGCATGGGTTTGCGTACCGAGGGTCGGGGATAGTAGAGTAACTTTGCTTCTCCCAAATAGTTGGCGCGAGCGATTTCGGGCAAGGAGGGCGTGTTTTGAATTATAGTGGGCGCGAGCGATTTCGGACAAGGAGGACGTGTTTTCAAATATAGTGGGCGCGAGCTATTTCGGGCGAGGAGAGCATGTTTTGAAATAGTGGGCGCGAGCTATTTCGGGCGAGGAGAGGGTGTTTTACCGACCATGGTTTATGAATTCTTCGGCACATGTCATTTCGGCCGAGGAGAAGGTGCGCTTGGATGAAGTTACAAACCTACCCTCAATGTACAATAGGCCAATTGATGCGTGTCCCACATAGGCCAGTAATTTCGCCTCTCCCATTTATTTTCTTGGGCGAATTCCCCCGAGCAGAGGGTGTTTAACGGTTCATTCAAATTTTGGGAGAACGAGCATCCACGTCTACCTTACCAAGTCGATTCGAATCAAATTTTGAAATATTATCTTGCCACTTCTTTTTTAGATGGAGAAATGATGCTCGGGAGTAATATGTTTTTACATGCTCGTTGCTAGCGATTTACTACATGAGAAATCAGTGACCCACTCAAAAACGGGAATCAAACCCAAAATGAAATATCTCGATTCAATAAAATAGCTTGTTCACCAAGTCAAAATAGTGAACTAAATCAAAAATTGAACACCTCAATCGAGTAGCATGTTGTACAGTATTATAGTACTCCATGAACATGTTGAAATTCAAATTAATGAACTTGTTTGATATATGCATATCTCCGTTCATGTGTGGATTGCAGATAACATGTTCTCCAATTTAAATATTTGAATGCAAGTATATATCGAAACATGGTTTATATCAGTCTTTGATGCATGTGACCTCCCCCACTTCCGGACTCCTGCTCTCTCTCTCTCTCTCTCTCTCTCTCTCTCTCTCTCTCTCTCTCTCTCTCTCTCTCTCTCTCTCTCTCTCTCTCTCTCTCTCTCTCTCTCTCTCCGACAATCTTCAATTTTGTTGCACACATCCAAAACACAAACCTTTTTGGTCCCTATCCCTCTCTCTCTCTTCGTCTCTCTCTCTCTTTGTGTGTGGGGGGGGGTCTTTCTAGTTCGCATGCATATATACTCCATCTATAGGTCTCTCCCGCACACTATGTATGATTCTCTAGTCCAAGCTAAATATCTTTCCTTGTTGGCTCATTGCCCATAACTCTCTCACGCACCACTCTGGGTTTCGGCACGGAGGCTCACAGCGGGTCTGGTAGCAACAACGGCGAGATGCTCAGCGGGCTCGGGGAGGCGCTCGGGGCGGCGAATCACTACTAGAGAAAAGCTTACCAACAACGTTGGTTTCTGTGCTACCAGTAGCGCAGGCACCAGCGCTACTTCTACGACGCTACAGCTATTTTGTAGCAATAGCCCGTTTTTGGCCCAGCGCTATTGGTAAGTTCAAGTACTAGTAGTGCGTTTTTAGGCCAGCGCTACTTCTAACATTTATGTTTTTTTAGCATTTTGGCGTTGTACATGTTTAAACAGATATATCTTTTATACAATAACAACTCATCATGAACTAGTCTGTTTAAATAGCATATTCATTACCACTTGTCATCACCACCAAACAATGTTCGTCAATGAGACATCATATAACAAGTTGGTCACTAGGCATAATCATAACTCCTCCTCCTCATCATCAACTCTAACACATTGTAGCACATAATAACACATTCTAGATACGACCTACTCCTCTCATAGGACCTACTCTACCCTCTCTTAGGTAAAATATCATAAAACAAGATAGGCATTGACTCTCCATTAAGGAAAATTGACTCTCCATAATAAAGAACAGAGATCATCCTGTCTCCAAGTCTTGGCCTACGCACAATGTTGCTTCCAAGTAGCTCTCTACGATGGTTCAAACATTTTTTGAAATCATTTATTCTCATGGCTTCCTCGCTTATAGAAATCCGGTATGGATAGGAGTAATGTGGATACTTCGGCTGACCTGGCCGTGGTGGCCGTAAGCTCATAACATTAGCGTGACCTCTCGGCAACATCAGATGAGGCACACAATCCATCGGGATTTTCTGTTCAAAAACATAGTAATAACTTTGTAGTTAGCAATGTAGTTTAGTTTTAGAAGAATTTATGCAAAAGATGCACGGATGTCGTAATAGTAGAAAATCTTACCATGATATCTCCATTGATGGTACCGTAGTTCAACACGTGCACTAGTGGCACGTATTGACCATAATGTGGAGGAGTTTAACAATAGCTATTGTAATTCTCAAGATTAGTAAAAAATGCGATAAGACCATCTTGCTCCTTATAAGTTAACTGCGATAATAGCCATTGAGTAAGCTGTCCAATATCTCCTGGCCGAAAGGCACTTCCGTGGAGACTGCCAAGGAATGGTAGAAACAATGGTTCTACATTACAGAACCCCGATGCTCCAATGCGGCTCACCTCCTGGGTCGAGAAGATCCCAAACTGGTGTTCGCCAGATGAGCTGATAGCGCTGCAGACGCGCGTTCAAAGCATGGTGCACAAGGATGTCAAACTTGTCGATATAATCCAGGTGATGCGAGTTCCCCGGATTCTCCCGTTCCAAAGCCGAAGCCTCCCGCTATGGAAGTTCAATCCGAAGAAGCACCACACCCTGAAGAGGCTCTTCGAGACCACTCACAAAGATGCCTGGAAGTTGCTCTTTAAGGGCAACGAAACACTGCCAGCCACGGATTCGGATCGTGGGCATGACATTAACCACCCCGCCAGCGAGGTGAGTTTCCAACATGTCCTCTACTTGTCTTCTTTCAAGGAGGATATCTGAACTTTTACTATCATTGCTTCTTCAGGAATGGATGAAGAGGGCGAAGCGGATCCAGTGTTCGGCTCCGCTACCTGAAGAACCAGTCATTCCACGTTTAGCAAAGATGCTGGTGCCGCCGCCCTATACTGCGCGGGCGAAGAAGACTAAGGGGAAGGCCAAGGGGGTCCGGATTGGCACCCGTCGCAAGGGCGCTTCGGATGCGACATCCGAAGACAGGACCCGCTCCTCCGTCGTCGAAGATGACGACGATGAGGAGGAGGAGGAGGACAACCCTCCCCCTGATGAGGGAAGGAAGAAGAGGGCGGCCTCCACGAACCTTGAGGCGGGGACGTCCAAGAAAGGGAAGGGCTCCTTCACGGATAACTCCATGTGGGACGTCGGTAGGAATCCGGAGCGACACCCCCGCACTAAGCCTCCGGCTGCATCGTAAGTGCTATGACTCCCGCATACCAATATGTCCAGCCTCTCCTCTTCAATGTATTGACATGGTTAATTATGCTATTGCAGTTCGGCCCACGACAGCTCCCAATGATCCTCATCAAGAGGTTTGTTGGACTCAAAGGAGATGGCCAGTGAGACATCACCGACCGCTTACTCTCCCAGGGCCAAAGGAGACGACGAGGTGCTCTCCCAACGGACCTTCCCAGACCGGGGGGAGGCTCAAGAGGCGCCCGAAGGCGAAGCCCCCGTCGCCGAACACCAGAGGGAACCAATCCTCCTGGAGACTGGGGAGGAGGGCCGTACTCAGTTCGGCCCTCAACCGGACTTGATTCCAGAGACTGATACGGTTCAGGAATACGGCACGCAACCTCCTTCGAAAGAAGGGGGTACGACTATTCCCCCGGTTACCCCTATCCAACCAGGGGCACCAGATAATCTGATGGAAGCGCTACGAGGCACTTCCATTGTGGATGAGAACCTTGTTCCTACGAGCATGGTGATTAAAAGGGTTCAATCCGCCAAGAGCGGACTAACTGAAGCCTGCAGCAGCCTGCTGACAGGTTTTGAGGTAAGCGACGAAAAAGGAGAAAATCCCAATATAGACAGTGAGCCCCTGAGACACTGTCCGGTGCTTGGGAAAGAAAAAGGCGCACAAAGGATCAATCCTTTATTGCAGGAAACTAACTAAATTTTCCTGGAATGGATATGCAGGCGTCGCTACTGGCAACGGCCTCACATGTTGCCAAAGTCTCCAAACTAAAGCGGAGGCTAGAGCAGGACGGGGAGGAGCTTGGCCAGGTGAAGAGGCAGCTCGAGGAGAATCAAGGTATGTACTAACCCGTGAAATACTCGAAAAGAGTAAGATTATATATATTGACCGAAGTGTCATGATATGTATAGGAGCAACGGCCGAGGTCGAGGCCTGAAGGAGGCCCTGGCCGAAGCCGAGGGGAACACTGTCAAGGAGCAGGCCGCCCGTAAGAAGCTCAAGGCCCGGGTCAACGAGGTTCAACAACAGCTCCAGCATACGGTGAGGAAGTGCGAGGCCTTGGAGCGCGATGCGTCGGTTCGAGAGATAGAACTCGCGAAGGCTTGTCAGAGCTCGGAGATGGCCCGGAATGAGGCTCGGGGCGCCCTCCAAGAGATCCAGGAGGCCAGGAAGATTGCGGTGGGTAAGGCATTTAGTATGCAAAGCAAGTATATGAGGAAGAAGTATTTCTTACTAACCCGGATTCAGAGTTCTCCAGGAGCCTACGCAGATCTACCACGCAGTGTGTCCGATGCCGCGGAGTTCTTTCGAGCCGAGGAAGGGAGCTCCACGGAGAAATTGTTCTGATCGCAGTATCTTGCGCCAGAGCATCCCGTGCCCTTCACCGATCAGCTGAAACAACTAGTGGAGCTGCATAGGGTGACCAAACTAGCCATGAAGGATTTGATAATCCGGCTATGGCCAGCCGAAGCTATGCCCGACAGCTACTTCAGACTCATGAAGCGGCTGGTGAACGCATGTCCTCGGCTGGTGTATTGAAGGTGCACGCATGGCCTTCGCCCGTTGCAAGATGTGGTGGGCGAAGATGAACGTCGTCGAGCTGGCCAAGGGGCTGCCAGAGGGCAAGGAGCATCGCACACCCGAGAGCTATTTTGTGGATGTCCTAGAGGGGCCTCTCATTGTGGCAACGCAATGTGGGCAGGACATTATTTTTGAATGAATACATTCGTGTTTGCCTTGTATGATGAAACAAACTCGGTTTGTAATATAATGCTTGTTATGTCTTAATTTTTTCCTCCTGTGCGGCCGTATTGTATGGAATCTGAGGGTTGGCCAGTCGTCGGCTTCTGCCCCCAAGTAGGTAGTACAAAGGTGTTCGCGATGGAATCTTGACAATCTTGATCCAATTATATGGTCCTTGAAGGAGTTGTTTAACGCAACGAACCAGGCAATCAGACTATGCGGCTTAAACGCCCTCACTTAGCCATAGGAGTTTTACAATAAAACATAGGCGCATCCCCTAGTATCCGAACCAGAGTGCTATGATTGTCTGATCGGGAAGTACCGATCCTTCGCATAATGCCGGAGAAATCACCAACGATTTGCAACCTCCGAACAGCTGACCGACTCTCGTCATGTCATGACAGTCAGTTTTCGGCTTTCTCTAGTGAGGTGCTCCTTTAGATAAACCAGGGCACAATCGCAGTAGTTCTCCCTTTACTACCTTAGCTGATATAGCAGAATGTAAGGTAGCAAGCACAGGAGTCGGGCAACCCAACTATTGACCAAAGACATGATTCGGAGCCAATGCATATAGTGCTAAATTTGGGGTGTCGAACTATATTGTAAAAGTGTTCGGACTTGGGTTTCCATGTTGTGGGGTGCGATGAAGCCCCTGGCAAGGTGGAACATGCCGAGTGTGCGGGTGTTATATGATAAACTTACCAGGAAGGAAAAGGTAAAAAAGAAAGAAAGAGGAACAACCGTTGGTGAGCTAGAGCCGTAGAAATTTGGGCCGCAAACTGTTTCTATTATAATTTCATTGGTGCGTTAAAGCGCGTTTATACAAGTAGTGCAATAAGAAGAAATGCTATTTACTATGCCTTCACCAAGAGAGAGTTGCAAATGGGTCCTGAAAAATAGGTAGAGTGATCGTTTAACAAAACCACCTAGAGAATTTCCCCATATGTCTGCGACTCTCCCGTGCCGAGCTTGTATAATACCATCCAAAGGGTCAACGATCCCGACCACTCTTATTCTTGCTGTATCGGTGTGTTTGTCCTTCGAGAGGACCCTTGATCAGGCCATTGGATGAGGTCTGCGGGACTGAGACCTGAAAGGAAAAAAGTAATCATGAAAGTATGTGCTTATCCGGTGCCAGTTGAGCCGCACCGTGGATCGCAAGCTGGTTGTGCCTCTGTTCATGCCCATGGAATTTCGAGTGCGTAGTTATGTACGCGCGGCGCGAAAGCCACCACCTGATTGGGGCTGAGACGGAGGCCGGATTGCTAGCCGAGCTCCTGATGAGCCGAGCTGTCCTGCTGCAGGGTAGTTTATACCCTCTTAACGATGTCCACGGGCTCGGCAGCCGAATTAGGGTTCTGCTTGAGAAGGCCGCTCGGTACTTGTGCTGCTAAGGCAGCTGTGTGCTCTTCTGTACGGAGGGAGCGTTCCGTATTTCGTTGATAGTGATGACGCCGCGTGGACCGGGCATCTTCAGCTTAAGATGAGCATAGTGTGGCATTTCATTGAATCGAGCGAACGGGGTTCGTCTGAGCAGTGCGTGATAGCCGCTGCGAAAGGGGCGAAGATTAATTCCTTGCTTTGGAAATTGTCCGAAGACCCGAAGACAACTTCTAGCATGATTGCGCCTGTATAGCGGGCCTCGACACCTGGTATGACTCCTTTGAAGGTAGTCTTTGCGGGCTTGATCTGTGATGGATGGATGCCCATTTTTTGCACTGTTTCCTGATAAAGCAGGTTGAGGCTACTACCTCCGTCCATAAGGACGCGTGTCAGGTGAAATCCATCGATGATTGGGTCGAGGACTAGTGCGGCTGAACCGCCATGACGGATACTAGTCGGGTGGTCCTGACGATCAAAGGTGGTGGGAAATGTCGACCATGGATCAAATTTTGGGGCGACTGGATCTATCGCATAGACGTCCCTTAGTGCGCGTTTGCGCTCCCTTTTGGTGATGTGTGTAACATATATCATGTTCACTGTTTTCACTTGAGGGGGAAACTTCTTCTGTCCCCCTTTGTTCGGTTGCCGGGGCTCCTCGTCGTCGTCCTCGCTTTGTGATCCCTTTTCCCTGTTCTCGGTGTTTAATTTGTCGGCCTATTTCAAAACCCAACAATCTCTGTTGGTATGATTGGCAAGTTTGTCTGGGGTGCCATGTATCTGGCATGGGCGATCGAGTATGTGGTCCAAGCTGGATTGTCGCTAATTATTTTTCTTGCATGGTTTCTTCCGCTGGCTGGATTTGGAGCCGCTGAATCCGGCGTTGACTATAGTGTCATCGATATTATCCTCATTGCCTCGGTGTTTGTGTCTATTACATCAGAGCTTGCCGTTCCTGTTCTTAACCTCAGAGGGTCCTGCCTCGCTGGTTGTGTTTTTGCTGCGAGCCAACAAACTATCCTCACCCGTGCAAAAGTGAGTTATGAGTGCCGTGAGGGCTGCCACAGATTTTGGCTTTTCTTGGCTAAGGTGGCGGGCAAGCCATTCATCGCGGATGTGGTGTTTAAAGGCCGCTAGGGCTTTGCCATCCGGACAGTCGATGATCTGATTCTTTTTAGATAGGAACCTAGTCTAGAACTTCCTAGCTGACTCCCCAGGCTGTTGAACTATGTGGCTTAAGTCATCGGCGTCTGGTGGCCGGACATATGTACCTTGGAAGTTATCGAGGAAGGCCTCTTCCAAGTCCTCCCAGCCACCAATAGAATTTTCAGGCAGGCTCTTTAGCCAGTGTCGAGCTGGCCCTTTAAGCTTTAGTGGGAGGTTTGATAGCATGGAGGTCATCTCCGCGGGCCATGTGGATGTGGAGGATAAAATCCTCAATCCATACCACGGGATCAGTTGTCCTGTCATATGATTCGATATTCATGGGTTTGAACCCTTCGGGGAATTCGTGATCCATTACTTCATCAGTGAAGCAAAGAGGGTGTGCGGCGCCTCAATATCGGGCCGCGTCGCGACCTAGCTCTGATGGAGTCCATCTGCGGTTGTCGGCTAGTGTGTGACTAGGTTTGTCACGTCCGAATAGGTAGACATCATCATGTGTCAAGGAACATCCTCGCGATCCGTAGATCGACCGGGTATATCCTGCTCTACTATCCAGGGTTTACCAGAGGTCGTATGCATGACCACGGACTATTTTGTCTCTATTTTTTCGTGGCAGCGGGGCGGGCTGCTGTTCGGCTTGAGTTGCCGCTCTATCCTGACCGCGAGGTGGTCGGTCCGCCGCACTGTCCCGACCGCGTAGTATTCGATCGACCGCATTACATGTGGGAAGTATGGGCTCTGGAGCTTCTTCATCGAACTGAGGTAGCAACCTTCGCTTCGGGTAACTCTTGGTTGGGCATCTAAGGTCGTGTTCTTTGGCGACCAGGACATCAGTCCATCTATCGACAAGCAGATCTTGGTCAGCTTGAAGTTGCTGTTGTTTCTTTTTCAGGCTCCATGCAGTGGCTATTAGCTGGCGTTTGAAGCGCTCCTGCTCGAGAGGCTCCTTAGGCACGATGAAATCTTCATTGCCGAGGCTTTCCTCATCCACTGAGAGCGGACGATAACTACTGTCCTCCGAGTCGTTGGGCCTGGCCAGTTCGCCGGGGCTAGCTTGCCCGTTTTCTTGCTCCATCTATTCGAATGTTACCTCAGCAACGTCTTCATTGTTTTCAGCATCGTCCGGAGTATTATTTTCACCGGTACCAGCATTGCTGTCTTTTGAACGACATGAGTTAGAGCGGCGCCGAGGACGCCGGCATTTTTGCTGTGTCTCAGGAGGTTTATTATCGACTGGATTTTGTTTGTCATCGTCGTTGGTTGTTTTGGGTGTATCCACTATGTACACATCATACAAAGAAGTGGCCGTCCACCGTCCTGTGACGCCCCTGATTCAATCATACACTAATCATGCACGCAAATGTGTACGGTCAAGATCAGGGACTCACAGGAAGATATCACAACACAACTCTAAAACATAAATAAGTCATACAAGCATCATAATACAAGCCAGGGGCCTCGAGGGCTCGAATACAAGTGCTCGATCATAGACGAGTCAGCGGAAGCAACAATATCTGAGTACAGGCATAAGTTAAACAAGTTTGCCTTAAGAAGGCTAGCACAAACTGGGATACAGATCGAAAGAGGCGCAGGCCTCCTGCCTGGGATCCTCCTAAACTACTCCTGGTCGTGGTCAGCAGCCTGCACATAGTAGTAGGCACCTCCGGTGTAGTAAGAGTCGTCGTCAACGCTGGCGTCTGGCTCCTGGACTCCAGCATCTGGTTGCGACAACCAGGTAGAAGGGGAAGGGGGAAAAGAGGGAGAAAAGCAACCGTGAGTACTCATCCAAAGTACTCGCAAGCAAGGACCTATACTACATATGCATGGGTATATGTGTAAAGAGGCAATATCGATGGACTGAATTGCAGAATGCCAGAATAAGAGGGGGATAGCTAGTCCTGTCGAAGACTATGCTTCTGGCCACCTCCATCTTGCAACATGTAGAAGAGAGTAGATGGTAAGTTCACCAAGTAGCATCGCATATCATAATCCTACCCGGCGATCCCCTCCTTGTCGCCCTGTTAGAGAGCGATTACCGGGTTGTATCTGGCACTTGAAAGGGTGTGTTTTATTAAGTATCCGGTTCTAGTTGTCATAAGGTCAGGGTACAACTCCGGGTCGCCCTTTTACCGAGGTACACGACTATTCGAGTAGATAAACTTCCCTGCAGGGGTGCACCACATTTCCCAACACGCTCGATCCCATTTGGCCGGACACACACTTTTCTCGGTCATGCCCGGCCTCGGAAGATCAACACGTCGCAGCCCCACGTAGGCACAATAGAGAGGTCAGCACGCCGGTCTAAATCCTATGCGCGCAGGGGTCTGGGCCCATCGCCCATTGCACACCCGCACGTTGCGTACGTGGCCGGAGAGCAGACCTAGCAACCTCCATTACAAAGGAAGTCACGTTACGCGGTCCAACCCGGCGCGCGCCGCTCAGTCGCTGACGTCGCGAAGGCTTCGGCTGATACCACGACGTCGAGTGCCCATATCTTTCCCGCATAGTTGGTTAGTGCGTATAGGCCAGTGGCCATACTTAGATCAAGTACCAAGATCTCGTTAAGCGTGTTAAGTATCCGCGAACGTCGACCAGGGCCAGGCCCACCTCTCTCCCAGGTGGTCTCAACCTACCCTGTCGCTCCGCCACAAGTAACAGTCGGGGGCCGTTGGGAACCTAGGCCGACCTATACCTGGATGGAGCCACCTGCCCCTTCAGCCCCCATCTCCGAACAGTAGCACAGGTAATGTAACAGTGTAAAGTATATAGTATATGCTCGTGATCACTAGCCGAAGTGATCACGGCCCAGTAGTATAGCATGGCAGACGGACAAGAGTGTAGGGCTATTGATGGAACACTAGCATCCTATACTAAGCAGTAGGATAGCAGGTAAAGGTAACAACAGTAGTAGCAAGGAGAGGCCATGCAGCAGTATAGGATTAACTGAAAGCAGTAACATGCTACACTCCCCTAATGCAAGCAGTAGAGAAGAATAGGCGATATCTGGTGATCAAGCGGGGGGGCTGCCTGGTTGCTCTAGCAAGAAGGGTTTGTCGTCGATGCAGTCGATCACGGAGGTATCGTCAACAGTCTCGGGGTCTATCGGAAAGAAGTAACGGAGGGGGAACACAATAAATAATGGAGCAATCAAAGCATCACAAAGCATAATAAGGCAATACGCGGTGCTAGGGGTGACCTAATGTGGTACTAGGTGCTACTGGTGAAGGGGGGAAACATCCGGGAAAGTATCCCCGGTGTTTCGCATTTTCGGGCAGATGAAACGGAGGGGGAAAGTTCCATGTTTGCTATGCTAGGTATGTGTGGTGGACGAACGGGCTACGCATCCAGATTCGTCTCGTCGTTCTGAGCAACTTTCATGTACAAAGTTTTTCTATCCGAGCTACGATTTATTTTATGTTAATTTTAAAAGGGTTTAATCATTTTCTAGAATTAACAGAATTAATTTAATTTGAAAATGCCATTATGACGTCATCAAGACGTCAGCATGACATCACCAGTCAACTCTGACCATTGACTGGTCAAGCTGACACGTGGGGCCCGGGGCTGGGTTGACCCAGTCAATATTTTGACTAGTCCAAAGTGAACAGTGTATGCGGGTCCCAATTGTCATGGACTCATCTTAATTAACAGGTTCTTGACTAAATATACTTAGCTTAATTAAGGGGGTTTGGGCTAAACAAATTAGTGCCTTCCTAATTAATAGGGGTTGGGCCCAGGTGGCAGTGGCCTTTGGCCATGGCTGGGCGCTCGTTCCAGCCAGCGAGGCAAGCGAGGGCGGCGCCGGCGCACGGGGAAGCAAGGCGTGGCCCTGGCGGGCGCGGATGGCAGTGAGCGGTGAGCGGCTGAGCACACAGCAGAACAGCGGCAGCGCGCGGGGGGGGTGTGCCGAGCGGATGCGGGGCACTAGCGACAATGGCGACAGAAGCAGAGGCAGCAGCGTAGTAGGCAGCAGCGCAGGACCATGGCGGAGCGCGGGCACACACGGCGTATGTGCGCGAGGAGCGGGAAGGGGCGTGCAAGCGTGGCCAGGGCACGGCCTAGGCAAGGCAGGGCGCGGGTAGGAGCGGGCGTGCGTGAGCGCGCGGAGCGGAGCTCCAGTCATGGCGGCCGAACGCAGGGGAAGGCCAAATAACGACCGGTCGAGATAGGGAAAGAGGGGGATGGGGAGAAGACCTCACCACGAGGTGGAAGGCATTCTCGGGGAGGCCGGCGACGGGTCGGAGAGGCGATGGTGACGGCGAGATGCGGCGGTCGGAGGAAGAAGACGAAGACCGTGTCGGCCATGCGGTTCCCCGGGCTGATGAGGCGCCCAGAACGGATGAAGACGAGGGCAGTGGACCTCTAGGACGTTCTCCCGCACGCCGGTGTGGCCGGTGGACGAATCAATGTCGGAGATGCAGCGGAGACCGTGAGTGATTTCGAGATCTAATTCACGAAGAAGAGGAGGGGCCCGATGGGTGAAAGAGGGGGGAATGGATGAGTGTGAGCGAGGGTTTCAGGGGGGGCACCCATATACGGCCAGAGGGGCGACGTGGAGGGCATCCATGGCCATGGTGCCCTGGATGTGTGCCACGCACATGCTCCTGTAGGTGAGGTTGAAGGAGTGATAGATGTGCTAGGCCTGGGTAAATTGCTAGATGGGCCAAAGTGCACAGTAGATTTAGGTCCTCCTGTTTTCTCTTTTTCTTTAGCTAGACCTTTTTCTGTTTGTTTAATCTTTCAAGTTGTTTTAGTTTTGTAAAACATATAGTTAGCACCTAAATTGGTAATAGTAGTTATACCACTGCCACAACTAATTTTGTGTATAAAAAGTGGGTTGGAAGATTTTAATCATTTAAGAGACATTTAAATAATTGTTTCAGCTACTATTTTACTTATCTTAGAGCATTTAATTATTTTATAAAAATGTGGTTTCTCCACCATAATTACCTATGCAATATTTGGTTCACTCCGAACATTTTAGTTTTAATATTTGAAAAGAATTTTATTTTGCTTCATTTTTGGATTTGAATTAGAATCGATTTCGAACTAACGCGAGATTAGCAACAGTAATCGATGTGACATGGCATCATTAGCAGAGGTTCACTATAGCTTAAGTACCCGGGCGTCACAATTCTCCTCCACTACAAGAAATCTCGTCCCGAGATTTAAGAGGGGATTAAGGGGGGGGGGGTTGGTTACGGAATTCTAGCGAGTGTTCTCGGTCTTGGTTGCTCTTCTCGAAGAGGTCGATCCATTACATTGATGTCTTCATTTTTCTTGTCAGGACCCCGATTCCAAGTCACATCGACCCAACCGGTAACACCTCATATCACTTTGCGGCCTCACGCACGGTAATCCCACGGGTGTCGCCTTACCATGGCCCGGGACCATTTGCGTTTTTAGGCTCACGTATATGATAGTGTCGCTAGCATCCATATGACAGAGAACCCGGGCCGACATGGCTAGTCGTGAACGCAAAGCGGCAATAACCCATGGGAACAGGCATACATGAATCACATCGAGCATGTCGGTCATCAACGTGTGAATCCGGGCTGTAGCACTGGGCTAACAGGACTCCGGTTACCCGGGCTGTAGCAGGCTAGGCAGGACTCCGGATGTCATCGCGTGACATTTCCCTGAAGGGACAGACACAGGAACGAAGTGAATCACATGCCGGCCAGTCAAGTGTCTAGCGCAGTAGTGCTGGGCTAGCAGGACTCCGGTGAACCGGGCTGTAGCGGACTAATATCGCTCAGGAAGCACTAGACTACATTTCCCCATATGAGAGGCTGCCAAGGATAAACAACTAGATTGTCGGATCCCACTCATACCAAGCATTTCAAGCATACACACAATATGCCCGATATGAGTACATACAACATGGCATCACAAGAAAACTCTACAACTCAAAGTACTTTATTTAAAAGGCTCCGAGGAGCCATACATAACATATTCATACAGATAGGGGTCACAAGACCCGAAACTCAAGTCATACAATCATACAAGCACATGCGGAAGCAACTTAGTCTGAGTACAGACACTAGAAAGGAAAAAGGCTTGAGGAAGCCTATTTATCTAAAGAGGGCCCTTCCAAGGCTTGGACCACCACCTGGGTGGCTAGTCACTCGTCGACATCACGGTCTACGTATAACCCATCGGAGGGGGCGTTGTTGTCGTCTGAAAACATTAATTTAAGCAAACATGAGTACAAAGGTACTCAGCAAGTCTTACAATAGAATCCTACAATACATGCACATTCTCAAGAAGGTAGTGGAGTTATTGCAGCAAGCCAGCTTTGACTCATGGCTAAGCTATCCTATGATAGACACAACTTGTAAAGCATTTGTCGCACACGAGTCCACTAATCACCAACACAATACTCCACCGTGGATCCTCTCTCGTCAACCTACGAGAGGGCCATCCGCGGTAATCACACTTATCTTGAGGCTTTTAGTAGTATCCATTTACTTGTCTATGAACTGCATAGGCGACCAAGTAGTCCTTTACCGCGGACGCGGCTATTCGAATAGATTATACCCTGCAGGGGTGTACTTCGTCACACATGTTTCCACCACTTAGCGTCTGCACACGGTATGTGCTCGGCAGACTTCAAGCGAAAGCCGACGTGGGTGTAGACCACGACCTGACTAACCACCCAAGTCTCTAGTGCAGGTTTATCGCCTATTCGGGTTCCATCCGCAGGGAGTCCGGCCGAGGTTTCCACTAACGGCCCCGAACGATGTGTGGAGGGTTCCCGAGACACCAAACAGGCGAATCAATACACCGTGCCACGTGCCTACCACAACACAGCCCACCCATATGGTCAGCGCTGCGTGCGGGCCCCAGCATACTACAAACACCAGAAACTACTTGCAACTCCTGGACAGAGGACGAGAGGGGTCAGTAAGTCGAGCGGGGTCATATTTCAGGCCCAATGTGTGGTAGTAGCTGATCTTAAATCACACATACAGATCTCAGTTCTTAGGGATGGTCTCAATGAAACAACCCACCATGTACTCCTACATGGCCTCTCATCGATACCTTTACCAAAACATGTTCAACACTTCACTCTCGTTACCGACACAACTTTCACTCTAGTTCATCACCCCGATGAGCCAGACCTGACACAACTCTAAGCATAGCAATCATAGCATGGTAGAAATCACAAATACGGCTCAATCAACTCCTACACATGCTAGTGGGTTTCATCTAGTTACTGTGGCAATGACAGGTCATGCATAGGAAGTGGGTTCAACTACCGCAGCACACAACAGTTTGAATCACGTTGTCTTAATATAGTAAACAAGAGCAGAAGCGAGATCATGGGTTTGTATCGGAATGATCAATGAGTTGCTTGCCTGATGTAGTGGTAGTGGGGTACTGCCCTTCAGACGGATATTCGGGGTTATCCTCGTAGGCAGAACCTACCACGAAAGACATACCGAACATAATCAATACATGACGATATGCAACAATATGATGCATGCTATGACATGGCAGTATGAATGTGTCCTGGCCTAATGCAAGCTAAAACAGAAAGGAATGAACTCATTTGAATCAGAGATTCAAATGTTAGTTCATTTAACATGGCCATATTAGTGCATCATCCTATATTGCTTCAACAGCAAGGTTAACTTGTTCTGACATGCATGAAACCAGTACCAGTTGATAGATTGAATTTTTCTGATCAAAATTCATATATAAATCTTTTCATTTGGAGTTACATATTAATTTCTATGAATTTTTGAAGTTTGCAACAATTTCTGGAATTTCCTATATAAAAATAATTCCAATAATTGGATTAATGCGTCAGCATTGCGTCAGGTTGACGTCAGTGGTCAAAGGGGACATCCAGGTCAACCTGACCAGTGGGTCCCGCGTGTCAGTAGTTAATTAAACTAACTAAACTTAGTTAAAACTAATTTGGTTTAGTTAGCAAAGGGGGCCCCCACTTGTCATAGACTCAAGTGAGTCAACTTGGGCCCACCCAGTCAACGGGTCAAACCCGCCAGCGTTTAGCCGCCGGCAAGGCCAGACGCAGCGGTGAGAGTGCGTCAGCATGTTCTGGCGACCAAATGGACGGCGGAGACCATCTACGGGTAGCTGGGAGCAAGCCGCGGGGTTTGGTGGTGGTGGTTGAGCTCGGGGTAGCCGGGAACATAGTCGGCGACGAGCTAGGCGGTCGCCGGAGTCGGGTGAAGACGAACCCGAGGCTACAGGGCACGGCGAGGTGCGTGGAGTGGTGCTACGAGTTCCTGCGGGTGCGGTGAGGCCATTGGACAAGGTGGCGTGGCCAGTGGTTGGCCGGAGACACGTCGGCGACGAGCTCGGTGGTGGTGCGTGCCGTGATGCTTCGTGCAGCTGCTACGGTGCACGAGAGGGCAAACGGAGAGGATGGGCAGGTAGCTGAGCTCACGGCGGTCACGTAGAAACAGACGGCGCGGACGGGGACGAGCTGATGCGGCGGCAACGTTGAAGGGGATCTCCGGCGGTGGTTGACGAAGATGAGGCCGGTGGAGGTGTTGCAGAGCGTGCGAGCGCTCGGGGCTCGGCCTGCTCGATGTAGTCGACAACGGCGAAGCGAACGGACAGGGTGGCGCAGCACGGGGACGGCGGAGAACGCGACTACATCGGCGGTGCGGCGGCAGGGGCGTCGGCCATGGTGTGGGAGAGCGAGGGAGAGAGGCAGGGGGCGAATGAGGTGTCCATGGGGTCGGGGCGGCGACGTGGAGCCTGACCAGCGTCTTGGCGCGCGAAGCGGCAACCTGCTGGCGCCGTGGCGAGCTCGCGCTCGCCGGCGTCAGCTCTCTGCCTGCCTGGCGGGGACGAAGCAGCTGGCTGGCATGGGCCAGCACAGCGCTGGGCCGCCAGGTGGGCCGACTGTTGGGCTGCGGCCAGGTAAGTCTGTGCCTTTCTTTTAATTTTTGTTTTCTATTTTTCTGTAGGTTTGAGGCTTTATTAAAAATAGCTAGGCACTTCCAAAAATCCTGGAAATAATCAGAGGCTCTGTTTGGAATAGTTCCAATAGCCGACACTTATTTTCAGAATTATTTGAGCATCTAAAATATTTACTAGCATTTAAATGCCTAAATGCAACTTACATATCATTTAATTCAATGACCTTCTGTTGACCTAGAAAATTGTGCACCAATTTTGCCAGAGGTTCTAACCCAAGACAAAGAAGGTGAACTGTTTAGAAGGGCATTTCAGGTTCATTGAATTTTTTTTAGAAAACCCTAGTTGATTCAGGGGGTTCAGGGGGTTCTGTCTTCCCCAATTCAAGTTTCTGGTGAAAAGTAGACATGATGAAACACTCTAATGCATAACTAGCTAGGATGTGACAACTCACCCCCACTCAAAAGAATCTCTTCCCGAGATTTAGGATCCGTCGGGAAGAAGGTAGGGTACTCAAGTCGAAGACGGTCCTCCCTTTCCCAAGTAGCTTCTTGCTCGGAATGGTGTGACCATTGAACCTTGAGAAACTTGATATTCTGGCGTCGAGTGGTACGCTCGTCTTGATCAAGGATACAAACGGGATATCCTCGATATGTGAGATTATCTTGGAGATCAAGCGCTTCGTGGTCCACTCCACGGATAGGATCCGAGAAGCAACGCCTGAGTTGAGAAACGTGGAATACATCATGAACTCTGGAAAGATGCGAAGGTAGTTCCAACTGGTAGGCGACTTCCCCTCATTTGGCAAGAATACGAAAGGGTCCAATGTAACGTGGAGCCAATTTGCCTTTGATACCGAATCGATGGGTTCCCTTCAAAGGAGTAACCCAAAGGTAAGCCTTCTCGCCAACTTCATAAGTCATAGGCTTGTGCTTGCGGTCATATTGGCTCTTTTGGCGAGATTGGGCCGTTTTCAATTTCTCACGAATAATGCGAACCTGCTCTTATGCTTCCTGGATCATATCCGTGCCAAAGCGTTGTCTTTCCCCGGTTTCTGAACAGTTAAGAGGTGTTCGACATTTTCGTCCATAGAGAACTTCGAAAGGAGCTTTGCCCAAGGTATCTTGATAACTATTGTTATAAGCAAACTCGGCGAATGGTAGACACTTCTCCCAATTCATACCAAAGGCTATGACAGAAGCTCGAAGCATATCCTCCAGAATTTGATTGACTCATTCTACTTGACCACTTGATTGAGGATGGAAGGCGGTGCTAAAGGAGAGACGAGTCCCCATAGCATTTTGGAAACTTTCCCAAAATCGAGAGGTGAAAAGACTTACACGGTCTGAGTTAATCTCCAATGGAACACCATGAAGAGACACTATTCGAGAGATGTACAGGTAAGCTAGCTGGCTAGCAGTTATACTCTTATGAATGGGCAGGAAATGGGCTACTTTGGAAAGACGATCGACAATGACGAAGATAGCATTATTCCCTCTCTTGGTCCTGGGAAACCCGGTAATTAAATCCATACCGATTTTATCCCATTTCCATTCACGAATAGCCAAAGGTTGAAGGGTGCCAGCAGGCCGTTGATGTTCTGCTTTAACATGACGACAGACATCGCAGTTAGCAATGTATTGACCGATTTCTCTCTTCATCCTAGTCCACCAAAACCTCTGGCGTAGGTCTTGATACATTTTAGTACTACCGGGATGAATGGTGAGAGGGGAATCATGAGCTTCCTTAAGGATCAATTGCCATAGATGTTGTTTCTTGAGAACCACCAAGCGGTTCTCGAAGAAGACCACACCTCGCTCATCCATGGAAAAACATTTAGCAACTCCGCTAGCGATGTTTTCCTTAATCCGGGATATGCCCTTATCGCGCTTCTGGGCAGCTATGATTTGACCTGTAAGGTTAGGTTTCGCCACCAGGGTGGAAAGGAATCCTCGAGGAACAATGTGAAGGTTAAGCTTACGAAATTCCTCGTGGAGAAGTGGTTGACTTTGTTGTAATATCAGGTTGTTACAATAAGATTTACGACTTAGCGCATCAGCCATGACATTGGCTTTGCCCGGGGTGTAAGTTATTCCTAAGTCGTAATCCGTAATCAACTCGACCCAACGTCTTTGCCTGAGATTCAAATCCGGTTGGGTGAAGATATATTTCAGACTTTGGTGATCGGTGTAAATTTCGCAACGATTGCCAAGAAGGTAATGTCGCCAGGTTTTGAGTGCATGGACTATAGCTGCAAGCTCCAGATCATGTGTGGGATAGTTATCCTCATGTGGGCGCAACTGTCGAGAAGCGTAGGCAATCACATGACAATCTTGCATGAGTATGCAACCTAGTCCTTGTCGCGAGGTGTCGCAATAGATAACAAAGTCCTTAGAAAAATCTGGTGGTACGAGTATGGGAGCAGATGTTAGGCGTCTTTTCAGTTCCTGAAAACTGAACTCGCACTGTGGGGTCCACTCAAACTTTTTATCTTTCTTGAGGAGTTTGGTTAGAGGTTTAGCGACCTTGGAGAAATTCTCGACGAAGCGGCGGCAATAGCTCGCTAAACCAAGGAAACTCCGAACTTGCCGCCAATGCGTAGAATCCGGCGCTGGCGGCAGGTACTGGGTCTCGGCCCAGTCGACGAGGAAGTCGACCAGTGCTTGGGACTTGTGGCGGTGCGGGGTTGGTAGAGGATGGTGTGGGGAGCCAGCTCGATGGTCCACCTGGCCACCCGACCCGAGGCGTCTCGGTTGCCCATGATCTCGGCAAGGGGGGCGGTACAGACGACCATGATGGGCGGTACAGACGACCGTGATGGTGTGCTCTCGGAAGTACTGCTTCAACTTCTTGCCGGCAAAATACACGTCGTAGCACATCTTCTTGTAGTAGGGGTAGTTCTGCTTGGAGGTGGATAACACCTCGCTCAGGTAATAGACCTGCCTCTGGACCAGCTGAGCTCTGCCGGCTTTTGGGCGCTCGACAACAATTACCGTGCTGACGACCCAGTTGGTAGCGGCGACGTAGAGGAACATGGGCTCCTTAGCAGCCAGAGCGGCCAGAACAGGTGGCGTGGACAGCATCCGCTTGAGCTGGAGGAATGCCTTGTCCGCCTGATCGGTCCACTCGAAGCATGTGGTCTTGTTCACCAGCTGGTACAGTGGGAGGGCCTTCTCGCTCAGCCGGCTGATGAACCGGCTGAGAGAGGCTAGGCACCCGGTGAACTTCTGGACGTCCCGCAGCCGGGTCGGTTTCTTTATCCGCTCAATGGTCTTGATCTTCACGGGGTTGCACTCAATCCCACGCTCAGAAACAAGGAAGTCTTCGAAGACACACTTCTCCGGGTTGAGCTTGATCTGAAAGCGGCGAAGGTTGGCGAAGGTCTCCTTGAGATCCTCCAGAATGTGGCCGCGCTTCTCCGTCTTCACCACTGTATCGTCCACAGACATGGGCATTTCTGCCGAGTTGCTTCAGGAGGCACTTTTGCATACAATGCTGAAAGGTGGCGCTGGCGTTTCTCAAGCCGAACGTCATGGTGATGTAGCAGAAGGCGCCGAAAGGGGTGATGAAGGCGGTCTTCAGTCGGTCGGCCGGGTCCAGCTTGATCTGGTGGTAGCCGGAGTAGGCGTCCAAGAAGGACAATAGCTTGCAGCTGGCCGTGGAGTCGATCACATGATCGATCCAGGGTAAGGCAAAAGGGTCCTTGGGGCAGACTTTGTTGAGGTTAGTGTAGTCGTACACATGCGCCACTTGTTGTTTTTCTTCAAAACGAGGACTGGGTTGGCAAGCTAGTCCGGGTAGAACACTTCCATGATGAAGCCGGCTGCCAGAAGCCGGGCGATTTCTTTACCAACGCTCGTTCTCTTCTCTTCTGATAGGCAGCGGAGGGGTTGTTTGATCGGCTTAGCATCCGATCGCACATGCAATTTGTGCTCGGCGTACTCTCTCGGAACACCCGGCATGTCCTTGGGGGACCATGCGAAGATGTCCCGATTCTCACGGAGGAAGTCGACGAGCTCGCTTTCCTATTTGCTATCAAGGTTGGACCCTATGACAACGTACTTCTCCGAATGCGCCGGGTCCAAGATGATCTTCTTGGTTTCCTTGACCGGCTAGAAGGAGCCCTCGGCCTCCACGTCCTTGGGGTCAGATGGCATGTCTGGCTGCTTGTTGGCCATGGCCACAGCCCGGTCAAGGAGGCGCTTCTCTTCGGCGATGACGAGGGACTCAGCCAGCCGGGAGCTAGCAGCGGCGCACGTGAGCGACTTCTGGTAGTCGCCAGCAATGGTGATGATGCCCTTGGGACCCAGCATCTTCATCTTCAGGTACGCGTAATGCGGAACTGCCATGAATTTGGCCAAAGCTAGCCGACCCAAGAGCGCGTGGTAGGGGTTGTCCAAGTCAACCACCTCGAACCAGATTGCCTCGCGGCGGAAGTGGGTCTTGTCGCCGAACAGGACGTTAATCTTGATCAATGTTTTCATGGCGTAACACATTTTATGGCGACTAACCCCCTTCATAACATTATAACGCTTATGGCGTATGGCGTGGCGACATCATAGACACAACCTTATGGCGAATGATAGCAAATTAAATCACAACTTCATACTCTTGTTGTAATATGTTGTACCAAATGAGCTGCCCGAATGAGTTGTACATGACTACATGCATACCTGGTGGTTGCCCAAGTCGTACAGATTGCATTCCCACTTGCTCTTCTCTCTTCTTTTCACCAAAACAGTCTGCATCAAACACTGAAAAGTAAGTCCATATTCCAGAACATTCTAAAACTGAGAATTAAATATGAGGATTGAGAAGACAGGAGAAACAAAGATGCCAAAACAAACCCAATAATATTACATAGCTCAACAACAATAGGAGTCCATAACCATAATCTTAAAGTCTAATGTCATAACTTAGGTTCAGACAACAAATTTAACAAAAGACCGTCTCTCTCATCCCTCAACTCCCAAATCCTTAATAGTCATCGTCGAAGTCACAATCATCATTGACAGCCATGTTCTCGCCATCACCATTTGCAGCATTGGTCGCATCTTCTTCATCCTCAGTTGACAAATCATGGTCATCAATACTGAACTCCTCCTCCACTTCCTCCACATCTTCAACTTGCTCTTCTCCACACTTGATGAAGACCCTCTACCTTGTTGGGTTTGGGTATGAGCAGCCCTAGGAAAGTGACGACCTTGAAGCGCTTGGGATGCACCAACAGCTACATCAATATTGTCCCATGTCAGATCGTGCACAAGACCGCGAGAACCTTGAGGTAGTTCCACCATAGGGTCAACCCATTCATTGTTCCAATCAAAATCTTCAATGATCAGAGGGTCATAGTTTGTTTTACCCACATTCTCACGCCTCTTTCGGAACCTGCTTGCCATTTGTTGATTGTATGAAACAAATGCACAATCATTCAACTTTTTGTGTTGTAGCTTGTTCCTTTTCTTCGTGTGGATCTACAAATAGCAAACAAACAATCAAAAATAAAATACCTTGCTGAAACTGAAAACAAATCAGCACATATAGGCAAGAAGAAGTCAGCTCACCCCCTCAAAGACACTCCAATTGCGCTCACACCCGGAAGATGATGCACAAAGACTAACAATGCGCTTTGCAAACCTTTGTAGATCAATTGTTCGGCCACCATATGACTTCCACTAATCAACTAAATGGCAAAAACATGCATTGATTAAGCTGCTGTAATTTAATTGCTGATAAATGTATTTGCTGGAATTAAATTGCAGAAATTTAGTTGCTGAAACTTAAAACACTTACGAGGGTTCCTTGTCCCAATATTTTGCATCGCCATGACATTGCTAAAGGGGCCCCTTTGGTTCTCATAAAGAACAGCTTGCTGATCAATCTTGTTTCGAATCTCTTCATCTTCAATCATTTTTCCAAGCACATCATTAAAACAGCCCCTTAGCTCCCCAACTAACTCATCATCTCCTCTATTCATAATGGGATAAAACTTCCCTTGGTTAAGAAAGAGGGCAGCCCCATACAATGGATGGTCCATTTGATTCACCCAACGCTTCTCAACAATGGTCAATATCTTTTTTAGCAAACTTTGCTTGTTGTTAGTACAAAGATGCTTCCCTGCAGCTGGATCTGGAGGGGAAAGGGGCTGGCGGAAGGAGGGGGCAAGGGGTGGCGGGAGGAGGGAAGAGGGGGCTGGCGGGAGGTGGGGAAAGGGTCCGCAGGGGTGGAGGGGAGGTGGTGCGGAGGCCGGAGGCGGAGCTGGCTGCCGTTCGCCGTTCGCCGGAGAGGACGAGGTCGAGGACTCCAGGTACGATCTCAATCTGCCATGGCCTCTCTCTCCCTCTCTCTATCTTTCCCTCTCCCTCTCTCTACCTCTGGAGCCTGGAGAGCTCTCTCCTTCCCGCCGCTGCCTAATGCTTCCCGCGCGCGCGCCAATTTCTCCCGCCGTTGGCTGCTATTCCCGCGCGCACGAGCTCACCGAGTCGAAGGCGTCCGATTTCTGGTATGGCGACGAAAACGCGTCATCTGGATGACCTACGGACGCCATGGGCTTATGGCGGACGCCACAGGCCAAACGTATCGCGGGCCTGGACGGCCCAGGCTACGACTGCGCCATACCGCTATATTGTCGATATAGCGACGATATATGGACGCCATGAAAACATTGATCTTGATCTTGCCGATTGGAGAGCAGGAAAGCCCAGGGACAATGCCATGGAACACGGTCCGGCTGGGCTAGAGTTGCTTCTCCTTGATGCCCAGCTTTTCCATGGTGTCGCGGTAGAGGATGTTGATGCTGCTACCGCCGTCTATCAGGATCCGGGAGAAGCGGCAAGCCCGCCTCTCGGTTGAGAAGGTGGAGTCCAGCACCATGGCATAAGCACCCGGCGAGGGCATCACGGCTCCAGGTGATGGGCCTCTCGGACCAGTGCATAAATTGGGAGACCTCTGAAACAACAACATTCACCTCGTAGTGCTGCTGACGCTGACTATGCTTGTCGTCGGCTTCACTGGTGAAGACGGCGTAGGTGGCGTTCTCGTTGGGGAATTCATCTTCAAGCATGCTGATAGGGCGGGCCGGCTGCTGAGGAGCCAGAACCGCTGGGCCGGCTGGAGTAGCCGGCAAGCCCTCACCCTTAGTGATTCGGGTTGGCCAGCTGCACTGCCGGGTGGTGTTGTTGGATGGCTTCGCGTCGTTGTGGAACTTGCACGGGGCATCGAGGGCCTGCTCGAAGGAGAAGGCAGGCAGCCAGGCACCCTTGCGCCTCATTGTCGCTTGAGGCCGGGTTGCCCGGCCGGCTGCTGATCCTCGACGGTAGCCACTTGTCGGCTGTTGGAAGCCGGCTGCTGGGCCTTGCGCTTGTTGTCGTTCGGCTGTTGGCGCCGGTTAGAGTCACCAGCCGACGCTTGAGAAGCCGGCGGGATCACCTTCCCGGACGCGTCAACCCGGATCTCCGACTTCATGGAGGAGTCAGCCGTGGTGTACTTGTCCGCCGCAATCAGGAGCTCGTCCAAGGTAGCCGGCTCGTCGCATAGAAGCTTGTGCTTGAGCAGGGTGTCCTCTTTGCACCCGGCGGTAAAGTACTCGATGGCCTACACCTCGTGCACCCCTTCGCAGGAGTTGCGCAACTTGGTCCAGCGCGTCAGGTAGTCGCAGGTGGACTCAGTCGGACCCTGAACGCAAATGGAGAGCTAGCGAGGCTTGGGGGGTCGCTTGTAGGTGCTGTTGAAGTTGCGGACGGAGACATCGTTGAAGTCCAACCATCTGTTGATGCTGTTGGGTTTGAGGCTGTTCAGCCATGTCCGGGCCGTGCCCTGCAACATGAGCGGAACATACTTCACGACAACGCGCTTGTTGCCGTTCGCTATGTCGACTATTGTGGCGTAGTCGGTCAGCCAGTCCTCCAGCTTCGCGGCGCCGGTGTATTTGGGAGTATCACGAGGGAGCGAGAACCCTTTGGGGAAGGACTCGTCGCAGACGCGGGGGCTGAAGCTGGCCGGGCCGACTGTATCCTCCTCCTCTACCGCCAGGGACCGAGCCAGCTGCTCGATCCGGCGACGAGCATCGTTCTCACCGACAGCTTCACGGGGGCCCAACCGGCCCCCCAGAGTCGGGTGGTCAAGCGGCGCCGGAGAAGCCAGCCTCTCCTTGCGGGGAGGAGGCGGACGTTCGTCCTGCTGGCGCCAGTCTTCCGCTCTCGGAGGGACCCGTCGGCTTCGTGTTTCGCTGGCAGCGGCCGTCACCACTTGGGGACCGGGAGGTCGCTCCATGCTCGAGGCGGGGTGGAGGGTTTCTTTCCGGGAGGTCGGCTTGCCGGCCGGCTCCCATCGCCCGGTTGCATGCGTCTTGCTGCGAACAGCTGCGTGTTCGCAGCGCTGAGGAGTTCTTGGAGGCTCTCCATCTGGCTGCGCCGCTCGTCACCCTCCAGGTTCTTGAGCTCTTCTGCCGCCGCCTGGGCGGCGTGCAGGTTCTGCACTGGGGTGTCGTAGATCGGACGTCCGACTCCCAACATGCTGGCTATGGCCGCGTTGCGTTGCCGGACGGCGCCGACTCGGCTGGGCTCACCTGCAGCCGGTGTGCCGCCCGCTATGCGCTTGATCTCGCGCTAGCTGGCCTCAGCGCGGCGCTTCATGGCCGCCATGTTGTTGGCGTTGTCGAGGAGCTTGACACGGAATTCTTCTAGCTCCGTCGGGCCGACGTTGGCACCGACAGGAGTAGCCAGGCCCTATATTGCTGCTCGCAATGGGTCCTGGGTGGCCTCGCCAGCGTCCTGGCTCCTGCCAGTGACCATCACCTCCATGAAGACGCCGGCGTCGAGCGCGTCGGCAGAGGCGTTGCAAGCGACGGGAGGGAGCGGGTCGTCGATGACCACCACGTCGCCAGGGAACCCGTCGGTGGAGGCCGCATCGGAGAGGGTGAGCTTCTCGAAGAGCTCGGTGAGGTGGCTCATGGAGCAGATGGCTCCCGCATCGGAGGCGGGCTCGTCGGAGAGGCTAAGCTTCTCGAAGAGGTCGACGATGCAGCTCGTGGGGCAGACGACTCCCGTGTCAGGCGATGCGCTGGTGCATGCGCAAACGAACGCATCGGGCTGGCTGATCAGGCCAGACCCGACGCGCTCGCCGGAGGGGAGGATGGTTCCCGTCCGGAACACAACTCCGGCCAACATCGCGGATGGCCCCATGGTGGGCGCCAACTGGCGTGGTATTCTCGCGTCAGATGCCAGGGGCTGGCTTATCGTGGGTGGAGCCATGATGATGTCATCGGGTTCCGAAAGCGAGAGTGAGCACGAGCTCGGTAGCACACGAGACGTACGCAGGTTCGGGGCTCTACGGGGAGATAACACCCCTACTGCTATGATGACTATGATCGAATGTATACAAGGTCGCTCCTTGAGCTGTGTTGCTAGAGGAGGAAGAAGGGTAGAGCTACCTCTTTTCTCCTAGCTATGGTGGTGTGTGGGACTGAAGGCTGAGCCCTTTGCATGGGTGAGCCCAGGGGGTTTTATAGGCCAAACCCCCAAGGGTACAATGGTAATACGGCCGGGTGTAGGACCCGGACGTCAGTGTCTAAGGTCGCCGGGTTCTCCACCGGCCGCTGGAGGGCCCCGCCGGCTGCCGAGAATCTGGCCGACAGGTAGGGCCCGCTGCCTGCGGGCCATGCTGATTGCCTTTCGCTGTAGCGTCGTCCTTGGTGACGAGGGCCACGTCATGGACCATGAGGCTACAGTCCTGCGGCATGCGGGTAGGTGACCGCCTGGTCAGCGCACACTGTAGCCACACTCTTCCGGGGTTCAGGGGTAGTAGCGGCACTGTAACTATACCCCGTCTTGTCGTAGTGGGTGAGTGCAGACTCCGAGGGGAAGGACGGGCCGGAAGCCGGAAGCCGGCCCGCTCACCGATCCGTCTTCTGGGGTGCGCCGTCTTCTGGGAGCCAGCCCCGGGGCCTAGGCCGCCTTCTAAGGGCACGCCGTCGCGTGGTCAGTTGGCTTGAGGGGCTGGGCCAGCCCCGATGTCTTGAAATGTTAAGGGGTTCGGATGAGGCTACCAGGGGTCTATCCCCCCGACAACTAGGTATCTTTAGCTTCGCTTCTACTTGCCATGGTCGCTCCAAACTCCTCTGAAGCCACCTTATGAATGCAAGTCAACGTCTTCATCCACATATTGTTCACATCACCTCCTTCCTCCCAAGGGCCCTACTTAATGACCCTCTCCTTGAAAGCCTGAGCTACCTCCCCCTTGAGCTTCCATCACTTCATTTTAGCATCTTTGGCGTGCTTATCCCGCTGGACACGAATCTGAAAGCAGAAGTCAGCCACCACAGGCATATGTTGAGGGACAACACACTCTCGACGCCCGTCTTCTCTTCTCGAGAGGACGAGATTAATCTGGCTAGAGTGTTGACAACTACTAGAAGTCACTAGATGTGATTCTCTCTTTTTAAAAAGGGTGTTAGCTACGTTCATGTAGTATGCTAGAGCAAAGCTTAAGACATCTTCTCCTTAATTCCTGATGCCATAGCCAAAGCCCCCATGCACTCCTTCAAAATCTGTGTAGATGTACCCACGTGACCATTGAGCTCTCCTCCTATGAAGAGCTTCTCGCCAATGGTTACACTCCTAGCCATGTCCTCCAGGCCTTCCTGGAACTCTCTCTTAGTGCCTACTTGCGAGGCATACATGCTGGTAACATTGAGAACTAAGTCCCCAACTACCAGCTTGACCAGGATAATCCTGTCCTCTTGAGGCTCTTGTTGATCAAGATGCCTACTCCATTTCTGTTTGTAGTTGTTCCCGTGTACAACAGCTTGAAGCCAATATCCTCCACCTCCTTCTCCTTCTATCCCCTCCATTTGGTTTCTTGGACGCAAAGGATATTAACGCCTCTCCTCACCGCTATATCATCTAGCTCTCGTAACTTACTAGGGATCCTACGTTCCAGCTACCTAAGCGGATCCTATTGGGCTCGGCTAGCTTCCTTACCCTTCGCACTCGTCGAGTCAAATGCGAAGACCCTTGCTAATTTTTCACTACACACAGGTGTTGATGTAGCGTGCCACTAAGGATGTGGCGACCCGATCCTTGCTCACTTATCACTGTATCGGGATCAAGATATGGTGCGCCACCAAGGGGGTGATGGCCCGGCCCTTGCCCATTCGATACCACACCTGGGTTCCGATATGGCGCGTCGCTAAGAGGGTTATGCCCCAACGATGTTCTTCTGGTTTTCATCTTCATAAGAGTGGCTGAGTTTTGACGTTAGCTCGCCAAACCTATCACAGGCCTCCTCATTTACCGGGCTTGGGCCCGGCAATGTTGAGACAACATAGGCGGAATTTAAAATCTCCAGAAATGTACAATCAAGTGCAGTGCATTTAAACACTGATTTGAATTACTTTTAGATGTCTGAGCTTCTTCCTATGGTCATCTGCATTGACCCTCAGTAGTATGTTGCACATGCTCGCCACTCCCTAGTATTTATGCCAGTTGCAAGGGAATCTGATAATTGGTCTAACATATTATTGCTTAACATTGGTGCATTGTGTAGCTTAGTTTATTCTAATCGATTTTCTGTTGAGCTTTTGTTGAGGATGTTGAGCTATTTTTTTAGGAAGGCTGTTGTGTTTTCGTACTGCAGCTTCCTGCAGTATATTTTTTTTGCAGGGTAGCTTCCTGCAGTATTGCCATAGTGAATTTTGTTTGCCCTGTTACGTAATAGTATATTACTGATCTAGCGTCTGATAAATTTATCATATCCTCATAATAGAGGTCCTAACCTAGCATATTCAGGATATGCATATCATATTTGCTGACAACAAAGAATATCAACTCTAAATATCTATGTTTCCCTGTTAGATTGAAATATTAAAATCATTTATGGTGCTGCAGGCATAGTTTTTGCTTTGGCTGAGTTAAAAAAATGTCCAAAGTGTTCATCCACGAGGTGCACTACTAATGATCTGTTGCCAAATTTGTCACTTCGTAAGGCCATCAAACATTTTCTTGATGACCCAGGACCTATCTATGCACCTGGTATGTTGAAACTCACTACCTTGTTCAAAAGATTCTCTTACCTTTTGAACTACTGTGGTTGAATAAGTATTTCTTGTCTGTAAGCTCAGATGTAGGATCATGTGTAGAAGAAAAGGAGTCATCATGTCCATTGTCGATTCATCAACAAGAACAAAACTTGCTTTGTTCTCCATCTGCCACTGGAAAAGATTTCAATCAGCTCATACCAATTGTAAAGGTGATTGAAAAAAGCTCCAGTATTAAAATCTGTCTAGATGGAAATAAACCAACTGAAACAGCTTCAACACTCCCCCGAGAAGCACCTAGGAATTCTGATTTTCAAGGAAGTGCAAGCTCCTCAAAGGTGTACCAAAATATCGCACAAGATAGTGGTATGTTCTTGGTTGATACTTCAATTCTTGTTTAATTTCCTTTTAGTAATTGTGGTATTGTTTTCTTCATTTGGCATTTGCCAGGTGACTTGCATATTGTTGAAGCCGAAGCATTGAGGATAAGTTCTTGGGGTATTTGCCATTTTCATTAGCTTAGTATTTTTCATTCACTTATCCAGAGCTTCATTTAGTAAACCTCCAATTTATGATCTTTAGATGCAGATGGAAGAGGATTTACCACACCATAAGGGCAAGAAAGGTGCAATATATTTTCTTCCTTATTAGCTCGAATGCACCGATATGGATACGGGTATCAGTATCAGGCCAATACGGATACGTAATTTCGTCATTTTGAAAAAGTGCCAATACGGATACGTTTTACTATTTATTTATTTTTCAAAAAAAGGGATTCAGAATGTCAACCGTGACCTTTTTACATGCATGGATTCCATGGTTCCTTGTCTTCTTTAGTAAATGAGCAGAAACTCTAGAGTGACTACTCAAAGCTTCATGACCACAGTAGTCGCATTTCCATTTAGTGTTACCCCCTCCAGGTGATTTCTCTATGATTTGAACATGGCTCCACAATGGTGCCCGTAGATTTGTAGGTACAGTAGGAGGTTTAGCAGGAGGAGCCATCTGGAGGAGATGAGAAAAATGAGGTCTTCACAAATCAGAGGAGAAAGAAGAGGGGATGAGCTTGGCTGGGCAGGAGAAAAGGAGAAGAGAATACCTGCTTGCTGCGTGACAGGAGCAGTTGGTGAGGAGTAGCAGCTCGTCGCCAGCTAGCCGCCGCTGCCGCCGGCCCTGGGTGAGTAGTTGCTAGGTATGCAGCCACCAGCCGCCGCCTGGGTGAGCTCGAGAGGGAGGAAAGAAAACTGGGAGGGAAAGGAAGGGAGCATTGGGGTACTAAGGTTGCTGTCTGCCTCTTAACTGGGCTGAGTGGTCTCTTAGATGGGCTGGGCCGTATCCAAAACGAACTGAAAAAGTATCCTTCAAGTATCGGAATTGTTTTAAATCGTTTATTCATGGATACTCCTTGGATACGTATCGGGGGCGTATCGGAGGAGTATCGGTATCAGATACGGTATCCGATACCGATTCGCTAGTTGTCTGAAGTATCGGTGCATTCGAGCTTATTAGAGTGCATTCCTTTAACACATCAACTTACAGGAGTAATTTGTGAGGAAAATAAAACCATGTACTGATGCTTACCAGTTTGGTCATTGAGGCCATCAGTGTAGAGTACTACAGTTTCTGAAGTATAGTGTACAATACTGCAATTCCTGAAGAATATTGACCTGATTTAGTAGATTACGAAGAAACCGCTGAACTTAGTTGCCCTCTTAATATATAAGATAGTAGTTCCCCAAGGAAATTATTTCTACCTAGAATTCATATTTACACCAATTTTCAGAGTATATACACATTGCATGTAAACAGGCATGCTTTAGATTATTTGATGCAAATTTTGTTAGTATACAGAGTGTATAAGCGCGTGCATGGTCACCGCGCCTGCTCTCTCCTGTACGTGGCCTAGGTAGTGCGTGAGTGGGCATTGTGTACGCGCAAGTAGTGGCACACGATCTAGCCGCTGTGGCATCCTATAACTGTATATATACACCCTCAGATGGCTAATGCAAAGTGTGTTGGATCTCAATTCCGCTTTCATGGTATCAGACGCTAAGGACACCAATCCTTTTGCGCACAACCCCTCTTCCGCTGCCATGGATGAGTTCGGCAACCACTCTCCTCCCCCCCTCCGACGACGGCGATCTCCCTGATGATGGCGGCCACCTTGACGCCGCCCCACCACCTCCGTTCGCGGCCCAGGCTGCGCTCTGCCTTGAGCCGGCCGCTCCTGTCGGTGTCGCTCCCCTTCCGGCTACCTCTATCCTCCCTACCGTGGACATCCGGTGCCATGTTCCGGTCATCCTCGACCTCAACATCGGCAATCATGCCCAGTGGCGCCACTTCGACGCTGTCCTTGGCATGTTCGGTCTTCGCGACCACGTTTTTGCCACGGCCCTTTCCTGCCCCGACGACCCCGAGTGGCTCATGGCGGATCACGCGGTCGTCCATTGGCTGTACTCCACCATCGCTCTGGAGCTGCTCGATGCGGTGATGCAGCCCGAGGACACCGCCCTCACCGTCTGGACTGCGGTCGGCGAGCTCTTCACCGCCAACCACCTCTCTCGCGCCGTCTATGTCGACGCCGAGTACCACGCCGTCGTCTAGGGCGAGATGTCCATCATGCAGTACTGCACGAAGTTGAAGCTCTACGCGGATCAGCTCCGCAACCTGAGGCAGCCCGTTACTGAGACTCCTCAAGTATTCCATCTCCTGCGTGGTCTTGGTCGTCAGTATCATCATGCCATCCCGCACATCACCACCCGCGTTCCGCTCCCCACCTTCCGCTCCCCACCTCCAGGAGACCCGCGCCTTCCTCATGCTCGAGGAGCACCGCGCCGAGGAGTCCACGCGCCTGCAGACGGCGCACGCGCTGGTGGCTGGGCGCAGCACTCCTGCGTCGCCTTCGCCCGCTCCTCCAACTGGTGACTCCTCTGGCGCTGGGCGTGGGCGTGGTCGCGGCAAGAAGCGCGGTCGTGGGAACGGGGTGGCCACCCCCTCTCCGACTCCGTTGCCGCATTGGGCACCTGGCTACCCCGCCCCTGCTCCTGGATCCAGCTCCTGGACGGGGCTTGTCCAGGCCTGGCCTGTCGCCTGGCGCGCTCCAGGTACTAGCGTGCTTGGGCCACGCCTCGGCACACCTCATCAACAGGCCATGCTGGCAACTGCTCCACCCGCACCACCACCGCCATACAGCTACGGCGGCTACTACCCCAACTACGTGCCCCCAGGGCCTACTCCTGCTGGTCCTCCTGCACCATCCGGCCCCACGCCCGCGTGGGACATGACCTCCCTTCATGCCGCGCTCCACAGCGCCACGGCAGGCCCGTCGTTGTCCGGTAGCACGTCTGACTGGTACCTCGACACGGGAGCTACATCGCACATGGCTTCCTCTTCTGGTAACCTTCACAACATCTGTCCCTCTCTTTGTTCTCCTCCATCATCGTCGGTAACGGTGATCATCTTCCTATTACCCACGTTGCCACCGGCTCCATCATCGCTACTTCTTCTTCGCTAATTCTTCGCAATGTCGTTCTGTCTCCTTCTCTTATTAAGAATCTGCTGTCAGTTCGTCAACTTTGTCGCGATAATCCCGTCAATGTGGAGTTTGATGATTTTGGTTTCTCTGTCAAGGACCGCCGCACCCGGACAGTGATTCTGCGCAGTGACTCGACCAGTGACCTGTACTCTGTTGCCGGTCCCTCTTCGGCTCCACCGCGCTCTGTCTTCGTCGGCGCGGTCACCATGGACCTTTGGCACCAGCGTCTCGGGCACCCGCATGTCGCCTTGCTTCGCCAGTACCCTTTCAGCTGCAGCAGCTCCACCGCACATACCTATCGGGCATGTCGTTTTGGCAAACACACGCCTTCCCTTTCATGACTCAGCGTCAAGTAGTTTCTTTCCTTTTCAGTTGTTGCATCTAGATGTCTGGACTTCTCCCGTTGTAAGCATATCAGGCTATGAAATTTACCTTGTGGTACTTCATGATTTCACTCACTAGATGACCCGTTGCGCCAATGGCGCAAAGGGCGAGAGCAAGCCAAGTATTGAAAGAGTACACATAAACATATTTAGAGACAGACTGAAACATATGGAAATATTAAATTGCAGCTGGCAATGTCATGATTTTCTCTAACCAGTGTAAACATATATAAATAGTCTTCTGAAAATGTTAGTAGAAGGGCTGTTGATTACATATATAGAACAATTGATCACAAACTTCTTTTGACCACAGAGACAATAATAAGGTCTAAAGTGTACATGCAGTATCATACATGAATGGAAATCTAAAGGCTATACATATCTTGCTCAGAGCAACGCCAAAAGGGCAAAGATACTGGATCTATTGATAAGAAACAAAAGGTGGCTGCTGTTGGTTAGGACATATAGACCGAAGGTCACGAGAAACTATCTTGTGTAGTCTTCAGGTGCTGCTCTGACTTCATGCCAATATATTGTAACCTCTGCGTCAATTCTTTAATGTTTGGATTAGCTACTACTTTAGTTGTTTTGATAAAACGGTTTTTACACCAGTAGCAGCACCCCTAAGATTACCAAGTTTCCAGCAAAAGGAGCACATGAGAATCACATATCTATATCCTATATGAAGAGAAACAGAAATTCCTTCAACAATGATGATCGATGGAGGATCATAATGGTAATGCTTGGCAATATTTTTTTCTCGGCCTGCAAGATTGCCAAGAACATGGACAGCATGTCATTTCAGAACTCAGACCCTAGTTGCAATTTCTGATCATCATTCCAAAGTATGAATTTAGATATGCGACAAACTGCACGTAAAAAGACACATACCAGGCTAGAGGTTAGTACTCCACGGATTGTGCACGGATATGTGACAATGAGAGCGGGGACTCCTCGCAGTTCCAGTCATCCTACACCAGGGCTGCAAACTGCAGGTTCTAGAGCGTCCTCGTCTAACGGCCTCAGCATTGGTTCCTTGGTTAGGCCCCGCGGGCAGATCTCCATGACAGTCCTCATCGACTCGCCAGAGCATCATATGCTCACGGCTGGGTCGACGAAGTTCCTCCTGTTGCTCAGTCCTTCTGCTGTCAGCGCCCATTGCAAATGGTGGTCAATGAACAGTAGAAGTTGGGTTTAGACTTTATTCAGAAATGAGGCATTGTCAAGTGTACAGGGTTAACAAGGAAAGGAAGCATACATGTTCTTTCATTATCTCTACCTCGAACAGATGGGCCTTGTCAAGTGTACAGGGTTAACAAGGAAAGGACAACTCCTGAGATATTGAGGTAGGCCTATAAATCATATCTTTAGGTCACAAAATAACTTTTTCCCTGTGTGAAGGTAACATGCCTATGTTGGTAATGTTTTCAAATAAAAAGTTATCTCAGAACAACACAATTTCCTAAATTAGTTTACATGTATGGTATCAAGATGCATTACACAACAAGCTATATCAGTTCAACAACTTAAGCTTGAAGATGTTTCGCTAGAATCGCTACAGCTATCTATACAAAATTTAATTCAATATAAACCTGTTGTATGAGCTTGAAAAGCAGACCACATAGATTAATAGCCAAAGGAAGGACCGAATGATACATAATTAATCAGACTCTAATCTAATCGCCTCGAGGTCGCAAACAGGGGCACCTAGCTCTGGTTGGCCCATGGTAGCCACTCCATGGCAGATCCAGACGCCGAGCGGTATCAACCATGGCCTGAATTAGAAGAAAATGCATTCACTACACCTACCAAAGGAAGGCCATCTTCACTCCTGAGTTGCAAAAATCAAGGAACTGTCAATACTCACAACAAACACAATATTCAAGTTCTTGAGTATACTGGATCAGTGAGAAAACAAAGAGTCATTGGTCAACATGTGATCCTGCTAAATACGAACTGAAACACTTGAAGATCGTAGTGAAGCATCATAATATATATCTATATCCCTGCAAAATCTGTAAAAAATGTAGTTAGCGGCCGGTGGTACTATGTACTGTGAACTAATAAATAATCACTATACTAGAAAAATTAATATAACCAACTTGAAAAAACAACTATATCATTCTGACCAACTTTGTTTGTACACAACCAGACTCCAGACAACAAATAAGAATCATTTCAAATTACAAATAGAAAATATGAGAAGGACTGTTGGAGGTACAAATAAGAATAATTTCATATTACAAATAGAACATACCTTTGCATCAGTAAATGTCGGTTAGCATTACATTCAGACATCCAATAGATCCAAAATGCACACATAATTATAATGGTAGACCACAGGGTATCCGTTGCCAGGTTATTTAGTGTTCCATGGCCTGGGAAAGTGAAGAGTAGTGTAATGTCACACTATTGGTACAGAAAAACTGCTGCAACCACGAAAAGAAAAGCTGGAATTTTTTTTATACGCAGTATAGTGCCTGGCCATCAACATTTTTGCATTAAATGTCAGAAAATCGTATAAACACATATATCAGGAAGTTATTCTAATAGTCTAGTAACATATAACATAAGAACTAATATATTAACAACACTATTGCTTGAAGGGTCCAATTAGAAGCTCCTAGTTATTTTAGTTTGGAAAGCAATCTGTGTGTTCTACAATCTTCAAGCAGGATGGCCGTGCAAATTTGTGATCAATCTTGGCTGATATAGGAAGAAGGCGCACATCATCAAATCCGGCGAATACCGAAAGATGGATAAACTCTCAGCCTTTCACAATGAGCATGTTGAGCCAATCAAGAAGGCAAAGAGGAAATGAAGAAAACAATTGCAGACGGATTCGACGGAAGGCATGCAGTGGAATACTCGCTGAGGAAATCGTTGGTTGGCATGGACCAGATGCACCTCCAGAAGACCGCTCCCCATTGTATTCTTGTCCCGGCGCTGCACCTCCCTCTCCATTGTCCTCTCTTTGTCCCTCCTCTCCTACATTCTCTCTCTCCCTCATCTTATCTCTCGAGGAGAGGAGGGACGAGGGATTGGGCTTTTCACCGCGCACAGCACGATCCACCCCTTTTTTCACCCAAACTCATTCAGCAACTCACACTGCAACACGGTCCCACCCAGATGGCTGGCCCAGGCATCATCCACCCAACTAGAAAGGCATGACGTGAAGCAAAACGGACGGTCGGATGTTTGACAGCCAGTTAAGAAGGACCAAAATCTTTACACATAGGCAAAACGGGCAATCCAGATCGTTGCGCGCGAGGGATGGCACTGGAATGGCGGGTACTCTACCAGCGTTTATATGTTCGATTACTGGAATCTGAAAAGTTGGGCTCACGTATTGTTTACCTTCGACCTTCGGAGGTCTAAACTAAAGAGTAGGGAGACATGGAAGCCTAAGTAGCGGTCTTTCTTTTGCTGCTAACCTCCCTCTCAGTTTGGGTGCCCCCGGCTAAATTGTCTTTATGCTCATGCTGCAATTTTTTTTGCCTTCAAACAATAAAATCTACATGTGGAAACTGTGGAGAATACATATGAGCATAACATAGTTGCTGACTATTTTTCTCTTAACTAAGTTAAATTACAAAAGTTTTGGTTCATATACCTTGCAATTTTAACATGAATATCCAGATCCAATGGCTAACCTATGAACAAGGGCCAGCCTGCACTTTCCCCCTATCACAGACCTCCTTCCTCTCCCCTGCTGCTGCACCTTGCAGCAGCAACCTGAAGCCAAAAGTACACAAAATTGGTCCAGATGCCTAGTAACTTTGAAAGTTTGAGTCCTACTACAGCAGCTCAAACAGTCAATGGTCAGAAGAGGCTAATTAAGGTACTGGTACAAGGTACTTAACTGGGCATACATAATATGTAGGCTTAAAGAATTTTGATAAGATGCCAAGGCTTCTTTAGTCTATAAATGGTATACTAACCTGATTATCTGAACACCAAAGCCATGGTTGTCATTGGATATCTCTAGACTACATAATGATGCCATAACCAGAAGATTAATGCATCAGTGCATGAACGAAGCGAAAAGAAAATAAGCCTATAATGTCCCATGCTATATGTAGTGCACCAAATCATGGCAACAGAAGTATCACCCAAAGTAAAAACGAACCTATGTGAGCACAAATTTTCAGGAAAATGATAGAATGGTGAGACTCATTGTGTAATAAGGATTATAAACTCGGATGTTTACATTTGAACAAATAGAAGACTAAGAAAGGGGAACATGCAACAAAAAGAACTTCCCAAAATTAGTAGAAATTTTACCTCTGTAACAGAGGAACTAAAAAAATGTATTAGTTCGTATTTTCCCCGGATGGTGAATCGCCTGAAAAAAATGAACAGTATGTACAATTATGGTGTTATTTTCTTGCGCACGCACCAAAAGTTCGCAAAAAAATATTGGGACCATTGTACCTTTATTTTCCCCTTGACCTTGCTCGACTATATGATGGCGATGCACGCTAGCCAGCATCTTCAGAATAGTCCATCCAGAAAGCACACCAAGGGTAACCATTGGATTGATTTTATGATCCCTAAAATGCCATTATCAGAAAATTCAGTTGGTGACTAATAGTAAATAGAAGGGCAGGGGTTGTTTATCATGCTTACTTAGAACTCGCAAGCCCTATCTAATCCCTCTCCAAAGCAAATGATCTATCTATGTGAAATAGTTAACAGGTAGGCAAAAATGCTATATACCAAAGTGTATATGTCAATCTAAACTGAAGTACTGCTCACAAGAAACCAAGTATGATAACATGGCGTTGCTCGCTCTAATAATATATAAGGTGTTCGAGTATACAGTTTAGTTTAGTGATTTGGTACAAATAAGGACATGTACAAACCTAACATGCACGATAACCTCATGGGGACTGTTTGGTTAGATAAGAATGAGCATATATGAAAAATAGTGGCAAACATTCAGAACAAAGAAAAAATAGCTTTGCATCTACACAATGGCGAAGCAAGGTAATGAGCTAAATTGGTGCATCCAGTACTTATCTGATTCAGTATACACTATAGGCTCACATAGCATCATAGTAATCTCAGGCCACTCGTACGGAATCACTTTTTAGAGGTGCACACTTTTAAATGCATGGATATCCCTTTTTTAGAGGATTAAAGAGTACTATTCAAACTGCCACAAAAAGCAGTAAAAATTGGAGCCAGCTCATAAATATACTTAGTGGGAGGTGTGGTGCCGAGTCATGTGTGCGTGTGTGCACCTGTGTCCAGCCGGGTATAAAAGCCCTGTGTTGATCATTGTAATCGCTGTGGAGTCGAGTTCGTGCTCGAGAAAATTGCCGTTTGTGCGGCAAGCGTATGTGCGCCGGAAATCCACCGTGTCCTGTGTCTCCACTGTATCTTCTTCTTCCTTTCTTCTTTGGTGTGCGCCAGAGAGAGGAGAGCAGAGATTGAGGGGAGGACTCCGGCGAGCCAGACCAAGGAGCTGCGCCAACATATATATGCATACATGAAACACATGAACATAAGGAAAGCATCTATCAAGTACATGGAAACCCATGTCTCTGCCAAACAGGAAGAAACGGGTACAGAAGCAATGAACTAAACATTAACTTTGCCCTTTGGAGCACCAACTACATAGGAACAGTATTAGAAATTGTATGAGATGTAGCATACAGCTAGTCAAATGCTAGATTTCTTGCATTGTTTAAAGTTGGATGTGCACAACATCATTCTGTAGAGATTAATTTTCCAGCACCACATATTGATCACCTAAGAAATACTGGCACATGGAGGTTCCATCCCATAACATAGCCAAGCAACAACAAAATCCCATGAAGGAAAATATAGAAGAAATCAAAGGATAATACCATAGTTCTAGATCATGAATATGAGCACTCACTTGTCGAAAATAATAGACATAGGAATCTTATATATGAACAGCTTTCCAGTTTCAAAGACCAATTAGCTAGAGGCAAGGTTTCCTTAGCCTGCAGAAAATAAAAGAATAAACAAAATAACCATGATTAGAGAGGGAAAAAATGGCCAAAGAAATAGTAGTGGGGATAATTGGTGGATTTGAAGGCATTCGTATCTTCTCCTCGCCACAAGAAAATAGTGGTGGATTCGGTGTGGTGTATATGCACATTTCCTGGTACACTTCGTCTCATTTACCTCCATGGCAAAGCGGGACCGTGTAGACCATCAGGAGCTCATCGTCGCCTGCAACCTAGGAGAATCCATAGGAGAGGAGTTAAAATGAGAAAGAACCTGGAAGATATAAGATCGTGTGTGATTACACATTCCAATAATAAAAGAAAGCAAGCCAAAAATGTTGTAAACAAATAGATGAAACTACTTCCAAGAAACTGATAAGTACCATCCAAATACTACGCCCCCTCCTTTTATCTATGACCAAACATGTTGAACACAATGTTTTCTCCAATAACAGTAATCCTTATCATGCATGATTTCACTCGACATAAATCAATTAAAGCATAAAATTTATGCAGAATGCAGATTGCTAGACCCCTTTGCAGCCAACAAATTGGAAATCTGAAAGAACCTAAATCGAAATAAAAAGGTAATGTACTGGAGATGTATGAATCTGGGCAACCGTGGGTGCAGCGAAAACACATGGAATCTCGAGAGCAAAATCTGAAGAAGGCTCTCCCAAATCCGTCTCTCCTTTTCCCCAAAATTGGGCATGGGCGAGAAGTAAAGCAATTAACTTTTGAGCAGTATTTTTATGTGCTGAGAGCAATTAATTTGCAGGGTGGAGGAAGAGCTCACCTGGCACCTGCGTGATTACGCCTCTGCTCGCTGTTAAAGTGGGTAGGAGAAGATGCAGCCTGGCACCAGTGCAGCGCGCGCTGCCCGGTGGAGCTCCAGGCCTCGCCCTCCCCTGCTCCTCAATGGCGGCGACCTCCGCCCCGATCTGGAACCACGGCGAGCGACGGCGCCTGATCTGAGAGAGGAGGAAAACAAGAGAGGCAGGATGGATGGAGGGCGGCGCGAGGAGCTGCAGCGGCCGCCGCGCACGAAGAAGAGGAGGCGAATCGGGAGGAGAGGAGCCACCATGGCTGCCGCGTTCGCCGCGCACGAAGAAGAGGAGGCGAATCGGGAGGAGAGGAGCGGCCATGCCCGCCGCGTTCCTGGCGAGGGCCAGCATCCTGGCTGTCGCCGCTGCCATATGCGCGGTGGCGCTCGACGCTCCCTACGTCGCGCTAGCCGCCGGAGGTGAAGAAGAGAGAAGGCGGCTACTGCCGGAGCCGGCGGGCGTGCAGGGAAGGAGGGATGCGGACGAGGGATTGGTGGATAGGGTTGGCCAATCCCACCGCACGCTCCTACCCACCCGCCTGCCAATCCCACATCGCCCACACTGGTTGTAGTCAACCTCTTTTTTTCACCAGATACACACATGAGAGGGACACTGTAAAGCTGGGCCCGTGACGAAAGAAACCCCACCCGTCATCTGCAGCAGCGCGAAAGAGCAACGTCAAGAGAAACCAGCGGTTGGATGTTTGACACCGCTGTGAAAAATTGCCAGCGAGGTAAATTGTTCGATGCAGATTGCTCGCACGACGCAGATCGCCCAGGTTTGCGGGTAGCATAGCAAGGTTTATAGGTTAGATTATGTATGGACTTTCCCACTTCAACGAAAATCTGATGTGCTTGCTGTTCTGCGCTCATTCTTTGCCTATGTCCATACACAGTTTCAACGCCCCGTCCTTGCGCTTCATACTGACAACGGACGTGAATTCGACAACGCTGCCGTGCACTCGCTCCTCGACTGCCACGGTACTGTGTTTCGTCTTTCCTGTTCATACACCAGTCAGCAAAATGGGAAAGCTGAGCGTTGCCTTCGTACTCTCAATGATGGCGTTTGGTCGCTCCTTTTTCATGCCTCTATGCCCCACTGTTTTGGGCTGAGGTGCTTAGCACATCCACTTACCTCCAGAACCGGCGCCCGTGTCGGTCAAGCTCGCCGGCGACACCACATGAGCTCTTGCTTGGCTCTCCTGACTACTCGTTCTTGCGCGTGTTTGGCTGTCTGTGTTTTCCTAACACTACCTCCACGACTGCCCACAAGCTCACGCCTCGCTCTGTCGCGTGCGTCTTCCTCGGCTATCCTGCCGATCACCGCGGGTACCGCTGTTTTGACCCGTCACACGGCGTGTACTCACCTCGCGCCATGTTCGGTTTGACGAGCTCAGTTTTCCATTCGATGCCCCCACTCCAGCTCCGGCTTCCACGACGCCGTCTGTTGTTGCTCCACCGGTTTTGTAGGTGCTCCGTGGTCCTAGCGCAGCTCCGGCTGCTCCCTGCGCGGCGCCCTCTCACCATTCAAGCAGGGCCGCTCGATCGGCATCTGATGGTGCTCACGGGTCTCCGCGTGGCGCGCGTACCCTTGATTCAAGCGGCTCAGTTCGATCTTCATCCAGTGGGAGTGCGGCCTCATCCTCCTCGGCGCTGATCGTTGGTTCCTGCACCCCCGCTGGATCATCCTCAACTGGCTCCACAAGCTCTGCGGCCCCCGTCGCGCCGGTCTCTGCTGGGCCACTCACCCGTGCCCGCGCTGGTGTCTTCCGACCCAATCAGTAGTACGCTGCTAACTACGTGCTGGTCGCCACTTCCACGACCTCGCCGAACATCTCGCCGCTCCCCAAGTCCGTGCGCTCTGCTCTGCGCGACCCCAACTGGATCGCCGCCATGCGCGGCGAGTTCGCCGCACTCGTCGGCAACCACACGTGGGAGCTCGTGCCCCGCCCTCCGCGCGCCAACATTATCACCGGCAAATGGGTTTTCCGGCATAAAACTCGCGCCTACGGCACCCTCGAACGGTACAAGGCCTGTTGGGTCATCCGCGGGTTCCACCAACGCCCTGGCGTCGACTACGGCGAAACTTTCTCCCCCATCGTCAAGCCTGCTACAATTCGGACCGTCCTCACGCTTGCTGCCTCGCGTGGTTGGCCTGTCAATCAACTTGACGTGAAGAACGCCTTCCTCCACGGCGATCTCGCCGAGGAGGTTTTCTGCCTTCAGCCTGCTGGATTCGTCGATGCAGGCAAGCTGGATCATATCTGTCGCCTGTCACGATCACTCTACGGACTCAAACAGGGACCGCGCGCTTGGTTCCTGCGCTTCGCTGGCTTCCTCCGCACCATCGGCTTTGCTGCGACTCGCTCCGACACGTCGCTGTTCATCTACCACGGCGCCGGGGGCACTGCCTACTTGCTGCTGTATGTGGACAACATCGTCCTTACTGCCTCGAGCGCGTCACTACTTCAGCTCGTCGTCGCCAAGCTCACTGCAGAGTTCGCCATGAAGGATCTCGGGGCTCTTCACTTCTTCCTTGGCATCCGCGTCTCGCGGTCGTCTACTGGCTTCTTCCTCTCGCAAGAACAGTATACCGATGACATCCTCGAGCGTGTCGAAATGGACAACTGCAAACCAGCCGTCAACCGGTCGATACCAAGGCCAAGCTCCCCTCTGCCGACGGTCCTCCTGTGGCTGATCCCACTTCATACCGCAGCTTGGCGGGTGCTGGGCAGTACCTCACAATCAACAGGCCGGAGCTCGCCTACGCCGTGCAGCAGATTTGCCTTCACATGCATGATCCACGCGCTCCTCAAGCACACGCTGCGCTACGTCCGAGGCACCAGCGCGCTCGGCCTCCATCTACACGCCTCCCCGACGCTCGATCTGCGCATCTACACCGATGCCGACTAGGCCGACTGCCCCGACACGCGGCACTCTACCTCCGGTTTCTGCGTGTTCCTCGGCGACGCCCTCGTCAGCTGGTCCTCCAAACGCCAGGTCACTCTCTCGCGTTCCTCGGCCGAAGCTGAGTACCGTGGTGTGGCAAATGCCGTCGCTGAGTGCGTGTGGCTTCGACAACTCCTCGGCAAGCTCCACTGTCCACTGCGCTCCGCCACGCTGGTCTTCTGCGACAATGTATCGGCGGTCTACCTCTCCAGCAACCCTGTCCACCATCGGCGCACCAAGCATATCGAGCTGGACATCCTGTTCGTTCGGGAACGCGTGGCAGTCGGCGAGTTTTGCGTTCACATTCCTACGCGCCAGCAGTTCGCCGACGTGATGACGAAAGGATTGCCCGCCGATGTCTTCAGGGAGTTCCGCTCCAGCCTTTGTGTCTCTACACCCGACGTTCAGGCTGGGGTTGGGGGGGGAGGGGTGGGGGGGTGTTAGTATACAGAGTGTATAAGCGCGTGTGCATGGTCACCGTGCCTGCTCTCTCCTGTACGTGGCCTAGGGCCTAGGTAGTGCGTGAGTGGGCATTGTGTATGTGCAAGTAGTGGCACACGATCTAGCCGCTGTGGCGTCCTGTAACTGTATATATACGCCCTCAGATGGCTAATGCAAAGTGTGTTGAATCTCAATCCCGCTTTCAGCACCTTTCCCTAGTTTGCGTAACAAAATCTCTCTATTTCCTACTATGAACTTACTTTAAGTTCCATCTTTGGATAAACAGGGTGGGCGCACTTATTACAGGTGCGGGTCTCCAAATCACCTGATCAGATATTGTCCGGTTGCATCAAATGTACAATCAGGTACCTGGTTTAGTTGAGCATATCATGCTTCATGCCTTTAATCTTTCCCTCTTATTTTAAAATCCCCTTTAACATATTCTTGATGTTCATTACATGCAGAAGATAGTGCACTCCACGGGGATCCATATGGTCGACCTAATTGGCAGGGTTCTATGTTTCACCCTCTTCTGCCATATGGTAATATGCATGGCACACCTGAGATCATTCCATTTGATCCAGGAGTTGTCCCGGTCTCACCTTTTGGAGTTCCTCCATATATGCCATCATTTGATGGAGGCATGCAGAATCCATAGTAAGCAACCTTACCTTTCTACTGTATTTCTGAGATGCTGCTTCTAAAATGCGATTTACCAATTGTAGGCAGCTCAAACTGTTAATCTTTTGACCCCTAAATGACTCTTTCAGTGCTTTTATGAGAATGAGAGGTATGCCGTCTCCAATGCTACTGGGGGTACAACAACCCTTGTCATATACAGGATTGGGTATTCATGATAACGTTAAGAGTCAGAATGCTCCAAGTGAAAGGGGAGTGAGGTAACAGTGAATTTATTGGTGTTCGCATATAACTTTGAAGTTAATGCAAATTAGGCGTGGTTGCTTAGAGCCTCTGTCCATTGCTAAACTCCTAATTGGCAGCATAAATTCAAACCAATTCAACTTGTCTCATCTTTTCTATACTGGGAAATTAACTTTCCTATCACAGGAATTGCTGAACACAGAAATTTGCTCTTCACACTTCGCCCTTTCCCATTTTTGTCCGTCCATTTACTAGATTTTGATAGTAACTTCATATATCCATGGTTTATTTTAGTCTGAAACATCTTAGCTTTGGGCCTTTTAGTTTTTTGTGTCCTTGCCCATTTGATATTGGTACCGAACTGTAAATGCTGTGGTTTTATATGGACGTCCACAATGGATGTAGAGCTCAGTGAACTTGCTATAGGATTGTGTTTTGTACCTTTGTTTTTTGGTTCAGCTAAGTTTGGACTGTGTGGATTGATATTTGTTTCTGCAGGGAGAATGACTATGACAGTAATTCAGCGGATTATCATGATGAGGATGGTAGAACATCACAAGAGCAATATCAACCAGAAAAGAGTTATGAAAGGGGTTACCATGAAAGTAACACAACAGTTCAAAAAAGGCACCACAAGGATAAATATTGTAGCCCTACCCATGAGAATCTGTGTTATTCATCAGATGTCGAATTAGTTGATCAGAAACATCGAAAGGAATTGGGCTCATATGGAAGAGAAATGAGGAGCCACTACACCAAGCAATCTGCTTCCGAAGTGCATGACATCCCTAACATCTCTATCCACGATACTAGGCAGATGAACAAGCAGCATGGTAGAAGTGCTTCAGGAAAAAGAGATGAAATTAGGGCAAAAGGCAAAAGTGAGTACACTGAAAATACTCGTCATCAAAGTCATAAAGAAAATATTCGCGTGGATAGGTCAGATGACGGGCACAAATCTAGTAAAAGCGCATATGGACATAAACATCGGGTCCAGGAAACTGATTACGCGACTGACTACAGACGTGATAGCAAGATAGAAAGATCTAGCCAGAGTTCAAGACATGACAAAACAAAAGTTGGTTCTTCAGTTGGCCACGTAGGAAGGGATAGATGGGCGATGGAAGATGGCCGTCCAGATGATTATGAAAGAAGGGATCACTACCGTCACAAAACAAAGAGAAGGCATTAAAGAATGTACGTGATGGTTTGTCTGTGCTCCATTTGCAGCAAGCAAGAGAAGAAAAAATATCCGTATGAACAAAAACATTTTGCAGTGTCAACTGTGTCCAAGAGTTTTGGCTTATCCTGAACTTTTATCGTCTGAAGTCGTGTAAATCCTGTTACATTGTTGTTATTAGCTGTAAATCTTGTTAGGAGTTACTTGAAGGTGTAGTTCAACATATTTTCCCACTTTCTGCCACAAATGTAGGAATGTACGACTTTAACGTTGCTGATGTACAACACATGAAAATTTCATAGTCATCTATGGCATTGTTTATTGGGTCTGTCCAGGACAAATCTAGATGTGATATAATTATGTCACATCTAAGCTGATGTCTACTCTGTTTGTGGTTTTTTTTGTCCTAATCTTTTTTATTTCTTGTTGATGCATTATATATTTGTGGGAGCTTAGCTGTGACAACCTTAAAAAACATCTAGATGTGAATTAGACAAACTGTTGTTTATTCACTTTTGTGATGTGTATTGACTTTGGTTTTCTGGTTCGCCTACAGACCTAGACGTTTTCATTACACAAACTGTATTAAATGTTATAATGAAATGCTATCTACCATCTTCAGCTCATGGACTTCTTTATCCATGAAAACTACATTTGCAAGCCCAAGCTTCATTCATGCCAGGTATGGAATTTATTCATGGGGTCGAGAGACCATTAAATGCAAGATACAGGGACTAAGGCACCGTTCGGAATCCCTCCGCCGAGGAGCGGAGCAGCATACCGTATAAATACGGAGAGCGACAAACAGGGCGCTCCGCTCCCTGGTGACGGAGCGGTGGATTGCTGAACACAGCCTAAGACAAGTATTTCACCTATCATAGGTTTTTGTTGGATGGAATTGTACAATGTCTAAAGATAGTAGTATTGTGGTGCCTGTTAGTAAAACCAAATTTTCATGCAGATTAGCTTCCCAAACTCCATTGAACATATAAAGGATGAGCTAGTGTGCCCAACTAGCGGCCGTGGCCACGTCTTCTTTTTTGCGCCATACTGTAGCAGCGCGGGGAGAGATAAGTCCCGAGCTCCCCATCTCCCCTCCTCTCGCTTTTCCACTTTCCCGTCGCCTCCGCCATCGCCTCCTCCCCTCTCCTCTCTCTCTCCCGTCTCCTCCCTCTCAACCCTAGCCGCTGCCACCCACCCTCTACTGCTCCACCACAGACTCACCTCCCCTCTGGATCAGGTGCAGGCCGACCGGTGCACGCATGCGGCGACGCTCCACTCGAGGGCAAAGGGAGGCAACGGCGGCGATGGCCGCCGTGGACACCGCGGCTATGGTGAGCCCCTGCACCACCGCCCTCTCTCCTCTCCTCCATTACTCCCTTACCCATCTCTCTCCCCCACAGACGAACCCTGCCGCTAGGAGGCCGCCATGGAGGCCCGTCCCGATCTCGGCTCGCGGCTCCTCCGGTGACCCTCGTTGCGCCTGGATCCGGGTCGGGCGGATCCGACGGAGGAGCCCACCCATGGCACCAGCGGCTCTGGAGATGAGGGCTGCACAAAGGAAGAGGAGCAGCAGCAGCTTGAGGTCGTTAAGGGTTTGCCTCTACCTCCTTGTGATTTTCCTGAATATGGCATGTGCAGACCTCCCTTACCCATCTCTCTCCCCCGTACGCCGCCTCGATCCGGACTTGGCAGGAGGAGGCCACAGTCGTCTTGCCACCGCCGCCACTGAGCAGTGAGCGAGAGAAACAACGATGGCGAGGTCCCCTGCATCGATGAGTAGTCGCAGGGAGTCGTCGTCAAGTGCTCCGTCCGCGTCGCCGGAAACATGCTGCGTGCTCGAGAACGCACGAGTGCCACCACCCGTCGCCCACACCCCTCCGCTTGATCTCTTCTCCGTCAGGCTGGTGAGCTTCTGCTTCCTCCTTGATCTTCCGTCAATTTAGTACTACTACTGTACTGTGTGCTTGTGTTGTTTCTCTGAGGGGTATGGGTACTACTTGTGCTGCTGCTAGATGTGATGTTGTTGGGTGCTGCTGATTCTGCTACTACCTGTGTTGGTTGATGTCATATCCGTTTATTTGTGAAACTGGAAACTCCTGTGAGTGGCAAGAATTGAGAAGGGTCTGAGCCAATGAGAAGTTCTATTTTCAGTTTTCATTTAAGAAGTAATGGAGGATATGTCATATGTTTAGTTGCTAACATTTACCTATGATGTATGTAGCTGATGTTCACTGCACTGGAGGGAGAGGACAAGAGTAAGAGAGCAAGAACAATAGATGATTCGGTTATTTGTGGAACTGACGGCTCTTGTGAGGAGCAAGGATAGAGAAGGCTATGAACCAATGAGATAAGTTTTATTTCTAGTTTTTTCAATTAAGAAGTACTGGAGGATATGCCATATGTTTAGCTGCTAATATTTACATATGGTGTACGTAATAAGTTGTCTTGCTAGCTCTTTATGTGCATCGTTTGAAAAAACTGCAGCAGATGAACATAATCTTTATCCAAATATCTTCAGATATAACTGACATCCCAGCAGCGTGTGGGAGCCGGTGTCTTCAGCCAGAGCTGGGTCTCCTTGCCGGCGACCTTGCCATCACCAGCCTATATATCTGCAGGTATGATAGCTCCTCCTCCCCCTCTCTTCAAGGAGAGGTGCAGATCTGGAGATTAACCAATGAGATATAGTTGCTTAATTTGCAGCTTTTTTGGTACAGTTTTGCAGGGATGGACATATGGATTGAATGGTACCCTCCTAAAATCTACACAGATGTCAGGTACCAAGAACTTAAATAAGAATGTCCCAACTCCTTTTTTCTTTGATTTCTTTTTGCAGAGATCCGCTTGATGTCCATACTTCAACATTACAAGAGTTTAATGTACTACCTAGCACAAGTGTATGTGATGAAAGGAAATTATGGATTACTAAATATACATAGCTGCATGTATATGTATATCTAATTGGATTGTTGACTTAACATGTGCATATCTGAGAAAGAAGAAATAGGGCAAAGAAAATTAGGTGCTCCTCTATCTCTCTCTCATTCACATTTTAGTTTCCTAATATGTGGAATTTCTAAACCTAATGTGTGCAGATCGGAGAAAGAAGAGATGAAGAACAATTTTAATTGAAGAGTTGAAGAAGACTAAGGTGAATTTTAACCATCTTGCAAACCGAATTAAGTTTGCACTTGCATTTTGATAAATTTGTGTTGATGCAAGCACGAGTCCCCCTCAAGTGCTTGACCACCGGCCGGTTGCAGTGGAGGTCAGCATCACCTAGCTGTGGCCATCCTGGGCGCCGAGAGAATTAGCTGAAAAATCTTGCTGAGATCCAGGTCACGGGTCATCCCCATTCAGGTAAGCTTGCTATCTTATCGTTAGATTGCTTGACGGAACTAGGACAACATTTTGTGTAAGCTTGTCTTTCATTTGTGTTTTTCTTTGGTTATTTTTTTTAAAAGCTTCTTTGATGAATTACCCATATGTGGGGACATTGCAGGTGGCTATGAAACTTGTTCCTAACGAAGATAAATTTATGGAGGTGGCTAGGGGAACAGGAGGAGCAAGTTTAGCCTGGTAGGTGCTTCTCAGGTTCGATGGTTTCCAACAAGGGAGCGATATCCATGCTCTGCATCAAGGTCATAGTGCTTTCTTCATGGGTTCGGCCTTTGCCATTAAGGTGAGGAATGTATATTTCTGTTCTATCTAATGTCTCTTCCTCCTGCTTGACTGATTGTTTGACAATGACTGTCATGTACTCCCTCCATGCCTATATATAAGTCTTTTTATAGATTCCAATGCAGACTACAAAGACGAAACTGACTTTTCTGATCTGTTCTACACAGATGTTTTCAATCGCTGTTTGCTATAGATACTTTTTTGGTTGCATAGGCATACATGGTTCCGTGAGGAGATTACCTACACTGTTCTGTTTTATAGATGCCTAATTAGCTGTGAAGTCATATACGGTCTTATTAGTAGTTTTTAATTTTGAGTTGTGGGTTTACGCATTTTCCCTGGGAATGTTTGTATGTGTGATCACTTGCTTGCTATAAGTTTTTTACTCCGCTCCGGATGATCAATTAGTGTTTGCAATTAGTTTGGCATATATTATCACGTAAAGCCTGTCAGTGAAATAGGGTTATACAAAAACTATCTATGAATAATAATAATAATAATAATAATAATAATAATAATAATAATAATAATATTTAAGTGGATCCTTGCAATTCTGCTTTACTATCGTAAAATATCCTAGCCGGGTCTGCAAGATTGCGCCCTCTTTTTACTGACGGCTTGAAAGTGGTAGAGAAGATCAAAAGAAGAAGCATATCTCCTTTTTTTGTGCTTCTGCCCACGCCCTGTATATGATGTTGCAGATCAAATTATAGATGTTGTCGATCAGATAAGAAAAGGCAAGGAGCTGTCCGAGTCAGTATGTAGTAATGGGCATCCATGTTTTCTTATACCGGTGATTCTGAAGCAGTTAAATTGATATGATCGCTTCACTCCTCTCCTATACTCCTTTAGTCTATTTATTCCTCGACCATATGTTTTTCTTTTGTTAAAAACTTGAAGTTTTAAGATGTTAGGGTAAATTCTCTCACAAATTATATGCCATGTTCCTTAAAAATAGTGTACTACTACGTTAGTGGTCCTCTTGTTTAAGTTCTAGCAGTACCAAGTGTCTCCTAACAACATATCCACACTAATTGCTTGGTGTGGCAACTTGCTCCTTTTTATTTATTAGTTGTTTGAGGATTTTTTTAATTTTTTGGGGGGGAACTGTGTTCCTTTTTATTTCTCTCGAACGGGAGCGACTACAATAGAAGAAGGGTCACGGTTGCAAAAATAGAAAAAACATGTCTGAGCCATCTGATCTTGGATGAAGGCCCAGATTCTTGTGGGTGGATCAGAAAACACATGTACTACATCAAGTTTTTACTTTGTCATCTACGATTTAGCAAACGCACTTGAATTGCATTCTTAATTGTTCAATACATACATTATCGGGATTAGAGAACATAGTTCTCCTATACCTTTCCTTGTAATGTAAACTATATTTTTTTTCCTTGTATTTGTAGATGCATGATGCTCTGACAAGAAGAAACATCAGGACTACAGACAGATAGAAGAAGATTTTATCAATGTCTCCCCTTTGTGACAATTGAGAGAATTTCTATGCAAGATAAATTTAACTATGTTCTTGATCATGAATCTTTACGTGTCTGTGCTCAACTGAATCGTGTTTGCTTGGTGTGATCTCTCCCAGAAAAAGAATCTTGATGAGCAAGAAGTAGTATAACTAGCGGGAAATGCTAGAGCTTTTTGTTATGTGCCATCAAGATAGTATGGCTTATCATTTTAAATAGCAATGCCTGATGAGTGCTGATCATATTAATCCTTAATACTCTGTTTTGTTGGCCGTGTACTAAAAATGGCACTTCCATCCAATGAAGATATGTGTGCTTGTGATATGCTCAATCTGGGATGGTCCAGTCTGATGTTTACTTATGCTTTATAAATACTCCCTCTGTTCCGTAATATTTGTCGCTGGGGCATTCTTTCCGACCAGGTGAAAAGGGGGGAAAGTACCAAACTACCCTCAATTTGAAAAAAAATTTGTCGCTGGGATCGTCCTCTTCCTCTGCTCCTTCCCTCCGCCAGGCTTCGCCCTCTGCCGTCCGCAGCTCCCACATCCTCCGCCGCAGCTCCGGCGTCCGTCCCCGCCGTCCTCCTTCCTCCGCTCCAATCGAGAGCCCCAGGTCCCATCCCCGTCGGCCACAGCTCCCTCGCCGGCCGCCTTCCTCCGCTCCGATCGAGAGCCCCATGTCCGTCCCCGCCCGTGCATCCATCTCGAATTGATCCTCTGTTGCTGCTCCGCTCCTCTCGACCCTCTGCTGCTCCGCTCCTCACAATCCTCTGTTGCTGCCCCTCTCCCTTTGCCGCTAAAGACCTGGAAATTTGTGTGGAAATCAACACAAATCAACACTCTAATGCTCTGCATCTAATTTGCTAGTATAAACAGAAACAGAGTTCAATATAAACACAAACAGAGTTCAGTATAAACACAAGCTACAAGTGCTCTATCATTGACTGCCATGTGCTGAATAATTTTGAGTACAGGAGTAGAAGTTGGCAAAACACAAAAGGCATGAGAAAGGCGAAATTACATGTTCAGGGCAATGGCAACGATCTGCGATTTGTTCAGCAGGGTCTTTGCAGCTGAAAGAGAACATTCATCTACTCCATCTACAGCTATAGCAAACCCATCTACTCCAAATGAACATCCATCTACTCCATCTACAGCTAATCCATCTACTCACGCAGTAAAAAAAAATCCATCTACAGCTGGAACATGAAGCAAAAACAGATCAAGATGATTTTACTCAAAAAAAATCAAGAAAATGCAAGATTACAAATGAGTACTCCTCTGCTTAATGATGCATCTTAATTAACAGAAATGTTTCAGTTAATTTAATGATGCATCTTAATTTCTCATAAATTCGAAGAAAGCATCAATGCTGACAGTAGCGAGAAAATTTTATGTTGTGTTTCATGAACTACATAGTCTTACCTTTGTAATCAAAGGTATCATGAGCTGAATATTTTCAAATTATTTGCAGCAGTATACACTCAACATCGCATCCTACTCGTAGCCACTAGCCATCAAGTTACTACAACATCAAATTGTAGCAGTTGAATATTTTCAAATGCAAGATGATTTTGTAAACTGAATCATTATAATGATTTTAAAATTTACAGTACTGTACTTGCAACATCCCATCTTCTCACTGCACTTTTTTTAAAGTCAGTGTTTGAGGTTCAGAAGTAACGAAGACAACTTTACTGGTTTTCAGGGTTCAGACTTGAGAGCCTCTTGTGTTTGTTTTCTTTTTGCATCTGCGATTGTTTTCAAATAGCAACCAATTTGAATTTTTAGGGTTGATGGCTGCTACAGAGAGCTGCGGCAGTTTGAGCATCCAATTTGTTTGTTAATCAGGATTAGTCTGAAGCACAACACAACCAACCAACCAAAAAAAGATGCTGAAGGGAGTACCAAAAAAGAGGAGTCAAGTAGTTGATGCACATTCAGTTCCTGGAGCACCTGGCACCTGCATCAACTCCTCCTTGCTCAAGACGCTCATCTGCCATGGCAGCCAGTAAGATCAGCAACACGTTTCGTTAGAAAACAAAGCAGACATCCACGTGAAAAAAAGCAGACAATGCTGAGTTGCTGACAACAGGAAGAGAAGGGAAGCGATGGCGAGGTGAGAGGGAGTACCTGCAGCCGTGCCTGACGAGGCCGACGGCAAGCCCCCGCGAGACGGCGTCGCCAGCGCCTTTGCAGGCGAGCAGCACCCGCTTCGCGTAGGTGGCGTTGGTGGCCATCCCCTTTGCCCTTCTTCTTCACCAACCAACAGCGTCTGTCGCCCAGTAGCTCACCTCTGCACGGCATCCACCACCTCCCTCACCAGATCCAGAGCAGGTGCACGCAGATCAAGCGGTGGCGCACGCAGATCCGGCTCCTCCGTCGCCCAGAAGCTCGCCACCGGAGCAAAATTCCCAGCTTTGACCTCGGATGTGGGGCGTGGGTGGAGTGGGGTGTGAGTGGAGTGGGGTGCGAGTGGAGGCGGGAGAAATATGACGGCGACAGGGAGAGATGGTGGACGGCGAGGTGGGCGAGGCGGGTAAGGTGGTGCCGGCGAGGTGGGCGAGAAGAGGGAGGCGACGGGGAGAAGTGAGCGGCGACGCAGGGGCAAAAATGGAAACCGCAGAAAAATCGTAGCGTTACAAAACTTCTACTGGTTTTCTCCAGCGACAAATATTACGGAACAGAGGGAGTAGGAGGGAGTGGGGGAAAGAGCTATAGAAGAATACACCCTGCTATCACTCCTAATTTTGCGACTTATTTTCATATATTTTATTTTCGGTTTACATATTTTAATGCACACTCTTTCAATACATGGCTTATACTCGGTCTTTGCGCCATTGGCGCAACGGATCATCTAGTGTAGTAGAAATATGATGAGCTGAATCGACCTGCCGAATAATCGGTGTTTTTATGGGCATCAAAGTGGTCAGGAAATAGCCCAATTCCTTTTGGATCTCAAGGACTGTCGTGCAGAACGTATTTGAAGCATTTTGTGTCAAGATGTCGCTGTTTCGCACAGGACATCGAGCGACCGTTCTGATTGGGCCGGCCCGAGCGTTTCACCGCTTCCGGTATTGTAAGGTTTCCAGCCGCTTTTTCTGGTTTTGGGAACCTATTTTGTTTTCTTTCCCGATTTCCCTGTTTGTTTTTTTGGTTTTCCATGGTTTTTCTTTTTTCATTTTTCTGTTTCTTTTTCTTCTTTCATTCTCATTTTTCTGCTTCCTGTTCTCTTTCTTTTTATTCCTTTTTAAATTTATTTTCCATTTCCCAAGTTTTTTAAAACAACAGCATGTTTAAAAAATTGTTTGGAAATTTTTAAAAGTGTTCATGCTTTTAAAAAAATGTTTGATATTTCACAAAATAGCACTGTTTTCACAATTATTCATACATTAAAAAATGTTCCTGTTTTCTTAAATTTTTCACAAATTTCAATTTTTTTTCTTATTTTTCAAAATTTTGTTCCTGTACTACAAAATTGTTCGCGTTTCCAAATTTGTTTGGGTTTTCATTTTTTTTGAAAATTCAAAATATTTTCATCATTTCAAAATTGTTCCTACTTTGACATTTTGTGCACAAATTCAAAAAATATTTGTGCCTCCAAAATTTCTTTGTAAATGAAAAAACAATTTGCATGTTAATTTTTTGTTCACAAATTCAAACTTGTCCATATTTTCATTTTTTTACAAAATCAAAAAATGTTTTTGAATTGCAAAAAATGTTCCAGCTTTCCAAATTTGTTCACACATTCAAAATATTTTCATGTTTTCATTTTTTTGACAAATTCAATAAACGTTCTGGAATTTTGAAAAATGTACACTTTTTTATTTTTGTTCACAAATTAAAAAATGTTCCTACCTTTTTAAAAAAATCACATCATCAAAATGTTCATGTTTTTCAAAATTTGTTCAAAAATTCAAAAAATGTTCACGTTTTAGAGAAAATATTCGTAATTTCGAAAAATTCAGTTGCAGGAGGTCCTCGGTTCAACCCCATACACGGTTGTAGTTTTGGGATTTTTTGCGAATTATTTTTAAAGTTTTGTCGCTGTCATATGTTTCTTTGACTGTCGTGCCGCACATCTAACATGGGAGGCTCTTTGTCCGAGTGGCTCGCTCGGCGCGCCAATCACTATGAAGTTGTGGGTTCGAGTTTCAGTGCAAGCATTATCATAATTTTTGCATTTTTTCATCTTGCGAACCTGCCTCCGCGTGCCAGTGAAAATGGGCCGGCCACGTTAGGCTCCCCTCCGCGCAACGCCGGCACTTTGCCGCAACGAGCGGCATATAGAAGGTCCCCTATCGTGCAGATTGCCTTGGACCATGTCAATCGTAGGAGACTTCAACATGATCATGTGTGCATTCAATCAATTCCCCGCGTGCCAGTGAAAATGGGCCGGCCACGTTAGGCTCCCCTCCGCGCAACGCCGGCACTTTGCCGCAACGAGCGGCATATAGAAGGTCCCCTATCGTGCAGATTGCCTTGGACCATGTCAATCGTAGGAGACTTCAACATGATCATGTGTGCATTCAATCAATTCCCCATCAGGAATCCTTTCGGAAGCTAGTGTTCTTTGTTCTGGATCTCTTCTAACTCTCCTCCTTGATCTGCTTGCATGGGGGAGAAGTCATTGACCAGACAATGGCAGTGGCACGCGGTACGACCGCTGGTACGGGCAGCTTTGGGGCCTTCTGCGTGAGGTATTTTTTTCTCCCTCTTGTTTCACCTTTTTATGGTAGAATTTTGTCACATTAATTACCGTGTTTCGTCAACATAAATTGGCCTTCTTTCCTTAAACTTCAAATGATTCCCGTCCAGGACATCCCGGTGAAAAAAGGGTGCATGAACACAATAAATTCCAAATTATCCTAAATTACGAAATGAAAGGTAAAAGTTGTCACAAAAATTGGACTCATCAAGTGCTGCTCTCACAAGGGAGCGGTACTACCGCCCGTCACAACGGTACTACCGGGTGAGCTTTTTCAACACTTGGTAGAATTTGGTTCTCTCCTCAAAAACATATGGGAAGGTATCGTGGGTGCAGTTTAAATTTTGTGTACATGATTTGATTTCACCCGTACCTTCCAACACGAACCCCCTCTTAATAGTATGGATTTTGTACGATGAAAGAAATAAAAGCGTCAGAAATGTCGCGTTTGAACTTTTCCTTCCAGAGGGGTACCCAACACTCTTGTGCCATTAGAATATGCATGTGTAGCTCAAGCACATGGTTAGTCTGCATATTGCGGTTGTCATCAACACCTAAACACTTAGGGAGGGAAATGCCCCTTTACTTGGTGGTCTCAGCATTAGAATTTGGAGTTGCATGGGCTTGCTCTATGAGCTTGCTGGAATTGGTTGCGCCACATGGACCCCCCGAGCCCTGGCAAGGCCTCGATCTGATTCCTGATCCCAAGGCCAATGCCATCTTCTACAGTCTTTCTAGGGTTCAGGTTGGTAATGTTAATAAGGCTTTGTTCTGGAAATACCGGCGGATCGGCAATTGCATGGCTTGCAAGATCACACCGCTAGTTTGGGTCGAAGTGGCTATGAATACAACCAATAACATGTTGGTGCCTCAAGGGCTATAGATTATGCATGGGTGAAGGATATTAGAGGTTCCCTTGCTACACAGGGTCTGATACAATACATCAAGCTTTGGGATGCTATAGTTGTGGTGGAATACAATGTGCATCAGGAGGATGTCTTCTCTTGGGTTTTGAGGAAGTATGGAACTTACACGTGAGCTCTGTCTACAACATGCCTTTTCAAGGTTCAACGTGCTTTTGGTTCTTACTGGTTGTGAAAAGATAGGGTGCCTCTTAATAGCAAAATCTTTGCCCAGCTTGCCCTTCAGTATCAAATCTGGATTTCTGATCGCTGAGTAAGTCATGGGATGCATGATAACATGATGTCACCCTATCTTAGCGTACAAGATCATGGCAAAACAAACCATCTACTAATCATGTGCGTGTATGCAAGGTATGTGTGGTGGGCTTGTTTAGTGGAGCTATTTCCCATGGTGACTACACGAGGTACGATGGACATGCTATTAGACCGGTGGATTAATGTTTGTGGCATTTTCCCAACAACTTCTCGGAGAGACTTTGACTCCTTGTCCGTGCTCACATATTGGGGGCTATGGAAGCGACGAAATGCCTGTGTTTTCTCAAATACACCTCAATAAGACAATGAGGCAGGACTGGTCAGGCAAATTGTGGGTGACTTCAAACTCTGTATGGAGGCTCATGGGAAAGACACATTGGCTGCGAGAGAGTAGCCCTAGTTGTGCGGTGTTTGCCGTAACAATTAGTTTGTGGTTGTCTTTTGGCATCTCACTAAACTTGTTTTTATCTTATATAAAAATACGGCATGCTTAAGCATACTCTTAAAGAAACAAATACTACTAAGTAAAAACAAAACAACCATCCATATCTTCTACATTAACAAATTGCACCAATGAAATAACGTAGGATAGATCTTAACGAAACATGAACGTGAACTCATCTTGAGTTCTCCCTTCCTCTCTTCTTTCTTTCCCCAAATCCAAGGCCACTTCTTTTGCAGCTTATAGCCACTTAACTGCCAAACTAAGTCAAAATCCCAAAAGAACTCATTTTGGGGTGTTGGGCTTAACTTATTTTGTTGGAAATACTCCTTAGAGGCAATAATATTGTATTGTTATATTTCCATGTTTATAATTAAGAGTTTATATTCGACGCTATAACTGCTACGATCCTGGAATATGCAATTCAGAGGAAAGCTCATATGCACGTGTAGAATGATAAACGGTAAAATACGGCTCCTAGTCTCGCCTCTAAGACTAGCTCAAGTGTTGTTGGTGATCATGTTTTCCGGATCTTAGGATAGTGTTAAGTGTAACTATAGTCCTAAAACAACTTTGAGAATATGACATTGGAAGAACAATCATATTGAATCGACCCAAACTTGTATGTTGTACTTTGAGATACAATCATCACAAGTCAATTGTTATAACACGAAGAGTTAACGTGTGATTTTGTTCCTTTGACCATGAGAGTATCACAGTCACTTCTTACCGTACGATGGACTTTGGGGTTGCTCAAACGTCATTTGTAACACAGTGATCACAACGACAACTTATAGGTTCATCGTAAAGTTTGACAAGAGACTAGATAGATCAAGAGTGGCATTTGCTCCTCCGACGATGGAGAGACATTCTTAGTGCCCTCCCAATGTGATGGCATCCATCATTGTTTGGCCAGACAGATGTGACTAGGTCACAGGGATGCCAGAACATGTCAATGAGAAAGAAGAACAAAACCGGTAATGAGGAGACCGACACTAGTGAGCATGGGAATGACTCAAGAGGATACCTTGGGTTTTTGTAAAGTATCGCGAAGTAGAGGGAATAGCACATGATAAACAAAGGTTCACTCGAATTTCATTCATGTACTCATAGGGATCGATATGGATGTCCATCGTTCCGCTATCGGTCATTGAACGAAAGGGGTTTTGTTCATGTCTATGTTTTACCAAACCTACAGGGTCACAAGCTTAAGGTAATCATGATCTGTTGAGTGTTAGTACGACAGGAGTAAAGAGGAAATAATTATGAAATAGTTTCATTAATATTTGAAATAGTTTCATTAATATCTGAAATAGTTTCATTAATATTTGAAATAGTTTCATGAGGAACCAAAAGCGTTTTAGGTCACCGGAAGGGTTTCGGGGTTTACTGGGTAATATCGATAATTATATATAGGCAGAGATAGTTTCTGGTGATGTTAAATTAATATTAAAAGGCTCTAAATATGATTAGGATGCTTTTATAGTTATTTAAATATCAATGGGCCTTAAAATGCCAAGTGGTGCAAAGCATATTGGGCCACTTGGGCCAAATAGGAGGGGGTGTCCCCTTTCCTCTTCTGGAAGGAAGGGGGAGGCCAAATGGGAGGGGAAATACCCCTCCTCTTGGCCAAACAACGTGGGAAAACTTCCTCCCTTGTGGGCTACCTCCTTCCCTCCCTCCAACCTCCATATACTTGAGGTTTTGGAACTTTTAGACAGACAAGTTTTTGGATCCTCCTCTAGTTCTAGTTGATTTTACTAGAGATAGATCTAGATCCTCCCTAATCCTTGCAATTAGAAGCCCACACTACTACGGAAAACCTTATACACAGAATCTTAGCTATAGTGCTGGATAAATTGAAGTGCTACTGCTACTTAGTAGTAGCGCGTGGGAGTAAAAGGCGCTACTGCTATACTGTTAGCAGTAGCGCGTGTTAGCAAAACGCGCTGCTGCTAAGTTTGAACTGGGCGCACATGGCTAGCCCACTTAGCAGCAACGCGTATCCTTATCCAGCGCTACTGCTATGCTCCGTAGTAGTAGCCCTTTTCTTCAACCCGCACTACTACTATACCTAACTTATCGTCCCCGCGCGGCCGACCCTCTCACTCTCCCTCTCATTCACTCTCCCCGCACCCCCCTTCGTCCGCCACCGCAGCCGTTCCCCGACGATCGTCGTCGCCCGCCACTGCGGACGCTCCTGCTCCTCCTCCACTGAGGTAGTCCCTCCATCCCTCCTCCTCCCACCGTGCCCTCCTTCCTCCTCCTCCAGCCAAGCCCTCCGCTGGCAGCCCTCCTCCCACTGCCCCCTCCTCTCTCCTCCCTCCTCCCTCCCTCCCCCTCCCTCCTCCGATCCCACCGCCCTCCTCCCCGTCCTCCTCTCTCCTCCCTCCTCCTCCTCCCTCCTTCCACCCCTCCTCCCTCCATCTCTCCTAAACCCTAAACTCTTTTTTACTGTTCTTGTATATTGTAGTTTTTTTACTGTTTTTTAGTAAGTGTTTAATAGAATTAGTAAGAAAATTAATAGAACTAGTTGAACTAGTTTATTTTTAGTAAGAACTACTTTATTTTTATTTATAGTAAGTGCTTAGTTGAACTAGTTGAATTAATAGAACTAGTTTATTTTTAGTAAGAAAATTCAGGTATATGAGATTTGATGATCTAATTAAAATTTTACTATAGAACTAGTTTAATTTTAGTAAGAAAATTAATAGAACTAGTTTATTTTTAGGTGTATTTAATAGAATTCTAGGTTGATTCGTTTTGAAGTGGACATGCCATATTTTGAACATGTCACATTTGTTGTTATTTTTTAGTTAAAGCAATTATTCCCGCATCGACGTCGACGATGCCTATCCCATGATGACCCACAAGTACAGGGGATCAATTGTAGCTCTTTTCGATAAGTAAGAGTGTCGAACCTAACGAGGAGCAGAAGGAAATGACAAGTGGTTTTCAGCAAGGTAATGTCTGCAAGTGCTGAAGTTGTAAGTAGCCAAGTAGTTTGATAGCAAGATAATTTGTAACGAGCAAGTAATGATAATAGTAACAAAAGTGCAACAAGGTAGCCCAATCCTTTTGAGGCAAAGGACAGGCCAAACGGTCTCTTATGATAAGCAAAGTTCCTGACGGTACATGGGAATTTCATCTAGTCACTTTCATCATGTTGGTTTAATTCGCGTTCAGTACTTTGATAATTTGATATGTGGGTGGACCGGTGCTTAGGTGTTGTTCTTACTTGAACAAACCTCCTACTTATGATTAACCCTCATGCAAGCATCCGCAACTACAAGAAAAGAATTAAGAATAAATTCTAACCATAACATTAAACTTTTGGATCCAATCGGTCCCTTCGGAATAGCGCATAAACTGGAGTTTAAGCTTCTGTCACTCTCACAACCCACCATCTCATTGCTACTCCACAATGCATTCCCTTAGGCCCAAACATGGTAAAGTTTCATGTAGTCAACGTTCACATGACACCACTAAGGGAATCTCAACATACATACTATCAAAATATCGAACACATATCAAGTTCACATGATTACTTGCAACATGATTTCTCCCGTGACCTCAAGAACGAAAGTAACTACTCACAAATGATGAACATGCTCATGATCTGAGGGGTATTAAATAGCATATTGGATATGAATATATAATCTTCCACCAAATAAACCATATAGTAATCAACTACAAGATGTAATCAACACTACTAGTCAGCCACAAGCACCAACCTATAGTTCCGGTAACAAGATTGAACACAAGAGATGAACTAGGTTTTGACATGAGATGGTGCTGTTGAAGATGTTGATGGAGATTGCCCTCCCCAAGATGGGAGAGTTGTTGGTGGTGATGATGACGATGATTTCCCCCTCTGGGAGGGAAGTTCCCCCAGCGGAATCGCTCTGCCAGGGGGAAAAAGTGCTCCTGCCCAAGTTCCGCCTCGAGACGGCGGCGCTCCATCCAAAAATTCCTTTCGTTATTTTTTCTAGCTCAAAATGACCTATATACCAGAAGATGGGCACCGGAGGTGGGTCTGGGTGAGCACAACCCATCAGGGCGCGCCTGGCGCGCCCAGGTGGGTTGTGCCCACCTAGTGGGCCCCCTCTGGTAGTTATTTGCTCCAATATTCCTCAAATATTCCATAAAAAATCTCCGTGAAGTTTCAGCTTGTTTGGAGTTGTGCAGGATAGGCAGCCTGACGTAGCTTTTCCAAGTCGAGATTTTCAGCTGCCGGAATTCTCCCTTTTGTGTATACCTTGCATATTATGAGCAAAAGGCATTAGAATTACTCCAAAAAGCAATATTATGGATAAAAGTATTATAAATAATAGTAAGAAAACATGATACAAAATGGACGTATCAACTCCCCCAAGCTTAGACCTCGCTTGTCCTCAAGCGAAAAATCGAAATCGAAAAACATGTCCACATTCTTAGAGAGAGAGGTGTCGATAAAAACAAAATACGGACATAGAAGCATCATGTTGATTATTATAACAACAACAAAATTAAACATAAGACTTTTATTATAGAACTTTTGCCATATACTTCTCATGAATAAGTAACAATTCATCACACAATCGAAGTATAAAGAAAAAACTCTAGTAAAAACTAACAAACTATGTTCTCAGTCAACTTTGCAACTACAATTCATCATCTATTTAGGAAGGGTCATGTATCGGAACCTTTAGGGAAGTCCACATACTCAACCATCATATACTCTTCTATGATTGCTAACACTCACCGCGTACACATGAGCAAAACATTTCAACCGGACACATAGAAAGATAGGGGCTTATAGTTTCACCTCCCAACGTATTCACCTCAAGGGTGATGTCAACAATAATAACTCATGCTATCTATATTCAACTGGGCATATGTGCCTAGATCTTTCCTCACCACACGATGCTTGCCAAAGGAGAAAAATAAAAAGGAATAGAAGGAAACCTTTGACTCTTTGCATAAAAGTAAATACAAAAAGGTAAAATATAGGCCCTTCACAGAGGGAAGCAGAGCTTGCCATGCGCTTATTTGTTTGTATGCTCAACCCCTTAGTGCAAAAGAACGTCACATTGCATTGCCCCTTGTGATAGCGACCTTTATTATGCAGTCTGTCGCTTTTATTCTTCACCATCACAAGTTTGTGCAACGCTCAATTTTCTCTTACAGTAAATGATCTCACACACTTAGAAGCAATTTTTATTGCCTTTTTGCACCGATGACAACTTCCTTGAGAGATCTTGCTCAATCCCTAGGTAGGTATGGTGGACACTTGAAAACAAGATTTAGGTTTAAGGGTTTTTTTGGATGCACAAGTAGTATCTCTACTCAGTGTGGAGTTTTTGGCTAGAAAAGATAGGGGGCAAGCACCACATGTTAAAGGATCCATGACAATATGACTTCTATGTGAATATAAACAAACATAAACCATTAAGTTGTCTTCCTTGTCCAACCAACAATTTTGGCATATAATATTTTGATGAGGGCTCACAATCACAAAAGATTTCTAGGATAGTATATTTATATGTGAATCTTCTCTTCCCTTATTAATTCTTTCATGAGTTGCATCATTGACTAATGCTATGTTTGTCAATCTCTAATAAAATTTTCTACTTATACTTTCCTTATGTGGTGTCATCACCTACCATAGGATTAGTATATGATATTTTCTTCATTTATTTCTTTCCTTTTATTTATTTCCTTATTTCTTTTCTTTTATTTGCAACATGAGAGTAAAGAAAGAAAAAAACTCAAACTAAACTTTATTATATAACTTGCACACGATTACAAGGATAGATCACTAAGCAAATTCTCAAAGAAGAAATGATTGAACAAAACTTTTATTCATCTAAGGCAAAAGATCGAACTAAAATAAGTAAAGGCAAAAAGATAGTGGGATAACACAATACCGGGGCACCTCCCCCAAGCTTGGCGGAAGCCAGGGGAGTGCCCATACCCGATACTCAATTCTCCTTTGGTGGTGAGGAGGATGATGGTGGTGATGAAGCGATCCTGTCCTTAAGGATCAAGAGATTCTCCAAAGGACGGATGACGCTCCGGAGATGGATGATATGCTCTTGATGCAGAATATTGACGCGAGTAAGATACTTATTTTGTATGTGAACTATTTAAATGACGCGAAAGGCTTCAATCTCAGCAGGGGCAAGGTGAGCAAGGTAAGGCTTAAGGATATCTCCCTCTTCCTCCTCGGCAGGTAGTGCTTGTTCTGCCATCGAGGGTGGATCTACGGTAGCCTTCTTGCCCTTGTCACCCTTGACGGTGTCCGTGGGCTCCTCCCTCTTAAGCTCAATCTTCATCAACCAAGCATCTTCTTCCATATTGGCGGAGGAGGAGGAAGACATGATGCCTGGCTTGATAAATCTAACCGACAATAGGAAGAAAAGAGAACCGAGGATTTTCTCCGCGATACGGTGATCAACAGGTTTAGGAAGTATATATAGATTTTTTTTATCTTGGAGGACAAGCATACGGTAGAAAAACGGAGTCCAGAAGGTGTCCCAGGTGGGCACAACCCACCTGGGCGCGCTAAGCGCCTGGCACACCCTGGTGTCTTGTGCCCACCATGGTACGCTTCCTGGAAGTTTCTTTATTTCCTAAAATTTTAAATATTCCAAAACTGATAAAAATATATTTTTGCGGATTTTTCGGAGTCCGTTTACTTACCGTATCACGTACCTCCTTATTTTCATGATTCTGGAGTGTTCCGGAAAGACTCTTTTATATGTTCTTCCAGTGTCAAAGTTTGAATAATATTACTTTCAAAATTAATGGGCGTACCTGAGATATAATGTTTTATTCGTTGCCCATTGACAACTTTTGGGTTAGTACCTTCAGAATTATTTATCTTGATGGCTCCAGACCGGTAAACCTCCTCGATAACATATGTGCCTTCCCATTTTGAGAGGAGTTTTCCTGCAAAGAATCTGAAACGAGAGTTGTAAAAAAGAACATATTCTCCGAATTTGAACTCACACTTTTGGATTCTTTTGTCATGCCATCTTTTAATTTTTTCTTTGGATAATTTTGCATTTTCATAATCTTGGGTTCTCCATTCATCTAAAGAACTAATATCAAATAACCTCTTTTCACCAGCAAGTTTGAAATCATAGTTGAGCTCTTTGATGGACCAATATGCTTTATGTTCGAACTCAAGAAGCAAATGACAAGCTTTTCCATAAACCATTTTATAAGGAGACATACCCATAGGATTTTTATATGCTGTTATATAAGCCCAAACTGCATCATCTAATTTCTTAGAACAATTCTTCCTGGACCTATTAACAGTCTTTTGCAAAATTAATTTTATTTCTCTATTGCTAAGTTCAACTTGACCATTAGACTGAGGATGATAAGGTGATGTAATTCTATGGTTAACATCATACTTGGCAAGCATTTTACGGAAAGCACCATGAATAAAGTGTGAACCACCATCAGTAATTAAATATCTAGGGACTCCAAACCTTGGGAAAACAACTTCCTTAAGCATTTTAATAGAGGTGCTGTGATCAACACTACTAGTTGGAATAGCTTCTACCCATTTAGTAACATAATCAACATCAACCAAAATATGTGTATACCCATTAGAGGAAGGAAAAGGTCCCATGTAATCAAATCCCCAAACATCAAATGGTTCAACAACAAGTGAATAATTAATAGGCATTTCTTGACGCTTACCGATATTACCTATTCTTTGGCATTCATCACAAGATAAGACGAACTTACGGGCATCCTTGAAGAGAGTAGGCCAATAAAATCCATATTCCAATACCTTGTGAGAAGTTCTATCTCCAACATAATGCCCTCCATAAGCTTCGGAGTGACATTTCTGTAAGATTTGTCTCTGTTCATGCTCAGGTACACAACGTCTAATAATACCATCTACTCCTTCTTTATAAAGATGTGAGTCATCCCAAAAGTAGTGTCTTAAATTATAGAAGAATTTTTTTCTTTTGTTGGTATGTAAAGCTAGGTGGTAAATATTTAGCAACAATGTAATTAGCATAGTCATCATACCAAGGAGTACTATGAGCAACATTTATTGCAGCCAACTGCTCATCAGGAAAACTATCATCAATAGGTAGTGGGTCATCAAGCACATTCTCAAGCCTAGATAGATTATCAACTATGGGGCTCTCAGCTCCTTTTCTATCAATGATATGTAAATCAAATTCTTGTAACAAGAGAACCCATCGAATAAGTCTAGGTTGGGCATCTTTCTTTTCCATAAGATATTTAATAGCAACATGGTCTATGTGAATAGTTACTTTGTAATCAACAATATAAGGTCTAAATTTATCACAAGCAAACACCATTGCTAAGAATTCTTTTTCAGTAGTAGCATAATTTCTTTGAGCACTGTCTAGAGTTTTACTAGCATAATGAATTACAGTTTCTTATCAACTCTTTATCCTAGAACAACACCAACAGCATAATCACTAGCATCACACATAATTTCAAAAGGCAAGTTCCAATCAGGTGGTTGAACAATAGGTGCAGAAATTAAGGCTTTCTTGAGTGTTTCAAAGGCTTCTAAACAATCATCATAAAAAACAAAAGGAATATCCTTTTGCAAAAGACTAGTAAGAGGCATAGAAAATTTAGAAAACTCTTTGATAAATCTCCTATAGAAACCAGCATGACCTAAGAAACTACAAATACCTTTTATATCTTCAGGACATGGCATTTTCTTAGTTGCATCAACCTTAGCTTGGTCCACTTCAATACCTCTTTCAGAAATTTTATGACCCAAGACAATGCCTTCATTAACCATAAAGTGACACTTCTCCCAATTCAAGACAAGATTTGTTTGTTCACATCTCTGCAAAACTTGATCAAGATTGCTTAAAAAAATCATCAAAAGATTTCCTATAAACAGAGAAGTCATCCATGAAAACCTCAACAATCGTTTCACAAAAGTCAGAGAATATAGCAGTCATACATCTTTGAAAGGCAGCAGGTGCATTACATAAACCGAAAGGCATACGTCTATAAGCATAAGTTCCAAAGGGACAAGTAAAAGTGGTCTTTTCTTGATCAGGTTGAGAAACGGGTATTTGTGAAAAACCAGAATATCCATCAAGCAAGCAAAAATGTGTGTGCTTAGATAATCTTTCAAGCATTTGATTAATAAAAGGTAGAGGGTAATGATCTTTTCTAGTTGCTTTGTTTAATTTTCTAAAATCAATTACCATTCTATAACATGTAACAATTCTTTGTGGAATAAGTTCATTCTAATCATTAGGAACAACAGTTATACCTCCTTTCTTAGGGACACAATGACATGACTTACCCATCTACTATCAGCTATATGATAGATTATACCTACTTCCAGAAGTTTTAAGATTTCCGTTCTTACCACTTCTTTCATCTTCGGGTTTAACCAACGTTGGTGATCAACAACGGGTTTAGCATCAGGTTCCATATTAATTTTGTGTTGACATAGAGTGGGACTAATGCCCTTTAAATCATCAAGAGTATATCCAATAGTAGCTCGGTGCTTCCTTAGGACTTTCAATAATATTTCTTCTTCATGTTCTGAAAGGTTAGCACCAATAATAACATGATATATCTTCTTTTCATCAACATAAGCATATTTCAAAGTGTTTGGCAATTTTTTTGAATCCAAACATAGGATTACCTTTAGGCGGAGGAGGACCTCCTAGAGTTTCAATAGGCAAGTTGTGTTTAAGTAGAGGACGCTGTTCAAAGAAAATCTTATCTATTTCATTTCTTTCATGCATATGTAAATCATTTTCATGGTATAGAAAATATTGTTCTAAAGGATCAGTAAGTGGCACAGCAATAGAAGCAAGACCAATTAATTCATCCTTACTAGGCAATTCTTTTTTCATGAAGCTTTCTACTAAACTTGGAAAAATTAAACTTATGAGACTTATCACCAAAACTAACACTGACAGTTTGTTTCTCACAATCTATCTTAGCATTAACGGTGTTCAAGAAAGGTCTACGAAAGATAATGGGACAAAAGTCATCTTGTGGGGAACCAAGAACAAGAAAATCAGTAGGGTATTTTATTTTCCCATACAAGACTTCAACATCTCTAACAATCCCAATTGGTGATATAGTGTCTCTATTAGCAAGTTATTAACATCTATGTCTTCTATCTCTGCGGGTGCTATGTCATTCATAATTTCTTGATATAAGGTGTAAGGAATAGCACTCACACTAGCACCTATGTCACATAAACCATGATATTAGTGATCTCCTATTTTAACTGAGATGATGGGCATGCCAACAACAGGTCTATGTTTATCCTTTTTATCAGATTTGGCAATTCTAGCAGCTTCTTCACAGAAGTAAATAACATGCCCATCCATATCTTCTTCTAAGAGATCTTTAACCATAACAATGGTAGGTTCTACTTTAATTTGTTCATCAGGTTTGGGTGTTCTAATATAACTTTTGTTAACCACAGTTGAAACTTTAGCATGTTCCTTTATCCTAACAGGGAAAGGTGATTTCTAAATATAAGCAGAAGGAACAACTGAATCAACATTGTAAAGTATAGTTTCTTCTTTAACTGGCACCGGTTCTTTAGTTTCTTCTTTAATAGGCAGGTGATATCTAAACCACTTCTGTGTAGGGAGATCAACATGAGTAGCAAATAATTCACAAAAGGAGGCTACTATCTCAGAGTCAAGTCCATATTTAGTGCTAAACTTTTGAAAAGCATCGGTGTCCATAAAAGATTTAACACAATCATACTTAAGTTTAAAACCTGACTCTTTACCTTCATCGAGTTCCCAATCTTCAGAGTTGCATTTAATTCTTTCCAAAAGATCCCACCAGAATTCAATAGTCTGCTTCATAAAAGAACCAACACAAGAAGTATCAATCATGGTTTGATCATTACGAGAAAGCCGAGCATAAAAGTTATGGATAATAATTTCTCTTGAGAGCTCATGATTGGGGCATGAATATAACATTGACTTAAGTATCCCCCAAGATAGAGCTATACTTTCTCCTTCACGAGGCCAAAAATTATATATATAATTCCGATCACGATGAACTAGATGCATAGGATAATTTTTTTTATGGAACTCCAATTTCAATCGATTCCAATTCTAAGATCCAATATCATCGCATAGCCTATACCATGTCAATGATTTTCCCTTGATAAAGGGAAAACCTTCTTCATAACTTCATCTCCAGGTAAACCTGCAAGCTTGAACAATCCACAAATTTGTTTTACATATATCAAGTGCATATCAGGATGTTCGGTTCCATCTCCTGCATAAGGATTAGCTAGCAGTTGGTCTATCATACCCAAAGGAATTTCATATTCAATATTTTCAGTAGGTGCAGTAGGTTGAGGGGTAGCTAATTGTGGTTCCGGTCGAGGTGAAGATACCCTGAACAAACCCCTCAATGGTTTTTTTTCCATAGTAACAAGTGACAATAAATTTCAGCACACTATATAAATGTTTCCTTACCAAATTCCACTTACCAAAGGCGCTTCACTCCACGACAACGATGCCAGAAAATAGCATTGATGACCCACAAGTATAGGGGATCAATTTTAGCTCTTTTCGATAGGTAAGAGTGTCGAACCCAACGAGGAGCAGAAGGAAATGGCAAGTGATTTTCAGCAAGGTAATGTGTGCAAGTGCTGAAGTTGTAAGTAGCCAAGTAGTTTGATAGCAAGATAATTTGTAACGAGTAAGTAACGATAATAGTAACAGAAGTGCACCAAGGTAGCCCAATCCTTTTGAGGCAAAGGACATGCCAAAACGGTCTCTTATGATAAGCAAAGCGTTCTTGAAGGTACACCAGAATTTCATCTAGTCACTTTCATCATGTTGGTTTAATTCGTGTTCGGTACTATGATAATTTGATATGTGGGTGGACCGATGCTTAGGTGCTGTTCTTACTTGAACAAACATGCTACTTATGATTAACCCTCCCGCAAGCATCCGCAACTATGAGAAAAGTATTAAGAATAAATTCTAACCATAGCATTAAACTTTTGGATCCAATCGGTCCCTTACGGAATAGCGCATAAACTGGGATTTAAGCTTCTGTCACTCTCGCAACCCACCATCTAATTGCTACTCCACAATGCATTCCCTTAGGCCCAAATATGGTGAAGTGTCATGTAGTTGACGTTCACATGACATCACTAAGGGAATCTCAACATACATACTATCAAAATATCAAACACATATCAAGTTCACATGATTACTTGCAACATGATTTCTCCCGTGACCTCAAGAACGAAAGTAACTACTCACAAATGATAAACATGCTCATGATCATAGGGGTATTAAATAGCATATTGGATCTGAACATATAATCTTCCACCAAATAAACCATATAGTAATCAACTACAAGATGTAATCAACACTACTAGTCACCCACAAGCACCAATCTATAGTTCCGGTAACAAGATTGAACACAAAAGATGAGCTAGGGTTTGAGATGAGATGGTGCTGTTGAAGATGTTGATGGAGATTTCCATCCCCAAGATGGGAGAGTTGCTGGTGATGATGATGACGATGATTTCCCCCTCCGGGAGGGAAATTCCCCCAGCGGAATCGCTCCGCTGGAGGGCAAAAGTGCTACTGCCCAAGTTCCACCTCGAGACGGCAGCGCTCCATCCCGAAAGTCCGCTTCTTATGTTTTCTAGGTCAAAATGACCTATATACTAGAAGATGGGCACCGGAGGTGGGCCTGGGTGAGCACAACCCACTAGGGCACGCCGGGGCTCCCTGGCGCGCCTAGGTGGGTTGTGCCCACCTGGTGGCCCCCCTCTAGTAGTTATTTGCTCCAATATTCCTCAAATATTCCATAAAAAATCTCAGTGAAGTTTTAGCTTATTTGGAGTTGTGCAAAATAGGTAGCCTGACATAGCTTTTCCAGGTCCAGATTTCCAGCTCCCGAAATTCTCCCTCTTTGTGTATACCTTGCATATTATGAGATAAAAGGCGTTAGAATTACTCCAAAAAGCATTATTATGGATAAAAACATTATAAATAACAGTAAGAAAACATGATACAAAACAGACGTATCATCCCGCATCCTCGTCATGGATTCCACGGAGAAGGCCTGCTTGATCAGAGGGGCCATGTCTGGGATTGGGCTCCGCAGGGATGGTACTGGGGGCTTCCGGGGGCCGCAGCTTGGTGAGGAGCCCACCCGTCATTGACCCGAACCTTATTTGGTGGCGGTCGTGTGAGCCAGTGATGGTGCGGAGGCTTTCGTCCCCCGCGGAGATGGTATGTCACCGTTCAGCGAGGAGGACGAGCATCTCCATCTCTACATGGTTGCGTTGGAGGGCAGGTTTGACAATACCTGGCAGGTTCTTCAGGGACTTCACTGGAGCTATGACACTGTGATGGTTATTTCCCTTTGGATGTCCACAGCCTGCACGAATACCTGTTGTTCGCTAGGGTTTTAACTGTATTAGTGACGTTATATGTATGATACTATTTAAGATGTATTAGTGATAATATTCGACTATGTACGGATGCAAGAGATGATTTAGTTTTGCTTATTGAATGCATGCTAATTTGAATACTAATTTGTTTTATGATTTAGTTTTGCTTATTGAATGCTCCAATTGGAGAACTACTTCTATTTTGAATGCTCAAATTGGAGAGCACTATGCAAGGCGTATGCATTTTATTAGTTGATAGCTTATAGGGTTTTTGTTTTTGCAGAAATCAAGGAGCCCCTCCATCATCCCCGCCGTCGTCCCCGTCACCGAACCCCTCCGACCTCGAGGTGAGACCAGCCAAATCTCCATGTCAATATGAGTCCTATAAGATATTTTGAAATGTTTTTGTTCATATTTTCAACCATTGAAATGCAATGACCATGAAGTTTGAATGCTCATATGATGTAGATATAAACATGTATATCTTGTGTTTCTCAAATAGGATATGTGCTTGCCCAAGTGGCCGACCATGCTTGCAGGTAACACCTCCCAGTGGCCTATGTTTTTCCGGAGTGTTAATTAATTTCCGTTCCGGCAAATTTCAGGCGCTCGATATGTCCTTTTTTAGCAAATGTCATGTCGAATTTTTTCGTGAATTTTGGCATGACTTGTGCTATAATATGTAGGGAATATCGAGTGGCCGGAATTTTCTAGAAAGATAATTAAACGACATTTCGGGTTGACTTTAAGTCTGTCGAGGCTCCATACATGACAATCAGCAAATGAGTGAGGGAGAAAGTCTGCAGCATATATGAGAGAAGAAGAATCCCGACTGTTGTCGTGGGGGTCGTTTTTCCTTCTTCTCCTTGTGCTAGACCTTTGTTATGCACTAGGGGAAGGAGGAATAACGACCATCACCGACAGTCAAAAAATCAGTGAGGGAGTGTGTCCACCATATATGAGAGAGGACAAAGAATCCCGACTGTTGTCGTGGGGGTCGTTTCTCCTTCTTCTCCTTGTGCTAGACCTTTGTTATGCACTAGGGGAAGGAGGAGTAACGACCATCACCAACAGTCATAAATGTCATAGAGGAATCCGTGACGAAGAGCCTCCACCATATATGAGAGGACGAAAAAACCCGACTGTTGTCATGGGCGTCGCTTCTCCTTCGTTCCTGTGTGCTAGCCATTTTGGTGTAATGCACTTGGGAATGAAAGGAGGAGCGACCATCACCAACGGTTGAATGTATACACCACGTGAGCTGAGAGTATTCAAGAAAAGACTCGACAGACCGATAGTCAACCCATGATGAATAATAATGATCTAATTTAGTTTTTGTAGTACATATATTTAATTGTACAAGTTTAATCTTTGAATTATGAACAAAGGAAATGTCGTCGATGTCGTCGTCGGATGACAAAATCCCCCGGCGGAGTGCGACTGGTGCAGCGACGAACGGGGTCTGTGCGACATGCCTCACCTGGTAGAAGGTCGGCGCTTCAGCATTAAGCTCCAGGAGACCTTCGATGTCGAAACGGTACGCAATGATGACAAGTGTTTTTTTCATAATTAAGCACGACTTCTGCTTCTTCAGTGTGTAATTTTCATCGTTTACAACTCGACTAGCTTATCCCATGCCATGCAAGACACTATGTCTTGCAGAGGATGGATTTTGAAGATCATGAAAGTATGGAAACAAAGATAATTCACCTAAGGACCCATCATGGTATGGATTTTGATGTAAATCTATACAATTCTGAGAGCGTAACCCATTTTGGTTGCCCGAATTGGTATGCACTTTGCAAGACGTATGCTTTTCATGAGGGTATGCTTGTCACCATGGATCTTGGTGATCCTAACATCACCAAAGACAATGTGGACATTTGGGTCCTTGTTGATACACTTCCAATTCTACCGCTATGTGAGTTTCTCAAACATAGTTATTAAGTAATTTATATTATTTATTTCAAAATAGTTGACAACTTATTTCCATTGATAGCTTATTTTCATTCTTCAAAGAATGTGCGGAAGATGGTAGACAGAACCTACTACACCGATGGCTCAGAATTAACTTATCAGGAGAAAAATCATCTGATCTCATTTATTAATGATCTCGCGAATTACAATATCTATTATCAAACTCCTCCACATTATGGTCAATACGTGCCACCAGTGCATGTGTTGAACTACGGTAACATCCATGGAGATGTCATGGTAAGATTTTTTACTATTATGACATCCGTGCATCTTTTGCATAAATTCTTCTAAAACTCAACTACATTGCTAACTACGAAGTTATTACTATGTTTTTCAACAGAAAATCCCAAAGGATTGTGTGCCTCATATGATGTTTTCGAAAGGTCGCCCCGATGTTATGAACTTACGACCAAGTCATCCTACGCATCGCTACTGTTCATATCGGATTTCTAAAATCGATGAAGACATGACAATCAAAGATTGGAAAAAATTTATGGTCAATCATAGGGAGCTATTTGGAAGCAACATTGTGCGAAGCACAAGAATTGGAGCCAAGATAATCTCCATTCTTCATAATGGAGAGTCAGGGCCTATCTTGTTTTATGCTATTTTACCTAAGAGAGGGTAGTAGGTCCTATGAGATAGGAGTATGTCCTAGGTACAATGTGTTATTATGTGCTACAATGTGTTAGAGTTGATGATGATGAGGAGGAGTTGTGATTATGACTAGTGACCAACTTGCTATATGATGTCTCATTGATGAAAATGATGACCATGAGAAGGTGTTATATGATAATGATGTATTATGATGATAAGTTGTTAATGATATGATGATGATGATTTATTATATCATTGGGTGAAAGAACCACAGATTAGTTTCAAGTGGATGGATCCATCCACTTGAAACTAGTCCACGGTTCTTTCACCCAGTGATGTAATAACTCATTATGATGTAAAAACAATCTCTAAATTGCTACTGTATGAAAACTTGTATAATGGTGTATGAATATGACATAAAATGAAAAAGAAATAGAATACGCAATAATAGTAGTAGCGCGGGCGCAGATGCGCTCTGCTAGTACTTACCAGTAGCGCGTTGTGAAAAAAGCGCTACTACTAAGTACATATAGCAGTAGCGTGTGTAGACCAACGCTACTGCTAACCTTTAGCTGTAGCGCCTTATCAGTAGCGCGGCACCCCGCGCTACTGCTAGGCCAAAAACCAGCGCTACTGCTAGGCTTTTCCCTAGTAGTGCCAGTGTGTTTCTAATCTTCTCCCTCTAATTCTTCAGCGACGATTATCTCTGGCGAAGTGCCGCCAGATCGTGAAGACTGTACACTTGTAAACTATGGAGAGGCCGTTCTTTCGGTCTTCCGTCCGAGGGACAGTTCGTGGATGGTTCGAGGGACTTCAAGTACGATCTACATCGACTCTTCACATCTTCTTAGTTGATCGTAGGGCATTTTTTTTGTTTTCTACTACGTTTCCCAAAAGTGGTAGCATGAGCGGTTCTATGAGTAGATGGAGGTTTCGATCTAGATCACATGTGGATGTGAGGGTTTGATGTTCTTGCTTTCTTCCCTTGAGTGTTGCTTTGGTTCAGTTCATTGATGACATGATGTAGCTTTGTACAATGTTTTGACAACCGATCTACTCTGACTGTCAATGATATGCTAACAGTTCTTTGGGCTTCATCATAGCAAAGAACAGTGAACTGTCGCAAAAAAGAGAGGGCGATGAAGATGTTCGATCTTCTGGGGGGTCATACGTATTGATGAAGTTTAGTGTGGGGATAGAGATTTTCAATTAAGTCTCTTCCCTCACACACCCCGAAAGTTAATCTAGCAGCAAGAACTATCACCTTGATGGTGAATGTAGGTAGCTAGAGTTATCTAGAAACCCTAGAAGCCACATAATTAAAATTTGCCAAATTGATTAGAGGACGTCTAACTTGGTTTTGTAGGATGCATGTGATGTGTTATAGCCTTCGTCATGATAATGAGTTTATGTATGAGATGGTTATATGTTGGGATGTTAAGTGGCCTGTGCGTCACAGTACGACATGATGACTGGAGCCAAGGGATTTTCATTTTGATGACCTGCATGTCAACCTTAGTATTTATTCGATAGAATTAGCACAGAGGACACCCAAACTTCACCGGGTGCAGTAGTCCAAAAGTGTTACCATAGTAGCAGTTTTCGAATTGGTGCCACGACAACGTTTTTCAGAAATTTTCGTGAAGACCTTGAAGGATCACGAAGACTTCTCCGACACCCAGGGCTATACCGTATCATGCTATTATGAATTGCCTGAGATGTTTGTCCCTTTGTTGTTTGCACCCTTTGATTGTGCAGTAGTCAATTATTAGGGCAATCTCTCATAGGAAATATCAAGTAGTTAGTGCTCTTCCTACTGTAGCAATCGTCTACAACACATAGCTTTCGGAGTGCATCATTCCAACATGAGTACGAACGAAGGGTGAAGTGTAAGGTAGGTGAAGGTCGGACCTCACAACAGAAACACTCGGTTATCTTTAAGTTCTAGTACAATCGTTCGGAGCTCGGAGCACAAAGCATTAAAAGATGAACAAGAGTCATATGGAGATATAATCGACAAGTTTGCCTACTGGTTGAAGTTCATGTCATCAGTTATGCCAACATTAATGGCTGTGAATAATATTAGGATCTCGAATCACTTATAATCAATTATAAGAGATATTGATTTGAGTGGGATCACTATTATGAATTAATTATGAACAATGTCTATGTGTAGTTTGCATTATAGTTGTAGAATTATGGCTCACGGTTCCACCTTTTCTATTGAAATTGATTAGCAGTTTTTATTATCTGGTTGTATCTTTATGATTGGTAAACTTAACGAGAGGATCATCCTATAGAGTGTTAAAAAGAATTTTGTCCTATCGCATGCTTACAATACTCTCCCGTAGATGGCGTGGATGATGAGACTCGCATCCTTCGATCCAAATGGCTAGAATCCTATTACGGTCTACTTTCTTCCTAGAAACCCAAACTTGAAAGTGTTTGGGATATTCATATGATATTCTGGGAACTGAATTTTCTTTTCAGAAACAAACAAATGCTAAAAGATATGTGATGTCTAAAGAAGTGTTTACTTGCAAGTTCTAGTGAAGCGTTCAACTATGTTTAAAACTAAAATGCATAGGATCCAGAAAAACACCAATCATGTGTTTATTGTGAGAACTTAAAGAGAAAGAACAAATTCGAAGGATGTAATGTGACTTACATTCCTAGGATGTTAGGTCTCATGCTACTCTTAAAGTTGGATGCTTCTTCTGTGAGTAGGAGAAATATTGGAAGTAAAACTATAAAAAGTAAAAAAGTAGAAAGAAAACAAGACTGGAATGTCCAGCTCGGGTATGAATGTCATACAAGTTATAAGATGTAGAGAAAGTTGGTCACGTAAATGTAATTCTTGGGAATTGTGATTAAATTGTTAAACACTAATTCATCACATTGTGGTTAAAAATTGATCACAAGGATATTGGCTCGATTGCATGTTGTTGAAAATCGATGTATAAATGACCAACAAAATGAGGTTAAAATATGGGATAGAAACTTTATAAAAGTTATAATACTTTTTCAACATATTACCACTCCATTTATTGTCATAATCCAATTTAGAGTTTTGTACACTCTAGCCCATTGCATCGAAGTTCCAAGGAGGTTGTTCATGAGAGAACAATAGTTTTCGATGTTATGAACAAAAGGCCATACTCCTATTATGAATAGGATGTATGTTATGAATATTGATAATAAAATAGAACATCCATAACACTGACGCTAAATGTCGCAAAACTAAAGGAATACCACGTATGTGTGACACTACATTTAGTCACATTGGAGAAACCTGCATGGAGAAATTCCATAGTGATGGATTGTGAAGTCATTTGATTATGAATCATCTGACACTTGCAAATTTCTTCCAAATAGTGAAGTAAACTAAAATTCCGTTCAGAGGCCATAAAAGAACGAGCAAAAATAATAATTGGAAATATGCATATTGATGTGTGTAGTCCAATAAGTGTTGTTACAAGCAGTGGATTTATATATCTATCTTAAAGGATGACTCAAGTAGATATTTATATTTACTTATTTTGAGACATAAATCTAGATCCTTTGAAATGTTTCAAAAGGTTCTCAGAGGAAGTAGAAATTATTGTAGCAAGGAAATTATGTTTCTTCAATTGAATTGCAGAAAGGACTATTTGAGTTACAAATTTAGCGAATGTCTGATGAGATGTGAAAAGAATTTTTTATAGCTTGCACCCAAAAGCGTTGCTAAGAGTAGAATGTTTTGAGTAGATGCACTCAAACTATGTATGACATGGTGAGGTCAAAGATGACATTAATCAATTTGCCATTATACTTTTAATATGATGCTTTAGAGACTATGACTTTTACACTGAAAAGAATGCCATCAAATCTATTGAAATGATGCCATATAAGATATGGTATGGTATGCCAAACAATTTTAGTATTTTATTAACATTGGAATATGGGACATAAGTAAAAGTGTTTACGAGTTTATGTTCCAAGTCAGATAAAGTGCTACTTTGTACGTCATCCCAAATACACTTAAGTAAAAGTGTTTATGAGTTTATGTCCCAAGTCAGATAAAGTGCTACTTTGTAGGTCATCCCAAATAGTTGGGTATTTCTCTATCACTACACCATGGCAAAGTATTTTGCCACATTGTGTGGTAAATTTTGAAGAAAATGTTTTCTACAAAATAGTGAGTGGGAGGAAAGTGCAACTCGATGAGATTACAAAATCTTCGTAATCAGGTCAAAGAAAATAATCGCTAGAGTTGGTTCTAAAATTTCCTACGATGACTGATATGGGAGCTTCTACATAAGATGTAGAGACATCGGTCGAACTTGCAGCTGAATTATATATGTTGGGCAAACTCGTGCAAACCTCATGGTGTGCAGACGAGATATTGTTGGACAAACAACGGACCTATAATACACATAGAAGCATTGATGGGCACTAACTCCGGAATTGGCTATATGCCAAAATAATTCGAGATAGTATTCATATACATAATTCAAGTTTAGAACTTGATGGACCCTCTGGAAGACTTAAAGTCTAAATTATAGTAATGGATCTATAAAATGATGAAGGTAAAAATGTTTATAATGTTTGACTTGTTACAAATAATTTATGACAAGATCAAGGAATTGAATATGATGAGATTGTCTCGTAATAGCAATACTTAAAGCCAATTCGGGTTAAAGTAGCAATTAATAAATATTTCAATTATGAGATATAATAGATGGAATTCAAAATGATTTCCATGATATGGAAATAAAAACAAGGTTGTATCTATTATATGGTCCAAGGTAATTTTGTCAATCCAGAGGATGCTAGTAAGTGTGCAAACTACAAGAGATCCTATAATGGACTGAAGCATGCATAATGGAGTTGGAATCTTTGTTTCAGATGATACGGTCAAATAATTTGATTTCATTGTGGAAAGCAAAGATGCTTTTATTTACAAGAAAGTAAGTAGGATCATGATAATATTTCTAAACAATGTGTGTGCATGCCATATTGTTGATTGGAAATGATATAAATTTCTTGACATAAATTAAGACTTTATTGACACTAGCTTTTTAGTGAAGTACTTAGGAAATATAGTATTTGAATTAGGTATAATAATCTATGAAGATAGTGGTGTCTAATTGTGATTAGCCAAAATACATATTTACAAGATACTAAAGCAGTTTAGTATGAAAAACGACAAGAAGAGTTTCTTGCCAAAGTCACATGGAAGGAGTTTTAAGGAACAATCGATGTCCTGAAATAATGATGAGAGATACATGATTTCAATCACACTTGTGTTAATTATATTCCATGGTATGTAAACAACCAGATATGTCCAGTACTCCAAGTAAGTTGTGAGTAAAATTACCGAAATGGTCAAATTATTGATCACATGACAACAATGGAAATGTCGTTTGTCGGCGTTCTAGGAACAGGGGTCCCCAGACTTGCCTGCCTGCGGCCCACGGCGTGGCTCTACCCGCGGCCCAGTACGGCCCGTCTTCACCAACAAACACCCAAGAACCTCGCGAGGGGCCAAGCCTCGCGAGGCGGACGACACAAGACCTCCTCGGGAGCGGCCTCACCAGGCTGGCTCATGAGGGGTGCTACCTCTTGAGCACTGCGTTGGTTTTCCCTTGAAGAGGAAAAGGTGATGCAGCAAAGTAGCGTAAGTATTTCCCTTAGTTTTTGAGAACCAAGGTATCAATCTAGTAGGAGGCCACACTCAAGTCCCCCGCACCTACACAAACAAATAAAAACCTCGCAACCAACGCAATAAAGGGGTTGTCAATCCCTTCACGTTCACTTACGAAAGTGAGATCTGATAGATATGATAAGATAATATTTTTGGTATTTTTATAATAAAGATGCAAAGTAAAATAAAAGGCAATAAAAATAGCTAATATGATGGAAAATAGACCCGGGGGCCATAGGTTTACTAGTGGCTTCTCTCAAGAGCATAAGTATTACGGTGGGTGAACAAATTACAGCAATTGATAGAATTGAGCATAGTTATGAGAATATCTAGGTATGATCATGTATATAGGCATCACGTCCGTGACAAGTAGACCGACTCCTGCCTGCATCTACTACTATTACTCCACACATCGACCGCTATCCAACATGCATCTAGAGTATTAAGTTCAAAAGAATAGAGTAATGCTTTAAGTAAGATGACATGATGTAGAGGGATAAACTAATGCAATATGATATAAACCCCATCTTGTTATCCTCGATGGCAACAATACAATACGTGCCTTGCTGCCCTTGCTGTCACTGGGAAAGGACACCGCAAGATTGAACCCAAAGCTAAGCACTTCTCCCATTGCAAGAAAGATCAATATAGTAGGCCAAACCAAATTGATAATTCGAAGAGACTTGCAAAGATAACCAATCATACATAAAAGAATTCAGAGAAGATTCAAATATTGTTCATAGATAAACTTGATCATAAACCCACAATTCATCGATCTCAACAAACACACCGCAAAAGAAGATTACATCGGATAGATCTCCACGAGAATCATGGATAACTTCGTATTGAGATCCAAAGAGAGAGAAGAAGCCATCTAGCTAATAACTATGGACCCGAAGCTCTGAGGTAAACTACTCACACATCATCGGAGAGGCTATGGTGTTGATGTAGAAGCCCTCCGTGATCAATGCCCCCTCCGGCAGGATGCCGGAAAAGGCCCCAAGATGGTTTCTCACGGGTACAGAAGGTTGCAGCGGTGGAATTAGGTTTTCATGGATGCTTATGTTGGTTTGCGGGTACGTAGGTATATATAGGAGGAAGAATTACGTAGGTGGAGCAACGTGGGCCCCACGAGGGTGGAGGGCGCGCCTAGGGGGGTAGGCGCGCCCCTGCCTCATGCTCTCCTGATTGATTTCTTGACGTGGACTCCAAGTCCTCTGGATCACGTTTGTTCCAAAAATCACGTTCCCGAAGGTTTCATTCCGTTTGGACTCCGTTTGATATTCTTTTTCTGGGAAACTCTGAAATAGGCAAAAAACAGCAATTTGGGCTGGGCCTCCGGTTAATAGGTTAGTCCCAAAAATAATATAAATGTGTATAACAAAGCCCATTAATCATCCAAAACAGAATATAATATAGCATGAAGCAATAAAAAATTATAGATGCGTTGGAGACGTATCAGGCATCCCCAAGCTTAATTCCCGCTTGTCCTCGAGTAGGTAAATGATAAAAACAAAATTTTTGATGCGGAATGCTACTTGGCATAATTTTTTAATGTAACCCTCTTAATCGTGGTATGAGTATTCAGATCCGAAAGATTCAAGATAAAAGTTTAATATTGACATAAAAGCAATAATACTTCAAGCATACTAACTAAGCAATTATGTATTCTCAAAATAACATGGCCAAATAAAGTTCATCCCTACAAAATCATATAGTTTAGTCATGCTCCATTTTCGTCACAAAAGAATGCTCTCATCATGCACAACCCTGATGACAAGCCAAGCAATTGTTTCATACTTTAGTAATCTCAAACTATTTCAACCTTCACGCAATACATGAGCGTGAGCCATGGATATAGCACTATGGGTGGAATAGAATATAATGATGGAGGTTATGTGGAGAAGACAAAAAAGGAGAAGGTCTCACATCAACGCGGCTAATCAACGGGCTATGGAGATTCCATCGATTGATGTTAATGCGAGGAGTAGGGATTGCCATGCAACAGGTGCACTAGAGCTATAAATGCATGAAAGCTCAACAAAAGAAACTAAGTGGGTGTGCATCCAACTTGCTTGCTCACGAAGACCTAGGGCATTTTAGGAAGCCCATTGATGGAATATACAAGCCAAGTTCTATAATGAAAAATTCCCACTAGTATATGAAAGTGATAAAACAAGAGACTCTCTATCATGAAAATCATGGTGCTACTTTGAAGCACAAGTGTGGAAAAAAAAGGATAGTAGCATTGTGCGTTTTTATTCTCTCTTTTTTTTGGGGCCTTGCTTTTTTTATTTCGCCTTTATCTCTTTTTTTTATTTGGGACAATGCTCTATGAATGATGATTATCACACTTCTATTTATTTACAACTCAATGATTACAACTCAATACTAGAACAAAGTATGACTCTATATGAATGCTTCCGGCGGTATACCGGGATAGGCAATGAATCAAGAGTGACATGTATGAAAAATTATGAATGGTGGCTTTGCCACAATGTCACACCCTGATTTTCATGACACAACACTTAAGCTAATGAATGAAGATAAAGTGTGGTTTGACAAAAACTTTTGCATTATTTGGATTTTTATTTGAGTTGGTTTTCTCTCTGTGATTTTCAAGTGCTTTTTAAAAGTCAACACAACTTCACCTTCTATACTTCATCTCTTTGCTCCAAACTTCTGCCCAATGATCATGCCATGTGTATAGTGCAATATAGTATTTTCTTACGAAAATAATTTGGCCAAATAGTATTTTCAAAAATTAGTTTTCCAAAAACCCCCGAATTGAGGTTTGCACTTCAAGTACTTGATTTGGGGCATGAAAAATATTTCAAAGAGTATATTTGAAACTGTCGGTGTACTAAAGTAGGGGTACCTTAGTACCCCGAACTTGTGCACGGGCAGTCGTAGCACCCCGCGGCAAGGCTTGCCAGGCGATCGCCAAAACTCTCCATGGTCCCTTTTTGGGCCATCCAAGAACAAAGTATTTGAGCCAAGGCCCCGGCAGGAGGAGCTTGCCGGGAAGGCCACCCGAAGAGAGCAAGGCCCCGGCAAGAGGAGCTTGCCGGGACGACCGCTCGAAGCACAAGGCCCCGGCAAGAGGAGCTTGCCGGGAAGGCCGACCGAGGCACGACAAGAGACTTGCTGCGACGCGCCCCGCGTCCCGGCAAGGACCGGTGAGCGACAAGCTCCCGGGCGCGACAAGCTCCCGGGCGCGACAAGGCATCAACCGCGGCAAGGCGCTTGCCGCGGCAAGTCACCACCCCGCGCCTGCGCTCCAGCTCATCCACCCACGCGTCGCTCTGGGGCCATTCCAGGCGTACGTGGCGAGAGGCGGCGCAGCCAGGGGCATGCGGTGGCAAAGCAACGCTGACAGGGTAGCCATCGTGGCAAACGGTGGCGCCCCTGACGGCCCCTTTTCTGCACTGTTTGGGCGACCTAGACGGGCATTTAATGCCCTTGTCCCCTGCCGTCAGAGTTAGGTATGATAGCACTGTGCAAACAGCTGTACCCAACACAGCGTTTTCCAGTTTTGCCCCCGCCTACGTTGCCACCTGTGGGTAACCCCTTGCACATATAAAAGGAGGCCCCATGCGCAACGAAGGAAAGAGGAGAAAAGGAGGCCACTCACGCTCGGCCTGATCAGTCGCCTGAGTGTACTGTAGCACTCAGCGCTCCCGCAACAAGAACACAATACAAACCACAAAGCAGCAGTAGGGTTTTACGCATCCGTGCGGCCCGAAGCTGGGTAAACCCCTTGTGTGCATCGCCTCGATCCGCTCTTCGCGCGAACTCCGCCCCCCGCCGAACCAAGAAAGGGGCTCGGTCCCCATAGGTGTTCGTGGAGGCAGATTTCCCCCGACGTCTCTGGCGCGCCAGGTAGGGGGCGTCGAGATTGTGTGAACCCGATCCGGCGTCTGCACGGGCTAGATCTCCATCATCTTCATCGACATGCCACTGAAGAAGAAGGCTCTGGAGCTGGCTGGTCCGTCTGCGTCGAACCCACCGCCCCTGGAGCAAACGGGTGGTGGGGACGGCGCCGGCGGCGGAACGGGCGTCGCCGAGCCAGCTCATGGTGCCACGGCGTCCGAACATGCACCGTGCCCCTCTCAGGAGGCACAGGACCAGCAGCGTCTCGGCACTCACGGTACCATACGCTCGCTGGACCCAGATCGAGCTGGCGGATCCCAGGGCGCTCAAGGCCAGCATACACACCAACGTGCCGGCGCGAGCGTGGCGCGGCTGCCTGGACCGGGTGCTGCTCCTTCTAACGTAGTTAGAAGTTCGAGCACATCCCGCTCCACGTGTCGTTCGCCACCCCTGCCCGCCACTCCAGCAGAAGCTCTAGCACGAGCTCAACTGCTCCTAGACTACCCTCCAACGACGGACAAGCTCGACGACTGGAGGGCCACGATACAGAGCCTCATCGGTTTCGCCAACGGCGACACCCTGCGGCAGCACAGCGCGTCGCAGCCGCGGCAGGTCGGCCAGGCGAGAACCGATGGCGCCAAGACCGGTGGGGGTGCGACCACCGTGCATTCCCCGCCCCAAAGGCCAAGATCGCCGACTCGCCGGAGCCATCACGACAACGACTCCACCGCGTCGTCGAATCCGTGAACTCGTCGCGATCAACGCCAAGTTCTTCACGAACGAGAGCAAGAGGACGCTCGTACTCGCATCGAGCGTCGGAGAGAAGCGCGATGTCAATCAGACCAGCGCGCTGGGCCCTCTGTCGACATGCATGCGCCGGGGGGACCAGGCGACCTGCCATACGCGGTAGGATGCCCTGCGTTCACCCGTGAGCTGCGGCAAGTCCAGTGGCCCAGCACGAAGAATTTCAAGCCAGACGTACCAGAGAAGTACGACGGCAAGTCGCATCCGTCGGAGTTCCTCAGCATCTACACCATTGCGGTGCAGGCTGCTGGAGGGTGAGACGACAAGATCCTTGCTAACTACTTCCCACTGGTACTCAAATCCAACGTCAGATCCTGGCTCATGCACTTGCCTATAACTCCATAACCTCCTGGACAGACTTTTGCCATCAGTTTGTTGGCGCCTTTACGGGCGGCCACAAACCCCATGGCCAAGCGAGCGACCTTCATCTGCTCGTCCAGAAGGAAGGGGAACCCTTGCGCAAGTTCATCCAGAGATTCAGCCGTGTACACTACAACATCCCAGACGTCCACCCCGCCGCGGTCATCAGCGCGTTCCATCAGAACATGCGTAACCGCAGGATGCGGGAGGAGATGGCGATGCGCAAGATCAAAGACGTCAGCGAGCTATATGCCCTGGCCGACAAGTGTGCGTGTGCTGAGGAAGGGAGGAAACTCCCCGGAGAGAACACTGGAGCAGGAGAGTCTGACAGTGAGGATACCGCCCCGGCAAGGAAGAACCGGCGGCGGAGCAACAGGAAGAAGAAGAGCCAAGAAGTACTGGTTGTTGAGCAGTCGGGCGATGAAGGCGCCGCCAAGAAGGCCCAGGCTAGTAGCTCCGGCAAGGAGGTTGCCGGATGCGCCAACTGCCAGGCTATGGCGGTCGCCGACAAGCGGGGCGGCACCAACAAACAGTACTGCAAGATCCACCGCACCAAGGGCCATGACCTCCAGAGCTGCAAGCAGGTCGAGCGGCTCGTCGAGCTGCAAAAGGCCGAGTACGAGCGACACGACAAGGAGAGAGCCCGGGGAGGTGGCGGAGGATCGGGCACGACGCGCCCCGGCCAGGGAGGACGCCGCGACAAGGACAAGCAGCGGCAAGCAGACAGACCTCCCCGCGGCCGCGTCAAGAACGAAGACAACGACGAAGACGAAGACATGGATGACGTCGAGACCAGTGAGCAGGAGTTTCAGAAAGCCACAGAGGTCTTGTGCGTAGACGGCGGTGCTTCCCTGCATACTTCTCACCGCCAGCTCAAGCAGTGGGCGCGGGAGGTCAATGCAGCGGAACCACCCGTCGAGTCGCGCAAGCCTCTGAAATGGTCCAGCACGCCTATCATCTTCGATATTGAGGACCACCCTGACCGCACAACTGCGATCGGGTGCTTGCCGATGTTGGTCTCACCAATGGTCCGCAACCTCAAGGTCACCAAGATGCTAGTCGACGGCGGGGCCGGCTTGAACCTGATCTCCTCCGCTGTGCTCCGGAAACTCCAAGTCCCCGACAGCGAGCTCGAAGAGACCGACACGTTCCAAGGAATCAACCCGGGAAGGAGCAAGCCGAAGGGGAAGATAACGTTGCCAGTGACATTTGGCAGCGAGCTGAACTTCAGGACAGAGAGGATCACTTTTGACGTTGCCGATTTTCCATTGCCCTACAATGGAATTCTCGGCCGTCCAGCGCTCGCCAAGTTCATGGCGGCCTCTCACTACGCATACAACATGCTCAAGATGCCAGGCCCGATAAGCGTCATCTCTGTCCCCGGCGACAAGAAGGATGCCCTTATCTGTGCTGACAAGATCTACCGGGAAGCAGCAGCCGCAACGGATCACAAGCCACTTGCCGCTGAAGCTCCCGGAGGGAAGAGGAAGACCAAGCCCAACAAGTGCTCTGGTGCCCACTCCGGCAAGCGCACCTCTTCGGAGTGCTGCGCTACCGTCGGGGACGCGCCATCGAGCTCCACCGACAAGAGTAAGAAGCCAATAGCAGCCCCGCCAACGACCAAGAAGGTGTCCGCCAAGGAGGACGGCACTAGTGGTACCTTCACCATCAGTGCCACTCTCGACCCCAAATAGGAAAGCGCGCTCGTTGCTTTCCTGCGGGCGAATGTCGATGTGTTTGCCTGGCAACCATCTGACATCCCCGGCGTTCCCAGGAAAGTAATTGAGCACCACCTCGCCGTCTGTCCTCACGCGCGGCCCGTCAATCAGAAAGTCAGGAAGCAAGCGGTGGAGCGCCAAGAGTTCATCGCAGAAGAAATCAAGAAGTTGGAAGCGGCAGGCCTTGTAAGAGGTGTGCTCCATCCGACGTGGCTGGCCAATCCTGTTGTCGTGCGCAAAGCAAATGGGAAATGGAGGCTTTGCATCGACTTCACTGATGTTAACAAAGCTTGTCCCAAAGATCCCTTTCCCTTGCCGCGCATTGACCAGATTGTTGACTCCACGGCCGGATGTGACCTGCTTTCATTTCTTGACGCCTACTCAGGATACCATCAGATCTTCATGGCTGAGGAAGATGAGGAAAAGACCGCATTCATCACTCCATGTGGCACGTACTATTTCGTACGGATGCCTTTCGGTTTGAAGAATGCTGGTTCGACGTTTGCTAGGGTTGTCCATACCGCTTTTGAGCCACAGATCCACAGAAATGTGGAAGCCTACATGGATGACATAGTGGTCAAGAGCAGGGACAGGGCAACCCTGGTTCAAGATTTAGAAGAGACCTTCATGAACCTGCGCAAGGTCAGCCTCAAGCTCAACCCCGAGAAGTGCGTGTTTGGAGTCCCTTCCGGCAAGCTTCTCGGGTTCTTCGTGTCTCAGCGAGGAATCGAAGCCAATCCAGACAAAGTCAAGGCCATCGAGCAGATTGAAGCACCAACACGCGTCAAGGATGTACGAAGGCTTGCCGGCTGCATCGCGGCTCTCAGCAGGTTTATTTCCAAGTCTGCAGAACGCGCCCTGCCATTTTTCAAAGTTTTGAAAAAGGCGGGTCCAGTGAAATGGACTCCGGAAGCGGAGGCTGCGGTGCAAGACTTGAAGAAATACCTGCCCTCCGCTCCAATACTTGTCGCGCCTAAACCGCAAGAGAAGTTGCTGCTATACCTGGCGGCAACCAATCAAGTGGTTAGTGCTGCGTTAGTAGCGGAGAGGGAGGCAGATGATGAGCCAGCAACCGCGGCAAGCACGTCCAGCGACAAGCAGGGGGCTTCCCCGACAAGCTCTGGCCCCAACAGGGATGGATCTGCGCAGGAGCGAGTGGAGGTGCAGAAGAAGAAAATGGTGCAGCGCCCAGTTTACTTTGTCTGCTCCCTTCTGCAGGGGGCTAGGTCAAGGTACTCTGGTGTGCAGAAATTGCTTTTTGGCCTTCTCATGGCCTCGAGAAAGCTGCGCCATTACTCCCAAGCACATGAGATTACAGTTGTCACCCGCTTTCCGCTGAAGAGGATACTGCAGAATCCAGAAGCAACAGGCAGGATTGTCGAGTGGGCACTAGAACTGTCGAGCTTCGGTCTCAAGTTCGAGAGCACCTCGACTATCCAAAGAAGAGCATTGGCGGAGTTCATAGCAGAGTGGACACCGACACCAGACGAAGAAATCCCAGAGACGAGCACCCCCGTCAAAGAAGCAAGCAAGGAGTGACTGATGTATTTTGATGGTGCCTTCTCGCTGCAAGGCGCAGGTGCTGGCGCGTTGCTTATCGTGCCCACCGGAGAGCACCTCAAGTACGTAGTCCAGATGCACTTGAGCAAGCAACCAACAATACTGCAGAGTATGAAGGTTTGCTTGCCGGTCTCAGGATCGCGGCAGAACTTGGGATCAAGAGGCTCATTGTCAGGGGTGACTCGCAGCTTGTCGTCCGCCAAGTGAACAAAGATTACCAGAGTCCGTTGATGGAAGCGTACGTTGATGAAGTGAGGAAGCTAGAAGAGCACTTTGACGGCCTGCAAATGGAACACGTTCCAAGAGCTGAGAACGACATTGCTGATGGCCTGTCAAAGTGCGCAGCATTTAAGTTACCTGTGGAACCAGGAACCTTTATGCTCAAGCTGACTCAGCCATCCGTAACACCATCAACCGGACAGAGCAAGAAGAGGAAGTTGGTCTCCGGTGACTATCTTCCGGCAGAGCTCCCCGGAGCCGCCGCCAAGAAGGTCCCCAAGATCGACGCCAAAAGCGCTGAGGAGCCGTCTGCTCCGGCAAACCCCAGGGTTTGTTCCGTAGAAGCAGGCGCTCCCGACAAGTTTTGCTCCGGCAAGCTTGCCGGGGAACGTCAAGCTCCGGCCGAGCCCCAGATCCTCGCCGTAGAAGCAGACGTTCCCGCAGCAGCAGATGTGCCTTCAGTCCTTGTTGTCGAGCCACAGGCTCCAGCATGGGCGCAGCAGACTGTCCATTTCCTCCAGAAGGGAGAACTTCCCGAAGAACAAGAAGAAGCGGAAAGAGTAGCCCGGCGCTCGAGTATGTACCAGTTCGTCGACAACACGCTGTACAGAAGAGGGCGCAACGGTGTGAAATTGAAGTATATTTCCCGGGAAGACGGACAGAAGCTGTTGGCAGAGATACATGGAGGCATATGTGGTCACCACATTGGCGCAAGAGCACTTGCCGGCAAAGCGTTCCGGCAAGGTTTCTTCTGGCCGACAGCCCTCCAGGATGCAACTGCACAAGTAACCAAGTGTGAAGCGTGCCAGTTCCATTCCTAGCAGATACACCAGCCAGCTCAAGCTCTCCAGACGATCCCTTTATCCTGGCCATTTTCGGTCTGGGGGCTCGACATCCTCGGCCCCTTCCCCCGAGCTGTCGGGGGCTTTGAGTACTTGTACGTCGCTATCGACAAGTTCACAAAGTGGCCGAAAGTGGAACCAGTGAGGAAGGTGACAGCACAGTCAGCAGTCAAGTTCTTCAGGTCGATTGTTTGCCGCTTCGGGATCCCCAACAGGATCATCACCGACAACGGTACGCAATTCACGAGCCGCGCCTTCATGCAATACGTCCAAGATCTCGGCGCCAAGGTCTGCTTTGCTTCTGTTGCTCATCCCAGGAGCAACGGTCAAGCGGAGAGGGCCAATGCCGAAGTGCTGCGCGGGCTCAAGACCAGAACTTTCGACAGGCTGCACAAGTGCGGAAGAAACTGGATTGAGGAGCTGCCAGTGGCTCTTTGGTCGATCAGAACGACGCCAAATCGAGCCACTGTCCAGACACCATTTGCTCTAGTCTATGGAGCAGAAGCAGTTACCCCCACGGAACTCGTATACGGGTCACCTCGAGTGCTCGCTTATGATGAGCTTGAGCAAGAACGGCTGCGTGAAGATGACGCGCTGCTCCTTGAGGAAGATCGTCTTCAGGCTGCTGTGCGAGCCTCTCGCTACCAGCAAGCTTTGCGTCACTACCATAGCCGCAAAGTTAAAGCCAGAAGCTTCGAGGAAGGCGACCTTGTTCTTCGGCGCGCCCCGTCCGCCAAGAATCACAACAAGTTGACGCAGAAGTGGGAAGGCCCTTACCGGATGAGACGAGTCACGAGGCCCGGCGCTGTCCGCCTCGAGACCGAAGATGGCACTCCGGTGAGCAACTCCTAGAATATTGAGCATCTTCGTAAGTTTTACCCGTAAGGCGCGGTTGTCGGACCCCGTCCGGCAACCAACCTTTTGTACAAGTCTTGCCGCTGTTGCATGTAATCCTTTGTACAAAGCCAGGCGCAGACCCTGAGCAGCAGTAAATGAAGCGTTGGCACCCTAAGTTTTAGCATGCATGCTGAGTCGAGTCTCGTCCTTGGTTAGGGTTGATAGTGCCTAACAGCTGCTAACCCCTAGCTTAGAGGTCGAGTCTGCGTCCTTTTTCCTGTTCCTTCGTTTCCCTTGGTTCACAGGGTTTTGCATATCCTGGCCAGACCGCTTAAGGACAAAGAAGAGAAGAAGGGCGGACCAGCATCTGGTCCCCGGCGAACCAATGTTGTCGGGGGCTGCAAGCACAAAGATTCGCCCGCGGCAAGCCAAAGTTGCCGGGGGCTGCAATCCCAGATAGGTTTTTCATCCCTTGTCATGCATTCTCTTATGGACTGAGGAATGCGAAAACCTCGTTTCTTCCTAAAAAGCTACCGTGCTCCCTTAACTCTGAGCCCCGGAGCGCGTTCCTGGGGCCAGTTTTGGTAGTAGCCGCGACAGCAAAGGAACGGAATGAGGAGCCCGAACCCACCTCATCCCTACCTCCGCCAAAGGCGTGAGGAAGGTCGAGTGGCGCGGGAAGACGGCAGGGCCTGTTGCCGGGCAAAGAAGTGTCTATCTTAACGATGTAAAGGATTCGCTCCTTGGCGTGGGTTTTACCCGCGAGACAAATGGCCCGGCAAACATCCCCTTTTCATTAAAAACATTCCGCTCAGGTACAGTTCAGAGAGAATGAAAAACATGAGAGATGGGATTACAAGCTTTAAATGCAACTAAAGCCCGTAGGCTTACAAGTTAAAAAGAGATAAGGTGCACGTAATCCCTTTCTTGTCTCTCTCCTCAGGAGGTAGGACAAGGAGGCGAAAAGGGCAAAAGGGGCGCCTAGGGGAGCTACGGGTGGCAGAAGACACCAAGAGAACGCCCCGGGGACCGTCTGAAGGCTAGGTGGTGGTGGCGGCTCCGGAAGTAGGGCTCGACGGGGCGGTAGGACGTCGGCACGCTGTCGAGGGCACCTCGCCCTTGTACTCCGACTTGACGGCCTTGCCGCCAGCCCTCTTCCTCTTCCGCAGCCTCGCCACTCCAGCCGCCCAAGGAGACGACCCCGAGAAGCTCAAGGAGCCGGCGACACGGATGATGGGGTCGCCGGTGCCACGCGGAGCCGCGACCGACGCCTAGTCGGACTCGTCATCCCGACGACCGCTACCCTCGTCGTCGCTGTAGCTCCCCGCCTCGTCACTCTCGCTCGAGGAGGAGCCTTCGCTGTCGGAGGAGCTGTCCACGCAGCACCGGGCCCGGATCCCGAAGCACCCGAAGACCTTGACGGAGAGGAGATCGCCCTCCATCAACTTAAAATGGAGGGTGAACCCCTCCATCAAGCTGTGGATAAGGGCGAACGTCTTCCACCCTCGACCAAGATACATCACGCCGGGGGCTGGGGACTCAACGTGGACCCGCGTGCCGCTGATCCCGCAGCCCCTCATGCGTAGTCTTAGCGTCTCGGGTTGTTCCATCTCCATCACGCTTGCGAAGGGAGCCGGGAGACGGAGGCGACGACGAGGCGCCCGGCACAGCCTGATGAAGAACTCACAAGGGTCGTCCCCGATGTGGACCGCCGTGAGAAGGGGAGCCGCTGGCGGAGGCGAGGCCGGCGCGTCGCCCCGTTCGCCTCGTCCACGACCTCGTCCACGGCCTCGTCCACGACCTCGCCCCCTCCCCCTTCCCCCTACGGCTGGCTCCACCACCGCGGGTGCAAGGGGAGGAGGGGCGCGTTGCCTGGCAGCGACCCTCGCTGCCACCGATGAAGGACCAGGGTTCCCTTTCTCCATGGCGAATGGAGGGAGGTGATCAGAAGCCGAAGGGAAGGAAAGATGAAGGAGTGCGGATTTCCATCGCCCCCTCTTGCTCTTTATAAAGGAGCAGGGTGGGGACTCGGCCGCCCCGCTCAACCAATCAAGACGCAGGCGACTGGGACCGGCCTGCTGCCTCGACCCGCGACGACCCGGTTTCCTACCTCCACCGTCCGCAACTCCGGGTGCATGGAAGCCGCGTGGCTGGCGTGCAGGACCGAGGCGACGGATGAGGCGACCTCCCTCCACCCAGTGATCGTGGGGAGCGGACGCCTCGGAAACCATGCCTCGGCCCCGTCCAGCAAACGAGCCACGCCTCCACGCCTCCCTCCACTTATGGAGATGGCGCGAACCGTCCCCCTTTATTGCAACGTGACGCATGCCTGCGGGGCTCAGCCCCGCGCACGCCGCCCACGTCACGCACGCCTCTCCCCACGATGCCGCGTTCGACGCGTGCCGTTCGGGGAGGGCGTGGCGGACCAGAAGCAGATGCAGCGTGACCCAGGCCGCGCGTGCCCGTGCACTGTTTTGGGCCTGGCCCAACAGCGCTCGGCACCGTGTATGGCCCAGGCCCGGGGGCTCCTGTCGGTGTACTAAAGTAGGGGTACCTTACTACCCCGAACTTGTGCACGGGCAGTCGTAGCACCCCGCGGCAAGGCTTGCCAGGCGATCGCCAAAACTCTCCATGGTCCCTTTTTGGGCCATCCAAGAACAAAGTATTTGAGCCAAGGCCCCGGCGGGAGGAGCTTGCCGGGAAGGCCACCCGAAGAGAGCAAGGCCCCGGCAAGAGGAGCTTGCCGGGACGACCGCTCGAAGCACAAGGCCCCGGCAAGAGGAGCTTGCCGGGAAGGCCGACCGAGGCACGGCAAGAGACTTGCTGCGACGCGCCCCGCGTCCCGGCAAGGACCGGTGAGCGACAAGCTCCCGGGCGCGACAAGGCATCAACCGCGGCAAGGCGCTTGCCGCGGCAAGTCACCACCCCGCGCCTGCGCTCCAGCTCATCCACCCACGCGTCGCTCTGGGGCCATTCCAGGCGTACGTGGTGAGAGGCGGCGCAGCCAGGGGCATGCGGTGGCAAAGCAACGCTGACAGGGTAGCTGTCGTGGCAAACGGTGGCGCCCCTGACGGCCCCTTTTCTGCACTGTTTGGGCGACCTAGACGGGCATTTAATGCCCTTGTCCCCTGCCGTCAGAGTTAGGTATGATAGCATTGTGCAAACAGCTGTACCCAACACAGCGTTTTCCAGTTTTGCCCCCGCCTACGTTGCCACCTGTGGGTAACCCCTTGCACATATAAAAGGAGGCCCATGCGCAACGAAGGAAAGAGGAGAAAAGGAGGCCACTCACGCTCGGCCTGATCAGTCGCCTGAGTGTACTGTAGCACTCAGCGCTCCCGCAACAAGAACACAATACAAACCACAAAGCAGCAGTAGGGTTTTACGCATCAGTGCGGCCCGAAGCTGGGTAAACCCCTTGTGTGCATCGCCTCGATCCGCTCTTCGCGTGACCTCCGCCCCCCGCCGAACCAATAAAGGGGCTCAGTCCCCATAGGTGTTCGTGGAGGCAGATTTCCCCCGACAGAAACCTATTAGATATAGGACTCCCATAAACCACAAAAATATAATTCTAAAAGTAATTTTCCTATTTTAGTTAAAGGCTTTTTCTTTAGGCGAGAAATGGTGTTTAATAGGTTAAAATTATTTTAAAGTTTTAGAAATATTTGATAAAATTTAGGGAAGCTCATTGGACATATATTATCCATATATAAGAGTTTCAACACATGGTCATGTTCAAAATATTGGACAAAACCCTCCAAAACCATTTCTGCTCATTTCAAGTATTTGACATGTTTCTATTTTCAAATAAATCCAGGAAAATTCTATCAAGTCAAGTATGCATAATGTGACGATCTTGCAAAGTTTAATTCCAATAAAAATAGTCTTGGTTCACAAAAGTGCCCCAAAACCCTTCCTGTATAGATCCAAATTTGAGCAACTCTACATTGCCAAGTGTCTCCTTTCGATCTGTATTTTTGTGGACATGCTCAAATCTCCAAATGATGACACTACACCAAGTGGTGCATCAAGGAGAAAATATTTGCATGACTAAATCTTGGAAAATCCATTTCTGTTGATTTCTAGGGTTTGCCAAAGTTGCATTGGTAACTTTCTTAAAATGGACTCAAACTTGGTTATCAACCTCAAATTATATATGAGATATGATACTGTTAATTCTCATGTCAAATGGAAATAATTTGCTTTCCCAAAACACCATCAAACACCTTCTGCCATTTTTCCAAAATCACCATTTTGGCCACTTACACTATTCTCCTTGTGCTCAACTTTTTACCAGAGCTTCTCCTAGTCACCCTCTACGTCCAGTAACTCCCTCCCAACTAGAGCACCATGATTGATGGGTAAACCCCTCTCTTTCTCACTCTGTTCACCCATGGCATCACTCCCTCTCTCTCCCATTTCTTTATCTAGCGCCTCCCCTAGCTGTTGACCACACTAGAGCATCCAAAGGATCCCTAGGACACAAGTGGAGAATCCCCCGACCTTTAAAAATGGCCATGCCGGCTATTGGCACGCTCTGGAGCGCGCTACAGTGCACCAGGGCACTGTAGCGGCCCTCTGCCCGATGCCCCCGACCACCTCGGCTCTCCCCCACGTGCCCGCGGAGGCCCCTCGGCGTCCTCAACACGTCAGCGTGCCGTCCCCCTACTTCCTCTCTCCCTCCTGCCCCTGCTCACGCGTGCCCGAGCACCGCCCAGCTCCACCAGTGTGCTCCAGCACTCAGGACCCGCAGGAGCTCGCGCTGCTCCCTCTATCCTTCTCCCTCAACCTGTACCTCGCCCACGAGCACCCCAGGCACGTCCAAGAGTGCCCGTTTGGCCTCTGGCGACGCACCGGGCCATGGCCGTGAGCTCCGCCTACGATGCACCTGGCCATGCCCATATAAGGCAACCCCCGAGCCCCTCTTCACTCCGCTGGCTCTCTATACCTCCCGTGCATCCCCTGGACCAACCGACACCTCCTCTCGTGCCCTCCAACCTCGTCCATGGCTGGAACCGAGCCGCCGACCACCACCTAAATTCTCATCGTCCGGGCCCCCTCCTCCCCACCTATGGGTTACTTTGCATCTCCACTGACCCCGCGGAGCGCCCCCCCCGCACTCCGGTTACTCCTCCGATGGCCGGAGCGCCATGCCCGCCATCGTCGTCGGCCACGTCCGCCACGGACGGCGCTCTCCTTGATCAGGTCCTCCCCGGCATGCGTGTGACCCATGGCTGGAAGCGCCTCTCTGCGCTGGTCACGCCGATGGGCAGAACGTCGCCAGGGGCCCTCTGTAGCCCTGGCAATCGCTGGTGGGAGCCACTCCTCCCCGCGGCTGGAGCGCGCGCTAGAGGATGAAGAAGGCTTGTCGCTGGGCCCCGCGTGTCGGCGACCCAGCGCGAGCCCGTCCGTTTAAGTGGAGACGGCTTCGGCCGGATGTGCTTCCCTCGCGCGAAGGCGCACCACAGGGAATACGCCTTCCACATCGCCCCTGTCGCCCGCACGGCCGAGCAGCCGGGCCGGCCCACTGCTAGGTATGCTAGATAAGGGTAAAGCCCTTTTCCTTTCCTTTTTTCTTTTCCAGATCGCTTCTAAACTCTCTACAGAATTCAAATAATGTCCAAATTTGATGATTTAAATTTCCTGTTATTCCATAAATCAAGTTATATTTAATGAGCCGTAGTGAACATTTTTACTGTGCTTGGTTTTCACTAGATCCTTTAAATAGGTCATTTATCCACATAAGTCCACTTCAAAAATCCATGCGATATTCATTTGGAATCCAAATATAGTGAAACCAATTTCTAAATGTTTCTAAAATCATGCCTAATTTAATGGGTACTTTTACTCATTTTTATAAAAGACATTCTGTGGACAACTTGCAGATCCATTAAATCCATTTATTCCATCATATTGAATGTTTAGAGAGATCCACTGATCCAATCCCAATGAAACCACTCTGGTTATTTTCCATATAACCAGAGATGTCCTAGAAAAGTCAATTTAATATTTTTAGAGCACTTTTATTTTCTGCCTTTTTGCATTGCTTATTGCGTTTGTTTCCGACGTTAGTTGACGAAGTAGACATAATACTCGGAAATGGACTAGAAGGATTGAAGACTATGAGAAGCCAGGCAAGCAGCCCTTTGACCATGTCTATGAAACCTCTTTTTTTATGCATGTCATATAGCACTTTATTATTGTTGCATCGGAATCATGATGAGATGGTAGACACTTCAGTGGGTTGCCTTCGTTTCCTCCTTGTTGATACTTGCATTTTGCATGACCCTACTTTCCTATGAGGGTTATGCCGGTGGGAGTAGATAGGATGCTAAAGTAGATGCTATGCAAATGGGATGGGTATATGCATGGTGAAGGAAAGCAAGATTGTTTTCAAAAACTTTTCGAAAACCCCATCAGGTGCCACGTATGCCCGAGGGAGATAATGAGTTGGGTAACCACTTGATGACGAAGTGGTGTACCGAGGCAAGTGTGTGTGTTGTTTTCAAAACAGGATTGGTTTAAGTTGTGACCGTTATTCCAACCTTACATGCGCAACCACTCTACCCTTATATAGGAAAGGGCATTATTGATTACCTAAGCCGATACTAGCATGGTGCCCGCATTACTAGTGATGGGGGTGACACGAGGTCACTCTCGGGACGGGGTCGTGCCAGGTAGGGCGGCCATGACTGTTTTTACAGGGCACCGGACACACCGTTGGTACCCTGTGTTTGTGGTATGTGATGAATATGGGAGCGAGGCTCCACAATTTTAAGATGTGAAATGTTTGGCACGGGGGTTAATACCAATCGAGTGGACTCTATGTTAGTGTCATCTAGGGAAAGATAGTGATCAGGTGCTTACCCCGGGTACTTGAGGTACCGTGGGTCGTGGATGACGCGGAAGTTCCTCGGATCTTGTGGGTAAAGTGTGCAACCTCTGCAGAGTGTCAAACTATTTGAATAGCCGTGTCCATGGTCAAGGACAGTTGGGTAACCGCTCTTGGGCTATGTCCACTTGTTTACAAACCAGTATGTGTGTTTGGATAAGTGGGAAGAACTACTTGGGTCAAGTCAAAGGACTTGACATGATTGAGTTGGGTTGAAGCCCACTCCCTTTATGTCGATATCTGTAACCAGTTCCTATGGTTACTTGAATTCATACGATGCATGATTTACAAGTTGTTGAACATGCCATAGCACAATAAAATTAGCTTTCTGCGATTTTTTACCTATGTTATGCATTGTTGTATCTTGAGCCAAAACATGGGTTGCTTGCGAGTACATTAAAAGTACTCATTGGCTCGCCACTGGTTATTTAATTGGCCAGGCATGGAAGAACAGGAGTTCGAAGAAGGGTTCTTTGGAGACGAACATGCGAACTAAGACGTTTCCCAGTCAGAATGCCTGTAGGGTTAAGGCAAATGGCATGGGTTCTACTTATCGACGAAGATTTCCGCTGCTTAAGTTTATTTGGTATTCAGCCCTTGTGGCTTTATCTATGTAAGACTAGACCATAATGGTCATTTGTGTAAGACGGTACGTATGGATGTAAGACTCTTGTTATTCAGCTTCTATGTGTTCAGTGAGCATTGATCTTTGGGATCACTATACAGGTGCATTCGGTGATCATGACTTATGAGTCGGGGTCCCCACACACAAATACGATGTCAACTACATGATCATGCAAAGCAATATGACAATGATGAACGTGTCATGTTAAACAGAATGGTGGAAAGTAGCATGGCAATATATCTCGGAATGGCTATGGAGATGCCATAATAGGTAGGTATGGTGGCTGTTTTGAGGAAGATATAAGGAGGTTTATGTGTGACAGAGCGTATCATATCACGCAGTTTGGATGCACCGACGAAGTTTGCACCAACTCTCAATGTGAGAAAGGGCAATGCACGATACTGAAGAGGCTAGCAATGATGGAAGGGTAAGAGTGCGTATAATCCATGGACTCAACATTAGTAATAAAGAACTCACATACTTATTGCAAAAATCTACAAGTCATCAAAAACCAAGCACTACGCGCATGCTCCTAGGGGGATAGATCGGTAGGAAAAGACCATCGCTCGTCCCCGATCGCCACTCATAAGGAAGACAATCAAAGAACACCTCATGTTTCAAATTTGTTACATAACGTTTACCATACGTGCATGCTACGGGATTCGCAAACTTCAACACAAGTATTTCTCAATTTCACAACTACTCAACTAGCACAACTTTAATATTACTACCTCCATATCTCTAAACAATCATCAAGCGTCAAGCTTCTCTTAGTATTCAGCACACTCATAAGAAAGTTTTTACTAGTCTTGAATACTTAGCATATTATGATTAATTTCCCTAACTGAGAAAATTACCATGCTGTTTAAGACTCTCAAAATAATATAAGTGAAGCATGAGAGAATAATAGTTTCTATAAAACAAAACCTCCACCGTGCTCTAAAAGATATAAGTGAAGCACTAGAGCAAAAACTATATAGCTCAAAAGATATAAGCGAAGTGCATAGAGTATTCTAGTAAATTCCGAATCATGTGTGTCTCTCTCAAAAGGTGTGTACAACAAAGATGATTGTGGTAAACTAAAAAGCAAAGACTCAAATCATACAAGACGATCCAAGCAAAACACATATCATGTGGTGAATAAAAATATAGCTCCAAGTAAAGTTACCGATGGAAGTAGACGAAAGAGGGGATGCCTTCCGGGGCATCCCCAAGCTCTGGCTTTTTGGTGTCCTTAGATTATCTTGGGGTACCATGGGAATCCCAAAGCTTAGGCTCTTGCCATTCCTTGTTCCATAATCCATCAAATCTTTTACCCAAAACTTGAAAACTTCACAACACAAAACTTAACAGAAAATATCGTGAGCTCCGTTAGCGAAAGAAAACAAAACACCACTTCAAGGTACTGTAATGAACTCATTATTTATTTATATTGGTGTTAAACCTACTGTATTCCAAGTTCCCTATGGTTTATAAACTATTTTACTAGCCATAGATTCATCAAAATAAGCAAACAACACACGAAAAACAGAATCGGTCAAAAACAGAATAGTCTGTAGTAATCTGTAATTAACGCAAACTTCTGGAACTCCAAAAAATCTACCAAAATAGGACGACCTAGACAATTTGTTTATTGATCTTCTGAAATTGGAATAAATATTTTATCACGTTCTGGTGATTTGTAATAATTGTTTTTGTGAACAGAAAGTTTCTGGAGTTTGCAGCAAGATCAAATAACTATCATGCAAGAAGATCCTATAGGTTTAACTTGGCACAAACACTAATTAAAACATAAAAACAAATCTAACCAGAGGATATATCAAATATTTATTTCTAAACATAAGCAAAAAGGAAAGAAAAACTAAAAATAAAATTGGGTTGCTTCCCAGCAAGTGCTATCGCTTAACGCCCCTAGCTAGGCATAAAAGCAAGGATAGATCCAGGTATTGCCATCTTTGGTAGGCAATTCTTGAATAAGACACCTATCACCCTTAGGAGTTTCTTTCTTTCTATTAATTTTCAAACTTCTAGGCACAAAATTGAAAAAATCATTTGCAGCAAATGGTTCCTTAATGATAGCAAAGAGATTGGGGTGAACACTTATTGATTTGAGATCTACAGTTTCCTTATTATAGGGTTGTAGCGACCAGACCTCAAACAGTCCGATCTCTGTGCTCAGGTGTCGTCCCTGGATCAGTAATGCTGACACCACACAGTACTTTGAAGGATTTATAACAGAGTAGCAATCACACACTTATTACATCGAAAGTCTCAAAGAGAACTTATTACAATAAATATGGCTTAAGGCATCTGATAACGATAACAGCGGAAGGCTTGGAAGATAAGCGAGTCCATCAACTCCAACGGCATCACTGAGTATAGAACCACGACCTAAAAGGAACCTTACTCGTCGTCTGAAAAGTCTGCAACATGAAACGTTGCAGCCCGAAACGGGTCAGCACATGGAATATGCTGGCAATGTAACACATAGAGAGTAATGAAAGAATAGCCTATACTACATGCATATATGGCTTGTGGAAAAACTCTATGGTTACAGTTTTGCGTAAAGCCAATTTTTCCCTACTTCAAAGGAATAAATTTATTTAACTATCATTGTGCTTGTTAAACATTGAGAATGGTTGACAGCATCCTCAATCCCGTTAAAGTAATCATCATTAAAACCCAACAACATTAATTTAGTAGTAGCATGATGAGATTCACATGATATCCAAGTACTAGATACTCAAAACGTCCTTAACCGGGGACACAGCTAACCATGATTAGTTTGTACACTCTGCAGAGGTTTGCACACTTTTCCCCACATGACTCGATCGCCTCCGTTGGATTTCTCGCACTACATGGTGTTTGAGAAACAGATGAACGAGACATAGTCTTTCAGAAGCGCTAGCACCTTACGATGGATAGACCAGTACACCTACTTTCCCCTACATATGCTAGTCTACCCTGTAAGAGTTCGCACGACTTAATCAACTATGCCAGAGCCCATAATGGCTTGTGGCTGCACACGGAAGTTTCTAGCATGAATAATCTCATGATCCCTTTGAGCCTGGGTGGCGGTCCATAAAGAAAAACAACAGGCAATCCTGGGATACCCAGGTACCTCAATCCACCCAGATGTGTGTTTAAGTTGCCACCTTAGATAAACCATTAAATTAACAAACTCACATCTGTCATGGATATCACTCACCCAATCCACGTCTACTAGCATAGCATGGCATAATAAGCAAACGTAGAAGTAACTCCCAAAGGTTGATAATAAAACAGGTAATAGGTACTACCTCAAATACTTCCCATCCCACAATTTAATTAGATCCTAATCATGCAATGTTTGAGGATTAATCTAATGCAATAAAACTGGGTAGTAAAACAGGTATGGTCAAAGTGTTACTTGCCTTGCGGATGATCCGCGAAACCTAAAGATTCGAAGTAATAGGCGGCGCACTCCGGGTATTCTATCGCAGAGAAACAAACAAGCATACAATAAGTACTCATCTAATGCATAGATAAAACTCAAATAAGAGATCTAACCAGAAAGTTCAACTTAAGAACTCCGGTTTGCAAAAAGAATCAAATCGAACGAAGCAACGAAAGTCAAATGGCGAAAGAAAACAACTTTGTTCTATTAATCTAGATCTAAGTCAAATTTACGTAAGGAAAAACTTTTTTAAGTTGATTAAACGGATAGAGGGTTTCAAGACGAAACTCCAAGCGCTTGAATCGCCTGATTCCGATAAACGAGCGAAAAGTTATACTAAAACAAAAATCGGATCAGAAATCGCGATCAGAAAATAATGGCGGAAAATCCGAGAAAAAGAAAAACGACGAACGGATTAACGAACGAACGTTCGTTATCCAGATCTAAATGATGAACACGTTCGTTAAAACGAACGAACGAGCAAACGCTCGCTATTTAACCTAAACCAAAAATAAAAACCGATCTAATAAAAAAACGGATTCTAAAAAAAACCGACGAAACCGACGAAAAACCTACCAGTTTCAAAAAAAACGGCGGCATGGGATTCAAGGCGAGGCGAACCTCGGGAGGCGTGCGGCGGGGCGACGTGGCGAGGCGGCGGCGTCCGGTGACGGCGGGCGGCAGCGACGCCGGGCTGGGGCGGCGCAGCGGCGGGCGGCTGCGGCGCGTGCGGGCGGCGGCGGCGCGGTTGCGCGGCTGGGGCGGCGGCTCGGGCTAGGGTTTGCCCCGGGTGGTCTGCCCCGGCTTATAAGGGCTAGTCGGGCCGGAGTCCCGGTCGGACACGGCCCGTAGGTCGGTTCGTTTTTTTAAATAATTACGCGCAGAAGAAAAATAAAAACAAATACTAAACGGACTCCAAAAATCCCGAAATAAATTTTCCCCGACTTCTAAAATCAAGCCGGACAAAGTGAACATTTATTTGGGTCCTAAATGCAATTTTGAAAAACGCATATTTTTCCTAAATTCAAATAAAATAACGAAAAACTCCGAAATAAAATCTTATTTGATTTTATTATTAAATCCTCAATATTTCTTTATTTTGGGAAAGTCATTTTATTCCCTCTCTCATATTTTTGTAATAGAAATAATTGATGATAAAATAAATAAAATCAAATGATCCTATTCTCAAAATTTGAGAAAACTCAAATATGAAAATAACGAAATCCCCAACTCTCTCCAAGGGTCCTTGAGTTGCGTAGAATTTCTTGGATCAAAACCAAAAGCAAATAAAATATGATATGCAATGATGATCTAATGTATAACATTCCAAATTGAAAATTTGGGATGTTACAAACCTACCCCCCTTAAGATGAATCTCACCCTCGAGATTCGGGTTGGCTAGAAAATAGGTGAGGGTGGTCCTTGAGCAAATCTTCTTCTCGTTCCCAGGTGGCTTCGTCCTCCGTGTGGGGGCTTCACTGAACTTTACAGAACTTGATAACCTTGCTGCGAGTGACTCGGCTGGCAAACTCGAGAATCTTAATTGGTTTCTCCTCATATGTCAAATTGTTATCCAACTGAATTGCTTCCAATGGCACTGTGTCTCTCAAAGGTATGTCAGCCATCTCCGCGTGGCACTTCTTCAACTGAGAAACGTGGAACACATCATGAACTCCTGACAATCCTTCGGGCAATTCCAACTTATATGCCACTTCTCCCATACGCTCCAAAACTCGATATGGTCCTACAAAACGTGGCGCTAACTTTCCCTTAACTCCAAAGCGCTTTATTCCTCGTAGTGGAGATACTCGAAGATAAACTCTGTCTCCGACTTCATAAACTGTCTCCTTGCGTTTAGAATCTGCGTAGCTCTTCTGTCTGGACTGGGCTACCTTGAGCCTATCGCGAATCAACTTCACCTTCTGTTCAGACTCCTTAATCAAATCAGGTCCAAACAATTGGCGGTCTCCAACCTCGTCCCACGATAACGGTGTCCTGCACCTCCTTCCATACAAGGCTTCGAAAGGGGCCATTTTCAAACTGGTTTGGTAACTGTTGTTGTAAGAGACCTCTGCATATGGCAAATTGTTGTCCCAACTAGATCCATAGGCCGTACCTTTGGAGTAAGACCTCAACAAGGGGGTGTGCAGTTTAAATGTAAATGACGAGCATGGAGAGGCCAAGGTCATTTGTAATTAGGTGTGGCTGATGCAATAAGACTGGTGAGCTGTCCATGGTGAGAAAAGTTGTGATGCTACTGCAGGGGGCATCCTGGTGTAGTTGAGGGCGCAGAACTTCTATGCGGGTACAACTGGCACTGAAAAGACCTTCCGTGTAGATGAGTTCTCTTGAGTGAGACTAATCGAGTTACGAAGAAACCTTTGCGATGGTGCTGTGCAGTTGGGTTCTCTATGGAGGAACTTCGTTGTGGGGGACCAAGGGGTCTTCTTAAGAAGAGTTGCTTTGATGAAAAGAGTGTAGCCATGATGGCAAGTCAAGGTGGGGCCCTGTGAAGGCAAGGTGTATAGAAAGCCTTCTTTTCACAACCACGCACAAACCAAAGTGCTGCTGAAACGTGAAATCCATGCACCAACAAGTTCCAGTTCATAAGCAATGAAAATATGATTGACTCTTTCGGTCTGTCCATCTGTCTGTGGATGAAAAGCTATACTGAACTCTAGCCTGGTACCCAAAGTTTCGTGCAACTGCTTCCAGAACTTTGAGGTAAACTGGGTTCCTCTATCTGATACGATACTCCTCGGAACTCCATGTAAACATACATCCTGGTCATGTATATCTTTGCCAACTTAGCACTGGTGTAAGTGGTCTTTACCGGGATGAAATGAGCTACCTTCGTCAACCGATCAACTACAACCCAAATTGAGTCATAGCCGGAATGAGTCCTTGGTAATCCCGTGATAAAATCCATGCCTAGCTTATCCCACTTCCATTCGGGTATCGGCAGTGGATGTAACAATCCTGCTGGCTTCTGATGCTCTGCCTTTACTCTCTGACGTACATCACAAACTGCTACATACTCCGCAATATCTTTCTTCATTCCGGTCCACCAGAAAGTATCCTTCAAATCCAAATACATCTTGGTGTTTTCTGGGTGAATCGAATATGGTGAATCATGCGCCTCTTGCAGAATCGACTTCCTGATCTCCGGGTCATTGGGCACATAAACACGGTCTTCAAACCATAGGGTATCGTGCTCGTCTTCACGAAAACCTTTAGCTTTTCCTTCGCTCATTTTCTCCTTTATAGAGGCAATCTCCTTGTTAGTCTTTTGAGCTTCTCTGATTCTATCCATCAAAGTTGACTGAATCTCCAATGCTGCTACATAGCCTCTCGGAACTATTTCCAAACATAGCTCACGAAGATCCTCGGCTAACTCCTTTGGTATTTCTCCCGTCATTAGCGTATTGACATGGCTCTTACGGCTCAATGCGTCAGCTACTACATTAGCCTTTCCGGGATGGTAATGCAATCTCATATCATAATCCTTGATGAGCTCCAACCATCTCCTTTGTCTGAGATTTAACTCCTTCTGTGTGAAAATGTACTTCAAACTCTTGTGATCCGTGTACACTTCACATTTGTTTCCAATGAGGAAATGTCTCCATGTTTTCAATGCATGCACTACGGCTGCTAACTCCAAGTCATGCGTGGCATAATTCAATTCGTGAGGCTTCAGTTGTCGTGAAGCATACGAAACAACTCTTCCCTCCTGCATAAGCACTGCTCCAAGTCCTGGACGTGAAGCGTCGCAATATACCTCATAATCCTTGGTCTGGTTTGGCAAAATCAACACTGGTGAGGTAACCAAACGTTTCTTCAATTCCTGGAAACTAGCCTCACACTCCTTAGTCCATATGAATTTGGTATCCTTCTTCAACAACTCCGTCATAGGCTTTGCAATCTTTGAGAAATTCTCAATAAATCTCCGGTTGTATCCTGCGAGTCCAAGAAAACTCCGGATCTCTCCAACTGTTGTTGGTGCTTCCCAATTGGTCACAGTGATAACCTTTATGGGGTCAACTGCTATTCCTTCTCCGGATATAACGTGTCCGAGGAATCCTACTTCCTTCAACCAAAACTCGCATTTGCTGAACTTGGCATATAACTGATGTTCTCTGAGTTTCTCCAGTACCAATCGCAAATGTTCTTTATGCTCTTCTTCATTCTTCGAGTAAACCAGAATATCATCAATGAACACTACGACGAACTTATCCAAAAACTCCATAAACACTTTGTTCATCATGTTCATAAAATAGGCAGATGCGTTAGTCAGACCAAATGACATAACGGTGTACTCATACAGTCCATATCTTGTGGTGAAAGCTGTCTTAGGTATGTCTTGCTCTCAAATCTTCAACTGATGGTACCCTGATCGCAAATCGATCTTGGAAAACACTTTAGCTCCTTGCAAACGATCAAACAGATCATTGATCATTGGTAGCGGGTACTTGTTCTTGATCGTTACCTTATTCAATCCACGATAATCAACAACCATCCTTAATGATCCATCCTTCTTCTCCACTAGAAGTACTGGTGATCCCCAAGGCAACGAACTTGGGCGAATGTAACCTTTATCCAGTAACTCCTTAATCTGCTTCTTAATCTCCTCCAAATCATTTGCGGGCATCCTGTATGGTCTTTTCGATATTGGCCCAGTGCTTGGCAAAAGCTCAATCAAAAACTCAATATCTCTATCCGGTGGCATGCCGGGCAACTCTTCTGGAAATACGTCAGGGAAATCCTTGTACTTCCTCCTGCACAACTCCTGATAAGGAATTTACTTGTGTCCTGTTTGGCGCATGCCGGGATACATACTTGATCCTTCTTGCTTCCGGCGTTGTGAGAAAAATTGTCTTACTTGCGCAATCGATGTTTCCTCCATACATCGACAACCAATCCATACCGAGAATTACATCCAACCCTTGGGATTCTAGAATAATTAAATCCGTTGGGAAAACATGCCTTCCTATACTCAATGGCACTTGAAAACATCCTTGGCTGGCCAGGTACTCCGCTCGTGGTGAGCTTACTAGCATAGGTGTTTTGAGAATCCTAGTGGGCAGACTATACTTTTCCACAAATCCCCTTGATATGTATGAATGCGATGCACCAGTATTAAATAGAACGAGTGCAGTAAATGACTTAACCAAAAACTTACCTATTACTGCATCAGGCTGAGCTTCAACCTCCTCCACGCTAACGTGGTTCACCTGTCCCCTGTTGAAAGGGTTCGGCTTCTTTTTAGAGCTTCCATTGCCATTCTGGCCTTCAGGACATTCATTGGCATAATGTCTGGTTTTTGAACACTTGAAACAGGTGACTTGGCTCAGATCTCTCTTAGCTGGGGTTAATGGGGTGGTACGATTCTGGTCGTTGCTTCCTCCATTCCCATTACCATTCTTGGGGCCATTATGGTTGTGCGAGCTACCTCCTCCATGGGTATGCTGAAAATGAACTCCCGGTTTAGGGGTAAGACGGGGCTTCTGCTGAGCTCCTGAATTATACTTCCCCTGTCCATACTTCCTCTTGCAGTTTTCAATCTGCTGCTGCTTCCCCTCAATCATAAGAGCACGATCTACCAACTCCTGGTAGTTGTTGAAGCTTGCTACCATCAACTACATACTCAGCTCGTCATTCAGTCCTTCCAGAAACTTCTCCTGCTTAGCTGCGTCCGTAGCAACGTCATCTGGGGCATAACGTGCTAGCTTACTAAAGTCATCCACATACTGGCCAACTGTCCGTCCTCCTTGGCGCAAGTTGCGAAACTCACGCTTCTTCATGGCCATAGCTCCTGCTGAAACATGGGCAGTACGGAAAGCTTGCTGAAACTGATCCCATGTGACCGTGTCTACAGGGTAAGTGGCTGTAAAATTCTCCCACCATGATGCTGCGGGTCCTTCAAGCTGATGTGCGACAAATTTCACTTTTTCCCCATCTGTACATCATGCAGTGGTCAACTCCCTCCCTGTATTGCAGAGCCAATCATCTGCTACTATCGACTCGGTGCTACTGGAGAACACCGGCGGATTCAGCCTAAGAAAACGGGTTAAGTGATCAACAGGTGGTGGCGGCGGTGGGTTGGTTCTGGACTAACAATTGCATCAAGGCATTCTGCTGCTGGATCAACTGAGTGAGCTCCGGTGGGAAAGCAAATCCATTGTCCCGTCTCGGAGGCATCTGAGGGTTTAGAAAAGATGAGAAATAAGAATAGAATGAGGTCTAAAGAGAAAACACTACCCAAATGCACATGAGGCAAATGCACACAAAATCACTTCATTCAATCAAACAAGGGCATACATTCGGTCTAGAACTATCGCAAAAGTGTGTGGACTATACTATGTACATGGTGGAACACTACTACTGTTGTGGTAGTCTACTAGAAAAAACTGCTCTGATGAAGACTCCATGATATCTGCTCCAGCTTCGTCTTCGAAATCATCATCACTAGGATCGGAATCAGTGTCGTCGATGATGATGTAATTATCTGGACAGATGCAATCTTCATCTTCTCCTCCGGGTGCTGAGTTCCCCATGAGTTCTTCAATCTTCTCCTTAAGGTCGCCATTTTGTCTTACTAGAGCTTCAATCTCATCCATGTAGTCCTTGCGAGTGGCCTTCAGTTCTCCTTCTAGTTCAATAATCTTGGTTTTTGCTTTCTTCAACTCCATCATGTCTGCGCACATCTGGTTCTCCTGGCATCGAATGTGCCGGTTTAACTCCTGGATGAAAGCTGCAATGGATCTATCCTTCTTGGTACTAACTATCTCCCATTGTTCATCTCGGCGTCCGCAAATCTGGTAAATAGTATCCTTGAGGTCTTCTTGGTAAACTTCCCCAATGCATCCCATGGTGATGTGAGCTGCCATGCTCTTTCCCAGACTCCAGGTTGGTGCACTAAAAACACACTCTATGGGCTCCATGACTGGCGCGAACATCCTCCTTGGAACTTGAGCTTGAATCTTCCAACGCTCCTCTTCGGGTAAAGTGGCGTTGTAGGTGAAGGTGAAGCTTGGTATTCCAATGTTCAGGTACTTGGTGACTTCCTTCAGGTGTCATCCAAAAGGTGTATCTTCATCCGCTTGCGTGAACTTGATCCTCGCTTCCGTCATCCTAAAAGAGTAGAAAAGACGAGGAGTCAGAAATGAGAAGAGAGTAGTGATCTAGGGCTTTAGCTTAGTGGTCGTGTCCTACAGTCAGCGTGTGCTCTGATACCATCTCTGTAGCGACTAGACCTCAAACAGTCTGGTCTCTATGCTCAGGTGTCATCCCTGGATCAGTAATGCTGACTCCACACAGTACTTTGAAGGATTTATAACAGAGTAGCAATCACACACTTATTACATCAAAAGTCTCAAAGAGAACTTATTACAATAAATATGACTTAAGGCCATCTAATAACGATAACAGTGGAAGGCTTGGAAGATAAGCGAGTCCATCAACTCCAACGACATCACTGAGTATAGAACCATGACCTAAAAGGCACCTTACTCGTCGTTTGAAAAGTCTGCAACATGAAACGTTGCAGCCCGAAACGGGTCAGCACATGGAATATGCTGGCAATGTAACACATAGAGAGTAATGAAAGAATAGCCTATACTACATGCATATATGGCTGGTGGAAAAACTCTATGGTTATAGTTCTGCGTGAAGCCAATTTTTCCCTACTGCAAAGGAATAAATTTATTTAACTATCATGGTGGTTATTAAACATTGAGAATGGTTGACAGCATCCTCAATCCCGTTAAAGTAATCATCATTAAAACCCAACAACATTAATTTAGTAGTAGCATGATGAGATTCACATGATATCCAAGTACTAGATACTCAAAACGTCCATAACCGGGGACATGTCTAACCATGACTAGTTTGTACACTCTGCAGAGGTTTGCGCACTTTTCCCCACAAGACTCGATCGCCTCCGTTGGATTTCTCGCACTACATGGTGTTTGAGAAACGGATGACCGAGACATAGTCTTTCAGAAGCGCTGGCACCTTACGATGGATAGACCGGTAAACCTACGTTCCCCTACATATGCTAGTCTACCCTGTAAGAGTTCGCACGACTTAATCAACTATGCCAGAGCCCATAATGGCTTGTGGCTGCACACGAAAGTTTCTAGCATGAATAATCTCATGATCCCTTTGAGCCTGGGTGGCGGTCCATAAAGAAAAACAACAGGCAATCCTGGGATACCCAGGTACCTCAATCCACCCAGATGTGTGTTTAAGTAGCCACCTTAGATAAACCATTAAATTAACAAGCTCACATCTGTCATGGATATCACTCACCCAATCCACGTCTACTAGCATAGCATGGCATAATAAGCAAACGTAGAAGTAACTCCCAAAGGTTGATAATAAACAGGTAATAGGTACTACCTCAACTACTTCCCATCCCACAATTTAATTAGATCCTAATCATGCAATGTTTGTGGATTGATCTAATGCAATAAAACTGGGTAGTAAAAGAGGTATGGTCAAAGTGTTACTTGCCTTGCTGATGATCCGCGAAACCTAGAGATTTCAAGTAACAGGCGGCGCACTCCGGGTATTCTATCACAGACAAACAAACAAGCATACAATAAGTACTCATCTAATGCATAGGTAAAACTCAAATAAGAGATCTAACCAGAAAGTTCAACTTAAGAACTCCGGTTTGCAAAAAGAATCAAATCGAACGAAGCAACGAAAGTCAAACGGCGAAAGAAAACAACTTCGTTCTATTAATCTGGATCTAAGTCAAATTTTACAGAAGCAAAAACTTGTTTAAGTTGATTAAACGGATAGAGGGTTTCGAGACGAAACTCCAGGCGCTTGAATCGCCTGATTCCGATAAACGAGCGAAAAGTTATACTAAAACGAAAATCGGATCAGAAATCGCGATCAGAAAATAATCGCGGAAAATCCGAGAAAAAGAAAAATGACAAACGGATTAACAAACGAACGGTCCTTATCCAGATCTAAACGATGAACACGTTCGTTAAAACGAACGAACGAGCGAACACTCTCTGTTTAACCTAAACCGAAAATAAAAACCGATCTAATAAAAAAAAGGGAATCTAAAAAAAACTGACGAAAACCGACGGAAAACCAATCAGTTTTAACAAAACCGACGGCACGGGATTCGAGGCGAGGCGAACCTCGGGCGGCGTGCGGCGGGGCAGCGCGGCGAGGCGGCGGCGTACGATGACGGCGGCGGTGGCGCGGGGCTGGGGCGGCGCAGCGGCGGGCGGCGGCGGCGCGGGTGCGGGGCTGGGGCGGCGGCTCGGGCTAGGGTTTGCCCCGGGTGGGCTGCCCCAGCTTATAAGGGCTAGTCGGGCCGGAGTCCTGGTCGGACACGGCCCGTAGGTTGGTTCGTTTTTTTAAAATAATTACGCGTGGAAGAAAAATAAAAAGAAATACTAAACGGACTCCAAAAATCCCGAAATAAAATTTCCCCGACTTATAAAATCAAGCCGGACAAAGTGAACATTTATTTGGGGCCTAAATGCAATTTTGAAAAACGCATATTTTTCCTAAATTCAAATAAAACAATGAAAAACTCCGAAATAAAATCTTATTTGATTTTATTATTAAATCCTCAATATTTCTTTATTTTGGGAAAGTCATTTTATTCCCCCTCTCATATTTTTGTAATAGAAATAATTGATGATAAAATAAATAAAATCAAATGATCCTATTCTCAAAATTTGAGAAAACTCAAATATGAAAATAACGAAATCCCCAACTCTTTCCGAGGGTCCTTGAGTTGCGTAGAATTTCTTGGATCAAAACCGAAAGCAAATAAAATATGATATGCAATGATGATCTAATGTATAACATTCCAAATTGAAAATTTGGGATGTTACACGGGTTCACCTTTATTTTTAGGAACATACGCAAGCTTGGCAATTTTAGTAGGAAGACGTGGAGTATTATTTACGGAGGAAAAGGCGGTCCCCAAGTTGGTAATGATACCCTCAAGTTTATCAATTCTAGTGGAATACTTATTTATTCTTTCATTAACTATGGGTTCCTTCTCCTTGATATTTTTCAAAGTGACTCCTACTTTAGATCCATATTGGGTAATTTGGTTGTGGATCTTTTTATCCAAATTTTCAATTAACTCTACGGTAGCAACTTTATTTTCAATAATTTCAAGTCTTTGCATTACATGCTCCAAAGTTAACATAGTTCCATTAACCAAGAGAGGTAGAGAGCCAAATAAATCTGTCATAGCATTGTAAGAATCAAAAGCATGGCTACCAAAGAAATTCCCTCCGATAATGGTATCAAGAATATATCTATTCCAAGGCGTGACACCTACATAAAAGTTACGAAGAAGAACGGAAGTAGATTGCTTTCTAGCAGATTTATTTTGAGCATTGCAAATTCTATACCAAGCATCTTTTAAATTTTCTCCTTCCCTTTGTCTAAAATTGATAACTTCATTCTCAGGAGACAAAGGAGTAGATAAAGGAATAGCCATTACGACAAAGCAAGCGAAAAAAAGAGGCGAAAGGAAAGAGAGGGCGAATAAAACAGCAAGGGTGAAGTGGGGGAGAGGAAAACGAGAGGCAAATGGCAAATAATGTAATGCGGGAGATAAGAGTTTGTGATGGGTACTTGGTATGTTGACTTTTGCGTAGACTCCCCGGCAACGGCGCCAGAAATCCTTCTTGCTACCTCTTGAGCACTGCGTTGGTTTTCCCTTGAAGAGGAAAGGGTGATGCAGCAAAGTAGCGTAAGTATTTCCCTCAGTTTTCGAGAACCATGGTATCAATTCAGTAGGAGGCCACACTCAAGTCCCTCGCACCTACACAAACAAATAAAAACCTCGCAACCAATGCAATAAAGGGGTTGTCAATCCCTTCACGGTCACTTACGAAAGTGAGATCTGATAGATATGATAAGATAATATTTGTGGTATTTTTATAATAAAGATCCAAGTAAAATAAAAGGCAATAAAAATAGCTAAGTGTTGGAAGATTAATATGATGGAAAATAGACCCGGGGCCATAGGTTTCACTAGTGGCTTCTCTCAAGAGCATAAGTATTATGGTAGGTGAACAAATTACTGTTGAGCAATTGATAGAATTCAGCATAGTTATGAGAATATCTAGGTATGATCATGTATATAGGCATCACGTCCGTGACAAGTAGACCGACTCCTGCCTGCATCTACTACTATTACTCCACACATCAACCGCTATCCAGCATGCATCTAGAGTATTAAGTTCAAAAGAACATAGTAATGCTTTAAGTAAGATGACATGATGTAGAGGGATAAACTCATGAAATATGATATAAACCCCATCTTGTTATCCTCGATGGAAACAATACAATACGTGCCTTGCTTCCCATGCCGTCACTTGGAAAGGACACCGCAAGATTGAACCCAAAGCTAAGCACTTCTCCCATTGCAAGAAAGATCAATCTAGTAGGCCAAACCAAACTGATAATTCGAAGAGACTTGCAAAGATAACCAATCATACATAAAAGAATTCAGAGAAGATTCAAATATTGTTCATAGATAAACTTGATCATAAACCCACAATTTATCGGTCTCAACAGACACACCGCAAAAGAAGATTACATCAAATAGATCTCCATGAGAATAGTGGAGAACTTTGTATTGAGATCCAAATAGAGAGAGAAGAAGCCATCTAGCTAATAACTATGGACCCGAAGGTCCGAGGTAAACTACTCACACATCATTGGAGAGGCTATGGTGTTGATGTAGAAGCCCTCCATGATCAATGCCCCCTCCGGCAGGACGCCGGAAAAGGCCCCAAGATGGGATCTCACGGGTACAGAAGGTTGCGGCGGTGGAATTAGGTTTTCGCGGATGCTTCTGTTGGTTTGGGGGTACGTAGGTATATATAGGAGGAAGAAGTACGTCGGTGGAGCAACATTGGCCCCACGAGGGTGGAGGGCGCGCCCAGGGGGTAGGCACGCCCCCTGCCTCGTGCTCTCCTGGTTGATTTCTTGACGTGGACTCCAGGTCCTCTGGATCACGTTTGTTCCGAAAATCACGTTCCCGAAGATTTCATTCCGTTTGGACTCCGTTTGATATTATTTTTTTGTGAAACTCTGAAATAGGCAAAAAAACAACAATTTGGGCTAGGCCTCCGGTTAATAGGTTAGTCCCAAAAATAATATAAAAGTGTATAACAAAGCCCATTAATCATCCAAAACAGAATATAATATAGCATGAAGCAATAAAAAGCTATAGATACGTTGGAGACGTATCAAGGGGCGGAGAGATCAAGGCAAGGCGAACCTCGCGAGGTTCCAATGAATCAAGCCATGACGACCAAGACCAGGCGGGCGCCAGGAGGGCGCCAGCGCGCACAGTGTCCTCGCTTCCTCTTTGGTGCTAAGGAGGCAAGCGCAGGCGAGGAGTACCGAGGCATCAGGCAAAGGTTTCCATATCGGTGCAATGAGACCAAGGCCAGCAGGACGGCAGGACGGAGGTCACTGTGGAGCCCAAGACGGCATCACCACCAGAGCCTTTGGCAGGCGAAGACCACTTTTGTCAGGATAAGCTGTACTAGCTGTCCCCCTTCAAACCTGGCCGTTGTTGGCTCCCTTCCCGCTCAATATTTGGGAAGAGGACCAGGGCCTCTATAAATAGGACTAGCCACCACAGTAGGAGGTAAATCATGTGGGACGGATCTCGAACGGATTCAGATCATCCTCACACTTGCCAAGCACAAGAACACCTCGCCTCAGGAGGCTGTTCTTCCCCCTTGTACTATTCATCCTCAGCCCAAGAGGCAATCCACCTCACCACACTGGAGTAGGGTATTACACCACAACGGTGGCCCGAACCAGTATAAATCTCGTGTCCCTTGTGTTACGAGTTTGTTGAGTTCAACCTGAGATATCGTGGTGAGGGTGAGGGTGTGATTAGGTAGGGGGAAATCTTCACGTGCACCCCCGTGTTCGAACCTCAAGAGTTTTGCCGGAACCCGAAAGCTGACATCGTTAAGCACTAAACGACATGTTTCTCGCATACGGATAAAATGAAGAGATTGTTGGAAAGAGTTACATCGATAAATGTTCGTTGTAAGTATTACAGACAAAATCTTCATAAGTGCTCCAAGCGATTTTCAATTTCAAATAAATAATTTATGGTGGCACAGTAAGCTGGAATTGGTCCAAGAAAGTTACTTTGGTGAATTTTATAATAGAAGGATGAGTATATTGTCACTTTGGAAGCAACAATGGAGGGTCAAAAGTTCATTTATGAGGTTGGTATGGTTTCTAGATGATTGTGCCAATGGAACACTATTTTTAATAGTGGTTCGATAGCCCAGACTAAGGAATCAACGGTCTGACCAGTGATTCAATACATACAAAGTCAGTTTCACACAAATTATGAATTCTTGTGAAAGCATAGATGCATAGAAAAGGAAAATGATACACGTGGATCCGAAGTTGTCAAGACTTGATAGGATGAAGGCTATACCACAAGCAAAACATGGACAAACACCGGATTGCCATTGGTGTAAAAGAAAATGTGTTAACTAGATTATTGACTCTAGTGCAAGTGGGAGTCTGTTGGAAATATGCCCTAGACACAATAATATTATATTATTATATTTCCCTGTTTTAATTAAGAGTTTATATTCTATGTTATAACTGCTATGATCTTGGAATACTCGATTCAGTGGAAAAAATCATATGCATGTGTAGAATGATAAATAGTAAAATATTGTTCGTAGTCTCGCCTCTAAACTAACTCAAGTGTTTTTGGTGTTCATGTTTTCTGGATCTTAGGATATCGTTAAGTGTTACAATAGTCCTAAAACATATGACATTGGAAGAATGATCATATTGAATCGACCCAAACTTGTTTGTTATACTTTGAGATACAATCGTCACAAATCACTTATTATAACACACAGAGTTAACATGTGATTTAGTTCCTTTGACCATGAGAGTATCGTACTCACTTCTTACCAATGATGGACTTTGGGGTTGCTCAAATGTCATCTGTAACACGGTGATCATAATGACAACTTATAGGTTCATCATAAAGTTTGACAAGAGGCTAGATAGATAAAGAGTGTCATTTGCTCCTCTGATGATGGGGAGATATTCTTAGGTCCCTCCCAATGTGATGGCATCCATCATCGTTTGGCCATACACATGTGACTAGGTCACAGGGATGTCGGAACATGTCAATGAGAAAGAAGAACAAAATTGGTAATGAGGACCCACACTAGTGAGCATGGGAATGACTCAAGAGGATACTGATTTATCTCACCTTGGGTTTTGAAAAGTATCACAAAGCAAAGGGAATAGCACATTTTGTCAGAAACATACCCGCGTGCTTTCTCATTTACAAGCGATGAAGATGCCTCGACACGGAAATTTCTCTCGATCACCCATCTTAACCAGGCTTTTGACTTTCCCCTCTCGGTTCAAGCTTTTGATGAATTGCGAGCTCTTTAGCAAAATGTTAACACTGCAACAATGACTGACTCCAAGGATGCCTGGATATGCACTTGGGGATCTGCTGTCTTTAAAACCATGACCTATTACAACTTCTACTTCAGGGAGATGATTGCTCATGATGCATACCGATGGCTGTGGAAGACCAAGTGCATCCCTAAAATTAAGGTCTTTGGTTGGTTTCTCCTCTCTGATCGCCTTAACACAAGAAACATGCTAAAGAGGAGACATTATAACATTGGCAATAATTTGGACTGCCTACTTTGTGGACAACATGTGGAAGAGACTGTTGAACATCTCTTTTTCCATTGCACTTTTAGTACCGCACTTCTTCCATTGCACTTTTAGTACCGCATGCTGCAGCAAGCTCAACATACTCTGGCCATCGCAGGGCAACAGACTGGACCTCATGACACATCTCAGGTCTTTGAACCCCAGGAAGATGATCATGGATATTTTCTTGGTGGCAGCTTGGAGCCTCTGGAAAGAAAGGAATAACAACTACTTTCGCAAGGTGGATCCATCAATCCCATCCTGGGAGGCCATATTCAAGAGAGACTTTGCTGACATTGCCTATAGGATGCCCCCCACAAGAAGCAGCTAGTGGCTGACTTACTTAGCTCTATAGCTTATTGTAATTATAAACTCTGATCATCAAACTGCTGCCCCTTGTACCATTCTTAGCACACCCCCTTTTCCCATTTGTGCATATGTAACATAACACTTGCAACCTTTGCTAGCTGTGAATTGGTAATATATATGCAGTAGGAGCCTTTCCTACTGTCTAACCCCTTCAAAAAATAGCACATGTTAATCAAATGTTCAATCGAATGTCATTCGTGTACTCATAGGGATTGATATGGATGTCCACAGTTCCGCTATCGATCGTTGAACGAAAGGGGTCTTGTTCTTGTCTATGTTTTACCAAACCTACAGGGTCACAAGCTTAAGTGTCAGGACCCCGATCCTAAGTCACACCGATCTAGCATGTAACACATGATATCACTTTGCGGCCTCACGCACGGTATTCCCATGGGTGCCACCTTACCTGGCCCGGGACCGTTTGCGCCTTTTGGCTCACGTATATGATAGTGTCGCTAGCATCCATATGACAAAGAACCCGGGCCGACATGGCTAGTCGTGAATCCAAAGAGGCACTAACCCATGGGGGCATGCATACATGAATCAACTTCGAGCATGTCGGTCAACAGTGTGTGAACCCGGATAGTAGCACTGGGCTAACAGGACTCCGGTAACCCAGGCTGTAGCAGGCTAGGCAGGACTCCGGATGTCACCACGTGACATTTCCCCGAAGGGACAGACACAGGAACGAAGTGAAACACATGCCGACCAGTCAAGTGTCCTGAGCAGTAGTGCTGGGCTAGCAGGACTCCGGTGAACCGGGCTGTAGCGGACTACTATGGCTCAAGGAAGCACTAGACTACATTTCCCCATAAGAGAGGCTGCCAAGGATAAACAACTAGATTGTCGGATCCCACACATACCAAGCATTTCAATCATACACACAATATGCTCGATACGTGTAAATACAACATGGCATCACAACATAACTCTACGACTCAAATATTTATTCATTAGGCTCCGAGGAGCGAGATATTACAAACATGGGTCTCATGACCCAACATTCAAAGCATACAACTCAAGCACATGCGGAAGCTTAACATGTCTGAGTACATACATCTACAAATGAAAAAGGCTGAGAAGCCTGACTATCTACCAGATCCTGCCGAGGGCACAAGATCGTAGCTGAGGTATCAAGCTAAACGTCGGAGTCCACACGGAACTACTAGCGAGACTGACGTCTCTCTGCAAAACATAAAATAGGCAAACGTGAGTACAAATGTACCCAGCAAGACTTACATCAGAACTATCTACATATGCATCGGTATCAACAAAAGGGGTGGTGGAGTTTAACTGCAGCAAGCCAGCTTTGACTCAGTGGCTAACCTGAACTACGACTACAAGTAACTCTTTTGAGGTGGCGCACACGAGTCCACATATTCACCATATCAATACACCACTATGGATCCGCTCCCGTCTCCCTACGAGAAGGCCATCCATAGCACTCACGCTTATCTTGCGCATTTTAGAGTATCCACTTTCACTTGTCTATGAACTATGCAAGGGGTCCAAGTTTCCATATCCGAGGAATCCGGCTATTCAAATAGATAATGATAACCCTGCAGGGGTGTACTTCTCCACACACGCTCTCGCTACTTACCACCATGTACACGTCATGTACCTCGGCAACCTTCAAGCGGAAGCCTGGCGAGGGAGTCGGCCATGACCTGACTAACCACACAAGTCTCTAGTCCAGGTTTATCGCCTATTCGGGTTCCATCCGCAAGGAGATCTGGCCAGGGTGTTGCTCACGACCCCAAACGATGTGTGCAGGGTTCCCAAGCCCACCTCGACGGATGGATCTACGCTTGGTACACCGTGCCACTGTGCCTAGTCTGTCCCAAGCCCACCTGTACCGGGTGCCACTTGGTAGACTACTAACACTACCTACAAACACCAGAAACTAGTTGCAACTCCTGGACAGAGATCAAGTTGATTAATAAGTCGAGAGAGCTTGGAGCGCCCGGAGCCCAATGTGTGGTAGTAACTGTTCATGGATCACAAACACAGAACTCAGTTCCTGAGGACGGCTGCAATGAGATAACCCACCATGTACTCCTACATGGCCTCTCACCGCTACCTTTACCAAATCGTGTTCACACACTTAGCTCTCAACAGTAGGACATGTTCACCACATTCCAATTCATTCCCGGTGAATCAGACCTAACTCAACTCTAAGCAATAGAAGGCATGACAAACAAGCATGAATGAGCAGGCACATAAGGGCTCAAACAACTCCTACTCATGCTAGTGGGTTTCATCTATTTACTGTGGCAATGACAGGTCATGCAGAGGATAAGGGGTTCAACTACCGCAGCATGTAACAATTGAATCATTGTTGTCCTAATGCAGTAAAAGAGAGTAGGAGCGAGAGAGTGGGATTGCATTGGAATGAACAAGGGGGTTTTGCTTGCCTGGCACTTCTGAAGATAGTATAGTTCTTCATCGGTGTCATCAAACTCATTGTCGGAACGTCGTCTACTGAGAGGGACAAACACCGGCAACTGAGAAAGAACACAATCAACACATGACGATATGCAACAATATGATGCATGCTATGAAATGGCAATATGAATGTGTTTTGGGCTAATGCAAGCTAGAACATATTTAAATGAGTCCATTTGAACCAAAGATTCAAATGCAAACCCATTATGAAGTCATATTAGTGCATTAACTTGTTCCATCTAAACAACAAGGTTAAAGTGTTCTAACATGCACGAAACTGGTACGGATGGAAAGATTGGATTTTTCTGATCATTTTTTGTATATAAATTATTTCATTTGGAGATACGGTTGATTTACTATGAATTTTTGAAGTTAGCATTATTTTCTGAAATTTCCTGAAAATGAATAAATCCAGAAAATAATTAACTGCATCAGCACTGCGTCACTGTGATGTCAGCAATCAACGGGTCAGCCCAGGTCAAACTGACCAGTGGGTCCAGTCAACAGCCACGTCAGCAAAGTCAACCTCACATGTGGGCCCGGTGGTTTAGTCTAAGTTAAACAGGGAATAAATCCTGGGGTTAATTAGCGCGTGGGGCCCATCTGTCAGTGGTACAGTGATTAGCTAATGGCGTCATTAGTGTTAACTAAGTGTGCCATGTCGGCACGCCGGAGTCCCAACGGCGACGACCAAAAACGCGGCGGAGACGCACCGGGGTGGCTCGGGTTTCGCCTATTGTGCACCGTTCGGTGCGCCATTTGGCCCTACGGAGAGCTGGCGCGATGGCGCGTCGGATGGTGGTGGTCTCCGGGCCTGGGGTGGCCGGAGTCGACGGCGGCGAGCTCGGTTGCGGCCGCCGGAGTTTGGGCGCCGATGAAAACGACGACACCGTGCACGGGAGGATCAACGGGTAGCACCTACGCGTTATGCAGGCTCTCACAAAGCCAACGGGCATATGAACGGGGCCGGTTGGCCACCGGAGCCTCGTCGGCGACGAGCTCGTGCGGCAGCGTGCTTCGGGCGTCATGGAAAATGGCGCTACAGCGAGCGCTAGGCCGCGGGGTTAGGGGGAAATGACTGTGCAGCTCACAGTGATCACGATGATGGGTTCGGCTTGCTCGGGGATGTCCTGTGGCCGGCGAATCGACGACGGCGGTGGTCGGCTCCCCAGGATGAGGACGACGGCGATGGCGAGGCTGAGCGGCTCCCGGGGCTTGTTTTATTCTTCTCGTAGACATGCAGAGCCGCGGCGGAGCCTAGAGATACGGTGGGGAGGTCAGGCGAGCTCGGTGGGCGCGTTGGCAGCGAGCGGCGGCGATGGCGCATCCGGTGGTGCTGCGAGAAGGATCTAGAGGAGAGGGAGAGAGCTCCAGAGTGAGGGGAGAGGCAGAGGGGGCTGCGGGGCACCTGCTGGCACCGACAGACTCGAGGGGGAGGCCATGAAGCAGACAAGGAGGAGCTGGCCTCCTCGGGCACGCGCGCGTCGACACGCCTCTGCCTACTAGCAGAGGTTGAAGACAGCCGCTTCGGCCTGCTGGGCTGGGCCGGCCACTTGGGCCGCTAGGTGGGCTGCACAGGAGGTAAGCCCAGGTAGGTTTCCTTTCTCTCTCTCTCTCTCTCTGTCTCTTTTGTTTCAGTTTTCCTATTTCTTTTATTCTGTTTTGCATTAGTAAAAATACTAATTCATTTTGTAAAATCCTGAAAATAATTGTGGGCACTTTCGAAAATATTTCCAACAACCCTCATTTAGTTTCAGAATTATTTGAGCATTTAAAAATATTTATAGCATTCAAATGCTCAAATTCAAATACTTTATGATTTAATTCAAAAATCCAGGAATGACCTATAATTATGTTCATCATTTTTGGCAGAGGTTTTTACCTTTATCATAAATCATGAACATTTCCAAAGGGCATTCTGGGTCATTGAAAAATATTTTGTTTGAACCTATTTGAATTTCATTTGGTGCTAGGGTTTACCAATCCCCATTTGAAATTTCTTGAATTTTAACATGATGACATGAATGCTTTCATGCAACTAGTTACAAGCAGATCTAGGGTCGTGACATTAAGTAATCATGATCTTCTGAGTGTTAGTATGACAGGAGTAAATAGGAAATAATTATGAAATAGTTTCATTAATATTCAAAATAGTATCGTGAGGAACCAAAAGCGTTTCGGGGTCGCCGGAAGGTTTTCGGGGTTTACCGGGTAATACCGTTAATTATATATAGGTGGACATAGTTTTTGGTGATGTTAAATTAATATTAAAAGGCTCTAAATATGATTAGCATGCTTTTATACTTATTTAAATCTCAATGCACCTTAAAATGCCAAGTGGTGCAAAGCATATTGGGCCACTTGGGCCGAATAGGAGGTGGTGCCCCCTTCCCTCTTCTGGAAGGAAGGGGGAGGCCAAATGGGAGGGGGAATCCCTCTCCTCTTGGATGGCCAACGTGGGAAACCTTCCCCCCCTTGTGGGACACCTCCTTCCCTCCCTCCAACCTATATATACTTGATGTTTTGGAACTTTTAGACACACAAGTTGTTGGAGCCTCCTCTAGTTCTCTAGTTCTAGTTCTAGTTGATCCCATTATAGCTAGATATAGATCCTCTCTAATCCTCATAATTAGAAGCCCAGTGTGGTTCTAATCTCTTGACTATAATTCTCTGGCGATGATTAGCTATGGATAATGAAGCCGTACCGGAAGAGGCCGTGCTTTCGGTCTTCAATTCGAGGGACTGTTCGCGGACGATTTGAGGGATCGTCCATATACGATTCAAGGGACTTCAAGTATAATCTACATTGACTATTCTTCCGCTACAACTCAGAGTTTGTAATGATATAATCAAAACCACATCTTCATAGTGTTTCTGGTTGATCGTAGGGCGATTTTTTTGTTTTCTACTATGTTTCCCAACAATTTTCGGATGCACCTCCTTCACAACGAGTACGGTGGAAAAAGAAGTGGCCCTAAGCTGGGGGTAGCAAGGCTTCACACAATAGCCCACTTAATAACAAAAGTTCATATCCAATAGTCACTGAAGTTCGCTCATATTATTGGGAAAATGTCATCCCGTCCAGCCAGCCTTCCACTCTGAGAAAAAGTGACTTGTCCCCCGTGATGATAGAATAAAGAGGTTTCGTCTGCGCCACTAGGGTTTCTGCCCCCACCCCATCCCGTTGCTCCTCGCTTGTTCCACTGCTCCTTGCCAATGCCATGGATCCAAGCTAGCCACTCCTCTTGTGGTCGCATCTGCTTGGGCCTCCTTTCACCGCCTCCCTACCTGCCAGCACACTACACTTTGCTTTCACCTACACACATGCCAAATTTTTGCTGCTCTCCATGAGCCCAAGTAGTTGCATGGTTGAGTCATCGAACCAAGATCTGCCATGGGGAGGTGCCTGAGCCCGGATGGTTGGGAATCATAGTAGAATTTTTCTTTCCGCCCTACGAATCAAGAACTAGGATCACTATGAAGAGCCATACAAGGTTAGAGCATCTCCAGCCGTTCGGCCCCCCAGGGCACTGAAAAAGAGCCGCCTGGGGATGAACCGCCGCTAGATTGGCCCCTGGGGGCGATCTAGCTCCCAGCCACGCCCCCTGGCGCCCCCAAGTCACAGCAAATTCAAACTTCATCGTTCTCGCTCACAAAAAAACCGCCAGTCCGGCGATCAGCGGCCAAGTTTGGCGATCGGATGAAAAGTTCAGCATACAAAAAGAACGAAAGGATGCGTGGGCAATGCATCAAACAACATGGTCGGCCTCCGACGTTGGCGGAGTCGGCGTAGATCTGCTCGTTGTGGGAGCACTCCGATAGGTACCATGCCTTGAGCTGCTCGTCGTGGGAGCTGGTTCAGGATGAGGCCGCACTCCGATAGATACCATGCCTTGAGCTACTCGTCGTTGCTCTATAGCATGTCCGCCCCGCCCATCATAAATGCCAGGTCGGTGTCCCTCTTCTTCGCGGCGACGTTGGTCCAGAGTTGGCCGAGCTTGACGGTGTTGTTCGTCATCAACGCCGACCAGCGCACCTCGGTCTTCTCTTCACGCAGGGCGGCCTAGGCCTGTGCATCGGCGAGGCAATGCTCGATGGCCTCTTGCACTCGCGCGGTGGCCGAGTCGGCGTGCTTCCCCTTCTTGGCCCCTTTGTTGCCTTCGGGTCGCCCGTCGCCCGCGCCCGACATAGGCGTGTCCGGCTTGTAGGTCTCCTTGGCCTTGGCGAGGGTGCGCCGGACATCCGCCCACTTCTTGCACTTCTCGATCCGCTTGAAGACGTGGAGGTACTTGAAGTCTTGGTCGCTGCTGTCCTGGCGATACATGGTGAACATACGTAGCAGCTGCGCCGAGGAACAAACAGTTGGCCGGCGCGCACGACGAAAAGAAGTGGGAAACCAGCGTGCCATACCTGATCCTCAACACTGTCGCCGCTCTTCGGGCGAGCCGCGATCTCCTCGACGATCCCATGCCATTTGTTGCACGCCGCCTGGATGAGCCCCCAATGGTTCGCCATTGCCTTCGACCCGCGCTGCATGTAGACGCCTTTGAAGTAGGGGTTGACGAGCTTGCGCTCGTCGAAGTCGGCGTTGATGCGCTCCCAATATGTCTTGATGCTCTGCTTCGTGCCGGTGATCGGGTCGAGGCAGACGACTTTCCATGCTTCGGCGAGACACTCCTGCTCCTTGGACGCCAACTTGATGCGCAACTCGCCGGTCCTGGCCGCCCCTTCTTCTTCTTCCGTTTCCTCGTCAGCGCCGGCTCCTCCTCCTCATCCTCGTCCTCCTCCTCCTCCTCATCCGGCTCCTCCTCGCTGTAGTTGAGCTCGCCGTCCATGTCGCCATTGAGGTCTACCGTGTCGTCCTGTGTGGTGAACCCCGGGGATGCGGCGGCGGCGGCCGAGCCTGCCGTGATGATGTCATCCATGTCGGCTTCGGTCGCGTCGGTGTCATCGAGGTGCGACGTGGAGGCTTGGGAGAAGGGCAGGACACCACGCCGGAGAGGGGGCGTTGGGGAGGATGCGTAGGCCGGCGACAAGTAGTTGTACGGGGGGTATTGCACGCCGGCAAAGGAGGGCGACGGTGTCCGCTGGGACGGGTGACCATGGGGGAAGCTGATGTTGGGGTTGAACCCACCATGCGCGTTCCCGTCGGCGTATCCCGGTGACGGTGTGCAGCCCCAGGGTTGTGGCAACGACGAGAAGCCGACCGGAGAGCCCACGCTTTGCTGGCTCCAGGGCGTGTACTGGCCGTGGACGCGGGGTGGATTCATCATCCCCACGCAAGCGGCCTCAGCTTGTTAGGCCGAGCGCTCCGCCTGATCTGCCGCCGATGCGACCGCGAGCGCCGCGCTATCCCTGGCCTTCTTGGCGTTGGCCCTGTTCCGCCGGTCGGGGGTGACAGCCTCCTGGCACTGAACTTCAGCCCTCCAGTCGGTGTTGGACATGCCCGGGGGCTTGGACAGCGGCGCCCTCGGCTTCCTTTGCTTCAGCTGGGCGACGGCGGCGGTCGCACCCGTCGTGGCGCGGGGGACCACGTACTTCTTCGGCGGCATGGCGGCCGGCGGGGAGGGGAGGAGGACGAGATTGGCGGGAGGAATGGAGAGAATGAGAGGGAAGCCGGGGGGGGGGGAGCGGGAAGAAACGACGGGAAAAGGCCCTCCTCTCGCTGACGGAGCGGCCCCACGCCCCTTTTCGCTTGTGCCGGCGCCCCCAGGTGCCCCCCAACGCTCCGGGTTCGGCTCGGGTGCGCCGAATGTTATTTCGGCCCAACCCGATGAAAAACGGTCTCCTAGGGGCGCGACTGAGCCAATTTTCGCCCACCGACGGTAAAAAATAGCCTGGGGGGGCCTGTTGGGGGCGCGGCTGGATTTGCTCTTAGATCGAATTGTTACCAATTTTAAGTTGCAACGAAAGAAGAGTTGGTGTAGATCGTTCTTAAATTCCCTCGAAACGTCCCACAAATGAACCTTGATACGTCTCCAACATATCTGTAATTTTTGATTGTTCCATGCTATTATTGTATCTATATTGGATGTTTATTATGCAATTATATGCAGTTTTATATCATGTTTTGGAACTAACCTATTAACCTAGTGCCTAGTGCCAGTTGCTATTTTTTTGTTTATTTTTGGCTTTTCATAAAATCAGTACCAAACGGAGTCCAAACGCTACCAAAATTTTTGATATTTTTTCAGGACCACAAGGGACCCTAGAAGCTTCGAGAGAAGACCTAAAGTGCCATGAGGCAGTGACAAGCCTACCAGGCACATCCCCCAGGCTTGTGGCCCCTTGTGCACGTCCCGACCCAATTCCCGCTCTATAAATTCCAAATATTACCCGTACATCAGAGAGCCACCCCAAATACTTTTTCCGCAGCCGCAAGTTTCTATTCTTCAGAGATCCCAACTGGAGACCTTTTCCGGTACTCTGCTAGAGGGGGAATAGATCATGGAGGCCCTCTACATCAACCTTGCCACCCCTCCGATGATGTGTGAGTAGTTTACCACAGACCTATGGGTCCATAGCTAGTAGCTAGATGGATTATTCTCTCTCTTGGATCTTCAATACAATGTTATCCTCGATGTTCCTAGAGATCTATTTGATGTAATCCTTTTTTGCGGTGTGTTTGTTGGGATCCGATGAATTGTGTGTTTATGATCAGATTATCCATGAATATTATTTGAGTCTTGTCTGAACTCTTTTATGCGTGATTATTATAGCTTTGTATTTCTCTACGATCTATCTGTTTGGTTTGTCCAACTAGATTGATTTATCTTGCAATGTGAGAGGTGCTTTGTGATGGGTTCGATCTTGCGTTGCTCAATCCCAGTGACAGAAAGGAACATGATATGTACTTGTATCGTTGCCATTATGGATAAAAAGAGGGGTTTCTTCATATTAATTGGGTTTACTTTGTCTATATCATGTCATCTTGCTTAAGGCGTTACTCCGTTCTTTGTGAACTTAATACTCTAGATGCATGCTGGATAGCGGTTGATGTGTGGAGTAATAGTAGTAGATGTAGGCAAGAGTTGGTCTACTTCTCTCGAACATGATGCCTATATACATGATCATTGCCTTGGATATCATCATAACTATGCGCTTTTCTATCAATTGCCCAACAGTTATTTGTTTACCCATTGTATGCTATGTTCCAGAGAGAAGCCTCTAGTGAATACTATAGCCCCCGGGTCTATTTTAATCATAGATTAAAATCCAAAAATACCTTGCATCAATTTATTTACTTTTATTTTATTTTATGGTTTTGCTTATCTATCTATCACAATGAGATTTCATCCTTGCAATTAACCGCCAAGGGATTGACAACCCCTTGCACTACAAAAAAATACACTTTCGTGATGATACGTGTTTGTCATAGCAGGTCACGGTTTCTGTCATGCATGTACATCCATGACGATTTCATGATAGAATAAAGATAGTCATACCTGTGCTGTCGTAGAAGTGTTCCATGACATTACCAAAATTATCATCACGGAAGTTTCCACTTCCATGATGATAAATGGCGCGTCATGGAAGTGCTTTCGTCAAGGGTAACTAACACGTGGAATCCACTGTAACGGGTCGCCGTTCAGCTATCAGGTTCCGGTTTGGATCCGATAACCCATTAATAGCTAGGACCAATGGTGATTTCCAGGTGTAAAAATTCGCCGACGATCCACGTGTCAGCTCAGCGTTGGGACAGATGTCAACCGTCCATTGGACAAGAATCACTAATGAAACGTTGACACGTGGGACGACCCAATAGAGCCCCATATAGGTTTAAAAGACGGCCTAGGAACAGGCCCACAAGATTTGGTCAGATCTAATGGGCCGGCCTGTTAACAGCCTAACATTTTCTGGACCAAATTATGGCCCACATCAGATACGGTCCATTAAAGGGCTGCAATATTCTAGGCCAGTTTACGGCCCATATCAGATCCGGCCCGTTAATAGCCTGCAATAGTTTTGGCCAAATTACGGTCCATACCTGATCCGGCCCGTTAACTAACTTTCTTTTCTTGGGCCGAATTACAACCCATAACATATACAACCCTTTAACAACTACTGTGCCATCGCGCCCATTGGGGGCCTAATTTGCACTTCGACCTCTTAATGGCCCGTTTAACAGTTTGACCCGATATTAGTTTCGACCTGTCAGCGGCCCTGTCTACATATGGGCCTCTTTCGGCCCGATTTCACTTTTGGCCATTTAAAGGCCCGAGTTGCAGCTGGACCTAATTTTGCTCCGCAGTTACTTTCGGCCTCTTAACGACCCGTAGTCTTCGTGGATAAATTCTAGCCCAAATTGCCTATCGGCCCGTTAAAGGCCCTTGAGAGTGTTGGGCCTAATTTTTGCCCGTTATACATTCGGCCAGCTTCCCGCCCGTCATGTAATTGGGCCAGCCAAGGCCCAAAAACATTTCAGCCTGTTAATGGCCCGTCACACAAATGGGCCAATAATGGGCCGATGTATATTACAACATGCTGTTGGCCCGTGATTTGTTCGCCACAATTAAGGCTCAATCTAGTTCTGAACCTGTTAAAAGCCTATTTAATTTTCTGTCCCAATTAAGGCAAGCGATTTACTCGGCCTTTTAAAGGCCCAAAACTAATAGTGGGCCAGATTAAGACTAGACCTAACTAATGGCCCAAGATTATTGTAGGCCCACGGTTCGGCCCGTACTAGCGATTGGCTTCCGGCCAGTTTTAGTACCGAAATTGTTTTTGTATAAACCTAACCTATTAGCTCATTGTGCTCCGATCGCAGATTACGACTTTTTCTTGGAGCAACGACAACATAAACAACAAGTAAATCACAGCATCATGACAAAGAATAAACCTAGACTGTACAACAAAGAAATTACAGCATATTACATCGTCTGGGCATCAAAGTTTGCCGCCGGTGATAATAAAGGGCAAACGGACAGCAGATGCCATAAACTGGGCAGATCGCCACCAGTGAAAGTAAACAGGCTGTCAAAATAATAGACATAACCGACAACACTTCAACATAGTTCAAGAAAGGTTAGCCCGGCCCAGGAGCTGCAGCGCAAGCAGCTTAGCAACCTGATGAGACTGCACTTGTTGACGCTTATATCCACCAACTTAAGCTGCATAGCATCAATAGACATCGTGTACTTATGGTTAATCTTTCATAGAGATTGGAGTTCCAGTCGGATTTTAGCGGAAGCATGTCTTTCTGCTTGAATTTCAGACTGAAGAAGTCGAACAGATTCAGGTGGCGACTTCATCGAGCTTGTGTCACTGAGTAAGTTCGACACTACATCAAGACATGACTTTGTGGTTGTATGCCTACCCTCAAGATGTGTTGCCTTCTTCTCTGGAATATATGTTAGAGGGACAAACAATGGGTTCGTCTCACTATCATTGTGGCAGTTCTTCCTAGCATCAGTGCTGTCACCCTGAAAGAGAAACAAGTAGGTAGATAATAGGTTTTGCACGTATAAGCATCAGCACTATCAATTCATCTCATTTCTTTGTCAAAATTAAAAAGACACGGTTTAAAATAGCATTAACATAATATGCATTGTCCATAGTTAAGACGACAGGAAATGGCATTGTGCAGAAGCGGCCAGCTTCACCACACCACTGGATTACAGATCAAGAACACAAGCATACATGTCGTGCTAAACAACATATAAGCATGAATGGTTTGTGTACTGTCAATTTACACTATTTCAGATTGGTAAATGAAGAGACATGATTTAAATAACATTAATATAATATGGTATTGTTCATAGTTGAGACATAGCAGGATATGACATTGTGCTGGAGTTGGTAGTTTCACCACACCACTGGATTACAAATCAAGAACACAAGCATACACACAGTGCTAAAGAAGATAACTTGCTATGTTTAGTTTAATTTACATGGTATGAATAAGGAACCAGGTTGTACAACTAAAGACTGAAATTGAGAAGGAGAAACTTATGTTTATGTACTTCTTCGTTATAAACTTTGAACAAGCAATCTAATGCAGACGACAAAAATAAACAGCATTTGCACTCATAGCTATCCAAATATACACAAGAAAGTTTGAAGGCTCGAGGAGGACAAACTTACATTAGGAGTGAAGACCGGCTCTATAAAGCCCTTGTCCATATTGATGGGGGGGGGGTAATTCAAGAAGTTTACCGCACACTCTTCTTCAAGAGCATTGCCTTTATTCTACATTTTTTAAGAGTAAACATAGATGTGAAAATATAGGAACAAATGGCGATTATTTAACCTAAGATGCAGAGTACAAATGTAAATACAACATACAAGCAAAAGGCACTGACAAGAGCAATGCAGAGCTAAACTTCTTCAGTAACATTGGTTTTATTCAATATTTTGGCAAGAGTAAATGTAGATTTGATGTGTAGAAATTGGAGGGCAAGGGAAAATAAGTTGCAAAGTGTACATGAAGAACTAGCTGACAATATAAGTACAGTGACGAAGGACAACAGATACTTACAAGAACAATGTAGAACTAAATTTCTTCATAAGCATTGGGTTTATTCTACATTATTGTAAGCATTAATATAGATCTGATAATTTGAAGCGAACATTGGATAAGCAAGCTATAATGCACAATGATGTCACATAATCCACCAGGTATGAATGTAAGTACTCACAAGAGCAAAGCAACGACCAACATAGTTCCGATAGCCTAGGTTTTGCGGCGCTGGTTCTATCGCCAATATACGTGGGGTGCTATCTGATTTCTCCGGTAGCACCACCTTTTTCAAGGACTTTGCTTGTACTCCTTTAGGTTCTGCAATCACCCTCTTCCTTTTGGATGTCTGAAACACAACAACAACATTTGAATGGGAAAACATGGTATGAAGGCAAATGGAATAGGTATTGACAATGGATGGGCATGGCATCTTCACATATATCATGAGTAAAGTAAGCAGATGGCGTTGTAATGAAGCAAAAGAAATGCAAGACACCTTATGTATAATATGTGCAACCAATAAAACCTTGCCAAATTAGAACATACACCTTATTGGGTGACTAGGATAGGCCATCTGCCTTTGACTCCTTGAGCTCATAATAGTCATTAGGATCATATTCTGAATACGAATCTATAGGTCGGGAGCATGTGGGTTTGATTGCATCCACAATGGACCTCAATCCCTTGATGCCAAGTTTGTTACCCATTGAACCGTTACGCAGTATTCTTCTGATGTGCGCATTCTTATATTCATTGTGATTATGTACAATATCTGAAAAGCATGAAAACACAAATAGTAGTGAGATTATCTTTGTAATGTAGAGGATATTGTAATATAATAGGGGCTCCCTGTAAACCCTTGTGTGCTATCACTGAATTCTGATGAGAGAGCCCTAGATTAATATAATCTGCCACAACTACACAAAATAGGCTCCCTGTTGGGAGCTCCAGATGTAAGGATAGTTGGCAGATGATAGGTTCATAATATACCGTATAGAAAGTTTATTGCCAAACCATGACAACGAGAGCGCACAACCACTAGGCAGATCATAGTGTAGATAATAGGGGTACACCATAACCACCACAAATAAATCGGGAAAGCGGAACTGGCTGGAAAATACAGGGTTTTGCCGCTACTAATATGCAGCCTATCGATCACCTACAGGCCAGCTCTATTCATCTGAAGGCGCACAACTGACACTATCAGTCTAGTCTATCAAAGGCCGCGCGGCTCCCACCATTTCTGGGATATTATGGCAGACCAACTCGAAGTGCAAAATCATGTAGCAGAACCGGCCCAATAGAGCTGTCGATTGCAGATGTCCCTACTCCCCTTCCTGACAAGGAACATACTGTACTTACTAAAGAAGAACAGAAGCGCCCAAAGAAATGCCATTCCATGATGTCTCTCTATATGTGGCCACATGCATTTGGAAACTCAAGTGGGAGCATTAGCTAACCAATTAAATGTGTGTCTGTTAGCTAATGTCAGTATCATATCACATTCGTATTTGAAGAACCTTAGGACGTATGATTGGTGTGTTATTTAGCTTTAAAGGGTGGACAACCACTAGTAGGACACAAAGCACCTACGCAGATCATAGTGTAGATATAATGGGAAAACCCTAAGCATCAGGAGTAAAATCAGGAAAGTGGAACTTGCTGGAATATATGTGCTAGTATTGCCGGTACGACTATAAAGGCTTCAGATACCAACTCTCTACAACTGAAGGCGCAATACTGTTACTATCAATCTAACTCTCAAGGGCGACACATACGACCGAATACAAAGAGTTGAAAGCGTCCACAACAATCGACATGAATACCAACACAAATAGTTGAAAGCGTCCATGACAAGCGACTGAATAGACCCATACACTACAAATATCCTTGCTCCTCTTCACTACAAAGAACATACTGTGCAACTATCATACTCCCTCTGTTCCTAAATACAAGTATTTGTAGAGATGCCACTATGGATCACATACGGATGTATATAGATACATTTTAGAGCATAGATTCACTCATTTTGCTCCGTATGTAGTCCATGGAGGAATCTCTACAAAGAATTATATTTAGGTATGGATAGAGTAATTAGAAAAGAAAAACAGAAGAGGAGCATGCTAAAGAAGAGCAAGCAAATTTTGGATAATAAAATGCTGGTTGGACACACATGATGAACCAGAGCGCATAAAGAATGCAACTCCCTCTTGTCCCTCGATATGTGGCCCATGTGCTTTAAAAAAATAAAGTAGGAACATTAGCTGACTAATTAAACATTATCTATTTTAGTAATATCAACATCATATCAAATTTGTATTTGAGCAACAAGTTTGGGATTATGAGTGGCACGTTGTTTAGCTTGATGGATTGAGGAGCAGTGCTAAGCAGCTACGATGATGGTATTGAATATAAAGGAATGTCTGCATGCAAGTCACGTTACTTTCGTCATTTGGGTCACACGACCATTTCAGGCGGTTGGATTAACATCCTATGTCTCCTAACCCTTCTTCTTCCTCGTCTCTGATTCTTCCCCTATAGAACACCACATGGGCCGCCCGCCGAACCACCGGCCCTTAACCGTCCGCCCTCCCATGAACCGCCCCCACCGCCTGTATTCCTCCGCCACCCCCACCCCAGCCCAGCCCCACCCGCATCGAGTTTTTTCCTTCGGCGAGTGTCGGTGTCAAAACCGGCTGATCTCCCTAGGGGGTACCGAACTGTGCATCTAAGGATCGAAGGTAACAAGAGACATGGGGGACACGATGTTTATCCAAGTTGGGGCCCTCTTAACGGTGGTAAAACCCTACTTCCTGCTTGATTGTCTTTGATGAGTATAAGGGTTACAAGAGTTGATCTACTTCGAGATCACAATGGCTAAACCCTAGTTATCTAGCTTATGTAAATTTTGATGGTCCCTACGAACTAAACCCTGCGGTTTATATATACACCAGAGGGGTCTAGGGTTACACAAAGTTGGCTCGTGAAGGGAGGAAATTACATATCCGAACATTAATCTTGCAATCCATGCATAGGAGAGTCCTACCCGGACACGGGGGAAGGCCTTCGGCCTTTGAATCTTCACGGCCAATCAGTCTGGCCCATATCAAATAGCCCAGACACCCGAGGACCCCTAGTCCAGGACTTCCTCAGTAGCCCCCGAACTGGCCTTCAAATGACGATGGAGTATCCGGCTTATGTCTTCGGCTTTTGCAAGGTTGGTTCTTCAACGTACGCTGGACAGATAATAGTTCGGCCCTAGCTTCCTTGTTCCGAGTTAATGATTCATTCCTTATCGCCTCAATTTCCATGCGCTTGGGCGAATGCGAATGGTCCACAATTTTTTATTTAAGAAGGAAAACACTCTGCCCCATGGGGACATCACTATATAAAGAGGTCAAATCCTCCAAGTGCCATCCACATCGCGCAGGAAAAACGCCAAGTTTAACCACGAAAAAGCTTCCAAACTTGGCCAGCGCCCCGGGTTCCTCTTCGCGCCCCCATGGCCCTCAACAGGGTGATTGGCAGAGCTGTTCAGTGCCTCATATCTAGCTGAGTCGACTCCAGACACAGGGATATCTTCCCCTCGCAGATCTAGTCTCCGTTCGAGCGGGATTGGCGTACATCGGCAACGATGTGATGGCTGAAAATTTCCCCAATCCTAATAAGGAGAGGGCGTGCTTTGTTCCATTCCTGCTACGGGGCTTAGGATTTCTGATCCATCCCTTCCTCAGAGGTTTATTGGATTTTTACGGCATCCAGCTGCACAACCTTACCCCAGGTTCAATTCTGCACATCTCAGGTTTCGTTGCCCTCTGCGAACTATTCTTAGGCATCGAGGCCCATTTCGAACTATGGAGGAAGTTCTTTTGCCTTGTTCCCTGCCATCGAGGAGGCTCTATATTTGAAGTGGGCGGCGCCGATGTATGGCGCATAGCCGGATCCGGATACCCCGTTGGAACTACCAAAGAGATATATCCACAGTGGTCCTCGGAGTGGTTTTATATGGACGATGTTCCACTTCCGGATCTAGTTCCGTGCATCCTCCTGGAGTTTTCCAGTGCTCATTTAAAGAAGCGCATCAACTGGCGTCCCTGGAGTTCCAAGGAGGAGGACAGTGCGGAAATAAAAAGGTTGGTCAGCAAGGTCAGATTACTAGCCCATACCGAGCTCTCGATAGTCGAGGTTATGTCCATTGCAATAAAGAGGTGCGTCCAACCTCTCCAGTCCAGGGTAACTCCCTTATGGTGCTACAATGGAGAAGAGACGTGTCTCGTTACAGACGCAAGGGGTTCGGATACCCCTGCCGAACTGGTCACGATCTTGGCCGATCTGTATAAGGGTGAAAAAGAAGACTTCCTCCGCTTAAACTGCCGGGAAGGCTATTCCATGTACAACCCCATTGAATGGGTAAGACTTCGATTACCTGTGTTGCTTTATTGCTATCATAGTATACTAATCAAATTTTTTCTGTGTTGCCATAAAACAGTCATGCACGAAGATGACCGAGGACGTTCACTGTCCTGCCCCACAGCCAGAGGATCACAACTGCCGTGAGGACCCTGGCTTCTGCGAGGATCCAGATATATACATAGAGTTTGGTGATGGGGTGTTTTACCAGGCGAACCTTGATGGCTCGGAAGTGGCCATTACAGCCGACTACCCCCGCCCCTATCCCTTCTCATCGTAAGAATTCGAAGAGCTTTCAAAAAGGAAGTCCCTACTTCCACCTTTGTCCATTGTACTAATCCGTACTCAACAGGATCGACGCTTGGCAGACCGCACCTCCTCAAGGGCGGCCCCTTTGCAGGATAGTCGTTCAAAGCAAAAGGAGGTTGGGGGCACCATAGAACCTTCACTGTCTTCAAAAAGGTATGTTCGTTTAATACGTGCCTAGGCATGAGTTGGGATTATTAAAGATCCCTTCTATCTTCGATTCAGGAGGAGCACACGGCAAACAGTGTGAAAACACCCTGCAAGCCGAATGTCAGCAAATCCGGCACTGGACTCGTCAGCTAGGACGAGGGCTGATGCAGTGCCGATTCCACCGTCTCATGAGGATTCGGAGGACATATCTATCATGAACTCCGAGGTCAAGAGCGTAATGAATCACCGTCGACTTAAAGAAGCCATGCGCGCTCCAGCCTTTTCTGAACAAGAATTTACCGCACTCAATTCGGTGGATGCATATATCTGAGCCGCTAGAGACGGACTTGCCGGAGTCACTCAGCTGTTTTCAAAGGATATACAGGTAAAAGTTTATGCAATTTTGATAGACATAGACCAGTAGCCCCCGAGACTTAAAGCGGTGAAGCCAACCGATTTAAGGATTGATATTACCTGCAGGTTCTCAAAGAGAAGAATACCGCGCTAGCCCAGGAGCTGAAAACAAACCAAACGCAGCTGAATGCCATCGCCGCCGAACTGGCGGAAATGAAAAAGGCTTCAATCAACACATCCAAGGGGAAAAGGCACGAGGAGGAAAAAGACAAACAACCCGAAGAGATAGAGAGCTGAAAAGCTCGGTTATCGGCCGCTAAAAAAGAAAATGAGAAGCTGAAAGGCGGCATGTTCAATATGTCTTTTAAAACCACCATATAAACTTGTGTTCAGTCCACAATTCAGAATATCATAAATTTATGGCTGCAGGTCTATTAACTGGTCGTCCGGAAGAAGAAGTATCCAGATTCCAAGGCCACATGCTAAAGGAGCTGTCTATGGTACATGCGCGGGCCCGGAAGGCCATAAGGAGTATGGTCAAGTCTTTATGGCCATCTGACACCCCTCCACAAAGTATGGAGGGTTTGGCAAGCCTGTTCAAAGGTGCCCGACACCGATTTGAGCTATGGAAGACATTCGCTTGCCATGAAGGCGCACGAGAAGCCCGGACGATGGTGAAAACACGCTTTACCAAGCTAGATCCGAATCATATGGCCCGAGTGGGACCACAGGGACCGGATGGGAAATAAATTCCTTTGAACTTGGTGTACAACCAAGTAATGGTAGCTGCGAAATATTCATAGGAAGACTGTAGGTTAGACAGTCTGATAGACGGAATAGATAAGGAATAGGCATTTGATTCGATGTATTAATATACTTTATGATCAACCTGTATTTGACAGCCGAACATGTGAAAAATTTGTCATCGCAGGCTTCCCGCCTTAGCCTCCAAACAAAAAAGGTGGAGTGTTTTCAGATACTATAACAAAGGAAACATTCATTATGTCTGGAAACCAGGCAACCCAGTCATTATGCTTGAACAGACAATTTTTTTAGTTTGGACGATATGTTATATTACGTATGTAAGGAACATCTTCCAAGAAGAATAGTTCCGTTAAGGGTTCATTTCCTTGGCATGCTTGAATTATGCGTACCTGGGCGTTAGGCCGTATAACGGAAAAACTATCCCGTAGTGTTAGAAGGGTTACGATAATGTAACAATCTGTTGTTTGATTGTTGACCAATTATTCTCTTAAGAACGCTAGCTTTCGGCTTCACCCGTCTGAGGTACATATCCGGATGACCTGGTTGTAACAATCGCAGAGGTGCTCCCTTTATGCCCTAGCTGAACAATTGGGAACGTAGGGCATAAACACAGGAGCAAGACAACCCAGCTTGGCAAAAACTTAAGTCATAGAGGTGCATATAATGGCAAAAGGAGTGTATATGAACAAACGACGTATACATTTTGAGATCTAGGCTCTAAATAATAATAAGCTTCGGTTAAAGAAGCCCCCAGGTGTCGTGGGGTATATACATTTTAGGATGTGTACCCCTTAAGTGTTCAGCCTATCCGAACATATCATGGGAGTCGTATAAAAACAAGAAAAAAAAGAAATGAAGAGGAGATAAAACGGAAAAGAAACATGGCCGAATCTTAGGCGTAAAATCTTCGGACCCGAGAAAAATTCCATGGATTCTGCTCTAGGCAGTTATCCGATGCATTACAAAGGCGATAGGCCCCTTCTGTGAGAACTTCATCTACATTATAAGTCTTGGCCCGCACTTCTCTGCTTTGGTATCGCCAAGCATGTTGTTGATAAAATGCGCAACGGGCTTTTGCAATGTCACGCTCCTCCTCCATGCCGTCTAAGTCGTCCCGCCGATCGAGCTCGGCCTCTCTCTCTTCATACATGCACACCCGAGGTGAGTCATGAATAATGTCGCAGGGTAAGACAGCCTCTACGCCGTACACCATAAAAAGGGGGTGTATCCGGTCATGCGATTGGGCGCAGTCCGCAGTCCCAGAGTACGGAATCGAGTTCCTCGACCCAGTGTTTATCTGACTCCCGTAGGGATCGCACTAGTCTGGGTTTGATGCCACTCATTATCAGGCCATTAACCCGTTCTACCTGACCGTTTGTTTGAGGGTGATATACGGAGGCGTAATCGAGCTTAATGCCTAAATTAGCTGTCGGTGCAACAAACCCTGGGTCTGTTGCTCAGACTGTGCACAGGCACAAGAGCAAGAATGAAGCACCAGCCCAAGTCAGAGTTCAAAGAATCAAGAGATTTGAAGAACCAACATGCAGCTCAGAGAGACTAAGGCCAAGCCAGAGGAGCAAGATATCACCAAGAGAAGGGCCTCCCTTGCCGGACAGGCAAGCCCGACAAGGGGCCAGGCCACCCCCAGAAGCAGGCGCCCGAGGCGCCCCGACAGGGCCTGCCGTGGCTTGCGGAGGCAAAACCACCTCACCAACCACTCAAGCACGACCCATGTCGTCAATAAGTGTGGTGTCAAGCCGCAAGGTGATTAAGTGGCAGCCATTCGCCACATGACAACCATTTCCTACAGAAGAAACCCACAAATGACACCCGTCCTGCAACGTGTCAAGAGAACAGGAGCAGAGCTAGCAACATAGCCCGACAAGCCTTGCCGGGCAACAAGGGATGTGACACTAAACGGTGCATTTAATGCGCCCTGTCAGCCCGCAGAGTTAGGTATGATAGCACTGTTTGCTATCATATCAGTGCATAATGACTACTTTGCCATTGTGGTGACCCCTTGATCTATAAAAGGAGGCCCATGGCACCCATAGAAAGGGTTAGAAAGTTGATGAACTCACAACCCCATACGCGCGTAGTCGCTACTGCCCTAAGGCAACCCCTGTCGGGCAAGTGTACTACACTTCACCACCTCCATTCCACCATCAATCCACCAAAGAAGGAGTAGGGTTTTACACCTCACGACGACCCGAATCTGGGTAAATTGCTTGTGTGCTCTCTGCTGTGCTGCCGTACGCTGGTCTACTCTTTGTACAACGTGGCGTCCCCCTGCCGAACCAGTAAGGGGCCTCCTGGTCCCATAGGTGGCCACGGATATCCTGCGACATCTTTGGCGCGCCAGGTAGGGGGATCACTTGCGTGAACCGGAAAGCGTGTGCAACGCGTCATCTTCATCACCGTCCTCATCTTCGACGACGCCATTGACCATGGCGCCCAAGAAGAAGTTCGATACTTCGGCCCATCCATCCACCTCGAAGGCTCCGCCGCCCCCGGCCTCTAATGCCGCGGGGGATGCGGAGGCAAGCGAGGACGTGAACGTTGTTGGGGATGTGGTTGGAGCAGGTGGTGCCATCACCACTTCCCCCGCGGCCGACACAGGGGAAGGAGATATCGGAGGAGAACAACATCATTAGCGCCTCCCCGGTCATGCTCCGCAAGGTGCGGGCGAGGGGGTCACTCCGTCCGCACCCCCTCCTCCCACCGACGGGCATAGCCGCAGCAACGACGCTCGGTCCGAGGTAAGCCATCACCCTCGGGCCGTCCCCACCACGGGAGCGACCACAGCACATGCGCCTCCTCCTGGACGAGCCAACCAGACCGTAGCGCTCGACGGAGCCGCTGACCCTCGAGCACCACCGCCACGCAACCCCGCTGCCCAGGTGGTCGTCCTACAACAACATGGGCGCGACACCGCCACCACCACTGGCACCGTCTGGAGCTAGGCGACGGTGCGGTCGACGTCATCAACATCTATGCCAAGCACAACCACGGAGGCTATGGCGCGAGCTTAGCTGCTACTGAGGTTTCCACCAGCAGCTGAGCAGATGGATGAATGGCGTGCCACCATCTAAAGCATGCTCGGTTTCACCAAAGCTGGGGGCTCATGACGAGCTGGCCCTCCACAACCTCCCCAAGCGACAACAACCGCCCGTACTGCTGGCCGAACAGAGGGGGCCATCCCCATGATGCAGTCCCCACCACGGCAGCCGGTGCGGGGTGTAGCAGAATCAAGACCCCGACGATGTCTCGATGGCCTCTTCTGATCCTCAAGCACGTCCAGGCCAACGTCGAGCCCCGGAGGGTAGGCGGCGGGGGGGGGGGGGGGGCACGCGTCGTTGTAGATCGACGCCGCGACGACCTCTGCCAGACCGACGGGTGCGACAGCCTCAACATCGACGGGCCTGCACTCGATGTTGGCAGGTGCCTACCTTTCGAGGTTGGCTGCCCTGCCTTTACACAACAACTGTGACAAGTCTGTTGGCCGTCCGTTCGCACGTTCAGGCCAGAGATACCTGAGAAGTATGATGGGAGGCTGAACCCGGCAGAGTTCCTGAGCATCTACACCATCATTGTTCAGGCTGCCGGGGGAAGAGATGAGAAGGTGTTCGCCAACTACTTCCATTTGGCCCTCAAGTCCAACGTGAGATCTTGGCTGATGCACCTGCCGGAGAACTCCATTTCATCAAGGGCAGACCTGTGCCACGAGTTCATCGGTGCCTTCACCGGTGGCCACCAAGAGCCCGACAGGCCCAGCGACCTGCAACTTCTTCAACAGAAGGAAGGAGAAACTCTCCATAAGTATTTGCAGAGATTAAGTAAAGTTGATAGAAATATTCCAAATATCCATCTGGCAGCCGTTATAGCAGCTTTCCAGTCCAATGTGCGCAACCGTCACATTCATTCTAAGATGAACATGTGGTTGCCCAAGACTATGAAGGAGCTATACACACTGGTGGATAAGTGTGCTCGGATGGAGGAAGGAAGGAAGTTGCCCAGAGAGGAAGATTGCACCAATGTTGATTCACAGGATGAGAATGAACCAACCAGTCAAAGAAAGGGTAAGAAGCGCAGTAAGAAGCCACGAGATAAGGTAGTGATGACTATGGAAGGTTCGGGCACACCTAGTACCGGAAAGAAGGCCAAGGTTGAGGCCCCAGACAAGGAAGCTGCTACTTGCACTGCCTGCTGGGAAGCCGCTGCCACCGAGAAAGCTAGGAAAGGCGATGGCCGTACTGCAAGATCCATCAGACCAAGGGCCACGACCTTCAGGAGTGTTACCAGGTTGAGCAGCTTGTCAAGAAACAGAGGGCAGAATATGACAAGCGTGACAAGGAAAAAGGTCAGAATGCTGCCGGCGGTAAGGGCCAAGGCGGTGAACCAAATCGGCCCGGCAAACCCTTTCGGAACCAAGGAAAACCCACCACGGGTCAAGTGAAGGAAATCTGTGATGATGTGAGTGATGGAGGGGATGAATAAGAAACCAACGAGCAGGAGTTTCAGAAGGCCACTGACGCCCTATACATTGATGGGGGTGCATCTTTGCACGCCTCTCACTGCCAGCTCAAGTGATGGGCACGAGAGATCAATGCCGTGGAACCAGCGCCAGAGGCACGGAAGCCGCTCAAATGGTCTCGCACACCCATCATCTTTGATGAGGAGGATCACCCTGGCCACACCACTACGGTAGGATGTTTGCCATTGTTGGTCTCCCCAACAATTCGCAACCTCAAGGTCACAAAGATGTTAGTGGATGGTGGGGCTAGGTTGAATCTGATTTCTCCAGCAGTCATCAACAAGATTTAGATAGGAGAATAAGAGCTAGAGGTTACCAACATGTTTCAAGGAGTTAATCCCGGTAGGAGCCATCCCAAAGGGAAGATTACATTACCAGTGACGTTTGGGGGAGAACTGAACTATTGGACTGAGAAGATTGTGTTTGATGTGGTTGATCTCCCCAGCCGTACAATGGGATTCTTGGACGCCCGGCCCTGGCTAAGTTCATGGCAGCATCCCACTATGCTTACAACACCTTGAAGATGCCCGGGCCATTGGGAGTCATCACTATCCCATCGGATGAGAAGGATGCAATTATCTGTGTGGACACGATGTACCGGGATGCAGTCGCAGGAGAGGCAGCGGCAGCGACAGCTCCCGCCAAGAAAAACAAAGGAAAGAAGAGGGATTGTAGGATCTCCGGCAAGGAGTCCGGGAAGCGTGCCTCCTCTAAGTGCACGGCACCCGTTAACGACGTGCCGGAGTGTTCCAACAACAAGAGATCCATGGTTGCTGCACCCCAAGTGAAGAAGGTCCCAGCAGGGCTGGCTAGCGTTGATGGTACTTTCACCATCATCGCCGCCTTCGATGACAAATAGGAAAGTGCGCTCATTGCCTTCCTGCGGGCGAATATCGATGTGTTTTCCTGGCAACCATCTGATATCGCCGGTGTTCCCAAGGAGGTAATCGAGCACCACCTTGCTGTCTGCCCACATGCCCGACCTGTCAAGCAGAAAGTCCGGAAGCAGGCCTTGGAGAGGCAGCAATTCATTGCCGAAGAGATCAAGAAACTGGAGGCAACTGGTTTGGTCAGAGAGTACTGGATCGTACGTGGTTGGAAAATCCAGTGGTAGTCCGGAAGGCTAATGAGAAATGGAGGCTTTGCATTGATTTCACAGTCTCAACATGGCTTGACCGAAGGACCCATTCCCCTTGCCACGTATTGACCAGATTGTGGATTCCACTCCAGGTTGTGATTTGCTCTCCTTTCTGGACGCGTACTTCGGATATCACCAGATCTTCATGTCCAAAGAAGATGAAGAGAAGACGTCATTCATCACTCCATGTGGTACGTACTGCTTTATCCGCATGCCATTTGGATTAAAGAGTTCCGGGTCAACTTTTGCAAGGGCAGTCCAGATTGGTTTTGAACCACAGTTACACAGAAATATAGAAGCCTATATGGATGATATCGTGGTCAAAACCAAGAATAAGGCCACCCTTATCCAGGATTTGGAGGAGACAGTTGCTAATCTATGCAAGATCAATTTGAAGTTTAATCCGGAGAAGTGTGTGTTTGGTGTTCCCTCCGACAAGCTACTTGGTTTCTTCGTGTCCCATCGGGGGATTGAAGCTAACCCTGAAAAGATCAAAGCCATTGAGCAGATCCAGGTGCCAAGGACAGTTAAGGATGTGAGGCACTTAACAGGATGCGTTGCCGCGCTAAGTAGATTCATCTCCAAGTCTGTCGAGCGTGCCCTGCCGTTCTTTAAAATTTTGAAGAAGGCAGGGCCTTTGAAGTGGACCGCGGAAGCAGATGCAGCTCTGCAGGAGTTGAAGGCCTACCTATCATCTATGCCTACCTTGGTTGCACCCAAACCTCAAGAACCGCTGTTGCTATACTTGGCAGCAACCAACCAAGTGGTCAGTGCGGCCTTGGTAGCGCATCAAGAAGTGCATGAGGCAGAAAGTGAGCAGAAAACAACATAGTTAGATAAGGATTAGGACAACAATGAGCACGACAACAAGAACAACCCCAAGGACGTGGCAAGGAAGAAAGTGGTGCAACACCCAGTGTACTTCGCCAGCTCCTTGTTATAGGGGGCTAGATTGAGGTACTCTGTGTGCAGAAGTTGATCTTTGGCCTCACTATGGCCTCAAGGAAACTAGACCACTACTTCCAAGCCCACGTGATCATGGTTGTCACTTGTTTTCTATTGCAAAGGATACTCCGAAACCCTGAGGCCAATGGCAGAATAGTGTTGTGGGCTTTGGAGTTATCCAGCTTTGGTTTGAAGTTTGAGAGCACATAAACTATTCAGAGCAGGGAACTAGCAGAGTTTATTGCAGAATGGACGCCAACCCCTGATGAGGAAATGACAAAGACAACTATCCCCGGCAAGGAATCTCCCAAGAATGTATTATGTATTTTGATTGTGCTTTTCCCTACAAGGTGCAGGGGCTGGCGTGCTTCTTGTTGCCCCCTCCGGGGAGCATTTGAAGTACGTCGTCCAAATGCATTTTGCCCAGGAAGAAGCCACCAACAATATAGCTGAGTATGAGGGGCTCCTTGCCGGTCTCCGAATTGTAGCAGAATTGGGAATCAAGAAGCTGATCATTTGAGGAGATTCACAGCTTGTGGTGAGACAAGTCAACAAGGATTATCAAAGTCCATTGATGGAAGCATACGCCAAGGAAGTGAGGAGATTGGAGGAGCACTTTGACAGGTTGCAAATAGAGCACGTGCCCCGTGCGGAAAACATCATAGTTGATCACCTATCAAAGTGTGCTACGCAGAAGCTTCTTGTGGAACCAGGAACTTTTCTTCTCCGTCTCTCTCAGCCCTCCATATCACCAACAACAATGGCCCAGAAAAGGAGAAAGTTGGACTACGGTAAGCCTCTCCCGGTCGAGCCATCTGCTCCCGGCAGAGACCCTGTCGGAAACAACTCCTCACTGCCTGCCGGACCACCCCCTCCAGCCGGGCCCATGGACCCCGTGAACGAGGTTGGTGCTCCCGCAACAAAGGAGGTGCCGCTAGTCCTCGTTGCCGAGCCCCATGCTCCAACTTGGGCAAGGCACATCGTCCACTTCCTCCAGACTGGAGAACTCCCAGGCGACCAAGATGAAGCTAAAAAAGTAGCTAGAGGGCCAGTATGTATCAGTTTGTCGATGACACTCTATACAGAAGGAGGCCCAATGGTGTGAAATTGAAGTGTGTCTGCCAGGAGAATGGAAAGGAACTGCTGGCTGAGATTTAAAGAGGAATGCACAGCTCCCACATCAGATCAAGGGCATTAGTTGGGAAAGCATTCCGCAAGGATTCTATTGGCCCACAACCCCCAAGATGCGGTCGAGCTCGTAACGACATGTGAAGCCTGCCAGTTCCATTCCAAGAAAACACACCTGCCTGCCCAAGCTCTTCAAACAACCCCTCTATCATGGCCATTTTTGGTCTGGGGGTTCGATATCCTCAGCACCTTCCCCCGAGCAATCAGGGGCTTTGAATTATTGTTCGTTGCCATCGACAAGTTTACAAAGTGGCCAAAAGTGACTGCCGTGTACTACTGCAGGATGCTACTAACGCGACATTACGATCAGAGACCCTTCAACGAAACTTTGTGCGATGCCATAATCACAAACGATGGTGTAAAAAAACTGTCAAAGAAGGTGCAAAACATTTGCGATGGAGGATGCATCAAACACGGTTCAGATTTTAGTTGTGTGTGCGATGCAGGGCATACGGTTCAGCTCAATTAACCGTTTGCGATGAGGAGGAACAAAATAAATGGGCAACCAGATAAAGGTGTGTGCGATGTACAACATATGGTTCACCCAAATGAGCTGTTTGTGATTAGGCAACACAAAAGAAACGACCAGCCAAATCAAAGGTGTGTGCGATATACGACATGCGGTTCACTCGGATGAACTGTTTGCATTGAGACATGAGAACAGAAGTGGTTCAAATGAACAAGATGTGCGTGATACGAGGCAAACATGTATGTAATCGGAAACATGTGCGAAGACCAATAACAACACAGACGGTTACTGCTAACAAGCCATGTGTGTTGTGAGCAAACGATTGCTGGTATACAATTGTGAATGATTGATGAAAACATCATTGACGGGTTCCATTGTTTAGTCCGTGTGCGATGTGATTTTCTTTGTCTGCACAACATCTACGCTCTGTCTACAGAGCATCAACATAAAAAGACAGCATTGCATAACCAAATTAGGCATACAATTACACAAGTGACTACACACATAACATTTCCATACACCAAAGAAAGAAATTACATGCATACTAAAGTAGGAGAAACAAGGATCTAATCATCTACTTATTGTTGCGACGACGCTTGCCATTGCTCTGCTTCTGGCTGGATCCCCGGCCGTCTTGGGGAAGGAGGCACTTCCTCATGTCAACGATCCGCCTGTACATGTCGTAGCTCGTGTATGCCTCCTTGGTTGCATACACAACGTGAGCTTTGTCGAGTTTCTCCATCCAAGCCGAGTGCCAGGCACGCTTGTCCTTGTTGCACGAATCCTTCATGTCTCTGTAGTAGGGGTCGATGATGGCCTCAGCGAGGTGAACCAGTGAGTCCTTCTCATGCTCCTTGCTGCCCCAGATCTTGTATTGGCCCTGGATGTCGACAAGATTCTTGCAGGCAATGCCCGAATTCTCGAGCGCCTTTACATTGTTGGTGATGTCCACCGAAGCGAACATGTAGTGGGGGATGTTGACAAACCTGGCGAAACGCTCACAAGGCATTGTGGCCAGGCAGTAGTGGTAGACGAGGACGTGGTGGCGCACGCACATCTGGGCAACGACGACCTTGGGACGAGACCCGACATGAGCGCGGGTGTACTCGAGGTCGAACCCGACCACCTTGTACTTCTCCGCGGCAAGCAACAACTCCATGATGTGGATGGAGTGCTCCACCCAGACCGGGTCGTTGGTGTAGACCACCGAGAGGTCCATGAACCTTCTGTGGGTGTCCACCACGGCACGCATGGTGAACTGCTGCTCGTCGTCTGCAGCCGCTCGGAGCGCCATTGGAGCCGCGCAGGATACCCTCTAAGAATTTCTCGTGGTGGGTGTGCTTCTTGCAATGGTGGGGCGCGATCGAAAGGTTGAAGAGACACAAGGGTAGGTTAAATGGCCGCTGCAATAAATGGAGGCCGGCCGGCCTGTAATCATCATGTCTTGTCATTGTGTTCATAGCGGAGGATTCCAATGCACTCTTGACAACACCGCACTGCATGCGTGGGCTCGAAGAGGCGCCAAATGTATCATCAGTGAGCCTGTTCCCGCACTACCGTGCAAGCTTCCCACCCGGCTAGTTTGGCCACCGTCGGGTAGAAGAGGGATGATACTATACAACCTTCTTCTTGTAGACGTTGTTGGGCCTCCAAGTGCAGAGGTTTGTAGGACAGTAGCAAATTTCCCTCAAGTGGATGACCTAAAGTTTATGAATCCATGGGAGGCATAGGATGAAGATGGTCTCTCTCAAACAACCCTGCAACCAAATAACAAAGGGTCTCTTGTGTCCCCAGCACACCCAATACAATGGTAAATTGTATAGGTGCACTAGTTCGGCGAAGAGATGGTGATACAAGTGCAATATGGATGGTAGATATAGGTTTTTGTAATCTGAAAATATAAAAACAGCAAGGTAGGAAGTAACAAAAGTGAGCGAAAACGGTACTGCAATGCTTCGAAACAAGGCCTAGGGTTCATACTTTAGCTAGTGCAAGTTCTCTTAACAATAATAACATAATTGGATCATATAACTATCCCTCAACGTGCAACAATGAGTCACTCCAAAGTCACTAATAGCGGAGAACAAACGAAGATATTATTGTAGGTTACGAAACCACCTCAAAGTTATTCTTTCCGATCAATCCATTGGGTTGTTCCTAGAAGTGTCACAAACAACCCTAGAGTTCGTAGTAAAATAACACCTTAAGACACAAATCAACCAAAACCCTAATGTCACATAGATACTCCAATGTCACCTCAACTATCTGTGGGTTTGATTATACGACATACATCACATAATCTCAGATTCATCTATTCAAACCAACACAAATAACTTGAAATAGTGCCCCAAAGTTTCTACCGGGGAGTCAAGACGAAAACGTGTGCCAAACCCTATGCATAGATTCCCAAGGTCACGGAACCCGGAAGTTGATCACCAAAACATACATCAAGTAGATCACGTGAATATCCCATTGTCACCACAGATAAGCACATGCAAGACATACATCAAGTGTTCTCAAATCCTTAAAGACTCAATCCAATAAGATAACTTCAAAGGGAAAACTCAATCCATTACAAGAGATAGAGGGGGAGAAACATCATAAGATCCAACTATAATAGCAAAGCGCACGATACATCAAGATTGTGCTGAATCAAGAACACGAGAGAGAGAGAGAGAGAGATCAAACACATAGCTACTGGTACATACCTTCAGCCCGAGGGTGAACAACTCCCTCCTCGTCATGGAGAGCGTCGGGATGATGAGCATGGCCACCGGTGATGGATCCCCCCTCCGACAGGGTGCCGGAACAGGGTCCCGATTGGTTTTTGGTGGCTACAGAGGCTTGCGGCGGCGGAACTCCCAATCTAGGTTTCTTTTCGGGGGTTTCTGTATATAGGAATTTTTGGCATAGGTCTCACGTCAGGGGGGTCTCCGAGTCACCCACGAGGAAGGGGGGCGCGCCTAAAGGGGTAGGGCGTGCCCTCCACCCTCGTGGATGGCTTGGGACTCTTCTGGCCCAACTATTTTACTCCGGGGGCTTCTTTTGGTCCATAAAAAATCATCAAAAATTGGCACGTCAATTGGACTCTATTTGGTATTACTTTTCCGTAAAACTCAAAAACAAGCAAAAAACAGAAACTGGCACTGGGCTCTTGGTTAATAGGCTAGTCCCAAAAATCATATAAAATAGCATATAAATGCATATAAAACATCCAAGATGGATAATATAATATCATGGAACAATAAAAAATATATAGATACGTTGGATATGTATCAAGCATCCCCAAGCTTAATTCCTGCTGGTCCTCGAGTAGGTAAATGAGAAAAAATAGAATTTTTGATGTGGAATGCTACCTAACATATTTATCCATGTAATTCTCTTTATTGTGGAAAGAATATTCAGATCCATAAGATTCAAAACAAAAGTTTAATATTGACATAAAAATAATAATACTTCAAGCATACTAACAAGGCAATTATGTCTTCTGAAAATAACATGGCAGAAGAAAGCTTATCCCTACAAAATCATATAGTCTGGCTATGCTCCATCTTCATCACACAAAATATTCAAATCATGCACAACCCCGATGACAAGCCAAGCAATTGTTTCATACTTTAGTATTCTCAACTTTTTCAACTTTCACGCAATACATGAGCATGAGCCATGGATATAACACTATAGGTGGAATAGAATGGTGGTTGTGGAGAAAAAAAAGGAGAAGATAGTCTCACATCAATTAGGTGTATCAACGGGCTATGGAGATGCCCATCAATAGATATCAATGTGAGTGAGTAGGGATTGCCATGCAACGGATGCACTAGAGCTATAAGTGTATGAACGCTGAAAAAGAAACTAAGTGGGTGTGCATCCAACTTGCTTGCTCACGAAGACCTAGGGCATTTTGAGGAACCCCATTATTGGAATATACAAGCCAAGTTCTATAATGAAAAATTCCCACTAGTATATGAAAGTGACAACTTAGGAGACTCTCTATCATGAAGATCATGGTGCTACTTTGAAGCACAAGTGTGGTAAAAGGATAGTAACATTGTCCCTTCTCTCTTTTTCTCTCATTTTTTGTTTTGTTTTTTTGGGCCCTCTCTTCTTTTTGGCCTCTTTTTTGTCCGGAGTCTCACCCCCACTTGTGGGGGAATCATAGTCTCCATCATCCTTTCCTCACTGGGACAATGCTCTAATAATGATGATCATCACACTTTTATTTACTTACAACTCAAGAATTACAACTCGATACTTAGAACAAAATATGACTCTTTGTGAATGCCTCCGGCGGTGTACCAGGATGTGCAATGAATCAAGAGTGACATGTATGAAAGAATTATGAACGGTGGCTTTGCCACAAATACGATGTCAACTAGATGATCATGCAAAGCAATATGACAATGATGGAGCGTGTCATAATAAACGGAATGGTGGAAAGTTGCATGACAATATATCTCGGAATGGCTAGGGAAATGCCATAATAGGTAGGTATGGTGGCTGTTTCAAGGAAGGTAATGGTGGGTGTTATGGTACCTGTCGGTGTCAAAACCGGCGGATCTTGGGTAGGGGGTCCCGAACTATGCGTCTTAGGCGGATGGTAACAGGAGGCGGGGGACACGATGTTTACCCAGGTTCGGGCCCTCTCGATGGAGGTAATACCCTAATTCCTGCTTGATTGATCTTGATGATATGAGTATTACAAGAGTTGATCTACAACGAGATCGTAGAGGTTAAACCCTAGAAGCTAGCCTATGGTATGATTGTTGTTGTCCTACGGACTAAACCCTCCGGTTTATATAGACACTTGAGGGGGCTAGGGTTACACAGAGTCGGTTACAAGGGAGGAGATCTACATATCCGTATTGCCAGGCTTGCCTTCCATGCCAAGGAGAGTCCCATCCGGACACGGGACGAAGTCTTCAATCTTGTATCTTCATAGCCCAACAGTCCGGCCGAAGGATATAGTCCGGCTGTTCGGATACCCCCTAATCCAGGACTCCCTCAGTAGCCCCTGAACCAGGCTTCAATGACGATGAGTCCGGCGCGCAGTTTGTCTTCGGCATTGCAAGGCGGGTTCCTCCTCCGAATACTCCATAGAAGATTTTGAGCACAAGGATAGTGTCCGGCTCTACAAAACAAGTTCTACATTCCATCATAGAGACAATAACATTTCCACAAATCTAACCTGGTGACACGTTTGGCGGCACACCACGGCTCGGTTATTATCCGAACCGCTTTTCCCAACCAGCTACAACACGCATTGCGAGGCGGTTTTCTTGGCACGTCTTGTCGAAGCAGAGACCGTGCCCCCTTATTACGACATTCTCATCAATACGGATGTGGGTAACCCAACCGTGCCATCAATTACAGCGCGTGGGAAATAAGCAAGTTTTACTAGGCAGGTGGGGAGGCGCGTGCCCCTATAAAGGTACAAGGATTCCTCTTTTTACCCATACCCTCTTCCTCCTTGCTCATCCATTCTTGCGCACTCGAGCTACAACACCCAAGTTCGCGTCTTTCTTCTCAAACCACTCCAAGCATGTCCGGAGCGGGAGGCAAGTGGATGGTTTCCTCCATTACGGAGGAGAACATCACCAAGCTACGAGAAGCCGGATATCTAGCCGCGGACATCGCGCACCGGCTGCCGGATGCGGGGCAGATCATCCCTATGCCTGAACCCCATGAGAGGATAGTCTTCCTTACCCACTTTGTCTGCGGACTAGGGTTTCCCCTCCATCCGTTTGTCCGCCTGCTCATGTTCTACTACGGGCTGGATTTTCACGATCTGGCCCCCTATTTCATCCTCAACATCTCGGCGTTTATCGTCATTGTGCGAGGCATTCCTCTGCATCAAGCACCACTTCGGCCTGTGGCTGAAGACCTTCAATGTTAAAACGAAGGTGGTGGTCGGCCAGCAAGCGGAGTGCGGAGGCGCCATGGTGGGCAAAATGCCTAATGTCACCTGGCTCGAAGGCTCCTATGTGGAGACCATAAAGGGGTGGCAATCGGGGTGGTTCTACATCACCGAGCCGCGCGACACCAACTAGGTGGCGTCCCTCGAATGCCGATCCGGAATCCCCACGCGTCTCACCTCCTGGAAGGAGAAGGGCATGTCTTGGGGTTCATCGGTGGAGCTGACCAGACTCCAGAAATGCATCAGGAACATGATGAGCAAGAAAATCAAGCTTGTCAACGTGGTCCAGGTCATGCTCTTTCGCCGGATCCTCCCGTGTCAACGACGGGCGTTAAATTTGTGGGAGTTCGACCCGGCCGAGCACCAGACGCTGTGCGAGCTCTACGACACAACACACAAGGAAGTCTGGAAGGTGCTGTTCAAGGGTGCCGAGGTGCCTCCTCCCCTTACTGAGGACTGCGGACTCAACGCAAAGCGCCATGGCAATCCGGTAAGCTTTTTATATCTCATAGGGTGTTTGTTTTCCCCAGATTAATCATGTGCGAGATCTAAGTCTCCATGCCATTAACAGGACTGGGTAGAGATGGCGGAGCTGGTCGATTGCCCAGCCCCCCTGCCCGAGGATCCAGCAGATACTCTCCTGACCACGATGCTGGTTCCGGCGCCTTACGAGGTGCCGACAAAGAAGGCCAGGAAGAAGGCCAGGGGGACCCGAAGGGTCTCCGGCGCGCGGTTGTGTCAAACTCATCATCCGAACACTCCGAGGCGCACTCCTCCAACGAAAACAAGGAGGAGGAGGAGGAAAGTTCTCCCCTCCCAACCGGGGAGACAAGAAAAGGAAGGCCGCCCAAACCGGGGAGGCCGAAGGGTCCAAGAAGAGAAGGACTCTCCTTCCAGACTACTCCACGACCGCCGCCTACAGCGACGATAAGTGGTTACCCAGGGACAAGCCCGTGGCAAAGTCATAAGTATCCGGATACCATAGTAATTCACGATATGTTTCTATTGCACTACTTCACCTTACACCGAACATGATTATGCAGTCCGTCCCGAGCCCATATCAATGTATCCTCGTCGGACGGTTCTTTGGACTCGTCGGATATGAATAGTGACTCACTTCCGACCGCCTCCACCCCTCGCCCCACGGACAACATTGAGGTGTTGTCTCAAAAGGCACCAGGCCGAGGGGAGGTAGTCCTGGCGGCGCCTCAAGGCGACCTTTCGGACCCTGGGCGCAAAGGGAGCAAGACTCCCACAGGCTCCAGGTTCGGAGCCCAGCCGAACACAGCGCCGGAACCTCCGGTGGTTCCGGACACTGGCAGGCGACCCCCCGTTAAGAGGGGCAAGCCGCCCGTGCCGGTGACCTCTGTCCATCCAGAGGCACTGGACAACTTGCTGGAAGCACTTCACGGCGCTTCCATCGACGAAGAGCACCGCACTATCATGAGTGCGGTGATCGAGAAGGTTCAGTCCACCAAAAGCGGACAAACTGAAGCTTGTGCCAGCCTCCTAACAGGCTTTCAGGTATGTAATCGAAATATGGGAAAATATTACCATATAGACAGTAGCCCCTGATGCTTTGTTTGGCGTTCACGAAGAAATGCCGAATAGAGGATCGAATAATAATCACAGGAGTCTAATCATAATATGTCTATGTGGATATGCAGGCTTCACTGTTGGCCGCTGCCGCACATACTGCGGAGGTCACTGCACTGAAGCAGGACCATGAGTGGTCCGAGGAACAGCTCGGCCTTGCCAAGAGGCAGCTCGAGGAGAGCAGAGGTAAGCAATACCTTGTATATTTATTAGAAAGAAATATGGTTGTAAAATAATAGGATCATCATGAATTTTCCAGGGGCCACGAACGAAGTGGCGACCCTGAAAAAGGCGCTGTCCGAGGCTGAAAACAAGGCGGCCCAGGAGCGCATCGAGCGAGAAAAACAAGAGGCCCGAGTAGGCGAGGTGCAACAAGAGCTCCAGGCTCTCGTCAAGAAGAACGAGGCCTTGGAGCTTGACTCTAAGACACGAGAGTCCAAGCTTGCAAAGGCGCTCGACAGCGCGAAACATGCCAAGGCCAAAGCCCAAAAGGCCCTCCAGGAAATTGAGGCGGTTAAGAAAATAGCAGCTGATATGGCCACGAGTCTCTCTGATATTACCATTGTTACTGCTGCTCAATAAAATATATTCATTGTTGCCGTGCATCAAGAAAAGATGGATGAAAAATGTTGCTCTAGTTGAAGGTACATACATGCATACCATCTCCTTCATGGAGATGCACTCACATAAGAAAGAGGGGGTGTTTAACATGCATGCATGGTCTAGGGAGAGGTGCCTATGCGTGCATGTAGGAGGCGACCTGAACACTAGTACATTTGAGCCAGAAAACAAAAGAGATAAGCCAGATATACGGAGTCCGGGCTGGTTTAAAGAAGTGGCGGTGCATATTGATTTTCTGTTTCTGTTCCTACCTCGTAAGGAAAATATTACTGTTGTAACTAGGGTTGCCAGATCATGGGATTATCTTTGTTTATGTGCGTTAGGTTGGGGGCCACCGAACGGAGCAAAGTCACAACGGAAAAGGTGGCACGCATAGATTCCATCGTATCTATAGTTTAGGTTATTTTGGTAGTTCTTATATTTGCCGAGATGTAAAAGGCAATATCCATTATAAAGAGTCCAGGTTAGTTTGTTTTCATTATTTGATTTCCAAGTTAGTTTAGGGTGTCCGGCCATCATATAAGGCAAGTCAGTACGTGATGTAAAGGGGAGGTTATTTTGAGATGAATTAGACACCGTGTGTGTTTCGGCCGCCGGCTATTATTGAGTTTTGAGAAATCTTGTCAAAAGTCTCTACTGGCGTGTGAGTTCCTGCGACGCGACGCGTAGGAGATTACAAGCTGAACCTATATGGTTCGTCCATGTTATTCCTTTAGATCGAGGGATTGGCGTGTTGTTTCTGTGGGATTTGCGAATATCTTCGTAAACCCGCGACTTGTTCTTGCTGCGATGGAGGTTTGTGCCGTGAAAGATCGGGCCAACAACGAATCGACCCTCGTCTCGAGGTTCTCTCCTCATCAAGTGGTATCAGAGACCGGTGTTTCTCACGGCACTTCTGAGGAGACAGCCGGCGCGCCGTCACCAATGAGCTACTAGAGGCTCTCCGGCGACTTTTTGCTCGAAGAGAAAGGATATGGTGCTGGACTTTTCACACCTATTGTAAAGTGGGAGAGAAAGTTTGCGCCACGACGATCGACGACGATAGTTCGATAAACGCAGTTGGCATCGGCATGGTGGAGAAGCTGGAACTATTGACGACACCACATCCACGGCCATACTCACTGAAGAGGTGCTACGACAAGCTCGACATCACACACCAAACTACGATACTATTTTCAGTCGGCAAGTTTTCATGTGACGTTTTGTTCAATGTAATTCCGGTACCGCTGATTTCATGTCATATGCTGTTGGGAGAGCCATGGTACAAGAAAAACAAGGATGCACACGACTATCTCGCCAACACGTACACTATCGAACGGGGTCAAAATATGTTCTCATGTCCGCGGAGAAGAAGTTGTTCAAGAGTTGGAGGAAAGAACGACTGCAGAGGATGATGGAAGTAGAAACAAAGAAGGAAGTCGAAGCTGCTAATGTTTTCCAGCCGATGTACAATTTGCAGACCATGTTTGTTCTATAAAGTCTGACCCGAAATCGAGGACGGTTTCGCTTAAAGGGAGGGAGGATGATATGGCCACGAGTCTCTCTGATATTACCATTGTTACTGTTGCTCAAGAAAATATATTCGTTGTTGCCGTGCATCAAGAAAAGATGGAAGAAAATGTTGCTCTAGTTGAAGGCACGTACATGCACACCATCTCCTTCATGGAGATGCACTCACATAAGAAAGAGGGGGTGTTTAACATGCATGCATGGTCTAGGGAGAGGTGCATGTGCGTGCATGTAGGAGGCGACCTGTACACTAGTACTTTTGAGCCAGAAAACAAAAGAGATAAGCCGGATATACAGAGTCCGGGCTGGTTTAAAGAAGTGGCAGTGCATATTGATTTTCTGTTTCTGTTCTTACCTTGTAAGGAAAATATTACTGTTGTAACTAGGCTTACCAGATCATGGGATTATCTTTGTTTATGTGCATTAGGTTGGGGGCCACCGAACAGAGCAAAGTCACAACGGAAAAGGTGGCACGCACAGAATCCATCGTATCTATAGTTTAGGTTGTTTTGGTAGTTATGATATTTGCCGAGATGTAAAAGGCAATATCCATTATAAAGAGTCCAGGTTAGTTTATTTTCATTATTTGATTTTCAAGTTAGTTTAGGGTGTCCGGCCATCATATAAGGCAAGTCAATACGTGATGTAAAGGGGAGGTTATTTTGAGATGAATTAGACACTGTGTGTGTTTCGGCCGTCGGCCATTATCGAGTTTTGAGAAATCTTGTCAAAAGTCTCTACTGGCATGTGAGTTCCTGCGACGCGACGCGTAGGAGATTCCAAGCTGAACCTATACGGTTCGTCCATGTTATTCCTTTAGATCGAGGGGTTGGCGTGTTATTTCCGTAGGATTTGCGAACATCTTTGTAAACCCGCTACTTGTTCTTGCTGCGATGGAGGTTTGTGCCGTGAAAGATCGGGCCAACAACGAATCGACCCTCGTCTCGAGGTTCGCTCCTCATCAGCGGCGAGTAAGGCATTCATTATGCAAAGCAAGCACATGAAAGAAAATGTCTTTTTACTTACCCGAGTTCGGACCTCTTCAGGAGCGTTCGCAGATCTGCCCCGCAGTGTGTCTGATGCCGCAGAGTTCTACCGGGCCGAGGAGGGGAGCTCGACGGAGAAGATGTTGTTGTCTCACTATACTGGGACCGAACACCCGATGCCCTTGAGCGACCAGCTGAAGCAACTGGTCAAGCTCCACAAGGCGGCCGAACAGACCATGAAGGGCCTTATAGTCCGGATGTGGCCTGGCGATCCCCTGCCCAACAGCTACTTCGGTCTGGTGAGGCGGCTTGTGTATGCCTGCCCCCAGTGTGAAGTTATCAAGCGGTCCGTCTGCATCGAAGGTGCATGCAGGGCTTTTGCCCGTGCGAAAGTGCACTGGGAGAAGATGGACGCCGAGAAGCTGGTGAAGGAGGGCCGCCGTAGGGCAAGGAGCATCGCCACCCCGAAATATATTATGACGGTGTCCTGAAGGGTGCCCACCTTGTGGCGGAGGAGTGTACCAAAGATGTAATTTTTGAATGAACGTGCTCACACTACTGGAATCAGCTAATTTGCCATCTGCCAGCTCTTTGCCGTCTGCTAGCTGACGGCAAAGCAGCTCTTTGCCATCAGCTACCAAAAAGCCGACGGCAAAGAACTGGCAGACGGCAAAGAAGCTCTTTGCCGTCCGCCAGATCTTTGCCGTCCGCTGGCAGATGGCAAAGAATCTTTGCCGTCCGCTGGCGGACGGCAAAGAGAGAGGTGGCCCCCACCCCCCGCCTGTTTGGGAAAAACTTAACGGGCCACCTCTTTGCCGTCCGCCAGCGGACGGCAAAGAGCCAAAGTGGCGGACGGCAAAGACAGGCGGACGGCAAAGAGGGCAGTATCTAACGGCCCGTGCCCCCCGCCCGCCTCTGTTCTCAACGCCCCGTCCCGCCCCGCGCCCCACCACGCACCCCCGCCACCGCCGCCCGCCACCCGCCGCCGACTCTTGCCCCTGCCGCCGCCCGCCGCGCGCCGCCGCCCCGGCCCCCACCGCCCCGTCGCCCCCACCCGCCGCCCCGGTGCCCCAGCCCCCCGCCGCCCCGGCGCCCCGCCGCCCCGCGCCCCACCGCGCCGGGCCTGGCCCCCCGCCGCCCCAGGCCGCCCCGCGCCCCGGCCAGCTCCTCCACCGCCCCGCCCCCTCCTCCACCGGCGCTGGTAAAGGTGAGCCCGGCCTCCTTTTTCTGTTTTTTTTCTGTTTTTTTTTCTTTTTAGTTTTAGTTTAGATTTAGTGTTAGGTTTAGTTTTAGGTTTAGTTTTAGTTTAGATTTAGTTTTAGGTTTAGTTTTAGGTTTAGTTTAGATTTAGTTTTAGGTTTAGTTTTAGAGAAAAAGAGGAGAGGAGGAGAAGAAGAAGAGGAAGAAGAAGAAGAGGAGGAGGAGAAGAAAAAAGAAGAAGAGGAAAAAGAAGAAAAAAGAGGAGAGGAGGAGAAGAAGAAGAGGAAAAAGGAAAGGAGGAAGAAGAAGAAGAAGAAGAAGAAGGAAAAAAAGGAAGAAAAGGAAGAAAAGGAAGAAGAAGAAAAGGAAAAAAAAGGAAAAACCCCCGACACGGCACCCCGACCCGACACGGCACCCTGACCCGACACCGCACCCCGACCCCGACCCGGCACCCCGACCCCTAGACCCCGACCCCGACACCCCGACCCCGACCCCGACACCCCGACCCCGACCCCGACACCCCGACCCCGAGCCTGACCCGACACCCCGACCCCGACACGGACACGGCACCCCGACCCCAACCCGACACCCCGACCCCGAGACCCCGACACTGACACGACACCCCGACACCGACACCCTGACACCACACCCACCTTTACCCCGACACCGACACGGCACCCCGACCCCGACCCGGCACCCCGACCAGACACCCCGACCCCGAGACCCCGACCCCGAGACCCCGGGCCTGACCCGACACCCCGACCCCGACACTGACACGGCACCCCGACCCCGACCCGGCACCCCGACCCGACACCCCGACCCCGAGACCCTGACCCCGACCGCGAGTCGGACCCGACACCCCGACCCCGACACCGACACGGCACCCCGACCCCGACCCGGCACCCCGACCCAACACCCCGACCCCGAGACCCCGACCCCGACACGGCACCCCGACACCGACAGGGCACCCCGACCACCGACACCTCCCGAAAATTAAGGTGTTCTTTGGCCTTCCAGAGGCCGACGGGGTCATATATTTGTGAATTATTAGTTAGGTCATATATTTTTCGATTTTGTTATGAAAAACATCATATATAATTGTGTTGATCGTGTGGTTTTAAATGTGCAGTTGTTTCATGGCTGCGAGGTTTGGTGTTTGACGACCTCGCCGTGCGTTTGACGAGCTCTTCCCCTTCGTTCGTGGGTGAGCACAAATGACAAGTCCTCCTCCCCCATTAATTATTTGATCTATTCCAATGAAACTTGATAGCTAGCTATATATGTGTCTGGAATCATCAGTATGCGTAACCAATATGTGTCTCCCGTTCAAAAGCGTCATAGTTATAAATATGCATGCATTTGCATATTTATAACCTTGATTCTTTCGAATTGTCCAACGCTATCCATGGACAGCCCGAGTATGTGTAGATTGGGTTCGTTTTCCCATATGCTTTGCTCCGGCCGACGCATATATTTCGTCAGTGCCTCCCCTGTTGTTCTCCGGGTACACATCCTCTCTGTTTATTGCAGAGACGTGTATCAGGAGAACAGCGGGGAGGTGCTGCCGAAATTTTGCGTCGGATCCGGAGCATAGCATGGGAAAATGAACCCAATCTACACATACACGGGTGGGATTAGGATCTATCATTACCTATTAGAGTGTAGGTTGCATGGACGTAATAAAATTGACAAAGTAGATCAACTGATGAATATATACATATGGTGAATTACATATATAATTGTTGTGTGTCCAGTAGCTCTGAAAGTCAAGATGAGTGACCGTGCTTGGATGTATACCGGTCACACTGGTCAGAACAAATGGAGCGCTGAATGGTTCACAAAAACTAAGGGGTTTGTGCAAGCCGCATTTGCAAATGGCCAAAAGAAAACCTGGTGCCCCTGTTTCCGGTGCGGCAATTGGGAAAAGAAGACAGAGGCTGAAATGGGCAAACACCTGCAGAAGAGTGGTTTTACGCCCGATTATACGGTGTGGACATTTCATGGTGAGTCTGCCCAACGTGACCGAGCTGAGGTGGATCGTCGTCGCACTGACGAGCATGGTACCGGGATGGAAAACATGGTGCAAGGCTATGATGATGCTCGGGATTCGGACGAGGAGATGGAGGAATCTGCAAAGGCCTTCAATGAAATGTTGGAGTCTTCGAAACGTCCGCTACACGAGCACACTGAGCTTTGTCAGTTGGATGCCATCTCACAAGTAATGGCTCTGAAGGCTCAGTTCAACTTGGGCAGAGAATGCTATGACGCAATTATGACAGTATTTGGACGCTTTCTACCCAAAGGCCATGTAAAGGTTGGGATGTCGTTTATGAAGTGGGCCTGCCAAACTAATCCAAATCTGAAAGGTTGGGATGACGATATTATGGCTCAACAGGCGACCCAAGTATTCTATCTACCGTGGGCCTGCCAAACTAATCCAAATCTGAAAGGTTGGGATGTCGTTTATGAAGTGCCGCCACGTGCTAGACTTTCTCCCCCAAAGGAAGAAGATTATGAACCTCACATTAACCCAGACACATATGAAGGAGAATTCTTCCAAGAGACACGTCTTTCCAAAAAGCGTTTCAAGAACCGCTATTCTTCACCCCAAAACATTGAAGTAGACAGCGACAATGAATCCGACATCACCCCAGAGGAGGAACAAGAAGAGCCGGAACAAGAAGAGGTTACTGCTGCGGATGACCTGTCAATGCTTGACCGATTACGTCAAGGTGGCCTTGCACATGTTGATGCCAATGAACCCTATGAGCCCGTCATTGATTATAGTGATGATGATGATTATGCATTTATTGATGATACTGATCGAGATTATTAGTAGTGTCAGGTATTACATTTTTTTATGTTGTACTTGATGATGATACACTTAAGTGATACAAATATTATTATTCATGTCGGTCTTTTTTTATGTTGTACTAATTTCGTTTACTGTTTGTCATGGCAGGTGTTGAAAGATGGTGGGCGCTGGTCGGGAGCGTGGTCTGAGGTCTTCCATTCCAGACGCACCTCTCCGCCGAGCGTTGCTGGACAGTATGGCCACACCGCCGGGCCCTTCTTCGTCGACCGCGGTGCCCAGCAGGGGACGAGGTAGGAAGAAAGGAGGTGGGGCACGTGGTCGTGGGAGAGGAAGTAGGGTGACTGCTACGGCGCCTTCCTCGCCGCCACCCCCAGCCGTTTCACCCGAGCACGTGACTGCTAGGGTGGAATCGTCAGAGGAGGAGGCTACACGGACTCCGGTCCACGAGCCTCCGGTCCACGGGTCTTGGGCCCACGAGCCTCGGGTCGACTGGCCTTCGGCCCCCGAGAGTTCGGCCCACGTGACCCCGGAGGAGCACACGTCCGGATGGGGTACCTGGCCGGATCAGCCCGAGGGTCCGAGTGGCCATGCTGATGATGGCGGGGAGCCGACTGATCTTGAGGAGGAGGGGGGCACCGTCTACCAGCGTGGTGCTACACGGCTCCCGTCCGTGCCGGTGACCCGTGAGCAGAGGTGGTTGATTTTCCCTGATGGGGAGAGGTACGTAAGTGCATTTAATATTTTTGTACCTTGTGCATTCACGTTTTTTCAAATAACTAATGCGTTGGCCTTGTCATGCTGCAGGGGTTGGGACCACCATCATAGTGTCCGCCGGCCCAACTCCGTCCTTGGAGTTCTTTGCCGGCAAAACTTCCCGGGGTTTGTCATGTTGCCTGGTGAGGGTCGGCTTCCAGAGCTTGGATTGAGCTGGGAGCACTACGTGGCTGCCCCGGCCCCGCCGGATGAGATTATCGATGGTGTCGTGTGCAACACGAGGGCAGACATGGTGATCAGAAAGTTCTGGGTAATTTCTCCTTTACACATTTAAAAATCTTCAACTAGCTAGTTATTAATTGTACTAATCAATATTGTCTCATTTGATCGCAGACATTCTACAGGTGTGAGGAGGGATACGAGGAGGACACGGCACATGTTATCGAGAACGTCTGCAAGCGCCTACTCCAGAACTTACGGCACGAGGCTCGGGTGCAGGCTGTTCGAGACTACTACGCCTTGCGTGGTATCAAGAAGACCAAGCCGGCGTGCCGCGATAAGTTTCTGAGTAAGGAGCAGTACATGAAGGTAATTCTTAAGGCCTTCTCTACTTAAGTTCCTTCATTTAGTAATTGTTAGCGGTAGCGCTCAAGTTTCTATTTGCTAACTTAGGCGCCTCCGAGATGGTGTGCGGATCGGATGGATTGTTGGGAGGTGTTGGTCGATGAGTGATGCTCACAACGATGGCTAGCCCTCCACAAGGAGGCCAAGGACAAACGTGCCCAAATGGAAGGTGTGCCACACCATCAAGGCAGCTCCAACTTATATCAGTTCGGGCGCAACTGGGTATGTGGTTTGCTTCATGATTCATGCAATTCATTCATCATGCTAGCTTGAGCCCTTTAATTACTAATTTTCATTGTTTCTCTCTTTCAGGCACACTACAATAAGGCGGATAAGGTGCCAGAGGTGTACGACCTGTATGCCATGGCCCACACTGCCTCTTTCAAGAAAGTCAAGGCTTTCTCTCAGTCTGACCTCGATGATGCAAACAACTTCACCAACATCTCCTCCCACAACAAGCTCGTGAGATATAGAGATGAGGGGAAGGCGAGGAAAGGGGAGGACTTTAACCCGAGCCAGGGTCCCATTGATCCAGAGCTGTTGATGATATCTGGTGGCGGGAGGTCCCATGGCTCCATAGCCATTGGAGATGGACTTATCCGTTGTCCTAGCACTCTCCCGGAGATCAAGGCGCGTCAGTCGAGCTCCGCTCCTGAGATAAGGCCTCGTGAACGGCCAGTGCAACTCGCCATCAAGGTTAGTGATACCTACTCAGTTATCTTTCTCCATTACATTGTGTGCGCTTCCATCAATGATTACAAATTGTCATGTGAGTGGTGTTGCAGGCTGCTATACAGAGTGAGAGAGATAGAACAGAGAAACTTCTGGCGGAGGCGGCGGAGAGGCAGCGGGAGTTGGAGGAGAGGACGGCAAAGATGATGGAGGAGGAGAGGGCACGGAATGACATGCAGGCAAGGGCCATGTACGAGCTCCTTGTGGTAAGTTTCTTCTGCAGATTAGCCAAAACATTCATGTAGTGTTTGTCTCATTACTAACTAGTATGACTGAGTCGTCAAAACCAAATGTGCAGTCTGTGTGCGAGAAGGCAGGTCAGACCGCTCCGCCGATGCCAGTGATTGCTCCTGGGACCACGGTGAGTTTTATTTGAAAGGACATTACTTGCTAGTCTTAACATTTGAGTGTCATCATGCTAACAAGACATTGGAAATGATCTTTGGTGCAGCGTAACTCCAGACAAGCATTGCACGATCCTTCTCCAGCTACCGACACGAGCCACCACGCTCCTACACCTCCTGGATCTTGGTAAGTTTATCTAGTGTTTTGCTTAACACATGCATAAAGACCTAGACTTAGCTTTATTTCCTCCAATGCTTACCATAATGACCTAGACTTAGCTTTATTTCCTCCAATGCTTACCATAATGACCTAGACTTAGCTTCTTCTCCTCCAAAATGACTTAATAAGCTTACTGACCTCCAAAACCATCCATTTTACCTAAGTTATGTCAAAAATTGCATAATTAGCTTAGTTAGCTCATAGACGATCCATTTTACCTAAGTTAGCTCTAAAATGACCCATTTCAACTAGGTTAACTCCAAAATGACCAATCTTACCTAGGTTATCTCATAAACGATCCATTTCAACTAATTTAGCTCATAAACGATCCATTTCACCTAGGTTACCTAAAAAACGATCCATTTCACCTAAATTAGCTCTTAAATGATCCATTTCACCCAAGTTAGCTCAAAAAGATCCATTCCAACTAAATTAGCTCATAAATGATCCATTTCACCTAAGTTAGCTCAAAAACGATCCATTTCAACTAAATTAGCTCAAAAATGATCCATTTCAACAAAGTTAGCTCAAAAACGATCCATTTCAACTAAGTTAGCTCAAAAACGATCCATTTGACCTAAGTGAGCTAAAAAACGATCCATTTCACCTTAGTTGCCTCAAAAACGATCCATTTCACCTAAGTGAGCTAAAAAAGATCCATTTCTAACTTTCTTATTTTGCCATTTTGCAGATTTCATTATGTGCTGGATGGAGTGCTTGTTCTACTCTTCTTGTTCTTGTCTTCTCATTCTAGTCACCTTAGCTATGGAGTGCTTGTTTATGTATGGATGGAACTTCTTTATGTATGAAATGATGGATGGAACTTGTTTATGTATGAAATGATGGATGGAACTTGCTTATGTAATATGTACGGATGGAACTTGCTTATGGACTTGCTTATGAATGCCTGTGAAATACATGAACTTGCTTATGAATGCCTGTGAAATATATCTATATGTCATATATATTTTCTGTGCAAATTGTGGGATTTAATAAAAAACAGAAAAAAAACCCAATATGCAGCCTCTTTGCCGTCCGCTGCTGACGGCAAAGAGCTCTTTGCCGTCGGTGGCAGACGGCAAAGAGCTCTTTGCCGTCAGCAGCGGACGGCAAAGAGGCCACGTGGCAGGCAGCTGTGCTTCCTGGGAGGCTGACCCATTTGGCCAGTTTGCCATCAGTGGCAGACGACAAAGACTTTGCCATCAGTGGCAGACGGCAAAGACTTTGCCATCAGTGGCAGACGGCAAAGACTTTGCCATCAGTGGCGGACGGCAAAGACTTTGCCATCAGTGGCGGACGGCAAAGACTTTGCCATCAGTGGCAGACGGCAAAGACTTTGCCATCAGTAGCAGACGGCAAAGACTTTGCCATCAGTGGCAGACGGCAAAGACCTGCCGTTAGCCACTTAACGGACTGACAGCGCAATTATTGCCATCCGCTCTCTTTGCCGTCTGCCCTGCTCTCTTTGCCGTCTGCGGCGGACGGCAAAGACTTTGCCATCAGTGGCAGACGGCAAAGTAGCTGTTTACCGTAGCCAACGTTGCCGGAGCCTTTTGCCGTCCACAGCTGACGGCAAAGGCCTTTGCCGTCCGCTGTTCATGCCTTTGCCGTCCGCCATGGCAGACGGCAAAGTAGCTGATTCCTGTAGTGTCATGTGATCCTGTAATGTGAAAACTAGTTCATTTGCATTATGCAACGCTTTTTGAATTTAAAATATTACCTTCTATGCGGCCATTTATCAAATCTGAGAGTTGGCCAGTCGTAGGCTTCTGCCCCAATGCAGCTAGTGCTGGGGTCTTCGGGATAAATCTGAGCACTCTTTTTCCCATTTTTGGGTCCTTCGAGGGATGTGCTCAGCGCAACGAACCAGGCAATCAGACTATAATGCTTTATCAATCTCACTTGGCCATAGAAGTCTACAATTTTAAATTTTGGCGAAGCCCCTAGTATTCGGAAGGCCGAATTTGGGGCGCTATATACACCTAAGTCGGACAAGGCCGACTCCTCGCCTGAAGCGGTAAAAGTCTTTAAGGACTTGAGACCTCTCAAACAGCGACCAGCTCTCGCCTCATCATGACAGTCAGTTTTGGCTTTATCTACTGAGGTGCTCTTCCAGAAGAACCGGGACACAACCGCAGTAGTTCTCCCAGTGCTACCTTAGCCGATATAGCGGAACGTAAGGTACCAAAACATGGGAGCCGGGCAAACCCAACTATGGACCCAAGACATGATTCGGAGCTGATGATATAATGCTATAAGTTCGGGGTGCCGCACTGTCGAAAGTGTTCGGACTTCTCACACCGTATTATGGGGTATAAGAAAGCCCCTGGCGTTCTGGCCGTACCAGAATGTACGGGTGCTAATTGTTGTAAATAAACATATATAAAAATGAATAGATAATGCAATAATAGACTAATGATGTGCATTGTTATTTAAAGAATACGTCGAAGCATACCGATACAAGTAGTGCAATAAGCAAAAAATAGGACTATTTGACATGTCCTATCCAAGGGCAAGCTGCGGACTGGTATTTAAAGCAGGTATTTCGCTCGTTATCAGAGACCACCTGGGGATTCCATTGTACGACGTAGCTTCCTGCCTCCTTGGTTGTTGTATTTTGTGTCCGACAATCGCACTGCCGGATAGGGCTTCCAGAGAGTAAGGTCCTGAAAGAGGAAAGAATAATGAAGGTGGGCGGCCCCTAGGGAGGTTGAGCCGCATTGTGGGGGCGTGCCCTGATCGTGCCCCCGCCTATACCCATGGTATTTTCAATGTGTAATTATGTACGCGCGGCACGGATTTCGCCGTTTGACTGGGACTAGGGCGGGGGCCGAATTGCTAGGCGAGCTCTGAACATGCTAGGCGATCCTATTGCAGGTTACTCCGGACTCGCTTGATGGTGTCCGGGGGCTTTATCGCCGAATTGGCGGATTGCCTTAAGAGGCTGCTTTGTGCTTCTACTGAGAGGGCCTTAGTGTGCTCCTACGTGCGGAGCGAGCGCTCTGTGTTTCCATTGACTGTTATGACCCCCCTAGGTCCTGGCATCTTGAGCTTGAGGTATGCATAGTGCGGTACCGCATTGAATCTTGCAAATGCAGTTCGCCCGAGTAGTGCGTGATAGCTGCTGCGGAACGGGACGATATCGACGATTAACTCCTCGCTTCAGAAGTTGTTTGGAGATCCGAAGACCACTTCCAGTGTGATTGAGCCCGTGCAATGGGCCTCTACACCTAGGATGACGCCTTTAAAGGTCGTTTTTGTGGGTTTGATCCTCGAGGGGTCTATACCCATTTTGCGCACTGTATCCTGATAGAGCCGGTCCAGGCTGCTACCACCGTCCATAAGGACTCGAGTGAGGTGAAATCCGTTAGTGATGGGGTCGAAGACCAATGCGGCAGATCCGCCATGACGGATACTAGTGGGGTGGTCCCTGCGATCGAAGGTGATCGGACAAGAGGACCATGGGTTGAAATTTGGGGCGACGGGCTCCATCGCATAGACGTCCCTTAGTGCACGCTTCCGTTCCCTCTTGGGAATGTGGGTTGCGTATATCATGTTCACCATCCTCACTTGTGGGGGGAACCTCTTCTGTCCTCCCGTGTTCGGCGGCCGGGGCTCCTCCTCGTCGTCACTATGCAGTCCCTTGTCCTTGTTTTCGGCATTTAACTTGTCGGCCTGCTTGAACACCCAACATTCTCTGTTGGTGTGATTGGCTGGCTTATCGGGGGTGCCATGGATTTGACACGAGCGATTGAGTATGCGGTCCAAACTGGACGGGCCCGGAGTACTTCTTTTGAACGCCTTTTTCCGCTGAACGGATTTAGAGACACTGAATCCGGCATTGACTGTTGTATCCTTGGCATTATCGCCGTTGTTGCGACGCTTGTGTCTGCTACGACGAGGTCTGCCGTTACTATCCTTGGTATCTGAAGTGCCAAGGTTCCTTGATATGTTGGTGTTGCGAGCCAGCCAGCTAACCTCTCCCGCGCAAAAGTGGGTCATGAGTGTCGTGAGGGCTGCCATAGACTTCGGCTTCTCCTGGCCGAGGTGCCGGGCGAGCCACTCGTCACGGCTGTTATGCTTAAATGCCGCTAATGCCTCTACATCCGGACAATCGACAATTTGATTTTTCTTGGTTAGGAACCATGTCCAGAATTGCCTGGCCGATTACCCCGGCTGCTGAGTTATATGGCTCAAGTCATCAGCATCCGGTGGTCGCACATAAGTGCCCTGGAAGTTGTCAAGGAATGCATCCTCCAGATCCTCCCAACAGCCAACGGAGTCTGCTGGCAAGCTATTCAGCCAATGACGAGCTGGTCCTTTGAGTTTTAGCGGGAGGTACTTGATGGCGTGTTGATCATCACCGCGGGCCATGTTGATGTGGAGGAGGAAATCCTCGATCCATACCGCGGGATCTGTTGTACCATCATATGATTCGATATTTACGGGTTAAAAACCCTCTGGGAATTCATGATTCATTACTTCGTCAGTGAAGCATAGAGGGTGTGCGGCGCCTCTGTGCTGGGCTATATCACGACGCAGTTCATATGAGTCTCGTCTGCTGTGTTCGGCCCGGCCGGATTTACTTGTAGTGTATCCGGCGTGACGGTCATCGTCCCGCGTAGGTGCGTGCCCCCGTGATCCGTATATCGATCTTGCGTGTTTTCCCCTGTTCTCCAATACGTCTCGCAGGTCCCGCGTGTTGCCCCGGGCCTTGGTATTTTTGTTTGAGTGGCGGCGGGGTGAAGGCTGAGCTTCAGGCTGAAATATCTCTCTGTCTCGGCCACGAGGTGGTCGATCAGCCGCATCGTACGCTGGTAATGTAGGTTTCAATGCTTCCTCCTCGAGTCGGTGTAGCAACCAGCGCTTTGGGTATCCCTTGGAGGGGCGTCCGAGTTCATATTTCTCGGTCGCAAGGACTTCAGTCCATCTGTCTGCTAGCAAATCTTGATCAGCTCGAAGCTGTTGTTGCTTTTTCTTCAGGCTATTTGCTGTGGCTATAAGCCGGTGCTTAAAGCGCTCCTGCTCGACGGGATCCTCAGGCATGATAAATTCTTCGTCGCCGAGGCTCACCTCGTCTTCAAAGAGAGGCATGTAATTGTCATCCTTCGCTTCTTCGTCTGCTGCCCGCTCAGGAGGGCTGGCTTGGTCATACTTCCCACTCTAAATCTTGCTGGAGGGGATTGTCATCGTCTTTGGTACTGTCCGGAGTGTTATTGTCTCTTGTGCCGGTATCACTACTTTTGCTATGGAGAGACTTAGAGCGGCACCGCTGACATCGGCGCTTGGGTTGCTTCTTGGAGGGGTCATCCTCTGCTGTCCTATCGCCATTGCCTTCTTTGGGTGTATCCACCATGTATATATATCATATGATGAGGTGGCGGTCCAGTGCCCTGTGGGCAGTGATTCCTATTCGTCTCCTGCATCGTCGTCCATACCATCGATGTCTTCGGAGTCGAAGTCGAGCATGATGGTTAAATCATCGACAGTGACTACCAAGTGGGTGGTGGGTGGGGAGCGAATATCTTCATCATCCGCATCCCATCCTAGCCAGACATAGTTCGGCCAAGGTTCTTCTGACAAGGAGAGGGACCTTAACGAATTTAGCACATCGCCGAAGGGTGAGTGCTGAAAGATATCCGCAGAGGTAAACTCCATGATCGGTGCCCAATCGGATTCGATAGGCACGGACGCAGGCGGTTCGGAGCGTGTGGCCGGGGATGAATCCAATGGTTCGGCAGCACGTGCTGGCGACGGGTAAAGTCAGTATTCGGCTATATCGCCACTGAGAGTGCGGCCTCCAAGGCAGGGTCTATCCACCTGTCCTCGGATGGCGCAATTTGCTCCGGATCAAGGGCCGGAGTGGTTGCAAGTGTGATCTCCCGAACACTGTCCGACGGCAGAGCTAAATCATGCTCGTCGTGATTGTGCGACGCACCTGACATGGGCTCGAATGCGTCGAAGATCAAGTCTCCCCGGATGTCGGCGGTGTAGTTCAAGTTTCCAAACCTGACCTGGTGGCCAGGGGCGTAGCTCTCGATCTGCTCCAGATGACCAAGCGAGTTGGCCTGCAGTGCGAAGCCGCCGAATACAAAGATCTGTCCGGGGAGGAAGACCTCACCCTGGACCGCATCATTACCGATGATCGAAGGGGCCATCAAGCCTTACGGTGACGGCACAGTGGAACTCTCAATGAAAGCACCAATGTCGGTGTCAAAACCGGCGGATCTCGGGTAGGGGGTCCCTAACTGTGCGTCTTAGGCGGATGGTAACAGGAGGTGGGGGACACGATGTTTACCCAGGTTCGGGCCCTCGCGATGGAGGTAATACCCTACTTCCTGCTTAATTAATCTTGATGATATGAGTATTACAAGAGTTGATCTACCACGAGATCGTAGAGGCTAAACCCCAGAAGCTAGCCTATGGTATGATTGTTGTTGTCCTATGGACTAAACCCTCCGGTTTATATAGACACCAGAGGGGGCTAGGGTTACACAGAGTCGGTTACAAGGGAGGAGATCTACATATCCGTATTGCCAAGCTTGCCATCCACGCCAAGGAGAGTCCAATCCGGACACGGGATGAAGTCTTCAATCTTGTATCTTCATAGTCCAACAGTCCGGCCAAAGGATATAGTCCGGCTGTCTGGATACCCCCTAATCTAGGACTCCCTCAGTACCGGTGAAAGTTGCATGGCACAAGAGAGGCTAGCAATGGTGGAAGGGTGAGAGTGCGTATAATCCATGGACTCAACATTAGTCATAAAGAAATCACATAGTTATTGCAAAAATCTATTAGTTATCAAAACGAAGTACTATGCACATGCTCCCAGGTGGATAGATTGGTAGGAGAAGACCATCGCTCATCCCCGACCGGCACTCATAAGGAATACAATAAAAAAATAAATCATGCTCCGACTTCATCACATAACGGTTCACCATACGTGCATGCTACGGGAATCACAAACTTTAACACAAGTATCTCTCAAATTCATAACTAATCACTAGCATGACTCTAATATTACCATCCTCATATCTCAAAACAATCATATGGAATGAAACTTCACATAGTATTCAATGCACTTTATATGAACGTTTTTATTATATCCCTCTTGGATGCCCACCATATTAGGACTAAATTCATAACCAAAGCAACTTACCATCCTGTTTAAGACTCCCAAAATAATATAAGTGAAGCATGAGAGTTCATCTAATTCTTCAAAATAAAACCACCGCCGTGCTCTAAAAGATATAAGTGAAGCACTAGAGCAAACGACAAACTACTCCGAAAGATATGTGAAGATCAATGAGTAGTTGAATAATTATGTAACTATGTGAAGAATCTCTAACATTTAATAATTTAAGATCTTGGTATTTTATTCAAACAGAAAGCAAAACAAAATAAATAAAATGACGCTCCAAGCAAAACACATATCATGTGGTGAATAAAAATATAGCTCCAAGTAAGGTTACCGATGAACGAAGACGAAAGAGGGGATGCCTTCCTGGGGATCCCCAAGCTTAGGCTCTTAGTTGTCCTTGAATATTACCTTGGAATGCCTTGGGCATCCCCAAGCTTAGGCTCTTGCCACTCCTTATTCCATAGTCCATCGAATCTTTACCCAAAACTTGAAAACTTCACAACACAAACTCAACAGAAAACTCATAAGCTCCATTAGTATAAGAAAATAAAACCACCACTTAGGTACTGTTGTGAAATCATTATAGATCCATATTAGTTTAATATATAATTTATTCCAACTTCTCTATGGTTCATACCCTCCGATACTACTCATAGATTCATCAAAATAAGCAAACAACACATAGAAAACAGAATCTGTCAAAAACAGAACAGTCTGTAGTAATCTGTTTTGTTCAAATACTTATGGAACTCTAAAAATTCTTAAATAAATTGGTTGACTTGAGTAATTTGTCTATTAATCATCTTAAAAAAGAATGAACTTAAAATGACTCTTCTGCAGAAAATCACAGATAATCTCGTGAGCGCAAAGTTTCTGTTTTTTACAACAAGATCACATTAACTTTCACCCAAGTCTTCCCAAAGGTTCTACTTGGAAATTTATTGAAACAAAAGCTATAAAACATGATTGATACGGTATCTCAATCATGTGAACACACAAAAACAGTAGAGGTAAATATTGGGTTGTCTCCCAACAAGCGCTTTTCTTTAATGGCTTTTAGCTAGGCATGATGATTTCAATGATGCTCGCGTAAGAGATAAGAATTGAAACATAAAGAGAGCATCATGAAGCATATTACTAACACATTTGTTAGATGTGGGGTTCCGGCAAACCCTTAAGGTTCGAACACTTGGGTGTGCGCGAAGTCTTTCCCTCCTACCGATCTATGCCCTAGCTCGCTAAGATCTCGTGGACAAACTCGACGAACTCGCAACACAGAAAGACACGAGGTTTATACTGGTTCGGGCCACCGTTGTGGTGTAATACCCTACTCCAGTGTGGTGGTGGTGGATTGCCTTTGGGGCTGACGATGAACAGTACAAGGGAAGAACAACCTCCTGAGGTTGAGGTGTTCTTGTGGGTAGGCTCTCGATCGGGTTGGATCAAGCTAAGATTAGCCTGCCCCTACTATGGTGGCTAGCTCTACTTATATAGGCCCTGGTCCTCTTCCCAAATGTTGAGCGGGAAGGGAGCCAACAACGGCGGGCAAATTTGAAGGGGGACAGCTAGTACAAGCTATCTTGACAAAAGTGGTCTTCGCCTGCGAAAAGCTCTGGTGGTGATGCCGTCTTGGGCTCCACGATGACCTCCATCTTGCTGTCCTCCTGGTCTTGGTCTTGTTGCACCAATATGGCAAGCTTTGCCTGATGCCTCGGTACTCTTCTCCTGCGCTGGTCTCCTTAGCACCAAAGAGGAAATAAGGACGCTGCGCGAGCTGGCACCCGCCTGGCGCCCGCCTGGTGTCGTTCGTCATGGCTCACGTCACGAGAGCCTCGTGAGGTTTACCCCGCCTTGATATCTCCGCTCCTCGTGAGCCTGCCTGGCTAGGCCACTCTAGAGAAGGTCTTGCATCATCTTCCTCGCGAGGCTTGGACCATCGCGAGGGTCTTGGATGCCTTGTTGATGAAGATGGGTCGTATCGCCTGCTGGCTTAGCCACGCTGTGGGCCGCAGGCAGGCAAGTCTGGGGACCCCCGTTTCCGGAACACCGACAGTAGCCCCCGGGCCCAAGGTGCGCTCGGGCTTGGCTTTGCGGCGAAGCCAAGGGTCAAGTTCAGAGCACCGTGGGTCCCAAAATCTTGCGGCCTCGGTTGACGCGTGGTGGTTGATTGGACGTGGGCATCTCCGCTTCCCCACGCTGCCTCGGCAACTGCATGACTTGACAAGTCCCTGCGACATGCAAGGAAAACCATCATTACCTGCGATCGTGGGAGACGCCGGTTGTCCTTCCCCCGCTATAAATGGGGAGGGGGGGGGGCGGAGCCCCCGTCGCCCATCTCTGCCTTGCTTGCTTCTTCCTCCTTGCTTGTAGTGCCACCGATGGCGCCACGAAGGAAGTTCTCTGCCGTCGAGAAGGGGAAGGCCCCTCACGAGGGCACCGGTTCCCCGGCGCCCAAGCGCGGACGCGGCTGTTTGCGCAAGCACGCCGCAACCCCACCGTGGCCAACAGTCGAGGCGGCGCCGTGGCACGCGGAGGGGATCGTCCCAACCACGGTGGTCCAACTGACGAGGGGAGGCGCGCGATGGTGGCGCAGCCTCCCCGCCCGCGCTTCCATTTAGCGAAGGTGTCACTGGAGTTCGTCGTCTGGTCGGAGAACCCGGTCGGCAACTGGCTCCAGCTTCCACGCTTCTTTGTCGATGAACTGCCGACCCCTGCTCCAGGCGGGCTCTGGTTGCACGCAAATGGTTGCTAAAGCAAGGCCTCTTGGGTCGGAGTCGAGACTTCCCCGCGGGCAACATAGCCCTGGCCCGTGGCTGGCAGACGTACGCCCGCGCGCGCGGCCTGGGAAGGCGGTGTACGCTCCACTTCAAGTATGACGGCGGGTCGACCCTCTATGTGAGGGTGTTTGGGGAAGATGGTCGCTGTCGGCGTTCTAGGAACGGGGGTCCCCAGACTTGCCTGCCTGCGGCCTGCGGCGTGGCTCAAAGCGGGCCCAGCACGGCCCATCTTCATCAACACAGACCAAACACCCTCGCGAGGGGCCCAGCCTCGCGGGGCGGACGACACGGAGCTTCCTCAGGCACGGCCTCATCAGGCTGTCTCGCGAGGAGGCGGAGAGATCAAGGCGGGGCACCTCACGAGGTGCCCATGACGCAAGCCATGACGACCAAGGGCGCTAGGCGGGCGCCAGCCCGCGCAGTGTCCTCCCTTTCCACTTTGGTGCAAAGGGAGCAAGCGCAGGCGAGAGGATCAAGCAAAGGCACCCATTTCGGTGCAACGAGACCAAGACCAGCTCCGCGACAAGGAAGAGGTCACCGTGGAGCCCAAGCCAGCGTCATCACCAGAGCCTTTGGCAGGCAAGGACAAACTTTAGTCAGGATAAGTGTACCAGATGTTCCCCTTCAAAATGGCCAATTGTTGGCGCCCTTCCCGCTCAATATTTGGGGAGAGGCCCAGGGCCTTTGCCTATAAATAGGACTAGCCAACCCTGGGGTAGTGGGGTCGACACATCTGGCTAGAGATCAAGAATCAGAGAGAGAGAGAGAAGGGCGACTCAACCCCTCTAGCAGTTCATCGCCCCAGTCAAGAACAGGCCCTCGCGAGGCTGTTCTTCCTTGTATTGCTCATCATCAGCCCAAGAGGCAATCCACCACACCACCACACTGGAGTAGGGTATTACACCACATCGGTGGCCCGAACTAGTATAAACTCTGTGTCTCTTGTGCTATGTTTTCGATAGCTTAGATCCTTGCGAGGCGGAGGGGTACAGGTAGGTAGGAGGCATAATCTCCGCGCGCACCCCAGAGTTCGAACCTCAAGCGTCTGCCGGAACCCAAAATCCGACATTTGGTGCGCCAGGTAGGGGTGCGCCGGAATTCACTTTCCACCGCTCCGTTCTCCTCCGACCATCGCGTCCATGTCTGACGACCGACGGGCTCGCACTGGGCGCCGGGCCGCCCTCATCGCCCAGATGGCCCCCGTCGGCGGGCCTCCTCGCCGTTCCCCGGCACCCGCCGTCAACACCACCACCGGCCTGGCGGGGAACGGGCAGCAAGTGTCGTCTCAGCATCCTTCCGTGCGGCAAGACGGCCGCACCGCTACACCAACACCCCGAGTCGTCGCGGCCCTCCTGGGCGGCTCGCGGGCGCCGCCTACAAGTCACCACATCAAGTCGTTCGTCCGCAGGATCAGCGCCGCTTCCGCGCGGCAGGGGGCTCTCCCGGACAGGGCGACGCCCAAGGCCGGCCTGACCTTCAGCTCGGAGGACCACCCCTCCAACTCGGCCTGCTCGGGCGCGCTCCCCATGCTGTGCACCCCCACCATCTGCCAGGTGGCCATCACCAGAACTCTCATCGATGGCGGTGCGGGCCTCAGCGTGCTCTCGGTCGAGGCCTTCAACCTCCTCCGCATACCCGTGGAACGACTGCAACCCAGCCGGCCCTTCTCGGGCGTTGGGGGCGGATCATCCAACTCCTTGGGACAGATTAGGCTCCCAGTAACCTTTGGCACCTACAACAACTTCCGCACGAAGATGGTCGACTTCGATATCGCCCCCATCGGCCTCCCCTACAACACCATCCTCGGCTCCCCAGCGCTGGCCCAGTTCATGGCCGCGACACACCCGACGTACAACCTCATGAAGATGCCCGGGAGCAGCGGTATCCTCACTGTACACAGGGACACCGGAGACGCGCTGCGAGTGCTCAAGCTCGCCTTCAAGGCGGCAGCGTCAGTGCAGCCCACCGACTCGGAGGCTCCCGAGCCCAAGGGGCCTGCACCCACCAAGAAGAAGCAGTTGTTCACCCAAGACAAGGCAGAAACCAAGCAGATACCCGTCGACGAGGACGGGTCCACCAGCGCCACTTTTACCATAGGCGCCAACCTCGAGCCCGAGCAGGAGGAAGCCCTGGTCAGGTTCCTGCGCGTAAACAAGAAGGTATTCGCTTGGGAGCCGGACCAGTTGGCGGGGATCCCTAGGAGTGTAATCGAGCATCACCTCAACGTGTGCCCCAACGTGCGCCCCGTGAAGCAGAAGGCGAGGCGGCAGTCCATAGAGAAGCAGGCCTTCATCGTCCAAGAGACCCGGAAACTAGAAGCTGCGGGGGTCATTCACGAGGTCCGATACCCGGATTGGTTGGCCAACCCTATCGTTGTGCCAAAGAAGGGAGGCAAGGAACGCATGTGTGTCGACTTCACCAACCTCAACAAGGCATGTCTACAAGATCCGTTGCGGCTCACCCGCATCGATCAGATCGTCGATTCCACCGCGGAGTGCGACCTGCTGTGCTTCCTGGATGCTTTCTCTGGGTATCCCCAGATCAAGATGGCGGTAGAAGACGTCGAGAAGACAGCCTTCCTAACCCCGTGTGGGTTGTACTGCTACACATGCATGCCATTCGGGTTGCGAAACGCGGGGGCGACCTTTCAGCGGTTGATGCACATCACCTTGGGCCGACAGCTCGGGAAGAATGTCGAGGCTTACGTCGATGATATTGTGGTGAAGTCTCGGGAGGCCAAGACCTTGATACAAGACTTGGAGGAAACCTTCACGAGCCTCGACACGGTGAACCTGCGGCTCAACCCACAGAAGTGTATGTTCGGGGTCCCCTCAGGCAAGCTCTTGGGTTTCCTCGTGTCCCACCGAGGCATTGAGGCCAACCCGGAGAAGGTCAAGGCGGTCGAGGACATGAGCCCGCCCAAGACCCTCAGAGAAATGCAGAAGCTCACTGGGAGCGTGACCGCGCTAGGGCGCTTCATCTCCAGGCTGGGGGAGCGAGCGCTATCGTTCTTCCACCTAATGAAGAAAAAGGGGCCCTTTGAATGGACTAAAGAGGCCGATAAGGCATTCCAAGATCTCAAGAGGTACCTGACTAGCCCTCCGGTCATGGTGGCCCCGCGCCCTTAGGAGCCCCTGGTGCTCTACCTCGCCGCCACTCCTTACTCCGCCAGTGCAGCCCTAGTGGCGATTAGGGAGGAGCGTCGAATCAAAACCGCAGCTGCATCCCGGGACAAGACAGAGCAGGAACAAAGAAGGCCCACAGAAACCGCCTCGGCCGTTGAGGAGAATCAGCCGCCGCGGAGAAGCGCACTGGAGGTGGAAGGGGCTCCTCACCCAAACAGTCGGCCTCCTGAGGCCTCATCGCCTCCGGAGGCGCAATCATCTCCGGAGGGCGCCACAAGCATTGACACACCCAGCCTCGTTGAGCACCCCGTGTACTTCGTCAGCACGGTATTGCGGGACACGAGAGCACGGTACCCCATGCCTCAGAAGCTCCTCCTCGCACTACTGGTGGCCTCACGCAAGTTGCGGCACTACTTTCAGGGTCACCCCATCAAGGTCGTCTCGTCATACCCCTTGGAGAGGGTGCTCAGGAGCCCTAACTCGGCCGGAAGGGTCGCAGAGTGGAACATAGAACTGCAAGTGTTCCAGCTCGAATTCAGCACGACCAGGGTCATCAAGGGAGTAGCATTAGCGGATGTTGTGGCAGAATGGACGGAGGCACCAGGCCTCAAGGCCGACGAGGATCGATCCCTCTTCCCGGGGAGCGAGGCGCCGAAAGGCTGGGTCATGTACTTCGATGGGGCGTTTTCCAGGCATGGTGTTGGGGCTGGGGCGGTGCTTGTATCGCCCACTCAGGACAAGCTCTACAATGCAGTACAACTCTGTTTCTAGCAGGGCGAAAAGGTCTCCAACAACATAGCAGAGTATGAAGGTCTAATAGCAGACTTGAAGGCCGCAGTTGCCCTGGGGGTGAAACGCCTCACCATCAAGGGCGATTCGCAGCTCCTCGTCAATTTCTCCAATAAGGTGTACGAGACGAAGGATGAGCACATGGAGGCCTACCTTGCAGAGGTCCGCAAGATGGAGAAGCAATTCTGGGGGCTGGAGTTGAAGCATGTACCCCGTGGCACCAATCAGGAGGCCGACAACATCGCCAGACGGGTGTCCAGGCGGCTACCTCAAGAATCTGGCGTCTTCGAGGAACGGCTCTTCAAGCCCTTATCCCTGCCGTTGTTATCAAACACGGCTCAGCCTCGAGAAGAGCTCCCCCAGCCACCTGCCTCAGGAGCCCCGGTCTGTGGCCCGGCCTCAGGAGCGCGCCTGCTCCTGACGATGGAACCTCAGGAAGGATGCTGGATCACGGAGCTCCGGAGTTAGTTAACGCATGGGATCCTCCCGGAGAAGGAGGAGCAAGCAGAGCGTGTGGCACGGCAGGCCACGACATACTGCATCAAGGATGGAGAGCTCTACCGAAAGCGACCAAACGACGTATCCCTGCGCTGCATCTCCAGGGAGCAAGGGAAGGAACTGCTGGAAGACATACATGGTGGAGACTGTGGACATCATTCATCATCGCGGACCCTCGTCGGCAAGGCGTTTCGCAGTGGGTTTTATTGGCCCACCGCACTCAATGACGCCGTCAAACTAGTGAAAGCTTGTGAGGCCTGCTAGTTCCACGCCAAGAAGATCCATCAGCCAGCGGGCGGCCTGCAGACTATACCCCTTTCGTGGCCATTTGCAGGGGCTGGACATCCTGGGCCCGTTTCCTCGCGCGCCAGGGGGCTACCGCTACCTCTACGTCGTTGTGGACAACTTCACCAAGTGGTCTGAAGTAGAGGCCGTCCGCACCATCCCCGCGGGTTCTGCGGTCAAGTTCATCAGGGGCATCGTGAGCCGGTTCGGGGTGCCAAACCGCATCATCACAGACAATGGTTCGCAGTTCACCAGTAACCTCTTTAAAACATACTATGCTAACCTTGGGACGCAGATATGCTACGCTTCGGTGGCACACCCCTGAAGCAACGGCCAGGCGGAGCGAGCAAACGCAGAGGTCCTAAGGGGCCTCAAAACCAGGACGTTCAAGAAGAAGCTGGAAGCCTGCGGAAGAGGTTGGTATGACGAGCTTCCGTCCGTGTTGTGGTCCATCCGCACAACCGCAACCAAGCCGACGGGAGAGACCCCGTTCTTCCTGGTCTATGGAGCCGAGGCGGTCCTCCCTCACAAGGTCAGACGTCGCTCCGCGCGGGTCTTGGCGTTCGACGAGGCACAGCAGGACGCCATGCGGGGGATGGACCTCGTGCTGGGGGAGGAACGCCGCCGAGAAGCCGCATTGTGGGCGGCGAGGTACCAACAAGCGCTGCGACGATATCACTGCCGCAACATCCGCCCCAGAACTCTCAAGGTAGGAGACCTCGTACTCAGGCGGGTCCTCTCCAGGGAGGGACTGCACAAGCTCTCTCCCATGTGGGAGGGCCCGTTCAAGGTTGTTCATGTTTCCAGGCCTGGCTCCATGCGCTTGGAGACTCAGGAGGGGGTGCCAATCCAGAACGCATGGAACATCCAGCACCTCCGGAGGTTCTACCCCTGAAAAGGCCCAGAGCCTGTGAAGAAGGCGAACGCCTGTGACGATTATCCTTTTTGGGAAAAGGCCCAGAGCCTGTGAAGAAGGCGAACGCCTATGAAGATTATCCTTTTTGGAAAAGGCCCAGAGCCTGTGAAGAAGGCGAACGCCTGTGAAGATTATCCTTTTTGGAAAAAGGCCCAGAGCCTGTGAAGAAGGCGAACGCCTGTGAAGATTATCCTTTTTGGGAAAAGGCCCGGAGCCTGTGAAGAAGGCGAACGCCTGTGAAGCTGTCGCGTTTTGGAAAAGGCCCGGATCCTGTGAAGAGGGCAAATGCTTGTGAAGCTCGTTCCCCTCAAGAAAGGCCCAGAGCCTGTGAAGAAGGCCAACGCCTGTGAAGCTCGCCGCCCGTGACACTCTCACGTAATAATGAGTGGGGCTGTACACGCCCCGGAGTCTCAGGAGCGCCGGCCTCAGGCACTGGGGCTCCCTCCCACGCCCAGTGGCAGCACTTAGCTCCGCGCTGGTGAGAAGACGTCGAAGACTAGATTAGGTGTTTCATTTGCTTTCCGCAGTTGGCTTGTTTTCGTTCGAAGTTTTATTGGAGTTGTTGCCGCCTTTGACTTATGGTTCTTCGACTTTTTCACTCTCCTGCCTCGATTTCTCTTATGCAAGGCCTCGCGAGGGGAAGGGGCAGCCAAGCACCCTCACGAGTATTTCTGTCCTAGCCGTTCAAGGTCCCCCGACCTGGGTCCATTGCAGGAGCACCCCTCCAGTCCGTGCCCCACGGGCACCGTGATATGAACACAGGGCCTGGGTCGGTCGCCCCCCTCACGGCTGGGGTTGGAAACTATCTACACATCGGCACGATAGCGAAAGCAAAGCAATAATTAACAGCGATAACTCAAACACGCCCCCGCGGGGCCCCACGCTACAGACTTTTTCATGCAGGACAAAGGAAAAGGAAGAACAAATCAGGCGCAGCTCGCCTCACGCCGGCCTAGTGAAGACTCGAGCCGCCTCCAGGACTCAAGCAGACTCCCTCTCGTGCTTCACCGAGGCGCGACGGCGGGCAGACGCACCACCACCTCCCAGGCAGGTATGGCGGCGTGGGGGCTGACTGCGGCCACCGTTGGAAGAGTCGCCGCCTAAGGAAGAACTGGTGAAGCTTGGGGATCCCTGAGCACCGCCGACCACGCGAGCGCTGCCCTCTCCATCGTCGCCGGGACTGGGTTTCCGTCCGCGATCGTCGTCCTCAGGGCAGCACCCTGCGCGGCGACCATCTTCCCCGAACACCCTCATGAAGAGGGTGGCATCACCGTCAAACTTGAAGTGCAGGGTGCACCGACGGCTTAGGCCCCGCGCGCGGGCAAACGTCTGCCAACCGCGGGCCAGGGCCAGGCTCCCAGCTGCGGAGACCTCCAGTGCAGCCCATGAAGCCCGGCTGCAGCAGCCGTCTGCTTGAAGCCAGAGGCCACCCGGGGCACCGGCTGGGAGCTCGCCGAGGAGGAAGCGAGGAAGATGGAGCCGGGTGCTGGTCGGCTCCACCGACCACACAACAAACTCCGGCATCACGTCTGCCATGCGGGAACGTGGCCTAGGGGGGGGCGCGACCGAGGCGCGCCCCCCGGTCGCCGCTGCCCGCCTGTCACTGAGCTGGAAATCACCCCCATGATCATGAAGGGCTGTCGTCTTGGCCGCGGGATGTTTGCGAGGGCGCCCCCGGTCGCGCTTGGGCGGAGGAGAGGCAGGCTCAACCCGGCGAGCCTTTCCTTTCTCCACGGCTGAGAACCTCCTTGATGGCGCCATGAAGGAGAAGGAGAAGCAAGGGAGATGGACCGGAAGGGCGCGTGCCGTCTCGTACTTATAGCCGGCAAAGGCCAACCGTCAGCCTCCACGATCTCAGGTAATCATGACCCGTTTTGCATGCAGGGACTTGTCCAATCAGTGCAGACGCCGAGGCGTCATGGGGAAGCGGAGACGCCCACGTCCAATCAACCGCCACGCGGCGCCCAAGGCCGTAGGCTGTTAGGGCCCGCGGCGCTTCGCCCTTGCCCTTTCGCCTCCCTGCATGGCCAAGCCCGGGCGCGCCTTGGGCCCGGGGTCTACTGTCGGTGTTCTGGGAACGGGGGTCCCCAGACTTGCATGCCTGCGGCCTACGGCGTGGCTCAAAGGGGCCCCAGCATGGCCCATCTTCATCAACACGGACCCAAGACCCTCGCGAGGGGCCCAACCTCGCTGGGAGGACGACACAGAGCTCCCTCAGGCACGGCCTCATCAGGCCGTCTCGCGAGGAGGCGGAGAGATCAAGGCGGGGCACCTCACGAGGTGCCCATGACGCAAGCCATGACGACCAAGGGCGCCAGGCGGGCGCCAGCCCGCGCAGTGTCCCCCCTTTCCACTTTGGTGCAAAGGGAGCAAGCGCAGGCGAGAGGATCAAGCAAAGGCACCCATTTCGGTGCAACGAGACCAAGACCAGCTCCGCGACAACGAAGAGGTCACTGTGGAGCCCAAGCCAACGTCATCACCAGAGCCTTTAGCAGGCAAGGACCAACTTTAGTCAGGATAAGTGTACCAGATGTTCCCCTTCAAAATGGCCAATTGTTGGTGCCCATCCCGCTCAATATTTGGGGAGAGGCCCAGGGCCTTTGCCTATAAATAGGACTAGCCAACCCCGGGGTAGTGGGGTCGACACATCTGGCTAGAGATCAAGAATCAGAGAGAGAGAGAAGGGCGACTCAACCCCTCTAGCAGTTCATCGCCCCAGTCAAGAACAGGCCCTCGCGAGGCTGTTCTTCCTTGTGTTGCTCATCATCAGCCCAACAGGCAATCCACCACACCACCACACTAGAGTAGGGTATTACACCACATCGGTCGCCCGAACCAGTATAAACTCTGTGTCTCTTGTGCTATGTTTTCGATAGCTTAGATCCTTGCGAGGTGGAGTGGTACAAGTAGGTAGGAGGCGTAATCTCCGCGCACACCCTAGAGTTCGAACCTCAAGGGTCTACTGGAATCCGAAACCCGACAGTCGCCGCGCCGGGTGGTGCCCCGAGACGAACGACGGTGAGGAGGTGCTCGGCCTTGGTGATGGTCGTGATGAGGATGAGGGCGAGCCCGCCCTCGGCGGCGACTGCGTCTCTTCCAGCTACGCTGGCTCTTCCTCCGGCGACAGCTCCAGCAGCGGTGGCTATGACCAGCCGCCGCGCCCGCTTCAAAGGAGGCAGCGGGTCATCTCATCGCCGCGCATCCGTGAAGCGCGAGGAGGGGTCTGGCTAGGCTTGGGGCGCAGCTAAGGGCCTGCCTCCACGGATTGCTGCAACGCCTCTTTGTTTAGCTCTTTTTTCCTGCATAAAAAACGAAACCAGTATAGGCCCGGAGGGGCATGTATCGAACTGTGATTCTTTTTGGTTATTGCACTGTGCGTGTTATTCCCATGCCGTGTTGTTATTTTGCGCAAAGATAACTTAACCTGGTGCGTTTGTTACGCGCTTTCCCTCACGAGGTGTCTGTGTTCGCTCAGAAACTGCAAAAAAATCGTTAGAGGGTGCGCTAAAAGATTTGCCGTCCACCCGAGCCTTGACTTGGCGCTTTGTATCGTGGTACCCGAGGGGCACGGATTTAAGAGAGATGTGCCAGCTTTCGGGCTTGAACGATGGTGGCTCGCGAGAAGGCAGAGAGGAGAGAAAATGCTCGCGAGGGCACCTGCCTAGCCCCCTCGCGAGGTATGCAAGATAGAGAACATGAGCAAACCAGAGCCAAAAATTGCGGTAAAAGGCTAGGAAATCAAATCACAAATGAACACCAAGAGCAGCTTCGATTAAGGAAAAGCGAGCCAACTACGGAAATCAAATGAAAAGCTGCGTCCGACACCTAATCTAGTCATCAAGTCTTCTCACCAGCGCGGAGCTAAGTGCTTCCACTAGGTGTGGACGTGAGCCCTAGGGCCTGAGGCCGGCGCTCCTGAGACTCCGGGGCGTGTACAGCCCCAACTCATTATTATGTGAGAGTGTCACGAGCGGCGATTCTTCATAGGCACCGGGCCTTCTTCACGGGCTCTGGGCCTTTCTTCACAGGCTCTGGGCCTTGCTTCATAGGCTCTGGGCCTTTCTTCACAGGCTCCGGGCCTTGCTTCGTAGGCTCTGGGCCTTGCTTCATGGGTAGAACTTCCGGAGGTGCTGGATGTTCCAGGCGTTTTAGATAGGTGTCCCTTCTTGCGTCTCCAGGCGCACGGCGCCAGGCCTGGAGATGTGGACGACCCTGAACGGGCCCTCCCACATGGGTGAAAGCTTGTGCAACCCTTCCCTGGAGAGGACCCGCCTCAGGACCATGTCACCCGTCTCGAGTGTCCTGGAGCGAATGTTGCGGCATTGGTAACGCCGCAGCGCTTGCTGGTACCTTGCCGCCCTTAATGCAACTTCGTGATGACGTTCCTCCCCCAGCACGAGATCCATCCCCCGCGTGGCGTCCTGCTGCGTTTCATCGAATGCCAGGACCCACGTGGAGTGATGCTTGACCTCGTGAGGGAGGACTGCTTCGGCTCCGTAGATGAGGAAGAATGGAGTCTCGCCCGTTGGCTTGGTAGCGGTGGTGCGGATGGACCACAGCACGGACTAGAGCTCGTCGTACCAGCCCCTGCCGCAGGCCTCCAGCTTCTTCTTGAAGGTCCTGTTCTTGAGGCCCCTTAGGACCTCTGCGTTGGCGCACTCAGCTTGACCATTGCTCCTGGGGTGGGCCACCGAAGCGTAGCAGATCTACGTTCCAAGGTTAGCATAGTAGGTTTTGAAGAGGTTACTAGTAAACTGCGAGCCGTTATCTGTGATGATGTGGTTGGGGACTTCGAAGCGGCTCACGAGGCCCTTGATGAACTTGACGGCAGAGCCGGCCGGGATGGTACGAACGACTTCTACTTCCGCCCACTTGGTGAACTTATCGATGGCGACGTAGAGATAGCGATAGCCCCCTGGCGCCCGAGGGAATGGGCCTAAGATGTCTAGCCCCCAGACTGCAAATGGCCATGTGAGAGGGATGGTTTGGAAGCCCTGAGCAGGCTGATGGATTTGCTTGGCGTGGAATTGGCAAGCTTCGAAGGACTTCACTAGCTCGGCTACGTCGTTGAGTGCTGTAGGCCAATAGAATCCACTATGGAACACCTTGCTGACGAGGGTCCGGGATGACGAGTGATGCCCACAGTCCCCGCCATGTATGTCAATCAGCAACTCCCTTCCTTGATCGCTGGAGATGCAACACAGCGTGACGTCATTCGGTCGTTTCCTGTACAACTTGCCGTCTTGAATGTAGTATGCTGTGGCTTGCCGGGCCACGCGTTCCGTGTCCTCTTCCTTCTCCGATAGCGCCATGTGTGTCAGGTACTCCTTGAATTCTTTGGTCCAGCATTCCTCCTGGTGCTCGAGCGCCAAGAGCATCCGAGCTCCTGAGGTCGGGCCACAGGCCGGCGCTCCCATGACCGGAGGCTGTGGGAGCTCCTCCCAAGGCTGAGTAGTGCTTGAAAGGGGTGGCGTAGCTGATGGCTTGAAGAGCCGCTGCTCAAAGACACCGGGCTCTTATGGTAGCCACTTGGATGCTCTCCTGGCAATGTCGCCGACTTCTTTGTTGGTGCCTCGGGGCACGTGCTATAGCTCGAGACCTGAGAACTGCTTTTCCATCTTGCATACTTCCGCGAAGTAGGCCTCCATGTGCTCGTCCTTCGGCTCATACACCTTGTTGGAGAAGATGACGAGGAGTTGCGAGTCGCCTCTGATGGTAAGGCGCTTCACCCCCAGAGCTGCTGCAGCCTTCAGGCCAGCTATGAGGCCTTCGTATTCTGCGATATTGTTGGAGACCTTCTTGCCGTGCTGAAAGCAGAGTTGCATGGCGTAGTAGATCTTGTCCTGGGTGGGCGAGATGAGCACCACTCCGGCTCCCGCACCCTGGTGCGCGAAAGCGCCATCGAAATACATGACCCAGCCGTCCGGAGCCTCGCTCCCTGGGGAGGTGGACCTGTCCTCCCCTTCCTCAAGTGTCGGGGCATCCGTCCATTCTGCCACAAAGTCAGCGAGCGCAGCCCCCTTGATGACCCTGGTAGTGCTAAACTATAACTGGAATGCTTATAGCTCGATATTCCACTCAGCGACTCTTCCAGCCGAATTTGGGCTCCTGAGTACCCTCTCCAATTTGGGCTCAGCGACCTTGATTGGGTGCCCCTAGAAGTAGTGTTGCAGCTTGCGCGAGGCCACCAAGAGTGCGAGAAGGAGCTTCTGAGGCATGGAGTAGTGTGCCCTTGCGTCTCTCAGCACAGTGCTGACGAAGTACACGGGTGTTCAATGAGGGCTGGAGCACTATCGAGTCTGGGGTCCTGCGGAGATTGGTGCATCTCCTGAGGTGGTGGGTTTCCTGAGACTTGGCTGTCCTCGGGAGCTTTTGCCACATTGTCCTGCCGAGCTTTGTTCTCCCCAGCTGATGCCTTTGCTGCATCCTCTTGACCCTGCACCACTTCTACTCCGGCTTGGCATGGCGCGCCCTTGGCTTGGCGTTCCTCCCTGACCGCCACCAGCGCTGCGCTGGCGGAGTACGGGGTGACGGCAAGGTAGAGTACCAGAGGCTCAAAAGGCCGTGGTGCCACCATTACCAGAGGGCTGGTACGCTAATTCTTGAGGTCTTGGAAGGCCTGATCGGCCTCCGAGGTCCATTCGAACGGGCCTTTCTTCTTCATGAGCTTGAAGAAGGGTAAGGCGCGCTCTCCCAACTTGGAGATGAAACGCCCAAATGCGGTCACCCGTCCCGCTAGCTTTTGCATCTGTTTGAGGGTGTGTGGCGGGCTCATGTACTCGATGGCCTTGATCTTCTCATGGTTTGCCTCGATCCCTCTGTGGGACACGAGGAATCCCAGCAGCTTGCCGGAGGGGACACCAAACATGCACTTCTCTGGGTTAAGCCTCAAGTTCACCCGGCGGAGGCTCTCGAAGGTTTCCTCCAAATCTTGAATCAATGTCCTCGCCTCGCGAGACTTTACCACTATGTCATCGACGTAGGCCTCTGTGTTCCTCCTGAGCTGTCGCCCCAGGGCGATGTGCATCAACCGCTGGAAGGTGGCGCCTATGTTGCGCAGCCTGAAGGGCATACAGATGTAGCAGTACACCCCACATGGTGTTAGGAAAGCTGTCTTCTCCACATCTTCCACCGCCATCTTGATCTGATGATACCCTAAGAACGCGTCCAGGAAGCACAGAAAGTCGCACTCGGTGGTGGAGTCGACAATCTAGTCGATGCGCGGGAGCGGGAACGATCTTGGGGGCAGGCTTTGTTAAGGTTGGTGAAGTTGACGCACATCGGCTCCTTCCCGCCTTTCTTTGGCACTACAATAGGGTTTGCCAGCCATTTGGGATATCGAACCTCCCGAATGGCGCCTGCCGCCTCCAGCTTGCGTGTCTCTTGGACGATGAAGGCCTGCTACTCAGTGGACTGCCGTCTGGCTTGCTGTTTCATGAGGCGTATGTTAGGGCATACCCTCATAAGATGCTGGATCACCTCTCTCGGGACCCCTACCAGCTGATCGGGCTCCCACGTGAATATCTCCTTGTTCGCGCGCACGAACCTCACCAAGGCTTCTTCTTGGCCCAGGTCAAGGCCAGCTCCTATGGTGAAGGTGGCCCCCGAAGACCCATCCTCGTTGACCGGCACCTACTTGGTTTCTGCCTTGTCTTGGGTGAACAACTTCTTCTTCTTAGTAGGTGCGGCCTCCTTGGCCTTGTGGGTACCGGCGCCGGCCGGCTGTGCTGCTGCCGCGCTCTTGAAGGCGAGCCTGAGCGCTGCCACGGCCTCCTTAGTGTCCCCCTTGATGGTGAGGACGCCCTTGCTTCCTGGCATATTCATGAGGTTGTAGGACGGATGGGTCGCCGCCGTGAACTGAGCGAGAGCTGGATACCCGAGGATGGCATTGTATGGGAGACCGATGCGGGCGATGACGGAGTCCAGCAGCTCAGTGCGGTAGATGTCGCGCGTGCCGAAGGTGAAAGGAAGGCGGATCTGCCCTAGAGAGTGGGCAGTTCCACCACCCACTCCCGAAAAGGGCATTCTGAGGTTGAGCCGCTCGAGCGGCGCGTGAAGAAGGCTGAAGGCTTTTACGGAGAGCAAGTTGAGGCCGGCACCGCCGTCGATAAGGGTCTTGGTGACGGCCACGTTGCAGATGGTGGGTGTGCAGAGCATTGGGAGCATGCCGGAGCCGGCGGTGGAGCCGGGGTGGTCTTCTGAGCCGAAGGTGAGGTCGGCCTCTGGGGCAGCCCAACTTGGCGGAGCCCCCGGGCGCTTGGAGGCGGCCTCGATCTGACGGAGGAACGGTTTGACGTGGCAATCTGAAGGCGGTGCTTGAGAGCCACCCAGTAGGGCCGCGACCGTATGGTGCGCTGGCATCGCATAGAGATCGACGAAGAGGTCACGGAGTTCCCCCCAGGAAGCCACTGTGGATCCTGGGAGGTTGAGCAGCCAGGCGCGTGGCTCGCCGGCAAGGGCCATGGGGAACCAGTTGGCCATGATCTTGTTGTCCCCTCCAGCTTCGAGGACAACCTCCTCGTACGCCAGCAGGAACGGCGTCGGGTCTGCCGTGCCGTGGTAAAGCGGTGACATCTCTGGCTTGAAGTTGGTCGGCCACCGCACTCGGCGCAGGGCGGGGGCCAGGGCTCGGTACCCAGTTGCTCCGCTGTCGACGTAGGTCGCGGAGGTGGATGGCGGGGCACCCGCCATGGGAGCGAAGTGCGGCGGCACGGGGCGCATGTTGGTGGAGAGGAGCTCCGGCGCACCCCTACCTGGCGCGCCAAATGTCGGATGTGGGGTTCCGGCAAACCCTTAAGGTTCGAACACTGGGGTGTGCGCGAAGTCTTTCCCTCCTACCGATCTACGCCCTAGCTCGCTAAGATCTCGCGGACGAACTCGATGAACTCACAACACAAAAAGACACGAGGTTTATACTGGTTCGGGCCACCATTGTGGTGTAATACCCTACTCCGGTGTGGCGGTGGTGGATTGCCTCTGGGATGATGATGAACAGTACAAGGGAAGAACAGCCTCCTGAGGTGGTGGTGTTCTTGTGGGTAGGCTCTCGATCGGGTTGGATCAAGCTAAGATCAGCCTGCCCCTACTATGGTGGATAGCTCTACTTATATAGGCCCTGGTCCTCTTCCCGAATGTTGAGCGGGAAGGGAGTCAAGAACGGCGGGCAAATTTGAAGGGGGACAACTAGTACAAGCTATCCTAACAAAAGTGGTCTTCGCCTCCGAAAAGCTCTAGTGGTGACGCCGTCTTGGGCTCCACGATGACCTCCGTCTTGCCGTCCTCCTGGTCTTAGTCTCGTTGCACCAATATGGCAACCTTTGCCTGATGCCTCGGTACTCTTCGCATGCGCTAGCCTCCTTAGCACCAAAGATGAAATATGGACGCTGCGCGCACTGGCACCCGCCTAGTGTCGTTCTTGATGGCTCACGTCACGAGAGCCTCGTGAGGTTTGCCCCGCCTTGATATCTCCGCTCCTCGTGAGCCTGCCTGGCTAGGCCACTCCATAGGAGGTCTTGCATCGTCTGCCTCACGAGGCTTGGACCCTCGCGAGGGTCTTGGATGCCTTGTTGATGAAGATGGGTCGTGCGGCCTGCTGGCTTAGCCACACTGTGGGCCGCAGGCAGGAAAATATGGGGACCCCCGTTCCCAGAACGCCGACAACACTTAAGTCTAAGCCACTTCCTATGCATACAGATTTTGTGAGAAAACAACTTATGTGAACAATAATCAACTAGCATAGGAAGGCAAAACAAGCATAACTTTAAAACTTTAAGCACATAGAGAGGAAACTTGATATTATCGTAATTCCTACAAGCATATATTCCTCCCTCATAATAATTTTCAGTAGCATCATGAATGAATTAAACAATATAACCATCACATGAAGCATTCTTTTCATGATCTACAAGAATAGAAAATTTACTACTCTCCACATAAGCAAAATTCTTCTCATTCGGAATAGTGGGAGTATCATAAGAAACCCGAATACTATAAATTGTTTCCACATTAAAAGAGTAATATTCAGAAAAAGGGTAATCATAATCATGACAAGTTTTGTAAATATAATCATCACTACTTTTTATAACATAAGTATCATCACAATAATCATCATAAGTAGCAACTTTGTTCTCATCATAATTAATTGAAACCTCTTCCAAGATAGTGGAATCATTACTAAATAAATCATGACCTCGCCAAATCCACTTTTATAATTATCACAATAAGATTCAACATCCTCCAAAATGGTGGGATCATTACTTCCTAAAGTTGACACTCTTCCAAACCCACTTTCATCAATATAATCATCATAAATAGGAGGCATGCTATCATTATAATAAATTTTGTCATCAAAACTTGGGAGACTAAAAATATCATCTTCATTAAACATATCATCCCCAAGCTTGGGACAAACATTAATTGCAGCAAATAGATTCTCAAACATGTCATTCTCATCAAACATAGCATCCCCAAGCTTGGGCCTTTTCATATCATAAGCATAATCACTCTCATCATTAATAGTATGGATAGCACCAAGAGTATAGAAATTATCATCATCACAATGAGTAATAGGAGCAACATCATTTGGGAGGGGTACCTTTTACCTTTGCTTCTCCGTATTTTCTTTTTCTTCTTCACATTATGTGTGGGTTTAGTCCTCTTTTTGGAGCTCCTTATTAATGAGATTGGTTTAATAGAAGGCTCCTCCTCGTTACCTGATTCATCATAAGAAATAATAGGAGTATATTGGGAAGTCTCTCCCATTACATTAGTATTCTCTTCATCTTCTATTTGTTTTCTTGCCTTTATGTAATTGGCAATACAAGGATTTTCAATGCAATTCACCACACAATACATCAAAATTTCTTCTAGATCAAAATCAAAAACTCTCTCAAGGGCAAATTATGGAATATTCTTAGTTATACGTTTTTTTCTTCATAGCCCAAAAGCAAATTAAGTTCATTATGATGCGCAAGGGAAATCAAGTCATCACAATTTTTGGACACAATTCGATCATGAAACAATTTGCATTGGAGATTTAGATGATCATGTTCATTGCAAAGTTCACAAGGATGGCAAAGAAATTTTAAATTTTCAGCACAAGCATCTAGCCTCTCTTGCAACCATTTAGTTTCTAAATACTTATGCCTCTTGCAAAATCTATCTTCCCTATTTGGTGTGTACTTGCAAACTCTATGCACTCCACAAAAATTGACATGCTTATAAGAAACATTTTCATCATGACTAGTGCAACCATCATTAGTACTATGGATATTCAAAGAGTTCATACTAACAACATTGCAATCATGCTCATCATTCAAATATTTAGTGCCAAACATTTTAATGCATTCTTCTTCTAACACTTAAGCACAATTTTCCTTTCCATCATTTTCACGAAAGATATTAAAAAGATGAAGCATATAGGCACCCTTATTTCCATTTTTTGTAGTTTTATTTTATAGACTAAACTAGTGATAAAACAAGAAACTAAAAATTTTGATTGCAAGATCTAAAGATGTACCTTCAAGCACTAACCTCCCCGGCAACGGCGCCAGAAAAGAGCTTTATGTCTACTACACAACCTTCTTCTTGTAGACGTTGTTGGGCCTCCACGTGCAGAGGTTTGTAGGACAGTAGAAAATTTCCCTCAAGTGGATGACCTAAGGTTTATCAATCTGTGGGAGGTGTAGGATGAAGATGGTCTCTCTCAAACAACCCTGCAACTAAATAACAAAGAGTCTCTTGTGTCCCCAACACTCCCAATACAATGGTAAATTGTATAGGTGCACTAGTTCGGCGAAGAGATGGTGATACAAGTGCAATATTGTAACGCCCCGAGACCGACGCTCCAGAAGACTTCCAGATATTCTGAGTTTTGTCGTGTGTTTCTTTTGTGCTTGCTCTTTTATTTTTGCATTGCATCATGTCATCATGCCATCATGTCTTTAATCTTACCAACCCAACTAAATAAATTGCATGGATCTTCGGTCCATTAAATCGAGGGAATTCACATGGTGATTTCTCTTTATAACATATCCTCCTAATATTTATGGAGCTATTATAAATATTCCATTAGTTTGGAATTAACCATAACACACATGCATTTTCGTTGCATGCCTCTTCTGCTTCAAGTTTCGCCTCCAAACCTTGTCAATAATTTGTTTCTCCATCTATTGATGCTCCTCCTAAAATCTCAACATTTTTGGACCTTTCAAATGCCCACTTCTTTTTCAAACTCATTTGAATTTATTTCAAACGAGTTCGAAACTAGTCTTCACACACACGCTCACTTCTATTTTCTTGATTCAAGCTAATTTTTATGAGTCCGTGGAGATTATCCCCGTGCCCAACTCTTTCTCTAACCTTTCTTTTCTTCCCTTTTTCTTTCTCTTTATTTTCTGTTTTGAAAAGAGAATTAGAGAAAGAGAGAGAGAGAAGGAGCCCAGCAGCCTGGGCCTCCCAACCTCCCGCGCTGGCCCAAGGCCAAGGCCCAGCCGCCCCCACCAATCCCTCCTTAACCCTAGGCCCGACCCCTCCTCTCGACCTCTCCCTCTCGTTCCCTCTGCCTGCCGCCAGACACACACGCACGCATCGAGCCAGGGAGAGGAGCTCCCTGCGCACGATCCCCTCGTCGCCTCCAATGGGAGAGCTCCCCCTCACCCGTTCTTCCCCTGCCCCGCGCTGCACCTCCTCCGTCCCGCGCCCGCAGCCAAGCTCTGGATTGAGAGGAGCTCGATCCCGAGCGCCTTCTGCCCGTCGCCTCCGCCGCCCATGCCCGTTCCCGGCCGGACCCCGCCGGCAGGGCCCCGTCCCCAACTCCGGCGCGCCAAGCTCGCCGCCTCCCTGCCATGGCCGCGTGCCGCCCCTCTCCTCCGCAGTACCAGCCCGACCACCCGATCCGCGCCGCTCTGCCGACTCATCTCCGGCCTGCTTGCCGGACCACCCCCGCCTCCAGCACCGGTGATCGCCAGACCACCAGGACCGGCCTTCTCCCTGTCCTTCTTCCTCCTTCCCGTGCTTCCCCTCCTCTCTCTTTTCCTCACTCTCTCTTTGTCCAGGAACCCAGGCAGCAGTCATGACGCCATGGACAGGAGCACTCTGCAGCGGTGCAGCCGACCTCGCTCCGCCTGGCGACCTGCTCGGATCCAGTCGTCGCCGCCGCCAAGTGTCGCCGTCGACCTCCATCTCTCTGCTCGCGCCAAGTCCCAACATCGCGCCCCTGTTGCTGTTGACGCCAAGTCCAATGGCCACCGGGCGTGGAATTTGCCAAGTACCACCAAGTTCCTGATGGATGCGCCAAGTCCCCAGCGATACATGTTTTCATCAAGTTCGACTACACGTCTATGACCTCGGAGTTGGACCGCAAGCGCCAAGTACCCCACCGGCAAGACCATACGGACGCTCGAACGACTACAGACCGAAATGTCAAGTAACTCGTCGATACGTGTACGACTACCGTCGCCGAAGTCCGCGAGTACCACTAATTCCACTACCGTCACCGTGTAGCACTACTTCCTCTACTTGCCTCGACGACCCGTGAACGCCAACTTCCTCTCCGAACCAGTCCGCTTCGAAAATACACGCTTCAAAGGTATAACTGCTGAGAACGTTGACCCGTGGACGAATGTGTGTTGTCTGAGATGAACCATATGTTTGCACCGTGCACGTTTGCTTCATGCACGTTCCTCCTCGTTAGCCATGCCGTCGTCCCGTGGGGACCCGGTATCCGGGATCACCCCACCATCCTTGCATGACTCGCTCCCGACACGTTTTCTTTTGCACCCGTAACTCCATGAGCTACCGGAACGGATATGTTGCCGTGGCATCATGTTCGGATTCGTTGCCATGGCATCCCTTTTCTTCCACCACGGTGACAAATGCTTCATAACATGCTCATGTCAACATTTTCATAAAATTGCTTAAAACTTGTTTAAGTCATCCGCATCATGATAACAACATTTAAATTGCTTAAAATTGTTGCTTGCATTAAATGGCTAAATGCATATGGGGATTTACCGGACTTGTTGTTTGTTGTTCGGCCTCATTTAAAATTGCCTAAATAGTCAGTTTATTTGTGCTTCACCCTTGCCATGTTTAATAACATTTAATATTGTTGGGTACCTAAACGAGAGAGAACTAAATAAGTCATGTGGTGTTCCGTCAATATGCAACTCGTTGCTTATTGAGCTCCACTTAATTCGTAGTGTTGTTTGTTGCACTTTGCCATGCCATGCTCATTAAACCGGACATGCATCATACTTGATTGTGCATCATGCCATGTTTATGTGATGGTTGTTTTACTTTGTTGTTTGTTTGTTTCTGGGTTGCTTCTCTCGTTAGCTTCAGTTTCGTTTCGGAGTTGTGAGGAATTCATTCGACTACGTCCGTTTGTCTTCTTCATGGACTCGTTCTTCTTCCTTGCGGGATCTCAGGCAAGATGACCATACCCTCGAAATCACTTCTATCTTTGCTTGCTAGTTGCTCGCTCTTTTGCTATGCCTATGCTGCGATACCTACCACTTGCTATACCATGCCTCCCATGTTGCCATGTCAAGCCTCTAACCCACCTTGTCCTAGCAAACCATTGTTTGGCTATGTTACTGCTTTGCTCAGCCCCTCTTATAGCGTTGTTAGTTGCAGGTGAAGATGAAGTTTGCTCCATGTTGGATTATGTTTATGTTTATGTTGGGATATCACAATATCTCTTATATTATTAATGCATCTATATACTTGGTAAAGGGTGGAAGGCTCGGCCTTATGCCTGGTGTTTTGTTCCACTCTTGCCGCCCTAGTTTCCGTCATATCGGTATTATGTTCCCGGATTTTGCGTCCCTAACGCGGTTGGGTGATTTATGGGACCCCTTGACAGTTCGCTTTGAATAAGACTCCTCCAGCAAGGCCCAACATTGGTTTTACCATTTGCCTCACCTATGCCCTTTTATTTCCCTTGGGTTTTCGGAGCCCAAGGGTCATCTTTATTTTAGCCCCCCCGGGCCAGTTCTCCTTCGAGTGCTGGTCCAAACCGTCAGCCGCCGGTGGCCACCACGGGCAACTCTGGGTTCGCCTACCGGAAGTTTGGAAAATCCGGTGTGCCCTGAGACCGAGATGTGTGCAGCTCCTATCAGGATTTGTCGGCACATCCGGGCGGCTTTGCTGGTCTTGTTTTATTACTGTCGAAATGTCTTGTAGCCGGGATTCCGAGACTGATCGGGTCTTCCCCGGGAGAAGGAATATCCTTCGTTGATCGCGAGAGCTTATAATGGGCTAAGTTGGGACACCCCTGCAGGGTTTGAACTTTCGAAAGCCGTGCCCGCGGTTATGTGGCAGATGGGAATTTGTTAATGTCCGGTTGTAGAAAACCCGAAGTTGATCTTAATTAAAATACATCAACCGCGTGTGTAACCGTGATGGTCTCTTCTCGGCGGAGTCCGGGAAGTGAACACGGTGTTGGAGTTATGCTTGACGTAAGTAGTTTCAGGATCACTTCTTGATCATAGTTGTTCGACCGTGCTTTTGCCTTCTCTTCTCGCTCTCATTTGCGTATGTTAGACACCAGATATGCTAGTCGCTTGCTGCAACTCCACCTCACTATACCCTGTCCTACCTTTAAGCTTAAATAGTCTTGATCTCGCGGGTGTGAGATTGCTGAGTCCCCGTGACTCACAGATACTTCCAAAACCAGTTTGCAGGTGCCGATGAAACCGTGTAGGTGACGCATCCGAGCTCAAGGAGGAGCTCGATGAAGATCTTGTTCATTGTGTTGTTTCGTTTCAGTTGATCAGTAGTGGAGCCTAGTTGGGACGATCGGGGATCTGTGTTGCATTTGGGGTAGTCTTCTTTTATTTTGGTTCCGTAGTCGGACCTCGATTGTATCTGTATGATGTAATGCTTTACTCATGTATTGTGTGAAGTGGCGATTGTAAGCCAACTATGTATCTCTTTCCCTCATGTATTACATGGGTTGTGTGAAGATTACCTCACTTGCGACATTGCTTTCAATGCGGTTATGCCTCTAAGTCGTGCTTCGACACGTGGGAGATATAGCCGCATCGAGGGCATTACAAGTTGGTATCAGAGCCTTCCCCGACCTTAGGAGCCCCCACTGATTGATCGTTTTTAGCGTCCGAGTCGTGTCTAGAAAAAAGTTTTGAGTCATTTAGGAATTATGTATCGGAGAGTTTAGGAATTCTTTTTTACTTCCCAGTCTCCTCATCGCTCTGGTAAGGCATCCTGACGTAGAGTTTTGACTCTTCTCTTCTCAAATTTCACTAAATTTTCTTTTAGGATCACGCGGGTATCTTAGAATCGTTCCGATGGTTTTGTGATGACAACATTGTCTTGGTGCCTCCTGTCAGCAGGGGTTTAGTGGAAGTGTCCCGGGGAGTTGAGCTCTGAGGTGTTATCGTCATAATTCTATCGTTGCAGTTCTGGAATACCTGAGTTTAGTACGCCGACATTGAAAATCTCTTTTGTACAGTTGTTGGTGAGATAACCCTGATAGCCCAATACTGAGGCGAGTGCAGGAGTATTGCCCTAACTCGTATAACGGATGCTTTTTGAAGGTTGAGGTAAACGATTTCCGAGGGTTTCTTGGTTATGTGTTGAAGGATGGATACAGCTGGATCTAGGTATTGTTAGTTTGGGTGATATATTTTGTGTCCCCTGTATCCCCAACACCTGATTGCATAACCAGAAAGTTTCGGGAGTTTATAGGTGGGAATTCAAGTATCTCATAGGATATCTTTCCAACAGACACATGATACGATATGGGATCTATCATATGTTTGTTCCGGCTTAGTCTGCAAGCTAAATCCTTTGTTTTTGTTTTGTTTTGTGGTATTCAAGTTGCTTCAATGCCAAGTGCTGATTCCATACCTTATTCTAAGCGGTGTTCTCATATTTCTATGGGAATACTAATCCTTCTTGATCATCAAGGTTGTCTTTTCAATCCTTTCCAACCGGTGTGCTTCTCTTCAAGTAAATCCGATCATTCTAACATTCGCAAGATCACCTCTTAGTTTTTTTCTTTCCCAACGTGGTTTGTTTCATCCATCCCAAGTTGTCTTTGTTTTCCCGCCCTCCCACCCTTATTTCTTCAAGGACGCAGAATTCTTAATCAAGTATCCATTTTGTTCTTGTGAAGTCTCTATTTTTTTCTTTCCGTCAATGTTTCTTATCCGGTGATTCTCATGAAGATTCTAACGGAGCTTCAAGTTTATCATTCTTCATTTTTTTTCTCTTCTCCGGTGGACTCAAGTCAAGCTTTCAGTGTTGACCGTATTCTTTTCCTCGTTTCAAGTGCTTTCTTATGCCAGTGTATCTCTTAATCATCCAACTCTTGCTACTCATGTTATCTGGAGTGCTGAAGATATCTCAGGAGATTCATGTTTCCATTCTTAATCCGTTCAAGCTATTTGGAGATTATTATCTCATTCAAGTCATTTAATTCAACCGGCGCAATCTATCTTTTAAATCGTTCAACGGTGTTTCTTTTGAGTGGGCCCTAACCCACAGGTCTTTTCCCAGGATCTTACCCGACTCTTCTAATTTTCCCGGAGCTTCTAAATTTCTTTTCGAAGTTTGACGTAAGAATGAAGTATCATCAGTCTTATTCCTTCTCCAAGATCACTTTCAAATTCTTTTCATTGTTGGTTCAACCTTTCTAATTTTCATCCCGGAGTATCTTAACAATTCATGGTGGTGTTTCTCGTTGTCATTCTCGGATTTTGAATACCGAAGAAGAGTTTTTCCTCCAAATTCTTACCCATTCTTCCAAAGATTCATGGTTCAAGCTTGTTGCCATCCTCTCATAATTGTTTTCGATTGCGAGAATTCTTTTCACCCATCCGGAGCAATTCATGAGTCTTTTCAGTTTGATTCTCTGAAGGCCATCATTTCAAAAGATTTATTCGTTCTCAACATTCAGCTCTCGTTCTTCAAATCTTACCGGTGGATCGTTCAAATATCCTCTAATCGGTTCATGATCTCTTGTTCTCACGTATCTAAATTCTGTCAAGTATCTTTATTCGTTTTCTAATTCTTCCCGGTGAATTGTGCCTTTGCGACTTTCATTATCAATTCTTACGGCGGTTCATTCAAGATTTCTCTTCTGTTGTTATCATATCAATTCATTCGTTCTTCCCAAATCCTACCGGCGGATCGTTGAAGACCTTCCCAAGTTGAGCAATATCTCTTTTCAATCCTTTCTACGAGAATAAGTAGTGTGCCATATCCGTTGCTTGTCATCAATCTAAATTGGTGAAGGATACACATAATGTAATTCTTATTATTGTTTCATCCAAGTGATCTAGTTTCTTCTTTCCGGAGTTTGTTCAACATATTACATTCTTGGTTCGAGATGCTTCATCTTTTCTTTCCGGAGTTCCAAGTTTTCTCGTTTATATCATTTCAAAGCTTCATCTAAATCATTGCAAGGCTTCACCTTGTATTTTCAACTTCTCTTTCTCTCTATCATCCTTTTATTACTGGAGTTCTTCATGGAGGCTCTACATGGTGGTTCATCAAGGATTCCTTTCATTCTCGTTTTGTTCTTCAAGATTTCTCTCGGAGCTAAGATCCGCCAAGCTATACTCTAAAATAAACATGGTGTTCAACACATGTTTTGTTTTGAAGAGCTCAAATATGGTTCTACCTGCATTCCAAAGTGCAATTCGTTCTACCTTGTCTTTTGAGATGGTGTTATGTCATCCTTGGCAATTTCTCTTTGTGTTTCATGATTCACAAGTTGTTAAGAATGAGATATTTAAACCCATCATTTTTCTCTTCGTTCAGGAGATCCTTTGCAACCCATCAATCTCTTCATTGGAGTTATCTTGGGGCTATATTTCACCTAAAGCCTTCCACTGGGAATGTTGCTATTTGTGGTGATTATTCATGACCCAAGCTTGCTCTTTATCCTGTTGGTGGAAGAAGTTTTCATATCTTCGTTAATCTTAGGCAAGCAATTGTTTTCGTTAATGGCAGAATTTCACCTCAAGTTTTGAGATGTCTTCATAAGCCCACGAGGATCATATCTTTTCGTTGTTGGTTTTCCAACAACTCCGCTATAACCTTCTTGGAAGGGTGCTTTCCAAATTCAATTGTGGTAGAAGTTATCATTTCCTTCTCCATTCTGTTATTCCAATGATCTATTTTCTATTCTTTCTTCCGGAGGCATTGTGATGTTGCTCTCTTCACTCATCATCTCGAATTGAGGATCGCGTTTTTCTCGTGCTTATCCTTTTAACCGGAGTGTTGTGATCTCTTTCAAGTTCTTTTCATCTTATCAAGTTTTCCTTCTCTTTTCTACCGGAGTGTTGTCCAAATTATGTCATTCTTGTTCCTTTGCTATCTCGTTATACCAGTGTGGTTTCATATTCTTTTGGTTCGTTAAGCCCTTGTTTCATGTCTTTCAACCTACAAGGTTCTTGTAATGTTCCTTGTTCCTCTTTGCTAACAGAGTGTTCGCAATCACGTTCATCTCCATGGTACTCTTCTTTAAATTGTTTAACCTCAAGGTTCATTGGTTTCACTCGTTTGTCGAAGAAGCAACTCTGTTTTACCTCTTCCCCTTCCGTTTCTCTCCGGTGCCATCCTAGATCTCGGGACGAGACCCTCTTGTAGTGGTGGAGAGTTGTAACGCCCCGAGACCGACGCTCCAGAAGACTTCCAGATATTCCGAGTTTTGCCGTGTGTTTCTTTTGTGCTTGCTCTTTTATTTTTGCATTGCATCATGTCATCATGCCATCTTGTCTTTAATCTTACCAACCCAACTAAATAAATTGCATGGATCTTCGGTCCATTAAATCGAGGGAATTCACATGGTGATTTCTCTTTATAACATATCCTCCTAATATTTATGGAGCTATTATAAATATTCCATTAGTTTGGAATTAACCATAACACACATGCATTTTCGTTGCATGCTTCTTCTGCTTCAAGTTTCGCCTTCAAACCTTGTCAATAATTTGTTTCTCCATCTATTGATGCTCCTCCTAAAATCTCAACATTTTTGGACCTTTCAAATGCCCACTTCTTTTTCAAACTCATTTGAATTTATTTCAAACGAGTTCGAAACTAGTCTTCACACACACGCTCACTTCTATTTTCTTGATTCAAGCTAATTTTTACGAGTCCGTGGAGATTATCCCCGTGCCCAACTCTTTCTCTAACCTTTATTTTCTTCCCTTTTTCTTTCTCTTTATTTTTTGTTTTGAAAAGAGAATTAGAGAAAGAGAGAGAGAGAGAAGGAGCCCAGCAGCCTGGGCCTCCCAACCTCCCGCGCCGGCCCAAGGCCAAGGCCCAGCCGCCCCCACCAATCCCTCCTTAACCCTAGGCCCGACCCCTCCTCTCGACCTCTCCCTCTCGTTCCCTCTGCCCACCGCCACACACACATTCACGCATCGAGCCAGGGAGGGGAGCTCCCTGCACCCGATCCCCTCGTCGCCTCCACCGGGAGAGCTCCCCCTCACCCGTTCTTCCCCTGCCCCGCGCTGCACCTCCTCCATCCCGCGCCTGCAGCCAAGCTCTGGATCGAGAGGAGCTCGATCCTGAGCGCCTTCTGCCCGTCGCCTCCGCCGCCCTTGCCCGTTCCCGGCCGGACCCCGCCGGCAGGGCCCCGTCCCCAACTCCGGCGCGCCAAGCTCACCGCCTCCCTGCCATGTCCGCGTGCCGCCCCTCTCCTCCGCAGTACCAGCCCGACCACCCGATCCGCGCCGCTCTGCTGACTCATCTCCGGCCTGCTTGCCGGACCACCCCCGCCTCCAGCACCGGTGATCGCCAGACCACCAGGACCGGCCTTCTCCCTGTCCTTCTTCCTCCTTCCTGTGCTTCCCCTCCTCTCTCTTTTCCTCTGTTTCTCTATCTCTGTCCAGGAACCCAGGCAGCAGTCATGACGCCATGGACAGGAGCACTTTGCAGCGGTGCAGCCGACCCCGCTCCGCCTGGCGACCTGCTCGGATCCAGCCGTGCCCGCCGCCAAGTGTCGCCGTCGACCTCCATCTCTCTGCTCGCGCCAAGTCCCAGCATCGCGCCCCTGTTGCTGTTGATGCCAAGTCCAATGGCCACCGGGCGTGGAATTTGCCAAGTACCACCAAGTTCCTGATGGATGCGCCAAGTCCCCAGCGAGACCTGTTTTCGTCAAGTTCGACTACACGGCTATGACCTCGGAGTTGGACCGCAAGCGCCAAGTACCCCACCGGCAAGACCATACAGACGCTCGAACGACTATAGACCGAAATGTCAAGTACCTCGTCGATACGTGTACGACTACCATCGCCGAAGTCCGCGAGTACCACTACTTCCACTACTGTCAGGTGTAGCACTACTTCCTCTACTTCCCTCGGCGACCCGTGAATGACTACTTCCTCTCCGAACCAGTCCGCTTCGAAAATACACGCTTCAAAGGTATAACTGCTGAGAACGTTGACCCGTGGATGTGTTGTGTGAGATGAACCATATGTTTGCACCATGCACGTTTGCTTCATGCACGTTCCTCCTCGTTAGCCATGCCGTCGTCCCGTGGGAACCCGGTATCCGGGATCACCCCACCATCCTTGCATGACTCGCTCCCGACACGTTTTCTTTTGCACCGGTAACTCCATAGCTACCGGAACTGATATGTTGCCGTAGCATCATGTTCCGATTCGTTGCCGTGGCATCCCTTTTCTTCCACCACGGTGACAAATGCTTCATAACATGCTCATGTCAACATTTTCATAAAATTGCTTAAAACTTGTTTAAGTCATCCGCATCATGATAACAACATTTAAATTGCTTAAAATTGTTGCTTGCATTAAATGGCTAAATGCATATGGGGATTTATCGGACTTGTTGTTTGTTGTTCCGGCCTCATTTAAAATTGCCTAAATAGTCAGTTTATTTGTGCTTCACCCTTGCCATGTTTAATAACATTTAATATTGTAGGGTACCTAAACGAGAGAGAACTAAATAAGTCATGTGGTGTTTCGTCAATATGCAACTCGTTGCTTATTGAGCTCCACTTAATTCGTAGTGTTGTTTGTTGCACTTTGCCATGCCATGCTCATTAAACCGGACATGCATCATACTTGATTGTGCATCATGCCATGTTTATGTGATGGTTGTTTTACTTTGTTGTTTGTTTGTTTCTGGGTTGCTTCTCTCGTTAGCTTCGGTTTCGTTTTGGAGTTGTGAGGAATTCGTTCGACTACGTCCGTTTGTCTTCTTCATGGACTCGTTCTTCTTCCTTGCGGGATCTCAGGCAAGATGACCATACCCTCGAAATCACTTCTATCTTTGCTTGCTAGTTACTCGCTCTTTTGCTATGCCTATGTTGTGATACCTACCACTTGCTATATCATGCTCCCACGTTGCCATGTCAAGCCTCTAACCCACCTTGTCCTAGCAAACCATTGTTTGGCTATGTTACTGCTTTGCTCAGCCCCTCTTATAGCGTTGTTAGTTGCAGGTGAAGATGAAGTTTGCTCCATGTTGGATTATGTTTATGTTTATGTTGGGACATCACAATATCTCTTATATTATTAATGCATCTATATACTTGGTAAAGGGTGGAAGGCTCGGCCTTATGCCTGGTGTTTTGTTCCACTCTTGCCGCCCTAGTTTCCATCATATCGGTATTATGTTCCCGGATTTTGCGTCCCTAACGCGGTTGGGTGATTTATGGGACCCCCTTGACAGTTCGCTTTGAAAAAGACTCCTCCAGCAAGGCCCAACATTGGTTTTACCATTTGCCTCACCTATGCCCTTTTATTTCCCTTGGGTTTCCAGAGCCCAAGGGTCATCTTTATTTTAGCCCCCCCGGGCCAGTTCTCCTTCGAGTGCTGGTCCAAACCGTCAGCCGCCGGTGGCCACCAGGGGTAACTCTGGGTTCGCCTACCGGAAGTTTGGACAATCCGGTGTGCCCTGAGACCGAGATATGTGCAGCTCCTATCAGGATTTGTCGGCACATCCGGGCGGCTTTGCTGGTCTTGTTTTATTACTGTCGAAATGTCTTGTAGCCGGGATTCCGAGACTGATCGGGTCTTCCCGGGGAGAAGGAATATCCTTCGTTGATCGCGAGAGCTTATAATGGGCTAAGTTGGGACACCCCTGTAAGGTTTGAACTTTCGAAAGCCGTGCCCGCGGTTATGTGGCAGATGGGAATTTGTTAATGTCCGGTTTTAGAAAACCCGAAGTTAATCTTAATTAAAATACATCAACCGCGTGTGTAACCGTGATGGCCTCTTCTCGGCGGAGTCCGGGAAGTGAACACGGTGTTGGAGTTATGCTTGACGTAAGTAGTTTCAGGATCACTTCTTGATCATAGTTGTTCTACCGTGCTTTTGCCTTCTCTTCTCACTCTCATTTGCGTATGTTAGACACCAGATATGCTAGTCGCTTGCTGCATCTCCACCTCACTATACCCTGTCCTACCTTTAAGCTTAAATAGTCTTGATCTCGCGGGTGTGAGATTGCTGAGTCCCCGTGAATCACAGATACTTCCAAAACCAGTTTGCAAGTGCCGATGAAACCGTGCAGGTGACGCATCCGAGCTCAAGGAGGAGCTTGATGAAGATCTTGTTCATTGTGTTCTTTCGTTTCAATTGATCAGTAGTGGAGCCTAGTTGGGACGATCGGGGATCTGTGTAGCATTTGGGGTAGTCTTCTTTTATTTTGGTTCCGTAGTCGGACCTTGATTGTATCTGTATGATGTAATGCTTTACTCATGTATTGTGTGAAGTGGCGATTGTAAGCCAACTATGTATCTCTTTCCCTCATGTATTACATGGGTTGTGTGAAGATTACCTCACTTGCGACATTGCTTTCAATGCGGTTATGCCTCTAAGTCGTGCTTCGACACGTGGGAGATATAGCCGCATCGAGGGCGTTACAAATATGGATGGTAGATATAGGTTTTTGTAATCTAAAAATATAAAAAAGCAAGGTAGCAAGTAACAAAAGTGAGTGAAAACGGTATTGCAATGCTTCGAAACAAGGCCTAGGGTTCATACTTTCGCTCGTTCAAGTTCTCTCAACAATAATAACATAATTGGTGAAGGAAATATGTCCTAGAGGCAATAATAAAGTTATTATTTATTTCCTTATATCATGATAAATGTTTATTATTCATGCTAGAATTGTATTAATCAGAAACATAATACATGTGTGAATACATAGACAAACAGAGTGTCACTAGTATGCCTCTACTTGACTAGCTCGTTAATCGAAGATGGTTATGTTTCCTGACCATGAACAAAAGAGTTGTTATTTGATTAGCGGGATCACATCATTAGGAGAATGATGTGATTGACATGACCCATTCCATTAGCTTAGCACCCGATCGTTTAGTATGTTGCTATTGCTTTCTTCATGACTTATACATGTTCCTATGACTATGAGATTATGCAACTCCCGTTTGCCGGAGGAACACTTTGTGTGCTACCAAACGTCACAACGTAACTGGGTGATTATAAAGGTGCTCTACAGGTGTCTCCAAAGGTACATGTTCGGTTGGCATATTTCGAGATAAGGATTTGTCACTCCGATTGTCGGAGAGGTATCTCTGGGCCCTCTCGGTAATGCACATCACTAAAGCCTTGCAAGCAATGCAACTAATGAGTTAGTTGCAAGATGATGTATTACACAAACGAGTAAAGAGACTTGCTGGTAACGATATTGAACTAGGTATTGAGATACCGACGATCGAATCTCGGGCAAGTAACATACCGATGACAAAGGGAACAACGTATGTTGTTATGCGGTCTGACCGATAAAGATCTTGGTAGAATATGCGGGAGCCAATATGAGCATCCAGGTTCCGCTATTGGTTATTGACCGGAGACGTGTCTCGGTCATGTCTACATTGTTCTCGAACCCGTAGGGTCCGCACGCTTACGGTTTCGATGACAGTTATATTATGAGTTTATGAGTTTTGATGTACCGAAGGAGTTCGGAGTCCCGAATGAGATCGGGGACATGACGAGGAGTCTCGAAATGGTCGAGACATAAAGATCGATATATTGGACGGCTATATTCGGACACCGGAAGTGTTCCAGGTGATTTCGGAGAAAACCGGAGTGCCGGAGGGTTACCGGAACCCCCCGGGAGAAGTATGGGCCTAATGGGCCTTAGTGGAGAGAGAGAGGGGTGGCCAGGGGGGGCCGCGCGCCCCCTCCCCCTCTGGTCCGAATTGGACTAGGAGAGGGGGGGGGGGCGGCGCCCCCCTTTCCTTCTCCCACTCCCCCTTCCTTTCCCCCTCCTAGTAGGAGTAGGAAAGAGGGGAGTCCTACTCCTACTAGGAGGAGGACTCCTCCTCCTGGCGCGCCCTGCTAGGGCCGGTCGGCCTCCCCCCTTGCTCCTTTATATACGGGGGCAGGGGGGCACCTCTAGACACACATGTTGATCTACGTGATCGTTCTCTTAGCCGTGTGCGGTGCCCCCCTCTACCATAATCCTCGATAATATTGTAGCGGTGCTTAGGCGAAGCGCTGCGACGGTAGAACATCAAGATCGTCACCATGCCGTCGTGCTGACGGAACTCTTCCCCGACACTTTGCTGGATCAGAGTCCGGGGGTCGTCATCGAGCTGAACGTGTGCTAGAACTCGGAGGTGCCGTAGTTTCGGTGCTTGACCGGTCGGGTCGTGAAGACGTACGACTACATCAACCGCGTTGTCATAACGCTTCCGCTTTCGGTCTACGAGGGTACATGGACAACACTCTCTCCTCTCGTTGCTATGCATCACCATGTTCTTGCGTGTGCGTAGGATTTTTTTAAAATTTCTACGTTCCCCAACAGTGGCATCCGAGCCTGGTTTTATGTGTTGCTGTTATATGCACAAGTAGAATACAAGTGAGTTGTGGGCGATATAAGTCATACTGCTTACCAGCATGTCATACTTTGGTTCGGCGGTATTGTTGGATGAAGCGGCCCGGACCGACATTACGCGTACGCTTACGCGAGACTGGTTCTACCGACGTGCTTTGCACACAGGTGGCTGGCGGGTGTCAGTTTCTCCAACTTTAGTTGAACCGAGTGTGGCTACGCCCGGTCCTTGCGAAGGTTAAAACAGCACCAACTTGACAAACTATCGCTGTGGTTTTGATGCGTAGGTAAGATTGGTTCTTGCTAAGCCCGTAGCAGCCACGTAAAAACTTGCAACAACAAAGTAGAGGACGTCTAACTTGTTTTTGCAGGGCATGTTGTGATGTGATATGGCCAAGACATGATGCTAAATTTTATTGTATGAGATGATCATGTTTTGTAACCGAGTTATCGGCAACTGGCAGGAGCCATATGGTTGTCGCTTTATTGTATGCAATGCAATCGCCCTGTAATGCTTTACTTTATCACTAAGCGGTAGCGATAGTTGTAGAAGCATAAGATTGGCGAGACGACAACGATGCTACGATGGAGATGAAGGTGTCGCGCCGGTGACGATGGTGATCATGACGATGCTTCGGAGATGCAGATCACAAGCACAAGATGATGATGGCCATATCATATCACTTATATTGATTGCATGTGATGTTTATCTTTTATGCATCTTATCTTGCTTTGATTGACGGTAGCATTATAAGATGATCCCTCACTAATTATCAAGAAGTGTTCTCCCTGAGTATGCACCGTTGTGAAAGTTCTTCGTGCTGAGACACCACGTGATGATCGGGTGTGATAGGCTCTACGTTCAAATACAATGGGTGCAAAACAGTTGCACACGCGGAATACTCAGGTTTAACTTGACGAGCCTAGCATATAACAGATATGGCCTCGGAACACGTAGACCAAAAGGTCGAGCGTGAATCATATAGTAGATATGATCAACACAGTGATGTTCACCATTGAAACTACTCCATCTCACGTGATGATCGGACATGGTTTAGTTGACTTGGATCACGTGATCACTTAGAGGATTAGAGGGATGTCTATCTAAGTGGGAGTTCTTTAGTAATCTGATTAATTGAACTTTAATTTATCATGAACTTAGTCCTGGTAGTATTAGCATATCTATGTTGTAGATCAATAGCTCACGTTGTTGCTTCCCTGTGTTTATTTTGATATGTTCCTAGAGAAAATTGTGTTGAAAAATGTTAGTAGCAATGATACGGATTGGATCCGTGATCTGAGGTTTATCCTCATTGCTCCACAGAAGAATTTTGTCCTTGATGCACCACTAGGTGACAGACCTATTGCAGGAGCAGATGCAGACGTTATGAACGTTTAGCTAGCTCAATATGATGACTACTTGATAGTTTAGTGCACCATGCTTAATGGCTTAGAATCGGGACTTCAAAGACGTTTTGAACGTCATGGACCATATGAGATGTTCCAGGAGTTGCAGTTAATATTTCAAGCAAATACCCGAGTTGAGAGATATGAAGTCTCCAACAAGTTCTATAGCTAAAAGATGGAGGAGAATCGCTCAACTAGTGAGCATGTGCTCAGATTGTCTGGGTACTACAATTGCTTGAATCAAGTGGGAGTTAATCTTCCAGATAAAATAGTGATTGACAGAATTCTCTAGTCACCATCACCAAGTTAGTAGAACTTCGTGATGAACTATGATATGCAAGGGATAACGGAAACGATTCCCAAGCTCTTCGTAATGCTGAAATTGACGAAGGTAGAAATCAAGAAAAACATCAAGTGTTTATGGTTGACGAGACCACTAGTTTCAAGAAAAGGGCAAAGGAAAAAAGGGGAACTTCAAGAAGAACAGCAACCAAGTTGCTGCTCAAGTGAAGAACCCCAAGTCTGGTCCTAAGCCTGCGACTAAGTGCTTCTACTGCAAAGGGACTGGTCACTGGAAGCGGAACTACCCAAGTATTTTGCGGATAAGAAAGGATGGCAAAGTGAACAAAGGTATATTTGATATACATGTTATTGATGTGTGCTTTACTAGTGTTCATAGCAACCCCTCAGTATTTGGTACTAGTTCAGTTGCTAAGATTAGTAACTCGAAACGGGAGTTGCAGAATGAATAGAAACTAGTTAAGGGTGAAGTGACGATGTGTGTTGGAAGTAGTTCCAAGATTGATATGATCATCATCGCACACTCCCTATACTTTCGGGATAAGTGTTGGAACTAAATAAGTGTTATTTGGTGTTTGCGTTGAGCATAAATATGATTTGATCATGTTTATTGCAATACGGTTATTCGTTTAAGTTAGAGAACAATTGTTGTTCTGTTTACATGAATAAAACCTTATATGGTTACACACCAATGAAAATGATTTGTTGGTTCTCGATAGTAGTGATACACATATTCATAATATTGAAACCAAAAGATGCAAAGTTAATAATAATAGTGCAACTTGTTTGTGGCACTGCCGTTTAGGTCATATTAGTGTAAAGCGCATGAAGAAACTCCATGCTGATGGGCTTTTGGAATCACTTGATTATGAATCACTTGATGCTTGCGAACCATGCCTCATGGGCAAGATGACTAAAACTCCGTTCTTCGGAACAATGGAGCGAGCAACAGATTTGTTGGAAATCATACATACTGATGTATATGGTCCGATGAATATTAAAGCTCGTGACAAGTATCATTATTTTCTAACCTTCACAGATGATTTAAGCAGATATGAGTATATCTACTTGATGAAACATAAGTCTGAAACGTTTGAAAAGTTCAAAGAATTTCAGAGTGAAGTGAAAAATCATCGTGACAAGAAAATAAAGTTTCTACGATCTGATCACGGAGATGAATATTTGAGTTACGAGTTTGGTCTACAATTAAAACAATGTGGAATAGTTTCACAAATTCATGCCACCTGGAACACCATAGCATAATGGTGTGTCCGAACGTCATAACCGTACTTTATTGGATATAGTGCAATCTATGATGTTTCTTACCGATTTACCACTATCGTTTTGGGGTTATGCATTAGAGACAGCTGCATTCACGTTAAATAGGGCACCATCTAAATCCGTTGAGACGACACTATATGAACTGTGGTTTAGCAAGAAACCAAAGTTGTCGTTTCTTAAAATTTGGGGTTGTGATGCTTATGTGAAAAGTTTCATCCTGATAAGCTCAAACCCAAATCGGAGAAATATGTCTTCATAGGATACAGTTGGGTACACCTTCTATCACAGATCCGAAGGCAATATTCGTTTCTTAGAATGGATCCTTTCCAGAAAAGGAGTTTCTCTCGAAAGAAGTGAGTGGGAGGAAAGTAGAAAACTTGATAAGGTAATTGTACCTTCTCCCTTATTGGAAAGTAGTTCATCACAGAAATTCGTTCTTGTGACTACTACACCAATTAGTGAGGAAGCTAATAATGATGATCATGTAACTTCAGATCAAGTTACTACCGAATCTCGTAGGTAAACCAGAGTGAGATCTGCACCAGAGTGGTACGGTAATCCTGTTCTGGAAATCATGTTACTAGACCATGACAAACTTACGAACTATGAAGAAGCGATGGTGAGCCCAGATTCCGCAAAATGGCTTGAAGCCATGAAATCTGAGATGGGATCCATATATAATAACAAAGTATGGACTTTGATTGACTTTCCCAATGATCAGCGAGCCATTGAGATTAAATGGATCTTCAAGAGGAAGACAGACGCTGATAGTAGTGTTACTATCTACAAAGCTAGAATTGTCGCAAAAAGATTTTCGACAAAGTTCAAGATGTTGACTACAATGAGAGTTTCTCACTCGTATCTATGCTTAAGTATGTCCGAATCATGTTAGCAATTGCCACATTTTATGAAATCCGGCAAATGGATAAACAAAACTGCATTCCTTAATGATTTTTTAAAGAAGAGTTGTATACGATGCAACTAGAAGGTTTTGTCGATCCTAAAGGTGTTAACAAAATATGCAAGCTCCAGCGATCCATCTATGGACTGGTGCAAGCATCTTGGAGTTGGAATATACGCTTTGATAAGTTGATCAAAGCATATAGTTTTATACAGACTTGCGGTGAAGCCTGTATTTACAAGAAAGTGAGTGGGAGCACTACAACATTTCTGACAAGTATATGTGAATGACATATTGTTGATCGGAAATAATGTAGAATTATTCTGCCAAGCATAAAGGAGTGTTTGAAAGAAATTTTTCAAAGAAAGACCTCGGCGAAGCTGATTACATATTAAGCATCAAGATCTATAGAGATAGATCAAGACGCTTGATAAGTTTTTTCAATGAGTACATACATTGAGAATATTTTGAAGTAGTTCGAAATGGAACAGTCAAAGAAAAGAGTTCTTAGTTGTGTTACAAGGTGTGAAATTGAGTAAGACTCAAAGCCCGACCACGGCAGAGGATAGAAAGAGAATGAAAGTCATTCCCTATGCCTCAGCCATAGGTTCTATAAAGTATGCCATGCTGTGTACCAGATCTATTGTATACCCTACACTGTGTTAAGCAAGGGAGTACAATAGTGATTTAAGAGTATATCACTGGACAGCGGTCAAAATTATCCTTAGTGGAATAAGGAAATATTTCTTGATTATGGAGGTGACAAAAGGTTCGTCGTAAAAAGTTACGTCGATGCAAGTTTTGACACAGATCTGGATGACTCCAAGTATCGATCTAGATACATATTGAAAGTGGGAGCAATTATCTAGAGTAGCTCTGTGCAGAGCATTGTAGACATAGAATTCGCAAAATACTTATGGATCTGTATGTGACAGACCCGTTGACTAGAATTATTTCACAAGCAAAACATGATCACACCTTAGTACTCTTTGGGTGTTAATCACATAAGCGATGTGAACTAGATTACTGACTCTAGTAAACCCTTTGGGTGTAGGTCACATGACGATGTGAACTATGGGTCTTAATCACATGGTGATGTGAACTATTAGTGTTGAATCACATGGCGATGTGAACTAGATTATTGACTCTAGTGCAAGTGGGAGACTGAAGGAAATATGCCCTAGAGGCAATAATAAAGTTATTATTTATTTCCTTATATCATGATAAATGTTTATCATTCATGCTAGAATTGTATTAATCGGAAACATAATACATGTGTGAATACATAGACAAACAGAGTGTCACTAGTATGCCTCTACTTGACTAGCTCGTTAATCGAAGATGGTTATGTTTCCTGACCATGAACAAAAGAGTTGTTATTTGATTAATGGGATCACATCATTAGGAGAATGATGTGATTGACATGACCCATTCCATTAGCTTAGCACCCGATCGTTTAGTATGTTGCTATAGCTTTCTTCATGACTTATACATGTTCCTATGACTATGAGATTATGCAACTCCCGTTTGCCGGAGGAACACTTTGTGTTCTACCAAACGTCACAACGTAACTGGGTGATTATAAAGGTGCTCTAAAGGTGTCTCCAAAGGTACAAGTTGGGTTGGCATATTTCGAGATTAGGATTTGTCACTCCGATTGTCGGACAGTATCTCTGGGCCCTCTCAGTAATGCACATCACTTAAGCCTTGCAAGCAATGCAACTAATGAGTTAGTTGCGAGATGATGTATTACAGAAACGAGTAAAGAGACTTGTCGGTAACGAGATTGAACTAGGTATTGAGATATCGACGATCGAATCTCGGGCAAGTAACATACCGATGACAAAGGGAACAACGTATGTTGTTATGCGGTCTGACCGATAAAGATCTTCGTAGAATATGTGGGAGCCAGTATGAGCATCCAGGTTCCGCTATTGGTTATTGACCGGAGACGTGTCTCGGTCATGTCTACATTGTTCTCGAACCCATAGGGTCCGCACGCTTAAGGTTTCGATGATAGTTATATTATGAGTTTATGAGTTTTGATGTAGCGAAGGAGTTCGGAGTCCCGGATGAGATCGGGGACATGACGAGGAGTCTCAAAATGGCCGAGACATAAAGATCGAGATATTGGATGGCTATATTCGGACACCGGAAGTGTTCCAGGTGATTTCGGAGAAAACCGGAGTGCCGGAGGGTTACCGGAACCCCCCGGGAGAAGTATGGGCCTAATGGGCCTTAGTGGACAGAGAGAGAGGGGCGGCCAGGTGGGCCGCGTGCCCCCTCCCCCTCTGGTCCGAATTGGACTAGGAGAGGGGGGCGGTGTTGTTGGGTTATGTAGTAATTTCAAAAAAAATTCTACGCACACGCAAGATCATGGTGATGCACAGCAACGAGAGGGGAGAGTGTTGTCTACGTACCCTCGTAGACCGAAGTGGAAGCTTTGACACAACGTAGAGGAAGTAGTCGTACGTCCTCCTCACGATCCGACCGATCCCAGCGCCGTTACTCCGGCGCCTCCGAGTTCTTGACACACGTACAACACGATGACGTTCTCCGGGCTCCGATCCAGCAAAGCTCTCGGGGAAGAGTTTCGTCAGCACGACGGCGTGGTGACGGTCTTGATGTGTTACCGACGTAGGGCTTCGCCTAAGCACTGCGACAATATGACCGAGGTGGAATATGGTGGAGGGGGGCACCGCACACGGCTAAGGAACGATCTCAAGGATCAACTTGTGTGTCTATGGGGTGCCCCCTGCCCCCGTATATAAAGGAGCAAGGGAGGGAGGAGGCCGGCCCTAGGTTTGGCGCGCCAAGGGGAGTCCTACTCCCACCGGGAGTAGGATTCCCCTTTTCCTAGTCCAACTAGGAATCCTTCCATGTAGGGGAAGTATGAGAGAAGGAAAGGGAAGAGAGAAGGAGAAGGAAGGAAGGGGGCGCCCCCCTTCCCTAGTCCAATTCGGACTAGAGCAAGGGGAGGGGCGCGTCCACCTTTTGGCCCTTTCTCTCCTTTTCCCGTATGGCCCAATTGAGGCCCATTACGAATTCCCGTAACTCTTCGGTACTCCCGAAAATACCCGAATCACTCAGAACCTTTCCGAAGTCCGAATATAGTCGTCCAATATATCGATCTTTACGTCTCGACCATTTCGAGACTACTCGTCATGTCCCCGATCCCATCCGGGACTCCGAACTCCTTCGGTACATCAAAACTCATAAACTCATAATATAACTATCATCGAAACCTTAAGCGTGCGGACCCTACGGTTCGAGAACAATGTAGACATGACCGAGACACGTCTCCGGTCAATAACCAATAGCGGGACCTGGATGCCCATATTGGCTCCTACATATTCTACGAAGATCTTTATCGGTCAGACCGCATAACAACATACGTTGTTCCCTTTGTCATTGGTATGTTACTTGCCCGAGATTCGATCGTCAGTATCCAATACTTAGTTCAATCTCGTTACCGGCAAGTCTCTTTACTCGTTCCGTAATACATCATCCCGCAACTAACTCATTAGTTGCAATGCTTGCAAGGCTTAAGTGATGTGCATTACCGAGAGGGCTCAAAGATACCTCTCCGACGATCGGAGTGACAAATCCTAATCTCGAAATACGCCAACCCAACATCTACCATTGGAGACACCTGTAGTACTGCTTTATAATCACCCAGTTACGTTGTGACGTTTGGTAGTACCCAAAGTGTTCCTCCGGCAAACGGGAGTTGCATAATCTCATAGTCATAGGAACATGTATAAGTCATGGATAAAGCAATAGCAACATACTAAACGATCGGGTGCTAAGCTAATATAATGGGTCATGTCAATCAGATCATTCAACTAATGATGTGACCTCGTTAATCAAATAACAACTCTTTGTTCATGGTTAGGAAACATAACCATCTTTGATTAACGAGCTAGTCTAGTAGAGGCATACTAGTGACACTCTGTTTGTCTATGTATTCACACATGTATTATGTTTCCGGTTAATACAATTCTAGCATGAACAATAAACCTTTATCATGATATAAGGAAATAAATAATAACTTTATTATTGCCTCTAGGGCATATTTCCTTCAGTCCCCCACTTGCACTAGAGTCAATAATCTAGTTCACATCGCCATGTGATTTAACAGCAATAGTCCACATCACCATGTGATTTACACCCATAGTTCACATCGCCATGTGACCAACATCCAAAAGGGTTTACTAGATTCAGTAATCTAGTTCACATCGCTATGTGATTAACACCCAAAGAGTACTAAGGTGTGATCATGTTTTTTCTTGTGAGAGAATCTTAGTCAACGGGTCTTTCACATTTAGATCCGTTATGTATTTTGCAATTTTCTATGTCTACATTGCTCTGCACGGAGCTACTCTAGCTAATTGCTCCCACTTTCAATATGTATCTAGATCGAGACTTAGAGTCATCCAGATCGGTGTCAAAACTTGCATCGACGTAACCCTTTACGACGAACCTTTTGTCACGTCCATAATCGAGAAACATATCCTTATTCCACAAGGATAATTCTGACCGCTGTCCAGTGATCTATTCCTAGATCACCATTGTACTCCCTTGCTTAACTCAGTGTAGGGTATACAATAGATCTGGTACATAGCATGGCATACTTTATAGAACCTATGCTTGAGGCATAGGGAATGACTTTCATTCTCTTTTTATCTTCTGCCGTGGTCGGGTTTTGAGTCTTACTCAATTTCACACCTTGTAACACAGGCAAGAACTCTTTCTTTGACTGTTCCATTTTGAACTACTTCAAAATCTTGTTAAGGTATGTACTCATTAAAAAAACTTATCAAGCGTCTTCATCTATCTCTATAGATCTTGATGTTCAATATGTAAGCAGCTTCACCGAGGTCTTTCTTTGAAAAAACTCCTTTCAGACACTCCTTTATGCTTTGCAGAATAATTCTACATTATTTCCGATCAACAATATGTCATTCACATATACTTATCAGAAATGTTGTAGTGCTTCCACTCACTTTCTTGTAAATACAGGCTTCATCGCAAGTCTGTATAAAACCACATGCTTTGATCAACTTATCAAAGCGTATATTACAACTCCGAGATGTTTGCACCAGTCCATAGATGGATCGCTGGAGCTTGCATACTTTGTTAGCTCCCTTTGGATCGATAAAACCTTCTGGTTGTATCATACACAACTCTTCTTCCAGAAACCCATTCAGGAATGCAGTCTTTACATCCATTTGCCAAATTTCATAATCATAAAATGCGGCAATTGCTAACATGATTCGAACAGACTTAAGCATCGCTACGGGTGAGAAGGTCTCATCATAGTCAATCCCTTGAACTTGTCGAAAACCTTTTGCGACAATTCTAGCTTTGTAGATAGTAACACTACTATCAGCGTCCGTCTTCCTCTTGAAGATCCATTTATTCTCAATTGCTTGCCGATCATCGGGCAAGTCAACCAAAGTCCATACTTTGTTCTCATACATGGATCCTATCTCAGATTTCATGGCTTCAAGCCACTTTGCGGAATCTGGGCTCACCATCGCTTCTTCATAGTTCGTAGGTTCATCATGATCTAATATCATGACCTCCAGAACAGGATTATCGTACCACTCTGGTGCGGATCTCACTCTGGTTGATCTACGAGGTTCAGTAGTATCTTGATCTAAAGTTTCATGATCATCATCATTAGCTTCCTCACTTATTGGTGTAGGTGTCGCAGAAACAGTTTTCTGTGATGTACTACTTCTCAATAAAGGAGTAGGTACAGTTACCTCATCAAGTTCTACTTTCCTCCCACTCACTTCTTTCGAAAGAAACTCCTTCTCTAGAAAGTTTTCGAACTTAGCAACAAAAGTCTTGCCTTCGGATCTGTGATAGAAGGTGTATCCAACAGTTTCCTTTGGATATCCTATGAAGACACATTTCTCCGATTTGGGTTCGAGCTTATCAGGTTGAAGCTTTTTCACATAAGCATCGCAGCCCCAAACTTTAAGAAACGACAATTTTGGTTTCTTGCCAAACCATAGTTCATAAGGCGTCGTCTCAACGGATTTAGATGGTGCCCTATTTAAGGTGAATGCAGCTGTCTCTAATGCATGATCCCAAAACGATATTGGTAAATCGGTAAGAAACATCATAGATTGTACTATATCCAATAAAGTACGGTTATGACGTTCGGACACACCATCAAGCTGTGGTGTTCCAGGTGGCATGAATTTGTGAAACTATTCCACATTGTTTTAATTGAAGACCAAACTCGTAACTCAAATATTTGTATCCGCGATCAGATCGTAGAAACCTTATTTTCTTGTCATGATGATTTTCCACTTCACTCTAAAATTCTTTGAACTTTTCAAATGTTTTAGACTTATGTTTCATCAAGTAGATATACCCATATCTGCTCAAATCATCTGTGAAGGTTAGAAAATAATGATACTTGTCGCGAGCCTTAATATTCATCAGACCACATACATCAGTATGTATGATTTCCAACAAATCTGTTGCTTGCTTCATTGTTCTGGAGAACGGCGTTTTAGTCATCTTGCCCAAGAGGCACGGTTCGCAAGCATCAAGTGATTCATAATCAAGTGATTCCAAAATCCCATTAGCATGGAGTTTCTTCATGCGCTTTACACCAATATGACCTAAACGGCAGTGCCACAAATAGGTTGCACTATCATTATTAACTTTGCATCTTTTGGTTTCAATATTATGAATATGTGTATCACTACGATCGAGATCCAACAAACCATTTTTGTTGGTGTGTATGACCATAAAAGGTTCTATTCATGTAAACAGAACAACAATTGTTCTCTAACTTAAATGAATAATCGTATTGCAATAAACATGATCAAATCATATTTATGCTCAACGTAAACACCAAATAACACTTATTTAGGTTCAATACTAATCCCGAAAGTGTAGGGAGTGTGCGATGATGATCATATCAATCTTGGAACCACTTCCAACTCTCATCGTCACTTCACCCTTAACTAGTCTCTGTTCATTCTGCAACTCCCGTTTCGAGTTACTAATCTTAGCAACTGAACTAGTATCAAATACTGAGGGGTTGCTATGAACACTAGTAAAGTACACATCAATAACATGTATATCAAATATACCTTTGTTTACTTTGCCATCCTTCTTATCCGCCAATCACTTGGGGTAGTTCCGCTTCCAGTGACCAGTCCCTTTGCAGTAGAAGCACTTAGTCTCAAGCTTAGGACCAGACTTGAGCTTCTTCACTTGAACAGCAACTCGCTTGCCGTTCTTCTTGAAGTTCCTCTTCTTCCCTTTGCCCTTTTCTTGAAACTAGTGGTCTCGTCAACCATCAACACTTGATGTTTTTCTTGATTTCTACCTTCGTCGATTTCAGCATCACGAAGAGCTCGGGAATCATTTCCGTTATCCCTTGCATACTATAGTTCATCACAAAGTTCTACTAACTTGGTGATGGTGACTAGAGAATTCTGTCAATCACTATCTTATCTGGAAGATTAACTCCCACTTGATTCAAGCGATTGTAGTACCCAGACAATCTGAGCACATGCTCACTAGTTGAGCGATTCTCCTCCATCTTTTAGCTATAGAACTTGTTGGAGACTTTATATCTCTCAACTCGGGTATTTGCTTGAAATATTAACTTCAACTCCTGGAACATCTCGTATGGTCCATGACGTTCAAAACGTCTTTGAAGTCCCGATTCTAAGCCGTTAAGCATGGTGCACTAAACTATTAAGTAGTCATCATTTTGAGCTAGCAAAACGTTCATAACGTCTGCATCTGCTCCTGCAATAGGTCCGTCACCTAGCGGTGCATCAAATACATAATTCTTCTGTGCAGCAATGAGGATAAACCTCAGATCATGGATCCAATACGCATCATTGCTACTAACATTTTTCAACACAATTTTCTCTAGGAACATATCAAAATAAACACAGGGAAGCAACAACGCGAGCTATTGATCTACAACATAGATATGCTAATACTACTAGGACTAAGTTCATGATAAATTTAAGTTCAATTAATCATATTACTTAAGAACTCCCACTTAGATAGACATCTCTCTAATCCTCTAAGTGATCACGTGATCCAAATCAACTAAACCATGTCCGATCATCACGTGAGATGGAGTAGTTTCAATGGTGAACATCATTATGTTGATCATATCTACTATATGATTCACACTCGACCTTTCGGTCTTCGTGTTCCGAGGTCATATCTTATATGCATAGCTCGTCAAGTATAACCTGAGTATTCCGCGTGTGCAACTGTTTTGCACCCGTTGTATTTGAACGTAGAGCCTATCACACCCGATCACCACGTGGTGTCTCAGCACGAAGAACTTTTGCAACGGTGCATACTCAGGGAGAACACTTCTTGATAATTTAGTGAGAGATCATCTTATAATGCTACCGTCAATCAAAGCAAGATAAGATGCATAAAAAGATAAACATCACATGCAATCAATATAAGTGATATGATATGGTCATCATCATCTTGTGCTTGTGATCTCCATCTCCGAAGCACCGTCATGATCACCATCGTCACCGGCGCGACACCTTGATCTCCAGCGTAGCATCGTTGTTGTCTCGCCAATATTATGCTTCCACGACTATCACTACCGCTTAGTAATAAAGTAAAGCATTACATCGCGATTGCATTGCATACAATAAAGCGACAACCATATGGCTCCTGCCAGTTGCCGATAACTCGGTTACAAAACATGATCATCTCATACAATAAAATTTAGCATCAAGTCTTGACCATATCACATCACAACATGCCCTGCAAAAACAAGTTAGACGTCCTCTACTTTGTTGTTGCAAGTTTTACGTGGCTGCTACGGGCTTAAGCAAGAACTCATCTTACCTATGCATCAAAACCACAACGATAGTTTGTCAAATAGACTCCGTTTTAACCTTCTCAAGGACCGGGCGTAGCCACACTTGGTTCAACTAAAGTTGGAGAGACAGTCTTCCGCAAGCCATCTATGTGCAAAGCACGTCGAGGGAACCGGTCTCGCGTAAGAGTACGCGTAAGGTTGGTCCGGATCGTCTCGTCCAACAATACCGCCGAACCAAAGTATGACATGCTGGTAGGCAGTATGATTTATATCGCCCACAACTCACTTGTGTTCTACTCGTGCAAAACATCAAACCATAAAAACCTAGCTCTGATACCACTGTTGGGTTATGTAGTAATTTCAAAAAATTTCCTACGCACACGCAAGATCATGGTGATGCACAGCAATGAGAGGGGAGAGTGTTGTCTACGTACCCTCGTAGACCGAAGTGGAAGCTTTGACACAACGTAGAGGAAGTAGTCGTACGTCCTCCTCACGATCCGACCGATCCCAGCGCTGTTACTCCGGCGCCTCCGAGTTCTTGACACACGTACAACACGATGACGTTCTCCGGGCTCCGATCCAGCAAAGCTCTCGGGGAAGAGTTTCGTCAGCACGACGGCGTGGTGACGATCTTGATGTGTTACCGACGTAGGGCTTCGCCTAAGCACTGCGACAATATGACCGAGGTGGAATATGGTGGAGGGGGGCACCGCACACGGCTAAGGAACGATCTCAAGGATCAACTTGTGTGTCTATGGGGTGCCCCCTGCCCCCGTATATAAAGGAGCAAGGGAGGGAGGAGGCCGGCCCTAGGTTTGGCGCGCCAAGGGGAGTCCTACTCCCACCGGGAGTAGGATTCCCCTTTTCCTAGTCCAACTAGGAATCCTTCCATGTAGGGGAAGTATGAGAGAAGGAAAGGGAAGAGAGAAGGAGAAGGAAGGAAGGGGGCGCCCCCCTTCCCTAGTCCAATTCGGACTAGAGCAAGGGGAGGGGCGCGGCCACCTTTTGGCCCTTTCTCTCCTTTTCCCGTATGGCCCAATTGAGGCCCATTACGAATTCCCGTAACTCTTCGGTACTCCCGAAAATACCCGAATCACTCAGAACCTTTCCGAAGTCCGAATATAGTCGTCCAATATATCGATCTTTACGTCTCGACCATTTCGAGACTCCTCGTCATGTCCCCGATCCCATCCGGGACTCCGAACTCCTTCGGTACATCAAAACTCATAAACTCATAATATAACTGTCATCGAAACCTTAAGCGTGCGGACCCTACGGTTCGAGAACAATGTAGACATGACCGAGACACGTCTCCGGTCAATAACCAATAGCGGGACCTGGATGCCCATATTGGCTCCTACATATTCTACGAAGATCTTTATCGGTCAGACCGCATAACAACATACGTTGTTCCCTTTGTCATCGGTATGTTACTTGCCCGAGATTCGATCGTCAGTATCCAATACTTAGTTCAATCTCGTTACCGGCAAGTCTCTTTACTCGTTCCGTAATACATCATCCTGCAACTAACTCATTAGTTGCAATGCTTGCAAGGCTTAAGTGATGTGCATTACCGAGAGGGCCTAGAGATACCTCTCCGACGATCGGAGTGACAAATCCTAATCTCGAAATACGCCAACCCAACATCTACCATTGGAGACACCTGTAGTACTCCTTTATAATCACCCAGTTACGTTGTGACGTTTGGTAGTACCCAAAGTGTTCCTCCGGCAAACGGGAGTTGCATAATCTCATAGTCATAGGAACATGTATAAGTCATGGATAAAGCAATAGCAACATACTAAACGATCGGGTGCTAAGCTAATATAATGGGTCATGTCAATCAGATCATTCAACTAATGATGTGACCTCGTTAATCAAATAAAAACTCTTTGTTCATGGTTAGGAAACATAACCATCTTTGATTAACGAGCTAGTCTAGTAGAGGCATACTAGTGACACTCTGTTTGTCTATGTATTCACACATGTATTATGTTTCCGGTTAATACAATTCTAGCATGAATAATAAACCTTTATCATGATATAAGGAAATAAATAATAACTTTATTATTGCTTCTAGGGCATATTTCCTTCAGGTGTCCCCCTTTCCTTCTCCCTCTCCCCCTTCCTTTCCCCCTCCTAGTAGGAGTAGGAAAGAGGGGAGTCCTACTCCTACTAGGAGGAGGACTCCTCCTCCTGGCACGCCCTGCTAGGGCCGGCCGGCCTCCCCCTTGCTCCTTTATATACGGGGGAAGGGGGCACCTCTAGACACACAAGTTGATCTACGTGATCGTTCTCTTAGCCGTGTGCGGTGCCCCCCTCCACCATAGTCCTCGATAATATTGTAGCGGTGCTTAGGCGAAGCCCTGCGACGGTAGAACATCAAGATCGTCACCACGCCGTCGTGCTGACGGAACTCTTCCCCGACACTTTGCTGGATCGGAGTCCGGGGATCGTCATCGAGCTGAACGTGTGCTAGAACTCGGAGGTGCCGTAGTTTCGATGCTTGATCGGTCGGGTCGTGAAGACGTATGACTACATCAACCGCGTTGTCATAACGCTTCCGCTTTCGGTCTACGAGGGTACGTGGACAACACTCTCTCCTCTCGTTGCTATGCATCACCATGTTCTTGCGTGTGCGTAGGATTTTTTTTTAATTACTACGTTCCCCAACAATTGGATCATATAACTATCCCTCAACATGCAACAAAGATTCACTCCAAAGTCACTAATAGCAGAGAACAAACGAAGAGATTATTGTAGGGTATGAAACCACCTCAAAGTTATTCTTTCCGATCAATCCATTGGGCTGTTCCTACAAGTGTCACAAACAGCCTTATAGTTCATAGTAAAATAACACCTTAAGACACAAATCAACCAAAACCCTAATGTCACCTAGATACTCCAATGTCACTTCAAGTCTCCGTGGGCTTGATTATACAACGTGCATCACAGAATCTCAGATTCATATTTTCAAACCAACACAAAGAACTTCAAAGAGTGCCCCAAAGTTTCTACCGGAGAGTCAAGACAAAAATGTGTGCCAACCCATATGCATAGATTCCCAAGGTCACGGAACCCGGAAGTTGATCACCAAAACATACATCAACTAGATCACGTGAATAACCCATTGTCACCACAGATAAGCACATGCAAGATATACATCAAGTGTTCTCAAATCCTTAAAGACTCAATCCGATAAAATAACTTCAAAGGGAAAACTCAATCCATTACAAGAGATAGAGGGGGAGAAACATCATAAGATCCAACTACAATAGCAAAGCTCGCGATACATCAAGGTCGTGCTGAATCAAGAACACGAGAGAGAGAGAGAGAGAGAGCTCAAACACATAGCTACTGGTACATACCCTCAGTCCCGAGGGTGAACTAATCCCTCCTCGTCATGGAGAGCGCTAGGATGATGAAGATGGCCAACGGTGATGGATCCCCCTCCGGTAGGGTGCCGGAACAGGGTCCTAATTGGTTTTTGTTGGCTACAGAGGCTTGCGGCGGCGGAACTCCTGATCTAGGTTTCTTTTCGGGGGTTTATGTGTTTATAGGAATTTTGGGCGTCGGTCTCACGTCAGGGGGGTCTCCGAGTCATCCACGAGGCAGGGGGCGTGCCTAGGGGGGTAGGGTGCGCCCTCCACCCTCGTGGATGGTTGGGGACTCTTCTGGCCCAACTATTTTACTCTGGGGGCTTCTTTTGGTCCATAAAAAATCATCAAAAATTGGCACGTCAATTGGACTCTGTTTGGTATTCCTTTTCTGTAAAACAGAAAAACAAGGAAAAACAGAAACTGGCACTGGGCTCTAGGTTAATAGGTTAGTCCCAAAAATCATATAAAATAGCATATAAAACATCCAAGATGGATAATATAATAGCATGGAACAATAAAAAATTATAGAGATGTTGGAGACGTATCAAGAGACAAATCATGGGCGTTTATTGGCAAAAAGCTTTGTAAAAACGAAGTGTGTGGAATGACTTCGGTCATAAGTTTACCCTTCGGTGATGAGGTCAAAGTTACACAGAAGGGTGATGATGGACACTCGAGTGCGATAATTAATTTTATGCTCTACAGTGCACACGCTCGAAGAAACCAACTGTGTGCAATAACGTCGAAGATCGTAGTCGAGTTGGCTATATAGATCGTGTGCTGTGAGATCGACAAGGTAAACTGATTCAAGAATTGTTAATAAAATCTAAGACCACTGCATATTATGGTAAAAATAATGCTAGCAATATACGAGTCTCATACGATGCCATTTCAATGATTGTACCACTAAAGCTCGAAATGTTACAAGCTTCAAATTCCAGAGTTATATGGCACAAATTCGAAGATTACAAGGTTCAAACTGATATTAGAAATGAAATTCAGCTCATCAGCTGCAAACGCTCACGCTGATCTGCTGAACATGGATATCAGAGAGGTTCAAACTAATATCACCGCTTCTAAGTCTGGCTTCGAAACCTCACAATTTTTGCAAAGGGGTCAGCCACTGAGAAGTCATGTATGGGGTTGACACGATGACTTCCGATTACTCTGTCATCTAAAGTTCCAAAATGTGATTCAGCATTTTTGAGCCTAGTCCATTCTGCCGCAGGTGCCGGTGCAGATCAACAAACCATTCATTTTTGCGAAATAAATGTAGGGAAAACCTCGTTTCCTTCAGCACCCTTGCTCTGAGAATGAAGAACCTTGCGAATATAATCTCCAGTAAGGTCCCTCGGTAGGAGTTCAAAGTAATTTCTGAGAGATGCAGATCTAGGCATTCGATGTGATTGTTATATTGTATCACATTATCCACCACTGGGCCTAATCTTATCTGCAAAAGAAGAAAATGTGTTAGTGCCTACATGCAGTTTTGAACATTACTACAGGTCTAGCTATTTGGTTTGCAGGATTTGTAAAATGCACTAACATGCCATCTTCGATCTGACATGATTAACATGGGCATTTGATTACATTCTAGAAAAATGTAGCCTTCTTCACAAGAGGTTGGAGTGGATGAAAAGTTCCCTAAGAAAACTAGTACAGATGAATCCAAAGGAGAAATGCTTATTGATTATAACCATATGGATCAAGCAACCAATATGGGGGGGGGACATGTATGTACTGAAATCCTCCAAAAGAACCTTTAGAAATCGTAGTACAATGTCATTGTAAACTTGGAAAAAGGTGTCACAAATTGAACTCCCTCATGGTTAACATTTAACAGGAAAGGAATATCACCTCGATATATAGCTTCTCCAGGCACGGAAAGCATCTCAGGAAACTGAAAACTTGCTCCAGGTCGGGCCCGATAGATTCTAGTGCCAAGACCTTCACTGTGCGCAGTTTCAGGGTCAAGGTTGTCAGAATCATTTTCTGAATGACAGACGAACAAACATCATCAAAATTAGAAATAATGTTAATTTGTATAAGGAGAGGTAGAAGGCGGCTTTTGTACCTGAACGGGTGTTGATCCAATAACAAGTTCGAAGTATTTGTCAGACGAGTAGCCCACCACTGTCAATTTCGGCGATGAAATGACATTGATTCTTGTTGGAACTTCTTGATCAATCTCAAGTAATCTCTCAAGTGCAGGTGTGTCCTGGATGACCATACCGTGGTACACATCTTGTGATGTCTTCCTGCCACACCAGCAACACACATAAAAAGTCTGGAGAGTCATGGAGGTGATGTGGAAGGTACTCAAATCATTGATCGCTTGAAGACAAAGGTACTCGAGTGCAGTACAACCACGGAGCAGGCACTCCATGTCACCCTTTGAGAGGCAGACGACGACGAGCTCGAGGTGCTTCAGTCAAGGTAGAATAAGAGCGGGCGCGTCATTAAGGGGCGGGAAATGGCAGTTCCTGAACTTGTCGATGTGCAGCGTGGGCGCGAGGCGGAGTGCGGATGTTGGCAGCGACCGCATATGCCCATCATGAAAAGTGAGCTCCTCGAGCTGATCTAGGGCGGGGGATCAGAACCAGTCGTCAAGCTTGGCTCGGTCCTTGCCGTTGGAACGGAACTTGCCATTCTAAGGCCTTTGGTTGGGCCAAGGTGACTGCCAAGGATCTTGGAGAACGCATCCAAGCTTTTGTGATAGCCATGGCAGAGCTCGTGGGTGTCGATGAGGTCGAGAGGGCTGGAGTTCCATAGGGGGCTCCACCGTCGAGAAAGGAGGGTTGTCTGCGCCCCATATTTGATTGGGAGGAGGGAGATGATGACTCTCAACATATCATCGGGGAGGCTGCTGATTAAGTCTAGGCCTACTGGAGTCGCTTTCGGTTCTAGCTTGCCCCGCCTCCACTTGTTGGTAGCCCGTTCTCCACCTGCGGAGTCTCCTTGTCAACGGCACTTTCTGATAGAAATGGGAGTGCATGGAATATTTAGATAAAATAGGGCAACAGAAAAGTGTATCGGTAACTAGAAGTTATTAGGTAGGAATATAGTAAGAAAAGGGACTAACAATCGGTTGCTTAAATAATACACAATTCATTTGACATTCCTGGGTAAGTCAACATATGCAGATAGCTGAAAAGAAAACTTACTTCAAACAAAGTCTGGACGGATGATTTTGTCGGGGAAGTTAGCATATATCTCATGACCAGGCCCTTTTATGTGCAGTGCAATTTTAGTGCCAGCTTTCAGTACATAAAACTTTGCAATTTCATTCCAAAAGCCAGTGCCAAAATAGGAGTCACCACGTTCATCAAGTCTTATAGTAGAAACGATTGTAAATCCATGGTTTTTGTGTAGTATGACATCCGTGGAGCCTTGATCTATGTAAAGGGAAAAATTGTGCACTACATAATCTGTTGCATAGCGAGGGATGTTCTGCAGAAAATGGTAGGTTTGTTAAAGAAAATATGGTAACATGCAAATATGGGTCCAAATTGAAAGAACTATACAACAGTTGAAATCGAAGGACTAAAATCTATAACTAAACAGATAGGGTAAACATGATGTCATGGAATAATGAGAGTAATCGAAACAACAATACATCATTAATTTTCCTAATATAGAAAGAAGAGGGGAAAATCCCCTTTGACGTATATGGTGCACGTGGCACCTTTTATCCAAATGTAGCAATATTTAGAATATGTTCAGCAAAGTAGGCCATGCCAACCGTTTTAGGGTGAGATTGAACATACCGGGCGCGTGCTCAAGTTATCTGGTACGGAGAGATGGAACCTCTGGCAGCGGTCGCAAAGTCTCAAAGTGTCGGTGCACTGTACATTCTATGAATGAAAGAAAACCCTCAAATCAGCTCGAATAAAAATGAATTCACGGCGATTTCTGCCGGGTGATTAAAGGAGGCAGATGAACTGGGATAAGAGATGAGATAGTATCTCTTTAAATTAGTTACCTTGTCATCCATGAGAAAGAACCCTCGGTACGGCAGATTCCCCAACCAAGCGGAGCTGGGTCGACCGCGAGCAGCGTCGAGAAAATTGATGGCGATAGGCGGCGGCAAGTGGAAGTGGCGAAATACAGTGGGCTTTGCCGACAACCTAGCGGCGGTGGCAGGCGTCGAGCTAAGTGTTTACCGCCAGTCCGCCGCGATTGGCGGTGCCATGGCATAGACGTGGAGGAGCTTGTGCAGGTGTGAATGGGGAACGTACCGGAGGGGCCGAGGGGGTGGCGGGCGGGGTGAGGGTTTTTGTGAGTGGGGATGGTGAGGGTTTTCTTTTTTCTTTTTTGAATTGTGTGGTGAGGGTTTGCTGTCCCACAAAGAATTTTGGGGGTGACGGTTTGCTAGAGCGAACCATGTGTGATTGACGCAGCAAGAAAAATGAAAGTTATTGCACACGGTTCCAATTTTGGGATCCGTGTGTGATTGACGTACTACCTCTGTCCTGGTATATTGGTCCCCCGTTGTGATTTTTACCAAAATTTGGCGAAATATTTAACATACTCAGACATAGTTAGTGAGCGTACACGTACATAAGCATAGTTCAACCATAAGTACATAGTTCAACCGTCATTAAGCATACTCAAGTGTACATAGTTCGATCCATCCCACATCTCATCTCACATGCGGCCGACACGATCCTGAAGCTTCTCTAAGTACTCGGCGTACGCGCCATGCGCCACCTTGCGAGAATACTTCTCCTTGAAGGAGCCAACGGCCCGTCCTCTTGCATGCGCCAGAACACTTAGATACGCATCATGAAGCTTCTGGTTGCAAAATGGGCATCCATAGCCGCTGTTCCAGGTCCTAATACACCTGTTATGCATTCCCGCATAAAGCTCCCTCAGGATTTGCCTCTTGTACCTCCTCTGGCCATCTTCATCCTCGCTGTCCACATCGTCAGATAGCACCTATACAAATAGTAAAACAAATTTGGCATCAAATCAATGATTACATGCCATGATGTAGGATTAGGAATTTATGGCTATTTATTTATACATATCCAGAGATTAGTTCGATTTTTAAGCACACTCGTCTATGTACAGACCAATCTTGAAGAAAATAATGGCACAAACATACGTAGGTCATTCAGAATCAATTGTCAAGCCCTGGCTAGGAATTATTAGCACGAACACTAATCCTAGTCGGATTACTAGCAGAAATCATTTGCACAGATGAAACAACTAATCACTTATCACCTGTACCATTCAAACAATCAATACACTACATGGATCTAACGAAACTTACTCAGATTTCATGGATTGGGAGAACATAACCATAGGATTTCTATTCCAACAAGGGGGAGGCAGGAGTAACCAGAGAAACTCTATGATCTATTTGACACATAAATGGGTATAAATGAATAACTAGCTGTCCGTTGTCATCGGAGTTGTCGCCGTAGTGGTCGTCGGGGTTGTCGCCGGAGTGGTCGTCGGAGTCATCGTCGGAGTGGTCGTCGGAATCGTCGCCGGAGTGGTCGTCGGAGTCAGTGTGGAACTCCGTCTTCGGCTGTGGAAGCTCGACGCCATCGACGATGTCAGGGTGCAGTGATAACTCACACTACAAGAAAAATACACTTCCGTGATGATACATGTTTGTCACAGTAGGTCGCTTTTTTTGTCATGCATGTACATCCATGACAAATTTATGACAGAATCAAGATAGTTATACCTGTGTTGTCGTAGAAGTGTTCAATGACATTACCAAAATTATCATCACGGAAGTGTCCACTTCCATGACGATAAATCGCGCGTCACAGAAGTGCTTTCGTCAAGGGTGACTGACATGTGGCATCCACCGTAACGGAACACCGTTAAGCTATCGGGTCGGGTTTTGGATCCGATAACCCGTTAACAACCCAGACCAATGGGGATTTTCCACGTGTAAAATCATCATTGGCTAGAGGAAACACGTGTCGGCTCATTGATGGGAGAGATGTCATCCACTCATTGGACAGGAGGCGCCTATGATAGGTCGACACGTGGCACGACCCAACAGTGGCCCATTCCGGTGAAAAAGGCCGGCCCAGTAAAAATTAGCAGGCCGACCCATATAAGGCCTACTTGTGTCAGGTCCATTTAAGACCACGGCCCATACGAGATGTGCCAATTTGGCCCGTTAAGGATTTGACACCATTGCAACCCATCGTCAGTTCGAGCCCGTTAACAGCCCGCGGGCTCAATATCGGCCTGATGAGATTTCGGCCTGTTAACGACCCATTTAATGGATGGGCCAATTTCCAGGATGTACATCTTTCGGCCTTTTAGCGACCCATATAAATGTTGGGCTAATTTCCTGCCCGGTGTGTCTTTCAGCCTGTTGACGGCACCCACGGCGTAGCCTCAAAAGTACCACTCAATGACATTATCAATAACCGCGATGCAATGGGCCGGATCGCAAAATGGGCCATCGAGCTCCTCCCGTTCGATATAACCTACAAGCCACGGCGAGCTATAAAATCGCAAGTATTGGCCGACTTCGTCGCAGAATGGACGCAGGCCAACTCCCTAAAGAGTACGACACATACTCAAACTGGATCATGCATTTCGACGGCTCCAAAATGTTGGCCGGACTGGGGGCCGGCGTCGTTTTGACGTCCCCCACAGGAGACACAGTCCAATATGTACTCCAAATTATGTACACGGACTCCAACAATGCAGCCGAATATGAGGCCCTCCTACATGGTCTCCGGATGGCAGTATCCATGGGCATTCAACGCCTAGAGGTACGCAGGGATTCGAACCTCGCGATCTCCCAAATAAATGGCGACTTGGACGCCAAGGATCCAAAAATGGCAGCTTACCGCAATGCCGTCCTAAAAATGTCAGCTCGGTTCGAAGGGCTGGAGTTTCACCATATTGCCCGCGAAAATAATCAAGCAGCGGACGTCCTGGCATGCATCGGAGCAAAACGCGATGCAGTCCCCCCCAACATCTTTTTGGAAAGACTGCTCAAGCCATCCGTAACATGGGAGGGGGAACCCGCAATTAACAGCCCGGACGCAGCCGAACCACTCGACGCTGAACAACCTGACATAATCGGAGGTCCTGCCAACGAAATTACACCTTCAGCCCACGTAATAATGGCGGTTATCGCCCCGTGGACAGAACCATTCCTAGCCTACCTTACTAGGCAGGAACTCCAAGAGGACCAAAAATGAGGCCCGCTGCATAGTGCGGCGATCTAAAGCTGTCGGTGTACTAGAGTAGGGGTACCCTAGTATCCCGAACTTGTGCACGGGCAGTCGCAGCGCCCCGCGGCAAGGCTTGCCGGGTGACCGCCAAGGACCCCCGTGGTTCCTTTGGAGCCATTCAAGAACAAAGTATTCAAGCCAAGGAGACAAGGCCCTGGCAAGAGGAGCTTGCCGGGAAGGCCACTCAAGGCACAAAGCCCCGGCAAGAGGAGCTTGCCGGGAAGGCCACTCAAGGCACAAAGCCCCGGCAAGAGGAGCTTGTCGGGAAGGCCAACCTAGGCATCTCAAGGAACTTGCCACGACGCGCCACGCGTCCCGGCAAGACCCGGCGAGCGACAAGCTCCCGGACGCGACAAGACAACGGCCGCGGCAAGGCGTTTGCCGCGGCAAGCAACCACTCTGTACCTGCGCTCCAGCACACCCACCTACGTGTCGCTCTGGGACCCTTCCAGGCGTATGTGGCGGGAGGCTGTGCAGCCAGGGGTACACTGTGGCAAGCGGCGCTGACAAGATCGCCATCGTGGCGAGCGGTGACGTCCCTGACGGTCCCTTTTCTGCATTGTTTGGGCGACGTAGATAGGCATTTAATGCCCTTGTCCCCTGCCGTCAGGGTTAGGTATGATACACTGTGTAGGTAGCTGTACCTACCGCAGCACCCTTTCCATTTTTGCCCTTGCCTACGTTGCCACCTGTCGGTGACCCCTTGAGCATATAAAAGGAGGCCCATGCACAACGTAGAAGGGAGGAGGACGAACAGTAGAACACTCACGCTCGGTCTCGTTAGTTGCTGGTGTGTACTGTAGCACTCAGCGCTCCCGAGCAAGAACTCAATACGATCCACAAAGCAGCAGTAGGAGTATTATCTCTCCGGAGAGCTCCGAAGCTGGGTAAAAACCGCCCGTGTGCCTCGCCTCGATCCGCTCTTCGTGCGGCCTCCGCCCCCCCGCCGAACCAAAAGGGGCACCGTCCCCATAGGTGCTCGCGGAGTCAGCTTCCCCGACATCTTTGGCGCGCCAGGTAGGGGGCGTCGAGGTTGTGTGAACCTGATCCGGCGTTAACACGAGTTAGATCTTCATCGACTTCATCGACATGCCGCCGAAGAAGAAGGCTTCGGAGGCGGCTGGTCCGTCCGCGTCAAACCCACCGCCGCCGGAGCAAATGGCTGGTGGGGAAGACGCCGGAGGAAGAACGGGCGTCGACGAGGGAGCCCACGGTGCCGCCATGTCCAAGGACAAGGCTGCGCTGCCCGTCGGCGGCGTAGCAGGCTCCCACGACGACCGGGCGTCCGTGGATGCTCCGTGCCCATCTCAGGAGGCACGGGACCGGCAGGGTCATGGTACTCACGTTACCATCTCGGGATGCTCAAGGCCAGCATGCACGCCAACATGCTGGCACGAGCGAGGCACGGTCACCTGGACGGCATACTGCTCCTTCTAACATCGTTGGAAGTCCGAGCATATCCCGCTCCTTGCACCGTTCGCCACCGCTACCCGCCACTCCAGCAGAAGCTTTGGCGCGAGCTCAACTGCTCCTAGACTTCCCTCCAACGCCAGACAAGATCGACGACTGGAGGGCCACCATTCAGAGACTCATCGGCTTCGCCAACGGCGACACTCCGCGGCAGCCGACTGCGTCGCAGCCGCGGCAAATCAGCCAGGTGCCAACCGATGGCGACAAGACCGGGGGGGTGCAACCACCGTGCACTCTCCGCCTCGAAGGCCAAGATCACCGACTCGCCGGGTCCACCACGACAGCGACTCCACCGCTTCATCAGATCCACGAGCTCGTCGCGATCAACGCCAAGTTCTTCATGAACGATAGCAGGAAGACGCTCGTACTCGCATCAAGCGCTGAAGAGAAGCGCGGCGTCAATCAGACCGGCGCGCTGGGCCCACTGTCGACATGCATGCGCCAGGGGAACCAGGCGACCTGCCGTATGTGGTAGGTTGCCCTGCGTTTACTCGTGAGCTGCGGCAAGTCCAGTGGCCCAGCACGAAGAATTTCAAGCCAGACGTACCGGAGAAGTACGACGGCAGGTTGCATCCGTCGGAGTTCCTCAGCATCTATACCATCACGGTGCAGGCTGCTGGGGGGCGAGACTACAAGATCCTTGCCAACTACTTCCCGCTGGTGCTCAAACCCAACGTCAGGTCCTGGCTCATGCACTTGTCGGAAAACTCCATATCTTCCTGGGCAGACCTATGCCATCAGTTTGTCGGCGCCTTTACGGGCGGCCACAAACCTCATGGCTAGGAGAGTGACCTTCACCTGCTTGCTCAGAAGGAAGGAGAGCCCTTGCGCAAGTACATCCAGAGATTCAGCCAAGTGCAACACAACATCCCGGATGTCCACCCTGCCGCGGTCATCAGCGCGTTCCACCAGAACGTGCGTAACCGCAGGATGCGGGAGGAGATGGCGATGTGCAAGATCATAGACGTCAGCGAGCTATATGCTCTGGCCGACAGGTGTGCACGTGCTGAGGAAGGGAGGAAACTCCCCGGAGAGAATACAGGAACGAGAGGATCTGACAGCGAGGATGCTACCCCGGCAAATAAAAACCGGCGGCGGAACAACAGGAAGAGGAAAGGCAAAGATGTGCTAATTGTTGAGCAGTCCGGCAACGACGGTGGCGCCAAGAAAGCCAAAGATGGTAGCTCCGGCAAGGAGGTTGCTGCATGCGCCAACTGCCAGGCTGTGGCGGCCGCCGACAAGCAGGACGGCACCAACAAACAGTACTGCAAGATCCACTGCACCAAGGGCCATGACCTCCAGAGCTGCAAGAAGGTCGAGCAACTTGTCGAGCTGCAAAAGGGCGAGTACGAGCGACGCGACAAGGAGAAAGCCCAAACAGATGCTGGAGGATCCGGTACGAAGCGCACCGGCCGGGGAGGACGCCGCGGCAAGGCCAATCAGCGGCAAGGAGACAGACCTCCCCGTGGCCGCGACAAAGATGAAGACAACGACGACGAAGACATGGATGATGACGAGACCAGTGAGCAGGAGTTTAAGAAAGCCACAGAGGTCTTGTGTGTTGACGGCGGTGCTTCTCTGCATACTTCGCACCATCAACTCAAGCAGTGGGTGCGGGAAGTCAATGCGGCAGAACCACCCGTTGAGTCACGCAAGCTTCTGAAATGGTCCAGCACGCCTATCATCTTTGATATTGAGGACCACCCTGATCGCACAACTGCGGTCGGGTGTTTGCCGATGTTGGTCTCACCAACTATCCGCAACCTCAAGGTCACTAAGATGCTAGTTGACGGCGGGGCTGGCTTGAACCTGATCTCCTCCGCTGTGCTCCGAAAACTCCAGGTCCCTGACAGCGAGCTCGAAGAGACCGGCACATTCCAAGGAATCAACCCGTGAAGGAGCAAGCCGAAGGGGAAGATCACGCTGCCGGTGACATTTGGCAGCGAGCTAAACTTCAGGACTGAGAGCATGACTTTTGACGTTGCCGATTTTCCATTGCCTTACAATGGAATTCTCGGCCGTCCAGCACTCGCCAAGTTCATGGCGGCCTCTCACTACGCGTACAACATGCTGAAGATGCCAGGCCCGATAAGTGTCATCTCTGTCCCTGGCGACAAGAAAGATGCTCTTATCTGTGCCGACAAGATCTACCGGGAAGCAGTAGCCGCAATGGATCGCGAGACACTTGCCGCTGAAGCTCCCGGGGGGAAGAAGAAGACCAAGTCCGGCAAGAGTTCTGATGCCCACCCCGGCAAGCGCACCTCTTCGGAGTGCTGCGCTACCATCGAGGACGCACCATCGAGCTCCATCGGCAAGTGTAAGAAGACAATGGCAGCTCTGCCAGCGACCAAGAAGGTGTCCGCCAAGGAGGACGGCACTGATGGTACTTTCACCATCAGTGCCACTCTCGACCCTAAATAGGAAAGCGCGCTCATTGCTTTGCTGCGGGCGAACATCGACGTGTTTGCGTGGCAACCGTCTGACATCCCCAGCGTTCCTAGGAAAGTAATTGAGCACCACCTTGCCGTCTGTCCTCATGCGCGGCCCGTCAAGCAGAAAGTCAGGAAACAAGCAGTGGAGCACCAAGAATTCATCGCAGAAGAGATCAAGAAGTTGGAAGCAGCAGGCCTTGTCAGAGGAGTGCTCCATCCTACGTGGTTGGCCAATCCTGTAGTCGTGCGCAAGGCAAACGGGAAATGGAGGCTTTGTATCGACTTTACCGATGTTAACAAAGCTTGTCCCAAAGATCCATTTCCCTTGCCGCGCATTGACCAGATTGTTGACTCCACGGCCGGATGTGATTTGCTTTCATTTCTTGACGCATACTCAGGATATCATCAGATCTTCATGGCAGAAGAAGATGAGGAGAAGACCGCATTCATCACTCCATGTGGCACATACTGTTTCGTACGGATGCCTTTCGGTTTGAAGAATGCTGGTTCAACATTTGCAAGGGTAGTCCATACTGCTTTTGAACCGCAAATACACAGAAATGTGGAGGCCTACATGGATGACATAGTGGTCAAGAGCAGGGACAAAGCAACTCTGATTCAAGATCTAGAAGAGACTTTTGCAAATCTGCGCAAGATCAGCCTCAAGCTCAACCCCGAGAAGTGCGTGTTTGGAGTCCCTTCCGGCAAGCTTCTCGGGTTCTTCGTGTCTCAGAGGGGAATTGAAGCCAATCCCGACAAGATCAAGGCCATTGAGCAGATCGAAGCACCGAAGCGCGTCAAGGATGTGCGGAAACTTGCCGGCTGCGTGGCGGCTCTCTGCAGGTTTATCTCTAAGTCTGCTGAGCGCGCCCTGCCATTTTTCAAAATTTTGAAAAAAGCAGGTCCAATGAAATGGACTCCGGAAGCAGAGGCTGCGCTGCAGGACTTGAAGAGATACCTGTCCTCCACTCCAATACTTGTCGCACCTAAACCACAAGAGAAGTTGTTGCTGTATCTGGCGGCAACCAATCAAGTGGTTAGTGCTGCGTTAGTAGCGGAGAGGGAGGCTGATGATGAGCCAGCAACCGCGGCAAGCACATCCAGCGACAAGCAGGGGGCTTCCCCGACAAGTTCTGGTCCCGACAAAGATGGATCTGCGCAGATGTGCGAAGAGATACAGCAGAAGAGAATGGTGCAGCGCCCAGTCTACTTTGTCAGTTCCCTTCTGCAGGGGGCTAGGTCAAGGTACTCTGGTGTGCATAAATTGCTTTTCGGCCTTCTCACGGCCTCGAGAAAGCTGCGCCATTACTTCCAAGCTCATGAGATAACAGTTGTCACTCGTTTTCCGCTGAAGAGGATACTGTAGAATCCCGAAGCAACAGGCAGGATTGTTGAGTGGGCACTGGAACTGTCAAGCTTTGGCCTCAAGTTTGAGAGCACTTCAACTATCCAAAGCAGAGCATTGGCAGAATTCATAGCAGAGTGGACGCCAACACCAGATGAAGAAATTCCAGAAACGAGCATCCCCGTCAAGGAAGCAAGCAAAGAGTGGCTGATGTACTTTGATGGTGCTTTCTCGCTGCAAGGCGCCGGTGCTGGCGTGATGCTTGTCGCACCCACCGGAGAGCACCTCAAGTACGTAGTCCAGATGCACTTTCCCAAGGAGCAAGCAACAAACAATACTGCAGAGTATGAAGGATTGCTTGCTGGTCTCAGGATCGCGGCAGACCTTGGGATCAAGCAGCTCATTGTCAGGGGTGACTCGCAGCTTGTCGTCCGCCAAGTGAACAAGAATTATCAAAGTCCGTTGATGGAAGCTTACGTTGATGAAGTGAGGAAGCTAGAAGAGCGCTTTGTCGGCCTACAGATGGAACATGTTCCAAGAGCTCAGAACGACATTGCTGACGGCCTGTCAAAGTGCGTAGCACTTAAGTTACCTGTGGAACCAGGGATCTTTGTGCTCAAGCTGACTCAACCGTCTGTGACGCCATCAACTGGACAGAGCAAGAAGAGGAAGTTGATTTCTGGTGACTATATTCCGGCAGAGCTTCCCGAGGCCGCCGCCAAGAAGGTCACCAAGATCAACGCCAAGAGTGTTGAGGAGCAGTCTGCTCCGACAAGCCCTAGGGTTTGTTTCGTTGAAGCAGACGCTCCCGACAAGTTTTGCTCCGGCAAGCTTGCTAGGGAACGTCAAGCTCCGGCTGAGCCGCAGGTTCTCACCATAGAAGCGGATGTTCCCGCAGCAGCAGATATGCCTTTAGTCCTTGTTGTCGAGCCGCAAGCTCCAGCATGGGCACAACAGATCGTCCGTTTCCTTCAAGCAGGAGAACTTCCCGAAGAGCCAGAAGAAGCGGAATGAGTAGCCCGACAGTCAAGTATGTACCAGTTTGTCGACAACGCACTGTACAGAAGAAGACTCAACGGTGTGAAATTGAAGTGTATTCACCGGGAATATGGACAGAAGCTATTGGCATAGATACATGGAGGCATATGTGGTCACCACATTGGCGCAAGAGCGCATGCCGGCAAAGCTTTCCGGCAAGGTTTCTTTTGGCTGACAGCCCTCCAGGATGCAACTGCACAAGTAACCAAGTGTGAAGCGTGCCAGTTCCATTCCAAGCAGATACACCAGCCAGCTCAAGCTCTCCAGACGATCCCTTTATCCTGGCCATTTTTGGTCTGGGGGCTCGACATCCTCGGCCCCTTCCCCCGAGCAGTCGGGGGCTTTGAGTACTTGTACGTCGCAATCGACAAGTTCACAAAGTGGCCGGAAGTGGAAGCAGTGAGGAAGGTGACATCACAGTCAGCAGTCAAGTTCTTCAGGTCGATTGTTTGCCGCTTCGGGATTCCTAACAGGATCATCACCGACAACGGTACGCAATTCACGAGTCGCACCTTCATGCAGTACGTCCATGATCTTGGCGCCAAGGTCTGCTTCGCTTCTGTTGCTCACCCCAGGAGCAACGGTCAAGCGGAGAGGGCAAATGCTGAAGTGCTGCGTGGGCTCAAGACCAGGACTTTCGACAGGCTACACAGGTGCGGAAGAAAATGGATTGAGGAGCTGCCGGTGGTTCTTTGGTCGATCAGGACGACGCCAAATCGAGCCACTGGCCAGACACCTTTCGCTCTAGTCTATGGAGCAGAGGCAGTTATCCCCACGGAACTCATATACGGGTCACCTCGAGTGCTCGCTTATGATGAGCTTGAGCAAGAGCAGCTGCGACAAGATGACGCGCTGCTCCTTGAGGAAGATTGTCTTCAGGCTGCTGTGCGAGCTGCTCGCTACTAGCAAGCTTTGCGCCGCTACCATAGCCGCAAAGTTAACGCCAGAAGTCTCGAGGAAGGCGACCTTGTTCTTCGGCGCGTTCATTCCGCCAAGAATTCCAACAAGTTGACGCCAAAGTGGGAAGGCCCTTATCGGGTGAAAAGAGTCACTAGGCCTGGCGCTGTCCGCCTTGAGACCGAAGATGGCATTCCCGTGAGCAACTCCTGGAACATCGTGCATCTTCGTAAGTTTTACCCGTAAGGCGCGGTTGTCGGACCCTGTTCCGGCAACCACCTTTTTGTACAAGTCTTGCCGCTGTTGCATGTAATCCTTTGTACAAAGCCAGGGCGCAGACCCTGAGCATAGATGAAGCGCAAACCCTGTGCATAAATAAAGCTCATGCGCTCCGCAGGTCTTGTCAATTTCATGCTTTTTATTTTTTTGCATGAGTTATCTGACACTTTGTGCAGTGCCAAACCCTGGTAAGCAATAACGAGCCATAAGGCTCCATATCACTGTTTTCTCTTCTCTCTTTTCTCAAGGAAAGGAAGGTTCCTCTCGCCCACAAGTTTGCCGGGGGGGGGGGGGGAGGGGAAGATAATGGCATGGACCAGGCATCGTTCAAGAAAGTTTCGCCTTGCCGGGAAGCAAACGACAGAAAAGCTAAGTTGCCAAAGTTTGAGCAATCAGATGTTTTTAAATTTTGTAAGTTATCTTCCTTGAACGACCATGCTTTGTATGGAAAACCTATGCGCGAAGGAACCGGCTCGTGGCTAGTTGCGCCCTTACTTTGTTTCGAGTTCGCTCAACAGCTTAAGCGTGCTGCGACTAGAGTCGCGCCCTTACTTTGTTTCGAGTTCGCTCAACAACTTAAGCGAGCTGCGGCTAGTTACGACAAGGTTTCTTGTCGGCAACGGCACTGCCAGCAGGCTGCTGACGTCCCGCACTCAGCACTCGCGGCAAGAGTGACTGCACCGGCAAGTTCCCTAAAAGCGTAGGGCAAAAACATACAAAGAAAGGAATCAAGTAAAGGAAATAACATTGCATTCGCTGCCCAAAATAGAGTTATATTACAAAATAGCTTGTCGCGTCTCTAATAGATTGTTTTCATAACATGATCAGCAGCGACAAGAAAAGAAGAAAACGGGCGGCCTAGTCCACGCGATCGCCCTCAACCCTCTTGATCCCGCTCACCTTGTCCACAATGGGTGCGACAAGGTCCTTGAGCGCCTCCAGATCACCTTCCGCCGGCAGGGATCTGAGGACATTGGTGAGGTTGAGGCCCGGGTTGCGGAAGGCTACCTTCACCAACACCTTCTGAAGAGCTCCCGCGCAGATCTTGCGCGACTCGTCGGCCAGCTGCTTTGGGATCCTCTCCCGGAGTCGCTGGAGGGCCGTCGCCACGCCTTTGAAGAATAGAGTGAGCTTGGCGCTGGATGGGAGGGTCTCATCGGAGGGATACCCGAGATCCCCCATCCCCAGCTGCGCCAGATCCATGTCGATGTCTGCGGCAGCATTCACAAGACCCTCCGTCCACTGCTCCACAGTCTCTCTAAAATCGTTCTGGGTGGCGGCAATGCTCTCCAGCAGCGCCTTGTCGGCCTTGATCTCCTTCTTCAGGGACGCCTCCTGCTCCCTGGCGCCGTCCAGCGTCTTGGTCAAAGCAGCCAGCTTCAGCTCAAGATCGGCGTTGGAATCCTTGGCGGCGCTAAGCCCCTTGATCTTCTCGGTGAGATGACCCTGCAGCTCGCCAAAGGTGTAGGTGTCCTTCCCGCGCTCATGCTTGAGTGCGGCAAGCGCTTCACCGCTCGCCTTAAGATCAGTCTCCAGCTGCGCCACCTTCGTCTCCAGCTCCTTCTTGGCGGCCTCGGTAGCTGCAGCAGCGTCCTTTGCTTCCTTGAGAGCTCTGCTGAGTGTTTGCTCGAGCGCAGCAAGCTCCTCTTCGTGGCTGTCCAGGCTGGCCTTCAGCTGCACCAACTAGCCCTCCCGCGCAGATAGCTCCTCAGCGGCAAGCCGTTGTTGCTCTACAACTTCTGCCTTCTTGAGGATGAAGGCCTTCTGCGCCTCATCAAGCTGCACACGCTCAGCCGCCAGCGACCGGAGAGCTGCCTGGTTGAGACCTCGGAGCTCCTCCGCGCGTTTCTCCATGTCCACCCCCGCCTTCGCGACAAGCGCTTCGCGGGACTCCAGTTTGGCTTGTCGAGCGCGGTAGAGCGACAACAGCTTCCGCAGCAGTTGCTCCTCCTCAGGCTCGTCGCTGCTACTGCTTGGCACGTCGACCAGCGTCAGCCCAGCGGAGGCGAGCACCTCCACGTCAAAGCTTTCTCCTTCGACCGGCACCCTGGACGTTGACGCCCAGGGGAGGTTGATGAAGACGCCATCGCCGGCCTTCAAGTAGACGCCTGGCTGGGGCTCTTCGGAGCCTGACGTTGCGGCAGCGGCAGGAGGATCGGCGGTCGGTGTAGCGCCTGTCGCTCCTGCGGCCTCAGGGTCATCAGTGCGATCGCCAGACCCCTCGTCAGCTGCTGCGGCGGCAGCCTTGGCGGCCTCTTCGCCGGCGGGATCATCAGTGCTGGCCGCTTCTCCGGTGGCGGCGGCATCATCAACAGCAACCTCGGTCTCCATCGGCTCTGCAGTAGATGGATCTGATGGCCGAAAAAGGAAGAAAAGTCAAGTAAATATCCAAAAAGAAGATCAAACGAAGAAGAACCCAAGGGAAGTTTAGAAGCAAGGAGTACCTGTTCCAGGCTCGAGAGTTGGGATCTCCGCTGCCGGGGGGTCGCTGGTACTGTCCCTTGCCGGAGAATTCTCCCTCCCTGGGGTGCTCTCCCTTGTCGGAGACTTCTCCCTTGCCAGGGAGCTCTCCCTTGTCGGAGGATTCTCCCTTGCCGGAGAACTCTCCCTTGGCGCCGTAGTCGAAGCAGATGGCATGTCGGGGGCGGCATCCGAACGCTCCTGGTGGTGCTGCTCTGCTCCTACATAAGCCAACAGTCAGATATCAGCAAACAAAGAGTACCTATGCGCGCCTAACAGCGGCAAGCAAACCATATACTTACGCTGGGGGCTGCGCTGGGGGCTGCTCTGAAGAACAGCTGCCGGGTCCGGCAAGTTTGTCTCGGGCCCACCCCCTGCTGGCACGGTGGGATCATCCTCGATGACAATCACCGGGACCTTGGTTCTCTTTGCCGCTCTCTGGGCCAGAGTCCTAAAAAGGAATAAGTTCAGAGTGAAGCAAATGAGATACAAGACAAGACAACAAGTATTGAAGACATACAAGTACAACAAGAATCTTACTCTTCTTCTTCCTCGTCGGAGCTGAGCGCGGAGAAGTCAAAGCCTGGACCACCTCCGGCGCGAGGAGGCGGAGGAGTAGGATCCCTTGGCCGCTTGGCGGGAGCTGGAGCGGCGGACCGGGAGGACCCCGCTCCAGTTGCCGCTGCAGCGTGAGGTGCTTCCGCGGCAACAGAACTTGCCGCAGTGGAGCGTGTCATGCGGCGCGGCGGGGGTTGACTCGTCCGCCGCTCCGCTACGTCCCCGGCCTTGCAAAGACGCCTTCTTGGTGGAGCCGGGGGCTCTACTTGTGGAGCCGGGGGCTCTGCTTGAGGCAAGCTGTCCGAAGACGAAGAGGAAGAGGAGCCGATCTCCAACGAGCCGCTCGTATCCTCAGCGGGCCCGCTTGGCCCGACGTCATCTCCGGCAGGCTCTCCCTCGCCGGCCAGATCCTCTCGCTCGGCAAGGCTTGCCGCCTCTGCTGCCTCTGCCTCCTCCACGGTGGACCCAAACTCGCCCGCAGCTGCGGCTGCCGCCGCCTCTTCCAGCCTGGTGGCGATGCGCTTGAGCTCCTCGTCGGTGGTGTCCCGGGTGAGGCCCCTCTGCTTGTCGGCGTCGATCGACACTTCTACCAAGCCGTCGAAGAATGCCCGCACGACATCATCTGCAGGCTCTATTAAGGTTGGGTCAATTCTGTGCGAGTCGCGCAACGGCATCATTGCACGGATGCGGTCGAGCGAGGAGTTATTGCACAGCAGAACGACGCCCCTTGGCAACCTGAACACTTCGGGATGCTGTGGGTCGTACTTGAACAGCTCCTGGAGCATCGAGTTGAGCTCTATGACCGTGAAGTTGAAGTTGAGGCCCGGCCGCAGCCTCATGATATCCGCCGTGTTCTGGAACTCCCATGCGGGTCTCCTCCTCTCCTGCAGAGGGGCGATGCGGCGGCGAAGGAAATCCGCGCCAACCGCTCCTACAGTAAGCCCGGCAAGCCTGAGGCGTAGGATCCGGGCGATGGCAATCTTCAGTCTGTCGTCTTCCGGGGCCAAGCTACTTCAATCACTGCCGCGCACTACTGGAGTTTGGCGCAGAGCAGTAAACGGCTGCGGGTTCTCCTCGACAATCAGGCACCAGTCCACCCTCCACTCCTCCCACTTGCTGCGGAACTCTCCATCCAGATAAGCATCCTTCTTGCCGGCTTTTGAGATCCAGGCGATTCCGCTGGATAAGGGCTCTCCTTTTTCAACTCGAGGCGAAAAGAAGTGGCGGAAAAGGGCTACGTTTGGATGGATTCCGACAAAGTTTTCGTAGAGATGTGCGAAAACTGCCATGGTCAGGACATCATTGGGGGTGAAGTCAAGGAGGTGGAGCCCATAAGTGTTCATGACGTCACAGAAAAATTCAGAAAAGGGCGGGCAGGGCCCGCAGTAGAAGAACAAGGCGAAGAAAGGGTACCCAGTGGGAGCCTTTTTCCAAGCGACGGCTTGGAGTACCCTCGTGCGCGGGTGCGCCCGCGTCGCCGTAGACCAGAAGAGGTAGTAGAACTCCTTCAGCTCTTCCGCGTCAAGCCTCGGAGGGAAGATTGCCCGCTCCATCGCAGCGCCGCGAGCCGATGCGCCTCGGCCGACTTCGCCTTCTCGGCTTTCGGAGCCATGGCGGGAATGGTGAGGGAGGGCGATGGCGTTGGTGGTGCTGGTGGCGATGGGGGCGGAGCGCTGCTCTCCTTCGGCTTTGGGAAGAAGGGGAGTGGCGGAGATTCTTGAGGAAGGAATAACAACGGGCAGATGGGCGAACATCCCCTGTTTCCCCTGCTTATAAGGAGGGAGGGGGCGGACGTTCTGCTTTTCCGAATAAAGAAACCACCCATGACCTCTCCCACGACGCCGCAATCGACGCGTGCCGTTCGGGGAGGGCGCGGTGGATACGGAGTAAGATGCGGCGTGACCCAGGCCACGCGTGCCCGTGCCCTGTTTTGGGCCTGGCCCAACAGCGCTCGGCACCGTGTGTGGCCCAGGCTCGGGGGCTCCTGTCGGTGTACTAGAGTAGGGGTACCCTAGTATCCCGAACTTGTGCACGGGCAGTCGCAGCGCCCCGCGGCAAGGCTTGCCAGGTGACTGCCAAGGACCCCCGTGGTTCCATTGGAGCCATTCAAGAACAAAGTATTCAAGCCAAGGAGACAAGGCCCCGGCAAGAGGAGCTTGCCGGGAAGGCCACTCAAGGCACAAAGCCCCGGCAAGAGGAGCTTGCCGGGAAGGCCACTCAAGGCACAAAGCCCCGGCAAGAGGAGCTTGTCGGGAAGGCCAACCTAGGCATCTCAAGGAACTTGCCACGACGCGCCACGCGTCCCGGCAAGACCCGGCGAGCGACAAGCTCCCGGACGCGACAAGACAACGGCCGCGGCAAGGCGTTTGCCGCGGCAAGAAACCACTCTGTACCTGCGCTCCAGCACACCCACCTACGTGTCGCTCTGGGACCCTTCCAGGCGTACGTGGCGGGAGGCTGTGCAGCCAGGGGTACACTATGGCAAGCGGCGCTGACAAGATCGCCATCATGGCGAGTGGTGGCGTCCCTGATGGTCCCTTTTCTGCACTGTTTGGGCGACGTAGATAGGCATTTAATGCCCTTGTCCCCTACCGTCAGGGTTAGGTATGATACACTGTGTAGGTAGCTGTACCTACCGCAGCACCCTTTCCATTTTTACCCTTGCCTACGTTGCCACCTGTCGGTGACCCCTTGAGCATATAAAAGGAGGCCCATGCACAACGTAGAAGGGAGGAGGACGAACAGTAGAACACTCACGCTCGGTCTCGTTAGCTGCTGGTGTGTACTGTAGCACTCAGCGCTCCCGAGCAAGAACTCAATACGATCCACAAAGCAGCAGTAGGAGTATTATCTCTCCAGAGAGCTCCGAAGTTGGGTCAAAACCGCTCGTGTGCCTCGCCTTGATCCGCTCTTCGTGCGGCCTCCGCCCCCCTCCGAACCAAAAGGGGCTCCGTCCCCATAGGTGCTCGCGGAGTCAGCTTCCCCGACAAAAGCCTACAAAGTCCACGAGGGGGAGCTTTATAAGAAAAGCACTACCGGAGTCCTTCAAAGGTGCATCTCCGAAGACGAAGGGCAGAATCTCCTGGCCGAAATTCACGCCGGACTCGGTGGCCATCACGCTGCGGCTCGGTCCCTTGTTAGCAAGGCTTTCCGCACAGGCTTCTATTGGCCGACAGCCTGAGCAGACGCTCAGGACCTAGTCCAACGATGCGTTGGTTGCCAACTTTTTGCCAACAAAAGCCATATGCCACCCACCGCACTCCAAACCAAACCCATCACCTGGCCCTTTGCGGTCTGGGGGCTTGACCTGGTCGGACCCCTTAAAGGTGGAACCCATAAGAAAAGATACCTACTGGTCATGGTGGATAAGTTCACCAAACGAATAGAAGCCAAGCCTGTCAGAACGGCTGAATTTGGACCCGTGATAGACTTCATATCCGGGGTTGTACACCGTTACGTCGTCCCCCACAGCATTATAACCGATAACGGTACAAATTTTACAGCCGACGAGGTAAAACTATGGTGCAAAAACATGGGTATCAAGCTCGATTATGCGTCAGTCTATCACCCACAAACCAATGGCCAGGTCGAACGTGCAAACGGTCTTATCATGAGCGGCATCAAACCCAGACTAGTGCGGTCCCTCAAGGAATCTAACACACACTGGGTAGAGGAGCTCGACTCCGTACTCTGGGGGCTGCGGACCACGCCAAATCGCACCACCGGATACACACCATTCTTTATGGTGTACGGCGCAGAGGCAGTTCTGCCCTGCGGCATAATTCATGACTCACCTAGAGTGGGCATGTACGAAGAAAGAGAAGCCGAGCTCGATCGGCAGGACAGCCTGGACGCCTTGGAGGAGGAGTGTGACGTGGCAAAAGCCCGTTCCGCATTTTATCAACAACAGGCCCGAAGATACCAAAGCAGAGAAGTACGGGCCAAAAATTACAATGTTGGCGAACTAGTTCTACGCCTGCTGGATAAGAAAAAGGACAAACTCAAGCCCAAATGGGAAGGTCTATTGATAGTCGACCAAGTCCTGACTGGTGGAGCGTACCGCCTGCGAGATGTGTCGGATAACCGACTCGAGCCGAACCCGTGGAACGCCACACGTCTCCGAAGATTCTATGCCTAGCACCGGACTCCGTGTTCGTCTCCTTCCCCTGTCCATTTTTTACATTTTTCTGTCTTATATTTCTCTTCTTCCCCTCTTTTTCCTTTATAGCCCTTAAAAGGCTCACTACATGTCGTGCACTCGCGTTCATTTAACCTGGGGGCTTCTTTAACAGAAGCTTATTTATACGGGCTTCATGCCCCACACATGTGTCAAACTTCCGCATGTACCTTTTTTCTCACCATTATATGCATCGATATGACTTAAGTTTTGGCCAAGCTGGGTTGCCCGGCTCCTGTGCTTACCCCTACGTTCCCGATTGTTCGGCTAGGTGGTAAAGGGAGCACCTCTGCGATTGTTACTGCCGGGTCAGCCGGATGTGTACCTCAGATTGGGTGAAGCCGAAAGCTAGCGTTCTTAAGGGAATATTTGGTCGGTGGAATAAAGATGATCTTTCTATTAATTTTCATGCGCCCCCAGATGCTTTTTCTGTTTTTATGCAGTCCGGACATGCACTTTAGGGCATGCCTCCCCAGCGAAAGGAACCCTTAACGGAACTATTCTCTTTGGAAGATGTTTCTTACTAACCATGTAATATAACATAACTAGTTGGGCACTTGTCTGATAAAGCACTAATGACCCATACACCTGGTCTCCATGCATACCACGGTTCTTGTATAACCGCTATGGTATTCGGACACACTCCGGACCGTCGGGTCCCGAGGTTGAAGCGAAAAGGTCGGCAACGACAAACGATCTACAATCCGGCTAGAAGGCATTACATATGTCAATTCAAAATTACACAGTAATTTTGACTCATTGTATTCCTCTTCTATACCATCTAACAGGCTGTCTAGTTTACAGTCCTGCTGGGAATACTTTGCGGCCAATTCCACTTGGCCGTACACTAAGCTTACAGGGATCTCCTTCCCGTCAGGCCCCACCGGTCCGACCTCGGCCATATGGTTTGGGTCAGATCTCGTAAAACGGGTCTTCACCATAGCCCAGGCCTCTCTAGCGCCTTGTCGGCAGGACGATATCTTCCACAACCGGAAGCGCCGCCGAGATCCCTTTAGCTTCTCCGCAAGCTCTCCAAGGCCATCGGGCGTGGAGTGGGCAAGCCATAAGGCTTGGGCAACGCCTTGCATTGCCTGTCGAATTCGCTCGTGCAGTTGCAGGAGTTCGGGAAGAAGGTCACCCGTAGAACCGGGCATCTCCTCTGCAGGACGACCTGTGAGCATACCGACATACAATACTCTGTTATTCGACTTCCTCGCCGGACTCATTTTTCAAAGTTCGCTCAAGCACTTAATAAATATGCCGCGTCGAAGCCATTGAATCTCCTTCATGGAGTCCGACAGCTGGCCACGAACGTCCTTAAGTTTAACATCCAGCTTGGTGTTGGCATCCTGGAGATCATTCTTCTCTCGCCTCACCTTTGTCAACATACTCTCACCAGCCTCTAGCTGGCGCAAGAGTTGTTGTTTCTCCGGATCAAGTCCGGCGCCTTCTGCAACATCAATTGTCAGATTTGCACCCAAACCGCACAATACTAATCTTTCGAAGTGTATCTTACCTGAGGGGGTCCCTTTAGGCTCCCCTGCTGCGGCTAGTGCGGCCTCTAGTTGGGCCTTGCACTTTTCCAGCTCCTGGGACAGCACGGCGTTCTTCTCAGTAAGCACCTGCATGTTATATGATCCTTAAATCAGTTACTTTAACTGTTTCAAGTCTTGGGGGCTACTGGTACATATATATTTAACCAAAATTTTCTTACACGTATGTCTTTCACATACTGCTCCGTGGATCTGGCTAAACCATCTTGAGCGGCACGGAGGTACGCATCTCCCGAATTAAAGGCATCTAAAGCCTCTTGGGAGAAACAAGCATCGCGTAAAATTGTCCGGCGACGCCTGTGGTTCATGGCACTCTCCACTTCAGAATTTGTGGCAGACAGCCTGTCCGCATCCTCTGTCGGAGGAGCGCCCGGTGCACACCTTGTGCTCGCCTCCGCTTCCGGGCCGGTCACTTGAACCTGGCTGGTGGAAGCGCGATTGGCATCCTCTCCGGATACAGTCCGGCGAGGTCTCTTCGTCCTGAAAAAGGCACGAACATTAATATGCCCTGGCGAAATAATGCCGCGGAAATGGAGAATGCGTTACCTTTGCGCCGGCATCTCGGTCCGGACTGCATCACTTTTTTCCCCATGGGGCCCTGCGGCCCCTCGTGGGCTAGCCGCCGCAGGTTCGCCTTCCCGCCTCGGGAATCTCCCCTGTGAAACACGGTTGTTGTTAGAAACGCCGGAATACGGGAAAATGGAATCCCCTTCAAGGGAATAAAGACTCCGGTTTCTATCACCTGGGAGGCCGGGATTAACCCGGGGTAATCAGCCACAATAGCGACCAAGGTGTTGTCCTTGCTTAGCTGATGAAACACCCCGTCGATAAGCTCCACCGATATGTCCGGATCCTCTTCAGAGTCCGAATCGAGGGACCGTTCTGGGTCCTCGGGTTGTGGAGGACGGCTGCTTATATCTTTCACTTCCTGTCGCAGTTCCTGCATTGAAGTCGTCAGTCTACGTATCTGACCATGGAAGTATTAAATAAAGGGGCAAGCGCAGTTGTTCGCTTACCCAACTTGGAGGTTCATACATAGTGAATCCAGCCCGCGGGTTAACGCGGAGGAACTCCTCCTTCTCTCCCTTATACAAGGAGGACAGAACCTTTATTAGGGAGGCAGCCGAGTCCGGCCCTTTACGGCCGTAACGCGTGGCGTCATCCTCCCCATTGAAATCCCACATAGGGCGGCCTCTGTATTGAAGCGGCTGCACCCCTCGCGTAATGCACGCGGCCATGACTCCGATCACGGTTAGTTCGGAATGAGCCAACAGTCTTATCCGGCCCATCAGGTAAAGGACGTCCCTGTCGCTTTCTCTCTGAGAGCTCCGTGGGCGCCAGCTCAGGCGTTTCTTCAGGGGACCACTGTTGAACTCAGGGAGACCGGCCCGGATAGGGTCCGGCAGTGGGACGCCGTCTATGTAAAACCATTCCGAAGGCCAGTCCTCAGACGCCTTCTTTGGGGTTCCGGATAGGTATCCGGTCCCGGCGATGCGCCATATTTTGGCTCCGCCCACTTGGTATATAGACCCCTTTTGAGAACGGGGCACCAGGCAGAATATCTTCTTCCACAGTGCGAAATGAGCCTCGACGCCTAGGAGTAGCTCGCAAAGGGCAATGAAGCCCGCAATGTGTAGCACGGAGCCGGGCGTGAGATGATGCAACTGGAGGCCGTAGAACTCCAGAAGCCCGCGGAGAAATGGGTGGATTGGAAATCCTAGTCCCCTTATCAGATAGGGAACAAGGCACACCCATTCTCCTTTAGAAGGATTGGGGGTGTTCTCCGCTTGTTTTCCGCCACGGTAGGTGGCAAGACCGGCTCGGACCGGGACCATGTATGCCTGAGGGAGGAATCCCTTGGCCTGAAGTGACACTAACTCGCTATGCGGAATGGTGCAACTCTCCCAATCCCCGGGCTTGGGACCGGAGGGCGAGGGGAGGAGCTACGACGGCTGGCCGTGTTGGAATGGACCTTAGCTGGGAAAGCTCTGATGATGACTCGCGGAGAGGAGAAGATGCGGTTCGGATCTAAATCCCCATCCTGTTTAATAGGCGGCTCATTTGTATGGCTAGGGGCGTGGATGTAAGAATGCCCCGGGCTTTTCGCATTCATTCAACACGTGGAAGACAGCCATTATTGGGCGCAGAAGCCAAGAAGCGCTACGAAAATCGGACATTATTCGTACAGGTACATAGAGTTCGGGAAAGAACCCGCCTTGCAATGCCGAAGACAATTTGTGCGCCGGATTTGTCGTCATTGAAGCCTGGTTCGGGGGCTACTGAGGGAGTCCTGGATTAGGGGGTGTTCGGATAGCCGGACTATACCTTCGCCGGACTCCTGGACTATGAAGATACAAGATTGAAGACTTCGTCCCATGTCCGGATGAGACTTTCCTTGGCATGGAATGCAAGCTAGGCGATGCGGATATTCAAGATCTCCTGCTATTGTAACCGACTCTGTGTAACCCTAACCCTATCCGGTGTCTATATAAACCGGAGGGTTGTAGTCCGTAGAGAACAATCATCACACACAATCATACCATAGGCTAGCTTCTAGGGTTTAGCCTCCTTGATCTCGTGGTAGATCTACTCTTGTACTACCCATATCATCAATATTAATCAAGCAGGAGTAGGGTTTTACCTCCATCGAGAGGGCCCGAACCTGGGTAAAAACATCGTGTCCCTTGTCTCCTGTTACCATCCGGCCTTGACGCACAGTTCGGGACCCCCTACCCGAGATCCGCCGGTTTTGACACCGACAACGACCCATAAATCTGATGGGCCATTTGTAGTCGGACCTGAGTTTTGGCCTTTTAGTGGCCCATTTAAGTGTTGGGCCAATTTCTGGACCGGTGTCACTTTCAGCCTGTTGACGGCCCATAAATCAGTTGGGCCAATTGTAGTCGAACCTGAGTTTTGGCCTTTTAGCGACCCATTTAAGTGTTGGGCCAATTCCCGGCCCTGCGTGCCTTTCGGCCTGTTAACGGACCATAAATGAGTTGGGCCATTTGTAGTCGGACCTTAGTTTTGGCCTCTTAACGGCCCATGCCCTTCATGGTCCAATACCAGCCCGGTTTCTCTTTCGGCCTGCTAAAGGCCCACAACACAGTTGGGCCGTTTACAATACGACCTGACTTTCGGCCTCTTAGCGGCCCATGCTCTTCATGGTCCAATGCAAGCCCACTGTCTCTTTCGGCCTGCTAAAGGTCTACAGTATAGTTGGGCCATATGTAGCCCAAACTTAGTAATGACCTGTTCACGGCCCATGAAATAAATTGGGGCCACCTGTTGCCCGCTTCGATGTCGGCCTATTAACGACCCGGGAGGTAAGAGGGTCGACCATTAACTTTCGGCCTAGTAACGGCCCATTAACTCAATGGGCCCACCAAAGTTCGTTCATATCTTTAGGCCAAATTAGATAATTTGAGCCCATTACGACGAGCAAAGGTACGACATACAGGGAATAATTTTGCATATCCAGAATATATTACAGGAAATTACATCCATTGGGCAATCAAAGATTGATGCCAGTGCAAATAAATGAGCAGAACATAACCATCTACAACGTCACAATCTGCAACCTCAGCACAGATGACGCCCATAAGCATGTGGGCAAGTTCTTGCTGCTTTGCCACACTGTCTCTAAAAACATTGATCGGTTGTTGTGTCGCACGACTCTGCACCTCTGATTCATCCACCATTTCCATCATTGCTTCAGCCATTAATTGGTTTACAAACATACATTTATTCCGTTGCATTCGAGACAGAGGATACTGAACAGATTCAGATGGCGATTTTGGCAGGCTTGTATTATTGATAGTGGAGAGTGTCTTGACCACTACATCATAACATAAATTAGGACGGGAATCAAACAGATTAATCATGAGATATTGCCATATTACCTGGCCTAGATTTACTGGAAAGAAACAATGGGGTTGCCTTGCTGTTTTCAGAGTTTGTCTTCTTATCTTCAGCAGCCTGCACAAAATTAACACACTAGCATTGCTATCATTGGCCAAGTCAGATAATAGGAAAGCAACATTGACACAACGAACGTTTGGGCAACTAGCCTACACGAAATTAACACAATATGGCACAACTATCATCAGCCAGGTAAGGTAATACGAAAGCAACATTGACACAATGAATGAATAGGCAACTAGAGAAGCATTACAATTCAGTAATGTGCATGATATGAGATAGCACGTTCATGCAGCTCAGTACGCAAAACTACCAGGCAGTTTTCCTTACAAAAATCAACATTGGCGCCTTTAACATTTTGCTACAACTAATTTTAGATCAGATAAAGGTTAGATTCACGCCGATTAACAAAATACATGCTGATGTAAAAATATAGTGATATACAACAGGTACTTACATCAGCACTGGAGCACAGAGAATTCCCGCAAGATATTTTCCTCGAATACGATCCCAATGGAGGAAGTCTTGTATCGTTTAACCTTATTTTCTAAAAGAGAGATGGGTAAGAAACATGTAGAAAATATTATCAGAATGCTATAAAATTTCATGATGCGAGGATACACACACGCTTCTTAGAATGGAGTTGACATTCTTTTGCTGGACTGGAGCGAACTAGTTCTTTGGCCACTGGAATCTGCTTATTATCAGTGGGAGTTGGGTTTCTCTGTGCTGGAGTAGTATCTATGAAAAATGGAGTTGGTTTATTATCTCCTGGCGTTTGGATCTTTTGCAAAGACCTGGTTTGTAACCCTTCAGATTCTAACATAGCCGTCTTCCCCTTGCATGCCTTATATAGAAGAATGGTGATTCAGTTATAAAACATGCTACAACAGAGATGGAATAGGTACTGAAGAATAGAAAGGCATGACATATTGACATGTATTCACTCCATCCAGAAATAAATGGTTGGGTCTAGGCGTATTTCAGTTCTAGATACATCTAGTTTTATCCATTTCTGCGACATTTAATCCGGACGGAGGGAGTATGATGTAAGAGCTAGGGATACAACAGGACAACACAGTAAAAAAACACTGAAAAACCCACTGCAGAAGCAAAGTATTCAAACCCACTGATATGAGATAGTACACTCATGCAGCTCAGGATGCAAAACTACCAGGCAGTTTTCCTTGCAAAAATCAACATTCTGGCCTTTAATCATACATTTTGCTACAACTAAATTTAGATCAGATAAAGGTTGGATTCACGCCGATTAACAAAATACATGCTGATGTAAAAATATAGTGATATACAATAGCTACTTACATCTAAATTGGAGCACAGAGAATTCCTGCAAGAATCTTTCCTCATAAACAATACCATTGCAGAAAATCTTCTATCTGTTAAGCTTATTTTCTAAAAGAGAGATGGGTAAGAAACATGTAGAAAATATGATCAGCATGCTATAAAATTTCATGATGCAACGTTACGCACACGCTTCTTAGAATTGAGTTGACATATTTTTGCTGGACTAGAATGGACTAGTTCTTTGGCCACTGGAATCTGCTTATTATCAGTAGGAGTTGGGTTTCTCTGTGCTGGAGCAGTATCTATAAAAACTGGAATTGGTTTATTATCTCCTGGCGTTTGGATCTTTTGCAAAGGCCTTGTTTGTAACCCTTCAGATTCTAACATAGTCATCTTCCCCTTGCACGCCTTGTATAGAAGAATGGTGCTTTAACTATAAAACATGCGGCAGCAGAGAGATGGAATAGGTACTGAAGAATAGAAAGGCATGACATATTGGCATGTATTCCCTCCATCTGGAAAAAATGGATGGGTCTAGGCGTATTTTAGTTTTAGATACATCCTTTTTTATCCATTTCGTCAACATGTAATCCGGACGGAGGGAGTATGGTGTAAGAGCTAGGGATACGACAAGACAACACAACAAAAAAACACACTAGTTGAATGTAAAAATGTATGCTAGCGGAATACATACAGAAATAACTAAGGCAACATACACGTGTATGATTGGGAAAATAAGATGGCATTGCAACAGAGCACTAGAACATCACTTCAATGTAAAAAACATGGTATGGTAGACAGATGAAGTACATACTGATGAATAACAATGCATAAGATATTCAGAAGCATGATGTCCAAATTAAGAAGATGGCATTGCGATAGAGTAGAATGACAGTACTTGAATTTGAAAACATGTTATCATGAATGGAATAGGTACTGAAAAACAGGAAGGCATGGCATATTTACATGCATGATCAGCATGCTAAGCACATGGCATTGCAACAGAGTAGATACACTCCATGACATTATATGCATGTTGTACCCATATCACAGGCCAAGTTAGAGCAAGGACCTTTGTGGGGGTGAAGAGGATTCATCATCTTTCTGCAAGTCTTCTAAAGAACTGCGTTTACATGTTCCATCATATTGGGTATCATTGACATCAAGTTTATTGGCCTTTACATTGCTCCACGAGGTTCTTGTGGATATATCAGTGTGTGCAATTATATCTGACATGCATGGAAGACAACTACTAGTTAGATTTATGTAATGAGTGCCTGTAGGAGACGACATAAATAGTAGGACTGGGGTTAACTAGCAGCAACAGGTCTCATAAACTAAAGGGAGAACATAGATGAAAGCTACAGAATATGTATCATTTGTACTCGAGATTAACTAGATGGCACACAAAAGTATTAAAGAACAACATAGGAAATACTAGAAGTGGTATAATACTATAATCACCAGCCTGTGGGATAGCATTGGCTGATGGATGATAACTATGGAACAGTGTTACCTAAAGAACAAGTATCTTAGCTGAACTATGGAACAACGTTAACTCCTGAACAAGACCCGTAAGAGATCAGCATGAATATACAGTGAAATGTGATGATCTATTTTCCATGCTTAGATGAATAACAAAGCCATAAATGTTGCACACAAGATGAGGGTACAACCTATCTGGCTGCCATCCATAGGAGTGAGCATCATGTGCTGACTTTTCGATGGCCCTGCAGTTGTTGTGGCTGTGCATGTCGGGCATGCGCATTCGATGCAGGGAACTGTTGAGTGGGGACTATAGCTCCCTTCTGGTGTATGCTTCCCTTGTTGGAGCAGTTGCGGTGAGTCGGAAGACGGTGTGTCTGAAGATGCAGATAACACATAATGTTAAGAATGACATATCTCTTTGATCTGAAGAAATACACTAAGAGATCAACAGCAAGGTACGAGAGTGGTCACACGTTTGTTGACTGAAGACTAAATTGGGGTCACACGATTTTATTTTATTTTGGTACTGTCCGATCTACGCCGGATGGTTGGTCGTCTTGTGCCTCCCGGTTGACACTGTTCGGAATCTTCCCCGAAGAGCCAGCGACCAATGGTAGAGCAGCCTGCCTCCGCCGTCCGTGGCCCCGGCCAAAACCCTGGTCCCCGCCCCACCGCACTGCCGTGGTTGCACCGCTCCCGGGCCAATCCACAAAGACTCCCCGTCATCCTGATCCGGCGACGGCAGTACCTTCAACCCACGCAACTCTAAAAGATAGCCATCTGAGCGCTGCTTCCGCGGTGACCTTGAGGCCTCGCACCCTTATGTTAGACACCAGCCAACCGGCAGCCTAGGAGCTCCGCCGCCTCGAGGGGTGCTGCTTCCCATTGCAAATCGATTGGCCCAGAATAAAAATTCAGACAACTGACGCCTAAATAAAGTGATTTGAGATGAGGGTGCGACCTATCTGGCGGCATGGTGAAGTAGGCAGGTCCAGTTGCCGAGTCGGTGAGGCCAGCGCGATTGCGGTGGCGACCGGCGGCAGGGAAAGAGCGATGTCGCGACAGTCGACGGCTAAGCTGAAGCAACGCCAGGACTCTGGACGGATCCGAAGTTGGATCCGCTCCGGCGCTATGAACAACGCCGAGGGTGAATCGGCTCCGGTACGATTCACGCGGCCGTCGTCGAGGCAGCACCAGTAGCATGGAGTAAGAGGCACATGGCCCAGTGCATGACGGTAAATGGACAACGTCTCCGGCATTAGGGAGGATGGCGGTTGTGAAATTGGTGCGGTGGGGGGCGCCATGGAGGTGGGGCTGAGGTTTCGCGGCTCTGGAGAAGGGAGCTTCCCGGGGAGAAGGTGATTTGGCGCCCCTGAAGTATGAATGGGGGCGAGCGGGGGGGGGGGCAGGAATTGGGAGGGGAGTGGAACCATGTCTTACAGACACATTTGTCTGAAATGTGAGGGGGAGTTACAGTTCTACCCCTGCCTATAGGCTTCTCGGCTTGGGTCTGTGTACTGAGGGTCGGGGATAGTAGAGTAACTTTGCTTCTCTGGGCGGGAGCGATTTCGGGCGAGGAGGGCGTGTTTTGAACTATAGTGGGCGCGAGCGATTTTGGGCGAGGAGAGCGTGTTTTGAAATAGTGGGCGTGAGCTATTTCTGGCAAGGAGAGCGTGTTTTGCTGAACATGGTTTATGAATTATTCGGCACATGTCATTTCGGCCGAGGAGAAGGCGAGCTTGGATGAAGTTACGAACCTACCCTCGATGTACAACGGGCCAATTGATGCGTGTCCCACATAGGACGATATTTTCGCGTCTCCCATTTATTTGCTCGGGCGAATTCCACCGAGGAGAGAGGATGTTTAACGGTTCGTTCAAATTTTGGGAGAACGAGCATCCATGTCTACCTTACCAAGTCGATTCGGATCAAATTTTGAAATATTAGCTTGCCACTTCTTTTTTAGATGGAGAGATGATGCTCGGGAGTAATGTGTTTTTACATGCTCGTTGCTAGAGATTTACTATATGATAAATAGTTGACCCACCCAAAAACACGAATCAAACCCAAAATGAAATATCTCGATTCAATGAAATAGCTCGTTCAGTAGGTCAAAATAGTGAACTAAATCCAAAATTGAACACCTCAATCGAGTAGCATGTTGTACAGTATTATAGTACTCCATGAACATGTTGAAAGTCAAATTAATGAACTTGTTTGATATACACATATATCTGTTCATGTGTGGATTGTAGACAACATGTTCTCCAATTTAAATATTTGAATGCAAGTTTATATCGAAACATGGTTTATATCAGTCTTTGATGCATAAAACGCGACCTCCCCCTCTCCCAGACTCCTGTTCTCTCTCTCTCTCTCTCTCTCTCTCTCTCTCTCTCTCTCTCTCTCTCTCTCTCTCTCTCTCTCTCTCTCTCTCTCTCTCCGACAATCTTCAATTCTATCACACGCATCCGACACAAAAACCTTGTTGGTCCCTCTCCCTTTCTCTCCATCTCTCTCTCTCTCTCTCTCTCTCTCTCTCTCTCTCTCTCTCTCTCTCTGCGTGTGTGTGTGGTGGGGGGGGGTCTTTCTAGTTCGCATGCATATATACACCATCTATAGGTCTCTCTCGCACACTATGTATGATACTCTAGCTAGTCCAAGCTAGATATCTTGGGTGCACTCATCGTACGCACACAGATTCCTTGGCTCATTGCCTGTAACTCTCTCACGCACCACTATGTCGTCTCGGAGCTCTTCCCCCCTCTCTCAAACTCTCCATCCACCTGGGTCACACATACACATGCATATCTCACTCGCACTCGATAGGCCCATCTAAAACTCTATCTCTCCCCCTCGTTCTCTCTCCATCTCACACGCGCACACACACAATCTCATGCCCAGCTAGCCAAGTATGATGGTCTCTCACTCAATTGTAGGCACACGCAACCCCCCCTATATGTATATGACTAGCTAATTTTAGTCTCCATCACAAACATGTGCATGGTATATCTCGATTTCTCTCGGGGTATCTTTCTATCGCGCAAGCACTCCCTCGATCTCCCACCCATATAGTCCCCTCACGATCTCGACGGGATCTTTCTATCACAAACACACCCTCTCTCCCTCCCCATGCGTCCATGCCATCCATGTGTCCCTCTCGACCTTTGTTCCTTGTTTGCCACACCTCTATTGGACATGTGCTATAGGGGTGTTTCTCTCCGTTGCAAACAATCACGCACTAGCTATCTTCGTGTATCTCCTCACCTCGCTTTTCCATCTCGGAGATGCATGCGTGATATGTTCGCATAAGAAACGAAAAAACACACTATCTCTCTAATTTATCGTTTTGTCACTTTCTCTTTCACACACACTCTTTTTGCACACTTACTCATTCTCCTTCACACACACTTGATCTGTCTCGATTGAGGCACTCTCCTCGGTCCGTAGCATATAGATTTATTGAAAAGTCAAACATCACAAAGTTTGACCATGTACGTGGAGAAAAAGAATTACATCTAGTACGGCAAACATATACCATTAGATTCACCATGAGATGTAGTTTGTATGATGTATCTTTGGTATTGTAGATATAAATAACATTTGCGTAAACCTGATCAAAGTTTCCAAAGTTTGACTTCTAAAAAATTTACATGCACTGCATTATCGAGCGGATGGTATATCTCTTTCCCCCTCTCAACAATCTGACGCACCACTCAACCTTATCGGGGCTCCTCAATCTCTCTCAAACTTTATTGGTCAGTTTGGTTCGTGACCTGACCCTCATACCTTGATCGCTGGTACTGCCTGGTGTGGACATGTGATGTAAAATATTTCTGCCTGGCCAGGCTTGTGTGGTGCTGAAGCGTTTGGTTCATGCCTGGGCCAGGCAAAGCATCAACGTCCCATCAACCAATCCATGCATCAATTATTTAATGCTAACATCCATCCATGTTGCTGTTAGCCTCGTGGCCACACGACCAGGCACGTCCAGGCGTTCAAAATCGGTCGCCTGGGCCAGGCTACTTGCAATGTCTGGAGTTCAGCCAGGCTAATTAAAGTGCAAGGGAACCCAGGCCAGGCAGGCTTTCTTTTTCACAGGGTGGCAACCAAACAAGCGTGCATGAAATCCAGCCACAACCACAGGCCAGGCAAAAGATGCTCAGGACGCAAGCCAAACTGGCCTTATATCTCCCTGGTTCACACATACACATGTCTCGCTCACGCTATACATATAGACCCATCCAACACTCTCCGCCCTTGTTCTCTCTCCATGTGACACGCACCCCCCTAAGTACCTTAATCTCTCAATCCATCATAGGCGCAGGCACTCCCCCCTCCTAAGTATGATTATCTCTTACTAGCCATCAGGAACACACGTATTGTCTCCTTCCATCCATACGTCTATCTCGATATGTCTCGGGGCATCTTCTATCGCGCACACACCTTGTCACTCGATCTCCCACCCATGTAGTCCGATCACAATCTCCAGGGGATCTCTCTATGACAAACATACACTCTCTCCTCCCCATGTCTGCATTTTCTCCGTACGTCTCTCTCGACCTCTCTCCCTTGTTTGTTAGACCCCTCTTGGCCACGTGCTAGGGGTCTTGCTCTCTCGGTTCCAAACAACCACACACTATCTCCTCACCTTGCCTCTGTTGTCGAAGATGCATGTGTGATATGTTTGCATAAGACATGCACGCTTTTTCTCTACTTTTATCGTGTGTTGTGCATGTCTCTTTCACACACGCACACACACTTCTTTGACTCACTCTCTCTCTCTCTCTTGTTAGGGACTCTGTCACGTCCATAAGCATATGGATGTTTTGAAAAGTCAAACCTCAGAAAATTTGACCAGGTATATGTGGAGAAAAATATTTACATCTGGAACGATCATTAGATTCATCACAACATGTACTTACTTCATACTATCATTTATCTTTGGTATTGTATATATAAGTAATTTCTTCATAAACTTGGTCAAAGTTTCAAAAGTTTGACTTAAAAAAAGTTGGAACTACATTATCGAACGGACGGAGTAGCTCTTTCTCTCTCTCTGCTATCTCTCACGGGCCTCCCCTCTCACTCGAACTCTCTATACCGACGGATTATACGCTCACTGTGTCAGCGTATAGCTCCGTATATTGTTTAGTTGACCGGTCAACCAATCCACATGCTGCCTTGTCAGCTCGTGTTCTGTATCTTTGTGTGCTGGCCCATGTGGCAGTGGGTGAAAATAAGTAAACTAGAGGCCCATCTGACACGCGGTGAAGTAAACAAAGTTGAAATCACTCGGGGTACTGGGGTAGCACCCCGCACGCTAGTAAATTGAGGGCGCATTGAGGAAAAACTTCTTGCGCGCGAAGGACGCACTCACGCACAATTCACCACTGCGCGGCGGCATGCACAGAAGGACACACTCGCGCACACAACCCACACCAGCACACGTGTACACCGGCATCGCCGCCGGTTGAGATGGACGGCGAGGCAGCCAACAAGAGGAGGCGGCTTGAGCCAAAACCGCATCCGGTGAGCCCGGACTTCATCAGTAGCCTCCCCGACGACACGCTGCTCGTCATCATCGGCCTCCTCCCCACCAAATCTGCCGTGCGGACCGCCCTGCTCTCCCGGTGGTGGCGCCCCCTCTGGCGCTGCGTCCCCCTCAACCTCACCGTCGACAGCTGCCTCTGTGACAGGGATTGCAAACACATGGCTGCAGTCTCCAAGATCCTTTCATCGCACCCTGGGCCAGCCAAACGCCTTGACATCCGCATGTTCAGTACCAACTGCAAGGTCCAACCCAAGTTCGACGAGTGGTTCCCGCCCTAGATCAGCTCGAGGAGCTCAGCTTTGAAGCTGGACGATGTCGCTCTCTGCCGCCGTCCGCGCTCTGCCTCACGCCAACGCTGCGCCACGCCAGCTTCAGCTCCTGCTATCTTCCCCAGATTAATGCCGCGCCCGCTATTCTTCTCCCTCAACTCAAGCAGCTCGACCTCTTTGACGTTGTCATCTCGAAGAAGGCTATGGAGCACCTGCTCCGCAGCTGACTGCGCTCAAGTACCTTCGTCTTGAGCAGATCCACAGGTTCATTAGCCTCCACATCACCTCAACGAATCTCCGATGGATTTATGTGTCTTGCTGGCTCCGCAACAAGACATCAATTGGGAAGAGATCACTCCAACTGTTCCATGTTATGGTCATTGAATGCGCCTTTCCTTGAGAGATTGCTTGTATCGGATCTAGAAGGTCCAACAAAAATCAGGGTCATTGACGCGCCGAAATTGACAACGTTGGTGTACTCGTCTGCCAAATTCTCCGAACTCTTTATTGGATCCGTAATCGTTCAGGTACATCACTCATCGTCTTCTCCGTCTTCTTGAAATTCACATTTTTAAATTTCTTCTTGATGTATTTACGACCGTCTTCCAGAAAATGATTCCCACAAGCTTGACCCAGTCCATGCGCACAGTGAAGATCTTAGCACTAAAATCTATAGGCCCCAATCTGGATCAAGTTGTTGGATTCCTTACACGCTTTCCGTGCACGGAGAAGCTACTCATCGAGGTGAAACTTCTTTCCTATAAGTAAATGGTAATCACAACGTAGCTCATTTTTTTCGTAATTTTCCCAAATTATGATGACAAGTGTAGTGTTCAAAACTGCATCTACGCACTGCACCGAAAGAAATGTTTTTAGTATTTTTTCTCACGTGATCACCTGCATCGTTTTTATGCTGTACTACTATAGTAGCCTAGGCTAGTCATAATGGAAAGTAACTTAGACTACTCCAGTAACTCTATGGTTACCCTAAGAGCAGGTACTACCTCCGTCCTGGTTTACTCTTCCAATTTTGTAGTATCAAAATTTGACCATAGATTTAACTAACAAAATGTTAATGCATTTCACTAAGAACTATATCGTTGGATTCGTATTTGAACATAATTTCAAGTGGTGTAATATTTAGTGACATGCATTGGCATTTTGTTAGGTAAATCTATGGTCAAAATTTTATACTAAATATGAGGTAGTATTACAAAAGTGGGCTATGTAGGCCAAAACATGTGCCAAGTTCACTTGTGATGCATTTGGCATCGATGCCCCTCCATTGCTGACCTGGTGTCCCAATCTGGATTACCTACTTTGCTCCGGTGCCAAATTAACTCACGCAATGAAAAAACAATGCGGGGGAGAGAGAGGATTGAGGCAATAAAAAAGCACTTGTTTGGGAGAGTGAGAGGCTGGTGTAGTTGGTTTGATTGATTTGTTTATACATGTGGGTCTGTGTGCACAGCGGTGCCAACTCTCTCACGTCGCGAGAGCGGCGCCAAAATCTTTCTGATTTGACATCGATGCATGTTATGTGGCATACTTATGCGAAATATGGCATCGGCCACATAGTGGAAGGCAACAAATTCCCAAGCTCTTTACGTGCTCCTAGTTAAATGAGAGGAAACAGAAAGAGCGAGAGAGAGAGAGAGAGAGAGAGAGAGAGAGAGAGAGAGAGAGAGAGAGAGAGAGAGTGAAAAATATCACTAGCCAGCCAACCCTATTGTATGAGCGAATGATATTGGTACCTCTTGATGACACGACAATCTTATGCAGTCAGCTGCTCTAATATGTTCTCTTCTTTTGCAGATAAAAAAAGACCCGAAAGTGAAAAATGTGCTGCACTATAACAATCTCATCGAATGCCTTGATCTCCATCTTACAGAAATTGATTTGATCGATTACCGAGGCAGCACATCTGAGATTAAATTGGCCAGGTTCTTTGTTCTGGAGGCAAGTGTGCTCAAGGTAATGAGGTTTGGTGTTCTCTGGTGCAACAATGAATGGCGTGCTGATCACCGCAAGCGTCTAAGCCTAAATGACAAAGTCTCCGCAGAAGCTGAATTTGTTTTTGAAACATCAAGTGGCCAGAGACTCGAAAACTTATTTGCCCATTAGTGACTTGTCAGGGCGGTGGATTTTAGTTTGTACGATAATGCTGCATCCACCTAAAGTAATGAAAGTTCTTACGTAAACTTCCTAGTAATTCCCTCTTCGTAGGTGCAGCATTACTCCTAACATTTGTAATATCAGTTTGAAACTTGTAATATTGCCGTGTCCTATTCCTGCGTTTTCAAAATCCTGTGAATCAAATAGGTCCTCAGTTGGTGATGATGTCGTGCCTCCCATCTTTCACCAATAGCCGTCGGATCTAGATCTGACGCATACAAACCAAGCTTCTCAATTTTTGCAAAAAGATGCCCGCACTTGTTCCCTATTTACAAACAACTCCTTGTCTCTCACAATCAGCCTCATCTCCTCCCCACCACATCTAGGAGTAGAAGGCCGTGGAAAAATCTGGCGCGATGGCCGCTGCCGGAGCCGTCCACCCCCAATCTTGGTGTTCCGTGCAATGCACGGGCATCTACGCATGGGAAATTATGTCGAACATGGCTAGTTGTAAGCAGGCTAGCTCTACAGCCATGATGATAGTGACTGCAGACGGTGAGGCTGAATATGGTATGACGAACACGGCGCCTATACTCAGGTGTCATCTCCGGCGCAGGGTCTTGTAACTTCACTGTGAGGAGCAGCACGTAATAATTTGACCAACGGGTAGTACAGTGCTAGTACTCCTACTACTACATTGGTAGTACCACTACTAGTACTAGTAGCACCACCGTCTGGATTTAAGAGTACTACCACGTCCATCTGGATTTTAGCATTTGACTAGCAATGTCTAGTAATGCATGTCACAAAAAATGTACTAGTACTCCCTCTGTAAATAAATACATGGTGTTTTATTCCTATCGGCGAGAGAACTTAATTTTTTTTGCTACTCCTAACTACTGCATGTCATGTTTGGTAGTCTAAAGTCATTGAAATTATGCACGGCCCACATTTCTCATTGGTTGATATGTCACGAAATAAGAAACAAGGAGGGAGTTAATGCATCGTGCCTAAGTATTTTGGGATTATTTGGTTTTCGTAAGGTGACTTACACAACATTTTTGTTTACATGCATTAACATTTTATTAGTTAAATCAAAGGTCAAGACTTGGCGCAAAATGCAAAGGGGACCAATAAACCAGTAAACATCAAACTTCTCTCGTTTGGCCCCAACTAGAGGTCCGGTGAGATGACTATACTACACCGGCACAAAGGGGGGCGCAACTTCATTGACTTACGACAACTGCCTTTGGGTGAATGACACGTGGCCCCAGGGGGTGGCTGGCCCACCTATCATACAGCCAAAGGCAGGTGCAGTAGAGGGCGAGGAGTAGTACGAAATCCTACGCACCTATGCACGCTAACCAAGGGCTGAGTGATCACTCGGATCGCAAGATCAGTTGACTAGAAGCTACGCTAGACCCATGGAGGCGATGAGCACGAGCATCAGCCGGCTGTGCCAGATGGTCCACGACGCCAGCCTGCGGCCTGGCACCGAGGAATGTCTCCAGGTAGTATTGCTTGAGGCCGCCAGGGCGATGGGCCGCTTGTATGACAGCTTCGTCTCCTTGTTCGGCGAGGTCCTCGTCGGTTTCCTCGATAAGTTCACCGTCGTCAAGAAAGCTTGCGAACGACTTTGATGTAGGCCTCCAGCCGACGCGCCCAGGCCCTGCGATGACCGCCACCCTCAACGGCCACTATGGTAACAACCTCTTCGACGCACTGGTGGCCCTGCGACTGCCCGCCGTCGCGCCGGAGAATGTCCACCTCGAGGTTGCACTCGCCGCGCAGCGCCTGGCGCATCAAGACACCATCGACATAATCACCCACGTCTTTCACCTGGACCCACTAAACCTGCACTTCTTTCACCTGTACGCGCTGGTGATGAAAACAAATCCAATAAAGATCTTCGGTGGCCGCTTTTGGAGTTACTCAAGAGTAGTAAGATTCTATTTACAGTTTAACCCAAGATGCACATCTCGTGGCTTTAACTACAACTCTATTTTCTTTCATGACATGACCTGGATGCTGGATGTCCCACGTGTCGGCAAAAGGAGGAAGAACCCGACCAAATCTTCGGTTCTGCTCTCGGATTAGACTAGTTGTGCTAACTTAAAAGATTTATTGTGTACTCCCTCCGTTCCAAAATACTTGACTTCCATTTGTCCAAAAATGGATGTACCTATATGCTAAGACATGTCTAGATACATATATATTTTGACAAATAGAAGGCATGTATTGTGCAACGGAGGGAGTAGAATGGATGCAATTTTTTGTATTGGGAAGAAGAGTACATCCATATAATGATAGAGCGCAATTTAGTAGATGTTCTATCACTTTTAGCTAGTAGCACAGAGTCTAGAGATGAGATTAGTGCACTTGTTGATACTCCTACTAGAATAGAGGCTAGACATGAGACTAGATGCGAGGAAGCAACGTCTACTTCTTTACACTCAAAGAGGAAAGAAGCACGCAAGATCGACCCTCCGCAGATCAACAATGAATGCATCGAGAAGGAACTAATCCAACTTACAGGAGTAGTAAAATGTATTCTTGTGGTTCTTGTTTTCTTTGGTCTTGCTTTTATAGTCAAAATTATCGTTGGAGTTCGTGCAAAACGGAGGTCCGTTTGGGGTTGTGTGTTGGAGTTGGCCTTACAAGTGGGACCACAGTTAAGGAAACCGACTATCGGCAAACCCCCACCTCCCCCGTCGCGCGATGGCTGAAGTTAGAGAAACGACGAGGTTGAAGAGATTGCTCTCACACGGACTCCAAGAACTAATATGGTGTCAGATGGATGTCGTGGTGGTGGCGTGTGCCGTACTCCTGGACGTGAATGCTTGTTCTGGCCCATGCCACCCTACTACTCCTACTACTTACTCCTACTATATAGTATACTAGTATCGAGGATTCAAGGTGCTGGTTATGTACAACGAACACATTAACATATGGCTACAGTAAAAACACACGCCCGACGCGCGAAGCATGTGAAGCTAGTACAAATAGTGTACTACTATTGTTGATTGTCCTCATCCGATAACCTGTTGCAATGCACGTACAATTATGTATTCGGAAAATATTTTTTCCTCGTCGCACCACTCACTCAGAGAAGCGACTCGAAAGCCATTCATAAATTTAGTAAGTTTATCGCAGGAATATCATTTTATTACATAGAACAGGTCATCAACCCACATCGACAACGAGGATACATTATAAATACTAAAGTTTTTACCACACAACAAATAACAAGCAATGAAATGAACTTCCACTCAACCATTCCTCGGCGTTGGAAACGCTTGCTTTGAACCACAAGTGATTCTCTGGGACGGGCCATGCATTGTCGATCTGGAGACCAACGCAGGACTGATCATCCAGGCTAAAGCGGCCTACTATATTAGTAATAGGGTAGGGAACCACCCAAATGTCCGAGGTATAGACACAGTTGCTTCTCATAAATGTGTCAACAATGGTTGGATCACCTCTCACCATCATCCGATAGTTTTGTCCAAGGAAGAGCGAGTTTTCTCCAAGACTATCAATTCTGTGCCAGGGAGAAGGAGTTGGCGCTAGCACACTAGTGTCCATCCCGAACACCATGCAACAGGTGTTGGAATAGGTCCTGAGAGTGCGACCATGGGAGACTACACCTGCTTCCTTAGCAGTAACATCATCAGTGGGCTGTATACACACAAGAAGAGGTGATCCATTGGAATTAGTTGCCAGGCTCCACAGAGTATATCGGCGCTGCTCGTCCTCATCCTCGTGATCATCACCATCGTCATCTCCCCCTTGGTTATAAAAATCTTCAAGTATAGGTGGTGGGATGTTCACAGGACCTTGGAAACACAAGAAGAAGGTTAATTAGTAAAGCAAAACTTGCTAACCCGCATGCATGTGGTTGAAACAATTATAATTACGGTGGAAGATAAACGTACCGAAACAACGAGGATCCCATGCAAAAACAGTGCCACGAGAGGTGGCAGCAAACACAAGATCCTCGTATTCAATTGCATCACAGTACACATCCGTGTATAGAAACTGATTTTTGAGTAATATCCATCAAGTCGAACCACGAAGGACGGCAACTAGCTTGTCGAAGATAGCAACAACTTGATAGTTGTTGTAATTCCAAGAGCGGTTGGGAACTCGACAAATTGCTATCTTCGGTACACGACAATCACCATGATCGTATTTGAACGTACGTAGATCATCTGTGTGCTCAACCTCAGGGCACTCGGAGATTTTTGGAAGTGGAACCTGGTGACGAGTGTACACATTCACAAGTTCCCACTCGCAATTGTACCCAATATAAACAACCCAATCTCCATTTGCGCCAGCCCAGGACTTACCCTTAAGCAATGGTATCTTTACATCACACATATCATTATCAAGCGGCATCAACTTGCACAAGGCGAGGTCTCCATCGTCCGCTCGCTAGTGAGCAGGGTCATGGCGAAGAAGACAGGGGAGATCAAACTGCTCCTGGACCCTTGGGTTCCTTGCAATGATGTTATTAGTTGAGTCGAGAATGGGCTTGAACGATGATGACGTCGCACCGATCAATGAGTTCCTCCACCACATCATCTTTAAGATCGGGGCAAGAATAACGGGGTCGTTTCCGGCCTGTTCCCTCCATGGATAAGACGATCGAACAATGGCAGAAGAGAGGGTGAAGGGCTGAAGGAAAATGGAGGAGGGAGAGGAAGAGCGTGCGATAGTAGTTCCAAATCGAGAGGGAAAGGTGAAGAGTCGATGGACGGTAGCGAGTTTGCCACGGTTCACGAAGAGGCGCCCCGGCCTACACGTCCGTTCAGAAATACTCCTACTACTCGCCGTCGTCTCACTGATATGTTGGAATGGGACCACATGTCAACGAAACATGGTGTGTAATTTCTCGTGCAAAATGCGATCTGGCCGCGTTGGCCCGAGGTGCCGCATTAGTTATCGACCTTTTTTTTAATGGCATGCCGATTAGTTTTGAAGCACGTCTAACGGGTACTGTACACAGAGAAATTATAAACTACTCTACCACTACCCCACCTCCAGTACTAGTAGTATAAAAAAGATATATAGTCTGGAGCTTCAGCGCTTTCTTGCTAAGGGCTGCCCACTTGCTTCTCACACTACCACCCTCTCTCGAGATCTAAAAAAGACGGCCCCTCTCTCCCTCCTCACCGGTGGTCACAGATCCGCCGGGGAAGAAAAGGACGTGCAGCGTTGACGCACTCGTCGGCGGCGAGCGAGCTCACGCACTGATGACAAGGCCGTCCTCTCAGACCTAGCACCCGCGCGGGATGGCCTCCGTCCCCAAGCTCGCTGCTGTAGTGTGTGCGGAGGACGACGACCACGAGCGAAGCCACTTCCCGCCGACCCTCAGGTATGCTACCTCTTTTCGAGCCATAACCTTGTTCTATTGCCCCATCTGCTACGTCGTTGCATGTGGATCTTTTTCCACTCCACCATCTTCCCAATTTGCTATCCTCTACTCTGCTGGCCACACAGACGAAAACCATAATTTGCACTGTTAAAGGAAACCCTACTTCATGCAGACTAATCCATGTCTGGCTTGAATAAGGAAAGGAAGGGAGACTGTACTGTCCAAGAGAGTAGGCATTGAACCCGCATCTAGGTTCAAAAGGGGAAAATCAGTAGCTAAGGAATGCGTCTCGTGTCTCTTGGTTGAAGAAGGGTAGAAAGGCATGACAACGCAATAGAGAATGACCAGGTCGATCGGTTTTTGTCCTCGCATAGGAAAAAGGTGGCTAAAGAGAACAAAAATGGGACGTAATCCACATATGCTGCCTGGATATTTGTTGCTCTGGGCAACCATGCCTCCCTCACCACTCTGCGTCTGTGGAGGTATATCGTACTGGTGCGCCAGTATACCAACAATAAGGCATTCTAATGCTGTTGCACAACCAGTATTAAAGATTTTTCAGCTAAGGCATTCTAATGCTGTTGCACAGCCAGTATACCAATGATGAAACTTGTTACTACCTTCAGATTTTTGCACTCTTAATGCTTATAGATTACATACCTCACTTTCATGAGATAAGTTAATTTTTTTGTACAGTGTCACCAAAATGCCAAGGCGCTGATGTCATTTTATTTTGGTTAAACTGCACAGACAATTATGAAGACAAGAGGAAAGGTCAAGAGTGGGCACCTCCTCCTCCGGCTGTTCTCTTGAGGAGGTCTGTATGTTTGTCTCTAATGCCTGTCGACTACATACCTGACATCATGATGTAATGTTAAGTCATTTCCTTTTGTACAGTGTCACCGAATTGTCAAGGCGGTGATGGCATTTTATTTTAGTAGAACTGCACAAAATTTGCTTAAAAGAAGAGGGAAGGTCAGGAATGGCTCACTTTTCCAGAAAAAACTATGTATGCCTTCCTCACATCAGCCGATGTTGCTTTATTTATTCCTTCAAACATGTGGTTAGAAGCAGTCTTGCTACCTTTTCCCATTAAGAAATTGGAATGCTTATATTTGTGAGTCTATGCTTCAACTAGTGCCACTTTTAGAGTAATCACACTTTCAATATCTATGCAAACAGGGATGCTCGATTTTAGTAGAACTGCACAAAAAGTCCAACTGGTTTAACATTAGGAGCATGTTTTCTTCCAAACCTTTATATCCAATTGGTGACACTATGAGTTGTTCATTACGAAGGTACATGGTTTGCTACTATCTTGCTACTCTTTTTGTACTGTCATTAGATAGTAATACTAGTGGTTTGCATGTGAATTTATTGGCAGGGTGGACCTACATTGGAGGTGCAGGACAGGATTCAATGATTGGATGCTCAATTTCGGTTGTATCGATTTCACCTCTTCCATCACTGCGAACATTGATATCCTTGGTCTGATGAAGAATAGGCTCTATATTTCTGCTCTGAACCAGCAAATCAATTCAGTATGAAATTGTCCAGGGCAAAACATAACTGTATCAGATTGTCCAGTGCAGAACATGACAGATGCTAAGCGGAAGAGACATGTTTAAATCGAAAATACAAGGTGTGGTATATGTTTACTAGCTGCTTGATATTTGTGCAGACATAGATGTCTGCCCGTTGCTATTTGCCAAACAAACAAAGTGCCCGCAATTTTGGTTGAACTGCACAAGAGAATAGTATAGTCACTACATGCAGTGCCATTTGAAAATAGACACAGAAAGATTGGATAGTCACTTCATGGACTGCAGAAAAGTAGTACTGTACTATTCATTGGCCAACACTAGGTGCTTCATTGCTTTGGTCTGATTATACAATGGGCATCATTTTGCCTAATTTAAAGTTTGTATTCCAAAAATAGTCTCGCCGTGTGATCGAGGGAAGACCAAATCATATTGCTGTGGATGTTCCTCCATCATGTGTGGTTCATTCTCATGGTTCCAGCTGTTGGTGAAACCACTTACATTTGCAAGAGGAATTGTAGACTTCACAAACAATTTGTCTTTCAGTCTGTACTGAATGTTGGCCAAGAGAAGCATCCATGTTAGTAGGAAGAACAAATGTTTTTTCTATATCTTTGCTTTTGCAGCTACATATTTGTATATGATCTGTGAGTCATTCAGATGCATTAACATGTTGATGTTATGTATGGGAATCGTACTAGTTAGTTTTAGTTGCGACGCAAGATCCGAAGTGGCTGATCATTGCTTTTGGAGCTACATATTTGTATATGATCTGTGATTCATTGAGATGCATTAACAATTACTTATTTCTGTTTGCTCAGTGTTTACAAGTTACTGATCTATCACTAGCTAGCCTACAAATGCGCTCCCGGCAGTTTTATTTGTGACGCAAGATGCGACGTGGCAGTTTTTTGAATAAAAATCCCTACCTCTGAAGAAACTGACAAGCTACACTATCGATCCTACACGGATAAAAATGCCTACCTCTGAAGAAACTGACAAGCTACACTATCGATCCTACACGGATAAATAGCAGATCACGCACGTACTACCTCCTTTCCAGTTTGCAGGGCTCAATTCAAGAAACGACCTACTCGATCCTACACGAATAAATAGCGGATCACGCACGTACAGACGTACTAGTACCTCCTTTACGGTTTGCAGGGCTTAATTCAAACCTCTCACCAACCAAGGTACTCCCTCCGTCCGGGTTTATTAGTCCCGTGAGCAAAGCAGCAAGACCAAGGCATGGCAATAATTAATGGCATGCAGAAGTTTAAGCCTAATAAATTCCAGCGATTTAAGTGGCTGCATGCGTGCCCTCGGCTGCGACTCGTTGCATGCTGCTTCGCGTACTGCCTGCGAGCGATTCTGAGATCCTGTATGCAGCCGGCCGTAATTAAGACAGCTAACTGATGCGAAAAAAGATACGCTTTAAATCCGTGGAATCATTATTGACAAGGAGGGAGATGATTCGAGTGCACTCGTTTGACCGCCATGCCGGCGTGCGACCCAGACGGGACGGGACGGCACAGTCATAATTTCAGTTTCTCTAGTTTTCCATGGCAAGCTGGCGCGCTAAGCCATTATGCATTGAATTCCGATGACAGTCGTGCTACCTTCCGCCTATAAGTACTGTTTCCCGGCCTTTTCAGGTGCCACCGTGACCCAACTCGCCATATCCTCATAAGCCCCCACCGGCCTGACGTCGCTCGCCACGTCCGCCATGCCCCCGCCCGTCCGCGGTAGGCGACGCCGGAGGCGGTCACCGCCGGAACTAGTGTTCGGGTTTTCACCGGAAGGTAGACGGAGGGAGGAGGCATTCTATCTGTCTTTAGATTGCAATGCGGAGATCGAGGAGTTGTTGGAGCACGACCGCATGGCGGAGGAGCAGGAGTTGTTGGAGCGCGACCGCCTGGCGGAGGAGCAGCGTATCGCCAATTTGCGCCGCCAGCGGGACATGGAGCAGCAGCGCACCGACGCTCTGAGTCGCGAGCAGAGCGCCCGCAACTGGGCCGACTACATGGAGGCCGGCGCCCGGCAAATAGCCCTGGAGGCTGTCGGGCACGCACGCGTTCGCGACGCTGATTTTTACTACCAAATCGTCAAGTGTGTTTCCCGCTTGGAAGCCGAAGCTTCGGTCGACGTGGAAGTACTCTAGTAGCGTACTATCATAGCCAAGTTAACTATCTAAACTATCATAGCCAAGTCAACGTGGAAGTTCAGTACTCTATATGTGGATCAGACCTGTTACTTTGCTCTGAATGTTGAACTTTCCGTTTGTACGTATGGAATTGGCTGTTATTTTTTTAAATGGGTTGTATTTGTCCTCCACGGTTTAGAGGCTGACTTGTGGGCCTAGCAAGTTGACGCGTACACAATCAGGAGATGATTGTACGTGGAGAGGATGACAACAGGGACCCACGAAGGTCATGGCAGTACGCAAGCAAGTGCCTCCTTATTTCAAGCCAATAAAAAAATGGCTCCTCCTAGTGGATTTCTGACATCTGGGTCCCATGCCATTGTCAACGTAGTCAATAAATGAGAGAATTGCACAACGAGCGGCTGACACCAGGGACCCCACAACTCGCCAAGTTATCTTTGTTTTGGGTTAAATTTGATAAATGCCCCTCCAAATCTGGTGTATCCGAGAAATGCCACTGCAATTTCCAAACTTTGAAAAATACCATTTCATGCCATTTCTAGTGGCATTTTTCGAAGTTTGGAGTGGCGTTTTTCAAAGTTTGCAAACTGAAGTGGCGTTTTTCAAAGTTTGCAAAAATTGCAGTGGCATTTTTCAAAGTTTGGAAATTGCAGTGGCATTTTTACGAATTGTAGTAATTGGAGTGGTACTTATCTAATTTGTTTTCGAGACGGAAGCAGGGTGTCAACTGGGCTGTGCAGGACACTCTGGCCTGTCTAGACAGCCTTTTCTTTTATGTTTACCACAGACCAGCCCATTAGTTTTTTTTCTTTCTGAAAATGGCTAGCCCAGTTTTTTTGTGATTTGTCAAGTAAGTCGCTTTATCAGGCCTGTTGGGCTGCAAATCTTTCAAGACGAGGAGAGCTTCATTTGGCTAGCCGAGAAAATGGCCTATCAGTAATGAGAAATGGGCAGTACATTTTTAAAACACATCAAACCGGCAATTATTTTCAAATATCTTTTTTTCATTTCGAGATTTTAAATTGCATTTATTTTTATGCGTGGACAATTTATTGGATTTTATATTGATATACATTTATTTTTAAAATCAGTCTGAATGTGACTCAAAATTTCAGGATTAAAAACAGTTCAGACCGCACCGACATATGCAAAATTTCGTATAATTTTTTAACCGTGGCCACAATATGGGCTGTAATGCTAACATAAAGAATATGGGCTCCAAAAAAATCCGTATGAATTAGCGAATGGGCTGTAAATTATTTGAAATAATGGCAGATGGGTTGTATGCTATTTTCCACAGATTTGAGGCTTTCCACAGATGGCGTGTATACTGTTGGATGCCCATCCAATGGCCGTCATGCTTCTTCAATCTCTGCTCTTCCTGCTCCAGCCGCTCAAACAAGCGCCGGCGGGACTGCCTGCTCCCTCCTCCCCGCGGCCGGCTGTGCTGCCGCACAGGACTCACCGCCCCACCGTACTCCCATCGCTGGCCTAGCCATCCCTCTACTCACCCACACCTGCTGTTATTCTCTGGCGACGGCAGACGAACCAGTAAACCCTCGTACAGTCGTACTCCCCTCCGCGTGGGAAATAAAAACAACGGCCGAGTCTTCCCTGCCTCCGTGTCGTTCCCTTCTAGGCCTCGCCGTCGTCCACCGCCCTGGTGCTCTCGGCGTGGCGTGGTTAGCGTGGTCAACGACCGACATGCATCTGAAGTGGACTGTACGTGGAGAGGCTGACAGCTGGGTCCACGGCCGCACACAAGGAAATTCCTCCTTATTACACGCAAAATAATGATTTCCTCCACCTGACATCAAGGACCCACCGAAACGGCCTTTGTATTTCGCGAAAAAACGTTACCACCGCTGACAGCTCGGACCCACAAGCTATATCTTCGCATGCAAGGAAGTGCCTCCTTATTACGCACAAAGAAATGAATACCCCCCTGCTAGCTGGGACCTAGTATAGTGGGCCTACTAAGTTGACGGGGATGAAGGGCTTTGTCAACTTAGTCAATATGCACGATTCTAGCTCGATTGACCGTACGATGTCCATCCAACGGCCGTAGTGCTTCTTCAACCTCTGGTCTTCTTGCTCCAGCCGCCCAAACCAACGCCGGTCGTGTCGCCTGCTCCTACCTCCCGTGGCCGGCTGTGCTGCCGCGTATGCCTCACCGCCCCCATACTACTCCCACCGCTGGCCAGGCCATCCCTCCACTCCACTCACCCACACCCCCTGTTATTCTGCGGCGACGACAGCGCAGCCGAACCAGTGAACCCTCGTACTCCTCTCCGCGTGGGCATCCACTGCCGCGTCTTCCCCAGCTCTGCGTCGTCCCCTTCCTAGGTGTCGGCGTTCTAGGAACGGGGGTCCCCATATTTGCCTGCCTGCGGCCTGCAGCGTGGCTCAGAGGGGGCCCCAGCACGGCCCATCTTCGTCAACACAGACCCAAGACCCTCGCGAGGGACCAAGCCTCGCGGGGCGGACGACACGGAGCTTCCTCAGGCACGGCCTCATCAGGCTGGTTCGCGAGGAGGTGGAGAGATCCAGGCGGGGTAGCTCACGAGGTGCCCGTGACGCAAGCCATGATGACCAAGGACGCCAGGCGGGTGCCAGCCCGCGCAGTGTCCTCCTTTCCTCTTTGGTGCAAAGGGAGCAATCGCAGGCGAGAGCATCAAGCAGAGGCACTCGTTTCGGTGCAACGAGACCAAGACCAGCCCCGCGACAGGGAGGAAGTCATTGTGGAGCCCAAGCCATCGTCACGACCAGAGCCTTTGGCAGGCAAGGACCAACTTTAGTCAGGATAAGTGTACCAGATGTTCCCCTTCAAAATGGCCAATTGTTGGCGCCCTTCCCGCTCAATATTTGGGGAGAGGCCCAGGGCCTTTGCCTATAAATAGGACTAGCCACCCCCAGGGTAGAGGTACGGAGAATTAGAATTAGAACGAGAGGAGAAGGCAATCAGAATCGCATCAAGTAGCATCACATAGAGAGAGAGAGAGGGAAGGGTGACTGAACTCCTCCTAGCAGTTCATCGCCCCAGCCAAGAACAGACCCTCACGAGGCTGTTCTTCCTTGTATTGCTCATCATCATCAGCCCAAGAGGCAATCCACCACACCACAAACTGGAGTAGGGTATTACACCACAACGGTGGCCCTAACCAGTATAAACCCTGTGTCTCTTGTGCTGTTCTTGCCATAGCTTAGATCTTAGCGAGGCGGTGGGGTACAGGTAGGTATAAGGCGAAATCTCCACGCGCACCCCAGTGTTCGAACCTCAAGGGTCTGCCGGAACCCGAAATCCGACATTTGGCGCGCCAGGTAGGGGTGCGCCGGAATCCACCTTCTGCCGCTTCATGTCCCATCGCGTCGCCATCACCATGTCCGGCGACCAGGCGGGCAACCCAGATCCTTGGGCGCCGTGGCCCGCCCGCGCAGAGCCGCTCGCCCCGGGCGACGCCGTGCCCCAGGCAGCTCGTGGTCCGCAGGGCGTTGCGGGCCGCGGGCGACGCGGACAGGCTTCGACAGCTCTGACACCGCGGAAGGCGCGGTCGGCAGCAAGGGCCTCCAATCACGCCGCGACCACGACACCGTACACCTGCCGGGAGTAGGCGAACTCGAGGGCCGCGCTCACGGTGGCCCAAGAACTGCTGCAGTGCAGGCTGCTGGAGGGTGGCCGCGACGTGCTGCTGGAGCGGGTGGCAGAGCTCCTGTGCTTTGCCGCCTCGGGGGCTCACCCCTTCTGCACCCAGCTCCCATCTCAAGCCCAGGGCGGCCCGCGCGGGGGCTCCGCGCGTGCCCGCGGGTTCCAAGGCTACTCCAACGCCAGCGAAACTGTGGGCACCGGACCGGCGGCGGCGCTGCCCCCGCTCCCGGTCCGTGAAGAAGAAGGACTCGACGCGACCCACAGCCCCAGTGGACAGCCGCTACCACCCCACGGTGGGCGCGTCAAGCAGAGCTGCATGGCACGCAGAGCACTACGGCGTGGCCTTCGATACGACGGCGCCAGAAGAATACGTGCCCCGCATGATGGACCAAGGGCACCCTCACGAGGGCGAACAAGGCTCGCTTCTCAGCCCAAGCTGGGGGGACGAGGCCAGAAGCTGAGATCTTCCAGGAGCCCCAGGACGGTCCTACCGGCCACGATGGAGGCAATGATTATCGGGTACCGCTAATTCCTCAGGAGCAAGCATACGCTAATCATGGATCGCAGGTGGTGCAGGTCGCCACAGCGAGCAGCTGCCCCGCTCCCACAGTCTCCTACCCCTCAGGAGGAGGGAGCAGGGGGCTGCAGGAGAGGGGCCGAGATCCGACATCATCACTGCGGCGTTCGGAGCAAGGTGTTCTCAGGAGGTAGGCCCTCTGCTGGGGAGGTGCCTCAGGGCCTGCCCCTGGCGGAGGACCCGTGGTCGTCGGGGGAACCGCTGGCGACCGCTCTACCCCATCGGCAGCGTCCTGGTTTCCGGTCGTCGTTGATGGCACTAGAGTGTGGCACAAGGTGGGGCCCTCGTCTGGCGATATGAAGCAAGGCCGGTACCTGTGAAGAAGGCCCAATGCCTGTGAAGCTCGCCGCCCCGTGACACTCTCACGTAATAATGAGTGAGGCTGTACACGCCCCGGAGTCTCAGGGGTGCCGGCCTCAGGCCCTGGGGCTCCCTCCCCCGCCCAGTGGCAGCACTTAGCTCCGCGCTGGTGAGAAGACGTCCAAGACTAGATTAGGTGCCGGACGCGGCCTTTTATCTGCTTTCATTGCTTTTCCCTTTGGTTGTCACTTTCCCCAGCTAGATTTAAGTTGGATTCGAATTTGAGATTTGCGTTTGTTCGGGGAAGGGGTGCTTAGTCTCGTTCGAGCAATTTCTCGCGTTTTGATTACCACTTCGCCTCGGCTGCCTCCCCTCATGAGCCCCTCGCGAGCCGGGTCAGGCCTAGCTTGCGCGCAGCCCAGACTGCCGCCGCCCCGTCCTCTCAGGAGGGTTTTTTATTGCAGATCCTACGGATTTGATCAGGGAACACTCGGGATGCTACAACCTCCCACAGGCAGCCTCAGGGCCCGCACGGAACGAAGGTAAACTAGCCAACTAGCACGTCGCTCAGCCCGCCACTTGGCGCAGGCGCATGGGCAATGTAACATCTATTAATACGCTGAACACGAGTTTTGCATGAGGGGCTCCCCCTCCCAAAATGCTCTCACAGCCATCAGGCCAAAACCTGACTTCTATTCATGCAGGGTAAGGAAACAGGAACGATGCATAATCAATCGGATAAATCCCCCAATGCGTCCTCAAGAGCACCTCCCGAACCGTTGCCGGCGTTGCTGGACTCGCCATCGCTGTCTGTGTTGCCACCAGCGGCGTCAGGGCCGTTCACCACGCCGCCCTCGTCGGCGGCCACGATCGCGCCGTCGTTGTCTGAAGCGAAGGCCCTAACGAGGGCATCCACATTGTCTTCCACCCAGTGCGCCAGGTCGTCTCGGACGGCCTGGGGGACTGGGGCGATGGCGGCGTCAAAATCGAAGTGGGGATCCATGTTCGTGAGATGGCTGAAGACGCGAGAAAAGGCGCGCCTGAGCAGGGCGCGGCTCCTCTCCTCCACCAACCTGTCGGCCCTGACCGACCGTGCCTCCAGCTGCGTCACCACGTCAGTAAAGAACTGGAGGTTGCCGGCGTAGTTGACTGTGTGCGGCTCGCCAACAGCCGCCTCGCAGATGTTGCCCAAGGCTGTGTTGGCTCTCTCCCGGAGCGTGGTGAGCATGGGGCCGTGCTCATGCTCCAGGATCCGCCGCTGACGTATCTCGTCCGCATTCTGGCGCGCGACGGCCTCAGCCTCCTCCACCTGATGGCGAAGAAGGAGCAGCTCGGCATGGGAGGTGGTTGACTCCCCTTGCGCTACCTCGAGGGCGGCCCGAAAAGCGTCGGCCCGCCACGTCGCTTCCTCCAGCTTGGACCTCAAGGCGGCAGTCCTACCTTCAGCCTCGGCCCGGATCAGCTCCAGCCTCTCCTCGAACTCGCGCTCGAGGTTCAAGCGCGCCGTCGCCACCCGACGTCCGACCTCCTCCAGGACACGGGCTTCCCGTGCAGTGACATCATCCTCCGCCTGCGTCACCAAGTGCTCCCTCATCTCCAGACGCTCGTACTCGTGTGCACATTCGGCGGCTTCCAGCGTCAGCGCCTCCTCACGCTTCTGGAGCTCTGCTGGGTCGCCAGAGGCCACCTTCATCGACGGGAGGGCTGCCTCGCGCAGCTCCACTTGCTCCTCCAGTGAGTGGCACCAGGCCAGGAGCTCCCGAGCCCGCTCCTCCGCCGCCTCTCGCCGCCGGTCGGCCTCCCGGGCCCCCTCAGCGGCCCGAGATCGGGCCTCCCGAGAGGCCACCAGCGACGCCTTGGCCTCTTCTTCGTCAAGATCACGCTGATGGCGCGCAAGGGCGATGGCGCCCTCCAGCTCGCGCCTCTCTGCAGCCAGGCGCAGGCCCTCGGCCTCAGGGCGCGCATCTTCATCAGCAAGCTCCTCACCAAGCAGGTGCACCGCGTCTGCCGCCCTTCGAAGGAATCCTTGGCGAAGAGTGCGACACTCCCGGGCGCGCTCGAGCATGTCTTCCACACCATCATCTGACCCAAGCAAGCGCCGGGGGCCACGAATCAGCACTCCCCCTCCGGACCGGGGGTTGGGGGCTGGCACCCTCGCGACGGCCGGGCACGCCACGCCAGAAACCCGGCCTGGAGCGAGCCCGTCCCCAGATGAAGAGCGCAGGAAGCGCCTTAGCAAATCGCAGTCCACAACCAGGCGAGAAGCCCACGGCAGGCTGGCTATGCCGCGAGAAGACCTGCGGAGGAGGCTCGCGAGGTGCGTAGGGTCTCAATGTGCCTCGGGACGGTTCGCCTCTCCGATCGCCCTCACCACAAGGGCTTTGCTGCTCGGAGCGCTTGAGGACGGTAGAGGGGGCAAAGCCAAGGAGGATGGCACCTCAGCCATCTCCTCGAACTCTGCTGGAAGGGACCTACGGAGCAAGGATCAGTAAAAGCAACAGAAGGATTGGGAGCTGGAAGAGGAGAAGGCTTACTCATCAGTGGTGACGTACTTCCTACGCTTCAGCAGGCGACAAGGGTAATCGTCGCCCAGAGCCTCCCTTTTCTTTCGGAGGGCCTCAAAGTCCACGTGGAAGCGGCCCAAGAGTTGAGCACAGGGATCAGCCTGCGACGAGGACGGAGCGTCAAGGCGATCCGCGTCAGGGGCGCCTGCCTGACGCGCACTGCCGGTTGCCTCGCCAAGAGAAGCAGCTGGAGCCTAGGCCGGCTGGAAGGGCAGTCACCATCACTGGGTTCTCGCGAGGCCCCTGGAGGCCGGCGGGGCGCGGCCCCCACTCATCGAAGATAGGCATCTGATTCACAAAATCACCCCTGTTCTGGCAGAGGTACAACAAGGCTCCTCCCTGCCGGATGCTGCCAGGGTTGGGGTCCCCAGTCAGGATCAAGAGCACTGTCCTCAGCACTTCAGGCGTCAGGTCCCCTTCCTGGAGCCTCATACGATCATCACGCCCGCTGAAGGTCCACATCCGGCGGGAGTTGCGTTGGAGAGGAGCAATGCGGCGAAGCAGGAACTCTTTCACCACCTTGGGCACAGTCACGCCAAGCGACCTCAAGAACGCGAAGCGGTGCCAGACGAAGACGAGCTGGGGGCTCTCGAGCATCTCCTGGCCCCAGCCCGAATTGGGGACAGCAGGCGAAGTTGGCTCCGATAGCAGGGGGCTGGGCACCCCTACATCCACATACAACCACTGCTCACGGAACCCGGCCACAGGCGGAGGGAGCCTGAAGTCAATCCCCAAGGCCGCTGTCTCAGACGCGGCATCGAAGCTCACGCACGCCGAGCATTGGGTAGGGTCGACAAGGCGTAGAGAGAAGAAGTGGCGCAGCAAGGCAACCAAGGGAATGATGCCCATCACTGCCTCGCAAACAAAGGTGAAGGACCCAGATGCATCATGTGGATCTGATAGTGGGAGAGCACGGCATTGAAGAAATCAGAAAAGGGGGGAACCAGACCCGCCCACAGGGCGTCAGCAAAATACCGGACCTCGGTGATTATCCTGTCTATGGAGAAGTGAGACGCGGGCCAGACCGTCGTCCTCCCGCATTCGTTGAAGATAGTGGCCAGAGCCGAGCTGACCTTGCCCAAGCCCTCTCGATTGATTATGATCGACCGGTCGACGGCGGTGGCCACCAACGGTGGCGAGCGAGGTGGAGCCATGGGTTTCTTCCCTCTTCCCTTCTTCGTCGAAGCCATGTCGATGGGAAGGGGGGGGAAGGTTTGAGACTGGGCTGAAAACAGAAGCTGGAGTTCGAGAGGAGGAAGGACACAGGACGCTCGAGCAACAGAAAGAGGAGCAGCTGTGTACAACTACGAGTCCGCCTAGCATGGCGCAAAATAAGGGGGCGTGGGGGAACAGTGCCGCCCACGTCCAATCAACCGCCACGCGGCGCCCAAGGCCGTAGGCTGTTAGGGCCCGCGGCGCTTCGCCCTTGCCCTTTCGCCTCCCTGCGCGGCCAAGTCCGGGCGCGCCTTGGGCCTGGGGGCTACTGTCGGCGTTCTGGGAACGGGGGTCCCCAGACTTGCCTGCCTACAGCCCGCGGCGTGGCTCAGAGTGGGGCCCAGCACGGCCCATCTTCATCAACACAGACCCAAGACCCTCGCGAGGGGCCAAGCCTCGCGGGGTGGACGACACGGAGCTTCCTCAGGCACGGCCTCATCAGGCTGGTTCGCGAGGAGGTGGAGAGATCAAGGCAGGGTACGTCACGAGGTGCCCGTGACGCAAGCCATGACGACCAAGGACGCCAGGCGGGCGCCAGCCCCCGCAGTGTCCTCCTTTCCTATTTGCTGCAAAGGGAGCAAGCGCAGGCGAGAGCATCAAGCAAAGGCACCCGTTTCAGTGCAACGAGACCAAGACCAGCCCCGCGACAGGGAGGAAGTCATTGTGGAGCCCAAGCCAGCATCACCACTAGAGCCTTTGGCAGGCGAGGACCAACTTTAGTCAGGATAAGTGTACCAAATGTTCCCCTTCAAAATGGCCAATTGTTGGCGCCCTTCCCGCTCAATATTTGGGGAGAGGCCCAGGGCCTTTGCCTATAAATAGGACTAGCCACCCCCAGGGTAGAGGCACGGAGAATTAGAATTAGAACAAGAGGAGAAGGCAATCAGAATCGGATCAAGTAGCATCACATAGAGAGAGAGAGAGAGGGAAGGGTGACTGAACTCCTCCTAGCAGTTCATCGCCCCAACCAAGAACAGACCCTCGCGACGCTGTTCTTCCTTGTATTGCTCATCATCATCAGCCCAAGAGGCAATCCACCACACCACAAACTGGAGTAGGGTATTACACCACAACGGTGGCCTGAACCAGTATAAACCCTGTGTCTCTTGTGCTGTTCTTGCCATAGCTTAGATCTTAGCGAGGCTGTGGGGTACAGGTAGGTAGAAGGCGAAATCTCTGCACGCACCCCAGTGTTCGAACCTCAAGGGTCTGCCGGAACCCGAAATCCGACACTAGGCCTCGCCGTCGTCCACCGCCGTGGTGCTGTCGGCACGCCGTGGTCAATGTGGTCAACGACTGAATTCCATCGGAAGAATACTGTACGTGGAGAGGCTGACAGCTGGGTCCATGGTAGCCGCAAGGAAGTGCCTCCTTATTACGCAGAAAATAATTATTCCTCAACCTGACAGCAGGGACCCACCGGACGCCCGCCAGTATATCGCGAAAAAAACGTTTGCCCCTGACTGCTGGGACCCACCCGACGGGCCACCGTATTTCGCGAAAAAACGTTCCCCCTGCTGTCATCTCGGACCTATTGGAAGTGCCTCCTTATTACGCACAAAAAAATGAATACCCCCCTGCTAGCTGGTACCCATCTTGGTGGGAGGCTGACTTGTGGGCCTAGTAAGTTGATGGGGATGGAGGGCTTTGTCAACTTAGTCAATATGCACGATTCTAGCTCCAGTGACTGTACAATGTCCATACAACGGCTGTAATGCTTCTTCAACCTCTGGTCTTCTTGCTCCAGCCGCCCAAACCAGCGCCGGTCGTGCCTCGTGCTCCTGCCTCCCGTGGCCGGCTGCGATGCGGCGGAGGCCTCACCGCCACCTACTACTCCCACTGCTGGCCAGGCCATCCCTCTCCTCACCCACACCCCCTGTTATTCTGCGGCAACGGCAGCCTCACACTGCAGCGAACCAGTGAACCCTCGTACTCCTCTACGCGTGGGCATCCACTACCGCGTCTTCCCCGGCTCCGCGTCGTCCCCTTCCTAGGCCTCGCGGTCGTCCACCGCCCTGGTGCGCTCGGCGCGGCGTGGTCAACATGGTCAAGGAACCGCTTCCATCGGACGTGGACTGTACGTGGAGAGGCTGACAGCTAGGTCCACGGCCGCAGCAAGGAAGTGCCTCCTTGTTACGTGCAAAATAATTATTCCTCTACCTGACAGTAGGGACCCACCGGACGGGCCACCGTATTTCGCGAAAAAACGTTTCCCCACTGACAGCTGGGACCCACCAGCTACACCTTTGCACGCAAGGAAGTGCGTCTGGGCAAAAAACAAAACAAAATGATTCGCCCCCCTGACTGCTGGGACCCACCAGCTACATCTTCGCTGGCAAGGAAGTGCCTGGCAGTCGGGACCCACCTGGTCGAAGCGTACGTAGCGTTGTCATTCTGGTCGCGAACATGTATGTACATATATACTGGTGGATGTAGAGGCGCGCACGTGTCGTAGTAGAGGCGGCCAGGGTGCAAGAAAGAAAACACGGCCACGTATGTGCACATACGGGCGGGGTCTCGAACGCCTACTCACGCATACGTACGGCCAGGGCTCGTGTACATCGCTGGGTCGGAACGGAGAAACAACGTCGTCGTCGTGTTCATGGGGAGGCAACGGAATGTGTCATGTTCATCGGGAGGGCTTGGACGGAACAGGCGATGGAAACGAGGCCTAGCGTACCGCAGAATGGAGGAAACGGCCTTGTGTTCGACCGGCCACGTTCGAAACAGGATCCTGTTCATCGGGAGGGGTCTGGCGTACCGCAAAACGGAGGAAACGGACCTCCTACGGTCGAAACAGGGGTCCTGTTGATCAAGCGGGGTGTGGCGTACCGCAAAACGGAGGAAACAGACCTCCTACGGTCGAAACAGGGGTCCTGTTGATCGGGAGGGGTGTGGCGTACCGCAAAACGGAGGAAACGGACTTGTGTTGGAGCGCTACGGTCCAAACGGGGGTCCTGTTCATCGGGAGGGGTGTGGCGTACCGCAAAACGGGACTCCACGTGATACTGTTCATCTCCACCGTCGACCCCTCCAGCCTCCACGAGCTACTGTTCATCCACCGTCGACCTCCTCCAGCCTCCACCTGCGACTGTTCATCCACGGGCTCCTGTTGATCCAGCCTCCACCGTGCGCTACTCCACCGGCTACTGTTCAACCACCCCTGCACCGTCTACTGTTCATCCAGCCCTCCACACCACGGGGTCCTGTTCAACAACCCCTCCACCGTCTACTGTTTATCCAGCCCTCCACACCACGGGGTCCTGTTCAACCACCCCTCCACCATCTATTGTTCATCCAGCCCTCCACACCACGGGGTCCTGTTCATCCACCCCTCCACGGGCACCCCTCCACCGTCTACTGTTCATCCAGCCCTCCACCACACCACGGGGTCCTGTTCATCCAAAGGCAACGCCATCGCTCACTGTTCATCCAAACCCCCCGCAACACTCAATGTTCATCCCATCGATCGGCTTCAGTTAGCAGCAGTAGCAAAGGAATCGCTCGATCGGGTTCAGTTAACATCCATCGATTGGTCGCTTGGGTTCAGTAACGCATAGCCTACAGTGCAATCGCTCGGGTTCAGTTAGAGCCCAATGCGTCGCTCGGGTTCAGTTAGAGCCAACGCCTCGCACACACGCGCGTACGTGTATGAGAGAAACGCGCATCGCTCGGCCCCCGACATCCCACCGTAACCGGGAACTCCCCAAAATTTTCCTCCCCCTCGCTTCTACCATGGTTTTTTCTGTCATGGACGGCCCAAAGAATGTCATGCAGCTGCGTCTCTGGCCCGCCCAGGACGAAAAGCCCATTTTCTGTCATTATTTTTTGTCATAGAAGTAGGAGCCCACCACATCTATGATGATACAGGGTTTTGTCACAATTATCGTCATAGAAGTGTCATATGTATGACAGAAACAAATTCGTTCGGCCCAAAATGTCACGGATGTGTCTTTTTTTGTAGTGTCACTGGCGGTGACGGCAACCTCTGTCTACATCTCCACACCGTGCTCTGGTGCTTTAGCAGCCCCGGAGTCACCACTCCCTCCGATGGGGCGCTTTGGCGGCATCCTCATACACTGATGGCTTTGAGGACTGAGAGCTGGCGCACCATTAATATGGAGTAGTGGGAGTTGCGGGAGAGACGCGGGCGACAGTCAAACCAATGGCTCGCCTCCCGGTGATCCTGGGCACCGGACTACTGGCATGCCTACCAAAGTTTCACACAGCTACTCACACGCCTCCTGATGACACTGCGCAGCGAGCACGCCTCCATCAATTCACACACTTGCACGCACGCCTCCCTGTCTGCTTGCGCGGCGGACTGCTCGCATGTGTCCTGTCAACTCACGCCTGCTCGCACGCCACACGGGTTGTGCGGAGGCACATATATTATTTTTCTATCTGGATGATTAATGCTGCCGCTTTATTGCTTAACCGAAGCATGGCATGTATCCATTGTTGGTCTAACACTTACGGTTCGAATAAATAATCTGTTTGGGATATTGGTTCCCAATTGTTAATAATCCCTTGTCTGTAATTAGATAAAGATTACATCAAAACTGGTCTCAAATTTGACAAAAAAAAGTACAATGCCACTTTGTATTGGTGTCCATATGACAAGACACTAAGTTTCATGAACTTTAAATAAGTTTTGGATTTAAAAATCAAGATTCCCAATGTTTGAAATTTGTTGCACGGGGAGTAAACATGCACCCAGTGAGAAGCATGTGTTTTTGCAATCCATTTAGGTGCACTGTCATGTGTGCATGTAGCTCAAATTTGATTTTTGCACATTATACCCGTAGAAAATCAAGCAATCAATGTACTAAAACGTCTTAATGATCTCTGTGATTTGTTTTGTAATTAAAACATCCCTCCTTTGGTAACATGTATGTTCACCGTGAGATAATTAATTTAACATGCATCGTAGTTGCGGTGGATTCGCGGTGTGTGTGTGGGTGTGTGCGTCTGGAGGTGGCGGGTGGCTCGCAGTACACTACGACTTGTGATCCACCATGTGCGTTGGCCGTTTTGTTAGGCAGGCCGGTGCCACATCAGAGTCGTGAAATCATCATTTAAAACATTACACAACCCTTTCATACATAAATGGTTTGGCCACATGCAGTCGATGGTTGTCCTACATGACACTCGATACTCACGTGTGACGCTTTCTGTGGGTCCGCGAGGTCGTCGTCCATCACTTTGACGAACAGCCGACAGTGAGGTTAATTTGACCAGCAAGGTAGAATCATTTTTGTTTGTGTTATGGTGGTATGTAGTACGCATCGAAGAGGTGGGAGGGGACTAGCATATATACTATATGTACGCGTCCGTGAACAAGTACACCTCACTCAGTGTCGGGACTTTTTGGTTACCGAGGCACATGCCACATAAAAATTGTGAAATTGGTTGTTCAAACATCCCACAACACCTTTTTGGGCCACATGCTTATCCTAGCTAGGACACTCACGTGTGACGCTTCCATCTACGGGCCCATGAGGCCATCGTCGATGCATGCATGCATCACTTTGACCTACATCGGGAGAGGTTAATTAATTTCACCATCGATGATGATTCTTTTGGGTTGTACATATATTACGGCATGAGCATATAGTATGCAGTGAAGAGGGGGGAAAGGAACCATCATATGTAGTACGCTTGATATGAACCTTACTCTGTGTGGGTGCATGGTTTACGGTTTTTGAGCCATGTGGCATATCAAAGTTGTGCATTTTGGGTATTCAACATATATATATTTGGCCCACATGCAAGCGGTGGTGGTTGTCCTCTCACACCCACTTAAGCGGTTATCAGCGATATCGGTGCTTTCCATCTGTGGGCCCGCTTGGTCCATCACTACTTTTTGCCTGACAACAAGACAGGTTAATTTGACTTAGGAGGGGATTATTATTTTTGCTCTGGGATGACATGCAAGATACAGTTTGAGCACACACACACATGCATGTGTACGCATGAATCCCTCCCATCTAGTCTAACTGGTTAGTACAAAGACACATCATGAACCGATCTCGCTCTGTGTGGGGAGCTAGTGTACGATTTTTGACACACGCGCCACATCAGTGTTGTGTATTCAAACATGCATGCACGCATCACCTCCATACATATGCATGTAGTGGTTGCCGTCGAACGATACACTCCCTCGCGTGGTTTTCGGCAACAAGCCTATATATTCGTGGGCCCGCATGGACATCCATGATCACCTTGATCAACAACAAGATAGGTTACCATGGCGAATTCTTCATTTGGTTCGTGTTATTGTAGTATTGGTCATGGTGAGATTCAGACCTACTTAAGTTTGAGCGCATATACTATGCATGCATGCATGCATGAATCCCCGTCGTTGGCTTGAAGTGTGGTGCAACATACATATGCATCACTATCGGTGTCAAAACCGGCGGATCTCGGGTAGGGGGTCCCGAACTGTGCGTCTAGGCGGATGGTAACAGGAGACGAGGGACACGAAGTTTTACCCAGGTTCAGGCCCTCTCGATGGAGGTAAAACCCTACGTCCTGCTTGATTAATATTGATGATATGGGTAGTACAAGAGTAGATCTACCACGAGATCAAGGAGGCTAAACCTTAGAAGCTAGCCTATGGTATGATTGTTATGTGTTGTCCTATGGACTAAAACCCTCCAGTTTATATAGACACCGGAGAGGGTTAGGGTTACACAGAGTCGGTTACAATGGTAGGAGATCTACATATCCGTATCGCCAAGCTTGCCTTCCACGCCAAGGAAAGTCCCTTCCGGACACGGGACGAAGTCTTCAATCTTGTATCTTCATAGTCCAGGAGTCCGGCTGAAAGTATAGTCCGGCTATCCGGACACCCCCTAATCCAGGACTCCCTCAGTAGCCCCCGAACCAGGCTTCAATGATGACGAGTCCGGCGCGCAGATTTTCTTCGGCATTGCAAGGCGGGTTCTCTTCCAGATTCCGTGTACCTGTTGAATAATGTCCTGTTTCTTGTGAATGTAGCGCTCCTTGGCTTCTACGCCCAATAATGGCCGCCTTCCACGTGTCAAATGAATACGAAAAGTCTGGGTGTTTTTACATTCACACCCCTAGCCGCATAAATGAGCCGCCTATTTAAAGGGATGGGGATTTAGATCCAAACCACACCTTCTCCCTTCCGCGAGTATTCATGAGAGCGCATCCAACAAAGGTCCATTCCACCATCGCCAGCCGTCACAACTCCTCCTCTCGCTCTTCCAGTCCTAAGCCTGGAGACTGGGAGAGATGCTCCATCCCGCATAGCGAGCTAGTGTCGCTCCAGACCAAGGGATTCCTCCCCCCGGCCTATATGGTCCCGGTTCAAGCCAGACTTGCCATCTATAATGGCGGAGAGCAAGCGGAGGGCGCCCCCAATCCCTCCAAATGAGAGCGGGTATGCCTTGTCCCATATCTAATAAGAGGACTCGGATTTCCAATTCATCCATTTCTCCGGGGGCTTTTGGAGTTCTATGGCCTCCAGCTGCACAGCCTCACGCCTGCCTCCATATTGCATATCGCGGGCTTCGTAGCCCTTTGCGAGTTGTTCTTGGGTGTTGAGGCTCACTTCGCGCTATGGAAGAGGCTATTCTGCCTGGTGCCCCGGTCTCAGGAGGGATCAATATATCAAGTGGGCGGAGCCGAAGTGTGGCGCATCGCCGGGACCGGATATTTATCCGGAACCCCAAAGAAGGCGTCCGAGGACTGGCCTTCGGAATGGTTTTATATAGAGGATGTCCCGCTGCCGGATCCTGTTCGGATCGGCCTCCCTGAGTTCAACAGTGCTCCCCTGAAGAAGCGCCTAAGCTGGCGTCCACGGAGCTCTCAGAAAGAAAGTGACAAGGACGTCCCTTACCTGATGGGCCGGATAAGATTGCTAGCTCATTCCGGACTAACCATGATCGGAGTCATGGCCGTATGCATCATGCGGGGGGTGCAACTGCTTCAGTATAGAGGCCACCCCATGTGGGATTTTAATGGGGAGGATGACGCCACCCGTCACGGCCGCAAGGGGCCGGACTCGACTGCCGCTCTAATAAAGATCTTGTCCGCTTTGTACAAGGGAGAAGAGGAGGAATATCTCCGCATCAACCCTCTGGGTGGATTTACTATGTACAATCCTCCGAGTTGGGTAAGTGGACAATTTTACTTGCCCATCCGTTTTATATTCCCATCATTAGTTATATAGTCTGATGATTTCAACGCAGGAACTGCGCCAGGAAGTAAAGGAAATAAACAGCCCTCCCCCGCAGCCCGAGGATCCAGAACGGTCCCTCAATCCGGCCTTCGAAGAGGATCCGAACCTGTCCATGGAGCTGATTGACGGGGTGTTTTATCAGCTGAGCAGGGACAATGCCCTGGTGGCCATTACGGCCGATTACCCAGGGCTACTCCCGGCCTCCCAGGTAACTGAGACCGGAGTCCCAGCACCTCGAAAAGGAATCCATCGTTGCGTGTTTTCAGTTTCCTGACAACAACCGTATTTTGCAGGGGAGATTCTCGAGGCGGGAGGCCGAGCCTGCAGCGACTAGCCAACAAGGGGCAGCGGGGCCCCGTGGGATGAAAAGAAGTGAAGTCCGGACTAAGGCGCCGGCGCAAAGGTATAGCGCGCCCTCTTATTCCCAGGTGTTATTTCTTCAAGGCATATTAACACTTGTGCTCTGTTCAGGACAAAGAGACCTCACCGGACTATATCCGGAGAGGTTGCCAATCGCGCCTCCACGAGCCAGGCTCCAAAGCTCGGACCGGAGGCGGAGGCGAACATGAGGCGCGCACCGGATGATCCTCTGACAGAGGACGCGGACAGGCTGTCTGCCACCCATTTCGAGGTGGAGAGTGCCATGAACCACAGGCGTCACCAGACAGTTCTTCGCGACACCTATTTCTCCCAAGAGGCGTTGGACGCCTTCAATTCGGGAGATGCATATCTTCGTGCCACTCAGAATGGTCTAGCCAGAGCCACGGAGCAATATGTAAAAGACATACGGGTGAGAAAATTTTAATGGTTATATATACCAGTAGCCCCCGAGACTTGAAGCAGTGAGAATAACTGATTTAAGGATCATGTAATATGCAGGTTCTTTCACAGAAGAATACCCAATTGTCCCAGGAGTTAAAAGAGTGCCAAGCCCAACTTGAGGCCGCACTGGCCGCGACAGGGGGGGCCCGAGGAGACTCCCTCTGGTAATATATGCTTCAAAAAGATAAGTGTGAAGTGCAGCATATGTGCAAATGTGACAAATGAAATTGCAGATGGCGTCGGACTAGATCCGGAAAAGCAACAACTCCTACGCCAGCTAAAGGCTGGCAAGAGCGTGCTGACAAAGGTGAGGCGGGAGAGGAATGATCTTCAGGACGCCAACACCAAGCTGGGTGTTGAACTAAAAGATGTTCGTGCCCAGCTGTCGGACTCCGTTAAGGAGAATCAACGGCTTCGACGCGGCATATTTAGTAAGTGCTTAAACGAACTTTGAAAAAGGAATTCGGCGAGGAAGTCGACTAACATAGTAATGTCTGTAGGTATGCTAACAGGTCGTCCTGCAGAGGAGATGCCCGGTTCTACGGGTGACCTTCTTCCCGAGCTCTCGCAATTACACGAGCGAGTTCGGCGGGTGATGCAAGGCATTGCCCAGGCCTTGTGGCCCTCCGTCTCCATGCCCGAAGGCCTTGGAGAGCTTGCTGAGAAGCTTAAGGGAGTGCGGCGGCGCTTCGGATTATGGAAGATATCAGCCTGCCGTCAAGGTGCTAGGGAGGCCTGGGCCATGGTAAAGACGCGATACACAAAGGCTGACCCGAACCACATGGCCGAGGTCGGACCTGTGGGGCCCGATGGGAAGGAGATCCCTGTAAGCTTAGTATACGGCCAAGTAGAATTGGCCGCAAAGTATTCCCATCAGGACTGTAAATTAGACAGCCTGTTAGACGGTATTGAAGAGGAATACAATCAGTCAGAATGACTATGTAATTTTAATTGACATGTGTAATGTCTTCTAGCCGGATTGTAGATCGTTTATCATGGCCGACCTGTTCGCTTCAACCTTGGGACCTAACGGTGCGGAGTGTCTCCGAATACCCATACGGTTATGTAAGAACCGGGGTATGCGTGGAGACCAGGCGTAGGGGTCATTAGTGCTTGAACAGACAAGTGCCCAACTAGTTATGTTATATTACATGGTTAGTAAGAAACATCTTCTAGGGAGAATAGTTCTGTTAGGGGTTCCTTTCCCTGGGAGGCATGCCCTAAAGTGCATGTCCAGGCTGCAAAAAGGGACGCAGAAAAAATCATCTGGGGGCGCATAAATAATTAAGTGAAAAGATCATCTTTAGTTCACCGACCGAATATTCCCTTAAGAACGCTAGCTTTCGGCTTCACCCAGTCTGAGGTACACATCTGGCTGACCTGGCAGTAACAATCGCAGAGGTGCTCCCTTTACCACCTAGCCGAACAATCGGGAACGTAGGGGTAAGCACAGGAGCCAGGCAACCCAGCTTGGCCAAAACTTAAGTCATATCGATGCATATAATGGTGAATAAAGGTACATGCGGAAGTGTGACACATGTGTTGGGCATGAAGCCCATATGAATAAGCTTTTGTTGAAAGAAGCCCCCAGGTTTAATGAGCGCGGGTAGCGCGTCACTTATTGAGCCTTTAACGGCTATAATAGAAAGTAAGGGGAGAAAGAGAAAAATGTAAGACAGAAAATATAAAAAATGGACAGAGGAAGGAGACGAACACAGAGTCCGGCGCTAGGCATAGAATCTTCGGAGACGGGCTTCGTTCCATGGGTTCAACTCGAGTCGGTTATCTGATGTGTCTCGCAGGCGGTACGCTCCACCAGTCAGGACTTGGTCAATGATGAAGGGACCTTCCCACTTGGGCTTGAGTTTGTCCTTTTTCTTGTCCGGTAGGCGTAGAACTAATTCGCCAACGTTGTAATTTTTGGCTCGTACTTCTCTGATTTGATATCTTCGAGCCTGCTGTTGATAGAATGTGGAACGGGCTTTTTCCACGTCGCGCCCCTCCTCCAAGGTGTCCAAACTGTCCTGCCGATCGAGCTCGGCTTCTCTTTCTTCGTACATGCGCACTCGAGGCGAGTCATGAATAATGTCGCAGGGCAAAACTGCCTCTGCGCCGTACACCATGAAGAATGGTGTGTAACCGGTGGTGCGATTTGGCGTGGTCCGCAGCCCCCAGAGTACGGAGTCGAGCTCCTCTACCCAGTGCATGCTAGATTCCTTAAGGGACCACACTAATCTGGGTTTGATGCCGCTCATGATAAGACCATTTGCACGTTTGACCTGTCCGTTAGTTTGTGGGTGATAGACGGAAGCATAATCGAGCTTGATGCCCATGATTTTGCGCCAGAGTTTTACCTCATCGGCCGTAAAGTTCGTGCCGTTATCAGTGATGATGCTGTGGGTGACGCCATAACGGTGTACAACCCCAGATATGAAGTCTATCACCGGTCCGGATTCGGTCGTCTTAACAGGCTTGGCTTCTATCCATTTGGTGAACTTATCCACCATGACCAGTAAGTATTTTTTCTTGTGGGTTCCACCTTTAAGGGGTCCCACCATGTCAAGCCCCCAGACCGCAAAGGGCCAAGTTATGGGGATAGTTTGGAGGGCGATGGGTGGCATATGGCTTTGGTTCGCAAAAGGCTGGCAATCGACGCATCGTTGGACTAGGTCCTGAGCGTCTGCCCGGGACGTCGGCCAATAAAAGCCTGTACGGAAAGCCTTGCTTACAAGGGACCGAGCTCCAGCGTGATGACCACCGAGTCCGGCATGAATTTCAGCCAGCAAGTTCCGCCCTTCTTCTTCGGAGATGCACCTTTGAAGGACTCCAGTAGTGCTTTTCTTATAAAGCTCTCCCTCATGGACTTTATAGGCTTTAGATCTCCGCACTATGCAGTGTGCCTCGTTTTGGTCCTTTGGGAGTTCCTTCCTAGTAAAGTAGGCTAGGAATGGTTTTGTCCATGGGGTGATGGCGGCCATTATTACGTGGGCTGAAGGTGTGACTTCATTGGCAGAGCCTCCGATTGTGTTAGATTGTTCGGCATCAGGCAGTGCGGTTGAGTCCGGCATGTTATTGCCGGATTCCCCTTCCCATACTACGGATGGCTTGAACAGCCTTTCCAAGAAGATGTTGGGGGGGGGGGGGACTGCGTTGCGTTTTGCGCCGATGCGTGCCAGGACATCTGCCGCCTGATTCTTCTCCCGGGCTATATGATGAAATTTGAGCCCTTCGAACCGAGCTGACATTTTTAGGATGGCGTTGCGATAAGCTGCCATTTTTGGATCCTTGGCATCAAAGTCTCCATTTATTTGGGATATTGCGAGGTTCGAATCCCCTCGCACCTTCAGGCGTTGAATGCCCATGGATACTGCCATCCGGAGACCATGTAAAAGGGCCTCATATTCGGCTGCATTGTTGGAGTCTGTGTACATAATCTGGAGTACGTATTGAACTGTGTCTCCCGTGGGGGACGTCAAAACGATGCTAGCCCCTAGACCGGCCAACATTTTAGAGCCGTCGAAATGCATGATCCAGTTTGAATATGTGCCGTACTCTTTAGGGAGTTCGGCCTCCGTCCATTCTGTGATGAAGTCGGCCAAAACTTGCGACTTAATAGCTCGCGGTGGCTTATAAGTTATGTCAAATGGGAGGAGCTCGATGGCCCATTTTGTAATCCGGCCCGTTGCGTCGCGGTTGTTTATAATATCGTTGAGTGGTACTTCGGAGGCTACTGTTATCGAACACTCTTGAAAGTAGTGTCGCAGTTTCCGGGATGCCATGAATACCGCGTATGCAATCTTTTCATAATGCGGGTACCGTGATTTGCATGGAGTGAGGACAGTGGACACATAGTAGACCGACTTTTGAAGGGGGAATTTGTGTCCGTCCGTTTCTCGTTTGACAACGAGCACTGCGCTTACAACCTGATGGGTTGCTGCAATGTACAATAGCATTGGTTCCCCAATGTTTGTCGTGGCCAGGACTAGGTTTGTTGCCAATATGGCCTTTATTTCGTCGAGTCCGGCCGTGGCGGCATCCGTCCACTCGAAGTGTTCGGTGCGCCGAAGGAGGCGGTAGAGAGGTAGTGCCTTTTCTCCCAGGCGGGAGATAAAGCGGCTTAGAGCCGCCACGCATCCTGTTAATTTTTGAATTTGTTTGAGGTCCTTTGGGATATCCAATTGTGACAGAGCTTGGATCTTGGCTGGATTTGCTTCAATTCCTCTACCGGATACAATGAATCCCAAGAGCTTTCCGGCTGGAACACCAAAAATGCATTTTTCCGAGTTGAGCTTGATGTCATATGCTCGGAGATTATCAAATGTGAGCCTCAAGTCATCTGCTAGAGTTTCGACATGTCTTGTTTTTACGACCACATCATCTACGTATGCCTCCACTGTTTTGCCGATCTGGTTTGCCAGACATGTCTGAATCATGCGCTGATATGTTGCGCCGGCGTTTTTGAGCCCGAAGGGCATTGTATTGAAGCAGAATGGGCCGTATGGTGTGATGAATGCCGTTGCGGCTTGGTCTAACTCTGCCATCTTAATTTGATGATAGCCGGAGTATGCATCGAGGAAACACAACGAATCGTGTCCTGCGGTAGCGTTGATAATTTGATCGATGCGGGGGAGGGGGAAGGGATCCTTTGGGCAAGCCTTGTTAAGGTCTTTAAAATCAATGCATAGGCGCCAGGATTTATCCTTCTTTGGTACCATCACCAGGTTTGCTAGCCAGTCCGGATGTTCTATATCTCTGATGAATCTGGCCTCCAATAGCTTGGCTAGCTCCTCTCCCATGGCCTGTCTCTTAGGTTCGGAGAAATGCCGAAGAGCTTGTTTGACAGGTTTGAATCCTTTTAGGATATTTAAGCTGTGTTCGGCCAGCCTGCGTGGGATACCTGGCATGTCTGAAGGGTGCCAGGTGAAAATGTCCCAGTTCTCCCGTAGGAATTCTCGCAGTGTGGCGTCTACATCAGGGTTTAATTGTGCCTTGATGGAAGCTGTCTTGTTCGGGTCCGTTGGATGGACCTGGAATTTGATTATTTCGTCTGCTGGTTTAAAGGAAGTGGACTTGGATCTTTTGCCGAGTATCACATCGTTCTTATTCACCGTAGAGCGCAACGCAGTTAGTTCCTCAGCTGCTAGGCCTTCGGATAGTGCCTCAAGGGCCAGTGCGGCTGTCTTATTTTCGGCGCGGAGTGCTATGTCCGGATCACTAGCGAGAGTGATAATTCCGTTCGGCCCGGGCATCTTGAGCTTCATGTACCCTTAATGGGGTATTGCTTGGAAGATTGTAAATGCTTTGCGCCCTATCAGAGCGTGGTATCCGCTACTGAATGGGGCCACCTGAAATGTGACCTCTTCGGACCTGTAATTATCCGGCGTGCCGAACACCACATCTAGTGTGATTTTTCCTGTACAACGCGCTTCCCGACTGGGGATTATTCCTCTAAAGGTTGTGCTGCTTTGCTCAATGCGGTTCCAGTCTATTTCCTTTTTTTTGAAGGGTTTCCTGGTAAATCAGGTTCAATCCGCTACCTCCATCCATCAGTACCTTGGTGAGGCGAAAGCCGTCCACTATTGGACTAAGGACTAGTGTGGCTGGTGCTCGGGCTGTTCGGAATTTAGGTTCATCACTGGCATTAAAAGTAATAGCCGTGTCACTCCATGGGTTTATTGTTGCTACTTGGTAGACTTCGGCGAGGCTGCGGAGTGTTCTTTTTCGCATATTATTTCATGCAAAAGTCTCCACGACTGTTAAGACTGTACTGGTGACCCTGGGGTGGCTTTCTGCGGCCTCCGGAATTAGGAGATCTTCGCCAATTTTGGCCACCTGCCGGAGTATCCAACATGCTCTAAGGCTATGAGTTGGCGTGGCGCCCTCTGTACTATGAATTTTACAGGGTCCATTAAGCCATCCTTCCAGTACGGTTCCATGCCCTGTAGAGGGTTTTTGTTTTTTGGTGTTTAGCCCGGGTGTTTATCGATGATGCACCCTTTTATTTCGGACGGGTTTTTTATTTAGGGCCGGATTATTCCAAAATTTTATTTCGGTTTTCCAGGCGCTTTCCATCGCACAGTACGTTTGTTCTATGGACGCCAAGTCAGCAAAGCGTGTAATATTACGACGACTTATGGCGTTGAGGATTCCCTTGTCCGTGCAATTATTGCTGAAGATTGAGATTGTGTCTTCCTCATGGCACTCCTTTATCATGTTCATAACCAGGAGGAATCTGGCCCAGTAATGATGTACTGTTTCTTCGGGCTGTTGCCTGATTTGGGATAGATCGCTTATGTTCGGGTGGGCGGGTGTTATTAAATCTGAAACCTCACCCAATCTGAGACTCAGAGGCCAAGGAGTTTCCGAACTCTGAAGTTTGGGCTCTTGGATGTTGTCCAATGAATCTAGCCCGTCGCCTGATTCTAAGTTCAGGTCTTGAATTATATCCTTCCCTCCACGGATATCCGGCTTGGAGGGATCGGGAATCCGGACGTAGTTAGTCCTTAAGATAGATGAAGTGTCGCCGCACTGCTCCTCTACCACAGCAACATGATGGGTGACTTGGGGAGAGTTAATTTCTCTTAGATCGGGTTTAGGCCCAACCTGGTCGTAATCCGTAGCGACCCCCAGGGCGGCGATGCGATCCAAGAGCTCATTCATGAAAGACAGCTCCATTGGATCTAACTGCTCGGCGAGCTCCAAGCTGACATGAAGATTGCTTTTGATGACCCGAGAGGTCATCGTCGGCGTCGCAGCCGAACAGGCGCTCATAAGAAAACCACCTAGCCGGAGAGTTTGGCCGACAGCCAAAGCTCCCTTGGCGACGGTGTCGTCTTTGAAGACGGGGAGAGGCATCCTTCCTGATTGCGACGGCATAGAGGAACTCTCAATGAAAGCACCAATGTCGGTGTCAAAACCGGGGGATCTCGGGTAGGGGGTCCCGAACTGTGTGCCTAGGCGGATGGTAACAGGAGATGAGGGACACGAAGTTTTACCCAGGTTCGGGCCCTCTCGATGGAGGTAAAACCCTACGTCCTGCTTGATTAATATTGATGATATGGGTAGTACAAGAGTAGATCTACCACAAGATCAAGGAGGCTAAACCCTAGAAGCTAGCCTATGGTATGATTGTTATGTGTTGTCCTACGGACTAAAACCCTCCGGTTTATATAGACACCGGAGAGGGTTAGGGTTACACAGAGTCGGTTACAATGGTAGGAGATCTACATATCCGTATCGCCAAGCTTGCCTTCCACGCCAAGGAAAGTCCCTTCCAGACACGGGACGAAGTCTTCAATCTTGTATCTTCATAGTCCAGGAGTCCGGCTGAAGGTATAGTCCGGCTATCCGGACACCCCCTAATCCAGGACTCCCTCAATCACCAACCTAACCCTCACTCTGTGTGGGGATTTCTAGTTCGAAATCACGATGCCATATCAAAGTTGTTCCATTGTTACTCAAAAACACACCTCTCCGTACATATGTTTGGGCCATACACATGCAGTGGTTGTCTTCGGGGACTAGCTACTTGCGTGATTATTGGCGAGCTAGCCCATCCCCGGGGTTGCATGGACAGCCATCACTTTGACCAACAACAAGAGAGAGGTTGTACGACCAAGGTGGATTATTCTTGGTCCATTTTACGATCCATCTTGGTGAGATATACGCCTCTCTGGCCCGTAGACTGAAAGTGTGTGTATGCGTGTGTGTGGGGGGGGGGGAGGTTGCTACTTCGCACTTTGCTAGGTGAACCTCGGTTGGGGGGGCATGCATTCATAGCTTAGGATTCCCTTTGTGGTGACACGAGGGGGGGTGGGGGGTTCCTAGCTACTTCGCACTTTGCTAGGTGAACCTCGGTTGGGGGGAGGGGGCATGCATTCATTGCTTAGGGTCCCCTTCATGCCGACATGAGGGGGGTGGGCTGCTAGCTACTTTGCACTTTGCTAGGTGAACCTCGGTTGGGGGGGCATGCATTCATAGCTTATGATTCCCTTCGTGCCGACACAAGGGAGGGGTGGCTGCTAGCTACTTCGCACTTTGCTAGGGTGAACTTCGATTGGGGGGGCATGCATTCAAAGCTTAGGATTCCCTTCGTGCCGACACGAGGGAGGGGGGCTGCTAGCTACTTCGCACTTTGCTAGGTGAACCTCGGTTGGGGGGCATGCATTCATAGCTTAGGAATCCCTTCATACCGACATGAGGGAGGGGGCCGCTAGCTACTTCGCACTTTGCTAGATGAACCTCGGATGGGGGGCATGCATTCATTGCTTAGGATTCCCTTCGTGCCGACACGAGGGAGGGGGGCTGCTAGCTACTTCGCACTTTGCTACGGTGAACCTCGGTTGGGGGGGCAACCATTCCTAGCTCAGGATTCCCTTCGTGCCAACACGAGGGAGGGGTGCTGCTAGCTACTTCGCACTTTGCTAGGGTGAACCTCGGTTGGGCGGGGGCATGCATTCATAGCTTAGGATTCCCTTCATGCCGACATGAGGGGGGGGGCTGCTAGCTACTTCGCACTTTGCTAGGTGAATGAACCTCAGTAGGGGGGGCATGCATTCATAGCTTAGGATTCCCTTCGTGCCGACACGAGGGAGGAGGGGGGCTGCTAGCTACTTCGCACTTTGCTAGGTGAACCTCGGTTGGGGGGGAGGGGGCATGCATTCATAGCTTTGGATTCCCTTCGTGCCGACACGGGTTGGGGGTGGGGGCATGCAATACCGTGCGCTTTGCGAGAGAGGTGCCACATCGAAGTTGCATTTTCTATTTGAAAATCAAACCACCCTTTTGATAAATAAATTTGGTCCACATGCAAGTGTGTTCATGTTCTGACCCTCTCCTGCGTCATTTTTTGCCAAATTTATGAACATTAGACAAGTCGAATGAGGCAGCAGACACGGTTCACTCAAGCTAACCATGTGCCACACCGGTGCACCTGTCACGCACACATCTGCACAGTACATTGGGCTCCACGAGGCTCCCCCTCTAAAAAATATCTACCCGCCTCGAGGGTTTTTCTGTTTCATAACACATGGTTGTTATCTCCGGACCATGTGCGATGTTTCTTGTTCCCAATCCCGCCTGCTTCCCTAGAAAATATCTACCTGCCTCGAGGGTTTTCTATTTCATAACACACGGTTGTTTTCTCCGGACCGTGTGCGATGTTTCTTTTTCCCAATCCCGCCTGCATCCCTAGAAAGCCCACCTCTAGGGTTTTTCTATTTCATAACACACGGTTGTATTCTCCGGACCGTGTGCGACGCACTATCATCAAAAATTTTGATAGCCCGGCATTTCACTCCCGCGTTTGACTCCCGCATCGTAAAATTATTAGTACCCGTGTCATTTCCTCAAACACCCCGCACCCCCCTCCACACACATACACACACACACACACACACACACACACACACCAAAACCTCCTCGAGCATGCGCGCGCGCGCGCACACACACACACACACTCCCTCGCTCAAAACCCTAGAAAGTTCCCTGCCGCAGCCGCCGCCTCAAGGCCTCCATTGTCAACATCTACCGGTTTGCCCGTGCAGCTTACCTACCGATATCCATACTTAGGCCGCCCTGAGTTTCTTAGATGACGCCTGCCAAACGCCCCCTTTCCCATAGATCCCCATCCCCATCCCCATCCCCCACTCCAGAGCGTCGCAGACTAAGCCCTGCTACGCTTCCCATGGAGCTCGAAGAGCGACTGGCCCAAAAGAGGTGTATAGCGGTCTCTTCGCCCGCCGTCGCCAAGGAAGCTGATGACCATTACTGGCGGCAGGCACTCAAGCAGCGGGCTAGAGTATGCGGTCATGTCTCGGCCGCCGGCTACGACATCGAGGTCATCGACAGCGACGGCCTGAGGCGGGCTGTGTCACAGGTAAAGTGGCTCACCCCCAACCCCTCGGGTTCAACCACCGTCGATCTCATCCATGGCCCCGCCGCTGATCTCCTTTGGCTCGCTGTCAACAATTTGCCATTCTACATCGCCATCGAGCCCCTTTTGTCATTTCTGAAGGACACGTTCTGCGACGCTGGCTTGGGATCCACGGCTTCCAAGTCAGACCTCATTGACGGCGACCATGAGGAGGGCACCCTCTCTGGCTCTTCCAAGGGGAAAGAGCCCATCTGCTCTTCCAAGGGGAAAGAGGCCGGCTGGGACATCAGGGAGGGCACCCTACAGTCGTGCTCTTCCAAGGGGAAGGAGCCCATCTGCGACAACATGGAGCGCATCTAGGGTCCGTGCTCTTCCCACGGGAACGAGCCCATCTGTGACAAGTGAGGAAACCCATGATTTGTTTTGCCGTGCCTCTCCACAGGGGGGAACCCATGATTTGTTTTGTCAAGTCCCTTTTGTAGTGTAGTGAAAATATGTCCAGTTTTAATTGCTATATCTGGTTGTTTGTAGTATGCCTTGTTTATTTCAATTGTTCACAATGTGATGCTCTGTATGTGCAATTATTTACTGTGCAGTACATTTCATCAATCCAGTTTTAAACATACCGATAGGAATGCATATATTTGCTTGTTGTTAAGCCTGTTATAGCTAGCATATGCCTCTTTTAAAGTTTTTTGATTATTTGTAGTTAGCATATGTTCAGTTTCAAATGCTATCTTTGGTTGTTCGTAGTATGCCTTGATATTCCAGTTATTCACAACGTGATGTTCTATATGTGCAAGTATGAACTGTGCAGTTCAATTTCATCAGTACCAGTTTCAACAATACCACTATGAATGACTAGATTTGGTTGTTGCATCTTGTAGTTAACACGCCTTTCCATTTTTATTTAACCATAACTAGTGTACTTAGACCGACACAATACCAGTTTGAATGACTATGTTTGCTTGTTGTTAAATGTTAGGCCTGTTGCAGTTAGCACACCTTTCCACTTGTTTTGCTTTACTAGCGTGCTTAAACCTGCACACTGAAGCTATCTTTTGGAGATTATTTTGTCTGCCATGTATAATTTTGGTTGATGTTTAGCCTGTTGTGCTTAACATGCTTCTCGATGTACCTACACATGACAATTTTGGGAACGACTGCTGTTTTCCGTCGAGGTTAGTTTCATCCCATGGCTTATATCTGCTCACTGTTCAGGATATCGGTAGCTGGTACCATATAGGCCGGCGACTGATAAGGGACTAATCGGTGAATCGGACTTTTAACAGAATATATCTGCAGCCCATTTTTTGTTGGGTTAACTAGGGCCATATGTAATATATCTGAGGCTACATAGCAACATGCATTGTACTTAATGTCTAAATATGCAATCCTAGGCTACATAGCAACAAGGAAGAGTGTTACATTAATGTTCTAATGATGTCTAGATATACGGAGAAGAGCAGCAACAACAACAGCAACAACACAACCTTGTTTGGATACTCAACTTAGCTAGAGGTTAGAGTTATTTTCTAGCTCATTACTAACCCTGAACTAACTCCATCCAAAGAGTTGTTTGGATGGAAGGGTTAGATTGACAATAAATGCACTAGGAGAACTAGCTCCAATTAGCACCTCTTGGGTTGGATAGTTTTTTTTGGGTGGGTTATAGATGCAACTAGCTCAAACTAGCCCTCATGTTTAGATATACTTTAGGGCTATTTGAGCCTGAACTAGCTCAAACTAACTGTAACCCATGGATATAACAGTAGTTAAATAGCCGATAATTTGTAAGAATGAACTAAACTCCTTCCGGCCCATAATATAAGATGTTAATTCATCTAATATGTGAGTATATTGGATGTTATAAGATACTCCCTCCGTTCCTGAATATTTGTCTTTTTAGAGATTTCAAATGGACTACCACATACGGATGTATTTAGACATATTATAAAAGAGTGTTGAAATAAGTCATTGTGCAATTGTTGCTTAGCTTCTAATATTGACTTGGTACTTTTAGGTACGTATGTCATTGGTAAAGATCCACGTTTCAACCCTTTCTGCGTATGGGGCAATGAGATATTGATGAACCAGCATCAAGTGAGGAAGATGATAAAGATTGTTAGTAAAATGGGTCCAAAGATGGCAATTAAACTATTTGTTTATAGTTTATCGAAGACAACAACGAACTGCAGGATGGTAAGTAAGAACTCTGTAGCCTTCTTTTTACTTCCCATAATGAGTTGTGTTAGATGACAATGTCTGAATCTTTTTCCTTTGCAATGGTTGCCAAAGCAGTTTACTCAAGATTACCTCTCGAACTACATGATTGGTAGGCATGCAAAGGTTAAAGTATTTCTACCAGAACACGATGATTATCTAGATGTTTTCATGAAGACCATGAAGGATGGGCGGTCGGCCATCACAAGGGGTTGGACTAGAGTCGTGCGTGCCTTCTGCATGGAGGAGGGCACAATATGCGCATTATGCTTCACCTTGTTCAACAATCATAATATATTTCGCTTCTTCCTTTACTGTCTTTAATAGTACAAGTATACAACTATGGTTCATCATTCTTTATTTGGTTCTTATGCAATTCTTGAACATATGTAACTATGAATCGAATAATGCATTGGTTGTTTGAACCTGATGGATATGAATAAAGTTGTAGCATACATTGAAATTCAAATTCAAATACAAATCTGGTACAATTGGGAAAAGCAGCAATTAAATTACGGTGAAATTACGCTCTCCAGGTTGTTCCGGCACACACGGTTGGTAAAACACCAACGTTTGCGGTATGCACCATAATCCGAGATGGTTCATAGAGAGGAAATGTGTGCAAGCATGCACACAGTTGGCGTTTGCAAAGCGTGTGCGATGTCAGACAATATCACAAACGGTGCGGGTAAACTAAACGTTTGTGTTAGTTGCCTTATCGTACACGTTTTGCAACCATGAACTGTTTCTGATGAAGTATGCATCATAAATGTTGCACCACAGAATAGCATGTGCGATAGTTGTCGTGTACAACGATGTTACAATGGTCCGATGTTTCGTAATCCTGTCTGACACTCGTACAATGATTAGCTATTCTTCTTAACGGTGAACCGTTTGTGATGGGCCGTGCATCATACACATTCTATAATAGTGAACTATTTGTGATGGGCCGTGCATAGTAAACGTAGCACCAAGAATGCCGACTGCGATGGCAATGTGAGCAGAAACAAGTAGGAGTATTGTAGGGGCCCTATCCCTGACGGTTTCTGGGTGATGTGGGAAGGACCCCCAATCGCCCACACTCACTTGGCGACAGTTCCAAATGCCATCGCGAAAGGGGTTAAAAATCGTTTGTTTAGGACCGACGCGTACCAGTGGTGGGAAAGGTGACTACTCAGTCATCTATCAAGTTCTTGAAAGAATTGATGTGTCGTTTTGGAGTTCCGGCAAGGATCATCATCGACAACAGCACCCAGTTCACGAGCCACGCCTTCATGCAATATGTTCGTACCCTCGGATGCAAGATCTCATTCGCCTCTGTGCCACACCCCCGGGCAATGGACAAGCTAAGAGGGCGAATGTTGAAGTGCTACGTGGACTCAAGACAAGAACTTTTGATAAGCTGCAGTAGCACGACAGGCGGTGGATCGAGGAGCTGCCGGTAGTTCTCTGGTCCCTCAGAACGACACCTAACCGAGCTACCGGACTCCCTTCTCCCTGGACTACGGGGCAGAAGCAGTTATCCCCACGGTACTCATTTATGGATCCCCTCGAGTGCTTGCCTACGATGAAGTAGCGCAAGATCAGCACTGGCGTGACGATGCTGTGCTACTCAAGGAGAGCCGTCTCCGGGCTGCTACACGTGCTGCACGCTACCAGCAAGCCCTGTGTCGCTACCACAGCCGCAGGGTTCATGCCCGGTGTTTTGAGGAAGGTTACCTTGTCCTTAGGTGCGTTCAGTCCACCAAGGGTACAAAGAAGTTGTCACCAAAGTGGGAAGGCCCTTACCGGGTGGTACGAGTCACCAGACCTGGCGCAGTCCGTCTGGAGACTGGAGATGGCACTCAGTTGCAAAACTCATGGAATATTGAGCATCTACGCAAGTACTACCCGTAAGGCGCGGCTATCGTGGCCCTGCCCGGCAGCCACCCTTTTGTACAGGCCTTGCCTCAGGTGCATGTAACCCCTTGTACGAAGCCGGGGCGATGACCCCGTGCAAGCGAAAATAAAGAAGCGTTGTAGGGGCCGCCAACTAAGATTGCATGCATGCATGAGCACACCAAGATCACTGCATAAGCATTTCATGAGCATTTGCATATGCATATAGATAGGATCGCATCCTGCATTCATTCTCATCTACATGAAGTTGCAGGTTCCTACCGTGAACTTGGCTTTGTCAAGGAGTGGGAAGATTGCCCGGAACAGCGATCCTCGGCAAGCTAAACAGATAAGTTTTACCTCCTGTCCATTAGTGTTCTGTAAAGCTATAACTTCGCATGAGAAAACCTCGCTTCTCTTTTTGAGACTTAGGTGCTCCCATCCATGACTCGAACGTTGCCTCGGTCAGGATGGTCGAAGTGGCCTTTGGTAAAAAGGAAGTCTATTCCCGGGCAGACATAGCTCTCCGGTAGGCAAAGAGGGTGCCGGTAGGATAGCCTGCCAGAGGAAATTCATTTATTTACATTAAAGGGGCATATCACCTCGGCATGGACATATCCTTTTTCCCTCCTCGCCGGCAAGGTTCATATTTTTCATTCATATGCTAATACAAGTACAAGCATTATAGAACACAAAGGTGGACTCGATGGATTACATTATTTGAATTAAAATTTGGCGATTGCCTACTGATTTAAGATTGAAAAAAGATAAGTGCTCCGTAATGCCCTTTCTTATCCCTCTCCTCCTAGGAACAACCGCCGAAGGCGAGGAGGGCAAAAGGAGCACCTGGGAAGGGACCCAGCGCGCTCCCATTGGGCTCCAGGAGAGGTAGCCCGGGGGGAACAGAAGCGCGAGGGAACGCCTCGATGGAGAGCATGGCGGAAGGCGGCCCCGTCAACCACCATCACCAGGGCTAGCAGGACTCGGCAGGGCTAACGGAGCTACAGCCCGAGAGGAAGCCTGCTGGAGTCCAGCTAGAAGGCTACTGGAGGAGCCCGGAAGCACCATCCACACCTCTGCATCCAACTCCCCGGCAAATCGCGTTGCCGGGCAGGAGACGCAGATGCAGATGATGGTGTTGCCGCCTGATGAAGATGGTGCGGGCGACGATCATTCAGAGCTAGAGTCGTCGCCATCCCGCCCGCTCCCGTCATCATCACCGCCACTGTCCTCCTCCTCGCTTTTGCTCGAGGAGGAGCTTTCGTCATCGATTGAGCTCTCCGCGCAGCACCCTAGGCGACCTCCTGAGTGCCCGAAGATCTTGATGGGGAGAAGGACATTCTCCATTAATTTGAACAAGAGAACGTGCCCCTCCGAGAAGCCGTGGGCATAGCCAAAGGGTTTCCAGCCGCAGCGAAGATACATCACATGAGGAGTAGGGAAGTCGGCATCAACCGTCATACCTCCATTCCCGCAACCCCTCATTGCAGCCGCAGAGCGCGTGGTTACTCGAGCTCCATCTCTCGCGCCAAGGGAGTTGGGAGGCGAAGATGACCACACAAGGGCTTGTACATCCTGATGATGAACTCCCGGGGCTGGTCGCCAACGTGGCCTTCCATCGGGGGAGGAACCAACGGCGGCGGCGCCACCAAGGCACCGCCCCGCCCTCTCCCTCCTCAAGCACCATGACGACGGCAACCTCGCCCCCTTCCTCCTCCCCCCACGGCCGGCTCCGCCACCTCAGGGTCTAGGGGAGGAGGGACGCGCTGTCGAGCAGAAGCCCTCGTCGCCGCTGCCGGAATACTACCGCGCCCTTGCCCTCTTACCATGGCTAGGAGAGAAGGTTTGTGGAGAAGAAGGATAAGTGTGTGCGGAGAGGTACTTCATTTGTCTGTTTTTATAGAAGGGATGGGGCAGGGGGCTGGCCCCTCGCGTAGGAAATGGCTGCCCCGCTCCTCCAATGCGGCCTCTCTACACCCTCGATAGCTTTGGGAATCAAGACCGACCTTCTACTCCAAGCATCGACGCCTGGTTTTCAGCCATGGCACTCCTCCCCGTGCTCTCCACATCCGCCACCTACCACGCCCAATGCATGCGGAACACATGGTGGCTGCATGCGGGACGGGGGGCAGTGGGGTGGCGGTTTCCGCCCTGTAATCGTGGGGCGAGGAAAATCCATGAGCCACAATTGAAGTTCCCCTGCGGCGTTACGCATGATACGCGGGGAAACCGGAAACTGGTCTAGAATCAAGGCTGATAAAGAAGCAATGAATACCTCAAAGTCCCGACCCCTTCAACAACCCTGCCTGTGCAATTATTAGGCCCTACCCCGATGACACTCAGCAGCGCGTTCGGGGTAGGCCCGGGGGCTTCTGTCGTTGCAACAAACTCTGGGTCTGTTGCCCAGACTGTGCACAAGCACAAGAACAAGGTTGAAGCACCAGCCCAAGTCAGAGTTCAAAGAATCAAGAGATTTGAAGAACCAGCATGCAGCTCAGAGAGACTAAGGCCAAGCCAGAGGAGCAAGATATCGCCAAGAGAAGGGCCTCCCTTGCTGGATAGGCAAGCCTGGCAAGGGGCCCGGCCACCCCCAGAAGCAGGCACCCGAGGCGCCCCAGCAGAGCCTGCCGGGGCTCACGGAGGCAAAAACACCTCACCAACCACTCAAGCACGACCCATGTCGTCGATCAGTGCGGTGTCAAGCCGCAAGGTGATTAAGTGGCAGCCATTCGCCACATGGCAGCCATTTCATACACAAGAAAACCACAGATGACACCCATGCTGCGGCGTGTCAAGAAAACAGGCGCGGAGCTGGCAAGATAGCCCAGCAAGCCTTGCCGGGCAACCAGTGATGTGACACTAAGTGGTGCATTTAATGCGCCCTGTCAGCCTGCAGAGTTAGGTATGATAGCACTGTTTGCTATCATATCAGTGCATAATGATTACTTTGCCATTGTGGTGACCCCTTGATCTATAAAAGGAGGCCCATGGCGCCCGTAGAAAGTCTTAGAAAGTTGATGAACTCATAGCCCCATAGGCGCGTAGTCGCTACTACCCTAAGGCAACCCCTGCCGGGCAAGTGTACTATGCTTCACCACCTCCATTCCACCATCAATCCACCAAAGCAGGAGTAGGTTTTACGCCTCGCGGTGGCCCGAACCTGGGTAAATTGCTTGTGTGCTCTCGGCGTGCTACCGTACGCTGGTCTGCTCTTTGTGAAACGCGACGTCCCCCTGCCGAACCAGCAAGGGGCCTCCTGGTCCCATAGGTGGTTGCGGATATCCCGCAACATTAGCACACCAATTTCTTACCTCATCGGCTCTAAAATTAGAGTCGCTATTAGTGATGATGCTGTGCGGGACACCATGACGATGTACCACGCCAGATATAAAGTCGATCACCGGCCCAACTTCCGCCGTTTTTACTGGTTTGGCCTCTATCCACTTAGTGAATTTATCCACCATAACCAGCAAATATTTATTCTTGTGGCTTCCCTCTTTAAGGGGTCCGACCGTATCTAGCCCCTAGACCGCAAAAGGCCAAGTAATGATGATTGTTCTTAAGGCAGTGGGCGTCTTATGACTTTGATTGGCGAAAAGCTGACATCCTACACAACTTTATACAAGGACCTGTGTGTCTGCTCGGGCAGTTGGCCAAAAGAATCTTGTACGGAAGGCCTTGCTTATGAGGGCCCGAGCTGCGGCGTGATGGCCACCAAGACCAGCATGTATTTCGGCCAAGAGTTGTCGTCCCTCCTCTTCGGAGATGCATCTTTGAAGAACATCAGTAATACTTTTCTTATAGAGTTCACCTTCGTGAACTTTGTAGGCTTTAGAGCGTTGAACTATGAGAAGGGCCTCATTCTGGTCATCAGGTAATTCCTGCCTATTAAGGTAGGCCAGGAAGGGTTCGGTCCATGGAGAAATGATGGACATGATTACATGGGCGGAAGGTGTCATTTCGGTGCCCGAACCCCCGATGATATCAGAATTGTGTTCGACATCTGGGGGTATGATCGACTCTGGATTAGCATTTTTGCTCTCGTCCTACCATACTACACATGTCTTGAAAAGCCTTTCCACAAAGGTGTTAGGCGGGACGAGATCGCGCTTAGCGCCCATTCGAGCGAGCATGTCCGCTGCCTGATTACTGTCTCAAGCAACGTGGTGGAACTCGAGCCCCTCAAACCGAGATGATATTTTGAGTACAACGTTTCGGTATGCCGCCATCTTTGGGTCGTTTGCATCGAATTCTCCATTTATTTTGGATGTTGCGAGGTTCGAATCCCCATGCACCTCTAGGCGTTGTATGACCATAGAGACGGCCATTCGGAGACCATGTAGTAGTGCCTTATATTCGGCCGAATTGTTGGAGTCCGTATACATGATTTGTAACAGGTAGAGAACAGTGTCCCCCGTAGGGGATGTTAAGATGACGTCAGCCCCCAGTCCGGCTAACATTTTAGAGCCATCGAAGTACATGATCCAGTTGGAGTATGTGATGTACTCCTTAGGGAGTTCGTCTTCCATCCACTCGGCTACAAAGTCGGCCAACACCTGAGATTTAATAGCTCGGCATGGCTTGTATGTTATTTCAAATGGTAGGAGCTTGATGGCCCATTTGGCTATGCGGCCGGTGGCTTCCCGATTATTTATGATGTCATTGACCGGTACTTCGGATGCCACTGTGATCGAACACTCTTGAAAGTAGTGGCACAGTTTTCGGGATGCCATAAAGACCACATACATTATCTTTGATAGTGCAGGTATCGAGATTTGCATGGTGTAAGGACCGCTGATATGTAGTACACTGGTTTCTGGATTGGGAATTTATGTCCCTCCTCCTCTCGTTCGACGACGAGTACGGCACTTACTACCTGGTGAGTCGCCGATATGTAAAGCAACATCGACTCGCCAACACTTGGTGCGGCTAGGATTGGGTTGCCTGCTAACAAAGTCTTTATTTCTTCTAATCTAGCTGTAGCCACATACGTCCATTCGAAGTGGTCGGTCCGTCGGAGTATTCGATAAAGTGTCAGGGCTTTTTCTCCCAATCTGGAGATAAAGCGGCTCAAGGCTGCCACACAGCCGGCTAATTTTTGGACCTGCTTTAGGTCTATTGGTATTGCCAACCGTGACAAGGCTCTGATTTTGGCTGCGTTCGCTTCAATTCCTCTATTGGAAACAATGAACCCGAGCAGTTTCCCACCTGGAACGCCGAAAACACATTTTTCTGAATTAAGCCATATGTCATATGTTCAGAGGTTGTCGAATGTGAGGCATAGGTTGTCCACTAGTGATTCGATGTGTTTAGTCTTCTTGACGACGTCGTCCACATATGCCTCCACTGTTTTGCCAATTTGTTTTTCCAGACATCTTTGAATCATGCGTTGGTAGGTGGCACCAGCGTTTTTGAGTCCGAAGGGCATGGAGTTGAAGTAGAAAGGGCCGTACGGAGTGATAAATACCGTTGCGGCCTGATCAGACTCCTTCATCTTGATCTGATGGTAAGCAGAGTAGGCGTCAAGGAAACACAATGAATCGTGTCCTGTAGTTGCGTCAATGATTTGGTCAATGCGTGGCAACGGGAAGGGGTCCTTAGGGCAAGCCTTATTGAGGTCCTTGAAATCGACACAAAGGCGCCAGGATTTATCCTTCGTCGATACCATGACCAGGTTTGCTAACCAGTCCGGGTGTTTGATCTCTCTGATGAACCCGGCTTCAAGTAGTTTGGCTAGCTCCTCGCCCATAGCTTGTCATTTGGGCTCGGAAAAGCGCCGTAGTGTTTGCTTGACTGGTTTAAACCCCTTTATTATATTGAGGCTATGTTCAGCCAGTCTGCGTGGGATTCCGGGCATGTCCGAAGGATGCTAGGCGAAGATGTCCCAATTTTCACGCAGGAACGCTCCTAGGGCGGCATCGACCGTCGGATCCAGCTGGGCTCCAATGGATGCTATTTTTTTGGGATCCGTAGGGAGCACTTGAAATTTGACGATTTCATCTGCTAGTTTGAAACATGTGGATTTAGGCCTCTTGTCGAGGATTACATCGTCTTTGTCCACTTTGGAAGGCAGAGTGGTTAACTCTTCGGCCGCGAGGGCCTCGGATAGTGCCTCGAGGGACAAGGATGCGGTTTTATTTTCGGCACGGAGTGCTATATATGGACAGTGAAACCGGACTGATCGGGCCCTTGGTTCGTCGGCGGCGGTGAAGGTTATGGCCGTATCACTCCAAGGGTATATTGCAGTTACTTGGTTGACTTCGGCGAGGTCCGGAGCGCCCTTTTGCACCGATTATTTGAAGAAAATGTCTCAAAGACCATAAATACGTTGACATCGCCATACTTCGAAGAGTTCTTCTCTGGGTAGTATTAGTAAGGATGGCCTCACCGCTCTTAGCCACTTGCCGGAGTACCCAACATGCCCGGAGGCTATGCGTTGGTTCGGTGCTTGGCGTAATATGTATCTGACATGGCTTGTCGAGCAGTTCGTCAAGGACTGTTCTATACCCCGTGAAGAGTTTGCTTTTCTTGTCAACGGGGTTGTGGTCGGATGTTCCGTAAGGGTGCATCCGTTTTGCTCGTACAGTGGTTTTCTTAAAGGCAGAGGGTTCCCATCAGGCTGTTTGGGCCTTCCATGCTCTTTCCATTGCACAATACTGAAAGTGCGTTATATCGACTAGAGGGGGGTGAATAGGCAATTTTTATGAAATTCTTCACTGAGGAATTTGCTAGTGAGGAAATTCCTTAAAGAAGAACTACTAGCAGCGGAATAAGTACTCAGACGAAAACATAACAGAATCCTAGCATAGTCATCATGATGAAATGAAGACAAACACTGAGTATAGAAAGCGTAAACACAGGATAACACAAGATGAAGACAAACAGACTGACGAAATTGAACTGAGGAAATTGAGAAAGTCTTCAGTCAAAGTCTTCAAACACAGATATGAGCAAACACACAACACAGTAATGAGGAAATGAAAGTGTTGAGGAAATAGAACCAGTAAGTTTGGTGAAGACAATGATTTGGTAGACCAGTTCCAACTGCTATCTCAGTTGTACATCTGGTTGGAGCGGCTGAGTATTTAAACTCGAGGACACCTAGTCCCGGACACACAGTCCTCACCGTATTCTCCTTGAGCTAAGGACACACAGTCCTCGCCCAATCACTCGTGGTAAGTCTTCAGGTGACTTCCAAACCTTCACAGACTTGGTCACTCGGCGATCCACAATTCCTCTTGGATGCTCTAGACCTTGACGCCTAACCGTCTGGAAGAAGCACAGTCTTCAAAGGTAAGAAGCGTCAGATCCACGCAGGATCAATCTCTTCAGTGATGCTCAATCACTTTGGGTTTGTAGGTGTTTTGGGTTTGGGTTTGGATTTTCCTCACTTGATGATTTTCGCTCAAAGTCCTCGGAGGATGGGTTGCTCTCAAATGACAAGTGTCAAGTTCACGCGGAGCAGCCAACCAGCTAGTGGTTGTAGGGGGCGGCTATTTATAGCCTAGGGAGCAGCCCGACATGATAAGACATAAATGCCCTTCAATGATATGACCGTTAGGTGGACAAGATGTTTTAGGACAGCTGGCGCGCAGCACAACAACGGTCGGAAATTTGAGGTACAAATTCCTCAGGGCTATCATGTTCCTCACTGTGTAGGCAATTCGCACTGGCGAATTCCTAACTCCTCAGTCAGAGCAAAGTCCTCAGTGACCAGAAGAACTGTGTCTCTGTCACTGAAGAATTTGACTGAACTGTATGAGATTTCCAATGGCTTCACTCGAAGGGATTGGTAGGTGTAGGATTTGAGTTGAGCATCACATGGAAATTTTCTCCTTAGTATTTCCTCGACCCCCTTTAACAGTACGGTGTTTCCAATGACTCAAGAAAGAGAAAATGAAACAACGAAAACAAAAGTCTTCACGCTTCATGTTCCTCGAATGAATACAAAGTCTTCAAGGTCACACCAATTTCTTCACTTTCAAAGTCTTCAGAAAGTCTTGAAAATATCAAAGTCTTCAGTCGAAGAACTTCATTTTTAGGGGTCGACTTTCTCTGTAAATATCAAACTCCTCATAGACTTATAGACTTGTGTACACTCATAAACGCATTAGATACTTAACCTATAAGTCTTCAATACACCAAAATCACTAAGGGGCACTCGATGCACTTACAATCTCCCCATTTTTGGTGATTGATGACAACATAGGTTAAGTTTTCAACGGGGAAAAATATATGAAGTGTAAATACTGATATTGAGGAATTTGATTGCAAGATATAGAAGAACTCCCCCTAAAGATGTGCATAGTGAGGAATTTGCTTTTGAAGCAATGCACACTTCAAGAGTTGAATCATGGAGATCTCCCCCTATATCTTGTAATTCATACATGCATTTGATATATAATATGAAGAATTTGAAATGCATGATGAAATATGGTGCCTGATGTAATTCAGCATGCGTGCAATAATATTAACGAGGAATAAGCATGCAGAATAGCGCATCAAAGTATCAAAGCATAGTGCAACAAAAGTATCAGCGCACCATCGGACTTAAGATTACAACTCGATCCAGTAAAAGTTTCGGAAGAACGAGAGTTGTAACTTAAAAAAACCGAATATGCCCTTATTATAGACTCGCTTGAAGACTAACTCAGATTTCTCCCCCTTTGTCATCAAATGACTAAAAGGATCGAAACTGAGGACTAACGCCCCTAAAGATATTCAAGTTGATGAAGGAGCGCCAGCGTTGTTGGGGTCGGTCGTTGAAGTAGGGCCTGCTGCAGTGTCGTCCAAATCTTCATTTTCATCAGCCTCACGCGATGAAGAATATGAACTGTCCACCAAAGAAGGAACTGGGACCTTCTTGTATTTCTTCGGAGGAGGTGCAGACCAGGCAAATTCTTCGTTGAGACCCATTTGCTTCAAATCATCAGCACTGTAGACTTGAGATAGAACAGCCCAGGTGCGGTTGAGGGTTTCATGAAGGTAGTAGTGGTTTTTCTTCACTGCATTGTGTGTGGAAGTCATGTTGTGAAGAATTGAACCAAACTGACGCTTGACCCATTTGTGATTGCGATCAACCTTTTGATGAAGACTGAGGAGTAACTCACGGTTAGTCATCACCCTGGGTGATGTGGGTTGAGGATTTGGCTTGGCAGTGTTGGCAGCAGAGTCATGTGTGGCAGAGTCATCAATGGTGGAGTAAGATGCAGCTTTGCGAAATTGACCATCCAATGGACGAATGCCTTCATCGATCACAGCAGTGGCCTTGCCCTTTTCTTCAGCTGAGGAAAATGTCCGTTTGAGGACTTCAATGGGAGGCAAGTAGCTGCAGTGGTTGAGCGTTTCAGCTTTGTAGTTGAGTGAAGACCTTGTCCTGATGAATTTCATTATCCAAGGTGCATAAGGCTTCAGCTCAAATGGTGACATAGCAATGTTGGCCAGAGGCCTCATGAAGAAATCATGGAAGTTGACGGGAACGCCATGAATGATGTTGAAAAGCAGGTTCTTCATGATGCCAACGGCTTCTTCATCGGTCGAGTCGTGGCCTTTGATGGGACTCATTGTCTTTGTCAGAATGCGATAGACAGTTCTTGGCACATACAACAATTCCTTGATGAGGAATTTGGTTCGAGGAGCTTGCCCTGGCTTCAAAGGCTTCATCAGCACTTGCATATAGTGATTTGAAAGCTCAGGTTCGTCGTACACACAGCAAGCATCTTCAGTGGGTGGACTCAGAGGAAGGACCCGAAGCAATTCAGATGCTGGGGCCTTGTAATGTGTGTTCTTAGTCATCCAGTCCAAAACCCATGAATTGATATCTTCAGAGTTGCCGGTGATGTGCAACATTGCATAGAATTGAAGAATAAGTTCTTCATTCCAATCGCATATATCTGTGCAGAAGTTGAGCAGCCCAGCGTCGTGAAGAACACTGAGGACTGGCGTGAAGCACGGCAAAGACTCCATATCCACGTGAGGAATATGAGCATGGTCGAAAACTTTGTCTTTGTTGTAAAGCACTGAGGAATAGAAATTGGCTTGGCTGGCAGTCCAGAAACGCCTCTTCCTTATGCGAGCAGAGTCATATGGGTTGTATTCAGTGAAGAACACGTGCTCGCCATAGAAGTCTTCAGCCTTGAATTTCTGTTTGCGTGAGAACGAATCCTTTGGCCTTGGCAGAGGAGTGTCAATGAGTTGCATCACTACCTCAGGAATCACAATCTCAGGTTCTTCAGGCTGAGGATTTCAGGATGTTCCTCAGGTGCAGTCACCTTGTCTGTTTCAGCAGCAGTTTCTTTAGCACTAGTGGCTGGAATTCCTTCATTCACAGATGTAGTGGGATGAGTTTCTTCTGAGCCCATTTGAACAGTTGGTGCAGGGGAGTGAGGAATTGGCTGCAGGGGAGTGAAGAGTGGGGAATTGGGGTGCTGACTTTCCCAAACGTCAGCATTCATCAACGGAGTTGTGCTGCCACTGAAGAATTTGACTGAACTGTATGAGATTTCCAATGGCTTCACTCGAAGGGATTGGTAGGTGTAGGATTTGAGTTGAGCATCACATGGAAATTTTCTCCTTGGTATTTCGTCGACTTCCTTTAACAGTACGGTGTTTCCAATGACTCAAGAAAGAGAAAATGAAACAACGAAAACAAAAGTCTTCATGCTTCATGTTCCTCGAATGAATACAAAGTCTTTAAGGTCACACCAATTTCTTCACTTTCAAAGTCTTCAGAAAGGCTTCAAAATATCAAAGTCTTCAGTCGAAAAACTTCATTTTTAGGGGTCGACTTTCTCTGTAAATATCAAACTCCTCATAGACTTATAGACCTGTGTACACTCATAAACGCATTAGATACTTAACCTATAAGTCTTCAATACACCAAAATCACTAAGGGGCACTAGATGCACTTACAAATACTTCTGTACTATGTATGTCAAATCTATGAAGTGCTGTATGTGGTGGCGGTTGAGGGCATTGAGAATTCCCTCTTCCGTACAGTTGCGGCAAAAAACTGACACTGCGCCATCGTCGCAACAATCTTTAATCTTGTTTTTAACAAGGAGGAATCTGGCCCAGAAGTGATGGACCGTTTCCTGAGGTTGCCGCCGAACGTATATTAGGTCAAATATGTTTGGAGTCCCTGAATTGCTTTAGGAGTATTGCTTGTGGTGGGTGGGCGGGCTAAAATCCGAACCCTGACTCACAATTGGATCCGGAGTTTGAAGAATCTCCGAGGTCACCAATTCAGATTAGCAAGGTCCTGAAGACTTCCAGGCTCAATGTCTGATCCTATGTTCGGGGGACATGAAGTATCCTCCTAAGGCTGGGTGTTTGTCTTGCAGGGCTCGGAGATCCGAACATAGCTGGTACTTAACTTAGGGGAGAAGCGTTCTCAGCTCGTTTCTCAATGACCGCTACCAGATGGGTGATAGGTGGGGACTTGATTTCCCTTTGATCGGGTTTAAGCCCAATCTAATCATAGTCTATCGTGACTCCTAGGGCGGCGATGCGATCTAGCAGCTCGTTCAAGGAGGAGATATCTGCCGGATGCATCTTTTCAGAGTGTTCGAGGCTGATGCGGAGATGATGCTTGGCGATTGTGGGGGCCGCCGTTGGCTTGATGGCCGAGTGAGCGCCCATGGTAAAGCCACCGAGCTAGAGGACCTGTCCTGGAGTTAGGGCCCTTCCAAAAGTAATATCATCATTAATGACAAGGCGAGCCATCGATCCTTTTATCAACAACACAGAGGAACTCTCAATGAAATCACCAATGTCGGTGTCAAAACCAGCCGATCTCGGGTAGGGGGTCCCGAACTGTGCGTCTGAGGATCGAAGGTAACAGGAGACAAGGGGGAAACGATGTTTACCCAGGTTCGGGCCCTCTTAATGGAGGTAAAACCCTACTTCCTGCTTGATTGTCTTTGATGGGTATAAGGGTTACAAGAGTTGATCTAGCTCGAGATCGTAATGGCTAAACCCTTGTTGTCTAGCTTATGTAAATTCTAATGGTCCCTATGAACTAAACCCTCCAGTTTATATATACACCGGAGGGGTCGAGGGTTACACAAAGTTGGCTCGTGAAGGAAGGAAATTACCTATTCGGACATCAATCTTGCAATCCATGCAATGAAATCTTCCAATCTTCATGGCCCATCAGTCCGGCCCATATCAAATAGCCCGGACACCCGAGGACCCCCTAGTCCAGGACTCCCTCAGCGAGGTCCCACCACCGCCCCGCAACCACCGTCCCCACCCGAGCCCCTTCCTTCCCTCCGGCGAACTCCGGTGAGCTCTCAAAAATCGACTGACCCAATTTTGAAGTTTAGTCTGCTGTCATTTAACTAGTGTGGAATATAAAATGGGAAAACCATATGCATTGCGAGTATAGTGTTGAGCGTGCCATGGCGGATCTGAAGGTGCAAACCAGACAAAGGAAAATTTGCAACCAATGTTTGCTTTCTACTAACAATTAAGATCCTAAGTGATGGGCAGGAAATCACAGTAAAGCAGTGGCGGTCTATTTTCTTGCTGTGATAAATAAGTTAGAGCAGATACGAAAGAGTACCGCCTCTGGTGCGGCGTCGTGCATGCATCTGCTGAGAATTTGACAGTGCCGCGGTAGTGATGGCTGTCTGTGGCATGGAAGCAGATGTAGGAGGGTAGTCGGTGGCGGCGGAGGAAATATCTCGGCGTGGTGGACGAGACGGTCATAGGAGCGGCGCCAGCAAGGTGGACAATGGCGGGGATGAAGCGAGAGGATGGGATGCAGGGATCCTGGTCCAAAGCCATGGATGAGAGAGGTCGATCTCTTGTAATGGACGACGGCGTCGGGGTATCAGCTCCGGCATGGTGGAGGAGGATGGCGGTGGATGGGGTGGCGGACAGAGGAGATTGCGGTGGAGAGGGTGTTTTGGCACCCACGGAGTACGAATGGGGAAATGGAGGGAGAGAGGAAGGGGCGAACCATGTCTTCAGGGCACTCTTGTCTCAAATGCGCGGAAATTCACAAACTTCGCCCCCGTTTAAAATTTCCTACATCACATCAATATTAGTCGGTTGGGGATAGGACGGTAATCTCGCATACACCAAATATTTGCCGACGGAGATTTCGACCGAGGAGAGTTTGTTTCGGCGCCCACCGTGTATGAATCGGGGAGGGAGGTGAGAGGCAATTTCGACCGAGGAGAAACTGTGTTTTGGCCCACCGTGTATGAATCCGGGGAGGTGAGAGGCGGAGGCGGTTATGTCACGTTTGAGTGAAATTACAAGCCTACCCCTATCGAAACCTATAAAATCGAGCCGATAGGCTTTGCGTGTCAGGCATAGGTAGTAATTTCCATCTCGCAGATTTTGGTTTCGGGCGGTTACTGCGAGTTTCCCCGCTTCATTCAAATTTTTGCAGAGAAAGAGTGCACATTTACCGTGCCAACTCAATTCGAATCCAGTTTGTATTTTTTCGGGCAGGATTCATTTTGTATTCTAATACAAATCTGTATACATCATTTTTTATACATACTTTCAAAAGCACAACACCCTTTATACATAAATATGGTTTACGAATGGCAAGATCTCACATTCATAAGGCTGGATCCATCTTAATTTGGATTTTCAAATATTTGAAACCACTTTATGTGGAAATCCAATGTATGCATTCCTCGCTAACTGTCTTCAATCAACGTGTGTTTCATGCGGGTTTTTTTCTTCTCAAACACATAGAATGTGTTTGACACACGCAACATATAATGTAATCCCGTTTAGACATTAATTGCATATAAACCATGCAATGTCTCTAATTAAAGAATCTATGGATCACTAATATTGATAAAGTATATAACATTACACGTTTCCCCGAATTCAAATGAATATGCATGTTTGATAGACCAATTTTCGTTATGATATTATCGATTTCGTGATCTCTAGTATAAATATTTGAATTCCCCGTTAATCCAGATATTCTTCTCATATAGCTACCACTCATGCTTATATCTCTCTCTAGACCTATACGCTTTCATTGCCTCTCGAGTATCTCTCATGTTACTTGTATGTCGACAATGATCTTTTATCTTCGTAACACATTGACGGTACTCTCTCCCTCGACCTTCACTCACTGGTACAATGATTTGCTATATAAACGGTTTTTAACCCCTTTCCGCGACAACGTTTTGAACCGTCGCCAAGTGAGTGACTGCGATAGGGGGGTCCTTCCCACATGACCCAGAAACCATTGGGGATAGGCCGTTCAGTCGCACACGCTCGACAAAGTGAGGTCGTGTGCGACGGGCGAGCGATCAAATACGGTTATACATACAGTTGTACTAAAAAATACAATTATACAGGACAAATCGTTTCCGGTCGTAAGTACACCCCACACAGCCAGTCCCGGCTAAATGTGTCCATTCGTATGTACATTGCACATAGTCAATCCAAGGAGTACATTTCTGTTAGTATGTACATCCCACATAGTTAATCCAAGAAGTATGTTTCCGTTCGTATATACATCCCACACAGTCACTTCAAGGAAAATATTTATGTTTCCGTTCGTATATACATCCCACATAGTCACTCCAAGGAAAATATTTCCGTTCGCAGTTGCATCACACACAATTTTCCCCACTAAATCGTTCGTGATCGCGTTGCCATTGCACACAATATTAACAATTTTATCGTTTGCATTATTGAATGCATCACACACGGTGCATAGAAGAAACTGTGTGGCAAAGGCTGTTCATCACACACAATTTTTATGTGGTAAATGTTCGCGTAAGGTGGCCTAATGCAAATGGTTTTCAAGAGGATGTCATGTGTGATTGTTCATTAATCCAATACGGTTTATTCCTAGAAACTGTGTGCGTTGCTTGAGGCCATCGCCCACGGTGTTTTCTCAATAACCGTTTGCAATAGAAAAACCCAATTAGCAGGCTAACTGGCCATTAGCAGGCTAATTATCCTATTATTAATAATCCATTTATTAATCTAATCGACGTTTCATATTAAGCACATAATATATTTCATTTTCATATTAAGGAAACAGTATTTCATAATTGAAATACATCAGAGTACAACATCATATAGCTTCAGCACTCAGCTAACCCATTACACAACTGCACCAGCACCAAGTTTCACATGCAACATCTATAACCTTTCGAAATTAACATCATATACAGTACATAGATAGATGAATATCATCTGGAAAACTGCTGAAGTGGAAGGTGAATATTGAGCTTTCATTGATGTTGAAGGTCTTTGCAACTTTAGGCCAGTGCCTATGGATGATTGCCTGTCCATCCTTCGTCCTCTTCAGGAACACTTAAATATTGAACCGTGGGTGTTGTATGAATACCTTCCTCGCCTCCTGACCATACAGGTGGTCTGAGAGGTAGTCATCAGTAAACTGCTTTGGAAAGGCCTGAAAACAAGGATGTGCATAAATATCTTCTCTATATTGGAAATGGGGCAAAGGAATAAAAAAGCAAGGTATGATAGTTAGTACCATCCTGCAGTGAACTGATGTCTTCTTCATTGTGCAGACAAAGATCTGGTTGTTTTCTGTTGCTAATTTCTTTACCCTCACAATCTTTCTGAGTTTCTTGACTTGATTGATATTCATGGACAACCCATTTCCCCATATGCAAAAAGGGTCGAGCAGTGGGTCAAAACCTCTGACAGTAGGACCTACATGTGCAAGACCAAATTGTTAAAAACCAAAATATTAGAATGGTTCCTGCAATTGCACAATAATGTGCTATTAGACAAAGGACCATGCATGTGCAAACCTCGATTGTAAACCTCATTGCTTCCCATTGTTTCCCTGCAACACATATAAGGTAGTTAGTGATCAGGTTAAGTGAGGGTTCGCATGCTATTAGCAAAATATGTTGATGAAAATAAGCACATTGCAGATTCATCAGATTAATTCAAGCCAAATGGAAAACCAATTTATCCAAACCAAGCATGATTAAGAACTATGAAATATAGCAACTGTATATGTTTCTCATGTATTAAGTGCAGCCAAATTCGATTTCTTCCTCACATGCACAACAATACAAAATTCTACCCACGACAATTGGACATCACATTGCAGAATTGAACCAAGCAATTAACTAAACACCACAACAAATGAACCAAACATTAACTGAGCACCACATTGCACAATATAACATACTCATAATAGAAGATCAGGCAGTTAACCAAACCAAGCATGCTTAACAACTTGGAAATATAGCAATTGTATTTGTTTCTCATGTATTTAGTACAACCAAATTCGATTTATTTCTCACATGGTATACAATAAGAGAATGCACCCACAACAATTGAACATCGCATTGCAGAATTGAACCAAACAGTTAACTAAACACCACAACAAATGAACCAAAATTAACTGTGTACCACATTGCATAATGTACTACTAGAAGATCAGACAGTTAACCAAACCAAGCATGCATGACAACTTGGAAATATAGCAATTGTATTTGTTTCTCAAGTATTTTGTAAAGATAAATTCGATTTATTGCCCACATGGAAGACAATACAAAATTGGACCCTGAAGAACTGAACATCACATTTGCAGAATTGAACCAAACAGTTAACTGAACACAGCAACTAATTAACCAAACAATTAATAAGTGAGCACCATATTGCACGACATATAGAACATATACACTAGAGCAACAGATTTCATGGTAAAAGTAGATAGCACAATTCACTAGAATTTGTTAAGGAAAGGCAGGAGCAGCACATGCAATAGGTAAACCAAGCATTCTTAACCGGCGTAGCTAGCAAACTAAACATGGGTCCCTATAGTAAGCTAATAAGAGATGCTACTCCTCATTGTTAGAGATATCGATGATGATTGGCTCCATGGACATGGAAGAGGGCGAGGCCTCCACATCGTGGGTGCCCTCGTCGTAGTGGTGAGTTTCCTCAGCCACTCCGGGCACCAACCTGCCGGCTCTCGAGTTGAGGTAAGAACGTGCACGCTGAGAAAACACCTCGTAGTCTTCGTCGAAGGCACTGAGGGTGGCCTCAAGAAAACACCACTAACTGTCATTTAAAGCAGCTGTGACGCCCAGATAATTAAACTACAGTAATTCCCTGCTAATGATGCCATGCCATCATAATTACTGTTGTTAAACTCACGTTGTTTCGAATCTGGTACAAATTCAAATTTAAATTTAAGTCAAAAATAAAAGTTTTCAAACATAAAGTCTAAAATGTTCGAAGTGTGGCAAATAATTTCTGGTTATTTGTCATGTTGGAAACAACCTCTTTTGGATTCCCAGGTGCCCCAGGAAATTTATTTAGTGGCCCAACAACTAATTATTTGACCTCTTCAATTTCTAAAAATAGTTGGACACTCAAATGCTTTGAAATTTTTTGTAGCAACCCAGAATATTGCGCCGTATTTTTGTGCCAAGTTCTGTATTAAACAAAACTCTTTTAGTAGCTCAAATATATTGTAAAGTAGGAAAGAAATAAGTGAAACAGAAAAGAAATAAAAAAGGAGACAAAGCTACACTATGCACTATAGCCCACGGCTAAAGTACACAACCCAGCCCATCTAACCACTCGTCCCCAACCTCATGTTGACCTTGTCACCGTGGAGCACGTGTGCCCGCACACGCCTCCGATCTCCACGCAGCGACCATCTAGCGATGCTTGACGAGGATAAGGTCGTCCCCGACCTCGTTGACAAGCCCTAGCCGTCCACTACCCCTCCCTCTCCCACTTCTACCCCCTCTCGCCCATCTTCTCGATCTGGAGGAGACCGTCGCCACCGTCACCATGTGTTCGCCGCCTACGTAGCCAGGAAGCACCCCCTCACCAATCCACTGCGTCCACCAGCCACGGCATTGACTCCCTTGTCGTCTACAACACCGTGTTGGAGGTGGAAGCGCCTACATCAAGCCCGTCAACACCATCTTCTTCCTCGGGACCCGCCGCATGCCATCGTTGATTCCCGCATCTCCATTGCACCCTGCGCCTCCCCGAGTAGCTCCTCATCACCGATGTGAGCTCCTCGACATTTCATCTTTATACCCGCTCTCGATCTATAGCATAACTTCGTCGTCGTGTTCGATTTGCAATGGCCGAAGCGCGCCCGCCGCTGCTCTGCTCTGCTGCGGCTGAGTTGTTCTACTGCTACGATTGCTGCTTCTTGCTGCACACCACACCGCTGTCCCACTTTGCTCTATTGCTGCTCTTCTGCTCCTGTCATCAACCGAGCCCGCCTCCGGCGGACGAGCCTGCCACTGCACATGGCGCCCCACTGTTGTGCCCTGCTTCACCCCTGCGCGCGTCTCACCTCCCTCTGGTCCCGTCCCGGCCAGTCGCCGCTCCCCGCGCTAGCCTTGCCTTCAGCGTGCGTGCGTGCCGGCATGCCCGCCCGCTGATTGCTGCTACGTGCGGCTACTACTTCCGCTTCCCACTACTGCTAGCTACTGTAGCTACTAGCTAGCTTTTCTAATTCTACACTGACTAACCCCTAGACAGCCCCTAATCAGCGGTTAAACAACTGTTAACAGGAGTAAAAATAATATGGACAGGTAGTACTCTTGACAAGGCTCGAATGCTTCCATTGGACCAAATCCATTTGATGCATGGATTAATTCCTACGAAAATCACAAAGTTCTATGTTCTGTTAACAGAAAAACCAAAAAACAGCTTTATTTTCATAACTACTAAAGAGCTGTTGATGATCAAGCAAATGAACTCAAATATGGATAAAAGTGATACTAACGTGTAGGTCACAGAGAAATGCTCACAATTGTTATAAGGCACAAAATCATAAGATGTATAGAACAATAGCTATAGCCTCCAGAGAACCGCTAAGTGATGTTTAAAACTATCAAATTCTCAAACTTACCAAAATTTCAGGGATTTTTCGCATATGATCAAAACTTTGGAAATTTATATAAAATAAACCGTATCTCGGATTAAAATACTTTGTACATGAGAGTTGCTCAGAAAGACGAGACGAATCCGAATACACACTCCGTTCATCCATCACGTGCACCTAGTATAGCGAACATGCAACCGTCCCCCTCTGATTCATCTGTCCAAGAATGCCAAACTTTGGGAAACTTTCTCGGATGTTTTCCCCGTTCCCGGTTCGTGTGACACCGTGTTAGAACACCCCTAACGTTGCTTATTGTATTGTCATGCATCTGTTGCTTGTATTTACTGTTTCTTCCCCCTCTTATCTCCGGTAGACCCTCAGACTGATGCTGATGCCACTGTGATCGACTACGTCGACGACGACCCTTCTTCCCTTTCAGTGGAGTTTCTCATCCTTTGATCATCCCGATATCGCCCATTCCATTCTCTCATGCTTGCATTAGATTTTGCTACAGTTATTGATTGCTCCTATTCTGATGCACAACCTGCTTTTGTAACCTACTATTATACCTTAGCTGCTTATCCTTAACTACTTAGTATAGGTTGGTTAGTGATCCATCAGTGATCTCCTCCTTATCCTTGTTGCCCCTGCTTCATCATCAACGACTCGATCAACATGATCGACGACCAGAGCCCGATACCTCACATCACATCACATCCCCCTTTGTGGCTCGACTCTGCAGAGATACTATCGAGTGCCGAGGGTGATACCTCATAACACAGTCCTGATGCTAACTCTGTAGTGTAGTTATTAGGTCGTGGTCATCAAGGGTGATTCCTTCTTTACCACTCCCAATACGACTCTGTCGCGCAACCCCCTCAAGTGTGAACCTCAAGGGTGGTTCCTCTTACGTTCACCTTGATGATTACATCAAGTGGAATGCACCGAGGGTGATTCCTTGGGTTTTCCCCCTTGATGTTTTGGACACACAGTACTCCGAACTTTACTTGAGACCATTGTTGAAGTTGGGTTGGCCCTGAGGGGTACCCGCGAGTTGATGTGAAAGTCGGGCGGGCCCATAGAGCACCCGCGAGTTTTCTACGAGGCACGGCCAAGCATTCTGGGCCCTTGCCGTAAGTCCACGAGACGGGGCGATGGGTTCACATTATCGTGAGTCTTTGCTCGTCTCCGCGAGCCCCCAATGCACTAACAGGTTTGGGTATTTGTTCTGAGTTGGCCTTTGGCCTTTACGCACTAACCACCATGCGAGAATAGTTATAAGCCTCGACGTCGTAGTATCAGCCGAAGCTTTGTCAGACGTCCAGTTCAGCATGGCGGCATGATCGAATCGTGTCGACCATCCGAGGTGGCGCTGGTATTCAGCCTGCGCGCAATGACCCGGAGTGTAACGGGCGATGGGCCCAAGACCTCGGAGCACTTAGGATGTAGACCGGCGGGGACCTCTCTGTTGAGCCTAGGTAGGGATGCGACGTGTTGATCTTCCGAGGCCGGCCTTGACCCAGGAAAGTGCGTCCAGCCAGAGTGATAGAGCGTGTTGGGTAACGTGGTGCACCCCTGCAGGGAAGATATATATTCGAATATCGTGTCCACGATAATGGACGTTCAGACTTGTATCATGATCTATTATAACTAGAACTGGTTACTTGAGACATGTGATGGATCTGGGGCTCTGGGATTGCTTTCTCGCAGGGAGTCGAGGAAGGGTCTCTCGACGTTAATGCTACAACATGCTTGTTAAATATAAATTGCTATTCTTTACTCTTCTACATGCTGCAAGATGCTTGGAGCTGCTTGAAGATGCTAGTCTTTGATAGGCCAGGCTTTTCCCCTCTATTCTGGCATTCTGCAGTTCATTCCACTGATACATACCTTCCTTTGATACCAATGCATACTTAGTATAGATCTGATTCTTGCGAGTACTTTGGATGAGTACTCACGGTTGCTTTGCTACCCCTTTTCCCCCTTCTTCCTTCTTTCCGGTTGTTGCAACCAGATGGTGGATCCCTAGAGCCAGATGCCACCGCCGATGGATACTAGTACATGGAGACCGCCGAAGACACGGAGTAGTTAGGAGGTCCCAGGCAGGAGGCCTTGCCTCTTCGATCGTTGTTGCTTTTGTGTTTGCCTTCTTAAGGCATCCTTGTCTAACTTTAAGTCTGTACTCAGATATTGTTGCATCCGCTGACTCTTGTGTACCGAGCTATTTATTCGAGCCATCGAGGCCTCTGGCTTGTAATATAAAGCTTGTTTTATTTTATTTGTGTTTAGAGTTGTGTTGTGACATCTTCTCATGAGTCCCTAATCTTCATCATACACGTTTGTGTGTATGATTAGTGTACGATTGAATTGGGGGTGTCACAACAGCCAACCGCGTCGCGGCATCGGCATGCGAGGTGTCGACGGTGGCCTCGACCGCGAGGTGCTCACCAAAGATCTGGGGGTTGGCACAAATGGCAGCCATCATGACCTCATCCGCGCGTGCGGCCGCGATTTCCTTCTCCGCTCCCAAATGCTCCTTGAGCTCCTGGCTATACTGTGTGCACCATGGCTTAGAGTGGCTCTTATTTGGTGGAGGGGTCGGTGATTTGGGTGGAAGGGTCGCACCAATGGTCGGGGCATGTGGGATCTGGAAGGAGGAGGAGGATGGGGGTCGGGTGTGGATTGCCTGCCTGGATAGACGAGGCCGAGCAGCGTGAAGGAGGGCCACCGGCGAGGAGGCGACACTGCAAGCATGGAGTGAAGGTTTCAACTTGGAAAGGAAGGAGGAAACAGGGGAAATGCGGCTTTTGGTAGGGGGGCGGGGAGGTAGATATTTCCGTGGAAGCCTAATTTTTTGAATCGGTTCAGCGAAAAAACTGGCGTGCAAAGTGTCATCAGACATGGTCCCTTATTTAGCACTGTGTACGGTATGTGAACATCACAAATGATTCATATAGCTTAACCCGTATGTGATGAGTTTGAACGTGAATTTTTTTGTTCGCATTTCCCTGGTTACAGTGGTCATCCACGTCATTGCATAATTTGGGTACACAAAGGAGACTACATCACACCCACACATCTTAATCGAGCAATTTCAGAGATTAACCAGAGCTAGCTGACCTAAACATTACCTTAACAAATTGAAGTTCGATGCTCTTAATTAAACAAAACAAAGAGTACTACTACGACTGGTGCTCGTCGATCTCCGTCGCCTCCTCCATGTCCAGCTCGCGCCCGATGATCTCATGGGGAAGGGGCTCCATGCCATCCATTGCACCATACTCGGCAAGCATCTCACTATCTGCATCCGACATATCTTTGGAATAGGCCGCCACGAGCTAGGCGTGGGCGGCCGCGATCTGGACTGGGCGGACTCTGTCATGGCAAGGTATGCCGTGCAGGAACGGACGGCTGCTCGAACGCTCTCGGTGATTGCCAACCCTTCTGCCGTGGGTTGCTGACCATTGTCGGAGAAGCTTCGTTCAATTTGTGTGGTGACCGCCATTAGCTGGGAGCCGGTGGCCTCGACATGGTCGTGGGCGGCCTCCATCAAGGCTAAGGCCACCGCTGTGGAACAAACAGTTGTTGTGCCACTCTCGCCAGTTGCTATCCCCGAGGCAGATGTTGCTGCCGCCACCTGAGAAGCAACAACGGCCGTTTGGGCTTCCTTGGCCGCCCGGTCGTAGATTGCGGTCACACTATTGAAGCTTGTTAGCACGCGCCTGGCGGCTGCGGCTTCTCTCTCGCCGGAGTGGGCCGCAGAGGTTGCCCTCACGAAGCGGGCCCACGTCCCGATTTTTCACCAGCGATGATTGAACAGTGAAATGATATTTGGGGAGCGAGCGAGTGTGCTTGACATGCTGGCTGTGGACTGTAGCCGACGCACCTTCTCCTATAAGCCGTATGCATAATATACTGTCGGGACCCCGATCCTAAGTCACACCGATCTAGCATGTAACACCTCATATTACTTTGCGGCCTCACGCACGGTATTCCCACGGGTGCCACCTTACCTGGCCCGGGACCGTTTGCGCCTTTTGGCTCACGTATATGATAGTGTCGCTAGCATCCATATGACAGAGAACCCGGGCCGACATGGCTAGTCGTGAACCCAAGGCGGCGCCAACCTATGAGGACAGGCATACATGAATCACATCGAGCATGTCGGTCATCAACGTATTTATCCGGGCTGTAGCACTGGGCTAACAGGACTCCGGTAACCCGGGCCGTAGCAGGCTAGGCAGGACTCCGGATAACACCGCGTGACATTTCCCCGAAGGGACAGACACAGGAACGACGTGAAACACATGCCGGCCAGTCAAGTGTTCCGAGCAGTAGTGCTGGGCTAGCAGGACTCCGGTGAACCGGGCTGTAGCGGACTACTATCGCTCGGAAGCACTAGACTTACATTTCCCCATATGAAAGGCTGCCAAGGATAAACAACTAGATAGTCGGATCCCACACATAGCAATACACGTTACACGTACGCATAACATGCAAGTATGTGTTGTACAACATGGCATCACAACATAACGCAAACTCATATAGATAAAGGCCCAGAAGAGCCACATAGCATTAAATACAAACAGGGGTCACATGACCCATCATTCAGAACATACAAGCAACAAGCGGAAGCATTACATGTCTGAGTACAGACAACTACAAAATAAAAGGCTGAGAAGCCTGACTATCTACAACCTCCGATCAAGATCGTAGCTGAGGTACAAGCTACCTATCGAAGTCCAAGCGGAACTACTAGTGAGACAGATGTCTCATCTGCAAAACATAAATAAAGCAAACGTGAGTACAAAGGTACTCAGCAAGACTTACATCAGATCCTATCATACATGCATTAGTATCAAGGAGGTAATGTGGGGTTTAGTTGCAGCAAGCCAGCTTTGACTCTGTGGCTATCCTGTTCTACGACTGTTGGTAACTCTTTTGAAAAGGCGCACACGAGTCCACTAAACACCACATCAATACACTACTATGGATTCATCCCCGTCTCACTACGAGAAGGCCATCCATAGCACTCACACTTATCTTGAGCATTTTATGGTATCCACTTCAAGTTGTCTATGTACCACGTAAGCATCCAAGAAGTCCATAACCGAGGACGCGGCTATTCGAATAGATCATGATAACCCTGCAGGGGTGTACTTCTTCACACACGCTCTCACCACTTATCACCATGTACACGTCATGTATCTCGGCAACCTTCAAGCGGAAGCCTGGCGAGGGTGTCGGCCATGACCTGACTAACCACACAAGACTCTAGTCCAGGTTTATCGCCTATTCGGGTTCCATCCGCAAGGAGATCCGGCCGGGGTGTCGCTCACGGCCCCAAACGATGTGTGCAGGGTTCCCAAGCCCACCTCGCCGGGTGGATCTACGCTTGGTACACCGTGCCACTTGTGCCTAGTCTGTCCCAAGCCCACCTGGCCGGGTGCCACTTGGTAGACTACTAACACTACCTACAAACACCAGAAACTATTTGCAACTCCTGGACAGAGATCAAGTTGGTTAATAAGTCGAGAGGGGTCGAGTTACCGGAACCCAATGTGTGGTAGTATCGAGTCATTGAACAACATACATGGAACTCAGTGCTTAGGGACGGTTCCAATGAGACAACCCACCATGTACTCCTACATGGCCTCTCACCGCTACCTTTACCAAATCGTGTTCACACACTTAACTCTCAGCATCAGAACATATCATATCACTCCAATCCATTCCCAATGAATCAGACCTGACACAACTCTAAGCAATAGCAGGCATGGCATGGTAGAAGCACAACATGGCTCAATCAACTCCTACACATGCTAGTGGGTTTCATCTAATTACTGTGGCAATGACAGGTCATGCAGAGGAATGGGTTCAACTACCGCAGCATAAAGTAGCAGTTGACTCGTTGTTGTCCTAATGCAATAAAAGAGAGCAGGAGCGAGAGTGGGACCATATCGGAATGAACAAGGGGGTTTGCTTGCCTGGTAGATCAACAGGGGGGCACTGCTCCTCTGACAGGTTCTCTGGAACGGTCTCCGGAGCAGAACCTATCGAGAAGGAACGGTGTCGGCAATCAATACACAATCATATGCAACAATATGATGCATGAACATGGCATGAGAATGTGATGTTGTTTGAGCTAATGCAGCTAGAGTTTATTTGGTTGAAGTTCATATGAACCAAGGGTTCATATGCAAACCCCAAGTGAAGTATATAACATGCCATTATTACGTTTTCACTTATACAGCAAGTATAAGTTGGTTTTTCATGCATGAAACTAGCATAAATGGGTTCCTTGCATTTTTCTGATGATTTTTCATATATAACTTGTTTCAATCTGAGCTACGGTTGATTTGATATGAATTTTTGAAGTTTGAATCATTTTCTGGAATTTCCTGTTTAAAATTAAATCCAGAAAAATGAATAATTGCATCAGCATTGCGTCATGCTTGCGTCAGCAAGTCAACAACGCTGACTGGGGTCAAACCTGACGTGTGGGGGCCACACGTCAGTGACACAGGGGCTAAACCCGGTCAAACCCGCACTGACTGGGGTTTGACCTGGCCCTAGGGCCCACGGTCAGTGGCTTAGGGGTGTTTTAGGCGGCAGGGTTAGCAGCTAATCACGGGGCCACGTCAGCCTCGCCGGAGTTTCGCCGGCGACGACCAAAAACCACGGCGGCGACTCGCCGGACTTGCGCTGCGAGCGGCGTTTGGACGCGCGGAGACCACCGGGGCGTAGCCCGTCATCGTCCGCATCCAGGGGAGCTGGTGAGAGGCTGCGGGGCGGCGGAGCTCGCCGGAGCAGAGCTCAGGGCGGCGGCCGGAGTTCGGCCTCGAACGGGAGCGAGCTACGAGGCACGGCGGGGGCTGCGGAGGGCATCTATGGCCTCCTGGCGTCACCAGGAGTACGGTGACGCGCTTGGTTGCGGCTGCGGTGGTCAGGGCGACGGTGGTGACATGGACGGCGGCGAGGAGCTACGGCCGCGGCGGGGAAACGGTGCTACGGTGCGAAAATGGAGAAACGGGGAGAGGGGGACGGCGTAGAAGCTCACGGCGATTCAGACGAGGCAGTCGGCGAGCTCGGGGAGGGCTGGAGTCGGCGGGGCGGCGAAGACGATCTCCGGCGACCGGAGATGAAGACGGCGGCGAAGGCGCCTCTCCAGGGCCTCCCGAGGCGCGTGGCTTGGCGGAGAGCTTCAGAGGGAGGAGGCGGAGCTCCTGGGCTCTACGGAGGGACGAGGGGGAGGCGGTGGCTACGGCCACGGCATGCGGCGGCGACGGCAGCGCTTCGGCGCGGGGAGAGGGAGAGATCCAGGGGAGGGGGAGGAACGAGAGAGAGTGCGGGGCGCCCGTGGCGGTGCGTGGCGTCGTCCAGGGAGGCCAGAGCGACGGGGAGGGGAAGCAGGAGGTGGCGGGGAGTCGTGGCCACGGCCAGACGCGTGGCCGCGCGCGCCAGCGCGTGCCCCTATCCTCCTGGCGAGAGGAAGGGGACGACTGGCACTGCCAGTCAGCTGGGCCGGCCTGTTGGCCACTGGGCCAGGCCAGGGAGGTAAGTGCAGGTAAGGTTTTACCCATTTACTTCTCTTTTCTATTTTCTGACATTTGTTTTGATTTAGTAATAATACTAAATCATTTTATTTGCTTATGCCAATTTTTGCAGGGGCTAATGGTATTATTCCAGAGCTCCTCAATTACTGGCACAATTTTTGGATATATAAAACATATATATATCATTTATATATCCAATGCAAATAATTATTGCATTAATTCCAAATGCCCAAAATAAATATTTAAGAGCTTCTAAAAATATTGGTTTGATTTTTACCTCTGTCCAATATTTTTAGAGAGTAACATGAACATTTTCTTGGACCTTTTTGGAGCACTTTTTATCTGGGTCATTTCCAGAAATGATTTCTGAGGGTTTACAAATCCCCAATTCAAATTTAAAAGAATTTAAACATGATGCACACATGACTAGCTAGCCTTGAGCATACCAGAACTAGGGATGTGACATATACTCTGATTGTGCTCCAAGATATTTTGTGATGCATCTCACACGGTTGGTGATAATAAACTTTGTGCGATCTACTTGATTTTTCGTCTTGATTTCAATTACATAATGGGGTCACAGCTGCAAAGGATGGTGTTTGAATTGCTAGAACTTTTATCTACAACTATAGGTGTGTCGTCAAAATAATCACAATTATTCAGGGTTCGTTTGGACATTTTTATACATTAACTTGGTTTTCTAGGCATTTCAGGTGCACAATTCGAAATTAAACTACAGGCACATGCTCCGGTGCACTGGGTTGTAAAATGATATATGTGTTCATGGGTTGATGCTTATGTCCCATTTAAGAAATGGGGATGAATTTCAAACACCACAGCACCGTGGATCTCCTGCAAATGTTGAGGTGCTTGCTTTTGTAATTCTGGTAAGTCGAAAACTCGTCTGAAATTCATGAACCTTGGCATGCTATCATGGAATGACATCAACATGCTGGGGTAAAAAATATTGTCCCTGGGGTAGGTTATGGTATAAGCTTCTCACAAACCAGAGCTTCTCACAAGAAGCCTCATGGTTCCGGTAGGGAATGTGTCACCTTTGTGGACGAAACGATATTCGTTGCATCTTCTTGCTTTCAAAACATTTCTAGTGTCAATGTAGACCAACAGGAGTGTTGTGTCATATTTTGGGATTTTTCGTGGTTTGCTTCGACATTTCAATACATTAACCGAGTTTTCTATTCATTTATATTCATAATTCAAAATTGAACTACATGCACATGCTCCAGTGCATATAAACGGGTTGAAAAATCAAATGTGTGTCCTTGGTTGCAACCTTAGTTCCCATGCAAGAAATGGGAAGTCAAACACCTTTGCCACTGTCGCTCGTCCGCTAACATGAGATACATGGTTTTAAAATTCTAGGAAATTGAAAACTCGTCAGAAATTCATGAAACTTGATATGCTATCATGGAACGGCATCAACATGCAGTGGTAAAAATATTGTCCCATTTTGGGCAGGTTGGGGTATAAGCTTCTCACAAACTAGAGCTTCTCGCAACAAGCCTCATGGTTACGGTAGGGAACGTTCCACCTTTCTGGACGAAACGATATCCATTGCCTCTTCTTGATTTCATTTTTTACTCTAGTGTTAACATAGAACAACAGGAGTGATGTGTTAAATTTTGGAATTTTTCGCCAGTCGTTTGGATATTTTTATACATTAATTGAGTTTTCAAAGCATTTATGTGCATAATTCAAATTTGAACTATAGGCACATGCTCTAATGCATGTAAAATGGTTGAAAATTCAAATATGTGTCCTTGGTTGCATGCTTAGGTCCCATGCAAGAAATGGGAATGAATGTCAAACACCAGGGCATTATTGATTGCCGGAAAAACATTGAGATACTTTGTTTTTAAATTCTAGTAAACCCAAAACTCATCTGAAATTCGTGAAACTTGGCAAGCTATCATGGAATGGCACCCGACATGCTGTGCTATTTTAAGTGTCCATTTTGAGAGAAGGCGTACTCGAATAACAGCCAACAAAGGCATTTTGAAACAAATAGCCGCCACTATAACATCTCAAATGTTTTGTATAATTCTAAATCGTGTGCGTTCTGTTAACCATTCATGTGACGCCACACCCCACTCTTTTAATGGCTAGGAGGTGCCTTGCGGCCAGGTGCTTGACTAAACGAGAGGCATGCAAGCCGTAATCCTATGAGATGGCTCATAGGGAAGTGTGCGAGCTGTACGCCACGCAAGCTCACTGGGAAATGAGCCCTTTGACTTCCAGGGCTGCCCGCCTTGCTCATATACTCTCCATTAATGGTGCCCAAGCCGCAGGTTAATACAATTTTTAAATATAAAACACTCATCAGAAACGTTTTAGTTAGAACACCCATATGCAAATCGGCAGCTGCCCCAGGGAGCCTAGAGTAAATGTGTCGAGCAGGATTTGTGCAGCTCTTGATCGCAAATGTTTTAGATAGAACACCCATATGTAAACCGACAGCTTCCCCAGTAAGCCGAGGGAAAATGTGCCGAGTAGGATTTGTCAGCTCTTCATCGCAAACATTTTAGATAGAACACATGTATGCAAAGTGACAGCTACGGTCTTCCGCAGTAAGCCAAGCGAAAATTCACCACGCATGATTTGTTCATCTCTTCAACGCAAATGGTTTAGATTGAATAAGGTATGCAAAGCGAGACTTCGGTGCTAAGCCAAGAGAAAAGCTACCAAGCAGGATTTGTACCTCCCTTCAACGCAAACGGGTTTTTTGGATGACCCGTGTGCAACCACGTACAGACAATTTGGTAATATTTGCATCTGTCATATTGGGTATAATTCCATTTGTCAAACTGGGAAGACTGACATTTGTTGATCTAGTAACATTGCCATTTGTCAACCTTGTAACACTGCGATTTGTCAAAATACGCAACTACAAATCACTTGCACTATCTAATTTTCGCAACTAAAATTCTGTAATTAAGCATAGATTTCATTCATAGATTAAGCAATCGTTCTTTATACAAACATTTCAACTCGACAGCTGAACCAACCAAACTTTTCCCCAATTGTTGCCAACCACGTACTGAAATAGCTAGTTCAACTATATATACTAGCTAATTTTAAGTACGTTGTACAGTTCCACCACATCTATAGTCAGATGAAATGAACAAAATAGCCCCTAAATACTACTACTACGGAGGGGCTTTGTACTACTTCCGGAGCCTCTCCTCTACTGAGCGCGCTTAGTAAGAGGAAGAGGAGGATGAGCCTATGGACGAGCTAGACAACTGCAATACAGTGTCTGCCGCTACTGCACCTTTAGCGACGCTCACCTCGAACGCCCTCTGCCGCTCCAAACGACTCCTCTCGAAGCGGCAGGACCGCTCATAGATATCCAGATTCCTCGCCTCTGCGTTGGCGTGTGCTGCGGCCACGGCTGCGGTAAGGCTCTTTGCGTGCTCGACGAGGTGCTCCTACTCCTCCCGCGGGAACTCAATGTAGCATACAAGGTCGCTAACGCACGTGCGGGCCTCCACCTCCACCTCCCGCCTTCGGGCGGCGGTGGCGGAGTGGGTTATGATCCTGGCGATCGACGGTGGGCTAGCGGCCACGACGGTCGACGATGGGTTGGTGGCTACAACCACCACCTCCCAACTTCGGACCGTGGTGGCAGAGTGGGTGATGGCCACGGTGGCCGGCAGTGGGGTGGCGGCCACGACGGCCACCTCCTGCCTTCGGGCCACGACGGCGGAGCGGGGGATGGCCCTGGATTTCGACGGTGGTGTGCGGCAATGGCGGCCGGCAACAGCTGCCGACAGGCAGCCGCGCTGGAGCGTGTGGTGGGTGTTCCTCGCACACCCAACAGGTACGCCACACGCACTACACTACATAGGGGACTGCGTCGCCGCCGCGGTGTAGCCTCCTAGCTGGAGTTGTCCTCTGATGATGAGGAGTGGCTGAGCAATGACGATGGACCGGTGCCATTGGCAATTGTGGGAGAAGCAGACGAGGTAAGCTACAGGGAGGGAGGGGAACATGTGATGCAGGACTCGCCGGCCATGAGGGTTTATATAGTAGGCTGGTAAGCATTGGGATTTTGGGGGATCTCACTGAGTCGGGTGGGAAGTTTGCGTGGGAACCTGCGCGTTTGCGCGGGAATGGGCTCACCACCGTTTGGCAAAAAGAACGCCCCCGCGCACTGCTCAAGCTTGCGCTCAAAGCCGTCTGCGGCACCTGGGTGACAAGATGTGTGAGAGGAGGACGAATGGACACCTACACATACGGTTAATAAAAATATGTTTGCAATTTAATTACCTATTATACCCCTGTCCTGGTTTATTATGATTTAACTAATAAAATATGAATGCATGTAGCCAACGATTATATCGTTTGATCCATATTTGAACATAGTTTCTGTCGTGGATTTGTCACGGCAGATGTCCTAGCAAAAGGACTTAGTCGTGGAGCCATCGCAACGGGTTAACTTGAAGGGGTTAAAACGGACGCAAGGACACAGAGTTTATACTAGTTCGACCCCTTCGATGAAGGTAAAAGCCTACGTCTAGTTGTGATGGGATTGATGTGTTTCGAGGGCTAGGGAGCGATAAGCTTCGCCTAAACCTCGAGTTGTTGTTCTCTGTCTTTAAACCGCCGTCGGGTCGTCCCCTTATATACACGGGTGACGCCCGTCGGTCTACAAAATCCCAACCTCCGGTTCATAAACGTGCCCGGGTTGGTCTCTCTATTCTTAACTTACAATGCAAGTTTACCTCAGGCCGGTTTACGGCCATAAACCTCTAAACCGACTATAGGTCTTGGGCCCTTCTATTTCTCCTTGGGCTTTAACATCTTGGGTCCATTGATGGAGCTAACCCGGGCCCTGTAGGCCGGTTTACCCCAAATAGCAATATCCCCAACATTAGGCCCCAGATTGATTTGAACAGGTTCATGTCAATCCTTAATAAGAATTTCTGTCTTCAAATGTCTTCCAGTAACTGTTGAACCGCCATTTCGTCGTCTCCTCTTGCTGCTGTAAACCGATATGACGTCAGCACAAATCCGCAATAATCAAGGCGACGGCTGGGCTCCCGAAATCACCGGCTCCCGGATTCGCGCGCCTGGCACGCGCGCCGCGCCTTATAAATAGGACTTGAAGGCCATCTTCCTTTCCTCCCTTTCGTCCCCTTCTTCGTCTTCCTCGCGACCCAGTCTTCGGAGCTCCGCCGCCGCCGTCAGCTACTGCCTCAACTCCGGCCGCTGCATCAACCTGACCGGACCAGAGCACCGCGGCGACCCTCCGCATCCGTTTGGATCCCGGTAAGGCTCCTGCCCTTCTTGCTTTAGATCCGTTCTAGGGTTCGTCATCCTTATCCTGCCGTTGTTCGTTGTTCATCTCCATAGCAAGTTTTTTGTGAACAGATTATGATACTTATATTGTGATTTGTAGTCCCTCTCAATATTCGCCATAAATCTGTACTCATCTCCTTAGATCCCACTCATTTCCCTGCTTGTCGAACTTGTGCTGTCCTGCTGCGAGCCAAACCTCATATTTTTACTTCTTTTTTGCCCTAGCTGTAGATCCATTGTTTTGAAAGAATCCGCACGGGATCTGTTTCTGCTTTCATATTCATACCTGTTAGATCTGGTCGGTTTAACTTTTAGCAGAGCGAACAACCCAAACTATATATCCATTAGTCCCCTTGATGAACCGCCAGATGATATCATTCTAGATAACTCCGGTCTATATAAGAGCATCTTCGGTTTACAATCACACCTGTTCTCAAACCGTAATACCTTTGTCTTGTAGATTTCCTCAGGGCAAAACAGGTATACGAATGCAACTGGGTTCCCTCTCGCATCACCGAGACCCAATTAAACAACTTAGTCCTGACTGGCGCCTTGAGTAGCAAAAATGCCATCCATTGGAGGGTTCCAGGGAATGAATGTCCTCCTACCCCACAGGAAGGAGAAGTGGTGGTGTTTGCGGATCACCTGGCCCGGGGCTTTAATCCACCCGGTTCAAAATTTTATCGGGACGTCCTGGCTAATTTTAAGCTGCGCCCACAAGATGTTGGTCCAAACTCAGTCACGAATATCTGCCATTTTCAAGTGCTTTGTGAAGCGTACTTCCAGGAGGAACCCTACTGTAGAGCTGTTCCGAGACTGTTTTCATTTGAACCGACGTACTGAATTCACCGACGGCCCTAATATGGAACTGGGTGGTATGGCGATTCAAAAGAGGAAAGAAGTGACTTATCCTCACGCCAAGCTGCATAGCCATCCGCAAGAATGGAATCACACTTGGTTCTATTGCAAGGATACTTCCCCTGCTGAAGAAAATCCTCTGCCTGGCTTCCGTCCAGAGAGACTTAGCAATACACACCCCTTCCCCCCAAGGCTAACCGCCAAAGAGAGGAGTAAGTATGCCCCTCAGCTGTCCAAGCTCAGAGCCTTCATGGCTAACGGTTTAACGGGGGTAGATCTTGCCCGTTGCTGGATTTCATGGAGCATCCTGCCCCTTAGTATCCGCTCCGGTTTAATGTGCCAATACACGGGCCGGGTTAATGATCCTTTGAGGCACTGCAACATTCAGCTGACGAAAGACGAAGTTACTGAAGCTGTGAAAAAGATGCTGAATGAACCGGAATATGTTTGCGCCCGAACCGGCCTGCTTCCCTTTTGTGCTACAAATAAACCACCTGCTGTAAGCATCTCACCTCTGTTTGTTATAGAATTTATGATCTCCTTATATGCACACTGTTAACTCCAGTCCTTTCTGAGACAGGGAGATGATCCGTTTTGGAGCAAGAAGCTTCAAGAGCCGACAGAAAAGGTAACCCGACCCAAAACAAGGGTGAAGAAGCCCGCTCAGAAGAAAAGGAACACCGCTTCCTCTACCCTGGATTTAGATGAGGATGATGTGGGTAATCCGGACCTTGAGGTAGACCTCGATTCAGTTGGCTTACTTTTTATACGTCTTATTGATGATGATACTTGTCAGGACGACGCTGAAGCGAGTAATGCTGAAGGCCCAGAGGTAACTATTCTTTCTTCTGATACAGTTCCTTTGCCTTTGAAAAAATCTCGCCAAGCAAACTGGAAAATTAAATTTTCTCATCCTCTTGCTTACTTGGATCCCAAATTTCTTGTGAAGACCCAGCAACATGAAGCTCGTCGCACCACCCGGCATAGTGGCCAGGTAGTTACCTCCGCCGGTTTACCGAACAGCCCGGTTCGGAAACGCCGCTCAGAGGTCTCCAATTTATGCGCTAGCTTTCCTCCTAAAGCAGGTTTAATTCGCCAGCCTCTTAATCCATCTGACTCCGATTATCAGGTCACTTCCCATTCATCTTCTGGTGAATCTTCAGCCACTCAACTGCCACCGCTAAAGACAGTTATTGGGTAAGTTGGACCGATCACAACATATTTCCATATGGGTTTCTTAATCCATCTTACACCGTTCTTTCAATCTTTGGGTCTTTCCCAGGGCTAAACCTAGACCGAGCAAGAAGGCTCGTCTGGATAATCCGGCCGAAGGAACTGCCGCTCCTGAACCGGAAAAAACTCCTGGTGCTGATGCTCTAGTTCATGAAGACATTCAGAATTATCTACCTCCACAAGATGACGCCTATGCTGAAGAAAGGCCTACCAATCCTGCCAGCCGTACCGATCAGCCTGCCAGTCCTGTTCGGGTTGAGGAATCCATCCACCCTTCTGGAACTATTGATAAACCGTCAGTGCCAATGCAGAGCAGCGATTCCAAAGATGATGATGTGGTGATTACTGGCATTGGTCGCTCTGAACCGGGAAACTCTGCTACCTTAGCCAAGCATACTGCTAAGGAAGAAATCTCGTCCATGAAGGGCAAATGGGACGTTGATTCCTCAACGTATGCCGCTTTAAGCGCCCAAGATCTTTATTCTGGGTACCTGAACCGACTGTACACCAGCCGCGATTATGAAGATGGCATGATCAGGATGATGAAAGAAAAACTTGAGGTAACTCTCTTGTGCTTCATTCTATTGCAACTTAGCTTCTCAATTTCTTCCAATCCGAGATGGTAATCCGAATCATGCTGCCTTGACAACCACGGTCCGGTTTGACAAAAAACAGGGCTTCCATATAGGTCGTAACCAAAAAACATCATCAAATAACCATTAGCCCCCAAGTGCCAAGTTTAAATACTTGCATTAATCTTGGGACTTTTGTAATGTAAAACATGCGTTAAGATCAAGTACGCATTAGCCCCCAAGTATCGAGCACATAACTTGCTTGTGTGGTTGATACTTCCAAACCGTGCAATATTTTCTGAACACTGCTGATGACCTGCTGAAGGGGGATCTGAAGACCAAAGAGAAACAAGTCTCGGACCTTCAGGAAATCCTAAAGACCCAGCAGGCTGATACTGCCAAAGCGAAGGAAGAATTGACCAATGCCTTAACCGTTATGGAACAGCTGAAAGAAACCCGCAAAAAGGAACAAGCTGATTGGGCTACTGAAAAAGCTCTTTTGATTAAGAGGGCTGAGAACGCCGAAGCTGCTCTCAAACCGGTGGTTGATGAATTATCCACCGTAAAACGACAAATACACTCCATGACCTCTGCCGTCTTTGGTAAATTTCTTTTGATGCCCTTCCTCCGCTTTGCACTTTGTCTGCTATATCCTGTGTCTGGTTTGTAATCCATCTTGAAACACTGCAGGCACACGTATTGGACACTTGGGTTCTGATGTGCGGATGAAACTCAAAGCTGCTTATACCTTGATTGAACAGTTGTATACCGGAGCACAGAGAGCTATCACCACTGCATCACATAACAACCCCGCACCGTCTCTGATTCAAGAAACGTTAAAAAGGTTATCCATGCTTCCTGCCCGGATTGAAGAGTTAAAAAGATCAGCTGCTCGAACCGGAGCCATCACTGCCTTGATCCGGGCCAAAGCGTGGGTACCAGACTTTGATCCTGTCGAAGCGGCACAAGGATATCCCAGCTTGAAAGAAGACGGTTCAGACTTCGGTGAAAATGACTTGAGGGCGATAAACCGGGCGGTGCGCCCCCTAGCTTGTCAATTGGCTGAAGAAGCAGATCTGACACATTATCAGGCCCAATATGATAACTAGAACAAGCGAGTAGCTGCCCCGATCCCTGAAGCGGAAAACCTTATTCCTCCAATCCGTAAGCATACCTACGCCCCTGACATTGAACCGTCTTTGCTGATTCATGAAGAAGCTGTCTTTCAAGCGTTAATCGGAATCGACTGGACCACTGCTGATTTCCAGCCAATGGGTAGCCATGAGACGGCTGAAGCGGCGCAAGATGATCCACAGCCTTCGGACCGAGGCGGCGAACAGGCGTAATCAAAGCTCCGGTTCACCTCAATTGGTGATGTTAATCCGTCAAGAAACAATATATTCAGGCACTACGCTGCCTTGTAATAAGATAGTTAATACCTCTGTGTTTGAATGCGCCTTTGTGCACGGGTACTGATGCCCTTGCCATTGACTTTTTCCAACCTGTGTTTCCTGTCCTTACTGGGTACAAAGGACGGTCTTTCGACCATACGAACCGTGCTGCGCCTTTGCCAAACCGGGCAACTTGCCTCTGGGTTAAAAACGGACCAGGCTGTGTCAGCTAAATCGGCTTAAAAGTATTTGTCGTTCCGAAGAACAAAAACACCACAATAAAGGAAGATAACAAAAAACCAAATACGAGAGGAAAACATGATAGTAAAACGCATGCAAATAGTGGTTGCTATGAACCGTTCAGAAGGCGTTACCATCGTCAAGACAAAAGAAACCAAGCCCCCAAGAGGTGTAGCTACGGTTTAAGTCGACTAGGTTCCTAACTGAATCGTGGCAAATATGCCGGTCAAATGGCATTGCATTGGTTCGGATTCGACCAAGCCCCCAAGTGACTCAGTGGCCTAGGGCCGATCAAGTGGCATTGCGTTGGTTCGGACACGACCAAGCCCCCAAATGACTTATTGGCTAAAAAGCCGATCAGAAGGCATTACCATCATCAAGACATGACCGAGCTCCCATAAGGTGTAACTACGGTTCAAGTCGATTAGGTCCCCAACTGACTTAGTGGCAAATGTGCCAGCCAGAAGGCATTACCGTCGTCAAGACATGACCAAGCTCCCCGGAGGTGTAGCTTATGGTTCAGGTCGACTAGGTCCCCAACTGACTTTGTTGATCTTCTGTGAAGCGACCTCAAGGGGTAAACCGGAGGTTGCACTAAAGCGAATCAACTCCATGTAACCACGCATGATGTGAAGAACAGCAGAGACCCCGCTTTACTCGAGGCTCCGGTTTATTATATTGATCATAATATATACATGGTCATGATATGTACATAAACAGAGCCCAAGGCTCATGTATAATAAGGTCGAAGATGAGCTATGTTCCACGGCCTGTTGGTCTCCTCCTCTGATGCGCGTGAATCTTTGCGCTCTCGAATATCAATCAGGTAGTATGATCCGTTATTCAGATTCTTGCTGACCACAAAAGGTCCTTCCCAAGGCGGGGATAATTTATGCTGATCAGACTGATCCTGGATGAGCCGGAGCACCAAATCCCCCTCCTGAAAGGTTCTGGTCTTAACCCGACGGCTGTGGTAACGGCGAAGATCTTGCTGGTAAATTGCTGAACGGGCAGCTGCTAAGTCACGTTCCTCATCCAACAAGTCAAGAGCGTTCTGTCGTGCCTGCTCGTTGTCCGCTTCAACATACGCTGCCACACGAGGTGAGTCATGTCGTATATCACTTGGGAGAACCGCCTCTGCTCCATAGACCATAAAAAACGGCGTAAACCCCGTGGATCTGTTAGGCGTGGTGTTGATGCTCCATAATACAGACGGTAGCTCCTCAACCCAACAACTCGGCGTCCTTTGCAAAGGGACCAGAAGCCGGGGTTTGATACCTCTCAAGATCTCTTGATTCGCTCATTCTGCTTGACCATTAGATTGTGGGTGAGCTACCGAAGAAACATCAAGCCGTATATGCTCCCGTGCGCAGAACTCTTTCATGGCCCCTTTGGATAGATTGGTACCATTATCTGTGATGATGCTGTGTGGAAAGCCAAACCGGAAGATCACCTTCTTTATAAACCGAACCGCCGTGGCCGCATCACATTTACTGACAGGTTCTGCCTCCACCCACTTTGTAAATTTGTCAACCGCCACCAATAGGTGGGTCTTCTTATCTTTGGAACGTTTAAAAGGCCCAACCATATCGAGCCCCCAAGTCGCAAACGGCCAAGTAATTGGAATCATCCTCAATTCTTGAGCCGGTATGTGCGCTCGTCTGGAAAATTTCTGGCAACCATCACATAACCTGACCAGGTCTTCTGCATCAGCATGAGCAGTTAACCAGTAGAAACCGTGGCGGAACGCTTTAGCCACCAATGATTTTGAACCGGCGTGGTGGCCGCAATCCCCTTCATGTATTTCACGTAATATCTCGCACCCCTCCTCAGGGGATACGCACCGTTGCAGCGCTCCTGACACGCTGCGATGATGTAGCTCCCCTTTGAGAATGGTCATAGACTTGGACCGCCGTACTATCTGCCGAGCCAAGCTTTCGTCTTCTGGCAACTCACCCCGGTTCATATATGCCAGATAAGGAAGCGTCCAATCCGGGGTGACGTGAAGAGCCGCCACTAATTGAGCCTCCGGATCAGGAATAGCCAACTCCAGTTCACCGGGTAGCTGTACCGATGGGTGATACAATACATCCAAGAAAACATTGGGTGGGACCGGTTTACGCTGAGAGCCCAAACGGCTTAAAGCGTCCGCTGCCTCATTCTTTCTGCGGTCCACATGGTCCACTTGATAGCCTTTGAAATGCCCTGCCACCATATCTACTTCACGACGGTATGCAGCCATGAGCGGGTCCTTAGAATCCCAGGTGCCGGATACTTGCTGAGCCACTAGATCCGAATCACCAAAGCACCTAACTCGGCTCAGATTCATCTCTTTAGCCATCCGAAGACCATGAAGCAAAGCTTCATACTCAGCCGCATTGTTTGTACAGGGGAACATTAAACGGAGGACGTAACAAAACTTATCTCCTCGTGGGGAAGTTAAAACGACTCCAGCCCCCGAGCCTTCCAATTGTCTTGATCCGTCAAAATGAATAGTCCAATATGTGCTATCTGGCTTCTCCTCAGGTGCTTGTAACTCTGTCCAATCGTTTATGAAGTCGACAAGTGCTTGTGACTTTATGGCCGTCCGGGGTACGTATCTTAAACCGTGCGGCCCAAGCTCGATAGCCCACTTGGCAATCCGACCGGTCGCCTCCCGGTTCTGTATGATGTCACCCAAAGGAGCAGAACTGACCACCGTGATGGGGTGCCCTTGAAAATATTGCTTCAGCTTCCGGCTTGCCATAAAAACACCATATACCAGCTTCTGCCAATGCGGATACCTTTGCTTGGACTCAATAAGCACCTCGCTGATATAGTAAACCGGTCGCTGAACCGGATGCTCCTTCCCAGCCTCCTTGCGCTCCACCACAATCGCCACACTGACCGCTCTGGCGTTTGCAGCAACATATAACAGGAGTGGCTCTTTATCTACAGGGGCTGCCAACACTGGCGGATTGACTAACTGCTGCTTCAAGTCCTGAAACGCTTTATCAGCCTCCGGACTCCAGACAAATTGATCTGTCTTCTTGAGCATTTGATACAAGGGGATCGCCTTTTCACCGAGGCGGCTGATAAACCGGCTTAACGCAGCAATCCGCCCGGCCACGCGCTGAACATCATTGACGCATTTCGGTTTGGCCAGGGAGGTGACGGCTGTGATCTTTTCCGGATTGGCCTCAATTCCTCTATGGGACACTAAGAATCCCAACAACTTGCCTGCCGGTACCCCGAAAACACATTTAGCTGGGTTGAGCATCATTTGGTACACTCTCAAGTTATCGAAGGTTTCCTTCAAATCGTCAACCAGGGTCTCCTTCTTTCGTGATTTGACCACAATGTCATCCACATAGGCATGTACATTACGACCAATCTGTTCGTGGAGGCAATTTTGCACACACCGTTGATAAGTAGCCTGCGCACTCTTAAGCCCGAAGGGCATAGAAACATAGCAGAAGGCTCCAAAGGGAGTAATGAACGCCGTCTTCTCCTGGTCCTTAACTGCCATCTTGATCTGATGATAACCCGAATAGGCATCCAAAAAACTCAAGCGCTCGCAACCTGCCGTAGCATCAATGATTTGATCAATACGGGGGAGAGCAAAAGGATCCGCTGGACAAGCTTTATTCAAGTCTGTGTAATCCACACACATGCGCCAGGTGCCGTTTTTCTTAAGAACCAGCACCGGATTAGCAAGCCACTCGGGATGAAAAACCTCGATAATAAAACCAGCTGCCAGGAGCCTGGCTACTTCCTCACCAATCGCTTTACGTCTTTCTTCGTTAAACCGGCGTAGGAACTGTTTTACCGGTTTATACTTAGGATCCACATTAAGGGTGTGCTCAGCGAGTCGCCTCGGTACACCAGGCATGTCAGACGGCTTCCATGCAAAGATGTCCCGATTCTCACGGATGAACTCGATGAGCGCGCTTTCCTATTTCGGATCCAAGTTTGCACTGATGCTGAACTGCTTGGACGAATCGCCAGGTACGAAGTCAACAAGCTTAGTTTCGGCAGCTGATTTGAACTTCAAGGCCGGATCGTGGTCCGTAGTTGGCTTCTTTAATGACGTCATGTCCTCCGGATCAACACTGTCTTTGTACTGCTTTAGCTCCTCCTAGCACAAACCGATTCCGCATAAGTTGCATCTCCTTCCTCGCATTCCAAAGCGATTCGACGGCTCCCATGAACCGTTATAGTGCCCTTGTAACCCGGCATCTTGAGTTGCAGATATACATAGCAGGGCCGTGCCATAAATTTTGCATAGGCTGGCCGTCCGAACAAAGAGTGGTATGGACTTTGGATTTTAACCACTTCAAACGTCAGCGTCTCTGATCTGGAATCATGACTATCGCCGAAGACCACTTCAAGGGCTATCTTACCAACAGGGTACGCAGACTTGCCAGGCACCACCCCGTGGAACACTGTATTGGTCGGTTTGAGATCCTTATCCACCAGTCCCATGCGACGGAAGGTCTCATAATACAAGATGTTAATGCTGCTCCCTCCGTCCATGAGTACCTTGGTGAGCTTATAACCTCCCACCTGAGGCGCCACCACCAATGCTAACTGACCCGGATTATAAACCCTAGGAGGATGATCTTCTCGGCTCCATATGATTGGTTGTTCCGACCAGCGCAGGTAGTGAGGCGTGGCCGGTTCAACAGCACTAACTGCCCGCCTCTGAAGCTTTCTATCCCGTTTATCCAAGCTTGTAGTAAAAACATGGTACTGTCCGCCACTCAACTGTTTCGGGTTGCTCTGATAACCTGATTGCTGCTGTTGCTGCTGGCTGTGACCACTTTGATTGCCTTGATTATTTTGGCTGTTCTGTCCGCCCGGATTACCATGGAACCCTGGACCAGAATTTCCGCCGCCGTACCCTGATCCGGAACCTGAACCGCCGCCAGGGCCGTGATCATATTGGAAAATGTTTGAGCTTTTGAATTCCCTCATGATGTAACAATCCTTCCAAAGATGGGTTGCTGGCTCCTCTTTTGTTCCGTGCTTCGGACAGGGCTGGTTTAAGAAAAAGTTCAAACGCTCCGGATTAGGACCGGGATTTCCGCGAAAACCTGACTGTTTCCCCTTACGTCGCTGGCCCTTGTTCTGTGCGCTGGTGTTGGCCACAAAATCCATGCTCCCATCCGGTTTACGCTTACCTCCGCCTCCATTGCCTGTTGGTTGATGCTGCTGGCCTTTGGTGTTGCTATTCTTCCTTCCCTTCCCTGCTTTGTCGTCACCAGAGTCAGGATCCTTGGTACTGTCAGAATCCGCATACTTTACTAAAGCGGTCATGAGCGTTCCCATATCCGTGCAATCACGCTTCATCCGGCCTAACTTTAGCTTCAAAGGGCCAAACCGACAGTTGCCTTCCAACAGCACTACGGCGGTGTCTGCATTGATGCGATCTGACGAGTGCAAAACTTCTGATACCCGGCGTACCCAATGGGTAGTTGACTCCCCTTCTTGCTGAACGCAAGCTGCTAGGTCGACTATCGACATTGGCTGTTTGCACGTGTCCTTGAAATTCTTGATAAACCGGGCTCGCAACTGGGCCCACGAGTTGATGGAATTAGGCGGTAGGCTCTTTAGCCAAGTCCGGGCCGTCCCTTCTAACATCATGGTAAAATATTTCGCACACGCCGTGTCATCCACATCCAGCATCTCCATAGCCATCTCATAACTCTCCACCCATGTCTCCGGAGGCTGATCTGCCGTGTAGTTTGGTACCTTGCGGGGGCCTTTGAAGTCTTTAGGCAGGCGTACGTTGCGTAAAGCGGGAACAAGGCACGGTACTCCCAAAGAACTAGAAACCACCCCCGGTTCAATCGTAGCAGTTGGGAGGATAGGCGTAAGCTGACGAGCCTGATGCTGCGCTGCTAATCCGGCCTCCTGTGCACGGGTGCGATCCACATTCTCCTGAGCATTGTCGACGCCCGCCGGATTGTTTCCGCGGAGCGCTTCACGCCTGGCATTACTTGAAACAGCCGGCTCCTCCATGCGCCTACTATAGCTCCCGCTGGGGCGAGGGGTGGAGTGAATCCGATCACGGCTTTGCGAATATGCTTCTTGTTGGGCCAACGCGGTCCTAAGGAGCTCCTTGACCCGGCGTGTCTCTACATCCTGCGGTGAATCGCCTTCGATCGGAATGGCTTCCAACCGAGCTGCCGCCGCGACGAGGTTATCCATCGGGTTGGAATAATGGCCGGATGGTGTTGGCACGGCCTGTGGTGTACCAGTGTTGTGACGAGGCAGGTTTATTATCCGGTGCTGAACCGGGGCACCAACTGTCGCTTCCGCACGGTTTACCCCCGGGGTGTTGAAGAGATTTCTGGCATCGAGGGCTGCGGGCAATCGAGATCGGAATTTCCTCTTCAGGACTTCCTGAGACGCATTCTGGTCCATCATGAGCCTGTAAGCCTGTGCATCTAAAGCGGCGCGCTCCGCCGTCATCCTGGCCTCTTCGGCTGCCAGCTCTGCTTTAGCTTGAGTGATCTGCTTTCTCACTTTGGCAATATCGGCATTGTGAACCTCCTGATCCACCGGGTTGGCTTCCGCCATGAGCGCTGCCAGTGCGTCAAACAGGTCTGACAATACTTGGGCTGGTGAATCCGCAGGGCCTCCTGCCCGCGCAGCTGTTGCCGCTGCCGATCCGGAGATCACTGCTGCCGCAGTTGATGAACGTGGCGCCGCCTGTGTTCCAACCATGAAGATCCCAACTCGATAGGGCAGATCAGAGGGGTCCGGAATACTGTCGCCATCGGAGCTGCCCCCAATCCGATCGTCTTGCAGCCGGTATAGAGACTCGGTTTCCCCGGTTGACGTTTCATCGCCGGAGTAGATGGCGGTTTCGCCACCGGATTCGGATCCTTCCTCGTAGCTTCCTCCGTGGATGACTCCCACGAAGGCGCGCTTCCTGGTCGGTTTAGCCAGGGTCGATCTCATGCACTGAGCTGTCTCGATGAGGTCGGTGCAGACGCCCAGCTCGGGGCCCGGTTCACCGATCTTGCCGATGAAAACATGGATGCCGCCAAAGGGGACCCGGTACCCGTACTCGATCGAGCCGGCGTCGGGGCCCCAGCCTGTGCTGTCGATGTAGAGTTTTCCGCGACGACTTTTGGTCATCCGGCCCACAGCGTAGCCCTCGAGTCCTTCAAAGCGGCCCTCCAAGAACTTGAAACCATCTCGCGATAGCCCCACGGTGGGCGCCAACTGTCGTGGATTTGTCACGGCAGATGTCCTAGCAAAAGGACTTAGTCGTGGAGCCATCGCAACGGGTTAACTTGAAGGGGTTAAAACGGACGCAAGGACAAAGAGTTTATACTAGTTCGGCCCCTTCGATGAAGGTAAAAGCCTACGTCTAGTTGTGATGGGATTGATGTGTTTCGAGGGCTAGGGAACGATAAGCTTTGCCTAAACCTCGAGTTGTTGTTCTCTGTCTTTAAACCGCCGTCGGGTCGTCCCCTTATATACATGGGTGACGCCCGTCGGTCTACAAAATCCCAACCTCCGGTTCATAAACGTGCCCGGGTTGGTCTCTCTATTCTTAACTTACAATGCAAGTTTACCTCAGGCCGGTTTACGGCCATAAACCTCTAAACCGACTATAGGTCTTGGGCCCTTCTATTTCTCCTTGGGCTTTAACATCTTGGGTCCATTGACGGAGCTAACCCGGGCCCTGTAGGCCGGTTTACCCCAAATAGCAATATCCCCAACAGTTTCCAATTATATAATTTTTATAACATGCATTAACATTTCGTTGGTTAAATTTAAGGGCAAAGTATGGCACAGAATATAAAGGGGACTAATAGAAGAAGACGGAGGTAGTACCACACGGCCGCTCTTTACGCAGCGACGCAACTTCCAGCCAGCTTGTAGGCGATCATTCCTGCGTGTTCAAATTCTCCATGCGTGTGGTTGCTCACGGTTGAGGCGGCCGCGACACGCTCTGCTCTCGCGTCCTGTCGCACGCGCTCTCCTCTCGAGTCCCTCCGGGCGCTCTGCCCGCCTCCCTCCACGTCACTTATGCAATTGGATGTTTATTTCAAATCACACGACTTATTAGCAGCAATCGTCTGTGTTATTATTGGTCTCCGCACACATTTCTGATTATGGACCTGTTTGCCGTGTATCACACACATCTTTTTCAGTCGGCTGTGGGAGGCCGCGCCGCGCCATGGACTGGCCGGGCACAGGGCCGGAAGGCCCTGCGCATGGCCGCATGTAGGTACTGACTCCTCCTCTTGCCGCTCGGATCTACGCCGTCAGCGGTCCACCGGCAGATACATGAATGGCGGTCGTCCGGGCTCGGTGCTACCCCAAAAGCTCGTCGGTGCACCGTTTCCACTCATTACGTGCGACGACTGCCCAAAAAAGGTCTTGTGCCACGTGTCTACAATGTCGGAACATCCCGGATGGGTGTTCATCAAGTGCTCAACCGATGGGGTATGTGCTACTTTAGCTTCGGTTGTGCTCTTAGATTAGACTACTTGTGGCCATGGCCCTGGCTTTTGACGGTGGTGTGCAGCAATGGCGGCCGGTAACAGCTGCCAACGGGCAGCGGCACTGGAGCGTGTGGTGGGTGTTCCTCGCACAGCCAACAGGGACGCCACGTGCACTACACTACGTAGGGGACTGCGTCGCCGCCGTAGTGTAGCCTCCTAGCTGGAGCTGTGCTCTAATGATGAGGAGTGGCTGAGCAATGACGATGGACCGGTGCCATTGGCGATTGTGGGAGAAGTAGACGAGATAAGCTACAAAGAGGGAGGGGAAAATGTGATGCAGCACTCGCCGACCATGAGGGTTTCTATAGTAGGCTGGTAAGCATTGGGATTTTGGGGGATCTCACCGAGTTGGGTGGGAAGTTTGCGTGGGAACCTGCGCGTTTGCGCGGGAATGGGTCACCACCGTTTGGCAAAAAGAACACCCCCGCGCACTGCTCAAGCTTGCGCTCAAAGCCATCTGCTGCAGCTGGGTGACAAGATGTGTGAGAGGAGGACGAAAGGACACGTACACATACGGTTAAAAATACGTTTGCAATTTAATTACCTACTATACCCCTGTCCTGGTTTATTATGATTTAACTAATAAAATACGAATGTATATAGCCAACGATTATATCATTTGATCCGTATTTGAACATAGTTTCCAATTATATAATTTTTATAACATGCATTAACATTTTGTTGGTTAAATTTAAGGGCAAAGTATGGCACAGAATATAAAGGGGACTAATAGACCAAGAAGGAGGTAGTAGCACACGGCCGCTCTGTACCCAGCGATGCAACTTCCAGCCAGCTTGTAGGCGATCATTCCTGCGTGTTCAACTTCTCCATGCGTGTGGTTGCTCGCGGTTGAGGCGGCCGCGACACGCTCTGCTCTCGCGTCCCGTCGCACGCGCTATCCTCCCGAGTCCCTCCGGGCGCTCTGCCCTCCTCCCTCCATGTCACTTCTGTAATTGGATGTTTATTTCAAATTACACGGCTTATTAGCAGCAATCGTCTGTGTTATTATTGGTCTTCGCACACATTTTTTATTATGGACCTGTTTGTCGCGTATGACACATCTTTTTCAGTCGGCTGTGGGAGGCCGCGCAGCGCCATGGACTGGCCGGGCACTAGGCCGGAAGGCCCTGCGCAAGGCTGCATGCAGGTACTGACTCCTCCTCTGGCCGCTCGGATCTACGCCGTCAGCGGTCCGCCGGCAGATACATGAATGGCGGTCGTCCGGGCTCGATGCTACCCCAAAAGCTCGTCAGTGCACCATTTCCACTCATTACGTGCGACGACTACCCAAAGAAGGTCTTGCGCCATGTGTCTACAACGTCGGAACATCCCGGATGGGTGTTCATCAAGTGCTCAACCGATGGGGTATGTGCTACTTTTGCTTCGATTGTGCTCTTAGATTAGACTACTTGTGGCGATGGCCCTGGCTTTCGACGGTGGTGTGCGGCAACGGAGGCCGGCAACAGCTGCCGACGGGCAGCGGCGCTGGAGTGTGTGGTGGGTGTTCCTCGCAGACCCAACAGAGACGCGACACGCACTACACTACGTAGGGGACTGCGCCACCGCCGCCGCAGTGTAGCCTCCTAGCTGTATATGTCCTCTGATGATGACGAGTGGCTGAGCAATGACGATGGACCGGTGCCATTGGCGATTCTGGGAGAAGCAGGCGATATAAGCTACAGGGAGGGAGGGGAAAATGTGATGCAGGACTTGCCGGCCATGAGGGTTTATATAGTAGGCTGGTAAGCATTGGGATTTTGGGGGATCTCACCGAGTCGAGTGGGAAGTTTCCATGGGAACCTGCGCGTTTGCGCGGGAATAGCCTCACCACCGTTTGGCAAAAAGAACGCCCCCGCGCACTGCTCAAGCTTGCGCTCAAAGCCGTCTACGGCAGCTGGGTGACAAGATGTGTGAGAGGAGGACGAAAGGACACGTACACATATGGTTAATAAAAATACGTTTGCAATTTAATTACCTACTATACCCCTGTCATGGTTTATTATGATTTAACTAATAAAATACGAATGCACAACGCCAACGATTATATCGTTTGATTCGTATTTGAACATAGTTCCCAATTATATATTTTTTATAAGATGCATTAACATTTTGTTGGTTAAATTTAAGGGCAAAGTATGGCACAGAATATAAAGGGGACTAATAGACCAAGACGGAGGTAGTAGCACAGGTCGCTCTGTACCCAGCGACGCAACTCCCTGCCAGCTTGTAGGCGATCATTCCTGCGTGTTCAACTTCTCCATGTGTGTGGTTGCTCGCGGTTGAGGCGGCCACGACACACTCTGCTCTCGTGTCCCGCCGCGCGCGCTCTCCTCTCGAGTCCCTCCGGGCGCTCTGCCCTCCTCCCTCCATGTCACTTATGTCATTGGATGTTTATTTCAAATTACACGGCTTATTAGCAGCAATCGTTTGTGTTATTATTGGTCTTCGCACACATTTCTGATTATGGACCTGTTTGTCGCGTATCACACACATCTTTTTCAGTTGGCTGTGGGAGGCCGCACCGCGCCATGGACTGGCCTGGCACTAGGCCGGAAGGCCCTGCGCAAGGCCGCATGCAGGTACTGAATCCTCCTCTGGCCGCTCGGATCTACGCCGTCAGCGGTCCACCGGCAGATACATGAATGGCGGTCGTCCGGGCTCAGTGCTACCCCAAAAGCTCGTCAGTGCACCATTTCCACTCATTACGTGCGACGACTACCCAAAGAAGGTCTTGCGCCATGTGTCTACAACGATGGAACATCCCGGATGGGTGTTCATCAAGTGCTCGACCGATGGGGTATGTGCTACTTTAGCTTCGGTTGTGCTCTCAGATTAGACTACTTGTGGCGATGGCCCTGGCTTTCGACGGTGGTGTGCGACAACGGCGGCCGGCAACAGCTGCCGACGGGCAGCGGCGCTGGAGCGTGTGGTGGGTGTTCCTCGCACACCCAACAGAGACGCCACACGCACTACACTACGTATGGGACTGCGCCGCCGCCGTCGCAGTGTAGCCTCCTAGCTGGATATGTCCTCTGATGATGTGGAGTGGCTGAGCAATGACCATGGATCGGTGCCATTGGCGATTGTGGGAGAAGCAGACGATATAAGCTATAGGGAGGGAGGGGAAAATGTGATGCAGGACTCGCCGGTCGTGAGGGTTTATATAGTAGGCTAGTAAGCATTGGGATTTTGGGGGATCTCACCGAGTCGGGTGGGAAGTTTCCATGGGAACCTGCGCGTTTGCGCGGGAATGGGCTCACCATTGTTTGGCAAAAAGAACGCCCCCGCGCACTGCTCAAGCTTGCGCTCAAAGCCGTCTGCGGCAGTTGGGTGACAAGATGTGTGAGAGGAGGACGAAAGGACACGTACAGATATGGTTAATAAAAATACGCTTGCAATTTAATTACCTACTATACCCCTGTCGTGGTTTATTATGATTTAACTATAAAATACAAATGCACATCGCCAACGATTATATCGTTTGATCCGTATTTGAACATAGTTTCCAATTATATAATTTTTATTACATGCATTAACATTTTATTGGTCAAATTTAAGGGCAAAGTATGGCACAGAATATAAAGGGGACTAATAGACCAAGACGGAGGTAGTAGCACACGGCCGCTCTGTACGCAGCGACGCAACTTCCAGCCGACTTGTAGGCGATCATTCCTGCGTGTTCAACTTCTCCATGCATGTGGTTGCTCGCGGTTGAGGCGGCCGCGACACGCTCTGCTCTCGCGTCCCGTCGCGCGCTCTCTCCTCTCGTGTCCCTACGGGCGCTCTGCCCTCCTCCCTCCACGTCACTTATGTAATTGGATGTTTATTTCAAACCACACGACTTATTAGCAGCAATCGTCTGTGTTATTATTGGTCTTCGCACACATTTCTGATTATGGATCTGTTTGCCGCGTATCACATACATCTTTTTCAGTCGGCTATGGGAGGCCGCGCCACGCCATGGACTGGCCGGGCACCGGACCGGAAGGCCCTGCGCAAGGCCGCATGCACGTACTGACTCCTCCTCTGGCCGCTCGGATCTACGCCGTTAGCGGTCCGCCAGCATATACATGAATGGCGGTCGTCCGGGCTTGGTGCTACCCCAAAAGCTCGTCGGTGCACCGTTTCCACTCATTACGTGCGACGACTTCCCAAAGAAGGTCTTGCGCCACGTGTCTACAACGTCGGAACATCCCGGATGGGTGTTCATCAAGTGCTCAACCGATGGGGTATGTGCTACTTTAGCTTCAGTTGTGCTCTTAGATTAGACTACTTGTGCTAACTTAAAATTGTATTGTGTAGAATGGATGCAAGTTTTGGTATTGGGAAGAAGAGTACATTGATATATTGATAGAGCGCAATTTAGTAGATGTTGTAGCACTTCTAGCTAGCATAGAGGCTAGAGATGAGACTAGTGCACTTGTTGATAGAATAGAGGCTAGACATGAGACTAGATGCGAGGAAGCAACGTCTACTTCTTTACACTCGAAGAAGAAAGAAGCACGCAAGATCGAGCCTCCGTAGATCAACAATGAATGCATCGAGAAGGCACTAATCCAACTTATAGGAGCAATTATAGAAGTTGGATATCTTCTAAAATGTATTCTTGTGGTTCTTGTTTTCTTTGGTCTTGCTTTTCTAGTCAAATTTTGGTGATGTATTTCCATGTACCAAAAATCGATGATGAAAAAAAGTTATGTGTTTGCAAATAAAAATGTACGCGGCCTGGATCCGTCCGCCCGTTGGGGCATGGCCACCGCATCCGAGGAATGGCCCGGACATGAACCCATTGCCCTACCCAAACAGACAGAATCTGGAAAAAAACGGAGGTCCGTTCTGCTCGGGTCGTGCATTGGAGTTGGCCTTATAAGTGGGACCGCAGTTGAGGAAACCGACTATTGGCAAATCCCCACCTCGCGCACCGCACGATGGCTGAGTTAGAGAAACAAGGAGGTTGAAGAGATAGCTTTAGCACGGACTCCAAGAAATATGGTGTCAGATGGAAGCCGTGCTGGTGGCGTGTGCTGTACTCCTGGATGTGAATGCTTGTTCTGGCCCATGCCACCCTACTATATATCGAGGATTCGAGGTGCTAGTTACGTACAACGAACACATTAACATATGGCCCACCTCACACTGTGGCCAAATTTCCTGGAGTTTGTGCTAGGATAAAAACTGTTCTTTGTGAGGGTGGGTGGCTGGCCTCAAGTTTAAAACTTATTGCATATACATAGACATAGAGATAGTGCAACAGTTTTGAAAGTTTGAACCCAAACATCAGAATGCAATTTCTACGGGACTCGCCCGAGGACCTAGGATGGTGGGATTCGCGGCTAGAGTAAAAACACCCGCCCGACGCGCGAAGCATGTGAAACTAGTACAAATAGTAGTACTATTGTTGATTGGACTCATCCATAACTTGTTGCAATGCACGTACAATTATGTATTCCGAAAATATTTTTTTGCCTCGTCGCAGCACCCACTTAGAGAAGCGACTCAAAAGCCATTCATAATTTAGTAAGTTTATCACAGGCATAAACTTTTATTACATACAATAGGTCATGAACCCACAACGACAACAAGGATATATTATAAATACTAAAGTTTTCATCACACAACAAATAACAAGCAATGAAATGAAATTCAGCTCAACCACTCGTCGGCGTTGGAAACGCTTGCTTTGAACCAAAAGTGATTCTCTAGGAAGGGCCTGCTACTGTCAATCTCGAGACCAACGCAGGACTGATCATTCAGGCTGAAGCAGCCTATGTCAGGACCCATATTGGGATGGTAGGGAAGCATAGCAATGTCCGAGGTATAGATACAATTGGTTCTCATAAATGGTAGTAACGTTGTGTCAACAGTAGCTGGATCGCATTTCACCATCATTGGATAGTTTTGTCCAAGGAAGAGCGAGTTTCCTCCAAGACTTTCAACACTAAACTAGGGAGAAGGTGTTGGCGCTAGTACACTAGTATCCACCCCGAATACCCTGGAACGGATGTTGGAATAGGTCCGGAGAGTGCGACCATGCGAGACAACACCTGCCTCCTTAGTAACATCAGCAGTGCCCTGTATACAGACAAGAAGAGGTGATCCATAGGAATAAGTTGCCAGGCGCCACTGAGTATATGGGTCCTGCTCGTCCTCATGCTCGTGATCATCAGCATCATCATCTCCCCCTTGGTTATAAAAATTTTCAAGTATAGGTGGTGGAATGTTCACAGGACCTTGGAAACACAAGAAGGTTAATTAGTAAAGAGAAACTAGCTAACCCGCATGCATGTGGATGAAACAATTATAATTACGGTGGAAGACAAACGTACCGAAAGCATCAGGATTCCATGAACAAAAAGTGCCACGAGTGGTGGTAGCAAACACAAGACCCTCGTATTGAATTGCATCACAGTACTCATACATGTACATAAATTGATTTTTGAGCAATATCCATCAAGGAGGGAAGTAAGGACGACAACAAGCTTGTCAAAGATAGCAACAACTTCATAGTTCGTGTAATCCCAAGAGCGGTTGGGAACTCGACAAATTGCTATCTTCCGTAGACGACAGTCACCATGATCATATTTGAACTCGTGTAGAATACTAGTGTACTCAACCTCTGGGCAGTCTGAGATTTTTGGAAGTTGAACCTGGTGACCAGTGTCCACATTCACAAGTTCCCACTCGCAGTTGTACCCAATACAAACAACCCAATCTCCATTTGCGCCCACCCAAAACTTACCCTCAAGCGATGGCATCTTAACATCACACGTATCATTATCAAGCGGCGTCAACTTGCACAAGGCGAGGCCTCCATCGTCCGCGCGCCAGTCAGCAGGGTCACGACGAAGAAGATAGGGGAGATCAAACCGCTCCTGGACCCTTGGGTTACTTGTAATGATGTTATTAGTTGAGTCGAGAATGGTCTTGAACGAACCTGCCATGCTAGCCGAGGTGATGATGTCGCACCGATCAATGAGTTCCTCCACCGCGTCATCATTCAGATCGGGGAAAGCCGAGGTGATAACGGGGTCATTTTCGGCCTGTTCCCTCCATGGTGAAGACGATCGAACAATGGCAGAATGAAGGGTGAAGGCAACTGGAGTAGGGAGAAAGAGCGTGCGACATCAGTTCCAAATTGAGCGGGAAAGCCGAAGAGTTGGTCGACGGTTGCCACGGTACACGTAGAAGCGCCCCGGCCTACATAGACGTCAGTTTTGAAATTGTGCAAAAGGGCTCGCCGTCGTCTCGCTGGCATGTTGGAACGGGACCACATGTTAACGAAACATGGTGTGTAATTTCTCGTGCAAAACGTTATCTGGCCGCGTTGGCCCGAGGTGCTGCATTAGTTATCGACCTTTATTTTTTAATGGCGTGCCGTTCAGTTTTGAAGCACAACTAACTGGTACTGTATGCTGAGAAATTATAAACTACTCTACCACTAATCCACCTCTAGTACTAGTAGTATAAAAAAGATATATAGGCTGGAGCTTCAGCGCTTTCTTGCTAAAGGCTGCCAACTTGCTTCTCACACTATCACCCTCTCTCCAGATCTAAAAAACACGGCCTCTCTCTCCCTCCTCACTGGTGGTCATGGATCCGTCGGGGAAGAAAAGGATGTGCAACATTGACGCACTCGTCATCGGCGAGCAGGGTCACGCGCTGACAACAAGGCCGTACTCTCAGACCTAGCGCCCACGCGGGACGGCCTCCGTCCCCAAGCTCACTGCCTTAGTGTGTGCAGAGGATGACGACCACGAGTGAAGCCACTTCCCGTCGACCCTCAGGTATGCTACCTGTTTTTGAACCATACCATTGTTCTATTGCCCCATCTGCCATGTTGCTGCATGTGGATCTTTTTCCACTCCACCATTTGCCCCATCTCCCAATTTGCTATCCTCTGCTCTACTGGTCACGCGGACAAAAAGCTTAATCTGCACTATTAAAGGAAACCCTACTTCATGTAGACTAATCCATGTCGGGTTGAATAAGGAAAGGAAGGGAGACTGTACTGTCCAAGAGACTAGGCATCGAACCCGCATCTAGGTTGAAAATGGGAAAACCAATAGCTAAGGAACGAGTCTCGTGTCTCTTGGTTGAAGAAGGGTAGAAAGGCATGATAATGCAATAGAGAATGACCAGGTCGATCGGTTTGTTGTCCTCACATAGGAAAAAGGTGGCTAAAGAGAACAAAAATGGGACGTAATCCACATATGCTGCCTGGATATTTGTTGCTCTGGGCAACCATACCTCCCTCACCACTCTATGCGTCCGTGGAGGTACATCGTACTGGTGCACTCATTGTCTGAATGGGCCTCTCATGCTCTTATTGCCACTTTTTTGTTGTTAGTATAACGCCAGTGGTCAAGTCAAGCAATGCTACTGCTAAAGTGATGCCACATTTAACTAATGTCACACTCAATCTAATGCCACCGATAAATTTAAGCAATGCCATTTAATGTCACTGGATTATTTCAGGGTTAGCTGTTGATTGTGGATGTATTAAAGATTTTTCAGCTAAGGCATTCAAATGCTGTTGCATAGCCAGTATACCAACAATGAATCTTGTTACTACCTTCAGATTTTTGCACTGTTAATGCTTATAGATTACAGACCTCACTTTCATGAGATAAGTCAATTTTTTTGTACAATGTCAAGAGGAAAGGTCAAGAGTGGGCACCTCCTCCTCCGACTGTTCTCTTGATTTGTTCAATCAAGTTTTTATGTTTGATCGATTATCAAGATTGGGATAGCAATTTTTAGGTCCCCTCGAGTTCGAAATGATATTTACCCTGAAGGTACATGGTTTGCAATTTTTTATACTGTCATTAGTTAATAATGCTAGTTACCTTCAGACTTTTGTATTTGGTTTAATGCTCTTGCACAGCTAGTATACCAATGCTGAAACTTGTTACCTTTACATTTTGTATTTTTAATTCTTATAGAAATCTTCCAGTGCAAGAGCTTATGGAAATCTGTTCAGTAAAACCATTGTATTGTACCTTGTACTAAAATAACTACTCTACTATTGCACTAGCCACTGGATTAGTGTATATTTGTACTATTTGAATGGTGTTGCATTAGCGTATGGACATATATAAAGTGTGGCAAGCTTTCCCAGATATGTGCTCAAGAAAACTACTACCTGTTTTTCTAAATACTAGAAGTTTGGGTACTTTAAATTGAACTGCGAAAACATCTTATGTTAAGGAACATAGAGTTCACTAAATTTAGAGCATGTCCAATAGCTTGTCTATATGGATGTCTATACTCGTTTTCCACGACGTGATCCTAAAACAGGCATCCAACAACTTGTCTATATGGTCGTCTAAATATACACATCCTCTAAATCGACCTTGACAATTTCCATGCCTGGACATTATGAAGGCGTCGTCTAAACTCAGCTGCAGTCATGATTTCTTCCTCTCCCTAGCAACGGCCCACCTGTCATGGTCCTTGTATATAGACGTTCTGATGCAAAACTGGACGTGTATATAAGGGAATCTTTTTAGACCCTTGTCTATATGAATATATAGACATCCAAATATACACATGCTATTGGAGATGCTCTTATCCCGGTAAAGCTAGTCACACCTTTGTTAAAATTAATGTTCATTATGTTATCGGAGGAGGTCCGTATGTTCGCTCTAATGCCTGTCAACTACATACCTGACATCATGATGTAATGTTAAGTCATTTCCTTTTGTACAGTGTCACTGAATTTTCAAGGCGGTGATGACATTTTATTTTAGTTGAACTACAAAAATATGCTTAAAAGAAGAGGAAAGGTCAGGAATGGTTCAATTTTTCAGAAAAAACTATGTATGCCTTCCTGACATCAGCCGTTGTTGCCTTATTTATTCCTTCAAACAGGTGGTTAGAAACAGTCTTGCTACCTTGTCCCATTTAGAAATTGGAATGCTTATATTTGTGAGTCTATGCTTCAACTAGTGCCACTTTTATAGTTATCACACTTTCAATACATATGCAAACAGGGATGCTCCATTTTAGTCCAAATGGTTCAACATTAGGAGCATGTTTTCTTCCAAACCTTTATATCCAATTGGTGGCACTATGAGATGTTCATTACGAAGGTACATGGTTTGCTACTATCTTGCTACTCTTTTTGTACTATCATTAGATAGTAATACTAGTGGTTTGCATGTGAATTTATTGGCAGGGTGGACCTACATTGGAGGTGCAAGACAGGATTCAATGATTGGATGCTCAATTTTGGTTGTATCGATTTCACCTCTTCCATCACTGTGAACATGGATATCCTTGGTCTGATGAAGAATAGGAGCTATATTTCTGCGCTGAACCAGCAAATCAATTCATTATGAAATTGTCCATGGCAAAACATGACTGTATCAAATTGTCTAGTGCAAAACATGACAGATGCTACGCGGAAGAGACATGTTTAAACCGAAAATACAAGGTGGGGTATATCTTTACTAGCTGCTTGATATTTGTGCAGACAGATATGTCTGCTCGTTGCTATTTGGCAAATAAACAAAGCGACCACAATTTTGGTTGAACTTCACAAGAGAATAGTATAGTCACTGCATGCAGTGCCATTTGAAAATAGACACAGAAAGATTGGATAGTCACTTCATGGACTGCAGAAAAGTAGTACTATACTATCTATTGGCAAACACTAGGTGCTTCATTTCTTTGGTCTGATTATACAATGGGCATCATTTTGCCTAAGTTAAAGTTTGTATTCCAAAAATAGTCTCGCCGTGTGATCGAGAGAAGACCAAATCATATTGCAGTGGATGTTCCTCCATCATATGTGGTTCATTCTCATGGTTCCAGCTGTTGGTGAAACCACTTACGTTTGCAAGAAGAATTGTAGACTTCACAAAAAAAATTGTCTTTCACTCTGTACTGAATGTTGGCCAAGAGAAGCATCCATGTTAGTAGGAAGAACAGATGTTTTTTCTAGATCTTTGCTTTTGGAGCTACATATTTGTATATGATTCACAAGCAGATTTGTGCCGCCAGCAGGACATGGAGCAGCAGCGCACCGACCCTCTGAGTTGCGAGCAGAGCGCCCGCAACTGGGCCGACTACGTGGAGGCCGGCGCCCAAAAAATGGCCCTGGAGGTTGTCGGGCATGCACGCGTTCGCGACACCAAATTTTACTACCATCTCGTCAAGTGGGTTTCCCGCTTAGAAGCCAAACCTTCGGTGGACCACGCCGGCATGGAAAGGGCCAACACGCGTGAGCAACACGCCCTATCGCACCTCTAGCAAGTCCGAGGCGAGGCGGAGGACGTCGGTGCCGGTGTTTAGCGTGTACCGCAGATGGCAACCGGCATCGTCTAGTTAGCGAAGAGTAAGTTAGTACTTGTACACTACTAGAGTATTAGTGGGAGTAGATAGTTAACTTGGCTACGATGGTTGTGAACGTGGAAGTTCAGTACTCTATATCTAGATCAGACCTGTTATTTTGCTCTAAGTGTTGAACTTTCCATTTGAACGTATGGAATGGGCTGTTATTTTTTTAATTGGGTTGTATTTGTCCGCCATGGGTTTAGAGGTTGACTTGTGGGTCTACCAGGTTGACGCGTACACGATCAGGAGATGATTGTACGTGGAGAGGATGACAGCAGGGACCCACCAAGGTCATGGTAGTACGCAAGCAAGTGCTACCTTATTTCAAGCCAATAAAAAATGAATCCTCCTAATGAATATCTAACATCTGGGTCCCATGCCATTGTCAATGTAGTAAACAAACGAGAGAATTGCACAACGAGCGGCTGACACCAGGGACCCAGCAGCTCGCCCAGTTATTTTTGTTTTGGGTTAATTTGATAAATGCCACTCCAAATCTTGTGATTCCGAGAAATGCCACTGCAATTTCCAAAGTTTGGAAAAAAATGCCATTTCATGCCATTTCTAGTGGCATTTTTCGAAGTCTGGAGTGGCATTTTTCAAGGTTTGCAAAAATTGCAATGGCATTTTTCAAAGTTTGCAAAAATTGCAGTGGCACTTTTCAAAGTTTGGAAATTGTAGTGGCATTTTTATGAATCACCATAATTGGAGTGGCATTTATCCAATTTGTTTTTGAGACGGAAGCAGGGTGTCAAATGGGCTGTGCAGGGCACTCAAGCCTGTCTAGACAGCCTTTTCTTTTATGTTTACCACAGACCAGCCCAGTATTTTTTTTCTTTCTGAAAATGGCTAGCCCAGTTTTTTTGTGATTTGTCAAGTAAGTCGCTTTGTCAGTCCTGTTGGGCTGCAAATCTTTCAGGACGAAGAGAGCTTCATTCGGCTGGCTGAGAAAATGGCCTATCAGTAATGAGAAATGGCTGAGCTTCATTCGGCTGGCTGAGAAACCGGCATTTAGTTTCAAATTTCTTTTTTTTCATTTCGAGATTTTAAATTGCATTGATTTTTATGCATGGATAGTTTGTTAGATTTTATATTGATATACATTTATTTTTAAAATCAGTCTGAATGTGACTCGAAATTTCGGGATTAAAAACAGTTCGGACCGCACCGAATTATGCAAAATCTCGTATAATTTTTTAACCATGGCCACAATATGGGCTGTAATGCTAATAAAAAGAATAGGGGCTCCAAAAAGAACCTTAAGAATTAGCAAATGGGCTGTAAATTATTGGAAATAATGGCAGATGGGTTGTATGATGTTTTCCATAGATTTGAGGCTTTCCTAAAAGAAGGTTGACACACAAGCAGTGACTATTGGATGTCCATCCAACATCTGTCGTGCTTCTTCAATCTGTGCTCTTCCTGCTCCAGCCGCTCAAACAAGCACCGACGGGACTACCTGCTCCCTCCTCCCGCGGCCGGCTATGCTGTCGTGCAGGCCTCACCGCCCCACCGTACTCCCATCACTGGCCTAGCCATCCCTCTAATCACCCACACCTGCTGTTATTCTCCGGTGACGGTAGACGAACCAGTAAACCCTCGTACTCCCCTCCGCGTGGGAAACAACTGCCGAGTCTTCCCTAGCTCTGTGTTGATCCCTTCCTAGGCCTCGCCGTCATCCACCGCCCTGGTGCTCTCGGCGCGGCGTGGTCAACATGGTCAACAAACGACATGCATTTGAAGTGGACTGTACGTGGAGCGGCTGACAGCTGGGTCCACGGCCGCATGCAAGGAAATGCCTCCTTATTATACGCAAAATAATGATTCCTCCACCTGACAGCTGGGACCGACCGGAAGGGCCTCTGTATTTCGTGAAAAAATGTTCCCCCCACTGACAGATCGGACACACCAGCTATATCTTCGCACGCAAGGAAGTGCCTCGTTATTACGCACACAAAAATGAATACTCCCCCTGCTAGCTAGGACCCACCATAGTGGGAGGCTGACTTGTGGGCCTACTAAGATGACGGGGACGAAGGGCTTTGTCAACTTAGTCAATATGAACGATTCTAGCTCCAGTGACCGTACGATGTCCATCCAACGGCCGTAGTGTTTCTTCAACCTCTGGTCTTCTTGCTCTAGCTGCCCAAACAAGCATCGACCGTGCCGCCTGCTCCTGCCTCCCGTGTCCGGCTATGCTGCCACCGCTGGCCATACCATCCCTCTATACTCACCCACACCTCCTGTTATTCTCCGGCAACGACAGCCTCACACCGTAGCTGAAGTAGTCAACCCACGTACTCCCCTCCGTGTGGGCATCCACTGCTGCATCTTCCCCGGCTCCGCGTCGTCCCCTTCCTAGGCTCACCATCATCGACCGCCCTGGTGCTCTCGGCGCCGCATGGTCAACATGGTCAAGGAACGACTCCCATCGGAAGAGTACTGTACGTGGAGAGGCTAACATCTGGGTCCATGGCAGCAGCAAGGAAGTGCCTCCTTATTACGTGCAAAATAATTATTCTTCCACCTGACAGCAGGGACCCGCCGAACGGGCCACCGTATTTTGTGAAAAAAACGTTTCCCCCCGACTGCTGGGATCCACCAGCTACATCTTCGCACGGAAGGAAGTGCCTGATGGTCAGGACCCACCTGGTCGAAGTGTACGTAGCATTGTCATTCTGGTCGCGATCGTGTACGTACATACTGGTCGATGTAGAGGCGAGCATGTGTCGTATTAGAGGCGCACACGTAGCATGTACACGTACGTACAACCACCAGGGTGCAAGAAAATAAATACGACCACGTACGTACAACCGGCTGGGTCGAAATGGAATGTGTCGTCGTGTTCATCGGGAGACAACCGGCTTGTACGGAATAGCCGATGGAAACGAGGCCTGGCGTGCCATAGAATGGAGGAAGCATCCTTGTGTTCGATCGGCCACGGTCGAAATGGGATCCTGGTCATCGGTAGGGGTCTGGCGTACCGCAAAACAGAGGAAACAGACTTCTCTTGGACCTCCTACGGTCGAAATGGGGTCATGTTGATCGGGAGGGGTGTGTTGTACCACAAAATGGAGGAAATAGACTTGTTTTGGAGCGCTACGGTCGAAATGGGGGTCATGTTCATCGGGAGGGGTGTGGCGTATCGCAAAACGGGACTCCACGGGATACTGTTCATCTCCACCGTTGACTACCTCCACGAGCTACTGTTCATCCGCCGTCGACCTCCTCCAGCCTCGACCTGCGACTGTTCATCCACGGCGTCTCCCCTTCCTGCCTCCACCAGCCACTGTTCATCCACGCGCTCCTATTCATCTAGCCTCCACCGCTCCTCCATCGGCTACTTTTCAACCAGCCCTCTCCACGGGCTACTATTCATCCAGCCCTCCACCGGCTACTGTTGAACCAGCCCTCCACGGGTTTGTCATGTTCATCCATCCCTCCACGGGGTCTAGTTCATCCACCCCCCAACCGGCTCGATCGGGGTACTATTCATCCAGCGGCAACGGCCTCTACTACTGCGGGGTCCTATTCATCCATCCCCCCATCAGGAACTGTTCATCCAACCCCCACCCCCCCCACAACAATGCTCACTGTTCATCCAGGGAAGGAGGTAGCAGGGTTCGATCGGCTTTAGTTAGCAGCAGTAGCGAAGGAATCACTCGGGTTTAGTTAACAGCAAGGGATCGATCGATCGCTCGGGTTCAGTAATGCGTAGCCTGCAGTGCAATCGCTCGGGTTCAGTTAGAGCCCAACGCCTTGCTCAGCTTTAGTTAGAGCCCAATGCCTCACACACACGCGCGTATGTACGAGGGAAAAGCGCATCGCTCGGCCCCCGACCACCCACCGTAACCGGGAACTCCCCCGAGATTTTCCTCGCCCTCGCTTCTACCACGGTTTTTCCGTCATGGACAGCCCAAAGAATGTCACGCAGCTGTGTCTCCAACCGGCCCAGGATGGAAAGCCATTTTCTGTCATGATTTTTTGTCATAGAAGTAGGATCCCACCACATCTATGATGATACCGGGTTTTGTCACAATTATCGTCATAGAAGTGTCATAAGCATGCCAATTTTTTTTCGTTTGGCCCAAAATGTCACGGATGTGTCTTTTTTGTAGTGGTGCAGCGCACGGGCATCTTGCTAGTAATAAATAATAAAAAATTAAAAAAATATAAAAAACCGAGTTAGTGATGATGGTGTGCCGGCCATCCTGCAATATAGACCGTCCGATCTATATCTGACGGATAGAAAGCAAACTATGGCAATTTTGCAAAAAGATACCCGCACCCCTCTCCACATTTGCAGATAAGGCCGTCCCTCGTTCATGTTCGTCTCCCACGTGAGAAATAGCTCGTATAAATGCATCTTGATGTTCCGTGCAACACATGGGCCTCTTGCTAGTCTCAAATATAAACTACACTAGTGTGCGCCTGCAGAACATCCTTTCCGAAGGGTCGAAGCCCTGCAGTTACCATCTCCTCTCGTGTAAACCAGCTCCACAAGGTACAAGGTAGTTGGTCGCTATTGCCATGCATTCAAAAGGCGGTGGTGCTTCTCATCCTCGTCGAGGTTGGGAGACCTTGGACGACGATCCTTTGGGAGAAATCGTAAGTCGCTCCGACTTCCTCACATCCACAAGACTTAGCGGTACTTGCATCAAATATTTTAAGAGGGTGCGTAAATATGAGTGGGAGAAGGCCATGCTAGTTGGTATGCCATGCGTCCTCAAGCACGAGATGTTTTCTTGGGGGTCTCTCCAGCGCAGCATGGACGTAGTTGCAAGTCGACACCCCTTGAGATGCCGACGTTGAGGGGCAGTCGGATTTTGTCCGATGAACAGGTAAGTGATGAGTTTGATCACGTAGTAAATGCATTATAAAGACTACTTCCATGTCCATTTCCTAATTCCCCCGCCGCCTATTGTTTCTCAGCTTAGGCTTGGTGCCAGTGGAGATTGGCTTGCATATGTATGGGATCAATTTGCACAACATCTACAACAGTGACACCATTCCCGTAGAACCTTTGTCCAACACTAGGATCAACCATGCAATGGGCCATCGCCTGAATTGCTACTACAATGGAACCACAGTGAGATTGAAGAAGATAGCAATCCTGGAAGCCCCGATAAGTTCGTTCGCCAACCAAAAGTACACTCTCATCGTGGTGTTCGACATCGCGATTACTTTCACGAACCCTGCACATGGCGGTCAAAGGTGGACCATGTTGTTTGCGACCGATTTGTTACCGTACGAGTACGAAGATGTTGTGCTCCTTTCTAGCTGCATCTTCGTGGTGACAAACCAGCGGACTTGTTTCGTATGGGACACATCCTACAGTATACTCCCTCTTTTCCAGTTTATTTGTTTTGAATTTTTTTCGTTTTATAAGTTTCAAATTCAAACTTAGAGCTCCCCATCACATGTTGAGATTACAATGTGCATTAAATCGTTGCGTGCATGTAGTAGTTTTTTATTGGTCATTTATATTGGTCACGCATGCATGCATTGCAAGTAACATTTTTTTACCACAATTTTTTAGGAAACTGAGTGCAATAATTGAGTAGTTTTGCAAACTACCAGTACTACACCTGAAACGGTACAAAATCAATACCACCACCACGCCCGCGTCTGACTGCCCTGGCCGACCCAGACCCCGTCCCTTGCCGGCGCGCGCTTCCCCCCTGAAACGGTCAACGTCGCCCCGGAGCATCAATGTCACATTAATGCTCGCCAGAGCGGAGGCGTCCTCTCGCTGGCGCCGACTTTGAAGTAGCGCGACGGCCGAGAGAGTGCTGCTTCCGCACTACAAAAAAAGACACATCCGTGACATTTTGGGCTGAACGAAAAAATTTCTGTCATGGTTATGACACTTCTATGATGATAATTGTGACAAAACCCGGTATCATCATTGATGTGGTGGGATCCTACTTCTATGATAAAAAATCATGACATAAAATGAGCATTTCCTCCTGGGCGGGCCGGAGACACGTCTGCATGACATTCTTTGGGCCATCCATGGCGGAAAAAACTGTGGTAGAAGCGAGGGCGAGGAAAATATCAGGGAGTTCCCGGTTACGGTGGGTGGTCGGGGACCGAGCGATGCGTGTTTCTCTTGTACATGTACATGCGTGGGTGCGAAGCGTTGGGATCTAACCGAACCTGACCGAGGCGTTCGCCTACTAAACCCTAGCAATTGCACTGCAGGCTACGCGTTACTGAACCCGAGCGATCGTTCGATGGCTGTTAACTGAACCCAATCGAGCGATTCCTTCGCTACTGGTGCTTACTCAAGCCGGTCGAACCTGCTGCCTCTTGATGAACAGTGAGCATTGTTGGGGGGGGGGGTCGATGAACAGTTCCTGGTGGGGGCGGGGTGGATGAACAGGACCCCGTGGTAGTCGAGGCTGTTGCCGCTGGATGAACAGGACCCCGATCGATCGAGTCGGTTGGGGGTGGATGAACAGGACCCCATGGAGGGCTGGCTGAACATGACCCCGTGGAGGGCTGGATGAACTGTAGCCCATGGAGGGATGGTTAAACAGGACCTCGTGGAGAGGGCTAGTTGAACAGTAGCCGGTGGAGGAGCGGTGGAGGCTGGATGAACAGGAGCCCGTGGATGAACAGTCACAGGTGGAGGCTGGAGGAGGTCGACGGTGGATGAATAGTAGCCCGTGGAGGCTGGAGGAGGTTGACGGTGGAGATGTTTAGTATCCCGTGGAGTCCCTTTTTGCGGTACGCCAAACCCCTCCCGATGAACAGGACCCCGTTTTGGACAATAGCGCCCCAACACAAGTCCGTTTCCTCCGTTTTGCGGTACGCCACACCCCTCTCGATCAACAGGACCCCGTTTCGACCATAGGAGGTCCAAGAGAAGTCCGTTTCCTCTATTTCGCGGTACGCCAGACCCCTCCCGATGAACAGGATCCCGTTTCGACCGTGGCCGGTCGAACACAAGGCCGTTTCCTCTGTTCTGCGGTACGCCAGGCCTTCTTTTGATTGGCTGTTCCGTCCAAGTCGGTTGGCTCCCGATGAACACGACGTATTTCGTTGCCCCCCGATGAACATGACGCATTCCGTTGCCTCCCCATGAACACGATGATGATGCAGTTTCTCTGTTCCGACCCAGCCATGTACACGAGCACTGGCCGTACATATGCGAGTAGGCATTTGAGACCCCGCCTGTATGTACGTACGTGGCCGTATTTACTTTCTTGTACCCTGGCCGCTGTACGTACATGTACTAATATTAACGGGACTGCATGACATGCTACATGCGCGCCTTTACTACGACACGTGCGCGCCTCTACTACGACATGTGCCCTTCCTTACACGGCCACAGTTCATCACTGCAGCCTGCAGACAGATCGATCGACCAGTATGTACGTACACGTCCGCGACTAGAATGACAATGCTATGTACGCTTCAACCAGGTGGGTCCTGACTGTTAGGCACTTCCTTGCGTGCGAAGGTGTAGCTGGTGGGTCCCAAGATTCAGGGGGGAAATGTTTTTTCGCCCGTAATATGGACTCACTTCCTTGCATGCAAAGATGTACCTGGTGGGTCCCAGCAGTCAGGGGCTAACGTTGTTTTCGCGAAATACAGTGGCCCGTCCGGTGGGTCCATGCTGTCAGGTGGAGGAATCATTATTTTCTGCGTAATAAAGAGGCACTTCCTTGCTGCGACCGTGGACCCAACTGTCAGCCTCTCCACGTATAGTACTCTCCCGATGGAAGTCGTTCGTTGACCGCATTGACCACGCCGTGCCAAGAGCACCAAGGCGGTGGACGACGGTGAGGCCTAGGAAGGGGACAAAGCAAAGCCAGGGAAGACGCGGCAATGGATGCCCACACGGAGAGGAGTACGAGGGTTCACTGGTTCGGCTGCGGTGTGAGGCTGCCGTCGCCGCAAAATAACAGGGGTGTGGGTGAGTAGAGGGATGGGCTGGCAAGCGGTGGGAGTAGTAGGGGGCGGTCAGGCCTCCACGGCAGCACAACCGGCCACGGGAGGCAGGAGCAGGCGGCACGACCGGCGCTGCTTTGGGCGGCTGGAGCAAGAAGACCAGAGGTCGAAGAAGCACGACGGTCGTTGGATGGACATCGTAGAGTAACTGTAGCTAGCATCGTTTATATTGACTAAGTTGACAAAGCACTTGGTACGCGTCAACTTAGTAGGCCCACAGGCCAGCCTCCAAAACGGTGCGCCCCAGATGTCAGGGGGAGGAATCATTTTTTCGACGGTTGAAGTAAGAATAATCGAGATTGAAGAAGAAGCACGACATCTGTTGGATGGACATCCAACGGCCACTGCTGCTAGAACCGTGTGTTGACTATAAGTTGACAAAGCCTTGCATACGCGTCAACTTAATTTTTTTAGGGGACGCGTCAACTTAGTAGGCCCGCAAGTGTGTGGTAGAGAACTTATAGCCCATTTGCGATTTGTAAGAATGTACAACCCATTTTGAATTCTAATGGAATTTACTGCAGCCCATTTAAAGTTTGTTAAAGGTAGAACCCATTTTCTAGCTAGGACAATGATTAATAAATTCAACCAACCGTTCAAAACAGAATTCAATAAAATTTTCCACATTTTGATGGGATCTGAAATATTTTTATCCCAAAATTTCTAGTCAGATTAAATACAATTTCAATATAAATTTGTATTACGTAAAAATCCAATGAAACATTGCGCACGCAAAAATTAATTAAATTAAAATTTTCAAAGTTTAAAAATAATATTTTATAAAATAATTACGCGTTTGTTGCATTTTTTATAGTTACTGCCCAGTTTTTACAATTACAAACCATTTATTATTTCTTAAAGCCCATTTTCTTGTTAAGCATAATGCATCCCTCCTAGGAAAGATTTGCAGCCCAGCGGGACGGAGAATAACAAGTTGATCTTGCCTGGGTATTCCTCAAAAAAAAGTACAGATGGGCTAGCTATTTTCAGTTTGAAAAAAATTAATATCTGGGCTGGATATCAGGCCTGGGCTAGACGGGCCACAGCCCGCCCAATTAATACCCTGCTCTCCTTTGAAGAACAATGAGAACATCGCTCAAGAAAAACTCTGCAGTGCTCACACCTCAAAAACACAAATACTGCACGAGCTGCTTGGTCCTAGTTGTCGGCCGCTCCTTGTGCAATTCTCGCATTTATTGAGTACATAGGTTGACAACGGTGTGGGACCATGATGTCAGGAAACCAGGAGGAAGAAAAAAATTATAGTTATATATAATAAGGAGGCACTTGCGTACGTGCGGCTATGGCCCTGGTGGATCGCCACTGTCATCCTCTCCAAGTAAAGTCATCTGCTCATTCCTCATGTCCGTTGACCATGTTGACAACGCGAGACGGCGGCGCTGCGACGAGCGCAACAACTTGAAGGGTGACAGAGAGGGCCTCACGGGCCCTATGCATGGTCTGATACAGCGCAAGCTGCTCCTTTGGGAAGCCAGGATCATAGTGCTACATGTCCGCGATAGCATTGTCGTTCACTTGTTCACCGATGCTCGTTGAGGAGACATAGGTTGCAGCACAGGTCCTCCCGTGCTGGTAGCTCTTCCGCCATTAGGGTGTTGAAGTGCGGCCGCACCTGCTCTATGGTGAACACGGCATGAACTGGCTTGGACAGTGGCACCAGCTCCTGGGCGGAAGCAACGTCCATCGTCTGATTGTCATTGCTCAGCTCGGCGAGCTCGCTGGCGAGCCAGCATGTCTGACTGCTGGGCCGACCCGCTGCCAAGCATGAGTCTGACTGCCCTGGCCCACCCAGACCGCCCCCCTCGCCCGTGCGAGCTTTCCGCCCGAAACGGTCAGCGCCACCCGCCCCGCTTCCTGGTGCAGGCGATTGCTCTGCCTTCAAACGACACAAGTGTCATCCGTCTGTTCGTCTGCCGCCCACATTAATTATACGCGGTTGCCGAGGCGGCTAATCCGGCGGCACACGTCCGTCCCTCCGCCGCCCACCATTGCTATATAAACTGATGCGCCGGCCATAGTCGCAGTCATCCGCCTCCGTTCCCTTTCTCCTGTCCACACCACTACTGCCCACCATGGCTTCCTCGCACTCCAGCGCTCTTTAGGATGGGTGTACGACGGACCACAAGGAGATGGTAGCCATTGCTGCTGACTGGCTGGCCGGCAGGAAGCCGGAGGACGACGACGTCCCAATGGAGAACATGGTAGTCGATGCTCCAGTGCCAACCCCCTGCTCCGCACCATGACCATCGGCGAGGCCCATGCCCAATACATGGACACGGTGAGGCAGAAGTGTCAGGAGCAGTTCCAGGAGGCGCAGTCCGACGCCACCTACAACCACCGTCTCCTCCAGCAGCACCTGCAGGCGGAGGAGCAGATTGTCGTGGTGCGGGCAGAGGAGGAGGCACTGCTCGACTCATACTGCTCCGCCCGCGAGGGCCGCCTCGAGCGCTGGCGGTACCGCATGCGGGTGGCAGAAGCTGCAGCTGCCTACAAAGAAGGCGATGGAGTGGGCAAGGCGCTGTTTGGTGAGACCGAGGACGAGGCAGAGGACAATGCTAGCTCCGACGAGTCCCATCTCCGATGGCGTTGATGAGGCCATGCTCCGCCGAGGCCCCGCGACGCCAACAACGAGGCAGAGGACACTGTCGGCTCCGCCGAGGCCCCACCCCGCCGGCACCGAGGCGGAGGACCTCGACGGCTTCGGCGAGGCCCTACTCCGCCGAGGCCCGGCCGGCCAACAGTGAGGCAGAGGACATCGCCGGTGCAGCCGAGGCCCCACCCTGCCGGCAACGAGGGGGAGGATTTCCCTCGCTCTGTCGAGGTGCCGCCCCACCGGCAACGAGATAGAGGACATTGCTGGCTCCGTAGAGGCCCCGCCCCGCCTCCAATGAGGCCACGCCACAAAGAAAACAAGGAAAAAGTAGAACACGGTAGGTCGCCGCCGCTCGGGTCCAAGTAGGCCACCGCTGCTACCCTCTGGTTGAAGCCAAGCTAGGCGGGTTGACCATTGACAACCGATTAGCTTCTTGGCGGCGACGTGGAGTCGAGGAGCTATGTTGGAGACGGATGCTCCTTTAGTTACTTAACTGCTGGTTCAGTTGGGTCACTGACACGTTGGCCCAACAGGCATCTAGGCCACATGTCAGTTACACAACTGCACCTGCAATTAAGTCATTGAAGCACAGTCCGCTGGAGAAGAAGCTTCTGTTCGGCTTAGCCGGACATAGGTGGGTAGCTTCTGTTAATTAATTATACCTCCAGCGCACCCGTTTTTAGTTGAAGAATGTATGAAATTTAATGAAATCCGGCATGTTTATATGAAATCCGACCGTGTATAAATGAATTTATTTCGATTAGTTCAAATTCTTGTATCATTGGCATTGGATGAACATGCAAAACAAGATGTACTAGCATTATTCCCAAGGTGATCACCTCATTTGCAGCAGTTTCACATGTACTCCATCTGGTCCTTTTAAGTCTGCATACAAGTTTTGTCTACAGTCAAAGTATCTCTACTTCGACCAATCTTATAGAAAAAAGTATGAACATTCACAATGTAAAATCAACTGACTTGAAACAAATCTAATATGCGAAGTAAAAAGGAACAGAGGGAGTACAAAGAGTTTGAGCAGCTTTTTAGTGTTCCTGTATATTGCAATCAAACACACAGGCCTGGCAATTCATAAAGAACATTCAAAACAATCGATGCTTATGCATCTCAGCGATTCACATGTCAGAGCCAGTATTTACTTCACAACTAAAGAATAAATGAAAATCGATCGATGCTGCTGATAGCAAAGGGTGTCCCATTTGAAAATATCAAACGCATGTCTTCTTGCTAACATCAATGAGCAAAATTTGACAAGGTTGTCCCATTCCAAATGGTCAAATGCGTGTTGTTTTGCATACATCAATGAGCAAACACTACTATGAAAAGGGCTATAGCTAATATGCACATTAATGGCGCACCATGTATGTGGTGCGCCACTTCTATATAGCAGTGGCGCACCAGATACAGGTGCGCCATTAATGTCCTCATTACTAATGGCGCACCTGGTGTGTCGTGCGCCATTACTAGTTTTGAAAAAAAGAAAAAAAATTGTTAGCAGTGGCGCACTGTCCACCGGTGCGCCACTACTAACATGTTTTTTTCAAAACTAGTAATGGCACACCACTCACCAGGTGCGCCATTAGTAAGCCTGGTTACTAATGGTGCATTCTTATGTGGTGCGCCATTGGTAACCTGGGAGTAGCTAGATATTTTGGACAGCAACCTACCACACTCACTTTCCCCACTTCATTATATCCACCTCTACCAAGCTTGGTCTCGGCTGCCTCCTCCTCCTCACCTCATTTGCACCATAGATTCACCCAAATTAAGTGGTTAAATTTCGTTTTTTTATAGGTAAGTAAGTGGAAAGCTTTCTTTATGTTCTAGATCTACTTTTTTTCTCCCTCCACAACAACGTACACACTTTTTATGGCCTAGATCTATGTATGTTTGTTGTTGCATATGTTTGTGTTTGCAGGTACTAGTGTTTGAAATGCGATAGTTGCCAATATTTTGCCGGAATGTTGATTCATTTCTGTTTCGGCGAGAATTTGGCACTGTGCATTCTTTTTGGTCCTATTTTTAGGCAAAGTCATGCCAAATTTTTTTCTGGTTCTAAAATATCATTTGCTCTCTCCCTGCAGGCGACCATGGTCCGCATGATGACCGAAGGCATCGTGAATAGGTTTTTGAGCTCCGGGAAGGCCGAGATGCTTCAAAAGAACGAGACGGAGATAAGATGTCCGTGTCGAAGATGCAAGCTGAAGAGCCTTATGGACCCGGATTCCGTATAGGTGCGGGACCACCTGCTCTTGCGTGGTTCCATGGATGGCTATCGGTGGCAAGGTGATGAAGATGATTATGAAGTCGCCCAGGGGGGCAGGCAAGAAATGAAAAAGGGCAGCAAGACAACCGCAGCGAGGGCGGGCGAGAAGACGTAGAATCTCCAGTTCATGATCACGAAGTAGATGCAGTACACAGTCATCATGTAGAAGATGCCGGACATGATGATGAGGAAGGTCAAGACGAAGGGCATGATCATGAAGATGAAGATGCCGGAGCAAACGACGACAGACCATCGATGGGCTGGGTGCAAGACCCTCATATTCAAGAGCTGCTTCTCAAGCAGATGGATAACGCAAGAGCTGCCGCCCGAGAGAAAGCCCAGCTGGATCAACTGGAGATAGACACGGTTACTCCATTGTATGAAGGATGCAGGCCCGAGGATACCCGCCTGAAAGTAACGCTCATGGCTCTAGAGATGAAGGTAAAACACAAAATGACCGACGCATGCTTCGACGAGAACATGTCATTCTGGCACGAACGTCTTCCGAAGGGGAACAACTGCCCGACCAGTTTCGAGGAGGCGAAGAAAATCGTGTGTCCTCTGTATTTACCGCACGTGAAATACCATGTGTGCATGAACAATTGCATCATTTATCGGGACGAGCATGCGAAGTCTACCATATGTCCAGTGTGCGGCGTCACTCGATACAAGAAGAGGAAGAAAGCTCCTCAAAAAGTGGTGTGGTACTTTTCGATCACTCCTCGTCTGCAGCGGTATTTCATGGACCCTAAGCTAGCAAAGCTCCTGCGTTGGCATGCGGATAGGGAGGAGAAGAAGTGAGAAGATGATGGAAATGATCCGGAGATAAATAAAAAAGACAAGATGCTGAGTCACCCTAAGGATGCGAGCCAGTGGCAAGCGTTGAATTTCAAACACCCAGAATTTGGGGATGATCCAAGGAATGTCGTGTTGGGCGCGAGCACCGATGGAGTGAATCCGTTTGGCAGCCATAGAAGCACACATAGCACCTGGCCTGTGTTTGTGTGGATGTACAACCTTCCCCCTTGTTGTGCATGAAGAGGAAGTACATTCACATGAGTATGCTAATTGAAGGGCCGAAACAACCAAGGAACGACATCAATCTGTATCTGGGGCTGCTGAAAGAGGAGCTAGACACGCTATGGAAAATGCCAGCCAATACGTGGGATGCCGAAGAGAAAGAATATTTCCCTATGAGAGTCGCACTGCTCAAGACGGTGCACGACTATCTCGGTTACGGGTATGTCGTGGGGCAGGTGGTCCACGGATTTTCTGGATGCGTTAGGTGCATGGATGACACAACGTATCGCCTGCTAGATAGAGATCACGGGTCTTGGAAAACCTTGATCATGGTACATCGAAGGTGGATTCGCAACGATGACTCATGGAGAAAATGTAAGGATCTGTTGGATGGTGAAACTGAACCCCGAAGACGCCCGCGTACAAGGAGCGGCAAGGAAATAGACGAGCTGTTGAAAAATTGTAAAGATTGCCCACTGCCGGGAAAGAAGCGAAAGGCGCCAGAGCCAGGAAAGAAGCGAAAGGCGCCAGAGCCGCTGCTGAAGGTATGGAAAACGAGGTTTGTCTTTTGGGACTTGCCGTACTGGAAGATCCTCTGTGTGCCTCACAGCCTTGATGTCATGCATATCATGAAGAACGTGTGCGAGAGTCTGCTTGGTACCCTGCTCAACATGCTAGAGAGGACCAAAGATGGACCTAAAGCAAGGGCAGACTTGAAATCAATGGGCAACAGGGAGGAGCTTCATGCTAATGATGATGATGATGATGATGATGATGATGATGATGATGATGATGATGATGATGATGATGATGATGATGATGATGATGATGATGATGATGATGCGAAGGACACGGAAAGTCGTCGCAAAGGAAAAAAAGCCAAGAAGATCGGAAATGACTACCCTCCCGCGTGCTTCACCCTAAGTCGGGAGGAGATCGAGCAGTTTTTCACCGGCCTCGTAGGAGTAAAACTTCCTTACGGTTGCGCGGGGAAGATAAGCAGATACCTAGACTCAGTGAAGAAGAAGTTCAACGGGATGAAGTCTCATGACTGTCACTTGCTGATGCCACAGATACTTCCAGTTGCGATCCGTGGGATCATGGACGCGCACGTCCGTGAAACGCTATTCGGCGTATGCAACTTTTTCGACGTCATCTCTCGGAAGTCGGTTGGCGTGAGGCAACTTAGAAGGCTATAGGAAGAGATCGTGGTGATACTATGCGAGCTTGAGATGTACTTCCCGCCCGCATTCTTCGATGTTATGGTGCATCTGCTGGTCCATATCGTGGAGGATATCATCCAACTCGGGCCGACGTTCCTGCACAGCATGATGTCGTTCGAAAGGATGAATGGTGTCATCAAAGGATACGTTCGCAAAATGTCACGTCCAGAGGGAAGCATAGCCAGGGGCTTTCTGACCAAAGAGTGCATCTCCTACTGCATGAATTGTCTAGGCATCGAGAACCCCGTTGGTGTTCCCGTCAACAGGGACCTCGGCAGGCTCGCTGGATGGGGTCACCGCGATGGTTGCCGCGAAATGCATGTCGACTTCGAGGGTCGACTCGCCGACTTTGAAAGAGCAAACCTAGTCGCACTACAACACATAGACGTGGTCGATCCTTGGGTGGTAGAGCATAAAACCTTTATTGAGAAGATGTACAATGACCGAGGCCAACAGAGGACGGACGGAGATATAATCAAAGAGCACAACTCATGTTTCACGCGTTCGTTCAAGGAGAATCTTCTGTCGTACCCTTTACATGAGGATTCTTCCGCGGAAGAAAAACTCATATTCTCCTTGTCACAGGGCGCCGAGCACAACCTGATGACCTATGAGGCATACGATATCAACGACTACGCATTCTACACCGAGGACAAGGACATGAAGAGAGATGGTTATCACAACTCCGGGGTAACGATGGAATACTACACCGGTAACGACAAGGACAGATACTACTGGAGGATCGAGGAGATCTGGGAGCTGAGCTACGCTGGAGAGAAGGTCCCGATGTTCCGTGTCAGATGGGCCAAGAGCGTCCTAAAAGAAGACCAGTATTTCACCACCATGGTTATACCCGAAGCCAAATCCAAGACCATGGGAGCAAACGTCACCGCGAAAAATGAGCCATGGGTACTGGCTTCCCAAGTGGACCAATGCTTCTTCATTACCAACCCGTCAAAGCCCAGTCGTGTTGTCGTGAGGAGAGGCAAAAGGAAGATCATCAGAATGGATGGAGTCGCCAATGAGCAAGACTTTGACAAGTACGGCGACCCGAAGATGGAACATGACGACGATGATGAAGTGCCATACACCACAAGAAGAAGCAGGACCACCCTACCTAAAGGACGTCCGTTCAAGAGAAGAACTCCATTTGCGTAAAAGAAGGACAAGTAGATTGTGAAAAGATAGCTAGCTAAGATCGATTGTATTTAAATTGTAGTCTTCATTTCTCGATTGTATTTCGACATATGGAAATGACATTTCTTCTGTTCTAGTCCATATGAATATTTATTTATGTTTATTATGGTATTTATGTTTATTATGGTATACCAATTTTTATTTATGTTTATTCTGGTATTGAATTTCTAACTCACAAAAAGTATTGAATTTGTTAATATTTTTTGAACTCATGAATATTTTTAAATTTCATGGGCACTTTTTGAATTCATCAATACTTTTTCAAATTTGATGATATTTTTTCATATTCATAAATGTTTTACCAATTCACAAATGAATGCAACCAAAAATCCAAAAAAAAGTTACTAATGGCGCACCAGGAGAAGGTGCACCATTGCTATCAAGGTACTTATGGCGCACCCCTTGGAGGTGCGCCATTGGTATACCAATTTTTATTTAGGTTTATTCTAGTATTGAATTTCTAACTCACAAAAAGTATTGAATTTGTTAATATTTTCTGAATTCATGAATATTTTTAAATTTCATGGGCACTTTTTGAATTCATGAATATTTTTTCATATTCATAAATGTTTTCTAAAAATTTATTAGATGCAACTAAAAATCCAAAAAAATATTTTCAAATAACAAATTTGATGATATTTTTCACAACCATAAATGTTTTCAAATTTGATCGTCATTTTCTAAAAAATTATTAGATGCAACTAAAAATCCAAAAAAAAGTTAGTAATGGCGCACCAGTGGAAGGTGCGCCATTGCTATCATTGTGTTTATGGCGCACCCCTAGAAGGTGCGCCATTGCTAACCTTCCCCCATCTGTATGCACGTGTGTGCTGTCCATCTCGCTAACCCTCCCTCGCCAGATCCCCCTCGCCCCCCGCGCCCGCTCCACCGCCGCCGACGACCCCCGCACCCGACGACCCCCGCGCCCGCTCCACCGCCGCCGACGACCCCCGCACCCGACGAGCCCCACGCCCGCTCCACCGCCGCCGTCCGCCCGCACCCGCTCTCCTCGCCCTCCCCGGCCCGGCAGTGAGCAGAGCCCAGAAAGCCTCGCTGCCGTCGCCCCTGCCCTCCCCATGAACCCTAGCCGCCCTGCCCTCGAGCGCGAGTCGCAGCCAATCCAGCCACCGGCGGGGTGGTGCGCATCCTCAACACCATCGACCGCGAGCTGCTCAAGCCCTCTACCTCCGTCATGCTGCACCATCAACCGCGAGCTGCTCAAGCCCTCTCCGAGATGTCGACGCCAGCTAGCCCGCTCCCCTCCCTCGGTTGTCACCATCGGCCGCCCTCGGGCCCTCTCCGAGACGCCTTCGCCAGCTAGCCCGCTCCCATAACGGCGCCGGCCGACCGGACGGTCCCCTCCCCTCGTTGGCTCGCCTCCAACCTGCAGGGCGCCCGCGGTCCACACCATCGTTGCCGACCTGCCCTATCAAGTTAGCAAGGTACAATTGATCTTCCCTTCCTGCAATTTTGCTAAGCAACAAATCTGGGAAGATAAAGATTGGTGTTAATTCGTGTTCATGTCAACCATACAATTGAACTTGATGCTTCCTGCTTATATGAATTAGTAAGTACATGAACTATTAACTTGTTTTACAGATACTGTATTTGAGGAATAACTAGTTAGAGCACAGTTTGCTTCCAAAAGGCGATCCTGTGATGTGTAGTTAAGCATGACTAGGAAATTGTGTGTGCTTGAAAGCATCCGTATAAATCCTCATGGATCATATCCTTTAGTTTATCACAAACCACACAAAAACGAAGCCTTGAAAGTTGTCAACCACTAGTTCAAGCTACTCCATTAATACATATAACGACTTCAGTTTGACCCAAAATTAGCACAATGTTTAGTTGCATTTCATACATAAAAACTACTGGAATTTATTTATTTTCTGACAAACATAACTGTCATTCAGAACAACACAACTCTGATTTTTTGATAGGTTGTGTGAGTAAAACACAATTTTACATTTTATAGTTGACAATCATCATGTTTGAGCAGTGAACATGACATGTTAATTTCATATATGATGTTGTTTACACATTTCAGATATGACATTGTTTGGACATTTTTAAAATCCAGTGCTTGTCTATCTGCTGTTTGGATTAAGAATTATGAATAGCACATCCTAGGACATGAATTAGAATTATGAACAGGACATCCTAGGACCTAGGACATGACTAAACCATTTCTGAGTAAATTTCCAACAAATACACAATAAATTTGTGCTGCTTTGTGCTGCAAAGTTTGTGGTCACGAGTAGGAGTAGATGAACATTTTGTGGTTCTGCTAGGACTTGCTCCAGATTTTTTAACCCTAGGATTTCTTTTCTTTTAGTTCTTTTCTTATAGAAAATTTACTGAAAATTCAGAAACTTGGAGTAACCTGTGGACTGTACTTTTGTGATCTCCTACTCCTGAATCTTACTACTACAAGCACAAGCAGTACAAATAAGACTAGAATTTACTCTGAATTTTGACAGTAAGAAGAAGAATGAAAATGCAAGGAGTAAATAAGAATAAGAATTTTTCTTATGATATGATGATGAGGCAAATCACTAGCAGACAACTGCCAAGAATGCAGGACTATTTTACTCTGCCTAAGAATATGCATGTCTTGTTTTCTGGTTATGGATATTGTATATTACTGCATATCTTGTTTTTTATAATATAATGCTTACCAAAGGTTGCAATATTTTGCTGTTACCATTGTTCTTTGAGCATAATTCTTTTTCATTTCCTACTATCCTTATTCTAATTCTTTTAAATTGCTATGTTGTGTGTAATAGAATTAGATCTTGGATCTGCTAGTGGACTTTGGGAGTTTGTTTACCTGGCACCATTCAGTCAAGTAGCCATTCATGTGAACTTTTATTTTGTCCATATGAAAGCAGAGGACCATATGGTTTGTGGCCTTTTCATGCATCATTTACACTGTGAATCCAACACCAGTGGTGCTGCTTTGTTTCTATGATCACATTGTGGTGCCTGGCACATTTGTCCCATCACGTCGTTGCCCCTTACTCCTGAAATGTTGATTAATTTCCGTTTTGGTTGAGATTGGTGCACTCCTAGGTCAAGAAAATTAGCAAAGGCCATGCCCAATTTTCTTGACCTAGAAGGTGCCCGATTCTCAACCGAAACAAAAATTAATCAGCATGTATCTTGACATCAACCAATAGTAGTGATCTAGTGCTTTAGTGGTTGGATTAGTTTAGTATTTTTTTCACACACTGAGACACCCTTGCTTGCCATGTGTGTGAGAGACATAGTGAGAGGAGACAAGAAGAAGGGGGATAGGAAGATGTTCCCTGCTCATCAAAGCTAACCATCTCCCCCTTTTCACCCCTTTTCCTCTGTCTTTTGTGGGTTGCAAGGAAGCTACTAGTTCCATCCCAAAACACCTAGCAACAACACACTAACAGGTTCCATCCCAAAACACCTAGGCAATATCATAAACATCTCTCAATTGTTCCTTGACAATAACCAACTTTTTGGCGACATTCCTCGAGAATTAGGTTATTTGGTCAACTTAGAGATCTTGTTCCTTGACAATAACCAACTTTTTGACCAAACTTTTTTCCTATTTAGAGAGAACATGGCCCAGAACGATGAGGCCGGCAGTTCGGGCAAGCAATTCTGGGAGCTGTCCCAGGAGATGGAGGAAGAACCTCACCGCTATGAGGACGCCATAGAAGACACCGATCCCAACTACACAACCCCTCTTAGCGTCAGGGATGACACCACTGATGGTGCCGCCGAGGGTGCCACCACAGATGATGGCAGCGCATGCACAGATGGCAGCCAACCGAAGAGGCAACGGAAGGACCGGCACCCGAACGTGCTCGGCACCGTCAAGGAGGAATTTATTGAAGTGTCCTCCGGTGGGCATCCAACGACGCCCAAAGAATTAGTCAAGAGGTACGTGGGACAGCTTGGGTGCATTCTCCAGAGCACCATCTCGATCAACACCGAGAACCTAAGGCATCATGACTGAGGGAATTTACGCAACCTCCTCTTCACGAAGCTGCACAAACGATACAAGTTCCCCGGTGACTTCGCAAACACACGCCTCTCAGGGAATAAAGTGAACAGTGCTGCCCTCACAAAGATGAGCACGACCCTGGCTACTTGGAGAGTCGTGTTGAAGAGAAGGATTGAAAAAGGTGATAGTTATGAGAAGATCAAGGAGACAAATCCTTCGATCAGCAAAGCTGACTACCTGGAGTTCAAGATCAAGTGCGAGAGCAACACAATTGCGGAATCAAGTCAGTGGGGGAAAGATGTGCAGGACTTGAACTTAGGGGTCCAAAAACTCGGTCCCGGCGGTTACAGAGTGGCGGAACCTATATGGGACAAGGAGGACGCGAAGCGTGCCGAGCAAGGCCTACCGCCCCTCTTCGATAAATACCGCGGCAAGCAGACCAAGAACTATGTCAGGGCCCGATAAAAGATTGACCCGGTAACAAAGGAGCTTACCACGGATTCGGCCGCTTGAGCTTGTTCTGGTAAGGAATACCCCCCCCCCCCCCCCCCGCGTAATTAGCTCCATATGGTTGTATTCTAATTAATGAAGCCAAATTTCTAAATGGTTCATGTTCCTTCCGCAGGACACTGAAAGCAGTAGCGCGGGGTTGTCTAAGAGCTCCCCTTGGGACACCACTTTAAATAGGGTGTTGAACGTAATGAAACACAAGGATAAGCTCAGTAAGCCGTCGTCAGCTAGTCGTGTGGCCGGCAAAGGCTTGTCCACGAAATGGTTAATACTATACCGCTGGGCGAAAGGAGAGAAAGACCAGCTCGGAAAGCCAGGAGCGCGAGGTTCAAGAACTGAAGGCACAAGTGGCACAGATTCCGGAGATAGTCGAAGAGCAAGTGCGAGACCAACTGTGAGCGACGATCACCGCCATTGTGCCTGCCTTGATTGAGGGGCTGCAGGCGTGGATTGCGGGCGGCCAACAGGGGCCCCCTGATTCCTAGTTTCACGGGCAGCAACTCGCACAACGCGCCGGCGGCGCCATTGGTGTCTCCGGCGGAGGCGGCATTGGTGTCTTCGGTGTCGGCGCCGGCATTGGAGCTTAATGCACCCGGGTGTGGGAAGAATACGCCGGCCGGCACCTCGGCAGCAAGCGGCCCCTCCGTCACTTGCACGCCCGCCGTTGGCGGTGCCTCGACATTAGCCGAGCTCGACACCATCACGGTAACTAATTAAGCCTCTCGGCCGATGACTTCATCTCCTTGCCTTTGACTGGGCATCCATGACGCCCTACATGTTTTCGCAGGGCGCCGCCAACGTTCCATGCACTCTCCTGCACTTCGTGGATGACAAGTTGATCGATGTCTCCAAGGCCAGAATCGTTCAACCGGGCAGCCGCGTGTTCCACGGTAATCCGATGCCACCCACCATGTATAGGGTTCAACTGGTTCGGGTGCTGCGGGGCTTCGACGTCTTATTACCTCCGTATCGACACCCTGGGCCGACGAAGATGATGTGATGACCCTCAACGCCTGCATAAGCTGGCCCATGCTTTGGTCGAAGTCCCAGATTCGTTTGGGGGCGGGGGACACCACCCCATAGACAACACCGCCAGTCATGTCGGCGCCAAGCCATGGCAAGACCGCCGCAACTCTACCACCGTCGGCTAATTCTGACATGCATATGGCACAGGATCCGGACGACGACAACGATACATTTACCAACGTCGATAAGTACTTCAACGAACATGGGTACGATGACGAATTCTTGGGGCCTCCTTCTCAAGAACCCAACCCTGCAAAAGACGATCACAATCTAGCTGGTACCACGGAGAAACCCAATTGCAATAGGCATCATCTGGCATTCAGTTCTCAGGAGACGCCTCCAGCTGCCGCCTTCACCGAGCCTCAGATAGCCGAGGTGCAAAATATTATCAACCCCAACACACTCAGGAAGGTGGTCTCTAAGCAGAATTCGATCCCATTACAACAGAAGAAGCAGAAGGGACGGAAAAGAAAGAATAACAAGGGTGCGAGCCAGCCGACACCGAGTACGATCCGTGCTCAAGACGGGCCACCTTCACCTAAGGATATCTCGAGGAGGGTGCATGTGGCGGGTAGGACGATGCTACCGACTAATGCTTCAACCGGTGCTATGCGGAGTCTGCATGACAGTGTTCTTTCTTTGGAGAAGTGGCGTCTCTCTGAGAATGATGTGGCATACCCGGTTTTCATGGCCAAGGTGCCAGAGGGCAAGGGCTTTGTCGATAGCGCCATCGGGGGTATGATCGTCCTGCGGTTGGATGACATCTTCGCTATGTTTAACCTTCATCCGCTGCACTACACCTTCGTTCGGCTATTTCCTCTGAGTATGGAGATGCGGATCCTTAGAGACAAGACCCTGGACATCGTGATAGTCGACCCCTTCTACATGCGTACCAAGATCTTGGGCAGCGCTGGGGACCGGCAAGTCGCGAAGGCGTCATTCTGGTGAACCCAGGTAAGGATAACTTCCTCGTGCCTTACCTTCCCGAGTAAGTCATCCCCTCGACACCTCGTAACATATGATTTCTTAGATTTCGATCGGTCTTTTTTTTTCTAACATTCCATGTTTTGTGAAGTGACACACATTGCACACTCATCCTCTTAAGCCCGAACTATTCCATGGCCACGTATTTCGACTCGGACCGTCAGTCGAAGAAACACTACACAAATATCAAGAAAGTTCATGATGATGTTCTCCCCGGCTACGCCAAATCTGGAGGCACCTTCAGGAGGCCAATTTTTAGGTACGGCAAGAACGTGTTCACCCATGTAACGACGTTCCCCTGCATCAAGTAGCCGCCTGGCGGTCAGAAGGATGCCTACTACGCCCTCCATCACATGCGGGCGATCGTACGGGACCATAATCACCCTCTGCTACCAAATAGTCTCAAAGATTGGGCCGCACGCTTGTCGGCAATCCGGGACGCGGACCTCAGACAAGAATTCTTTCTCATCCAGTCAGAGTTTGCGGAAATCATCCATCAAGATGTCCTTTGTACCTAGGGGCAGTTCTACCTCAAATATCAACCATACAACAGTGAAATAGAAACAACGCTACAAATGCAGGCTGACAACGACCGCACATTCATGACCATCACGAAAGACGGCGGCTTCATCCATGCTCCGGTCCCTGAGTCGAGTCGAAAGTAGTGATGCTATGTAGTTCTGAAATATCGATTAGCTCATGTTGTAATTAAACCTTAATGAACTTGTATGTCTCTTTGGTTTGGACAGTCGTTCAACTTATATGTAATCAATGCTATTTATTAGTAGGACCATGAATCGTGCTACTAATGTGTTGCTTTTCTCTTCCGATCCTTTTGTTGCATACTTACATATTGCTTATGTATTGTTTGTGAATTGCTACTAACATTTTGTTTGTCTAATGCATAGAGATGCTGTCGTATGTCGTGTACAAGGGTAAGGTTCCCGGAGTCTACGATGACTGAGAGGAGTGTCGGAGACAGGCTCACCATTTCAGCGGTAACAGTTACAAAGGGTACACCACTAGGGCGGAGGCGGAAGCTAGATACGCGCGCTATCTAGTGGGAGAGAGGAGGGAGCAGAGGAGGAATCGGATGAAGACCAGTTTCATCGCGATGATGCTCATCGTGACCGCAACTCTCTTCTATGTGATGGTAGTTTAGATATCGACTTGTAATGTGAAGACAAACTCGCTACTCGCAGTCTCAAGACTTGTAATGTTCTAACTTCGTTCGGTATTTTGAATTCGGAGACTAATATGATGAATTCTATTCGGAGACTAATCTTCTATTGTATTCGATAAATCTGTTGTTTATATGTTGTGCTGTTTATATTCTGTGTTGTAATGTATTCTGTAACCTGTGCAAATATCAGAAAAGCAAAAAAAATTCCTAACATTCATAGTAGTGGCGCACCTTCTTGAGCATTAGTGACGCACCAGGGCTAAATACCAGTGGCGCATTATGGGGCATAGTAATGGCGCACTTGGGGGCATACGTGAAGGTAAATATGGCCCCGTAGGAGGCATAGTAATGGCGCACCGTTGGACATAGTAATGGCGCACTGCCATGTGCGCCACTATTATCTGGTATACTAATGGCGCACCAGGGGTGCGCCATTAGTACTTGTTACTAGTGGCGTGATGATAGTGGCGCACCTATAGTGCGCCATTAATGGCCAAAATAGGTGCGCATTAATAGGCCTTTTCCTAGTAGTGAAACTTTGACAAGGTTTTCTCATTCCAAAATATCAAATGCCTACGATTGTGGAATGGGCAGGGTTTGCCATCAGTTCAGACATTGACATGGCACCTCGTGCTAAATAAACCAGCTATTCTTTTGGTGCAGTTCCATCAAAATCAACCAAATTTGTTTGTAGCTTGTATGATTTCGCCTTTACATGTTGCAACGCCTTGAACATATCAGCATCTCCTTTATTGTGGTGGAAATGAATGATTCAATGTATTAATGAACATTTTGTGCAGTTCCCATTGAAATCAAGATGAGCACCCATGTTTGCACAAATACAAAAAAAGTGATTAGTATAAAGCAAACTGTACTATGAATTGACAGTTTAAACAGGCACCTACATGGTCCATGTAGAGCACACTTTAAAAAAGATGGAACTCACCGGAAAGAATCCTAGAACAACATTGTACTCATCATAGCAAAAAAGATGGAGATCTATCAGTCCTTCTGAGCTGAAGTTAGTTTGGTCTTGTGGGGAGTAATGTAACCATCCTTCAACTGCTCCTTCCGATGAGAAGATATATAGGGCTTCTTCATCCTGGCATAATCGGAACTAGTCACTTCATGTACTCCATATTCTTCTTTAGAGGAGGAGGATCCTGTTGTGCAATGACAAGAGGACAAGTAAATGCTAGCATCCCTATTTTCTCAAAAAAAAGGAAAGGAAATATTTAAAACAGCATTGATGAAGCACTTCTCAAGGACAATACCACTTTCTCATGACTGTATCTAAATAGTAGAACAACACCAATAGAGATGACAAAGCTCAATCATATGGATGAAATCCGTGGGCGAGTACCAACCTTTGCCAGGAGGCTTATTGTGTAGAGCATATAGATCAAGCACTTCTCCGGAACCATCTGTTGTTATCTACTGTGGTTGCCATGCTTACTATATACTCCTCAATTAGTTTAATGTTTCCAACATCTTCTTGTGCAGTTCGACTAAAATATATGGTATCTTCAAAGAAGATCCCTGTTTGCACAAGTAGAGATAATTACATATTACATTAAGAGTGGCATCAAATCAGTGGCAAAACAATTCCTCGTTCCAGCCATAGTAATAAATTAAGATGCAAAACTATATCATTACTTATGTCATCACACTTCTAGTGCTTCATTACAGCACCTTGAGTTGATTTTTGTTTTTCTTCCACTTGTTCTTCCCCTTCATCACTTGGTTCAATAACAAACAAGCTTCGCCTTCAATGTAAGATTTGGCATGTCAATTAGGGAGCACAAGTATACCACCAAACAATGACATTAATTTTCTGATGAAAGTGGCAAAATAAAGGCCAACAATTGTGAAATATCCTTATCTTACCTCAATGGGATATTACGGTGCACATACAGATTGGAAGTCTTGTCTCCATTTGTGGAGTTCACAAAAATCAAGCAACATTACCGTACAGTAGTAAAACATATGAAAGCACACTGCATAATCATGTGAAAGAAGGCTAGTACTAACCTCTCATGACGCGGAATTCAAACAACTCACAAGAAGAAGATCTGAACCAAATTTGCCAACACGGATAGGAAGTAAGATCACCTCTTGTGCAGTTCCACTAAGATCAAGAAATCAAGCAATGTTGTCTGTGTGACATTATGGTTGAACTGCACAAAAGACTCTTAAAACAAAAGTGTTTTGTGCAGTGCAACAAAACGTCACAATAGCAATGAGGTGAAGTAGATAAACTTGTTTACACAGAGGTGCAAAGGAAACAACTAGTGATCAATAACGGTGGATGACACAGAAGCCAACAAAAAGAAGCATCTAACTTATCTAAATGGGAAAGAAAGCAAGACAGTAGCATTTGTCAAACGGTGGCATTGATTCATATTAACAGAGAGAGATTATATTAACAATAAAATTCGTTAAACATGTAATTTGCTTTTAACTGTGGCATTGCATCAATTTTCCAGCAGCATTATTAGAGGGTGGTTGGTTATAGGGACTTTTTGGTGTAGGGACAAAAAAAGGCCCTTTCAGTCCCATCTAAACCAAACATGAGGGACTTTTAGGGACTAAAAGTGGGCATTTGGGACTAAAGAAAGAGGACCCCGAGGGAAAGTCTTTTTGGGACTTTTTCCAATAGTTTCCCTGCCCTGCATCGCACCTTATCTCTATTAGTTCATTACTAGGGGTAGCATGGTAATTTAGCATGTCATTTAATAAACTCTAGTCCATGTTTAGTCCCTGGAACCAAGCAGGTAGGGACTAGGGACTTTTTAGTTGGGACAAAAACAAGTCCTAGGACTTTTTAATCAAATAGGGCCTTAGATCCCCCTAGGCGACCCTTCAGCGACCACCGCTGGTGGCCACTCCGGCCCCGGCGGCCACCTCCCCTCCCTCCGGCTGCCACTCCGGTGCCGGGGGCCACCTCCCTCCCTCCGGCTGCCACTCCGGAGCCGGGGGCCACCTCCCTCCCTCCGGCTGCCACTCCGGAGCCGGGGGCCACCTTCCCTCTGCCTTTTTTCTCTGGTTTTTCTTGGGAAGTGCTGAGCCTAAGATGGCCATGGATCCTCCTTTTCTCAACTTTGCTCGAGGTAAAGATTTCCAGCTATCCATGAGGCAAAAGTTTGGTCACCCTGTCGTTTTTTCGCCTGGTTTTCGTCAACGTGAATTCTCCTTGGTGGTTTCCTTCTGCCAGGCTCGTTTTCGGTTGGATTGTCACACGGTTAGCATCATGTTGCAATTTTGCTCTGGTGGTTATCCTCAAGGTTTCCGTGTGCTTCATCTTAAAGAAAGAACGTTCAAATTTTCTGTTGCCTCAAAAGCAGTGGGTTTTGAGATCTATAACCATGGCCGGATAGTTGAGAAGGATTTTGAGCTAGTTTTCAATCTTTGGGGTTTTGGTGGACCTAACTGGTTACGTGAAGAACAGCTCTTTTACCGCGAGGATGACGCTTCCTGGACTAGAGTTGTCAATGGATCGCGTCCCCGTGCTGTCGCCGGCAGAGTCTCCGGCGAGCAATCCCGGCAATCAGTTTTTGCTCGATTAGCGGATATTCCGACCACCAGCAATAATGTGGTCACTGGCGTTAATGTGCCCTCAATGCCCACTTTTATTACCTCAGGAGAGGATCACGCAGCGACTACTGCGGGCGGGAATGTGGGTCGTTCAAATGCTTCGGTCCAGTGCTATGCTTGTGGCAAGCTAGGCCACTTTGCTCGGGAATGCCGTGACACTCGCCTCCCTGGGCTTTATTCCTCGCTCAGGTTTGCAACCTTCCCTGGCCCACCGGAGGAGGCCTGGGACCAGGATGCGGTGCAAGACTGGTTCAAGTCCGTTGGCCTGGCCCCCGACCCTTAACGAGTTTCCTCTTCTCACGAGCTATGTTTGGGATCTTTTCCTAATTTCCAGCCTCGTCCTACTCTTGCCTCCTCAACTTCTAAACTCTGCGCCTCTGTTTCAGAACTCTGCCCAATTTCCGCCACCTCCTCTTTGAGCTTGTCTGCGCCGGCGAGCGCTGCAGCTCCGATGGCCAATATCCCGATTGACCCGCGTCCGTTTGTGCCCCATGGCTTCGATATTAAGCATATCCCTGGCCACAATGGTGTGGCTCGGGTGGTGCTGCCGCAGCGTCCCCGTCGTCACGAAGATTGGGCCATTGCGACCATCCATCCGCTCCCTGATGATGCTCCGTTCAACAATGTAAGAGATGTTCTTGAAGATTTTATTGTTGAGCATAGGCAGTTAGGCTTGAGGGACGTCCAGCGGTGCCTCACAAGGGTTAGAGACAAGGATAAACTGGTGCTAGATAGTCCCCGCGAATTTGGGGATGTGTTCATTACCTTTGTCAAGCATGATGAGGGCAGCAATCACAGGAGGGTTCTTTTCAATCGCACTGTTTGGTTGCTTCTGACGGGCGTTCCTTTCGATTTCCGCAATACTAAAGATTTAGCTTACGCTGTCAGTAAGTTTGGCCGCATGATTTCCTGGGACAAGGAGGATGATCATATGGGCCGTACTGTGGTCAAGGCCCAAGTTATGAATCTAGATATCATTCCTAAGAGTTTGCGCTGGTCGGAAGGTGATGAGTTTGAGGAAGATGGCTGGTCCTCCTCCATTGAAGTGCTGGCAAGTGAGCTTCTTGGTGGCGGCCCTGAAGATGAGGACCCTATTCCTCCTGCAAATGTGGACCCACATCCTCTCCCTGAAGATGCTGAGCAGGCTCATATTTTTCATGAAAATGCTGCCAACATTAATGCTATGGAGGCTCAGGTTGCAGAGAACTGGGATAACTGGGAAGAGATTCAGCAGAATGAGCAGAATGATGCACTTGAGAATCTCTTGGATGTTGTACGGCAGGAGGAATTGGCTTGGGCAGATGGAGAAGAGTTGCACCCTGCTCCAAGTAACAGCAACTTATCTTCTGACATGTCTTTCTCTGAGGGTGACAATTCAAATATGATTTTGGCACCTGTTACAGTGGAGGTTTTCCACCCAAGGGAGGCAGTACTTGCTATCCCTCCTCCCCCTGTCTTGGTGATTGCTAATGGTCTGCAGAACATCATTCAAGCTTACCAATCAGATGATGAGGAACCTCCTCTATTGCAAGAGAACTTCCAGATTGCTGCATTAGTTGAGGCTGTTTTGCCTGATCAAGCTCAGGTTGCTGCAGAGCAAATGCAACTTGTTTCCTCCAACAATGATGGAGCTCATGCGATTGATGATGCTCTTGCTTCTTCTCATTTGGAGCCTGCTCAACCTGTTATGCTGGAAGTTGCACTGGAGACTCCATTGGGCCCTGATCAACCTTTGGCATCTGTGGGTCAAGCTAACCTTTCAGTTAGTCCTACACCTGAAGTTGTGGCTAGCCCTGAGCATGTCAATACTTCCAGGGGCAATCTGCAGTTAGTGGAGCACATGAGGACTTTCAGTCTGGGTTACCAGGTAAATGGGCTACTCAAATTAATGAGCATTTTAGCATGGCACCTTCTCTACTTGGCTTAAAACGTATTCAGATGGCTGCTACTGCTTCTAATGCCTCTTCTGTCTCTGAAGAATGCATGCACCTGTGGAAACATCATTTTAAGGACCAATCTTTGGGAAGCAGGAGCTCCTTTTCAGTCAGCATTCCTGTAAGTTGGTTTAATTTCATTGTTCACTTGCTTCTGTCCCCTGACAAGTTTGATTGGACTGTCACTATGCTAAAATCTGGAATGTGGGAACTATTCACTGCTGTGGAAAATATGGATCAAGCTTTTTTGTTTCATGTACCTGACAAGTGTCCCACCTCTCATGCTCCAATGTGTCAGGCCATGGAGGCTGGGGGCAAGGGAAAGGAAAATATTGGTGGGGCAGCCAATATGCAGGATGAGGAGTCCCAGGCCTTGTTGCAGCCTTTTGGTCAAGATAATTTGAGTAAGAGAAGAAGTGGAAAGACTCCACTAGTGGAAACCGAGGTAAGGAGGAGTGACAGAATTAAGAATGATAATGCTGGCTTCAAGAGGAATTCCTGCTCTAATAATAATTGTTTGCCTTGCAATGATGTCCCTCCCACCATACAAAAATCAATTGTTAAAAACCTCACTACCTCTTTTTGTAAGGTTGCTGAGGGGGAGCTGGAGGACAAGCTGGCCAAGAAGCCCAAGAGAAGGCAAGAGGTTGATTTGGACAAGGTGCCCTTGGCCAAAGGAGAAGAACACACCTCCAACCATTCATGATGTTTAACACCTCTTGTGGGAGTGTTGTGGGGTGGGTGTGTGTTTGTGCCTTCATTCCTAGTTTGAGGCTGCTTTTGATTGTTGTAAGACTTGGGTATTGGAACTCTATAACCTCTATGGACCTGGTGTTATGTTGCCCTATTAATACCTCCTTGCTATATGAGTGGCTGCATTACTGGTTATGTGTCTGGCTGTGGATTTGGATTTTGCTTAAACTTACTGTATGTATGCAAAATCAAGTGCTGGTACTTGATCCCTGGTACAAAAAAATTAGATGTTTCCATGAATAACACAAACATAAGCTGGAATATTCTCAACTGGAACATTAGAGGTATAAACTCTGAGGAAAAATGGTTGGCCCTGAGGCAAAAAATTAATGAAAGTGACTGCAACATCTTATGCCTTCAAGAAACCAAGAGGGAAAATTTTGACACAGCTTTCTTAAAAAATTTCTGCCCTGCCAGACTTAATAAATTTGCTTTCTTACCCTCTGTTGGAGCTTCTGGGGGTCTCCTTGTGGTTTGGAATGGCTCTCAATTCTCTGGAGAGGTTATTGCACAAAACAGGTTTTCTCTTTCTGTGCAGTTTACCAGTCTTCTCTCTAACCAGTCTTGGATTATCTCTAACATTTATGGGCCCTGTGATCCACAAGACAAATTGGAGTTTATTAACTGGTTCTCAAACATTCACATGCCTGATACTGTGGACTGGATCCTAATGGGAGATTTCAATCTTATGAGAGCACCATCTGACAGGAACAGACCTGGGGTAGATGTTAATGATATGCTCTTGTTCAATGAGGCTATAAGTAATCAAGGCTTAATTGAATTACCTTTGCATGGCAGAAAGTTTAGTTGGAGCAACATGCAGCATGATCCTCTGTTGGTCAAATTGGATTGGTTTTTCACTTCTGCCTCCTGGATGACTACTTTCCCAAACACAATGGTGCTACCCCTTGCAAAGCCTATTTCAGATCATCTGCCATGTGTAATTAAAGTTGGTACTTCCATTCCAAAGGCTAAAGTCTTCAGATTTGAAAACTACTGGCTCCAACATTCAGATTTTAAACAGATAGTGGCAAATGCTTGGAATATCCCAATGGGCAATCTAGATGCTGTCAAAACCCTGAATGCTAAGTTCAAAAACTTAAGAAGAGCTTTGAAGTTGTGGGCAAAAACCTTATCATGTCTGAACCATACTATACATCGAACAATCTCACATTTTATTTGAATTTGTGATAATGTGTGGCGTTTGCAGCTTACAACTAAAGATCGAACAATCTAAACAATACTATATATCAAATAATCTCACATTTTATTTGAATTTGTGGTAATGTGTGGCGTTTGCAACTCACATCTAAATACTTGTAGGCGTAGGGGGAGGGGCACCATACATTATGTGATAAACACATTATATATATATATGAGACATGGATGAGATTATGAAGATCTATCTAGAGCTTGAAATGTACTGTGATTTGAAATCAACATAAAGCGGATTCAAAAAATCGAGTTTGAGTTCATATAGTACACATAGTTCATATCTAACTCGATAGTAATCATGTCGTGTGTTGTGAAGATAATACACAAACGATGGTTTAACTTGACAATAATGTGATTGTAGATCTTATTAAAATAGAGAAACGAATTCAAATGGTTTGATTTCACAACAATCATTATTGTAGATCTTATTCAAATAGAGAAACGAATCCAAATTTAGTTCATATTGAAGCGGTAGCATATACATTTGGAATGCACTAAAACGTTCATTTGAGTAGTAGGTTGCATGCACTATACACGTAGCCAAATATTTTAGTTGAACATAACATGAATTCAAAGTTTTGAATGGCATTTGCAGTGCGAATTGATTTGGTACAGTACACGTGACTAAGACTCTCTTGTGTGGTGTGAATTGATTTCTTTTTGTTTTTTCGTCGACGGAAGTGTGAATTGATTTGGTACAGTACACGTTAGGCTTGTCCAGAAATTTCAACCCGTGCCTTGTTACCCCGACATATTTAAGATATATCTGTGTCTTGTTGTGCTCCGAAAACTCCCTCCATATCAACCCGCGCCTTGCTATCCCAAAATTACAATGCTTGCGAAAACTCCCACCTCCTGCGAAATCCCAACATGCGAAATGCCCGTTATACCCCTGAACCTAAAGAACCGCCTAGCTTAAATCGGTGGGGGTACTTTCGTAACTTACCCCACAGTTCCGACAAGCGCGTCCCTAAGCCATGGTTCCCCACTCCCATCCCATCAGCCCACCCATTAGTACATCGAGGCCGCGAAAACTCGCGAAGCACCACACCCTCCTCCGTCCGCCACCCAGCCGGAGCCTCTTCCCCGACGACATTGTCCACAGCAACACCTCGACGTCCCTCATCCATCGTACCTGATGAGGACCCATCATCGATCTCGTTGTCCCACCGGTTCAGCTACCCCGTCCAACACCTCCAAGGAGATGCCCTGATGTTTCCCTTGTCTTTCTCGCCACCTCCATTCCCACACCGCCATCTTCACCTGCACCATCGGAAGAGCGGCATCATCACCGTTTCCTTGGATGAAGCTGAGGCTTAATCGGCGCCACCAACGAGGTTGTACACTAATCGCTGCATTTTCTTCTTGATTCGATCTCACGGTGCTGCCGGCGCTCGGTCCCGAGCCGACATGGCGTGGCACCATCCACGGCGGTGTCGCCGGCCACTTCCTCCACGGCATCGCTCCATCGGCGGTGACGTCCACATCAGTAGAAGTTGTTGCTGCTTTAGCTCTCGCTCGCACTGCTGCTCTACTCTTGCTCTCGGTCCCCTGCATGGTCTTCTCTTGCTCTTGCTCGCCCTGCTGCTCTCGCTCTTGCTCTTGCTTGCGAAGTTGCTCTGATTTGGCTACACTTCAGTCGACTGAATCGACTTTTGGGTCAGTCAATTTTAGGGGGTGGGGGGCTCGCCGAAGTTAAGGAAGAACCAGCTGCAGCGGGGAGCGGGGCTCGCCGGAGAGGTACCCTACTATCTATCTTAGGATTCAGGGTGGGGGCGGTGTTCACCGATGGTGGTGGGGCGATGGCGTGGGGATTGCCGAAGAAAAAGCTCGGCAGGGGGGCCTAGAGGGATGGCCGGGGCGGCGGCGGACCGATGGTGGGGAATGGTTTTGGGGCGGGCGGGGCGGCGTACCATCGGTCGCGGGCCGCGGCGGGCGGCGGTTTGGCCGGTGGTGGTTGGCAGCTCAGGGGAGTGGAGGTTGAAGATGAACTGCATGCCCTTGATTTGGAATCGAACGGCTGGGAAATTGACTCGCCAGAGATGAAGAAGTCAGCCGACTGACGTGTAGCCTCACCCTGATGCTGCTACACGACCAACTGCCCCGGCTCTCGCACATGTTGCTTCTATTGCTTTTCTGCTACTAGTGCATTCAGTTTTGACAGTAAAATTCAATTTCGACAGCAAAATTCAGTTTTGGCAGTTAGGTTCAGTTTCGACAGTTAAATTCAGTTTCGACAGTTAAGTTCAGAGATGAGAGGTTGATGTATTTGACATCTAGCACTTTGTGGTTATGTATTTTACATCATCTATTGGAGATGCTATTAGAATTCCACTCAGGTTAACATTGTCTCTCTTGTCCTGCTTTAGCCTCGGCGTCGTACAACTCACCCGAGCTGCTCCAACGACGAAACCCTCCATCACAGCAGAGCAGTACACCGGGCTCCATCTCCAGACGCCTAAGATCTTCTTCCCCTCCTCCGACAGCCAAGTCAGCCGGAGCATCCTCACCGACCAACCCAATCACACTAAGATTGACATGGTTTCGCCAAAGAGGTTGTACACTTGTTGCATATCTTTTTTACTCTATATGTTCTATATATTGTCCCCTGAGCACACGTAGTAACGTGAAATACGATTATTTTATCCTACTATATGACAAGCAGTGAGGTACCAGGCAACTTAGTTATCCGTGATGGACTCTCTTGAACGCCATCATTATTTATCTCTACGATTTTGAGTTGTGCATTTTGTCGGATCACGGGTTCCGGAAGAACCCTTAAGGTTCGAACACTAGGGTGCGCGCGAAGATTTCCTCCCTACCGATCCACGTCCTAACTGGCTAAGATCTCAAGAACGAACTCACAAACTCACAACACAAGGGACACAAGATTTATAATGGTTTAGGCCACCGTTGTGGTGTAATACCTACTCTAGTGTGGTGGTGGTGGATTGCCTCTTGGGCTGATGATGAACAGTACAAGGGGAAGAACAGCCTCCTGAGGTTGAGGTGATCTTGTGCTTGACGAACTTGTGTGGGTGAGGATTACTCAAGATCAGATCCCTCCTACTATGGTGGCTAGTCCTATTTATAGAGGCCCTGGTCCTCTCCCCAAATATTGAGCGGGAAGGGAGCCAACAACGGCCAATTTGAAAGGGGACAACTAGTACAACTTATACTGACAAGAGTAGTCTTCGCCTACAAAAGGCTCTGGTGGTGACGCCGCCTTGGGCTCCATGGTGACCTCCGTCTTGCCATCCTGCTGGTCTTGGTCTCGTTGCACTGATATGGAAACCTTTGCTGGATGTATTGGTACTCCGCGCCTACGCTTGCCTCCTTAGCACCAAAGAGGAAACCAGGACGCTACGCGCGCTGGCGCCCGCTTGGTCTCGATCGTCATGGCTCACGGCACGAGAACCTCGTGAGGTTTGTCCTGCCTTGATCTCTCTGCCCCTCGCGAGCCTGCCTGGCGAGGACGTTCCTGAGGAGGTCTTGCGCCGTCCGCCTTGCGAGGCTTGGCTCCTCGCGAGGGTCTTGAATGCCTTGCTGATGAAGATGGGCCACACAAGCCTGCTGGCAGAGCCACGCCGTGGGCTGCAGGCAGGCAAGTCTGGGGACACCCATTCCCAAGACGCCGACAGTAGCCCCCGGGCCCAAGGTGCGCTTGGGCTTGGCTTCGAGGTGAAGCCAAAGGTCAAGTATGGAGCGCCACGGGCCCCAACAACCTGCGGCCTTGGTTGACGCGTGGCGGTTGATTGGACGTGGACATCCCCACTTCCCATGCTGCCTTGGAATTCGCGTGGCTATGCAGCCCCCGCAACCTACACAGTTATTCTTCCATCGCCCGTGCCACACTTTCCTGATTCTTTTGCTCCCCCGAGACTCTTCTCCTCCTCCTCCTCCCAATCTGGCCTGCGCTCCGCCCGCTCCATCACCATGGCGCCGAAACAAGCTGACAAGGGGAAGAAGCCTCTATCTTCTGCCGGCGCGCCTTCGGCCATCGAGCCCCCGGTTGGCCGATCACGGGTGCTCAATGATCAGGCCATGGGCAAGGTGCTCCTCATGCTCGCCTCCAGTTTCAATGAGTGGGGGAAGACGGCGGCTTGGCCTGCGTCCCGTGCTCATATTGACCGGGCAGCCATCGAAGTCCCAATCTTCATCGATGCTCTTTGGGCTAGCCTGGTCCCCCCTTTCTCCGCCTTCTTCAACGCAGTGCTGGAACACTATCAGATCCACTTACTGCATCTTGACCCCCAATCCGTGACCCTCCTTGCTGTCTTCGCCTTTGTGTGTGAGGCCATGGTGGGCATTGCCCCTTCTGTGGCCCTTCTTCGCCACTTCTTCTTGTTGCACCTGACTGATCCTCGGCAAATCTCGGGGTGTGTGAGCTTCCTAGTTGTGGCTGCGATGGTAGGCGCAGGGATCGACTTCGAGCTTCCTCCATCCACAAGCGAGTTTCGGACACGGTGGGTATTTGTCGATGCCCGGGGGCTCAGCCCACTGCTCCACTCTCCGTCAGCACCTGCCATCCCCAACTCTGGTTGGGGCCATGAGAAGCACGCGAGCCCCTGTCTTGTCCCCATCTGGCTCAGGCTGAAGAGGCTGAAGGACAGTGGCGTAATCGCGCCTATGGTGGTGAAGGAGTTCGTCAGGTGCCGAGTAGCTCCACTTCAGCGCCATTCTCGCCCGATGTGGGCCTTGCTCAACAGTTAGGACCACATGAGACTTCAGGAGTCCGGGCTTCCTCTCGAGATGCGGCAAACTGTGCTTGAGGTCCTAACGGATGTCGCATCGCCAGACGACATGCCCGGGAGGAGCTATCTGCTATACCGCTGCAGGAACAAGGCGGAATTTGCGGAGCACATGCCTTCCTTTGATGAGTGGGGGTTGCGCCCGGTCGGCCTGATGGGGCCCCGTGAGAACCCCGTCAATGTGTTTCCCTTCCTCGTTGCTGGCGCCGAGCTCGCCCCGGACGTGGGTGTAGAGGGGCGAGCTCCGCCGGAGGACGGCGGCCCAAGTGCTTAGGTGCAGATGCCGTATGGGGCTCCTGGGGCGTCATCCTCAGGAACTCACGATCCTTCCCGTGGGGTGTCGGTCGCTGAGACGATGCAGCAGACGGCTCCCGAGGCCGAAGCTCCAGAGGTCTTGGGAGGTCGCGGTGAGATGGCACCCGACCGCTCTCTGCAGCCCGGCACCCCTGAAGTTGTCCCTTCGAGCGCTTCTTCGGTCGCGCCTTGCGCCGGCCGCCACGTCCAGTGCTTCGGTCAGCTTTGCGTGGACTTCGAGGAGCTCCACAAGACGAAAGGATCTCTGAGTAGCAGTGGTATCTTCGGGCCGTTGAAGCGAAGGAAGTACATCGCCGTAGACGAGTAAGTATTGTACCTTTGTGATTTCTTGAGCGCTGCTTTCCTTCTTGACGGTGGTCCTTTAGGATCCCTTCCACCAAGGCCGTTGCATCTCCTGAGGAGTAGCCTCCTCTTTCCTCGACCCCCCCGCTGGCCTTGCACGCCCCGAGCCTACACGCCATCCCTGGAGCAGGGCCGGTCGGAGGGGCGTGCTTGCCTTCATGGCGCTTTGAATCTGCGGCCCCGTGGTCCCTCCTTCATGGCCTGGGTTGGAGCTTGGCGGGCGTGCCCAGGACTCCTCCTCTGGTCTTGGACAATAGTTGGTTGACTCCGGTCTTCGGCTCCTCTTCAAGCAGCGGGCCCTGACTTGCTAGGGGCCCTCGCGAGGCCTGGCTTGCGCCCGGGGCAGCACCAGCCCCCAGCCCCCTGCTGAGAGGGGGTGCACCACCTCACGCCCCTCCCGCGGACCCCGTGGCGGAGGACGAGGTGGGTCGTGCGCTTGAGTTTGAGCGCGAATGAAGCATCGTTCGCCAAGAGCTCTTCCAGAAGGCGATGGGCGCGATGAACCGACTTGGTGGTGAACTTGCGGACGTCGACGCGTGCCTCAAGGCTGAGGGTCTTCGGCTGGCGAAGGAACGGTGTAAGCTGAAGGTGGCTATCAACCTTGGCCGCTACCAGCATGATCTTGATAATGTGAAGGCTGAGGCGTCCCTCAAGGTTTCCCATGAAGCTTGCTCCTGAGCTTTGGAGGAGGCTCGCGAGGCTGACCACCGTCGCGAGGCCATAGAGAAGCGCGCGTGGGACCTCCAGGCCTGGAGCGCGTCCCTTGAGTGGTAGGTGGAGGCGCACAAAGCCGCCCTTGCGTCGATGAGGGGGCACCCGCCGTGGAGGAAGGGATCCGAAAGCTTGAGGAGGCGATGGCACTGGAAGCTGTGGAGCGCAGCCTCGAGCTTGAGCGGCTAGAGACGAGGGAGCGCCAAGTTGTTCAAGCGGAAGACGCCGTCAATGCGCGCGAGGCCAGGGCTCAGGAGGAGATTGATCGCCGGGTGGCCGAGGCTCGCGCAGATCTTGAGGGGAGGTATGACTTGAGGTTACAGCTTGCGGGGACGGAGGCTGCGGGTAGGACCGCCGCCCTTAGGCCCAAGCTGGCTGAAGTGGAGAGGCGTGAGGAGGCTACAACCGCTGCCCTGGTCACGTCGTAGGCGGAATTGGCCTCTGCTCTTGCCGAGCTGCTTTCTCTTCAGAAATGGGTTGATGACGTCGAGGCCGTTGCACGGCTGAATAGGGAGGAAGTGCTTCAGCGGCGGACATTGGAGCATGAGCACGCCCCCATGCTCCAGGTTCTCAGGAACAGGGCTAACGCTGCGCTGGGCCATATGTGCGACAAGAATGCCCCTCATCCTCATTCCTCATACGGATGACTACGCCAGCCATCTTCGCTTCTTCTCCGACGTGGTGACGCGTCGTGAAGCTCGATCCAATAGAGCTCGCCAGCTTGTCGAAGATAGGAGTCGCGGCTTGCTCGGGCGCGCGTTCTCTCGTGTCTTCGGCCACCTCCAGAACACCTATCAGGATGTTGACTTTGACGCCACCATCGCCCCAGTTCTGCATGCCATCCGGGGCGACCTGGAGTGGTGGGTGGAGGACAACATGGACGCGCTGGTCAGAGCCTTCGCTTCTGACAACGACGCGGTGGTGGTCACTGCAGACGAAGGCGACGTGGTCGACGACGGCGATGCTGGTGCCGGTGAAGGTGGAGGCGACGCCAACGATGGCGACAGCGACGCCAGCAGAGCATCAGAAGATGACATGGGGGATGCGGCGAGCGACATATCTGGCTGATCCCACGTTTCCCTGCTGTTTACCCAGTAAAAACTTGGGCGCGTCCCCTGAAGATTGTAAGAGCATTTTGAGAGGGGGAGCCCCTCATGTAAACAAATCACAGTTTTTATCCTTCTTTGTCAAGTTGGGTATGCGTCTTTGCGTGATCGTGAGTCCGATGGAGGGTCTTTGGTATGGCTTACCTTAGCTAGTGCATGTCTCGAGCTAGGTCGTGGGGTCGTGCGTTTTCGAGGCTCCTGAGGGGCCTGCCGATCCTTCTGAGGGAGCCTCGTGAGAGGTAAGCATCTGCTGTGACGCTGGCATATGCGTGGTACGCGTGCACCTCGCCTAGTCCCGCTTGCGAGGGGCTCGTGCGGGCAGGCGACTGGCGTGAGCTCCAAATAAGGCGAGAACCGGAAAGCAAGAAATCGCTCGAACGAGAAAAGGCACCCCCCACGCGCATCAATGAAAATTCAACTTCAACTTAAAACCAAATCCAGAAGGCAAGGAAACAAAAAGGGGTTCAAAGCAAATGCCCGCGTCTGGCACATAGACTAGTCTTCTTGTCTTCAAGTCTTCTCACCAGCGTGGAGCTAAGTGCTGCCACTAGGGTGTGGGAGGGATCCCCCGAGGCCCGAGGGCGGCTCTCCTAAGGCTCCGGGGCGTGTACGGCCCCACTCATTATTACGAGAGTGTCACGGGCGGCGATCTTCACAGGCGTGAGCCTTACTTCATATCGCCAGACGAGGGCCCCGCCTTGCGCCACCCTCAACCACCGTTGGGACGACCGAAGACCAGGACGGCACCGACAGGGCAGAGGGGACGCCAGCGGCGCCCTCGGTGACCACGGGTCCTCTGCCGGGGTAGGGCTCGCCGGCGCCTCCCCGGCAGAGGGCCTACCTCCGGGCAACGCCTTGCTCCGTGCGGCGCGGGGAGGGGCCTTGCTCCTGGCTCCTCTCACGCAGCCCCCAGCGGGTTTCTCCTGATGGGGCGGGCATCGCCGTGCCGGAACCATCACATGGCGCTATGACCTGGTTCATCTGAGACTCATGGTTAGCATAAGCTTGTCCCTGAGGGATTAGAGGTACCCTATATCTGTTGTCGACGGCGCGGCTGGCGGGGCTCTCTGGCGGCTCCTGGAAGGCTTCAGCTCCTAACGCCTCCTCCTCCCATCCTGGCCCGAGAAAAGAGCCGGGGTCATCCTCCGGCGTGTACTCCTGGTCCATAATGCGGGGCACATAGGTCTCCGAGGCCGCTGCCCCGAAGACCTCGCCGAAGTGCCCCACGCTCCATGTTGCTCGTCCTGTCACACTGTCCTGAGGATGGCAGGGCGGTGCTCCGATGGGGCCGTACGTGGCAACACTTGTGCCCCACCCATCTGGGGTGGTGCGGGCGCAGCAGGGCACCCTCCACCGTGGGTCATGTTGACGTTGACGAGGCCCCCTGGCGTACCCGGGAGCACGCGGGCATGGCGAGGCCCACCGCGGGACCCAGCCGCCGCCTGAGGCGTGAGATGATAGCAGAAGGGCGGCGCTCCCATGGTCGTCGTGTCCAGTAGCTCGGAGACGCGTTCCAGCAGAGCATCCCGGCCGCTCTCCATCAGTCAGCACCGCAGCAGCTCCCGCGCCACTTTGAGTGCAGCCTGCATGTTCGCCTGCTCCCGCCGGGTGTGTGGCGACATTACTGCAGCATGGCTTGTGGCCCTAGCAGCGGCTTGCGCTTGTCGTGGGGTAAAGGTGGACGGCGCTTGGCCGCGCCGCCCGCGCCCAGCAGCGTTAGGTGGCGCCCGTGCCGCCTGGAGCGCGGGGTTGATGAAAGTGCAACTATCCCTGGGTGGTTTTGGTAATTCCTAACAACATATAGCTCATTGAGCTAACATTATTGCAAGATTAATATTTCAGGAAAAGCTCAATGAATGGCATGGCATGGATGAGGAAAGTGGATCCCTCAAAATTCTAAGGACAAAGGATTGGCTCAAGCTTTAAGATCAAGACTCTACATTTTACATTTTTAGTGATCCAAGATCACATTGAGTCTATAGGAAAAGCCAATACTATCAAGGAGGGATGAGGTGTTGCTTAATGAGCCTCTTGCTTCATGTGCTTAGTGATATGCTCCAAAATCCTCAACTATCTTCCTACATCCACATTTGACCCAAACCAAAAGTCAAACTCGGCCCCACCAATTCTTTCTATCCGGCGCCACCGAGTTTCACATGTCATAGCCACTGCCACAAACCCTAGCAAATTGGTCTCACCGATAGGGATCTTGGTCTCACCGAGATGGGATTGCAATCTCTCTGTTTCCCTTCGTAACATTTCGGTCTAACCGAAGTGAGCAATCGGTCCCACCGAGATTGCAATGTAAACTCCCTGTTTCCCTTTCGTAACATTTTGGTCTCGCCGATATGAGCGAACCGGTCCCATCGAGTTTACCTGACCAACTCTCTGGTTAGCTTATTACCAAAATCGGTCCTACCGAGTTTGTGTAATCGGTCACACCGAGATTACGTTATGCCCGAACCCTAACCATATCGGTCCTACCGAGTTGCATCTCAGTCCCACCGAAAATCCTAACGGTCACTAGGTTTGCTGAATCGGTCCGACCGAGTTTAACCATTCAGTCCCACCGAGTTTGGCAAATTGTGTGTAACGGTTAGATTTTGTCTGGAGGCTATATATACCCCTCCACCCATTCTTCATTCGTGGAGAAAGCCATCAGAACACATCTACACTTCCAATACACATGTTCTGAGAGAGAACCACCTACACTTGTGTTGAGGTCAAGATATTCCATTCCTACCATATGAATCTTGATCTCTAGCCTTCCCAAGTTGCTTTCCACTCAAATCTTCTTTCCACCAAATCCAAATCCAGTGAGAGAGAGTTGAGTGTTGGGGAGACTATCATTTGTCGAAGACTTTGGAATTGTCAGCTTCCATAATCACAACACAACGATACTTGCCAAAGACAACAACCATAAAGCACAAGAGCAAGGAGTTCATCATCAACACACCATTTGTTACTTCTTTGAGAGTGGTGTCTCCTAGATTGGCTAGGTATCACTTGGGAGCCTCCGACAAGATTGTGGAGTTGAACCAAGGAGTTTGTAAGGGCAAGGAGATCGCCTACTTCGTGAAGATCTACCGCTACTGAGGCAAGTCCTTCGTGGGCGACGGCCGTGATGGAATAGACAAGGTTGCTTCTTCGTGGACCCTTCATGGGTGGAGCCCTCCGTGGACTCACGCAACCATTACCCTCCATGGGTTGAACTCTCCATCAACATGGATGTACGATAGCACCACCTATCGGAACCACGCCAAAAACATCTGTGTCTCCAATTGCGTTTGAATACTCCAAACCCTTCCCTTTACATTCTTGCAAGTTGCATGCTTTACTTTCCGCTGCTCATATACTCTTTTGCATACTTGCTTGAATTGTGTGGAGATTGCTTGACTTGTGCTAAAGTAGCTAAAATCTGCCAAGAACTAAAATTAGGAAAAGTCTAGATTTTTATTTGGTCAAGTAGTCTAATCACCACCCTCTAGACATACTTTCGATCCTACAAGTGGTATCAGAGCTTTGGTCTCCATTTGCTTTGATTTCCAAAGCTTTTGGTGGTCATAGCCTTGGTTTCACAACCTAGGAGAGTATGGCTTCTAGCGAGGGAAATTATGACCATAGAGGTCCTTACTTTGATGGTACTAATTTCGCTAGTTGGAAGCATAAGATGAAAATGCATATTCTTGGACATAACCCCGCTGTTTGGGCTATTGTGTGTATTGGTTTGCAAGGTAAATTCTTTGATGGGAAAGAACCGAACCGTGAAGATACCGCGGAAGAGTTGAAGATGCTGCAATACAACGCTCAAGCTTGTGATATTCTCTTCAACGGACTGTGCCCCGAAGAATTCAACAAAATCAGTCGTCTTGAGAATGCAAAGGAAATTTGGGATACTTTGATTGATATGCACGAAGTTACCGACTCCATCAAGGAATCCAAATTGGATGTGCTTCAAAGTCAACTTGACAAGTTCAAAATGAAGGATGGTGAAGGTGTCACTGAAATGTACTCTAGGCTTGCTCTTATCACAAATGAGATTGCCGGCTTAGGGAGTGAAGAGATGACCGATCGATTCATCATCAAGAAGATCCTAAGAGCCTTGGATGGAAAATATGATACCGTGTGCACATTGATCCAAATGATGCCCAATTACAAAGATCTCAAGCCAACGGAAGTCATCGGAAGAATTGTTGCTCATGAGATGTCACTCAAGGATAAAGAGGAACTTCACAACAAATCAAGTGGTGCTTACAAAGCCTCATGTGAAGCCCCCACATCATCAAGTGAGAAACAAACCTTCAATGAAGAATTGAGCTTAATGGTGAAGAACTTCAACAAGTTCTACAAGAGTAGAAGCAAAGATAGAATCTCCAAGTCAAGTCCTACAATGACAAAAGATCTTCTAGTCGAGAGCGAAACTGCTACAATTGTGGAAGGCCCGGATACTATTCCAATGAGTGTACGGTCCCCTACAAGAGAAGAGAAGATTCCCCCAAGAGAAGAAGTAGAAGAGAAGAATCACCATCTAGAGAAAGAAGGAGTAGAGATGATCGCTATGAACGAAGACCCTCACAGAGAAGCAAGGATTCGGAAAGAAAGGACAAGTCATCAAGGAGCTACACAAAACGAAGACATCAAGCTCATGTTGGTGAATGGGTATCCGGCTCCGACTCCGACAACCACTCCGAGAGAAGCTATCACTCCGATTCCGAATATACTCAAGATGAAGGTGTTGCCGGTCTAGCACTTGTGACAACCAACTCCTACGACATATTTGACTCACCAAATGAAGGAGTTGGAACATGCTTCATGGCTAAAGGCCCAAAGGTATCACACCCTGAGTATGTTGATTTCAATAGGTGATGAAGATGACTTGTTATGTGATGATGATTTACTTGTTGACAACTCTAGTGATGAATACTATGATGAAACATCAATTAATCAAGATAATGATAATGATAAGGAGAAGACTGGGTCTCTAACTAAAGAACTAAACACTCTTAAGTTAGCTCATGAAACTATCTTAGGAGATCATCGAGAACTTTTAAGTACTCATGAGAAATTATGCTTTGAAAAGCTCAACCTTGAGCAAGAGCATGAGTTCTTAAAAGCAATCAATGATGATCTTCGTAAGAAAAGTTCTTCTTACATTGCCAAGCGTTTACTCTTATCCATTTACATGCCTCAAGTCAAGTCTAGTAGCAAGAACAAGAAAGATTCTTCCTCCAGTAGTAACAATGATCATGCTAAATCCAATATTGTTGCTTCTAGTAGTTCTCTTGATTCCACTAACGATTCTCTTAGCCAAGTTACCCTTGAGCAAGAAAATAGCTTATTGAAGGGAATTATAGAGAAAGGTGTTTACAAGAGCCTTGCCGGAAGTAAGCAATTCGAGGAAATTGTACGCAAGCAAGGAAGGCACCGGAAGAATCAAGGTGTTGGTTTTGAACGAAAGTTCAATGCCAATGGAGTTGAGTGGGAAGAAGATCAATACCCCAAGACAAAGTTTGTTCCTCAACAAGAGAAGTATGATCCTACTTCTTTCAAGGGGACACAAGCTCAAGATGATCTTCCACCACAAGACCACAAGCAAAAAGGCAAGGACAAGCTTCAAGAGGAAATTGATGCATTTGAAGAAGCTCCTAAGGCCTCGGTCAAATGGGTTCCCAAGAATACTTCAAGTTCCACTTCATCAAGTACAACTACAACTCCGAGGATTCCCATCAGGATGGTGTGGATCCAGAAGAAGAAGAACTAGAGAGTTCTTGAGGGTGACTCCGCCAACATATTTCACTCTTACCATCTTGGCAAAAACAAGTGCAATCAACTTCCACATCTTGCACTAGTTCAAGGAGTCACAAACCCTCTTGTTGGTAAGACAAGGGACAAGGTAACCTAAAAGCTTTCATAGACATCATCTTGTGTGTGCATCACTCTATGTCTATGGATATCCTTGTTTGTTCCTTGTGGGACTAACCCATGTAGGTATTGAAAGTGCAACTCACTCCAATGGATAGCTCCAAATGATCTACATCAATATTGAGCATCCACATCTTCAACATCTACATGAAGTCATCATCGACAAAACCCAAGGTTAGTTCATCCCTCTTAGGGGGGGATCTCACATCTAGGGGGAGCTTTACTCTAAAAATTGAGCTAAAGCAACTCTAATGGTGTGAACACAACAATGCTTTATGTAAAAGTGGTAACTCCTCTTGTGCTTAAACGATGAGTATGACCTATGATCAAATGTTCTCATTTGACTCCTACATCAATATACTCATATATAGATGACCTAGTCATCGCAAATTGTTTGATAGATGCTAGAATTGGTTGTGCATGCTTTGCCACATATTTCAATTGCCATTCTATTGTGTGAGCATGTTGATTGCATATTTTACTCATTAGAGGACATCCACTTGTTGTTTTGATTGATTGGTTTTCTTTTCTTTTGCCAAGTGGATGGACAAGAATGCCTAAGAACCCTCTCTAGCTATCTATGCTTTTCTCGTCTCAAACTCTATTCATGCTACATCACAAAATTTGATCAAGTCAGATTCGAACCACTCTGTGTGAGGAGCACTCGGAGTCCCCGATTCGTCATAGACTTAAACTTCCAAAACTTCTTTGTGTGTTTCGGTCTGACCGATTCCTCCATTTCGGTCATACCTAGATCACTAAGTCGATCAAGGTTTTCATCTCGGTGCAAGCGATTTAAACTTTTCGGTCACACCGAGTTGCTGTAACTTTCAATAGTTATGCATCTCGGTGCCACCGAGTTGTTCCACTCAGTCACACCGACAGGGTCGGGCTATATATACTCACGGGCAAAATTTTAGAAATTTCTCCGAAACCCCTTCGCCCGCGCATAAGCTCGCTCTGCCTCCTGGGTCTCCGGATCGTCCTCCTCGTCGCCAGCCGCCTCCTATCGCTGGTCTCCGCCGCCGTCAACGGATTTCTTCTCCGTCGTTGCCGCCGTAGAGAGTTCATCGCCGAACCAGGGTATGGACTCGATCATAGTGCTATCCCTGTCTGATTCTTAGCACATTGTGTTCATTATGAATCTTGCCACGATTGAAACGCTTCTATCCAGTCAAAACACTCCGTAGATTAGAATTGAATCAAAAATTTAGGGTTAGGTTTTCGCCGAAACCATCTCGGACCCACCGGGTTGCAGAACTCGGTTCCACCGATTCGGCCAAGGCCGTTGCACATGTGGTTCTCTGTCTAACCGAAAATTGCAAATCGGTGTGACCAAGTTCAGGACTTTGTGAAACCCTAGCAGTCTCGGTGCCACCGAACTGTGACTCGGTCTGACCGAGTTCACTAGTTTTGGTTCCAACAGTTGCTTCGGTATCACCGAGTTTGCAAATCGGTCGATCTGAAATGCTTTTTGTGGAAAACTAAAACTAATTTTTTGACTCATTCTTTTACAAAAATCTCTGCATTTTGTGATGCTCATCCACTATATCTCATCTACAATCTATTCACAGGGTCTACAGTCAGTGTTTGCAACATGTCTGACCAAAGTGACAGCCAAAACAAGTCAGAGGAGCAGGTTCACTTGAGTGAGGGCACTAGTCCCTCTAGCAGCTCAGATGAGGGTAGTAGAAGCACCCCAAGCAACTTGCCCAAGGCTGCCACTAGAGCAAGCAAGAAAAGGACTTCAGAGTCTGAAGATGAAGATTATATTGCAGAGGAAGAGGAAGCCACCTCAAAGAAGAAAGTGCTCAAGAAGGAATATGGCTCAGCTGCAGCCACAAGGCCAGGCATGCAGAAGAAGGTACCTGCAAGGAGAGTTCCCACTTCTAAACCTAGGAAGGTTGCCACTGGAGAAACCCTGAAGTTTACCATGGAGTCAGAAGAGGAAGCTGTTGGCCAAGACAAAAAGAAAAAGAGAGTCAGAACCACTACTGCCAGAGTTCTTCGCAAACCCTCTATGAGGAGAGATTCTGATGAAGAAGAAGAAGAAGAAGAAGAAGAGGTTGCTGCACCAGCACCCAAGGTGCAGAAGCTGATGGGTGATGCTATAAAGTCAGGGGCTGCAACATCAAAGCCCAAATAAGCACCCAAAGCTGCTGCTAAGTCTACTGCTCTAGCTCCAAAGCCAAAACCAAAGAGGAATACCAGGAACATACCAGCTGCTGAGAAGAACAAGGCCCCAGTGCCTGATGTTGCTGCTGAGGAAGATGATGAAGGACAAGTTCTGAGGAAGCTCAAACCCAAGATTCCAGACCACAACGATGCTCATCCTGTGGCTGAGAACATGAAGCTCAGAAAAGATTCAGGGCTGAGGAAATGGAGAGAAAGAGATCCATATGCTACAAGGAGAAGGACTTATGTTGATTACAGGTTCCACACAAAGGAACAACAAGACTTCTATGAGACAGTGCTGCTAGACAAGAAACCAATAGTGTGTGATATGAGGTGGGTCGACTGGACCTATATCAAGGAAAATGAGGCACACTATGCTGGTGTGTATGACAGTTTCAATGCTTGTGGAGTTGCAGACTTTGTTGGGCAGAAGCTCACAAAGTGGAATGAGGAGCTCATAATGCAATTCTACTCCACAGCACATTTCTATCCAGATGGCAGGATAGTTTGGATGTCTGAAGATACAAGGTACAACTCAACTATTGAGGAATGGGCCAGTCTGATCAATGCCCCAAAGGAAGAAGAAGAGGACTTGAATGTCTATGCCAAGAAGAAGATGGATCACAATTCCATGTCAAACATGTATAAGGAGATCCCAGACAAAGCTCTTGAGACTTTCAAGTTTGGATCAGTCCACTATCTTCTGTCAGGGCTGCCTACAATCAACTGGATTCTAAGGCATACTCTTTTGCCCAAGTCAGGTGACCACAACATGATCAGAGGGCATGCAATTAACTTTCTACATATATTTGATGTGCCACAGAAGTTCAAGGTCATGATCCTCATAGTTGAGACTATCAAGATGACAACAGCTTACCAGAAGAGAAGTTGTGGGTATGCCCCACACATTCAGGAGTTGATTAACTCGAAGATGGGCATAGGCACATACCTGTTGGATAAGGAACACTTGCCCATCCATCCAGATTTTGAGGACAATCAAGTTGTGATGAATGAGAATGAACCATCATAAGTGCAAGCACAAGCAAAGAAGGAGAAGGCAAAAATGGAGAAAGCTGCCAAGATGCCAACTCAAGAGGAGGCATCTGAGTACTTTCTGAAGAACAAGCAGGAGCAGCTTAGTTATTTGATAGCATCCACTCTGAGGATTGAGAAAGGACTGGCCACCCTGACTCGAAACCAAGAGAGCTTGGAAAGAATCATGGAACAAAAGTTCTATGACTTAGATGTGAAAGTAACTGAGATTCAGTCTGCTGTGGAGCAATTATAGGATGACATGCAGGAGAGGAAGGGCAAAACAACAACTGATGCATTTCCCGGAGTGCCTAGAGCTCAGAGATCATCTGCAGTGCCAGTAACTGATACCAGAGCCACTTCATCTGCACCAGCTACGGCATTAGTGCCACCAGCTCCAGCACCTACCCCAGCAGCTCCATCTACTTCAACTGAAGCCTGCGTCCTTGGTGTTATCCGGACTCCTCCACCTGAAGACCAATCCTAAGAGTCGTTTTAGTGCTATGCATTTTCTATGAACTTTTTGGTAACTTGTTGCCAAAGGGGGAGAAAAATGTATAGATCATAGGCTTCGAGAGAGAGAGTTTGATTTTGTTCTCTCTTGTCTTCCTGGTTGAACTTTATTTGCTTTGGTTGCTTGAGATACTATGCTATTATCTGTGAGACATTGATGATCATGTGTTTGATCATAAGCTACACTTATGCTTGTTGGATGATACTATCATGTTATCCCTATTTGATCATTCACTTTGCTTGGTGATGAGTGCATGTATTTTATTCTTATCATTTTGAGCGCTCCACCAAGATGTATGTGACATGGAAGAGTAACCCATGATCCTAACTCATTGTGCATCTGCAGTCCAAAGCAAATCTTAAGATATGCACAAATTTAGGGGGAGCTCTTGCTTTTCACATACTTCTCAAAGCGACAACATCTTTCACTCTTATTATCATTTGTCGAAGCTTTGATCTATATGTTGTCATCAATTACCAAAAAGGGGGAGATTGAAAGTGCAACTATCCTTGGGTGGTTTTGGTAATTCCTAACAACATATAGCTCATTGAGCTAACATTATTCCAAGATTAATATTTCAGGAAAAGCTCAATGAATGGCATGGCATGGATGAGAAAAGTGGATCCCTCAAAATTCTAAGGACAAAGGATTGGCTCAAGCTTTAAGATCAAGACTCTACATTTTACATTTTTAGTGATCCAAGATCACATTGAGTCTATAGGAAAAGCCAATACTATCAAGGAGAGATGAGGTGTTGCTTAATGAGCCTTGTCGGTGTCAAAACCGGCGGATCTCGGGTAGGGGGTCCCGAACTGTGCGTCAAGGCCGGATGGTAACAGGAGACAAGGGACACGATGTTTTTACCCAGGTTCGGGCCCTCTCGATGGAGGTAATACCCTACTCCTGCTTGATTAATATTGATGATATGGGTAGTACAAGAGTAGATCTACCACAAGATCAAGGAGGCTAAACCCTAGAAGCTAGCCTATGGTATGATTGTGTATGATGATGGTTCGTCCTACGGACTACAACCCTCCGGTTTATATAGACACTGGATAGGGTTAGGGTTACACAGAGTTGGTTACAATGGTAGGAGATCTTGAATATCCGCATCGCCTAGCTTGCCTTCCACGCCAAGGAAAGTCCCATCCAGACACGGGACGAAGTTTTCAATCTTGTATCTTCATAGTCCAGGAGTCCGGCTGAAGGTATAGTCCGGCTACCCGAACACCCCCTAATCCAGGACTCCCTCGGTAGCCCCTGAACCAGGCTTCAATGACGACGAGTCCAGCGCGCAGATTGTCTTCGGCATTGCAAGGCGGGTTCCTCCTCCAAGTCCTTCATAGAAGATTGTAAACACCAAAAATAGTGTCCGGCTCTGCAAAATAAGTTTCCACATATTGCCATAGAGAGAATAATATTAACACAAATCAAATCTGCTGACGTATTCCGCAGTGCGTCATCACACTGCGGCCAAGTTCTTTATACAAATTGTTTTCACTTTTCCACCTCAGCACGTTTAGCTAGGCGGTTTCCTTGGCATGTCTTGTCAAAGCAGAGATCGTGTGCCCCTTTTAACGGGATTCTCATCAATATAGACGTGGGTAACCCAACCGCCATTTACCACGGTGCTTGGGAGGCAAGCGAGTTTTATTAGGTAGGTGGGATGCATAACCGCATCCGCCCATATAAGGGGATAAGGATCCACCTTTTTTACCTACGCCTTCTTCCTCCTTTGCCAATCCATCTCTCGCACACTCAAGCTCCAGCGCCCAAGCCCGCTCTTCCCACCTCAACCTTCTCCAGCAATGTCCGGAGCAGGAGGCAAGTGGATGGTCTCCTCCGTCATGGAGGTTCAAGTAAAAAAGCTAAGGAAGGCCGGATACCTGTCCAAGGACATCCCGCACCGGCTTCCTAAGAAGGGGCAGCTTCTCCCCACCCCAAGGCCCCATGAGAGGGTAAGTTTCCTTCCCCACTCCCTCCGCGGACTGGGTTTTCCACTTCTCCCATTCGTCCGGGGACTCATGTTCTACTACGGCCTAGATTTCCATGATCTGGCCCCGAACTTCATCCTCAACATCTCGGCGTTTATCGTCGTGTGTGAGGCCTTCCTCCGCGTCCGCCCCCATTTCGGCCTTTGGCTTAAGACCTTCAACGTCAAGCCCAAGGTGGTGCGCGGCAGCCAAGCGGAGTGTGGAGGCGCTATGGCTGGCAAGATAGCCAACGTCCTCTGGTTCGAGGGCTCCTTTGTGGAGACCCTAAAGGGGTGGCAAGCCGGGTGGTTTTACATCACCGAGCCACGCGATCCGGAATGGGTCGTAGCCCCCGAGTTCAGATCCGGACCCCCCACGCGGCTTATGTCCTGGAAAGAGACGGGCCTGTCGTGGGGCAACAAGGAAGAGGTGACCGGACTGAAGACCTGCATCCAATCCCTGGCATACAAGCCAATCCGGCTTGTCAATATAGTCCAGGTCATGCTCGTTCGTCTGATCCTCCCGTGCCAACAACGGGATTTCAATTTGTGGGAGTTCGACCCGGCACAGCACCGAACCCTCAACAGGCTCTTCGACACGTCGTATGAAGACGTCTGGAAGGTGCTAATCAAAGGCGCCGAGGCCCCAGCATCCGCTTCCGAGGACCGCGGATACAGCACGCAGCGTCACGCTAGCGACGTAAGCTATCTATGCCTTTGACAGGATTATTAAGCTCTTTTTCATAGATTAACTCTATGCGGGATCTAAACTCCCTTACCTTTGACAGGCTTGGCAGGCGATATCCGTACCAATTAACTATCCGGCTCCCCTGCCCGAAGACCCCGCCCCAGCTCTCCTAGTGAAGCTGCTACCTCCGGCACCTTATGTGGTGCCGGAGAGGAAAGTCAAGAAGAAGAAGACCACCTGGACTCGAAAGAGTGCCCGTAACTTGGTGGTGTCGGACTCGTCATCTGAAGAGTCCGAGACGCCCTCCTCTCGTGAAAACAAGGAGAAGGAAGAAGAAAGCTCTCCCCCCTAGCGGAGGGAGAAGAGAAGAAGAAGGCCGCCCCATCAGGGGAGGCTGAGGGGTCTAGGAAAAGGAAGACCCCTCCGCCGGACTACTCCCATGACGCCGAAGAGAGCGGAGAGGAGTGGCCGAACAGGGCCAAGCGTCCGGCGAAATCGTAAGTTCGGACATCAGAGTAACTCATGATGTTCGTTTGTTGCGTAGCTTTCCTTAATGTCGAATGTGAATATGCAGCCCGCCCCAGGCCGAATACAACGAATCGTCAGGCGGCTCCCTGGACTCATCGGACGTGAAATCCGTTCCGCCTGCTGTCTCTCCCCGCACCACGGATGATGCCAAAGTGGCGTCGCGACAAGCTCCGGGGCAGGAAGAGGTGGTCCTGGAGGAGCCGCAAGGCAACCTCCCGGACTCCAGGAGTGAAGGGGACAAGACCCCAGGGCTCCAAGTTCGGCTTTGTGCCGGACACCGCGCCGGAATCTTCAACAGTTCCGAGCCGCGGTAGGCGAACTCCTTCCAAAAGGAGCAAGCCTTCTAAGCCAGCGACCTCCGTCCAACCGGAGTTGCTGGACCATCTGCTGGAGGTGCTTGACGGCGCCTCCATCGACAAGGGGCACCGTACTATTATGAGTACGGTGATCCAAAGGGTTCAATCTGCCAAGAGCGGACTGACTGAAGCTTGCGCTAGCCTTCTGACAGGCTTCGAGGTAAGTAAAAATATGTCAAAATATTACCGCATAGACAGTAGCCCCTGATGCTCTGTTTGGCGTTCGGAAAGAAAAGCCGAATAGAGGATCTATTAATTTTCGCAGGAGTCTAACAATAAAGAGTCAATATGCGTATGCAGGCTTCACTGCTATCCACCGCCGCACTGACTGCACAGGTGGATGTCCTAAAAAAGGACCTCGGGCGGACCGAGCAAGAGCTCGGCCTTGCCAAATGGCAGCTCGAGGAAAAAGAAGGTAAGAAATACCCTACAGAAAAAGGTGCCTATAGAGAGGCGTGATTGCAAAAAATAACAGGATCATACTGCTTATTTTAGGGGCCACAACTAAGATGGCGACCCTCAAGCAGACGCTATCTGAGGCCGAAAAGAAAACGGCCGAGGAGCGCACCGAGCGAGAAAGATTTGGGGCTCAGGTTGGCGAGGTGCAGCAAGAGCTGCAGGCTCTCATGAAAAAACATGAGAGCTTGGAGCTTGAGTCAAAGGCGCAAGCATCCGAGCTCGCGTCGGCCCTTGAGACTGCCAAGGGTGCCAAGGCCGAAGCCCAAAAGGCCCTCCAAGAGTTGGAGGAGATGAAAAAGATAGCAGCGGGTAAGGCATTCTTAATGCAAAGTAGAAATATAAAAGTAAACTACTTGTCACTTACCTGAATCCGGAGTTCTCCAGGGGCATTCGCAGATCTTCCCCGCAGTGTATCCGCCGCCGCCGCATTCTACCGAGCTGAAGAGGGCAGCTCGACGGAGAGTGTGTTCTGGTCTCAGTATTCTGAGGCCGGACACCCTGTGCCCTTGAGCGACCAGCTGAAATAGCTGGTCGAGCTCCACAAGGCGGCCGAACAAGCCATGAAGGGCTTCATAGTTCGGCTGTGGCCCGGAGAGGCCTTGCCTAGGAGCTACTTCGGGCTGGTGCGGTGGCTGGTGGAGGCCTGTCCAAGGCTTGAGTGAAGGAAATATGCCCTAGAGGCAATAATAAAGTTATTATTTATTTCCTTATATCATGATAAATGTTTATTATTCATGCTAGAATTGTATTAACTGGAAACATAATACATGTGTGAATACATAGACAAACAGAGTGTCGCTAGTATGCCTCTACTTGACTAGCTCAATAATCAAAGATGGTTATGTTTCCTAGCCATGAACAAAGAGTTGTTATTTGATTAACGAGATCACATCATTAGTTGAATGATCTGATTGACATGACCCATTCCATTAGCATAGCACCCGATCGTTTAGTATGTTGCTATTGCTTTTATCCATGACTTATACATGTTCCTTTAACTATGAGATTATGCAACTCCCATTTACCGTAGGAACACTTTGTGTGCTACCAAACGTCACAACGTAACTGGGTGATTATAAAGGTGCTCTACAGGTGTATCCGAAGGTACATATTGGGTTGGCGTATTTCGAGATTAGGATTTGTCACTCCGATTGTCGGAGAGGTATCTCAGGGCCTTCTCGGTAATGCACATCACATAAAGCCTTGCAAGCATTGCAACCAATGAGTTAGTTGCGATATGATGTATTACAGAACGAGTAAAGAGACTTGCCGGTAACGAGATTGAACTAGGTATTGGATACCGACGATCGAATCTCGGGCAAGTAACATACCGATGACAAAGGGAACAACCTATGTTGTTATGCGGTCTGACCGATAAAGATCTTCGTAGAATATGTAGGAGCCAATATGGGCATCCAGGTCCCGCTATTGGTTATTGACCGGAGACGTGTCTCGGTCATGTCTACATTGTTCTCGAACCGTAGGGTCCGCACGCTTAACGTTACGATGACAGTTATTATGAGTTTATGCATTTTGATGTACCGAAGGAGTTCGGAGTCCCGGATGTGATCACGGACGTGACGAGGAGTCTCGAAATGGTCGAGACATAAAGAATTATATATTGGAAGCCTATGTTTGGACATCGGATGCATTCTAGGTGAAATCAGGATTTTACCGGAATACCGGGAGGGTTACCGGAACCCCCCGGGAGCATAATGGGCCAACATGGGCCTTGGAGGAGAGGTGAGAGGGATGCCCTCATGGGCTGCGCGCCTCCCCCCCTTCCCCTAGTCCTATTAGGACTAGGAGAGGTGGGCGCCCCCTCTCTCTCTCTCCCCCTTGGAGAATCCTAGTCCAACTAGGATTGGGGGGGGGGGAATCCTACTCCCAGAGGGAGTAGGACTCTCCTGGCGCGCCTAGCTTGGCCGGCCAGCCCCTCCCCCTTGGCTCCTTTATATACGGGGGCAGGGGGCACCCCAAAGACACACAAGTTGATCTACGGATCGTTCCTTAGCCGTGTGCGGTGCCCCCTTCCACCAAATTCCACCTCGATCATATCGTTGCAGTGCTTAGGCGAAGCCCTGCGCCGGTAACACATCAAGATCGTCACCACGCCGTCGTGATGACGGAAGTCTTCCTCGACGCTTTGCTGGATCGGAGCCCGGGGATCGTCATCGAGCTGAACGTGTGCCAAGAACTCGGAGGTGCCGGAGTAACGGTGCTGTGATCGGTTGGATCGCGAGGAGAACGTACGACTACTTCCTCTACGTTGTGTCAACGCTTCCGCTTCGGTCTACGAGGGTACGTAGACAACACTCTCCCCTCTCATTGCTATACATCACCATGATCTTGCGTGTGCGTAGGAAATTTTTTGAAATTACTACGTTCCCCAACAGTGGTATCAGAGCCTAGGTTTTATGGTTTGATGTTATTTGCACGAGTAGAACACAAGTGAGTTGTGGACGATACAAGTCATACTGCCTACCAGCATGTCATACTTTGGTTCAGCGGTATTGTTGGACGAGACGATCCGGACCAACCTTACGCGTACGCTTACGCGAGACCGGTTCCCTCGACGTGCTTTGCACATAGATGGCTTGCGGAAGACTGTCTCTCCAACTTTAGTTGAACCGAGTGTGGGTACGCCCGGTCCTTGAGAAGGTTAAAACGGAGTCTATTTGACAAACTATCGTTGTGGTTTTGATGCGTAGGTAAGATGAGTTCTTTCTTAAAGCCCGTAGCAGCCACGTAAAACATGCAACAACAAAGTAGAGGACGTCTAACTTGTTTTTGCAGGTCATGTTGTGATGTGATATGGTCAAGACGTGATGCTAAATTTTATTGTATGAGATGATCATGTTTTGTAACCGAGTTATCGGCAACTGGCAGGAGCCATATGGTTGTCGCTTTATTGTATGCAATGCAATCGCGATGTAATGCTTTACTTTATTACTAAGCGGTAGTGATAGTCGTGGAAGCATAAGATTGGCGAGACGACAACGATGCTGCGATGAAGATCAAGGTGTCGCGCCGGTGACGATGGTGATCATGACGGTGCTTCGAAGATGGAGATCACAAGCACAAGATGATGATGGCCATATCATATCACTTATATTGATTGCATGTGATGTTTATCCTTTTATGCATCTTATCTTGCTTTGATTGACGGTAGCATTATAAGATGATCTCTCACTAAATTATCAAGAAGTGTTCTCCCTGAGTATGCACCGTTGCGAAAGTTCTTCGTGCTGAGACACCATGTGATGATCGGGTGTGATAGGCTCTACGTTCAAATACAACGGGTGCAAAACAGTTGCACACGCGGAATACTCAGGTTTAACTTGACGAGCCTAGCATATAACAGATATGGCCTCGGAACACAGAGACCGAAAGGTCGAGCGTGAATCATATAGTAGATATGATCAACATAGTGATGTTCACCATTGAAACTACTCCATCTCACGTGATGATCGGACATGGTTTAGTTGATTTGGATCACGTGATCACTTAGAGGATTAGAGGGATGTCTATCTAAGTGGGAGTTCTTAAGTAATATGATTAATTGAACTTAAATTTATCATGAACTTAGTACCTGATAGTATCTTGCTTGTCTATGTTGTGTAGATAGATGGCTCGTGCTGTTGTTCCGTTGAATTTTAATGCGTTCCTTGAGAAAGCAAAGTTGAAAGATGATGGTAGCAATTACACGGACTGGGTCCGTAACTTGAGGATTATCCTCATTGCTGCACAGAAGAATTACGTCCTGGAAGCACCGCTGGGTGCCAGGCCTGGTGCAAGAGCTACGCCAGATGTTGTGAACGTCTGGCAAAAGCAAAGCTGATGACTACTCTATAGTTCAGTGTGCCATGCTTTACGGCTTAGAACCGGGACTTCAACGACGTTTTGAACACCATGGAGCATATGAGATGTTCCAGGAGTTGAAGTTAATATTTCAAGCAAATGCCCGGATTGAGAGATATGAAGTCTCCAATAAGTTCTATAGCTGTAAAATGGAGGAGAACGGTTCTGTCAGTGAGCATATACTCAGAATGTCTGGGTATAACAATCACTTGATTCAACTGGGAGTTAATCTTCCGGATGATTGCGTCATTGACAGAATTCTCCAATCACTGCCACCAAGCTACAAGAGCTTCGTGATGAACTATAATATGCAAGGGATGACCAAAACTATGCCCGAGCTCTTCGCGATGCTAAAAGCCGCGGAGGTAGAAATCAAAAAGGAGCATCAAGTGTTGATGGTTAACAAAACCACTAGTTTCAAGAAAAAGGGCAAAGGGAAGAAAAAGGGGAACTTCAAAAAGAACAGCAAGCAAGTTGCTACTCAAGAGAAGAAACCCAAGTCTGGACCTAAGCCTGAAACTGAGTGCTTCTATTGCAAGCAGACTGGTCACTGGAAGCGGAACTGCCCCAAGTATTTGGCGGATAAGAAGGATGGCAAGGTTAACAAAGGTATATATGATATACATGTTATTGATGTGTACCTTACTAATTCTCGCAGTAGCACCTGGGTATTTGATACTGGTTCTGTTGCTAATATTTGCAACTCAAAACAGGGGCTACGGATTAAGCGAAGATTGGCTAAGGACGAGGTGACGATGCGCGTGGGAAATGGTTCCAAAGTCGATGTGATCGCGGTCGGCACGCTACCTCTACATCTACCTTCGGGATTAATATTAGATCTAAATAATTGTTATTTAGTACCAGCGTTGAGCATGAACATTATATCTGGATCTTGTTTGATGCGAGACGGTTATTCATTTAAATCAGAGAATAATGGTTGTTCTATTTATATGAGTAATATCTTTTATGGTCATGCGCCATTAAAGAATGGTTTGTTCTTACTTAATCTCGATAGTAGTAATACACATATTCATAATGTTGAAGCCAAAAGATGCAGAGTTGATAATGATAGTGCAACTTATTTGTGGCACTGCCGTTTAGGTCATATCGGTGTAAAACGCATGAAGAAACTCCATACTGATGGACTTTTGGAGTCACTTGATTATGAATCACTTGGCACTTGCGAACCGTGCCTTATGGGCAAGATGACTAAAACACCGTTCTCCGGTACTATGGAGAGAGCAACAGATTTATTGGAAATCATACATACTGATGTATGTGGTCCAATGAATGTTGAGGCTCGTGGCGGATATCGTTATTTTCTCACCTTCACTGATGATTTAAGCAGATATGGGTATATCTACTTAATGAAACACAAGTCTGAAACATTTGAAAAGTTCAAAGAATTTCAGAGTGAAGTGGAAAATCATCGTAACAAGAAAATAAAGTTTCTACGATCTGATCGTGGAGGAGAATATTTGAGTTACGAGTTTGGTCTACATTTGAAGCAATGCGGAATAGTTTCGCAACTCACGCCACCCGGAACACCACAACGTAATGGTGTGTCCGAACGTCGTAATCGTACTTTACTAGATATGGTGCAATCTATGATGTCTCTTACCGATTTACCGCTATCTTTTTGGGGTTATGCTCTAGAGACGGCCGCATTCACATTAAATAGGGCACCATCAAAATCCGTTGAGACGACGCCTTATGAACTGTGGTTTGGCAAGAAACCAAAGTTGTCGTTTCTTAAAGTTTGGGGCTGCGATGCTTATGTGAAAAAGCTTCAACCTGATAAGCTCGAACCCAAATCGGAAAAATGTGTCTTCATAGGATACCCAAAGGAGACTATTGGGTATACCTTCTATCACAGATCCGAAGGCAAAATTTTTGTTGCTAAAGTCGGAAACTTTCTAGAGAAGGAGTTTCTCTCGAAAGAAGTGAGTGGGAGGAAAGTAGAACTTGATGAGATAACAGTATCTACTCCCTTATTGAGAAGTAGTACATCACAGAAATCTGTTTCTGTGACACCTACATCAAATAGGGAGGAAGCTAATGATAATGATCATGAAACTTCAGATCAAGTTTCTACTGAACTTCGTAGATCAACCAGAGTAAGATCCGCACCAGAGTGGTACGGTAATCCTATTTTGGAAGTCATGTTACTAGACCATGATGAACCTACGAACTATGAAGAAGCGATGGTGAGCCCAGATTCCGCAAAGTGGCTTGAGGCCATGAAATCTGAGATGGGATCCATGTATGAGAACAAAGTATGGACTTTGGTTGACTTGCCCGATGATCGGCAAGCAATTGAGAATAAATGGATTTTTAAGAAGAAGACTGACGCTGATGGTAATGTTACTGTCTATAAAGCTCGACTTGTTGCAAAAGGTTTTCGACAAGTTCAAGGGATTGACTACGATGAGACTTTCTCACCCGTAGCGATGCTTAAGTGTGTCCGAATCATGTTAGCAGTTGCCGCATTTTATGATTATGAAATTTGGCAAATGGATGTCAAAACTGCATTCCTGAATGGATTTCTGGAAGAAGAGTTGTATATGATGCAACCAGAAGGTTTTGTCAATCCGAAGGGAGCTAACAAAGTGTGCAAGCTCCAGCGATCCATTTATGGACTGGTGCAAGCCTCTCGGAGTTGGAATAAACGCTTTGATAGTGTGATCAAAGCATTTGGTTTTATACAGACTTTTGGAGAAGCCTGTATTTACAAGAAAGTGAGTGGGAGCTCTGTAGCATTTCTGATATTATATGTGGATGACATATTACTGATCGGAAATAATATAGAATTTCTGGATAGCATAAAGGGATACTTGAATAAGAGTTTTTGAATGAAAGACCTCGGTGAAGCTGCTTACATATTGGGCATTAAGATCTATAGAGATAGATCAAGACGCTTAATAGGACTTTCACAAAGCACATACCTTGACAAAGTTTTGAAAAAGTTCAAAATGGATCAGGCAAAGAAAGGGTTCTTGCCTGTGGCACAAGGTGTGAAGTTGAGTAAGACTCAATGCCCGACCACCGCAGAAGATAGAGAGAAAATGAAAAATATTCCCTATGCTTCAGCCATAGGCTCTATCATGTATGCAATGCTGTGTACCAGACCTGATGTGTGCCTTGCTGTAAGTTTAGCAGGCAGGTACCAAAGTAATCCAGGAGTGGATCACTGGACAGCGGTCAAGAACATCCTTAAGTACTTGAGAAGGACTAAGGATATGTTTCTCATTTATGGAGGTGACAAAGAGCTCGTCGTAAACGGTTACGTCGATGCAAGCTTTGACACTGATCCGGACGATTCCAAATCGCAAACCGGATACGTATTTACATTAAACGGTGGAGCTGTCAGTTGGTGCAGTTCTAAACAAAGCGTCGTGGCGGGATCTACATGTGAAGCCGAGTACATAGCCGCTTCGGAAGCAGCTAATGAAGGAGTCTGGATGAAGGAGTTCATATCCGATCTAGGTGTTGTACCTAGCGTATCGGGTCCAATGAAAATCTTTTGTGACAATACTGGTGCAATTGCTTTGGCAAAGGAATCTAGATTTCACAAAAGAACCAAACACATCAAAAGACGCTTCAACTCCATCCGGGATTTGGTCCAGGTGGGAGACATAGAGATATGCAAGATACATACGGATCTGAATGTTGCAGACCCGTTGACTAAGCCTCTTCCACGAGCAAAACATGATCAGCACCAAAACTCCATGGGTGTTAGAATCATTACTTTGTAATCTAGATTATTGACTCTAGTGCAAGTGGGAGACTGAAGGAAATATGCCCTAGAGGCAATAATAAAGTTATTATTTATTTCCTTATATCATGATAAATGTTTATTATTCATGCTAGAATTGTATTAACTGGAAACATAATACATGTGTGAATACATAGACAAACAGAGTGTCGCTAGTATGCCTCTACTTGACTAGCTCAATAATCAAAGATGGTTATGTTTCCTAGCCATGAACAAAGAGTTGTTATTTGATTAACGAGATCACATCATTAGTTGAATGATCTGATTGACATGACCCATTCCATTAGCATAGCACCCGATCGTTTAGTATGTTGCTATTGCTTTTATCCATGACTTATACATGTTCCTTTAACTATGAGATTATGCAACTCCCATTTACCGTAGGAACACTTTGTGTGCTACCAAACGTCACAACGTAACTGGGTGATTATAAAGGTGCTCTACAGGTGTCTCCGAAGGTACATATTGGGTTGGCGTATTTCGAGATTAGGATTTGTCACTCCGATTGTCGGAGAGGTATCTCAGGGCCTTCTCGGTAATGCACATCACATAAAGCCTTGCAAGCATTGCAACCAATGAGTTAGTTGCGAGATGATGTATTACAGAACGAGTAAAGAGACTTGCCGGTAACGAGATTGAACTAGGTATTGGATACCGACGATCGAATCTCGGGCAAGTAACATACCGATGACAAAGGGAACAACGTATGTTGTTATGCGGTCTGACCGATAAAGATCTTCGTAGAATATGTAGGAGCCAATATGGGCATCCAGGTCCCGCTATTGGTTATTGACCGAAGACGTGTCTCGGTCATGTCTACATTGTTCTCGAACCGTAGGGTCCGCACGCTTAACGTTACGATGACAGTTATTATGAGTTTATGCATTTTGATGTACCGAAGGAGTTCGGAGTCCCGGATGTGATCACGGACGTGACGAGGAGTCTCGAAATGGTCGAGACATAAAGAATTATATATTGGAAGCCTATGTTTGGACATCGGATGCATTCTAGGTGAAATCAGGATTTTACCGGAATACCGGGAGGGTTACCGGAACCCCCCGGGAGCATAATGGGCCAACATGGGCCTTGGAGGAGAGGTGAGAGGGATGCCCTCATGGGCTGCGCGCCTCCCCCCCTTCCCCTAGTCCTATTAGGACTAGGAGAGGTGGGCGCCCCCTCTCTCTCTCTCTCCCCCTTGGAGAATCCTAGTCCAACTAGGATTGGGGGGGGGGGAATCCTACTCCCAGAGGGAGTAGGACTCTCCTGGCGCGCCTAGCTTGGCCGGCCAGCCCCTCCCCCTTGGCTCCTTTATATACGGGGGCAGGGGGCACCCCAAAGACACACAAGTTGATCTACGGATCGTTCCTTAGCCGTGTGCGGTGCCCCCTTCCACCAAATTCCACCTCGATCATATCGTTGCAGTGCTTAGGCGAAGCCCTGCGCCGGTAACACATCAAGATCGTCACCACGCCGTCGTGCTGACGGAACTCTTCCTCGACGCTTTGCTGGATCGGAGCCCGGGGATCGTCATCGAGCTGAACGTGTGCCAAGAACTCGGAGGTGCCGGAGTAACGGTGCTGTGATCGGTTGGATCGCGAGGAGAACGTACGACTACTTCCTCTACGTTGTGTCAACGCTTCCGCTTCGGTCTACGAGGGTACGTAGACAACACTCTCCCCTCTCGTTGCTATACATGACCATGATCTTGCGTGTGCGTAGGAAATTTTTTGAAATTACTACGTTCCCCAACATTGAGGTCATCAAGCGTTCCGTCTGCATCGAAGGTGCCCGGAGGGCCCTTGCTCGTGCAAAGGTGCACTGGGGTAAGCTTGACGGTGAGAAGCTGGTGAAGGACGGGCCGCCACAGGGGAAGGAGCATTGCAAGCCCGAGAACTACTACAAGGATGTTCTTGCAGGTGCCCACCTTATTGCGGATGAATGTACCAAAGAGGTAATTTTTGAATGAACTCGCTCGTGTTTATCCTGTGCGCTGAAAACTTGTTCATATGCGCTAAGCAATGCTTATTGAATTTAAAATATTATTTTCTGTGCGGCCGTTTATCAAAAATTGAGAGATGGCCAGTCGTCGGCTTCTGCCCCCATGCCGCTAGTGCTGGGGTGTTCGGGATAAACCTGAGCACTCTTTTTCCCATGGTTGGGTCCTTCGAGGGAGGCGCTCAGCACAACGAACCAGGCAATCAGACTATAATGCTTGAACACTCTCACTTAGCCATAAAACTTTATAATTTGAAATTTTGGTGAAGCCCCTAGTTCGGAAGACCGAATTCGGGGCGCTATCCACGCCTTTGGCCAGACAAAGCTAGTTCCTCGTTCGAAGCGGCATAAGTCTTTAGGGACTCGAAAAACCTCTCAAACAGCGACCGGTCTCTCGCCTTATCATGACAGTCAGTTTTAGCTTTCTCCACTGAGGTGCTTAACCCAGCTGAACCGGGGCACAATCGCGGTGGTTCTCCTAGTGCTACCTTAGCCGATATAGCGGAACGTAAGGCACCAAAACATAGGAGCCGGGCAAACCCAACTATTGACCCAAATCATGATTCGGAGCCGATGCATATAGTGCTATAAGTTCGGGGTGCCGCACTTGTGAAAGTGTACGGACTTCTCACACCAGATCGAAGGGTACTGAAGCCCCTGGCGTGTTTTCCGTACCATGGTGTACGGGTGCGATCATGTTATTTAATAAACATATATATTAAAAGAGGATAATGCAAATAATAGACAAAAAGCTATGCATTGTTTATAAAGAGGCTATTTATCAAAGCCGAACGATACAAGTAGTGCGATAAGCAAAAAGATATTAGATTATTTAACATGTCCTGACCAGGGGCAGGCCGCGGAATTGTATTCGAAACAGATATACCGCTTGTAATAGAGACCACCTGGGAGTTCCATAATGCGGCGTAGCTTTGTCTGCTTCCCTGGATCTTGCATCGTTTGTGTGGCAGTCGAATTGCCGAACAGGTCGTCCAGAGTGTGGAGTCCTGAAAGTAAAAAAAGAATCTGGCAGTCCCTAATACGTTTTAAGCCGTATTTCGGGCATGCCATTACTGTGCCCCTTCCCCTGTGCCCATGGTATTTCAAGGGCGTAATTATGTACGCGAGGTACTAGCTTCGCTATGTCGCGATGGCTGGGGTTGGGGCCGCATTGCTACGCCTGCTCAGAACATGCCAGGCAGTCTTGTTGTAGGTTACTTCGGGCGCGCTTGGCAGTGTCTGGCTTTTTAACGGCCAGACTGGAGAGTTGCCTAAAAAGGCTGCTTTCTACTTCCGCTGCGAGAGCCGCCGTGTGCTCCTCCGTATGAAGGGAGCGTTCGGTGTTTCCGTTGACCGTGATTACTCCTCGAGGGCCTGGCATCTTGAGCTTGAGATATGCGTAGTGCGGCACCGCATTGAACTTCGCGAATGCGGTTCGTCCGAGCAGGGCGTGATAGCCACTGCGAAACGGGACTATGTCGAAGATTAACTCTTCGCTTCGGAAGTTATCCGGAGATCCGAAGACCACATCAAGTGTTATGGAGCCTGTACAGTTGGCTTCTACACCTGGTATAACGCCTTTAAAGGTCGTTTTTGTGGGCTTAATCCTTGAGGGATCTATGCCCATTTTCCGCACTGTATCCTAGTAAAGCAGGTTCAGGCTACTGCCACCGTCCATGAGGACTCTGGTGAGGTGAAAGCCGTCGATGATTGGGTCGAGAACCAATGCGGCAAAGCCGCCATGACGGATGCTAGTGGGGTGGTCCCTTTGATCAAAAGTGATCGGGCAGGAGGACCATGGGTTGAACTTTGGGGCGACTGGCTCCATCGCGTATACGTCCCGTAGCACACGCTTCCATTCCGTCTTGGGAATGTGGGTTGCGTATATCATGTTCACCGTCCGCACTTGTTGGGGAAACCCCTTCTGTCCATTGTTGTTCGGTGGCCTGGCCTCCTCCTCGTCGTCGCTATGTAGCCCCTTGTCTTTATTTTCGGCTCTTAACTTGTCTGCCTGCTTGAACACCCAACAATCCCTGTTGGTGTGATTGGCTGGCCTTCGGGGGTGCCATGGATCTGGCACAAGCGGTCGAGTATTCGGTCCAAACTGGACGGGCCCTGAGTATTCTTTTTAAATGGCTTTTTCCGCTGACCGGATTTATAGCCTCTGAATCCGGCGTTGACTGTCGTATCTTCATTGCTGTCGCTGCTAACGCGACGCTTTTGCTTATTTCGACGTGTCCTGCCATTTTTGTCCTTGGTATCCGAATTACCAGGGTTCTTTGATAAGTTGTTGCTGTGAACTAGCCAGCTATCTTCGCCCACGCAAAAGCGGGTCATGAGTGTCGTGAGGGCTGCCATAGATTTCGGCTTTTCCTGTCCCAGGTGTCGGGCAAGCCACTCGTCGCGGATGTTATGCTTGAAGGCTGCTAGGGCCTCTGCGTCCGGATAGTCGACTATCTGGTTTTTCTTTGTTAGTAACCGTGTCCAGAATTGCCTAGCCGATTCCTCTGGCTGCTGAATTATGTGGCTTAGGTCGTCGGCATCCGGTGGTCGCACATAAGTGCCCTGGAAGTTGTCGAGGAATGCGGCTTCCAGGTCCTCCCAAGAACCGATTGAGTCCGCTGGCAGGCTGTTAAGCCAGTGCCGGGCCGGTCCTTTGAGTTTGAGCGGGAGGTATTTGATGGCGTGTAGATCATCGCCACGTGCCATGTGGATGTGAAGGAGATAATCCTCGATCCATACCGCCGGATCTGTCGTGCCATCATATGATTCGATGTTTACGGGTTTGAAACCCTCTAGGATTTTATGATCCATTACTTCATCTATGAAGCCTAGTGGGTGTGCGGCGCCCCTGTATTGGGCTATGTCACGACGCAGCTCAGAGGAGCTATGTCTGTTGTGTTCGGCCCTGCCGGATTTGTTGCATCCGGAGTGAAGATCATCGTCACGTGTCGTTGGGCGCCTGCGCGATCCGTAGATCGATCTTATTTGCCTTTCCTTATCCTCCAGTACATCTCGCAGGTCTGGCGCGTTTTCCCGTGCCTTAGTTGAGCGGCGTCGGGGCATGGCTTGTGTGGAGGGCCGAGAGGCCTCTCTGTCGCGGCCGCGAGGTGGCCGGTCTGCCATGTCGTGCGCTGGTGATGTAGGCGCTTCCTCCTCTGATCGGGGTAGCGGCCTGCGCTTTGGATAGCTCTTGGAGGGGCGTTCGAGTTCATACTCTTCAGCCGCAAGGACTTCAGTCCATCTATCAGCTAGCAGATCTTGATCAGCTCTAAGTTGTTGCTGCTTTTTCTTGAGGCTGTTCGCCGTGGCTAAAAGCCTGCGTTTGAAACGCTCTTTTTCAGCGGGGTCTGATGGTACGACGAATTCGTCGTCATCGAGGCTGGCCTCGTCCTCGGAGGGAGGCATATAGTTACCATCCTCAACCTCTCGGTCTGCCGCTCTCTCATGAGGGCGGGCTTCTCCATCTTCTTGCGCCGAATCTTGCTGGGGAGGGTGTTCTTCGGCGCTATCCGAGGTACTATTATCTCCAGTGCCGGAATCACTGTTTTTGCTTTGGCGGGATTTAGAGCGGCGCCGCTGACGCCGGCGCTTTGGCTGTTTCTTGGAGGTGTCATCCCCCGCTGTTCCCTCGTCATCTCCATCTTTTGGAGTATCCACCATATATATGTCATATGACGAGGTGGCTATCCAGCGCCCTACAGGTGCTGGTTCTTGTTCGTCTCCAACCTCGTCGTCCATACCGTCGAAGTCTTCGGAGCCGAAGTCAAGCATGTCGGTTAAATCGTCGATAGTGGCTACCAAGTGGGTGGTGGGTGGGTTTTGAATTTCTTCATCGTCCGTATCCCATCCTCGCTGACCGTAATTCGGCCAGGGCTCTCCTGATAAAGAGAGAGACTTGAAAGAATTCAGGATGTCACCAAAAGGCGAGTGCTGAAAGATGTCCGCGGTGGTGAACTCCATTATCGGCGCCCAATCGGATTCGACCGGCAGGGGCGCGGGGGGTTCGGAGTCCGGGGAGGAGTCCGGACCCTCGGGATCACGGGTCACGCGGAGTGCGGGGCTGGCGTTCGGCTCGATCGCCTTTGAGATCGCAGCCCCCGAGGTGACGTCCAACCGTCCATCCTCGCTTGGTGCAATAGGCTCCAAATTAAGGGTCGGAGCCGGTGCGTATGCGGCCTCCAGGACACTGTTCGGAGGCAGAGCTAGATCATGCCCCTTGAGGTAGTGCGGCGTGGTTGGCTGTGGCTCGAACCCGTCGAAGATCAAGTCTCCGCGGATATCAGCCATGTAGTTTAAGCTTCCAAACCTGACTTGATGGCCAGGGGCGTAGCTTTCAATCTGCTCCAGATGACCAAGCGAATTGGCCCGCAGAGCGAAGCCACCGAAGACGAAGATCTGTCCGGGGAGAAAGGTCTCACCCTGGACCTCATCGTTGTTGATGATCAGAGGAGCCATCGGGCCTAAAGGCGACGACACAGAGAACTCTCAATGAAAGCACCAATGTCGGTGTCAAAACCGGCGGATCTCAGGTAGGGGGTCCCGAACTGTGCATCAAGGCCGGATGGTAACAGGAGACAAGGGACACGATGTTTTTACCCAGGTTCGGGCCCTCTCGATGGAGGTAATACCCTACTCCTGCTTGATTAATATTGATGATATGGGTAGTACAAGAGTAGATCTACCACGAGATCAAGGAGGCTAAACCCTAGAAGCTAGCCTATGGTATGATTGTGTATGATGATGGTTCGTCCAATGGACTACAATCCTCCGGTCTATATAGACACCGGATAGGGTTAGGTTAGGGTTACACAGAGTCGGTTACAATGGTAGGAGATCTTGAATATCCGCATCGCCTAGCTTGCCTTCCACGCCAAGAAAAGTCCCATCCGGACACGGGACGAAGTCTTCAATCTTGTATCTTCATAGTCCAGGAGTCCGGCTGAAGGTATAGTCCGGCTACCCGAACACCCCCTAATCCAGGACTCCCTCAAGCCTCTTGCTTCATGTTCTTAGTGATATGCTCCAAAATCCTCAACTATCTTCCTACATCCACATTTGACCCAAACCAAAAGTCAAACTCGGCCCCACCGATTCTTTCTATCCGGCGCCACCGAGTTTCACATGTCATAGCCACTGCCACAAACCCTAGCAAATTGGTCTCACCGATAGGGATCTCGGTCTCACCGAGATGGGATTGCAATCCCTCGGTTTCCCTTCGTAACGTTTCGGTCTAACTGAAGTGAGCGATCGGTCCCACCAAGATTGCAATGAAAACTCTCTGTTTCCCTTTCGTAACATTTCGGTCTCACCAAAATGAGCGAACTGGTCCCACCGAGTTTACCTGACCAACTCTCTGGTTAGCTTATTACCAAAATTGGTCCTACCGAGTTTGTGTAATCGGTCACACCGAGATTACGTTATGCCCGAACCCTAACCATATCGGTCCTACCGAGTTGCATCCCAGTCCCACCGAAAATCCTAACGGTCACTAGGTTTGCTGAATCGGTCCGACCGAGTTTAACCATTCGGTCCCACCGAGTTTGGCAAATTGTGTGTAACGGTCAGATTTTGTGTGGAGGCTATATATACCCCTCCACCCATTCTTCATTCATGGAGAAAGCCATCAGAACACATCTACACTTCCAATACATATGTTTTGAGAGAGAACCACCTACACTTGTGTTGAGGTCAAGATATTCCATTCCTACCATATGAATCTTGATCTCTAGCCTTTCCAAGTTGCTTTCCACTCAAATCTTCTTTCCACCAAATCCAAATCCTGTGAGAGAGAGTTGAGTGTTGGGGAGACTATCATTTGAAGCACAAGAGCAAGGAGTTCATCATCAACACACCATTTGTTACTTCTTGGAGAGTGGTGTCTCCTAGATTGGCTAGGTGTCACTTGGGAGCCTCCGACAAGATTGTGGAGTTGAACCAAGGAGTTTGTAAGGGCAAGGAGATTGCCTACTTCGTGAAGATCTACCGCTAGTGAGGCAAGTCCTTCATGGGTGACGGCCGTGATGGAATAGACAAGGTTGCTTCTTCGTGGACCCTTCGTGGGTGGAGCCCTCCGTGGACTCGCGCAACCATTACCCTCCGTGGGTTGAAGTCTCCATCAACGTGGATGTACGATAGCACCGCCTGTCGGAACCACGCCAAAAACATCCGTGTCTCCAATTGCGTTTGAATACTCCAAACCCTTTCCTTTACATTCTTGCAAGTTGCATGCTTTACTTTCCGCTGCTCATATACTCTTTTGCATGCTTGCTTGAATTGTGTGGAGATTGCTTGACTTGTGCTAAAGTAGCTAAAATCTGCCAAGAACTAAAATTGGGAAAAGTCTAGATTTTTATTTGGTCAAGTAGTCTAATCACCCCCCCCCCTAGACATACTTTCGATCCTACAGTTGAGGTCTTCCGAGGCGGGCGGCGCCGCCCAGGCAGGCCAAGATGCCCAGCGGTCAGCGTCAGCCCTTTGGTCATCGGACATCGGAACTGCGGAGCGTCGGTGGATCGACTAGTGGGGAAGAGGCTCCGGCGCACCCCTACCCGGCGCGCCAAATGTCGAATCACGGGTTCCGGCAAAACCCTTAAGGTTCGAACACTGGGGTGCGCATGAAGATTTTCTCCCTGCCGATCCACGTCCTAAGTGGCTAAGATCTCAAGAACGAACTCACGAACTAACAACACAAGGGACACAAGATTTATACTGGTTCAGGCCACTGTTGTGGTGTAATACCCTACTCCAGTGTGGTGGTGGTGATTGCCTCTTGGGCTGATGATGAACAGTACAAGGGGAAGAACAACCTCCTGAGGTTTAGGTGTTCTTGTGCTTGGTGAACTTGTGTGGGTGAGGATTACTCAAGATCAGATGCCTCCTACTATGGTGGCTAGTCCTATTTATAGAGGCCCTGATCCTTTCCCCAAATATTGAGCGGTAAGGGAGCCAACGACGGCCAATTTGAAAGGGGACATCTAGTACAGCTTATCCTGACAAAAGTAGTCTTCGCCTGCAAAAGGCTCTGGTGGTGACGCCGCCTTGGGCTCCATGGTGACCTCCGTCTTGCCATCCTGCTGGTCTTGGTCTCGTTGCACTGACATGGAAACCTTTGTTGGATGCCTCGGTACTCCGCGCCTGCGTTTGCCTCCTTAGCACCAAAGAGGAAACAAGGACGATGTGCGCGCTGGCGTCCGCCTGGCGCACGCCTGGTCTCGATCATCATGGCTCACGTCACGAGAACCTCACGTGGTTTGGCTTGCCTTGATCTCTCCGCCCCTTGCAAGCCTGCCTGGCGAGGCCATTCCTGAGGAGGTCTTGCATCGTCCGCCTCGCGAGGCTTGGCCCATCGCGAGGGTCTTGAATGCCTTGCTGATGAGGATGGGCTGTACAGGCCTGCTGGCAGAGCCATGCCGTGGGCCGCGGGAGGCAAGTCTGGGGACCCCCGTTCCCAGGACACCGACACATTTGTCGATGGGCCTAGGAGTTGAGCTAGTAGGGCAGTGGCCTGGGTCCAAAGTAGTAGAAGTAGCACAAAAACATTTTTTGACTGTAGGCTTTTCCATGCTCAAGCCTGCCTACTAGAATCGCTAGTGCTTGAAAGGAAAAGTGAAGTTAAAACATAGGAACTGGAAATTTTCATGTGGTACTACTATCCATGCATTTGGTTCAAAGGAATGGAGCCAAGGAAAACTGTAGGATTTGTTTCTTTAATGTCTCCTTGAAAGAAAACCCATAGGAATTTTAATATCCACTTGTCCTCCTTTTCAAGTTCCTATTCATGAAGCACAAGACTAAGAGATAGTAGCACAATAGCATTATAGCCGTACATATTCTTGTGGTTTGACTTAATCTCACCATGCTTCTTTGCATCATGTGATCTTCCAATTCTTGTGAACCAAACACCTAGATTGGCAGAAATCATGTGTTTTTAAATTCTCTATTTTGCCCGTGCATTCCTATAATATCACTGTGTATTTCCTATGCCTGCATTTTTAGAATCCTCCAATTCGAACGAGCCATTACAGAATTACTTCTCCTACAGATAGTTGTCAAACAAAACCTTGTGTGGTTTGTCCCGCTCCTGCTGCGTCGTCGTTCACCCCAGCTCAGCTGCTCCAACGACAGAAGGGTCCAGCACAGCAGGGATCCGGCCTCTAGAATGTCTTTCGCCATCTCAGATCTTCTTCCCCGCCGCTGGCAGCCATGACAACTTCATTACCATCATCATCCGAGCAGATGACCTCGAGGACTACACAGGTCTGCAAGAGAGGTCGCACTCTTTCGTGTCTGCTTATGTTATGCATCACTTGATATTACATGCTACTTTATCGTCATGTTCATCGATTAGACTCTGAGTCATCTCCAAACTAATGGTCAAACTTGAAGTTTTAAATGGTTGCGGGGTACATATCAGGGCTGCAATCAATAGTATCTATCTACTATCTGGTTAATCTCTGGTGTCTACTATGAGTTTCATGTTGGGTGGGAAACAAACAATGAAGAAGCCATTATCTGTATTTTTTAACTGAAGCCATTATCTGCCTGCTATCATTGGTTTTGGGTCCATACAAAGGTTGCTACCATCACTCTGGATTTCTGCATGCACTCCTTACATAATCTCACTATGTTTTATTCCTATGCATGTCAGTTATTGTACACAATGGAACTAAACATGTAGAGAAAAAGAGACGAGCCTTGCGTGGCAATAAAATTTCATGCAGACGTCGCTCCATGGTAGGCGCAAAGGCAGCCCCCTCCACCCATTTTGGATTGTAATCAAGAGGAAGATATCTGTTCTGAGGGGGATTTGGAAGGAGAAGACCACTCCTATTTACCCCCTGAGGTCTTCTCTCTAACTTAGCATGCTGATGTTGGTTATATCATGCATATGGTGCCTTGCATTGCTTACTTTCTACATCAAATATGTCATCTGCTTAGTTTAGACATGCTTTGTGTGAATGCCATCTGTTTAGTTTATTCATCGCTTATGTGAATTATGCAACGCCCTCTTGTTTAGCCAGGCATCATATATGTGAATTTTGCAATGCCATCATGCTTAGCCAGTCATCTTATATGTGAATTATATCAGGCCATCCTTCTTTTTGGTTACGTATTACATTTGTAACAATGTTAGTACATTCAAGTTCAACCACTCTTCGTGTGCATCAGCCATTTGACACGGTGATGGAAAATTCTGGAGTGAAAACAAGGTCTTCAGAACAAACTATGCTATTTGACGAAGCGCATATCTCGCTGGTTATGGATAGCTCCTCAGAGGAGGATCTAGAGATAAATGACCAGTCCTATTTCCCCTGTGAGGTGTATGCTCTAACTTGGCAGGGTTACGTTGCTCATATCGTGTGTATGGTGTCTTGCATTGATATGTCATTTGATTAGTTTAGACATGCTTTGTGTGAATGCCACATGTTTAGTGTCTAATTACCATATATGTGAATTATGCATTGCCATCTTGTTGCAAGACATTATATATGTGAATTATGCAATGCTATCTTGTTGCAAAGGCATTATATACGTGAATTATGCAATGCCATGATGTTTAGCCAATCGTCATGTATGTGAATTATATCATGCTATCATTTTTTGTATTACGTGTTCGATTTGTCGACAACCTTTGTATATTCAACTACTCTTCCTGTGCATCAGCCATTTGAAGCGGTGAAGGAAGTATCTGGAGTGAAAACAAGGTATTCAGAGCAGACAATGCTACCTGCTGAAGCAGACATCTTGCTGGTTACAAAGAGCTCCTTAGAGGAGGATTCAGAGACTGATGACCAGTCCTATTCCCCCCTGAGGTCTATGCTCAAACTTGGCAGGGTTATATTACCCATGTCATGCATGTTGTCTTGCATTGCTTAGTTTTTACATCATATATGGATTTCCATCTTCTTACTTGCTTACTATATAAATCATATATTTGAATTATATCATGCCACCATGTTTACGTACACTGCATCTATCTGAATTATGGCATGGCAACCCATTTAATAAAGACATCATATAGTTATATCATCTCATCCTATTTAGTGTTTACAGTCATCATATTTTCAATTATGTCATTCTATCCATGAATTATATCATGCTATCATGTTTCCATAGGCGGCATGTATGTGAATTATGGCATGCCAACCTATTTAATAAACACATTATATAGATATATCATGTCATCCTTTTTACATAGTCATCATATTTTGAACTATGTCTTTCCATCTTTTTTATTTAGCCATCGTAATGTGAAATTGTGTCATGCTATCCTGTTTAGTTAGCCATCATATATGTGAAATTGTGTCATGCTATCATGTTTGGTTAGACAACATAAATGTGAATTATTTCATGCCCTCTTTTATTCCCCACTATCCATTGCACGTGTCTATCATGCAATGTCTACACATTCAATTACTTTTCTTGTTTATCAGCCATTTGAGTTGGAGAGGGTGATGGCAGTATCTAAGGGAGTAACAACACGGTCTTCAGAAAAGATAGTGCTACAAGTTGATGCAGATAGAACCACGGTTGTGCTTGCCCAAGAACCAGCCCCACCACACATAACCCAGACTCTCGCAGATTGTACCCCTACCCAGTTGGACAGAGAACCAACTACACCCCTTCTAACCCCAACCCCAGCAGATAGTAACCCAGTTCCAGTTGACACAACACCGTCTCCACCACAGAGCACCCAAACACAAGCAGTTAGTAAGGGAACTGCAGTGCCCAAAGCATGAGGACCACCACTCTGAATCCCAACTCAGTGCTTAAAGGAGAAGAAGAATTGTTCTCAGTTCAGGTTCTATAGCTATGGTTCATACTCCTTTGCTCTCGCATCACTGTATTTACCCATACCAACTATTTTCAAATTTGAAGGATGGAATTGAAACTCCAATGGCGCAACAGGTATATTTTAAAACTGTTTCTTTAGTTGGTTTGTTGTTGTAACTTGCTCTATGTTGATTTCAGTTTCAATTGAATAAACAGTTATGTTCTTATGTCATGCACATTACAAGTTTTATTATTGCTCTGTAGTTTCCCACACTTATATTCTGTCTATTCTGCGTTATCTTGAAAAAATATTATTTGAACTGTGTCTCTATCTTGATTTGGCAACAAAAAATAGAATGACATAGACCATAAAGTGACCATGGTACATAGATATAAGTTTTTTTTCATGTTGTTATCATGTCCACTTTACTACTGAACTGATTTAACAAAATGAGTTTCATATACAACATGGTAAACCTGTGATGTGTCTATTTGTTTCTCTTTTAGAATGCGGACAAAATATTGGAGAACAGTACCCGGTTATGCAATGGTAAAGGAAGTAATGCAGATAAGGTTCAAGATAGTGAGACATCTCTGTTGGTCTCCAAGAAAGATGATAAAACTATCTTGACAACAGTGAGAGAACCCAAAAGTCCTGTCTTGATGTAGTGTTTGGGTTACTAGCCACTACTGCTGGCACTAGCTCTTCGAACTCGCTGCCTGAATCAGTTTGTTTTTTGGCCACTTCAAGTTGAAAGACATCGATCAGATGTGCTGCGATAGGAAGCTGAAGGACTTAGGAAGTCCCTGTAGAATTCAGATGCATACTTTCTGGTGCAAAAGCAAGCGCTGGAGGATTTAAGCGCCAAACAAGAGAAAGTTAATAAGCTTGCTAAGCATCTTGCCAGCATTATGGGTACTGAGGATATTGTTTCTTGAGCTCTTCTTAAGTGGTTTTAGTTCTGAACTTATTTTGCTGCGGCGTTTATTTTCACTGGTCGCCAACTTTGACAACCAGTGTATATGATATGCGGCTTTGTTCCCTATATTTGCACTGGTGGCAAACTTTGATGCCCAGTGGATGTAATATGTGTAATAGCCATGATAGCCTAGCGTAAGTTGCTTGCTTATTTATTTCCTTGTTGTCTTGTTTATTTGTTTGCTTGTAGTCAGTGCAGTTCTTTTTCCGCAGTTTGCTAGTGGCCGCAATAACCTAATTTTTAAAACGAGGCCACAATAACCATGGGTTGCATATTTACTGTAGTTACCATGGGCCTCCTACGGGCCGTAGAAACAATGGGCCTTATAAGGGCCGTAGAAACAATGGGCCTTCTACGGGTCGTAGCATCAATGGGCCTTCTACGGGCCGTATGATCGATCGGCCAAACATGGGCCAATAACAGACCGCATTATGGGCCGTAAATGGGCTAGATGTGGAATCGTCCGTTCATGGGCCGACCATAACGAGCTGCCGTTAATCAACTGTATTTGATGGCGCTATGAAAACGGCCCAACGGATTAACGGGCCGATTGTAACCACGGGCTGAATTTGGCCCACAAGCAGAAAAGGCCAGTAACAGGCCGTAAGTAACCGTATGCTGGAAATAAGCCCAAGAATAAATGAGCCCTAAAAGCCAAAAGATAACACGGGTTGGAAACGGCCCAATGAAATAATGAGCCGTTAATGGGTATGAAGCGATACACTGTTCATTGCGGGCCAGATTTACCACGAGCCGTTAATGGGCCAAGAGTTAAATATGGCCTCGTATGGGCCGAAAGACATAATGGGCCATACATGGGCCGAAATTTACAACGGGATAGAACCTATTGGATGGCAAGATGAAGCTACTGGGCTTAATTCCGATAGTCCATAACGGGTCGTGCGTTAGTGGGCCGTAAATGGGCTATATACGAACAGGCCGTTAACAGGCTTTCCGTGGGCCGGCCCGTTACCTTTTGACCAAGTCAAATGGCTCGGCCTTTTCACCGGAATGGGCCTCTGTTTGGCCGTGCCACGTGTCGACCAATCATAGGCGCCTCATGTCCAATGAATGGATGACATCTGTCCCAACGGTGAGCCAACACGCGTTTACTTCGGCCAATGACTATTTTACACGTGAAAAATCCTCATTGGTCTGGGCTGTTAACGGGTTATCGAATCCAATACCGGACCCGATAGCTTAACGGCGAGCCGTTACGGTGGATGCCACGTGTCGGTCACCCTTATGAAAGCACTTCTATGACGCGTGATTTATCGTCATGGAAGTGGACACTTCCGTGATGATAATTTTGGTAATGTCATGGAACACTTCTACGACAGCACAGGTATGACTATATTGATTCTGTCAAAAAATCATCATGGATGTACATGCATGACAGAAAACGTGACCTACTGTGACAAACACGTATCATCACGGAAGTGTATTTTTTTGTAGTGCCGGGTGCACGCGACTGCTCCGCGTCGAGGCTGGCCATAGTGGTGGTAACTTAGTGTGACGAACCAAGACTGACGCTCCAAATGCCTTCCATGTTTTGTGTGTCAGCCGTGTATTTTATTTGTTTGTTGCATTCATCATCGCATCATCTGCATTGCATCTGCATGTTTTCATAAAACTCGTGGTCCGTTCGTGGTTGCCGCTTCTTCCTTGTCTCTGTCAGACCATTCTCTTCTCTCCTGTCTTCTCCGTGGCAATGTTATCATACTGTTTGTCTTCCTTGACGATTATTAATCCAACCACACACTTGACCTCGTCCGCCTAACCCCCCCTTTGCACAGTGCATCGACCCCTCACCTGTGTCCAAAACTTCCCCGAACCCGAACCAGACTATCGTTACCGTTGGGTCCGGATCATGCCCAAATATCTACAAAACATCTCCTTTTTCTTAGTTGGACTTCCTAACCTATATTTTTTCAGCCATCCAATTACAACCGTAGGACGTGATATCCCCTAACCTAAATTCATCTAATATAAATATCAATCTAAACCCGTCCTAGCCTGTCCCATCCACCCTTCCCTCGCGTCGCCGCCACTTAGTTTCCCTCGGGATCCCTCCCGATCCAGCCGAGTCGACCATCTCCCTCGTTTTCAGCAAGGGCCAACCATCTCCTCCCCTCGATCCACCCGAACCAGCCACCGATCCATCCCATCCACCACCTCCCGTGCCTCCCTGGGCTCGACCCCGCTGCCTCGCGACGCTCGCCGGAGCAACCAGCGACGACCCTCACCTCCAGGACCTCCTCCTCGCCGTGCCATCTCGTCTCCAAAACCGGTCACTGGACCGAAGCCGGCTCCTCTAACGTGCTGCCAAGCACGACACCCTGCCGTGCCTCCTGGCGCTAGCGGACGCACGCATATATGGGCCTTGCCAAAAAACAATCTAGATACCCAGCCCAGCCGTTCCATGCATCACACACCTGAACAGATTATGTTGTCTAAAAAAACCAAACAGATTAATGAATAAACTATAATTAATACAGTACATAACTAAAGAAAATGAAGTCATTTCAGGAAAACAGTTTTTCTTAATCTGTCTCATTTTACATGGAGCGGAATGTGTCGTTTTCCTATTTTCTATTTATTAATTTAAGCGGTTCGATTAGTACTTCTACTTTTGTTTTTGTGTGCATTTAAATAATGCTGCAGAAAAAAAAATGAACTCATTTAAGACAATTCTTTTGCTAATCTCGGTCTTATTTACGCGGAGCGGAATATGTTCTTTCTATGTTCTATTCATTATTTTTTTAACCAGCTTGATTGTTACTTTTTTTGTTGGTTTTATTTTTACGACGTTCGTCGACCACGACAACTACAATTGCATCCCAACCGATCGTGCGCAACTGCAGTCGCATGTCTGCATCGGCGTGCAACTACAATTGCATGTCCACTGATGACATTTAACTATAGTTAAAGATCGTCGTGTTGTATCCCTTTTGTCGCCACTGGGTTGTGGTTAGAGTTTCTTGCTTGGCCGCGTGGTCACCTCGCTCACAAGCTTCAACAAATATATTATCCAAAAAAACAAATATATCCATGTATTTATTTTAAAAATGCTAGATCTATTATAAAAAATCATCAAAAATACAAAACACCGCACATAATAAAAATTACATCGAGGTTCATCGACCACGGAATGATCATTGCCACCGCTAGAACGAGCCGCCGACGCGTCGCTGTCGCCGTTACCATACCTGAGCCGGCATGACCTTGTTGATAACGACTGGAAAGTCTTCATGCACGTGTCTACTAGCTGGATATGAGGACTAAAACCCTACATATCTACTAGCCGGATCTGAGACACCAGAAATCACCTCCACGCCACCAGCCGCCGGAGCGGGAGGCGGAGAGGAGCTGAATCCATGGGCTCGCCGGTGCACGTGCATGCAGCAGTTGCGCACGACCGGTTGGCGGGCAACTATAATTATGTGTGCTCGGTATGCATGGTAAAAATAAAAGCACACAAAAAGAAAAAAGAAAGTACCAATAAAATTGATTAAAATAATATAGAAAATAGGAAAAGGATATATTCCGCTCCACGTAGAATAAAACTGAGATTTTGTAAAACTATTTTAGCAAGATTAATCTATTCAGGTGTGTGATGCATTCAACGGATGGGCTGGTAGCTAGATTGGTTTTTGGTAAGGCCCATATATGCGTGCGTCCGCTAGAGGAGGCACGGCAGGGTGAGACCTCCTCCTCAGCGCCTTCAGCGCCAGGTAGGGGAGGCAGCGCCCACGCGCCCCCGCTCCATGGGCCGGCCCAACTGCCAGGCAAGTTGTCGCATGGAACGCGCCTCTTCTTCTCTCGATGCGCTCCGTTCGCTCGGTTTGCCTCGACAAAAAAAGAAACTCGTTTGGCAGTTGACCACTCGAGCTTGACTGGTCCTCCTTGCACCATTTATGTTTGACTTTCTGAGAAAAAAAAGGAATTAAAAAAATGTTAACATGAATTCAGAAAAAGTCGTGTATTTGAGAAAAAAGTTCATTAAATCTTAAAATAAGTTCACGAATTTGAAAGAAAAGTTCATCGATTTTGATAAAAGTTCATCCAAAATTTGAAAAAAAGTTCATCGGATTTGAAAAAAAGTTCATCGGATTTGAAAAAAATTCACCGAATTTGAGAAAAGTTCATCAAAATTTGAAAAAATTTCATCAGACTAGAAAAAAGTTCACCGAATTTGAAAAAAGTTCATCGAATTTGAAAAAAGTTCATCGATTATTGAAAAAGTTCATTGAATTTGTAAACACCAAGTTCATCCATTCTTCAGAAAAAAACCGTGAAGGAAGAAAGTTTCTCGAATTTGAAAAAAGAAAATTTGAAAAAAGGGAAAAGGAAAGAAGGAAGAAGAAAGGGGAGAAAAGATGTAAGTCTGCACACTAGGTTAGGTGGCGCGATGGTTGTTGCCAACCCTCACGAAGTAGTAGGTCGCAGGTTCGATTCTCCCTTCGAGCCCCTTTTTTGCGTTATAGAAAGATATAGCGAACGTGGAGATGGGCCGGCCCATTAGTAGCGAACGAAGGGGAGGGGGGTGTGCGCCCGTTTGTTGAAACGCCTGTATCGGGCGCAAAAGGCGCCAAATAGGATTTGGCCGGCAGGGTGCCGTGCTTAACGGCACGGTAGAGGAACCGGCTCCCACTGGACCCGCACCCCTCGTTGCTTCTCCTTCTATTGTTCCCTCCGTTCCCCTCTCTCACTTGCTCTCTGTCCTCTCCAGGAAACTGCAGGAGGCAAGCACCACGCCATGGCCTCCCCTACTCGACGACTGCGTCGCTGTTGTCGTCCTCGCGCCCATCCCCGCCTGATTCTGCAGCGCCGCCGCCCGTCTTCTTCGTTCACGGCGAGCACTGCTGCTGTCCTGTTCTCGCGCACCAAGTTCCTCTTCATCAAGCTGCCAAGTCTCTGTCGCCTCGCCGCTGTACCCCGTCCTCGACCTCATTCAACAGCCCTCGCTTGAGCACCCGGAGTTGATCCCGCCGTCTCGCCAAGACCGGCTTCTGCCGCCTGTTCCTCTACATCGAGCGAGGCAGGTTCGTCCGCATCTACCCGCTCCGGTCCAGCGCCTGCAAGAGTTGACCGTGCCCCGCTGCATCATCGCCCTCGCCGGCCCTCCTCTATTTTGCCTTCGCCGTGGGCCGCCAAATCCGCGTCTCCGGCCATCCCCGTTGTTCCGCGCGTCCAAGCTGTGCCATCACCGCTGCTGCGACGGCGTCAAGTTCCCCTGCATCGCTCGCGTAGTCGCGTTGACCGCGACCTCCCTGCCTCGCCCGCTTGTGGGCCTCTGCTTGCCCCGGCCTGCCTCTGCTTCTCCGCTTCTGGCCCGATGGCGTGAGCACCGACGCAAACCCTCGCTCGTGAGCGCTGTTCAGTTATCCTGCGCTCACTGTTTCGGCCCGTTCATGTATTTTTTCAGTTATGCGATTTTGCCGAATTACCCAGGGATTTACAGTTTTACCGAAAAGACCCTCAAGTTCATGCATATAATAACTAATTAACCATGCATCGGATTAAAATGTTTTATATATGCAAAATGCTTAGAATTTCATGTACTTCCATAATTTCCAACTTTCATGCATGTTTAAAATGTTATTTGTTTAAATTTGTTTAAATGGCATGTTAAAATGGTTTTATTTCATAACTAAATAACCGTAGCTCCAAAATAAATAAATTATATATGTAAATTGGGTGAAAAAATGCATAGATTAACATGATGCACTTACTTTTGCTGTTTAATAACTCTAAAATATGGTTTAGGAAGAACAGTACCAAATTCGTAAATTGCATATGAGGATTTTCTGGAATTGTTGTTTGTTATTTTCGGCCTCATTTAAACTTGCTTAAATAGTTAGTTTACTTATGTTGCACTTCTTGCCATGTTTAACAACATTTAATATTATTGGGTAGCATAATCGGGAGAGAACTAAATAAATGCATGTGGTGTTCCGTCAATATGCAACTCGTTGCATATTGAGCTCCACTTAACTTGTAGTATTGTTTGTTGCACTTTGCCATGCCATGAATCATTAAACTGGACATGTATCATACTTGGTTGCGCATCATGTCATGTTTATGTGATGATTGTTTACCATGTTGTTTGCTTATTTCCGGTGTTGCTTCTTCTGATAGTTCCGGTTATGTTGCGATTGTGAGGACCCGTTCGACTACGTTGGTTCGTCTACTTCATGGACTCGTTCTTCTTCCTAGTGGGATTTCAGGCAAGATGACTGTCACCCTGGATCTCACTACTATCTTTGCTATGCTAATTGTCTCGATGCTAGTGCTACCTACCACTTGTTTATCGAGCCTCCCAAATTGTCATGATAGCCTCTAACCTTTTTAACCCTTCCAAGCAAACCGTTGTTTGGCTATGTTACCGCTTTGCTCAGCCCCTCTTATAGCGTTGCTAGTTGCAGGTGCAGTTGCAGGTTGTTCCATGTTGGGACATGGTTTTCTTGGACATTTTGGGATATCACAATATATCTTATATTTAATTAATGCATCTATATATTTGGTAAAGGGTGGAAGGCTCGGGATTATGCCTGGTGTTTTGTTCCACTCTCTCCGCCCTAGTTTCTGTCATATCGGTATTATGTTCCTTGATTTTGTGTCCCTAACACGGTGAGGGGTATGGGACCCTCTTGACAGTTCGCTTTAAATAAAACTCTTCAGCAAGGCCCAACATTGGTTTTACCTTTTGCCTAATAATAATTAAAACTCGAATAGGGACCCGCCGGCACCCGAGGTCTTTTAATCAACCCCCCGGGCCAGTGCTCCAGATGAGTGTTGGTCCAAACTAGAGCACCATGTGGGACCGTCCCTTGGCAACTTGGGTTATATTGGTACCTGTACGCTTAACTCATCCGGTGTACCCTGAGAACGAGATCACGCTACTCCTATCAGGCTAGGTTGGTGCATCGGGAAGTCTTGCTGGTTTTGTTTTACCATTGTCGAAATATCTTGTGCACCGGGATTCCGAGCCTGATCGGGTGTCCCGTGATGGAGGATTGTCTCCGTGGATCGTGAGCTTGTCATGGGCTAAGTTGGGACACCCCTGCAGAGTTTAAACTTTTGAAAGCCGTGCCCACGGTTATGTGGCAGATGGGAATTTGTTAATATCTGGTTGTAGAGGACTTGAAGTAGACTCAATTAAAATACACCAACCGCATGCGTAATCGTGACTGTCTCTTTTCGGGAAAGTTCGAGAGGAGAACACGGTTGGGTTATGTTTGAACGTAAGTAGTTCAGGATCATTTCTTGATCATTACTAGCCTGCGACTGTTTGTATAGATTCTCATCTTACTCTTGTATTCGTAAGTTAGCCACCATACATTGCTTAGTCGCTGTTGCAACCTCACCACTTATCCTTTCCATACCCATTAAGCTTTGTTAGTCTTGATACCCATGGTAGTGGGATTGCTGAGTCCTCGTGGCTCACAGATTACTACCACACCAGTTGCAGGTACAGGTTGTGCGATGATCATGACGCGAGAGCGATGTTTATTGCTTTGGAGTTCTTGTTCCGCTTCTTCTTTGTTTGAGGGTTAGGTTCCTGGTCGGCAGCCTAGGCTAGCAGGGTGGATGTCGTTTGTGTTTCTCTTTGTGATTCATTCGTAGTCGGATGTTGTTCTCACGTATGATGTTTGATGTATTCATGAGGCATTTGTATGCCCTTTGTATGTATCCCCAACTATTTATGTAATGGTTTGATGTAATGATATCCACCTTGCAAAAGCGTGTCAATATGCGGTTCTATCCTTGGTGGGACCTTCGAGTCTCTTTAGGATAGTGTCGCATATTGGGCGTGACACTTAGCTGGTACATACACTTGGGAATAGCAAACATGGTGATGTGGCAAAGAATTAAAGAAGAGACAGGGGGTCATGCATGGCAATAAATATGATCATCTATTGTACTACTCTATGATACTATGCACTATAAAAGTAGTATATCATACACTAGTATCATGCACTAGTATATTGTATATGATACTCCCCACTACGAGTAGCCTCAAAGGACACCATGGCCGGCCGTCGTCCGTGCGCCGCCCACATTATAGTTCCTACTTGTTTAGAGTAGGTTCTACTCCGGTTTGTATGAAAACTGTGATGTATCTCGTCCGGTTTATATGAAAAGTTATCAAAATGTAATGATTTTCGTCCGATTTCTATGAATTTCGCGTTGTTTACACGATTATGCAGGGCAAAGTCATCCCCTGATCAAAATCAGCTCGCCAATCGTGGATGTGCATGGGGAATTTGGTGTAACTTGGAACCTTGTAGTTGATGACACCCAGTTGGGACGTACTATCTTAGCAGTCATTACCCATGGTACCATTGAAGGGCAACAAGGTGCCACGATCTATCACGATCGGACCCTGATCATGTACCAGGTAATCCCTTCTCTCCAATCCAAGAGTAGTAGAGCAACTATCGTATATCTTATTGCCATGTCATCTTATAACATTTGAGTACATGTCTCTTTGTACTCGAGGAGTAGGAGTAGTTCGTTCCTTGTTTTTTAATTGATTGGGATAGTCGTCTACGCAACTCTACAATGCTAGTTGTATAAACTATAAAGGACTTAACAATTTCAATTCCGCGTAGTACTAGTTAGGTAGCCATAATCCCATCAAACAAAACTACTCCTACTTTAATTAATGGACATGGCCCAGGTAACACTCTCAAATTGTTTGCCGTCGCCCGTGCCGCAGGTGGTCTATATATTGCTTCCGTTCCCCCTCATAGAAATAAGAAATATAAAGTATTTTATTTTAATCCGTGTCCCCTGCTTACATCACCTTATGATTCTGCATGGACCATAACCATGCACGTCAGCATGTATCCAGGTTTGATATGCCAGGTGTACCTGATGGACAGCGGCGTGTTTGACCCTCGTGATGCTACCTGGGTGCAGATGAACACACTTGAAGAGTACTCAATTTTCATCGTGGACAACTACCCCATAGTGCAAACGATGCCACCTTTCGTGCACGTCGCCGACGGCCTGCCATTCATGAAGAATGGGTGCATTTTCATTGGGCACCGACGAATTCATATCTTGAACGCCCCTATCCCTGATCTACGCCGCTTTAGTTTGGATGAGTCTCCATCATGGGGAGCCACACTAAGAACCTGAGATGATATGGACTCCCGTTGCCCACCTTTATGGATCGTCCCATCTATGAAGAACACGTGGGACTGGAACTATGAAACGGACATGTACCCAGGGATGTACGAACCTGAGTAATGTAGCGTAGTAAGTGAAGTAGAAAGGCACAAATAGTATGAACATATGTGGCATATAGGCATTTGTCTCTTACTGCCACTACATGTTGTACGTGCAATGCATGGTGATATTATGATGTACATGGCTAAGTACTCTACTACTATATTAATTGGAGGCACATATTAGGTTTTATATTTTTTTACGTGTATCGCCCGAGACCTTCCAACTAGACGCGTCTTTCTCTCCGGGTTGCACTTTGTATCATTCATACTACTAGTACTATGTGTGGTCTCTGACCTAGAAGTGGAGAAGTGGAGACGCTCTACCATGTTGTTCATGTCCCACTCCTTTCGCTGATGTGTGGGACATCCAGCACATGCCGTGTTTGGCACTCCTCGTCGTAAGATTTGAAATGCTATCTTTCATCAAAAATAAAAAATAAATATAAATCAGCAGTGATATACCACGCGGTTTCCTTGCTCCTCGATATCGGAAAGAATACTTCCATTCGCCGACAGGTGGGATGTCAACCATCCTGGTCCACTTGCCATACACGTAGAACTCCAAGGGAGAGTCACGCCGGTTGTCAGGCCGCAGTAATAATGACTAATGAGCCGTCAAATCACAGGCCCAACCTTTTCCACTGTAAAGTTGGTCAGATGAAGGAACCATCATGACTTCATTGAATTCCGTTTCTTGAAGAAAACTACTATATCAGCACTACTGCTAGATACAGTAGTACTGTACTCCAGCGAAGGCCTCCTTTGGTTCATAGGATAGGAATTTTATAGGAATATGAAAATCATAGGAAGTGAGATGACATGCATCTCAATTCCTATAGAGAAAGAGATTCCATTTGATGCATAGGATAGGAATTTTTCCATTGAGTCCACGCTACTGTACTGCTAATTTGCTCTAAAAACTACAATATTAACTAGTACTGGTACATGCTCGTAATTAATTAAAAAAATGAACGGGCGACATAGACACACACACACTAACTACTAGTATTACTACCTCTCACATGCTGGCCAGATGCCGTCGTTCTCCTTCCCAGCTTTGTCGGCGACACCCCTCTCTTCTTGGATCTCCGCCGAGCTCTCCGCAGCAACATGTACTTCCTCTTCTTTCTTGCGGCGGCGGGCCTCTCTTTTCTTGAGTGCTTTCTGCCTTTTCTGCTCCCTCTATGCGGCTTTGGCCTCCTCTTGCTCTACCACCCATTCGGCCTTGGCAGCTTCAGAGTCCTCCAACGTAGGTGTGAGGTCGTGAGCAGCGATGAACTCGGCACGGCGGGATGCCATCGCTTCCCTACCATTTTGTGTGCGGTCGTGGACGACGAAGAACTCGGTGCGACGGGATGCCATTGCTTCCTTACCGGTTAGTGTGTGGCACGATGGCATGAACGATGCTTGCTGAGAGCTCTGGGGTGGAGTGGCCGAACAATCGTATAGTGCATTGGTTTGTCAAGAGCTCAAGGACAGACGATGAAGGAAATTTGGATTCCCCTTCAATCCTGGTCATTTATTACCGAGTAAAATGCATTGGCGGTCATCGAACTTGTCAGGGTAGCTCACTTAGATCATTGTACTTAAGAATACGGTCAATACAGTCATTATATACGAGATATGGTGATTATACGGTCACTGGCTCAGCGTATAGCTCCGTATTTGTCTGGTTGACCAGTCAAACAGTCCACATGCGCCTCATCAGCTCGTGTTCTGTATCTATCTATCTTTGTGGGCCTACCTGTCAGTGGAGAAAGAAACAAAAACCAAAATTATGTGTATGTGAGGAATCAAACCACTGACTCGTCACTGCAACACACACTCGTCCGCCAAATGAAAATGAAATACTTTGCGTTAAATGCACAAACCGATATTTTTATGTCATACGTGATGCACACATTAGCGCACACCGTCCACAGACGCAAGTAGCATGTACCCGTGCAGACACTCACGCTGTCAAACCATGGTAATGCATGCACATCACCCGCTCAATCAAAGTCCTGCTCATGGCACAATGCAAACGACGAGCCCGTCACCTGCGCACCCTGACGGTGCCTGACATTACCATACAGTTCACTCGGATGAGCTGTTTGTGATTAGGCAACACAAAAGAAACGGGCAGCCAGATGAAGGTGTGTGCGATATACAGCATACTGTTCACTCGGATGAACTATTTGTGATTAGGCAAGAGAACAGAAACGGTTCAATATAATAAGATGTGTGTGATACGCGGCAAACAGGTCTGTAATCAGAAATGTGTGTGAAGACCGATAATAACGCAAACGATTGCTTCTAATAAGACGTATGTGATATGCTCTGTCTACACAACATCTATTGGCCATTGTGGGACGGGCGGTCATCCGGATACGCCATAAGGATGTGAAGAGGCATTCCTATCAGCAAGGACTAGCTGTTCCACCAGTAGCTCATGTAAGAAAACTATCCAGTTAAGTGTGCTCAGGCTGGACCAGCCATCGGATGGGTGACTGGATGGGAAGTTGTGTCAATGTTAAATTAGGTGATGGGATGGGTCATTTCGGCCAAATGACCAAAATGCCCCATTCCCTCAGCTAATTTAACCTCGAGGTCCTTCTTTTTTATTTTATTTTTATTTTTTAACACACGTTAAAGAAGGTCTACCGCATTACTTTTTGACAATGTGCGATACGTGGTGATAGAGGCAAAGGTGTCCCGTCTTTCGATGAGATGGTGGCTATCGTTTAGGATGAAGTCAACTTTGACGATCCGACTACGAACGTGCGATGACGTCGCGCCTTAGCAATCGCTAAACCAACTCCGAGAGGTTATTGACCACGCCGGAGCACGATCAACCTAACCACGAGGGTTTGTTTCCTGCAGGCAAACGAAGAACAAGCAAGAAACTAAGATTGCAATCTGGATATTGCGAATAAAAGAGGAAAGCTTTATTAATGAAGGTGGGGTTCTATGACACCTTGGTCTGGTCATTGAACACAAACGAAGTACGCGAAGTTGCTGCTATGGCGAACTTTTGATCTAAACAAAACCCAAAGTCTAAACGACGCCCTAAGGGCTGTATATATGTTGGAAGAGGGGGGAATTTGTGGCCCTTGAGGAAGGGGTCCGAAACCAACCCTAACTCTTGTTTCCCCACACATACGGACTCTAAAAACAGCCTATACTTAAGTATTTCAAAATTACATGGGCCTGGCCCAATAATAAGGTGACGCAGCACCTAGAATAGCCTCTGGACGAAATTTATGAAGTGGCATCTTGTATATTTCGTCCAAGGCTTCATTAACTCCTTATGGTGGCTTCAGAGTCCTGAAATCATCACTTGTAACTCCGTTCTTGTTCCCCTTGCGCTTGCCATCAACTCCATGCTTGTTCTTGCTCCAATGTTCATCCTTCTCCAAGCTAGGCCCTTCATTTGTAAGCAAAACAAATGTATCCAATTTAGGCAGCATCATATTCTCATGAACATTAGAATCATTACCAAGAAACGAAAGTACCTGGTAATTTAATTGGCGTGCGCGAGCTCTAGTAATTGGTCCATCATATGTAACAGTAGGGGATGTGGGTGTAACAATGGTATTGATGTCCTCATCATCCTCCCCTTCTTGAAATGAAGTCGTCCTCGACGGAAGCCCATCTTCCTCACCCAAATAAGGCTTCAAATCTGCAATGTTAAAAGTGGGACTAACCCCAAAATCTGCAGGCAGCTCAAGTTTATATGCATTATCATTTATTTTCTCTAACACCTTAAATGGACCATCAGCACGTTGCATTAGCTTTGATTTGCACAAATTAGGAAACCTATCCTTACGCAAATGTAACCAAACAAGATCACCAGGTGCAAAGACAACATGTTTTCTACCCTTATCTCCAGCAAGTTTATATTTAGCATTCATACGCTCAATGTTTTCCTTAGTTAACTCATGCATTTTTAAAATCAATTCAGCATGTTCTTTAGCATCAAAATTAACCTTCTCCGAAGATGGAAGAGGCAACAAATCAATAGGTGCACGAGGTAGGAAACCATACACAATTTCAAAAGGGCACATCTTAGTAGTAGAATGCAATGAACGATTATAAGCAAATTCAATATGAGGCAAGCATTCTTCCCACATTTTCTTATTATTCTTCAAAACAGCCCTAAGCATAGTAGACAATGTTCTATTGACTACTTCAGTTTGTCCATCAGTTTGGGGGTGACAAGTAGTACTAAAAAGCAGTTTAGTCCCCAACTTAGCCCATAAACATCTCCAAAAGTGGCTAAGAAATTTAGTATCACGATCTGAAACAATAGTATTTGGCACACCATGCAAGCAAATAATTTCATGAAAGAACAAATCAGCAGCAACATTAACAGCATCATCGCTTTTATGACATGGTATAAAGTGTGCCATTTTCGAGAATCTGTCCACGACAACAAATATGCTATCCCTCCCCTTCTTTGTTCGAGGCAAACCTAAAATAAAGTCCATAGATATATCCTCCCAACGAACACTAGGTACAGGCAAAGGCATATATAAACCATGAGGATTGAGTCGTGACTTAGCTTTTTGACATGTAGTGCAGCGAGCAACAAAACGCTCAACATCCCGTCTCATCTTTGGCCAAAAGAAATGTGTAGCAAGTACGTCCTCTGTCTTCTTCATGCCAAAGTGTCCCATTAATCCTCCTCCATGCGCCTCCTGCAACAACAAAAGACGAACAGAACTAGCTGGAATGCATAGCTTGTTAGCACGGAACACAAAACCATCATTAACAACGAACTTGTTTCATGATCTACCTTCTTTATAATTCTGCAATACATCTTTAAATTCAGCATCATGCACATATTGATCTTTGATGGTCTCCAAACCAAATATTTTAAAATCAAGTTGTGAAAGCATAGTTTAACGACGAGACAATGCATCAGCAATAACATTTTCTTTACCCTTCTTGTGTTTAATGACATAAGGGAAAGTCTCAATGAATTCAACCCATTTAGCATGTCTACGGTACAGTTTAGCTTGACTTTTAATGTGTTTCAAAGATTCATGATCAGAATGTATAACAAATTCTTTGGGCCATAAATAATGTTGCCATGTTTCTAAAGTCCGAACAAGAGCATATAATTCTTTATCATAAGTAGAATAGTTCAGACTAGGCCCACTCAATTTTTCAGAAAAGTATGCAACAGGTTTGCCATCTTGTAATAACACACCTCCTAATCCAATTCCACTAGCATCACATTCAAGCTCAAAAGTCTTATTAAAGTCAGGAAGTTGAAGTAAAGGAGCATGTGTCAACTTATCTTTCAATACCGTGAAGGCTTCTTCCTGTGCGGTACCCCAAACAAAAGGCACATCCTTCTTTGTAAGCTCATTGAGAGGTGCAGCAATGGTGCTAAAATCTCTCACAAAACGCCTATAGAAACCAGCGAGTCCAAGAAAACTCCTCACTTGTGTGACCGTTTTGGGCTGCGGCCAACTCTCAATAGCTTCAATCTTGGCTTTATCAACTTCAATTCCCTGTGGAGTAACAACATAGCCAAGAAAAGACACTCGGTCGATGCAAAAGGTGCACTTCTCAAGGTTACCAAACAAACGTGCATCACGTAGAGCATTAAAAACAACACGTAAATGTTCCAAATGTTCTTCCAAAGATTTGCTATAAATCAGTATATCATCAAAATAGACTACCACAAATCGTCCAATGAAAGCACGTAAAACTTCGTTCATTAATCTCATGAAAGTACTAGGTGCATTAGTTAACCCAAAAGGCATGACTAACCACTCATATAAACCAAACTTAGTTTTAAATGCTGTTTTCCATTCATCTCCCAATTTCATACGAATTTGATGGTATCCACTACGCAAATCAACTTTGGAGAATATTGTAGAGCCACTCAATTCATCAAGCATATCATCTAGCCTAGGAATAGGATGACGATAACGAATAGTAATATTATTAATGCCTCTACAATCAACACACATACGCGATGTACCATCCTTTTTAGGCACTAGTATAATAGGAACATCACAAGACTAAGAGATTCATGTATATAACCTTTGTCGAGCAGCTCCTGTACTTGACGCATAATCTCCTTCGTCTCCTCTAGATTGGTACGGTATGGTGCACGGTTGGGTAGCGATGCACCGGGAATTAAGTCAATTTGATGCTCAATCCCTCGAATAGGTGGTAATCCCGGTGGCACATCTTGTGGAAAGACGTCAGCGAACTCCTGCAAAATGTTAGTAACAGCAGGAGGCAAAGAGGAAGGCACGTCCTCGAATGAAAATAATACCTCTTTGCACACAAAAGCATAGCAAACAGATTTGCTAACATCTAGATCATCAATATCAGATTTGGTGGCAAATAAACATGCACTTTTCAATTTAATTTCAGAAGCAACACTAGATGGTTTATTATTAGGCTTCATTTGTTGCTCAAATTCTTTTGCCACAATCTGATTTTCACTCTTATTTTGCTCCTGTTTTGCTTTATTAGCTCGATTAATATCATCTTTCAAAATGGAATCAGGAGTCATAGGAAGCAAAGTAATATTTTTGTCCTTATGAACGAGAGTATACTGATTGTTTCTACCATGGTGTACAGAATTTTTATCAAATTGCCATGGTCTACCAAGTAATAAGGAACATGCTTGCATAGGTACCACATCACAATCAACATAATCAGCATATGTAGAGATACTAAAATGCACACGAACAGTACGTGTTACCTTAACCTTGCCACTATTGTTGAACCATTGGATGTAGTAAGGATGTGGATGTGGTCTTGTGGTGAGGGATAGCTTCTCCACCATCTCCATGCTAGCCAAGTTGTTGCAGCTCCCTCCATCTATGATGACGCGAACAGAACGTTCCTTCACAACTCCCTTTGTATGGAACAAATTATGCCTCTGATTTTGCTCAGCTTGCGTGACCTGCACACTCAAAACACGTTGAGCAACCAAACATTCATACCTGTCAGCATCTTCAGGAGCCATGTATTGCGTCTCATGATCAGAACCATCTCCACCGTGTTCTTCATGTGTAAGAAGAGCCAAAGTCTCCTCATCATAGTCACTAGCGGACTCATACCCACCATCCTCAGTAGCAATCATCACACGCTGAGATGTGCATTCGCGCGCAAAATGTCCTCTTCCCTTACAACAACGACAAATAATATCACTTGTGTGCCCTGTAGACGCCATGGAAGAAGCAGAGCTCTGTGCAGGCCCGGCAGGTGTGCTCTTGGCAGATAGTGGTGGTTGTGCCTGCTTTCTTGTATCACGGTTGGAGGTGGCAGCCGACGGAGGTGCCGGTGTAGCAGAACATGTGGAAGTAGATGATGCACGTGGTGTCCATGATGAAGGTCGACCTGCAGAAAAGTTAGTTCGCGCCAATGCCTGTCGATCCTGCACTTCACGTTCAGCTTTACAAGCAAGATGGAATAAACGAGTGATATTATTATAATCCTTATAGTCTAGAATGGTCTGAATCTCTCTATTTAATCCACCCAGAAAACGTGCAAGCATAGCTTGATTCTCCTCAACAATACCACATCGAATCAATCCAGTTTGTAATTCCTGATAATATTCTTCTACAAAAAATTTTCCTTGTCTTAAGCGCTGCAATTTTTTAAGTAATTCACGTTGATAATATGGCGGAACCCAACGAGTACGCATAGCAGTTTTCAAAGCAGCCCAAGTAGCTGGAACAGGATATAATCTACAATATTCAGACCACCAAACACATGCAAAGCTAGTGAAAGCACAAACAGCAGCAGGAACACGTCTCTCCTCAGGATATTGTAAACATGTAAATCGTTGTTCAGTTTCTAACTCCCAAGTAAGATATATATCAGGAACATATCTACCCTCAAATGGTGGGATATTCAATTTCAGTTTAGGGAGATGGTCATGATCTCGTACCTGAGGGGGAGCCCTAACATTACCATTATTTGCATGTGGACGACCTGGTGGTTGTGGTGCTGGTGGTTGCACGTAGTTCTGATGTTGATCAACCTCATCCTCGTAATCTCCCACATAATCATCCTCCTCCGCATCAGCAGCAGGAGCCACAGAAGTATCAACAGCAGCACCAACAGGTTGGCAAGCGCAAGAGGAACACGGGTCGCTCGGCGGAGGGCTGTTTCGCGATGTGGAGGTAGTCGTTGTTGTCGTAGAGGTGCGTTAGGTGCAGCCGGTGGTGGTAGTGGAAGACGCGCGAGCAATTCATTAAACCTGTTATCGAGCTTTGTTTCGAACGTCTTCTCCAGGCCAGTGATCTACTCCATGGCCTCTTCAAAATTGTTCAGCACATCTTGCACCTGTTCATTCATCATTTTCTGAAACTTATCATGAAGCTCCTTGTTTGTTAAATTCTCCCAGTAAATCTCGTCGGGTTGTGATCCTGGCATGGTTAGCAGCAATAGAAACACACAAGAATATGATCCTATAGACTACTAACAAGTGGTGGTGGTGGTGGGTGTCACAAATCCTTTAAGCAAATCTCAAATTCTTACCAGTTCTTACCCAGCAGCAGGCGGCGATCGGCAACCGATGTAGTCAAAACTCTCAAAGCTTGGATAGAGCGATTACCAGGAAGAGTCAAACGCACGATGTAGATGTATGTGGAGCTGGGAAGGCTTATAATATGGTAGCAAAAAGGGTCAGCAATAATCAATTTAGAGATGCAAAGTTGAATAAACGCTCAACGATGGTACTGTGCTGGTCCTAGGCTAGATCGTGCTAGAGACGCGAGCCTAGAACACTAACAAAATCACGGCGCTGCACGTAAACAAGGGAAAAGCACACTCTGGAATTTTTTTCGCCCTGTTTTTTTTTTTGCGCTCCTCTTTTTTTTTGCGAAAAATCACTATAATGGCGAGTGTCTCAAAACTCTTCCCAGGTCAAACTGACAGGATAGACACGAAATTTTTGCGACCATTTTTTTTCGACTGCCTGGACCCAAAAACTGGAAACGGCTCAAAAAAAACTTTCAATAGCGGCGACTGTCTCAAAAGGCTAAGAAACACCTAAAAATAGGATAGCCAGAAATTTTTTTGTCAAGTGCATTTTTGGAAAATTTTGGGCCTAAACGGAGGGTGGTTTCCAGACTCTTCTACGGACGACAAAGATTGATGTAATCCGAAACCTACTCAAACAAGGAAACACGAATCTGGCAACAGATGGATCTAGAAAGCAAACCTAATATGAGATAGACTCGAAGTGATGGTGGTATATGGATACGGATCGGTGGTCGTATATGAACTCGGAGCGGTGGTGGTATATGGATATGGATCGGTGGTGGTATATGGACTCGGAGCGGTGGCGGATAAGCGGTGGTGGAAGATGGCAGGGACAATGATGATGGTGCGGCGACGACGTGACTAATATGACCAGAACTCGAAACTCTAAAAGACTAGACGCTAAGACCAGCAACTTGACACGACGATGCAACCGCAAATTCAACAAAGCAAATACAGAAACGATTATGCAAAGGCTCAGATTGGTTCGGATGGGATGAACTAACCCTATTTTTTTTTGGTTTTTTCGTGGACTATAGGTATGAAGAACAGACTCGATCTAAACTACGAAAAACTGTAAAATCTCACCGAGCAACCTGGAAATCTGATACCACTTGATAGAGGCAAAGGTGTCCCGTCTTTCGAAGAGATGGTGGCTATCCTTTAGGATGAAGTCGACTTTGACGATCCGACTACGAACGTGCGATGACGTCGCGCCTTAGCAATCGCTAAACCAACTCCGAGAGGTTATTGACCACGCCGGAGCACGATCAACCTGACCACGAGGGTCTGTTTCCTGCAGGCAAATGAAGAACAAGCAAGAAACTAAGATTGCAATCTGGATATTGCGAATAAAAGAGGAAAGCTTTATTAATGAAGGTGGGGTTCTATGACGCCTTGGTCTGGTCATTGAACACAAACGAAGTACGCGAAGTTGCTGCTATGGCGAACTTTTGATCTAAACAAAACCCAAAGTCTAAACGACGCCCTAAGGGCTGTATATATGGAGGAAGAGGGGGGGAATTTCGTGGCCCTTGAGGAAGGGGTCCGAAACCAACCCTAACTCTTGTTTCCCCACACATACGGACTCTAAAAACAGCCTATACTTAAGTATTTCGAAATTACATGGGCCTGGCCCAATAATAAGGTGACGCAGCACCTAGAATAGCCTCTGGACGAAATTTATGAAGTGGCATCTTGTATATTTCGTCCAAGGCTTCATTCACTCCTTATGGTGGCTTCAGAGTCCTGAAATAATCACTTGTAACTCCGTTCTTGTTCCCCTTGCGCATGCCATCAACTCCATGCTTGTTCTTGCTCCAATGTTCATCCTTCTCCAAGCTAGGCCCTTCATTTGTAAGCAAAACAAATGTATCCAATTTAGGCAGCATCATATTCTCATGAACATTAGAATCATTACCAAGAAACAAAAGTACCTGGTAATTTAATTGGCGTGCACGAGCTCTAGTAATTGGTCCATCATATGTAACAGTAGGGGCTGTGGTTGTAACAATGGTATTGATGTCCTCATCACGTGGCATACAGTTGATCCATCTGACCTATTTGTGATGGAATAGGCCGTGTGTGTTGTGGGCAAACGCTTGCTAGTATTCAACCGTTTGGGATTGATGATGTAACGACCAAACCTCGAAGGATTTCAGTCTCTGTGCTTACCGTGCTAGTCCCTGGATCGAACTCGCTAGCACACATAGTATAGATGAATACCAGAATAGCAAGTGCATCATTTATTACAATGTATGATCCAGAATGTATAAAATAAAACAATCTGCATAGCACTTGGCTAGCTTTATTCAATCAAACGGCGGAAAAGTAGCAGATATATAACGATGAGTCCCATCATAGCCCAGTAGCGATGCTGAGCGCAGACTCGCGACCCTAACAGTACCTTACTCTTCGTCTGAATATCCTGCAACATGAGACGTTGCAGCCATATAGGTCAATACTTTGAATGTATTGGCAAGTTACACAGGAGTAATAATATAGCAGACCTACAAGTATATGCATAGTATAACAAAAGGAAGGCTTGACGGTTTATTTTTGCAGAAAGCTGATTTTGTCCTCATAGCTACCTAATAGTCAATTTTATTATTTAGTTCTTTTATTACTACAATTATGTACACAAGGTTGAGTTGGCAAAATCAACTCCAACCTACCCTTTATTAAGTTGCCCACAAATATTATTAAGTGTCACATCTGTCAAGATCATCCAACAACTGTAATGGCATAGTGGCTCAAAGTTGCCCATAACCGGGGCACGGCTAATCATGATTAGTTTTAATACTCTGCAGAGTTTTGTACGCTTTACCCACTGGACCCAATTCAAAGATTGAGACGAAGTCTTTCAGAAGAGGTTCCCTTAACCACCTGACGGCCACATCCCACCTACATATGCTACATCTGTCGACACTGTCTGGGCAAGGGTTGCAACAACTGATCAACTAAGCCAGAGCCCATATAGCTAGTGGCCGCACATGGAAGCTACTAGTCACTAAGTCTGTCTGATCTTTTTGAACCTGGGCGGCATTCCACTTAGGGTGCACTCTCATGAGCGCATGGCCTTAGAAAAGGTGCAAGACCCCATGATGCCTTCCCTCAACACCAAGCAATACCACTTCCGCCCAGAGGTGAGTTAAATCCTGAGTTACTACTCAATTGTTATATATATAATCCTCACATAAACTCAATGATTACACGAACCGCCCCATCTACAAAGCATAGCAAACTACAACTACCACGATTTGCAAAAGACGGGAAGATAGCTCAACAGCATAGAAAAATAATATAGTAATCCTATACATGCATATATTCATGGTGTGATATAACTACATGCATAGAAAACAATAGGTAAAGGATGATCAACATGTAACTTGCCTTGGTTCTGGTTCAGAAAGTCACACTCCTGACAATAGCTCACGTCACACTCCGGGCAATCTACACGTTTCACACAATTCAACAAATCAATCACCGGAACATGAAAAGAACCAAAACAAAACCAACAGCAAGAAAATCATTTTTTTAAACTCAACAACAGAAGCTTAACATCACCTAAATTGCACTATGGTCACAACACAAAAAGAATCACTCGAATTCGATAAGCGGTTTGAAAGATACGGCCTCCGGAAGGTTTAATTCAAATTCAAATGAATTCAAAATTGAAAAGTGCGAACATGTGCAAAACTGGTACTGTGCTAAAGAGCTTGTTTTTGTGAGATCATAGGAAAAAGAATTACCTAATTTGGGTATACAGAATAAAAGCTATAGCTATTTGAAGTTAGAGTTGAAATTTGGAAAGAAAAACAAAAACAACAGAAATCTCCTGCACAGTGCACGCGTTACTGTGGAAACTCCTGTGCGTGTCCTGTAGCGAAGTGCCATGTGGCGGCGTCCGATTGGCTGGGCGCGTGTGCTCACCAGAACAGGGGAAAACGGCGACGGTGCTCGGCTGTCGGCGGCGGCGGCTCTCTGGTGGGTCTCCGGCGAAAGTGAAGTAGCGGATGGGTTCAGCGATGATTTGCGGAGGTGGTGGTGGTGTCGGATGGCGGCGGGGTTCCTTCTGTAGGCGGTGGCGACCACGTGAACAGCCGCTGTGCTCCGACGGTGGCGGACGAGCTTGTCCCTCCCGTGATGCTGCATTTTCGGCCACGAGAAAGTGTCAGGCGAGAGAGGCTTCGAGAGGGGGTTCGAGGGTGATAAGTGGAGCGGCTGGGGCGTCCTTATGGTGGCGGAAACAGCCGGCGAACGGCGGCGGCAGCGGAGCTCCTCCGGCGAGATTCGTTTTGCACCAGCGGCTCATGCGGACGAGGAAAGGACGGACAAGGGGCTGAGCTAGGGTTCTCGAGGGCTTTTGCTCGATCGCGGAGTCCCAGAGGTGCACGGGATCGAACAGGGGCGCAGATCGATCCGGGCTCGGCTCGGCCTGTGCGCACGCTGTGCGTGCGTCCGACCGGAGGAAGGAGATAGGTGCGGGGCCCGCTAGACAGAGAGAGAGGAGCAGCGGCGGGTCGGGTGCGGGCTCGCGACGCGGATCGGGTGAGGCTGCGGTGTACCGCTTCGCTGGGGCTGGAGGCACGGGGGACTGGGCCGCGGTTGCGCTGCGCTGGCTGGCGGCTGGGCTGCGGCTAGCTGGGCCGTGCAGTGCACTATGATGCGCTGCTTTTTTAAACAAAAACTACAGCAGCAGAACAAAATAAATAAAATAAAATACACAATATAAATTCTAAATAAAAAAATACCTAGACACGCAGTCAAAAATATCCCTACAGCTATAAACTAGAGGAACACTAGTTCCAACACTAATGCAATTTTCGAAAATAGTTTTTTATGCAAAAAGCCACACAAACAGTAAAATAACACACAATTAAAATATTTTGGAGATTGCAAAAAATTACCAGAACGTATCAAACGAATTGGAAATAATATTCTGCATATTATGAACATTTTAAAAACAGGGGAGAAGTCATGTTATCTCCGCTCCAATAAATTGCCTTTGTTGCATAATGATCCGAATATTGCAGAAAGACAAATAATGCAATAAAAATATGATATGCATATGAATGATCTAATAACATCCTAATTTAGGAAAATTGGGATGTTACAGATGAATTCATCACCGACGGTTCCCTGGTGTGGTCCGTGTTCATCTGATCATCATCTACGACTTGTGCTAGCTCGATGCTAAGTTTCCATTAATTGATGGCGTTTTATGAACATGCCACCGTTTCACGCCATTTCCTCACCTGTTTCCCGCCACCCTGCTATATTGCGCATAGGGGGCGCGCGACGCACGGAGGTGACAAGTGCAACCTATAGCACATCCACCTTTTCCAAGCATGCCAACCCATCAAAGTGCCGCCTCTGCCATTAACCTCGTCGACGAGGAAAACGAGCAGGCGCCATGGCCCGTCGAGGCCGAGGCGCTCCCCGGCATCGCAATGGATGACGCCGTGATGCGCGTCATCTCCAGGGTTGAGCAGACCTTTGGCGCATGGCGCTTGAGCACCGCCGATCAAGATAGACATGTCAGCGCCGACAGGCTGCAGCTCGCCGCACAACAAGATGGATGGCGCGCCGCAGAGCAAGCTAGGCGCGTCCGCGCCGATAGGCTGTGCTTGCTCTAAAAACTAGAGTATTAACTAGTACTGGTACATGCTCATAATTAATTAAACAAATGAACTGGCGACACAGACACACACAGACACACACACACACACTAACTAACTAACTACTGGTATTACTACCTCTCACATGCTGGCCAGATGCTGTCATTCTCCTTCCCAGCTTTGTCGGCGACACCCCTCTGTGCTTGGATCTCCGCCGAGCTCTCCGCAGTGCGTACTTCCTCTTCTTTCTTGCGGCGGAGGGCCTCTCTTTTCTTGATTGCTTTCTGCCTTTTCCGCTCCCTCTGTGCGGATTTGGCCGCCTCTTGCTCTACCACCCATTCGGCCTTGGCAGCTTCAGAGTCCTCCCATGTAGGTGTGAGGTCACGAGCAGTGATGAACTCGGCACGGCGGGATTCCATCGCTTCCCTGCCATTTTGTGTGCGGTCGTGGACGGCGAAGAACTCGGTGCGGCGGGATGCCATCGCTTCCTTACCGGTTAGTGTGCGGCACAGTGGCATTGACGATGCTTGGTGAGAGCTCTGGGGTGGAGTGGCCGGACAACCGTATAGTGCATTGGTTTGTCGAGAGCTCAAGGACAGACGTCAAAGGAAATTTGGATTCCCCTTCAATCCTGGTCATTTATTACCGAGTAAAATGCATTGGCGGTCATCGAACTTGTCAGGATAGCTCACTTTGATCATTTTACTTAAGAATACGGTCAATACAGTCATTATATACGAGATATGGTGATTATACGGTCACTGGCTTAGCGTATAGCTCCGTATTTGTCTGGTAGACCAGTCAAACAGACCACATGTGCCTCATCAGCTTGTGTTATGTATCTATCTATCTTTGCGGGCCTACCTGTCAGTGGAGAAAGAAATAAAAACCAAAATTATGTGTATGTGAGGAATCAAACCACTGACTCGTCACTGCAACGCACACTCGTCCGCCAAATGAAAATGAAATACTTTGCATTAAATGCACAAACCAATATTTTTATGTCATACGTGGTGCACACATTAGCGCACACTATCCACAGACGCAAGTAGCATGTACCCTTGCAGACACTCACGCTGTCAAACCATGGTAATGCATGCACATCGCCCGCTCAATCAAAGTCCTGCTCATGGCACAATGCAAACGGCGAGCCCATCACCTGCGCACCCCGGCGGTGCCTGACATTACTGTTTAGACATTTGCTGCTGGCCTCCACGAACACCGAGCATGTATTCACCTGGCTCAACACCAACGTCATACTCGTGCTTGGGCGCCGGGCTGCTCAACATTAGCCATGGCTCTGCACACGACGCGACGACGTGACTTGGCGCCTTGCTCATGTATATCATCCATCACAACCATAATCTATAAACAACCTAGGTAGAGAGGGTACTATGGTACCTATATATGTATCATGAGCGACCGATCATAGTGCTACTGCACATGAGTGTGTGTTTAATCGATTCATCCATTATTTGTAAGTAATGCATGGTTGTGTGTGTCTAATGGCGGTCGTCGAAGTATGTACTATGTGCTTGCGCGTGCGTACTGCATGTGTGTGGCTCGTCCGCATGCATGCATGTGCGTCGTGTTTGCTCCTTGCAAAAATTCCTAATTTGGTTAGCTCGTGGGGCTTTATTGGAGAGGTTCAGGGTTAATTCCCCACCCATGCAATGCATAATTTAGCTTTTCTAATTTATTTATTTGTGACCCATTGACGGGTGGGGCCGTAGAACCTGGGTGAGGCGCATGTGGACTGTTTGACCGGTCAACCAGGCAAAATACTGAGATGAGAAAAGCTGGTATGAACTCGACCTCTCTTGTTTTTGTAAATATGATGAGTTCATCGTTCCTGATTCAGCCTATTATGAATAAACATGTTTGCAATGACAATTATAGATCATAGTTGCTCGTGCCATGCTTGATTAACTATGAGTTATAATGGTTTACCTAGCGTGCCAACATGCTATTAAAATGGTTGTGATGTGGTATAGTGGGATGGTATCCTCCTTTGAATGATTTAAGTGACTCGACTTGGCACATGTTCACACATGTAGTTGAAACAAAATCAACATAGCCTTCACGATATTTATGTTCATGATGGATTATATCCTACTCATGCTTGCATCCAATGTTTATTAATTTTAATGCATGTTCATGACTGTTGTCGCTCTCTAGTTGGTCGCTTCCCAGTCTTTTGCCAACCTTCACTTGTACTAAGCGGGAATACTGCTTGTGCATCCAATCCCTTAAACCTCAAAGTTATTCCATATGATTCCACCGTACCTTCCTATATGCGGTATTTACCTGCCGTTCCAAGTAAATTTGTATGTGCCAAACTCTAAACCTTCAAATAAACATTTTGTTTTGTACGCTCGAATAGCTCATGTATCAACTAGGGCTGCCCTTATCTTCCATGTTAGGCGGGTTATTCTCAAGAGGAGTGGACTCCGCTCCTCACTCACGAGAAAATGGCTGGTCACTGGATGCCCAGTCCCATGCTTTATGCAAACTAAATCAAATTAATTGCAAACAAAACTCCCCCTGGGACTGTTGCTAGTTGGAGACACTCGTTGTTTCGAGCAATTCATGGATTGATGCTTGTTGGTGGAGGGGGAGTATAAACTTTACCATTCTGTTTGGGAACCGCCTATAATATGTGTAGCATGGAAGATATCTCCATCTCTTAGTTGTTATGTTGACAATGAAAGTATGCCGCTCAAAATATTATTTATCTCTATTTCAAAACTGAGCTCTGGCACCTCTACAAATCCCTGCTTCCCTCTGCGAAGGGCCTATCTATTTACTTTTATGTTGAGTCATCACCCTCTTATTAAAAGCACTAGCTGGAGAGCGCAGCTGTCATTTGCATCCATTACTGTTAATTTATATTGGGTATGACTATGATTGGATCTATTTTACCATGAATTACAATTTCTAGTCAGTCCTTGATCTTTAAAGGTGCTCTGCATTTATGTTATGCGGTCTCAGAAAGGGCTAGCGAGATACCATCTTGTTATATCATATTATGATTGTTTTGAGAAAGTGTTGTCATTTGAGATTTATTATTATGGCTTGCTAGTTAATTATGCTATTGATATGAGTAAACATGAGGCCTAAGAGTTATTGCAAATGTGGTTAGTCATAATCTTTGCTGAAAACTTGAATGCTGGCTTTACATATTTACAACAACAAGAGCAAACAGAGTTTGTAAAAGTTTTTCTTTATCACTTTCAGTTTATCAACTGAATTGATTGAGGACAAGCAAAGATTTAAGCTTGGGGGAGTTGATACGTCTTCGTCGTATCTACTTTTCCAAACACTTTTGCCCTTGTTTTGGACTCTAATTTGCATGATTTGAATGGAACTAACCCAGACTGACGTTGTTTTTAGCAGAATTGCCATGGTGTTATTTATGTGCAGAAACAAAAGTTCTCGGAATGACCTGAAACTTCACGGAACGTCTTTTCAGAAATAATAAAAAATCCTTGCCAAATATGAAGACCAGGGGGACCACGCCCTGTCCACGAGGGTGGGGGGCGTGCCCTCCCCCTAGGGCGCACCCCCTACCTCATGGGCCCCCTGGTGCTCCTCCGACGCCAACTCCAACTCTATATATTTGCTTTCGGGGAGAAAAAAAATCAAGGAGAAGAAATCATCACGTTTTACGATACGGAGCCGCCGCCGAGCCCTAAAACCTCTCGGGAGGGCTGATCTAGAGTCCGTTCGGGGCTCCGGAGAGGGGGATTCGTCGCCATCATCATCATCAACCATCCCCCATCACCAATTTCATGATGCTCACCGCCGTGCGTGAGTAATTCCATCGTAGGCTTGTTGGACGGTGATGGGTTGGATAAGATCTATCATGTAATCAAGTTAGTTTTGTTAGGGTTTGATCCCTAGTATCCACTATGTTCTGAGATTGATGTTGCTATGACTTTGCTATGCTTAATGCTTGTCACTAGGGCCCGAGTGCCATGTTTTCATATCTGAACCTATTATGTTTTCATGAATATATGTGTGTTCTTGATCCTATCTTGCAAGTCTATAGTCACCTACTATGTGTTATGATCCGGCAACCCCGAAGTGACAATAATCGGGACCACCCCCGGTGATGACCATAGTTTGAGGAGTTCATGTATTCACTATGTGCTAATGCTTTGTTCCCGTTCTCTATTAAAAGGAGGCCTTAATATCCCTTAGTTTCCATTAGGACCCCGCTGCCACGGGAGGGTAGGACAAAAGATGTCATGCAAGTTCTTTTCCATAAGCACGTATGACTATATTCGGAATACATGCCCTACATCACATTGATGAATTGGAGCTAGTTTTGTGTCACCCTATGTTATGATTCTTACATGATGAACCACATCCGGCATAATTCTCCATCACCGATCCAATGCCTACAAGCTTTTCCTATATTGGTTCTCGCTTATTTACTTTTCCGTTGCTACTGTTACAATCACTACAAAATACCAATAATATTACTTTTGCTATCTTTACTTTTGTTACCATTACCACTACTATCATATTACTTTGCTACTAAATACTTTGTTGCAGTATCAAGTTATCCAGGTGTGGTTGAATTGACAACTCAACTGCTAATACTTGAGAATATTCTTTGGCTCCCCTTGTGTCGGATCAATAAATTTGGGTTGAATACTCTACCCTCAAAAACTATTGCGATCCCCTATACTTGTGGGTTATCACCCGGCAAGAGCTTTGCCGGGGCAACTTGCCCAACACCAGCGAGGCCGCCACCCTTGAGCCTAAGGGTTCCAACACCATCAGCGACATTGGAACCAAGGCTCGGGAGGTGCCTGCATGGTGGCATGCAGATCTTTGTGAAGACAAAGGGCCTGCGAGGCCTAGATAGGAACCAGAAAACAAGACAACAGTGAGGCTCCTTGCCGAGGATGCCCACGAGGCCCCGACAAGGCTCCTACCGAAGATACCCACGAGGCCCCGGCAAGACTCTTGCCAAGGGCACCCGCAAGGCCCAGGCAAGACCCTTGGCGGGAATATCAGCAAGGCCGTGGCAAGACATTGCTGCCCCTTCACCGCCCCAGCTCAGTGGCCGACCCACAATCTAAGCAAGTACCCATGTGGCAATACGTGGCTCCTAAACCAACTAGTCAAGCACCTGCGTGGTGGCATGCAGATCTTCGTGAAGACCCTGCCACCACACCAGCTCAGCAGCCTGCCAGCCTACATGGCGCTGCATGCCTCGTTGGCCTGGACGCGTGTCGGAGCAAGGCAAAGCGGCGACGGACGGGTTTCGTTGCCGTCCCCGATAAAGTAAGAGGACACCGAAGTAGCGCATTTAATGCGTTTTGTCCTGTGATGTCAGGCGATAAGCTTGTACACTGTACAACTTTCCACCTCATGTGTGCCACTTTGGTAGCCCCTTGACTATAAAAGGAGGCCCGCGGCGTACTAAGAGGGATTCGGACTTTTTGGACCCTGCACGCTTTGTAGCTAGACCAAGAACACCAGATAAACACAAACCAGCAGGAGTAGGGTATTACGCGTCAATCGCGGCCCGAACCTGGATAAACCCCCCATGTTGATCTTCTAAACCCGCTCTTTCCATAGCCCCGCGCCCGCCAACCGTAGAAGGGATTCCCCGTGATCCCATAGGTGTTGTTTCTGTCGACATCTTTGGCGCGCCAGGTAGGGGGCGCAAGCTGTGAGAATCTCATTTTGAAGTCGAGGCATCGACTTTTCCATGGGGAGGGCTCGAGAGGAGAAGGCGACGTCGATCTGCCGCCCTCTGGTGCCATCCGCGTGGCTACGAAAAGCTAAGTCACACAAAATTTTGAGTAATTCCATTTATATAAGTCTGTCTTCCTCGAAAGGTCTCGTTCCTTGTATGGGAAACCTACACGCGATGGGACCCTTCCGCTATTGGCAACGCCCTTGCTCTGTTTCGAGCCCGCTCAACAGTTCAAGCGGCCGCGCTGAGAACGGCTAGGTGGCCTACCCGCTATTAGCAACGCCCTTGTTCTATTTCGAGTCTGGTCGACAGTTCAAGGGATCGCGCTGGGAGAGGCAAGGTGGTTTGCCCGGCAGCAAGCGCCACCCGGCAGGCTGCTAAGGATACGTTCTCAAAGCATCATGGCATGGGTTTACGCGCCGGTAGCCTTATCCAGCCAAGCGTAGGGTGCAAACATACATAGAAAGATCTCACTGGAAGATAGCATGCTTGATCTTAAAGTACTGCAGAGTTATATTACATCAATTATTGCTATGGTTCTAACTTAAGATAAAATTGTCTAGGTCATGAACCCACGGCGGCTATGAGAAATGGGACGCCTAGTCCTCGCGCTGGCCCTCCACCCTCTGGACTCCGTCGGCGCAGCTGATGATGGGCTCAATACGCTCCTTGAGCACCGCGAGGTCCACGTCCTCTGGCAGGCTCTCCATCGCGTCGGTGAAGTCGACGTTGGGGTTCCAGTACGCCACCTTGGTGAGGACCTTGGTTAGGGCGCCCCGGCAAAGCTTCCGGGACTCATTGGCTAGAGAGGTCACTTGGCTGGAGCGGAGCCGCTCCAGGGCTCCGAGGACGCCCTCGAAGAACAGGGTCAGCCTGGCATTGGGGCTCACGTTCGGCTCCGGGGAGTACCTGACATCCGGCAGGCCCGTGGCGGCTAGCTGTGCGGTGAGCCTCTCCGCGACGTCGACGAGGCGGCTGATCCAAAGGTTTATGCCCTTCGCGTACTCCTCGTACTCGGCGGCCCCAACCCTCCGCAGCCGTTTCTCCTCCTCCAGGGCCTTGTTTAGGGTCTCCTCACGAGCCCCGGCCTCCAAGAGCTTCCCCTCCAAGCCGTCTGCCTTCAGCTTAAGGTCATTAATGGAGTCCTTGGCCTTGGAGAGTAGCTCGGCCTTGCCGAGGACTGCGGCCTGCGCATCCACCAGAGCACCGTTTGCCGTGTCCTTGTCCTCCGTCAGCTCCAGGACCTCTTTCTTCAGCCCATCCAGCTCCACCTCCAGCTCCTTCACCTTGCCGGCATGGACAAGGGCCTGAGCATTGAGTGCCTCCTTGTGCCTCTGCTCTAGCTCCTGGGTCCGCTGTGCGACAAGCATCTCGACCTCCTCATCCTTGCCGCGGAGTGTAGCGGTGAGCGCCTCCTCACGGGCGGCAAGCTCCTCCTCCTGGGAGTTCAGCAGAGCCTGGTGTTGTTGCCGAGCGGACGCGTCCTCGGCGGCCTATTCCTTCGCCGCCTCCTGGGCCTTCTCGATGTCAGCCTGCTTTAGGATGAGCTCCCGTTTGCGCTCAGCCAGCTCGTCCTGGGCAGCCTTCAATCCCTCCTGAGCCTTGCGGAACCATGCCTGCGTCTAGGCAACACGCTCCTCAAGATCCGCCTCCGCCTTGTCCGCTGCCGCCATCATGGACTTCTGCTTGTCTAGGCGAGCACAATGGAGCGCCTGGAGCTTCTGGAAGTTAGCACTCATGGTCCGAAGAAGCTGCTCCTCTTGGTAACCGCCACCGCTGGTGCTCGGTTCATCAACAACCTGAAGCCCGACAGTGGCGAGCGCCTCGTCATTGAACACCTCCCCCTCAGTTGGCGTCCTGGTGCTCGCCGTCGTCGTGAGGTGGACGAACAGGCCATCGCCCACCTTCAAGTACCTGCCCTGGGCGAGGGCCGAAGGCGAGGAAGGTTGGCCGTTGGCCACCTCCTCCTCGGCGGCAGCCTTGTCGGCCTCCCCAGCAGCAGCCTCGCCAGCCCCTTCGGCCGTATCTTTGCCGGCCTCCCCGGCAGGCCCCTTGGCGGCCTCCTCGGCGGCGGCATTGGCGGCCTCCTCGGCAGCAATCTTGTCGGCCTCGGCATCCTTGGCGACCTCCTCGATAACGGTGTCGACGTCCTCTGGGTTCGTCGAGGGAAGGTCTGGAAGCCAGAAGAGAAGATAAAGCAAGGCCAAGGCCAAGGTTCAGAACAAAAGCAAAAAAAACACACCGAGCAACAAGAAATGGGAAACAGACAACTCACCCTGCCAAGATGGGAAGCGTTTTCCTCCCTGCCAACATTCTTTGCCGGGACGGAACCACCGGAACCCAAGCTCGCCTCCTCCTCCTCCATATGTGTGGGCTCGGTGGTGGATGCCCTTGCCGAGGACGCCCCTCTGGGTGGCCTGGTCGATGGGGGCGGCATGTTGGGAGTGGCCCTCGGCGGTTCCTCCTGCTGCCGCTCTCCTCCTACAAACCTGGCAAGGTCATCATAGAGAATTCACACCCCAATGCTCATCGGTGAAGGAGTGAGTAATGAACTCACGTTGGGGGCTGAAGCGGGGACTACGCCAAGGGCTGTTGTCCGGGCTGATCTCCACCGCCACCGGCGTGTGCGGAGAGCCGGCCAGGGGCTTGCCGCTCACCAAGGCCATGGCCCTCTTCACCACTCTCTGGGCCGGCGTCTCCATGTCCCTGTAAGGATAACATCAAGTAAAAAGAGGATAACACAGGCGTGAGGTCAGGAGATGATGGGGGGCGAAATACTTACCCGTCCTCCACCTCCTCCTCCAATGGCTTCCTCTTCCTCTACCGGCTAAAAGATCCGAGGTCGAACTCGGCCTCTAAGGTGCTGTCCGAAGGAGGAGGAGAAGGGGGTGGGGTCCGTCGCTGCTTGGACGAGGAGGAGGCAGTCGCTGTCTTCTTCGCCACCGCAGGCTTCACCGTCTTCTTCACTGCCGCGGCCTTCATCGCCCTCGTCTGGCACACGAGCTGCTCCTGAGCCGGTTGCCGCTGCATGGTCTTGCCGGGCCGGATCGGCTCGCCAGAGCTAGCCCGCCGCAGGACGCATTTCTTCCCCGTCGCTGGGGGGTTGGGGTTGTCCGCCTCGGCCTCCTCCTCGGTCGACTCCTCGACCACATGTTCAACGTGAGGAGCCTCGGCGCTAGTGCTGCTGGCCTCCTCAGCAGACTCCGCTCATCCGGCGAGCTCTTTCTCCTCCGCAGCCGCGTCGGCCTCGTCCTCCACGGCGCCGATGCTGCCGGCCTCTTTGGCAAGTGCAGCCTCTGCCGCCCTGGCGGCGATGTAGTCCAGCTCCTCCTTGGTGGTGTCACGGATGAGCAGCGGCTCGTCATGGACATAGTTCTCCAACAAGTTGTCTAAAAACTCCTGAACCTTCTCTGCTGGCGGCTTGCCCCAGGAAGGGTCGAGGCCGTGCGTCTTGAAGTCCGGCATCATGGCGATGATAGCAGACTGGCGAGAGTTGTTGCTCAGCGAGACCACTCCCGCCGGCAACCCAAATAGAGGCCCCTTGATGGCCTTGCCGGTCTTCACGGCCTTGTCGGTCCTCTCAGCCCTGCCGTCGCTGTCCACATTGAGCTGGAAGAGCCTCTGGCAAAAATAGGCATGCCCCAGCATTGTGAAGTTGTGCTTCAGGCCAGGGCGGAGCCTCATGACATTGGCCGCATTCCTGATGTCCCTGGCCGGCCTGCCCTTGTTGTGCAGTAGGGCGATTCGCCGACGGGAAATCGGCCCCAATCATCTCAAGGGTGAGCCCAACCATGGTGAGGCGATGGATCCTGGTGGTGGCGACCGTGAGCTTTTTGTCGTTCGCGTCGAGGTCGCTCCAGTCCTTGCGGCGGGTCAGCAGGCTCTGACGAACTCGGCAGAACTCATGCGGATCCTCCTCCTTGATCCAGAGCCACCGGCCCCGCCACTCGTCCCACCTCTCCTTCTGGGCACCCTCCGGGTACGTGTCGTTCTCCTGAATCCTCGGGATCTAGGTGATGCACCCAGAAAATGGCGTCCCCTGGCTGGATGCGAGGATAGAAGTAGTGGCAGAAGTGCGTTGTGCCGGGGAGCACTCCGGCAAAGCCCTCTCGGAGGTGGGCTAAGAAGGCCATGCACGCCACGGCATTCGGCGTAAAGTCGAGGAGGTAAAAGTCGTAGGTGTGCATGATATCGTTGAAGAAATCAGAGAAAGGGGGCAGAACCTGCAAGAGAAGTAATCCACGAAGAAGGGGTACCGATTTGGGCCGGCCTTGGCGAAGTCAGCAGGGATGTTGTGTGTAGCGGGGTGCCCCATCGTCTTCCTCCCCCACAGGGGCCTGAAGTAGTCCCTGAGGTGGACCGCATCGAACGTCCAGGGGAAATAGGCATGCTGCATCCGCAGCACCGCCAACCCGCTCTTCGGCGCCTCTTTCCCTCCGTCATCTTTGACTGCTCCCTTGCCCTTGCCTGTCTTGGGCGCCATGGCAACTGGGAGAGGGTGAATGATCAAGGGCAATGGGGGTGCGGCAGCGGCGAGAAGGGGCAAGAACTTCGACAAGAGCTTGAGGAAGAAGAGGAGGGGACGGCGGTTCCGAGATTGGAGAGGGCGCAGAGGGTAAATGAGCAGTGCCCTTGCAGTTTTCCCTTCTTATGGGGAAAACGCGGGCCACCTCTTTACCATTCACCGTGACGTGACGCGAGCATGCTGCGGCCGCCCCACGCATGATCCCCACGTCACGCATTCAAAGCGAGTCATGGGGAAGCGGAACGAGCAGGAGAGTTACTGCAGTAAAAACTCTACCTCGCGTGCCCGCGCACCATTCTAGGCCTAGCCCGACAACGCGTCGCGCTTATGTGTGGCCCAGGCCCAGGGGCTCCTGTCGGTGTACAAAAGTAGGGGCCCTCTTTGTACCCCTTTACTTGTGCACGGGCAGTTAGAGCCACGCATACGACCACACTTAGCAGGGCAGAGGAAGGAAGCAAAAGTACAAGACCACCAGAGCAGCGCCAAGCCAGGGGCGCGAGGAGCAAAGGGACAAGATGGGCTTTCCCCGGCAAGAGCCTTGCCGGGGCAGCTTATGTAGCCCCGGCAAGAGCTTTCCCGGGGAAAATTGCCCAACACCAACAAGGCCGCCACCCTTGAGCCTAAGGGTTCCAACACCATCAACGACATTAGAACCAAGGCTCGGGAGGCGCCAGCATGGTGGCATGTAGGTCTTTGTGAAGACAAAGGGCCTGCGAGGCCTAGATAGGAACCAGAAAACAAGACAACAATGAGGCTCCTTGCCGAGGATGCCCACGAGGCCCCGGCAAGGCTCCTGCCGAAGATACCCACGAGGCCCTAGCAAGACTCTTGCCAAGGGCGCCCGCAAGGCCCCGGAAAGACCCTTGCCAGGAATATCAGCAAGACCACGGCAAGGCCTTGCCGCCCCGTCACCGCCCCAGTTCAGCGGCCGACCCACCATCTAAGCAAGTACCCACGTGGCAGTACGTTGCTCCTAAACCAACTAGTCAAGAACCTGTGTGGTGGCATGCAGATCTTTGTGAAGACCCTGTCACCACACCAGCTCAGCAGCCTGCCAACCTACATGGTGTTGCATGCCTCGTTGGCCTGGACGCGTGTCGAAGCAAGACGAAGCAGCGACGGACGGGACGGGTTTCGTTGTCGTCCTCGATAAATCAAGAGGACACCTAAGTAGCGCATTTAATGTGTTTTATCATGTGATGTCAGGCGATAAGCTTGTACACTGTACAACTTTCCACCTCTTGTGTGCCACTGTGGCAGCCCCTTTGACTATAAAAGGAGGCCTGTGGCGTACTGAGAGAGGATTCAGACTTTTTGGACCCTGGACGCTTTGTAGCTAGACCAAGAACACCAGATAAACACAAACCAACAAGAGTAGGGTATTACGCGTCACTCGCGGCGCGAACCTGGATAAACCCCCCGCGTTGATCTTCGAAACCCGCTCATTCCACAGCCCCGCGCCCTCCAACCGTAGAAGGGATTCCCCGTGATCCCATAGGTGTCGTTTCCACCGACACCAGGCATGCCCCGACGACGTCCGGTGCTGCGCCCTCCTCCATATGGGACATAAGCATGCGCCTCGTGCGGCGGCAGCCACTTCCGCAGTTGTCCTTGCATCATCGAGGTCCCTCCTTCACCGCCCTCACCATCCGCCGCACTCTGCATCGAGCCAGCAATATCGCCCACTTGTGATCCCTGTCCTCTTTTAGGACGGCCCTGGCTAACCTGGTGGCTTGCTCGTACTGCATTTCCTTCTTCCTGTAGCCATCGTCGGGAGAGGCGGCGGCTTGGTCGTCGACCGCCAAGCAGACCATCATGCCTTCAGCATCGATTCTGCCGCAGCGCGACTCCATCCCGTTATCGGATGTTGGGGGTATGCCGGTATGTGTGGGTAACTAGCTAGCAACTGGATCAATAGCGAGTCGCTGCCGGCGGCCATTGGTGTGGTTATTTATAACTAGCAGTTGGCTAGGGGATTGGGGATTTTACAATTCACCCCTGTGGAGCGCGGGAAGCCTTCGGTGGAGCGTAGGAAGACTAAGTGGAGCACACAACCCGACAACCGTATGCGATGTCACATGTTATCGCACACGTGTTACCATAAGGAAACATATGTGTAACTTTCTAATCATCGCACATGAGTACTCTGATACGTCCATTTTGCATCATGCTTTTATATTGATATTTATTGCATTATGGGCTGTTATTACACATTATGGTACAATACTTATGCCTTTTCTCTCTTATTTTACAAGATTTACATGAAGAGGGAGAATGCCGGCAGCTGGAATTCTGGACCGGAAATGAGCAAATCTGAGAGACCTATTCTGCACAACTCCAAATGTCCTAAATATTTACGGAGAATTATTTTGGAATATATAAAAAATATTGGGCGAAGAAATACCAAAGGGGGACCCACCAGGTGACCACAAGGCTGGGGGTGCGCCCTACCCCCTGGGCATGCCCCTAGGGCTTGTGGCCCCCTAGCAGGTCCCCGATATCCATCTTCTGCTATATGAAGGGTTTTTACCTGGAAAAAAAATCAAAAGGAAGCTTTCGGGACGAAGCGCCAACGTCTCGAGGCGGAACCTGGGCAGAAGATATCTTGGGCTCTGGCGGAGCTGTTCTGCCGGGGAAACTTCCCTCCCGGAGGGGGAAATCGAAGCCATCGTCATCACCAATGATCCTCGCATCAAGAGGGGGTCAATCTCCATCAACAACTTCACCATCACCATCTCCTCTCAAACCCTAGTTCATCTATTGTATCTGACCTTTGTCTCAAAACCTCAGATTGGTACCTCTAGGTTGCTAGTAGTGTTGATTACTCCTTGTAGTTGATGCTAGTTGGTTTATTTGGTGGAAGATCATATGTTCAGATCCTTAATGATATTCAATACCCCTCTAATCTTGAACATGAACATGCTTTGTGAGTAGTTACGTTTGTTCTTGAGGACATGGGAGAAGTCTTGTTATAAGTAATCATGTGAATTTGGTATTCGTTCGATATTTGATGAGATGTATGTTGTCTTTCCTCTAGTAGTGTTGTGTGAACGTCGACTACATGACACTTCACCATGATATGTGCCTAGGGGAAGGCATTGGTAAGTAATAAGTAGATGATGGGTTGCTAGAGTGACAGAATCTTAAACCCACATGTTTGATGCTATGGTTAGATTCATCTTAATTCTTCTTTCGTAGTTGCGGATGCTTGCAAGAGGGGTTAATCATAAGTGGGAAGCTTGTCCAAGTAAGTACAACACCCAAGCACCGGTCCACCCACATATCAAATTATCAAAGTAGCAAACGTGAATCATATGAGCATGATGAAAACTAACTTGACAATAATTCCCATGTGTCCTCGGGAGCGCTTTGCTTTATATAAGAGTTCGTGCAGGCTTATCTTTGCTACAAAAAGGATGGGGCCACCTTGCTGCACCTTTTTGCACTTTCTACTTGTTACCCGTTATGAATTATCTTATCACAAAACTATCTGTTACCGATAATTTCAGTGCTTGCAGAAAATACCTTGCTGAAAACCGCTTCTCATTTCCTTCCGCTCCTCATTGGGTTCGACCCTCTTACTTATCAAAAGGACTATGATAGCTCCCATATACTTGTGGTCATCAAGACTCTTTTCTGGCGCCGTTGCCGGGGAGTGAAGCGCCTTTGAAGAGTGGAATTTGGTAAGGAAACACTTATATTATGTGCTGAAATTTACTGTCACTTGTCACTATGGAAAATAATCATTTGAGGGGCTTGTTCGGGGTATCTTCACCTTGATTGGAAGAGCAAAGAGTTGCTCCTCAACCTACTGAAACTAGTTATTATGAGATTCCTCCGGGTACGATAGAGAAACTGCTAGCCAATCCTTATGCAGGAGATGGAACACTACATCCTGATATGCATCTAAACTATGTGTATGATGTTTGTGGATTATTTAAGCTTGCAAGTTTGCCCGAGGATGATGTCAAGAAGAAGGTCTTTCCTTTATCTTTGAAGGGAAAGGCATTGACATGGTATAGGCTATGTGATGATATTGGAGCTTGGAACTACAACCGATTGAAATTGGAATTTCATAAGAAGTTTTATCCTATGCATCTGGTTCATCATGATCGGAATTATATATATCATTTTTGGCCTCGTGAAGGAGAAAGTATCTCTCAAGCTTGGGGGAGGCTGAACTCAATGTTATATTCATGCCCCAATCATGAGCTCTCAAGAGAAATTATTATTTAGAACTTTTATGCTCGACTTTCTCGTAATGATCAATCCATGCTCGATACTTCCTGTAGTGGTTCTTATATGAAGAAGACTATTGAATTAAAATGGGATTTATTGGAAAGAATTAAACTCAACTCTGAAGAATGGGAGCTCGATGAAGGTAAGGAGTCAGGTATTAACCTTAAGTTTCATTGTGTTAAATCTTTTATGGATACCAATGCTTTTCATGAATTTAGCACTAAATATGGACTTGACTCTGAGATAGTAGCTTCTTTCTGTGAATCATTCGCTACTCATGTTTATCTGCCTAAGGAGAAGTGGTTTAAATATCATCCTCCCGTTGAAGTAAAAGTAGTAGAACCTATTAAAGCTGAAGAAGAAACTATTACTTATAATGTTGATCATGTTATTCCTAGTGCTTACATTCAGAAACCACCCTTCCCTATTAGGATAAAAAACATGCTAAAGCTTCAGCTGTGGTTCGTAAGAGTTATACTAGAACACCTACACCCCCTGAACAAATTAAAGTTGAACCTAGTGTTGCTATGGTTAAAGATCTCTTGGTCGATAATATTAATGGGCATGTTATTTACATCTGTGATGGAGCTGCTAGAATTGCCAAACCCGATGAAAAGATAAACATAGACCTATTATTGGCATGCTTGTTGTTTCTGTTAAGTTAGGAGATCATTGTTATCATGGCTTATGTGATTTGAGTTCTAGTGCGAGTGAAATTCCCATTACTTTATATCAAGAAATTATGAATGATATTGCACCTTCTGAAATAAAAGATATTGATGTTACTATTAAGCTTGCCAATAGGGACACTATTTCACCAATTGGAATTGCTAGAGATGTTGAAGTCTTGTGTGGGAAAATAAAATACCCTACTGATTTTCTTGTTCTTGGTTCCCCAAAAGATGATTTTTGTCCCATTATATTTGGTAGACTTTTATTGAACACTGTCAATGCTCAGATAGATTGTAAGAAAGAAACTGTTAGTGTGAATTTTGGGGAGGTGTCTCATGAATTTCATTTCTCCAAATTTCACAGACAACCTCATGATAAAGAATTGCCTAGTAAGTTGAAATTATTGGTGTTTCTTCTATTGTCGTGCCTCCTACTGATCCTTTAGAATAATATTTGCTAGACCATGAAAATTATATGTTCATGGATGAAATAAATGAAATGATGACATATTATTTAAACAAATGCCTGTTTTGAAACACAATTTGCCAGTTGAGACTCCTGGAGATCCTCTACCGCCCAAGAGTGATCCTGTTTTTGATCATAAATAACTACCTGATACTTTGCAATATGCTTATCTTGATGAAAAGAAGATATATCCTATTATTATTAGTGCTAACCTTTCAAAGCATGAAGACAAGAAATGGTTGAAAACTCTAAGTAAGCACCATGCCACTATTGGATATAGTCTAGATTATCTTAAGGGCATTAGTCCCACTCTATGTCAGCACAAAATTAATATGGAACCTGATGCTAAACCAGTTGCTGATCACCAACGATGATTAATTCCTAAGATAAAGGAAGTGGTGATGAAATATTAAAGCTTCTGGAAGCAGGTATAATTTATCCTATTGCTGATAGTAGATGGGTAAGGCATGTTCATTGTGTCCCTAAGAAGGGGGTATTACTGTTGTTCCCGGTGATAAGAATGAATTGATCCCACAAAGAATTGTTACAGGTTATATAATGGTAATTGATTTTAGAAAAGATCATTATCATCTACCTTTTATTGATCAAATACTGGAAAGATTATCCAAACATACACACTCTTGCTTTCTAGATGGTTATTCTGGTTTTTCTCAAATACCCGTGTCACAAGAGGATCAAGAAAAACTACTTTTACTTGCCCTTTTGGTACCTTTGCTTATAGACGTATGCCTTTTGGTTTATGCAATGTGTTGGGGAATGTAGTAATTTCAAAAAAAATCCTACACACACAGGATCATGGTGATTCATACCAACAAGAGGGGAGAGTGTTGTCCATGTACCCTCATAGACCGAAAGCGGAAGCGTTAGCACAGCGCGGTCGATGTAGTCGTACATCTTCACGATCCGACCGATCAAGTACCGAACATACGACACCTCCGAGTTCAGCACACATTCATCTCGATGACGTCCCTCGAACTACGATCCAGCCGAGCTTTGAGGGAGAGTTCCCTCAGCACGATGGCGTGGTGACAATGATGATGTTCTACTGACGCAGGGCTTCGCCTAAGCACCGCTACGATATTATCGAGGTGGACTATGGTGGTGGGGGGCACCGCACACGGCTAAGAGATCCAAGGGATATTGTGTCTAGAGGTGGCCCCCTGCCACCGTATATAAAGGAGCAAGGGGGGAGAGGCGGCCGGCCAGGAGGAGGCGCGCCAGGGAGGAGTCCTACTCCCACCGGGAGTAGGACTCCCACCTTTCCTACTTGGAGTAGGAGAAGGGGGAAGGAGGAGGGAGAGAGAGGAAGGAAAGGGCCCCCCTCCTTGTCCAATTCGGACTAGAGGGGGGGGCGCAGCCTGCCCTGGCCGCCCTTCCTCTTCTCCACTAAGGCCCATCTTGGCCCATTAAACCCCCGGGGGGGTTCGGGTAACCCCCGCTACTCCGGTAAAATCCCGATTTCACCTGGAACACTTCCAATATCCAAATATAGGCTTCCAGTATATCAATCTTTATGTCTCGGCCATTTCGAGACTCCTTGTCATGTTCGTGATCCAATATGGGACTCCGAACTACCTTCGGTACATCAAAACACATGAACTTATAATATAACCGTCATTGAACTTTAAGCGTGCGGACCCTACGGGTTCGAGAACTATGTAGACATGACCGAGACATGTTTCCGGTCAATAACCAATAGTGGAACCTAGATGCTCATATTGGCTCCCACATATTCTATGAAGATCTTTATCGGTCAAACCGCATAACAACATACGTTGTTCCCTTTGTCATCGGTATGTTACTTGCCCGAGATTCGATCTTTGGTATCTCAATACCTAGTTCAATCGCGTTACCGGCAAGTCTCTTTACTCATTCCGTAATACATCATCTTGCAACTAACTCATTAGTTGCAATGCTTGCAAGGCTTATATTGATGTGCATTACCGAGTGGGCCCATAGATACCTCTCCGACAATCAGAGTGACAAATTCTAATCTCGAAATACGCCAACCCAACAAGTACCTTCGGAGACACCTGTAGAGCACCTTTATAAACACCCAGTTACGTTGTGATGTTTGGTAGCACACAAAGTGTTCCTCCAGTAAACGGGAGTTGCATAATCTCATAGTCATAGGAACATGTATAACTCATGAAGAAAGCAATAGCAGAATACTAAATGATCGAGTGCTAAGCTAACAGAATGGGTCAAGTCAATCACATCATTCTCCTAATGATGTGATCCCGTTAATCAAATGACAACTCATGTCAATGGCTAGGAAACATAACCATCTTTGATCAACGAGCTAGTCAAGTAGAGGCATACTAGTGACACTTTGTTTGTCTATGTATTCATACAAGTATTACGTTTCTGGTTAATACAATTCTAGCATGAATAATAAACATTTATCATGATATAAGGAAATAAATAATAACTTTATTATTGCCTCTAGGGCATATTTCCTTCACAATGCACCTGCTACATTTCAACGATGTATGACTGCTATATTCTCTGACTTTTGTGAAAAGATTGTTGAGGTTTTGATGGATGATTTCTCCATTTATGGAACATCTTTTGATGATTGCTTAAGCAACCTTGGTAGAGTTTGCAGAGATGTGAAGAAACTAATCTTGTCTTGAATTGGGAGAAGTGCCACTTTATAGTTAATGAAGGTATTGTCTTGGGGCATAAAATCTTCAAAAGAGGTATTGAAGTGGATAAAGCTAAAGTAGATGCTATTGTAAAAATGATGTGTCCTAAAGATATCAAAGGTATAATAAGTTTCCTTGGTCATGCTGGTTTCTGTAGCAGATTTATTAAAGACGTCTCAAAAATTGCTAGGCCTCTCACTAGTGTCTTGCAAAAATATGTTCAACTTGTTTTTGATGAAGATTGTGTAGAAGCATTTGAAATTCTAAAGAAAGCCTTAATTTCTGCACCTATTGTTCAACCACTTGATTGGAACCTGCCCTTTGAAATTATGTGTGATGCTAGTGATTATGTTGTTGGTGTTGTTCTAGGACAAATAGTTGATTAGAAATTAAATGTTATCCAGTATGCTAGTAAAACTCTAGACATTGCTCCAAGAAATTATGCTACTACTAAAAAAGAATTTCTAGCAGTTGTGTTTGCTTGTGATAAGTCCAGATCTTATATTGTTGATTCCAATGTAACTGTTCACACCATGCTGCTATTAAATACCTTATCGAAAAGAAAGATGTTAAACCTAGAGTTATTAGATGGGTTCTCCTGCTACAAGAATTTGATTTGCATATTGTTGATATAAAGGGAGTTGAGAACCCCGTAGCAAACAACTTGTCTAGGTTAGAAAATGTTCTTGATGACCCACTACTGATACGTCTCCAACGTATCTATAATTTTTTATTGCTCCGGGCTATATTATCTACTATTTTGGACTATATTAGGCTTTATTTTCCACTTTTATATTATTTTTGGGACTAACCTATTAACTAGAGGCCCAGCCCAGAATTACTGTTTTTTGCCTATTTTAGAGTTTTGGAGAAACAGAATATCAAACGGAGTGAAAACAAAATGAAACCTTCGGGAACGTGATTTTCTCATCAGATAAGACCCAGGAGACTTGGACCCTATGTCAAGAAAGCCACGAGGCGGTCATGAGGGTGGAGGGCGCCCCCTAGGGCGCGCCCCCTGCCTCGTGGGCCCCTCAAAGCTCCACCGACGTACTTCTTCCTCCTATATATACCTACGTACCCCCAAACGATCAGATCCGGAGCCAAAAACCTAATTCCACCGCCGCAACCTTCTGTACCCACGAGATCCCATCTTGGGGCTTGTTCCGGAGCTCCGCCGGAGGGGGCCATCATCACGGAGGGCTTCTACATCATCCTAGCCCCTCCGATGAAGTGTGAGTAGTTTACCTCAGACCTTCGGGTCCATAGTTAGTAGCTAGATGGCTTCTTCTCTCTTTTTGGATCTCAATACAATGTTCTCCCCCTCTCTCGTGGAGATCTATTCGATGTAATCTTCTTTTTGCGGTGTGTCTGTTGAGACCGATGAATTGTGGGTTTATGATCAAGTCTATCTATGAACAATATTTGAATCTTCTCTAAATTCTTTTATGTATGATTGGTTATCTTTGCAAGTCTCTTTGAATTATCAATTTGGTTTGGCCTACTAGATTGGTCTTTCTTGCAATGGGAGAAGTGCTTAGCTTTGTGTTCAATCTTGCGGTGTCCTTTCCCAGTGACAGTAGGGGAAGCAAGGCACGTATTGTATTGTTGCCATCGAGGATAACAAGATCGGGTTTTTATCATATTGCATGAAACTATCCCTCTACATCATGTCATCTTGCTTAAGGCGTTACTCTGTTTTTAACTTAATACTCTAGATGCATGCTGGATAGCGGTCGATGAGTGGAGTAATAGTAGTAGATGCAGGCAGGAGTCGGTCTACTTGTCTCGGACGTGATGCCTATATACATGATTATACCTAGATATTCTCATAACTATGATCAATTCTGTCAATTGCTCAACAATAATTTGTTCACCCACCGTAGAATACTTATGCTCTTGAGAGAAGCCACTAGTGAAATCTATGGCCCCTGGATCTATTCTCATCATATCAATCTCCATCACTTTATTATTGCTTTGCTTTTTTACTTTGCCATTTACTTTTTACTTTGCATCTCTATATAAAAAATACCAAAAATATTATCTATCATCTCTATCAGATCTCACTCTCGTAAGTGACCGTGAAGGGATTGACAACCCCTAATGGCGTTGGTTGCGTTGAGCTATTGTTTTTGTGTAGGTACGAGCGACTCGTGCGTAGCCTCCTACTGGATTGATACATTGGTTCTCAAAAACTGTGGGAAATACTTACGCTACTTTGCTGCATCATCCTCTCCTCTTCGGGGAAATCCAACAGAGTGCTCAAGAGGTAGCAAGAAGAATTTCTGGCGCCGTTGCCGGGGAGTCAGCGCAAAAGTCAACATACCAAGTACCCATCACAATCCCTATCTCTCGCACTACATTATTTGCCATTTGTCTCTCGTTTTTGAAGGCAATATGCCCTAGAGGCAATAATAAAGTTATTATTTATTTCCTTATATCATGATAAATGTTTATTATTCATGCTATAATTGTATTAACCGGAAACATAATACATGTGTGAATACATAGACAAACAGAGTGTCACTAGTATGCCTCTACTTGACTAGCTCGTTAATCGAAGATGGTTATGTTCCCTGACCATGAACAAAAGAGTTGTTATTTGATTAACGGGATCACATCATTAGGAGAATGATGTGATTGACATGACCCATTCCATTAGCTTAGCACCCGATCGTTTAGTATGTTGCTATTGCTTTCTTCATGGCTTATACATGTTCCTATGACTATGAGATTATGCAACTCCCGTTTGCCGGAGGAACACTTTGTGTGCTACTAAATGTCACAACGTAACTGGGTGATTATAAAGGAGCTCTACAGGTGTCTCCAAAAGTACATGTTGGGTTGGCGTATTTCGAGATTAGGATTTGTCACTCCGATTGTCGGAGAGGTATCTCTGGGCCCTCTCGGTAATGCACATCACATAAGCCTTGCAAGCATTGCAACTAATGAGTTAGTTGCGAGATGATGTATTATGAAACGAGTAAAGAGACTTTCCAGTAACAATATTGGCCTAGGTATTAAGATACTGACGATCGAATCTCGGGCAAGTAACATACCGATGACAAAGGGAACAACGTATGTTGTTATGCGGTCTGACCGATAAAGATCTTCGTAGAATATGTAGGAGCCAATATGAGCATCCAGGTTCCGCTATTGGTTATTGACCGGAGACGTGTCTCGGTCATGTCTACATTGTTCTCGAACCCGTAGGGTCCGCATGCTTAACGTTACGATGACAATTTCATTATGAGTTTATATATTCTGATGTACCGAAGGTTGTTCAGAGTCCCAGATGTGATCACAGACATGACGAGGAGTCTCGAAATGGTCGAAACATAAAGATTGATATATTGGAAGCCTATGTTTGTACATCGGAAGTGTTCCGGGTGAAATCGGCATTTTACCGGAGTACCGAGAGGTTACCGGAACCCCCCGGTAACCTAATGGGCCTTAATGGGCCTAGTGGAGGAAGAGGAGAGGAGGCCTAGGGGCTGCCGCGCGCCCCTCCCCCCAGTCCGAATTGGAAAAGGAGGGGGGCGGCGCCTCCCTTTTCCTTTCCCCACTCTCTTCCTTCCCCCCAAGTCCTAATCCAACTAGGGAAAGGGGGGGGAGTCCTACTCTCGATAGGAGTAGGACTCCTCCGGCGCGCCTCCTCCTAGGCCGGCCGCACCCCCCTTGCTCCTTTATATACGGGGGCAGGGGGGCACCTCTAGACACACAAGTTGATCTTCGTGATCGTTATCTTAGCCGTGTGCGGTGCCCCCCTCCACCATAATCCTCGATAATATTGTAGCGGTGCTTAGGTGAAGCCCTGCAACGGTAGAACATCATCATCGTCACCACGCCGTCGTGCTGACGAAACTCTCCCTCAACACTCGGCTGGATCGGAGTTCGAGGGACGTCATTGGGCTGAACGTGTGCAGAACTCGGAGGTGTCGTACGTTCGGTACTTGGATCGGTCAGATCGTGAAGACGTACGACTACATCAACCGCGTTGCCATAACGCTTCCACTTTCGGTCTACGAGGGTACGTGGACAACACTCTCCCCTCTCGTTGCTATACATCACCATGATCTTGCGTGTGCGTAGGAATTTTTTTGAAATTACTACATAACCCAACAGTGGCATCCGAGCCTAGGTTTTATGTGTTGATGTTATATGCACGAGTAGAACACAAATGAGTTGTGGGCGATATAAGTCATACTACTTACCAGCATGTCATACTTTGGTTCGGCGGTATTGTTGGATGAAGCGGCCCGGACCGACATTACGCGTACGCTTACGCGAGACTGGTTCTACCGACATGCTTTGCACACAGGTGGCTGGCGGGTGTCAGTTTCTCCAACTTTAGTTGAACCGAGTGTGGCTACGCCCGGTCCTTGCGAAGGTTAAAACAGCACCAACTTGACAAACTATCGTTGTGGTTTTGATGCGTAGGTAAGATTTGTTCTTGCTAAGCCCGTAGCAGCCACGTAAAACTTGCAACAACAAAGTAGAGGACGTCTAACTTGTTTTTGCAGGGTATGTTGTGATGTGATATGGTCAAGACATGATGCTAAATTTTATTGTATGAGATGATCATGTTTTGTAACCGAGTTATCGGCAACTAGCAGGAGCCATATGGTTGTCGCTTTATTGTATGCAATGCAATCGCCTGTAATGCTTTACTTTATCACTAAGCGATAGCGATAGTCGTAGAAGCATAAGATTGGCGAGACGACAACGATGCTGCGATGCAGGTGTCGCGCCAGTGACGATGGTGATCATGACGATGCTTCGGAGATGGAGATCACAAGCACAAGATGATGATGGCCATATCATATCACTTATATTGGTTGGATGTGATGTTTATCTTTTATGCATATTATCTTGCTTTGATTGACGGTAGCATTATAATATGATCCCTCACTAAATTATCATAATAAAAGTGTTCTCCCTGAGTATGCACCGTTGCGAAAGTTCTTCGTGCTGAGACACCACGTGATGATCGGGTGTGATAGGCTCTACGTTCAAATACAACGGGTGCAAAACAGTTGCACATGCGGAATACTCTAGTTATACTTGACGAGCCAAGCATATACAGATATGGCCTCGGAACACGGAGACCGAAAGGTCGAGCGTGAATCATATAGTAGATATGATCAACATAGTGATGTTCACCATTGAAACTACTCCATCTCACGTGATGATCGGACATGGTTTAGTTGATATGGATCACGTGATCACTTAGAAGATTAGAGGGATGTCTATCTAAGTGGGAGTTCTTAATTAATAAGATTAATTGAACTTTAATTTATCATGAACTTAGTCCTGGTAGTATTAGCATATCTATGTTGTAGATCAATAGCTCGCGTTGTTGCTTACCTATGTTTTATATATGTTCCTAGAGAAAACTAAGTTGAAAGATGTTAGTAGCAAAGACGCGGATTGGATCCATGATCTGAGGTTTATCCTCATTGCTGCACAGAAGAATTATGTCCTTGATGCACCGCTAGGTGACAGGCCTATTGCAGGAGCAGATGCAGACGTTATGAACGTTTGGCTAGCTCAATATGATGACTACTTGATAGTTTAGTGCACCATGCTTAACCGCTTAGAATCGGGACTTCAAAGACGTTTTGAACGTCATGGACCATATGAGATGTTCCAGGAGTTGAAGTTAATATTTCAAGCAAATACCCGAGTTGGGAGATATGAAGTCTCCAACAAGTTCTATAGCTAAAAGATGGAGGAGAATAGCTCAAGAAGTGAGCATGTGCTCAGATTGTCTGGGTACAACAATCGCTTGAATCAAGTGGGAGTTAATCTTCCAGGTAAAATAGTGATTGACAGAATTGTCTAGTCACCATCACCAAGTTAGTATAACTTAGCGATGAACTATAGTATGCAAGGGATAACGTAAACGATTCCCAAGCTCTTCGTGATGCTGAAACCGACGAAGGTAGAAATCAAGAAAAGCATCAAGTGTTGATGATTGACAAGACCACTAGTTTCAAGAAAAGGGAAAAGGGAAGAAGGGGAACTTCAAGAAGAATGGCAAGCAAGTTGCTACTCAAGTGAAGAAGCCCAAGTCTGTACCTAAGCCTGAGACTAAGTGCTTCTACTGCAAAGGGACTGGTCACTGGAAGCGGAACTGCCCCAAGTATTTGGCGGATAAGAAGGATGGCAAAATAAACAAAGGTATATTTGATATACATATTGACGTGTACTTTACTAGTGTTTATAGCAACCCCTCGGTATTTGATACTGGTTCAGTTGCTAAGAGTAGTAACTCGAAACGGGAGTTGCAGAATGAACAGAGACTAGTTAAGGGTGAAGTGACGATGTGTGTTGGAAGTGGTTCCAAGATTGATATGATCACCATCGCACACTCCCTATACTTTCGGGATTAGTGTTGAACCTAAATAAGTGTTATTTGGTGTTTGCATTGAGCATGAATATGATTTGATCATGTTTATTGCAATACGGTTATTCATTTAAGTAAGAGAATAAATTGTTGTTCTGTTTACATGAATAAAACCTTATATGGTTACACACCCAATGAAAATGGTTCATTGGATCTCGATCGTAGTGATACACATATTCATAATATTGAAACCAAAAGATGCAAAGTTAATAATGATAGTGCAACTTATTTGTGGCACTGCCGTTTAGGTCATATTGGTGTAAAGCGCATGAAGAAACTCCATGCTGATGGGCTTTCAGAATCACTTGATTATGAATCACTTGATGCTTGCGAACCATGCCTCATGGGAAACATGACTAAGACTCCGTTCTCCGGAACAATGGAGCGAGCAACTGACTTATTAGAAATATACATACTGATGTATGCGATCCGATGAGTGTTAAGGCTCGCGGCAGGTATCGTTATTTTCTGACCTACACAGATGTTTTGAGCAGATATGGGTATATCTACTTGATGAAACATAAGTCTGAAACATTTGAAAAGTTCAAAGAATTTCAGAGTGAAGTGGAAAATCATCGTGACAAGAAAATAAGGTTTCTACAACCTGATCGCGGAGACAAATATTTAAGTTACGAGTTTGGTCTTGAATTAAAACAATGTGGAATAGTTTCACAAACTCATGCCACCTGGAACACCACAGCATAATGGTGTGTCCGAACGTCATGACCGTACTTTATTGGTTATAGTGCAATCTATGATGTTTCTTACCGATTTACCACTATCGTTTTGGGGTTATGCATTAGAGGCAGTTGCATTCACGTTAAATAGGGCACCATCTAAATCCGTTGAGACGACAGTATATGAACTGTGGTTTAGCAAGAAACCAAAGTTGTCATTTCTTAAAGTTTGGGGTTGTGATGCTTATGTGAAAAAGTTTCATCCTGATAAGCTCAAACCCAAATCGGAGAAATGTGTCTTCATAGGATACCCAAAGGAGACAGTTGGGTACACCTTCTATCACAGATCCGAAGGCAAGATATTCGTTGCTTAGAATGGATCCTTTCTAGAGAAGGAGTTTCTCTCGAAATAAGTGAGTGGGAGTAAAGTAGAACTTGATGAGGTAACTGTACCTGCTCCCTTATTGGAAAGTAGTTCATCACAGAAAACGGTTTCTGTGACACCTACACCAATTAGTGAGGAAGTTAATGATGATGATCATGAAACTTCAGATCAAGTTATTACTGAACCTCGTAGATCAACCAGAGTAAGATCCGCACCAGAGTGGTACGGTAATCCTGTTCTAGAAATCATGCTACTAGATCATGATGAACCTACGAACTATGAAGAAGCAATGGTGAGCCCAGATTCCGCAAAATGGCTTGAAGCCATGAAATCTGAGATGGGATCCATGTATGAAAACAAAGTATGGACTTTGGTTGACTTGCCCGATGATCGGCAAGCAATTGAAAATAAATGGATCTTCAAGAGGAAGACGGACGATGATAGTAGTGTTACTATCTACAAAGCTAGAATTGTCGCAAAAAGGTTTTCGACAAGTTCAAGATGTTGACTACGGTGAGAGTTTCTCACTCGTATTTATGCTTAAGTTTGTCCGAATCATGTTAGCAATTGCCGCTTTTTATGAAATCTGGCAAATGGATAAACAAAGATGCATTCCTTAATGTAGTTCTTAAAGAAGAGTTGTATATGATGCAACCAGAAGGTTTTGTCAATCCTAAAAATGTTAACAAAATATGCAAGCTCCAGCGATCCATCTGTGGACTAGTGCAAGCATCTCGAAGTTGGAATATGCACTTTGATGAGATGATCAAAGTATATAGTTTTATACATACATGTGGTGAAGCCTGTATTTACAAGAAAGTGAGTGGGAGCACTACAACATTTCTGACAAGTATATGTGAATGGCATATTGTTGATCGGAAATAATGTAGAATTATTCTGCAAAGCATAAAGGAGTGTTTGAAAGAAGTTTTTCAAAGAAAGACCTCGGCGAAGCTGCTTGCATATTAAGCATCAAGATCTATAGAGATAGATCAAGATGCTTGATAAGTTTTTTCAATGAGTACATACCTTGACAAGATTTCGAAGTTGTTCAAAATGGAACAGTCAAAGAAAGAGTTCTTGCCTGTGTTACAAGGTGTGAAATTGAGTAATACTCAAAACCCGACCACGACAGAAGATAGAAAGAGAATGAAAGTCATTCCCTATGCCTTGGCCATAGGTTCTATAAAGTATGCCATGCTGTGTACCAAATCTATTGTATACCCTACACTGATTTTGGCAAGGGAGTACAATAGTGATCTAGGAGTAGATCACTGGACAACGGTCGAAATTAAATATCCTTAGTGGCATAAGGATATGTTTCTCGATTATGGAGGTGACAAAAAGGTTCGTCGTAAAGGGTTACGTCGATGCAAGTTTTGACACTGATCCAGATGACTCAAAGTCTCAACCTGGATACATATTGAAAGTGGGAGCAATTAGCTAGAGTAGCTCCATACAGAGCATTGTTGACATAGAATTCGCAAAATACTTACGGATCTATATGTGACAGACCCGTTGACTAAAATTATCTCACAAGCAAAACATGATCACACCTTAGTACTCTTTGGGTGTTAATCACATAAGCGATGTGAACTAGATTACTGACTCTAGTAAACCCTTTGGGTGTAGGTCACATGACGATGTGAACTATGGGTGTTAATCACATGGTGATGTGAACTATTAGTGTTGAATCACATGGCGATGTGAACTAGATTATTGACTCTGGTGCAAGTGGGAGACTGAAGGAAATATGCCCTAGAGGCAATAATAAAGTTATTATTTATTTCCTTATATCATGATAAATGTTTATTATTCATGGTATAATTGTATTAACCGGAAACATAATACATGTGTGAATAGTATGCCTCTACTTGACTAGCTCGTTAATCGAAGATGGTTACGTTTCCTGACCATGAACAAAAGAGTTGTTATTTGATTAACGGGATCACATCATTAGGAGAATGATGTGATTGACATGACCCATTCCATTAGCTTAGCACCCGATCGTTTAGTATGTTGCTATTGCTTTCTTCATGACTTATACATGTTCCTATGACTATGAGATTATGCAACACCCGTTTGCCGGAGGAACACTTTGTGTGCTACCAAACGTCACAACGTAACTGGGTGATTATAAAGGAGCTCTATAGGTGTCTCCAAAAGTACATGTTGGGTTGGCGTATTTTGAGATTAGGATTTGTCACTCCGATTGTCGGAGAGGTATCTCTGGGCCCTCTCGGTAATGCACATCACATAAGCCTTGCAAGCATTGCAACTAATGAGTTAGTTGCGAGATGATGTATTATGAAACAAGTAAAGAGACTTGCCGGTAACGAGACTGAACTAGGTATTAAGATACTGATGATCGAATCTCGGGCAAGTAACATACCGATGACAAAGGGAACATCGTATGTTGTTATGCGGTCTGACCGATAAAGATCTTCGTAGAATATGTAGGAGCCAATATGAGCATCCAGGTTCCGCTATTGGTTATTGACCGGAGATGTGTCTCGGTCATGTCTACATTGTTCTCGAACTCGTAGGGTCCGCACGCTTAACGTTACGATGACAGTTTCATTATGAGTTTATATATTTTGATGTACCGAAGGTTGTTCGGATTCCCGGATGTGATCACGGACATGACGAGGAGTCTCTAAATGGTCGAGACATGAAGATTGATATATTGGAAGCCTATGTTTGGACATCGGAAGTGTTCCGGGTGAAATCGACATTTTACCGGAGTACCGAGAGGTTACCGGAACCCCCCGGTAACCTAATGGGCCTTAATGGGCCTAGTGGAGGAAGAGGAGAGGAGGCCTAGGGGCTGCCGCTCCCCCCCCCAAGTTCGAATTGGAAAAGGAGGGGGGCGGCGCCTCCCTTTTCCTTTCCCCACTCTCTTCCTTCCCCCCAAGTCCTAATCCAACTAGGGAAAGGGGGGGGGGAGTCCTACTCTCGATAGGAGTAGGACTCCTCCGGCGCGCCTCCTCCTAGGGCCGGCCGCACCCCCCTTGCTCCTTTATATACGGGGCAGGGGGGCACCTCTAGACACACAAGTTGATCTTTGTGATCGTTCTCTTAGCCGTGTGCGGTGCCCCCCTCCACCATAATCCTCGATAATATTGTAGCGGTGCTTAGGTGAAGCCCTGCGACGGTAGAACATCATCATCGTCACCACGCCGTTGTGCTGGCGAAACTCTCCCTCAACACTCGGCTGGATCGGAGTTCGAGGGACGTCATCGGGCTAAACGTGTGCAGAACTCGGAGGTGCCGTACGTTCGGTACTTGGATCGGTCGGATCGTGAAGACATACGACTACATCAACCGCGTTGTCATTATGCTTCCGCTTTGGGTCTATGAGGGTACGTGGACAACACTCTCCCCTCTCATTGCTATGCATCACCATGGTCTTTTGTGTGCGTAGGATTTTTTTTGAAATTACTATGTTCCCCAACAGTTTTGCTCTCCCCCACTTCACCCTTGCCGTTTTTATCCGCCCTCTCTTTTCCGTTTGTCTTTTCCTCGTCTGCCTTTTGTTTGCTCGTGTGTTGGATTGCTTGTTTGTCGCAATGGCTCAAGATAATACCAAATTGTGTGACTTCACCAATACCAACAATAATGATTTCCTTAGCACTCCGATTGCTCCTCTTACCGATACTGAATCTTGTGAAATCAATACTGCTTTGTTGAATCTTGTTATGAAATATCAATTCGCCGGCCTTCCTAGTGAAGATGCCGCTACTCATCTGAATAGCTTCTTGATTTATGTGATATGCAAAAGAAGAAAGATGTCGATAATGATATTGTCAAATTGAAGCTATTTCCTTTTTCGCTTAGAGATCGTGCTAAAGCTTGGTTTTCGTCTTTGCCTAAAAATAGTATTGATTCTTGGAACAAGTGCAAAGATGCTTTTATCTCTAAGTATTTTCCTCCCGCTAAGATCATCTCTCTTAGAAATTATATTATGAATTTCAAGCAACTTGATCATGAACATGTTGCACAAGCTTGGGAGAGAATGAAACTAATGATACGTAATTGTCCTACTCATGGTTTGAATTTGTGGATGATTATACAAAAAATTTATGCCGGATTGAATTTTGCTTCTAGAAATCTTTTAGATTCGGCCGCGGGAGGCACTTTTATGGAAATCACTTTAGGAGATGCTACTAAACTACAAGATAATATTATGGTTAATTACTCTCAATGGCACACTGAAAGATCTACTAATAAAAAAGTGCATGCGATAGAAGAAATCAATGTTTTGAGTGGAAAGATGGATGAACTTATGAAATTATTTGCTACTAAGAGTGTTTCTTCTGATCCTAATGATATGCCTTTGTATACTTTGATTGAGAATAATAATGAATCTATGGATGTGAATTTTGTTGGTAGGAATAATTTTGGTAACAACGCGTATAGAGGGAATTTTAATCCTAGGCCTTATCCTAGTAATCCTTCTAATAATTATGGAAATTCCTACAGCAACTCTTATGGAAATTTTAATAAGATGCCCTCTGAATTTGAGAATAGTGTTAAAGAGTTTATGAATTCGCAAAAGAATTTTAGTGCTTTGCTTGACGAGAAATTGCTTAAAGTTGATGATTTGGCTAGGGACGTTGATAGAATTTCTCTTGAGGTTGATTCTTTAAAGCTTATATCTATTCCTCCTAAGCATGATATCAATGAGTCTCTCAAAGCCATGAGAATTTCCATTGATGAGTGCAAAGAAAGAACCGCTAGGATGCGTGCTACGAAAGATGCCTTTATTAAAGCGTGTTCTTCTAATGAAAATCAAGATGAAGATCTAAAAGTTATTGATGTGTCTCCTATTAAATCTTTGTTTTGCAATATGAATCTTGATGAAACTGAATATGATCTTCCTTTACCTAGAAGGCGTTCCAAAAATTCGGAGTATTTTGATCTTGATGATGAAATTGATAAACGTGGGATTGAAAGAAATAAAACCCTAGATGTTGCTAAACCCACTATATTGGATTTCAAGGAATTTAATTATGAAAGTTGCTCTTTAATTGATTGTATTTCCTTGTTGCAATCCGTGCTAAATTCTCCTCATGCTTATAGTCAAAATAAAGCCTTTACCGAACATATCGTTGATGCCTTGATGCAATCTTATGAAGAAAAACTTGAGTTGAAAGTTTCTATCCCTAGAAAGCTTTATGATGAGTGGGAACCTAATATTAAAGTTAAAATTAGAGATTATGAGTTTTATGCTTTATGTGATTTGGATGCTAGTGTCTCCACTATTCCCAAAACTTTGTGTGATTTGCTAGATTTCCGTGATTTTGATGATTGCTCTCTAAACTTGCATCTTGCGGATTCCACTATTAAGAAATCTCTGGGAAGAATTAATGATGTTCTTGTTGTTGCAAATAGGAATTATGTGCCCGTAAATTTTATCGTTCTTGATATAGATTGCAATCCTTCTTTCCCTATTATTCTCGGTAGACCTTTCCTTAGAACGGTTGGTGCAATTATTGATATGAAGGAAGGAAATATTAGATTTCAATTTCCAATTAAAAAGGGCATGGAGCACTTCCCTAGGAAGAAAATAAAATTACCATTTGAATCTATCATGAGAGCCACTTATGGATTTCCTACCAAAGATGGCAATACCTAGATCTATCCTTGCTTTTATGCCTAGCTAGGGGCATTAAACGATAGCGCTTGTTGGGAGGCAACCCATTTTTTTTTTACTTCTGTTTAGGAATAAATAATCCATCTAACTTCTGTTTATATGTGGTTTTGTGTTTTAATTAGTGTTTGTGCCAAGTTAGACCTATAGCATCTTCTTGGATGATAGTTATTTGATCTTGCTGTAATTTCCAGAATCTTTCTGTTCACGAAAAAAATTGTTAAAAATCACCAGAACGTGATAAAATATTTATTCCAATTTCTTCTGATCAATAAACAAATTTTCTAGGTCGTCCTATTTTGGTAGATTTTTTGGAGTTCCAGAAGTTTGCGTTAGTTACAGATTACTACAGACTGTTCTGTTTTTGACAGATTCTGTTTTTCGTGTGTTGTTTACTTATTTTGATGAATCTATGGCTAGTAAAATAGTTTATAATCCATAGATAAGTTGCAATATAGTAGGTTTAACACCAATATAAATAAATAATGAGTTCATTACAGTACCTTGAAGTGGTCTTTTGATTTCTTTCGCTAACGGAGCTCACGAGATTTCTGTTGAGTTTTGTGTTGTGAAGTTTTCAAATTTTGGGTGAAATCTTTTGATGGATTATGGAACAAGGAGTGGCAAGAGCCTAAGCTTGGGGATGCCCATGGCACCCCCGAGATAATCCAAGTACACCAAAAAGTCAAAGCTTGGGGATGCCCCGGAAGGCATCCCCTCTTTCGTCTACTTCCATCGGTAATTTTACTTGGAGCTATATTTTTATTCACCACATGATATGTGTTTTGCTTGGAGCGTCTTGTATTATTTGTGTCTTTGTTTGTTAGTGTTCCACAATCATCCTTGCTGTACACACCTTTTGACAGAGCCATACATGAATTGGAATTTGATAGAATACTCTATGTGCTTCACTTATATCTTTTGAGCTATATAGTTTTGCTCTATGTGCTTCACTTATATATTTTGAGCTTTATAGTTTTGCTCTAGTGCTTCACTTATATCTTTTAGAGCACGTTGGTGGATTTGTTTTAAAGAAACTATTGATCTCTCATGCTTCACTTAGATTATTTTGAGAGTCTTAAATAGCATGGTAATTTGCTTAATAATAATAATATGCTTGATATTCAAGATTTGTAAAACTTTCTTTTGAGTGCGTTGAATACTAAGAAAAGTTTGATGCTTGATAATTGTTTTGAGATATGGAGGTGATAATATCAAGGTCATGCTAGTTGAGTAGTTGTGAATTTGAGAAGTGCTTGAGTTGAAGTTTGCAAGTCCCGTAGCATGCACGTATGGTAAACGTTATGTAACAAATTTGAAACATGAGGTGTTATTTGATTGTCCTCCTTATGAGTGGCAGTCGGGGATGAGCGATGGTCTTTTCCTACCAATCTATCCCCCTAGGAGCATGCGCGTAATGCTTTGCTTTTTGATGGCTTGTAGATTTTTGCAATAATTATATGAGTTCTTTATGACTAATGTTGAGTCCATGGATTATACGCACTCTCACCCTTCATCATTGCTAGCCTCTTCGGTACCGTGCATTGCCCTTTCTCACATTGAGAGTTGGTGCAAACTTAGCCGGTGCATCCAAACCCCGTGATATGATACGCTCTTTCACACATAAACCTCCTTATATCTTCCTCAAAACAACCACCATACCTACCTATTATGGCATTATCCATAGCCATTCCGAGATATATTGCCATGCAACTTTCCACCATTCCGTTCATCATGACACATTCATCCTTGTCATATTGCTATCATGATCATGTAGCTGACATAGTATTCATTGCAAAGCCACCGTTCGTAATTCTTTTATACATGTCAGTCTTGATTCATTGCATATCCCGATACACCGCCGGAGGCATTCATATAGAGTCATACTTTGTTCTAGTATCGAGTTGTAATCATTGAGTTGTAAATAAATAGAAGTGTGATGATCATCATTTTCTAGAGCATTGTCCCAAGTGAGGAATAAAAAAAGAGAAAGGCCAAAAAAGAGAAGGCCCAAAAAAGGAAAAAAAATGAGAGAAAAAGAGAGAAGGGACAATGTTACTATCCTTTGCCACACTTGTGCTTCAAAGTAGCACCATAATCATCATGATAGAGAGTCTCTTATTTTCTCACTTTCATATACTAGTGGGAATTTTTCATTATAGAACTTGGCTTGTATATTCCAACGATGGGCTTCCTCAAAATGTCCTAGGTCTTCGTGAGCAAGCAAGTTGGATGCACACCCACTTAGTTTCTTTTGTTGAGCTTTCATACATTTATAGCTCTAGTGCATCCGTTGCATGGCAATCCCTACTCCTTGCATTAACATCAATTGATGGGCATCTCCATAGCCCGTTGATTATCCTCGTTGATGTGAGACTTTCTCCTTTTTTGTCTTCTCCACATAACCCCCATCATCATATTCTATTCCACCCATAGTGCTATATCCATGGCTCGCGCTGATGTATTGCGTGAAGGTTTATGAGTTTGAGATTATTAAAGTATGAAACAATTGCTTGGCTTGTCATCGGGGTTGTGCATGATGAGAGCATTCTTGTGTGATGAAAATGGAGCATGACTAAACTATATGATTTTGTAGGGATGAACTTTCTTTGGCCATGTTATTTTGAGAAGACATAATTGCTTAGTTAGTATGCTTGAAGTATTATTCTTTTTATGTCAATGTGAACTTTTTTCTTGAATCTTTCAGATCTGAATATTCATACCACAATTAAGAAGATTTGCATTGAAATTATGCCAAGTAGCACTCCGCATAAAAAATTCTCTTTTTATCATTTACCTACTCGAGGACGAGTAGGAATTAAGCTTGGGGATGCCTGATACGTCTCCAACGTATCTATAATTTTTGATTGCTCCATGCTATATTATCTACTGTTTTGGACAATATTGGGCTTTATTTTCCACTTTTATATTATTTTTGGGACTAACCTATTAACCGGAGGCCCAGCCCAGAATTGCTGTTTTTTTTGCCTATTTCAGAGTTTCGGAGAAACAGAATATCAAACGAAGTCCAAACGGAATGAAACATTCGGGAACGTGATTTTCTCATTAGATAAGACCCAGGAGACTTGGACCCTCCATCAAGAAAGACACGAGGCGGTCACGAGGGTGGAGGGCGCGCCCCCCTAGGGCGCGCCCCCATGCCTCGTGGGCCCCTTGAAGCTCCACCGACGTACTTCTTCCTCCTATATATACCTACGTACCCCCAAACGATTAGATCCGGAGGCAAAATCCTAATTCCACCGCCGCAACCTTCTGTACCCACGAGATCCCATCTTGGGGCCTGTTCCGAAGCTCCGCCGGAGGGGGCCATCATCATGGAGGGCTTCTACATCATCCTAGCCCCTCTGATGAAGTGTGAGTAGTTTACCTCAGACCTTCGGGTCCATAGTTAGTAGCTAGATGGCTTCTTCTCTCTTTTTGGATCTCAATACAATGTTCTCCCCCTCTCTTGTGGAGATCTATTCGATGTAATCTTATTTTTGCGGTGTGTTTGTTGAGACCGATGAATTGTGGGTTTATGATCAAGTCTATCTATGAACAATATTTGAATCTTCTCTGAATTCTTTTATGTATGATTGGTTATCTTTGCAAGTCTCTTCGAATTATCAATTTGGTTTTGCCTACTAGATTGGTCTTTCTTGCAATGGGAGAAGTGCTTAGCTTTGGATTCAATCTTGCGGTGTCCTTTCCCAGTGACAGTAGGGGCAGCAAGGCACGTACTGTATTGTTGCCATCGAGGATAACAAGATGGGGTTTTTATCATATTGCATGAAACTATCCCTCTACATCATGTCATCTTGCTTAAGGCGTTACTCTGTTTTTAACTTAATACTCTAGATGCATGCTGGATAGCGGTCGATGAGTGGAGTAATAGTAGTAGATGCAGGCAGGAGTCGGTCTACTTGTCTCGGACGTGATGCCTATATACATGATCATACTAGATATTCTCATAACTATGCTCAATTCTGTCAATTGCTCAACAATAATTTGTTCACCCACCGTAGAATACTTATGCTCTTGAGAGAAGCCACTAGTGAAATATATGGCCCCCGTGTCTATTCTCATCATATCAATCTCCATCACTTTATTATTGCTTTGCTTTTTTACTTTGCCTTTTATTTTTTACTTTGCATCTCTATATCAAAAATACCAAAAATATTATCTATCATCTCTATCAGATCTCACTCTCGTAAGTGACCGTGAAGGGATTGACAACCTCTAATCGCGTTGGTTGCATTGAGCTATTGTTTTTGTGTAGGTACGAGGGACTCGCGCGTAGCCTCCTACTGGATTGATACCTTGGTTCTCAAAAACTGAGGGAAATGCTTTCGCTACTTTGCTGCATCATCCTCTCCTCTTCGGGGAAATCCAACGCAGTGCTCAACTGGTAGCAACTACCTATCAATGATAGCCTTCCTGATGAACAATTAGCTGTCATGAATGCTTCTCTTAGTACTCTGTGGTATGCTGATTACATTGTTACTAAATTTTTACCACCTAGTTTCACATACCAAAAAAAGAAAAGTTTTTTCTATGATTTAAGACATTGTTTTTGGGATGACCCACACCTTTATAAAGAAGGGGTATATGGTGTTATTAGACGTTGTGTGCCTGAGCATGAACATGAACAAATCCTACGCAAGTGTCACTCCGAGGCCTACGGAGGACACTATGCTGGAGATAGAACTACACATAAGGTATTACAATATGGTATTTATTGGCCTACTCTCTTCAAGGATGCCTGTAAGTTTGTCTTATCTTGTGATGAATGTCAAAGAATTGGTAATATTAGTAGACGTCAGGAAATGCCTATGAATTATTCACTTGTTATCGAACCATTTGATGTTTAGGGTTTTGATTATATGGGACTTTTTCCATCCTCTAATGGGTATACTCATATTTTAGTTGTTGTTGATTACGTTACTAAGTGGGTAGAAGCTATTCCAACTAGTAGTGCTGATCATAACAGTTCTATTAAAATTCTTAAAGAAGTTATTTTTCCGAGGTTTGGAGTCCCTAGATATTTAATGATTGATGGTGGTTCACACTTTATTCATGGGGCTTTCCGTAAATTGCTTGCTAAGTATGATGTTAACCATAGAATTGCATCATCTTATCACCCTTAGTCTAGTGGTCAAGTAGAATTGAGTAATAGGGAAATAAAATTGATCTTGCAAAAGACTGTTAATAGATCTAGAAAGAATTGGTCTAAGAAACTTGATGATGCAGTATAGGCTTATAGAACTGCATATAGAAACCTTATGGGTATGTCTCCATATAAAATGGTTTATGGAAAAGCGGGTCACTTACCTCTAGAACTAGAACATAAATCATATTGGGCAATTAAAGGGCTCAATTATGATTTCAAACCTGCTAGTGAGAAGAGGTTATTTGACATTAGATCTCTTGTTGAATGGAGAACCAAGCCTATGAGAATGCCAAATTGTTAAAGAAAAAGTTAAAAGATGGCATGACAAAAGGATACAAAAGCATGAATTTAATGTAGGTGACCATATCTTGCTATACACCTCTCGTTTAAGATTTTTTGTGGGAAAACACTCTCTAGATGCGAAGGGCCTTACATTATTGAGGAAGTTTATCGTTCCGGTGCCATCAAGATCAAAACCGCTGAAGGCAATAACCGAAAGGTGGTAAACGGGCAAATAATCAAACATTATACCTCAAGTACTCCCATAAATGTTGAAACCAATATTATTAATATTGTAACACCGGAGGAGTACACAAGGGAGAACTACCAGAACACTCCATACCCCCGAAAAGGAATAGGTATGTGATACGGTAAGTAAACAGTAATAGCCCGAGACCGACGCTCCAGATGCCTTCCAGTTACTTCGTTGTCGCCGTGTGTTTTATTTGTTTGCTGCATCCATCATCGCATCATTCGCATTGAATCGGCACTCCGTGCCATCATTTTTTTTTCCAAAACTTGCATCTGTTCGTAGTTGTCGCATCTCCTCGTTGTCTTTGTTGTTCGTTCTGAGACCAATCGGGTTCTCGTTTCCCTCTTGTTTGACTGCCTTATCTCTCTGTACAACCATGGATCCCCTTCGTAACCTCGCTCATGCCCGAAAACTCCCCGAACCCAAACCGGGCAATCATGACCGATGAATTTGGTTCACGCCCAAACATCCCTAAAACATTTTAGGTTCATTGTTTGGACTTCCTAACCTATTTATACCGGGCCGTCTGATTACGATCGGAGGGACGGAATACCCCTAAACCTAACCCACTTGCTATATAAACTAGACCACCCTTCGCCACCGCCACTCGACTGAATCCCCCACGGTATCTCCCCTGCCCGATCCCCCCAACCAGCCAACCAAATCCATCCCCTCCTCGATCCACCCCTCCAACCAGCTCAGCCGTCCCCGCAGCAAACGCTCAACCCCGCCGTCCTCGTCTACTCTGGTAAGCCTCGCCTCCATCGACGGCCGAACACCCCAGGTCCCGTCGCTCCTCTTCTCCCTCTCGCTCGTGTTTTCCTCTGGTCCTCACTTGTCTCACATCTCTCTCTCGACTCTCTCGGTTATAGGGAGGACGCCATGGCCATGGGGCTTCACCGATGCCAAGCCACCTCCTCGGCCTTGAAGCCTCCTCCCCTCGCAACCCCACTGCCGCTCCGGCCTGACCTTGCCGGACTCCTCCCGTAGCAGTCCTGCACTAAGCTTCGCACCGTCGGCCAGCAGGACCGAGCCACCGTCGTCCTTCATCCCCGCAGCCTCCCCACTCTCCTTGTCGATGTAGGGAGACGAGCTCCTCCCGAAGACCAGGTCGCGGCGCTCCTACCCTTCATTTCTCCCTTCTGCTCCCTCCCCGTAACCTCTCTCTCCCTCTCCAGGAACTTCTCCACCGTGCCATGGCCTCGTCGAGTTCTACCCGCGTCGGCGCCTCAAGTGGCCATAGTTCGCTCCAGATCCGGCCGGCCTCCACTAGGTCACCTGTTCCTGGTCGGTTCGTGCTGTCCCGGATCTCCTCTGCACGCGATGTCGCCGCTGCTTGAGCCCCAAGTCCGGCCACTGCAGGTGTTTCCCCTGTGTCCTGCTCATTTGCGCTTAGAGACGAACACGACGAGCGCGCCCGCTTGCGTTGACCGTGCCCTGCCTCGCCAAGTCCCCTCGCCGGAGTCCTTCTCCACGCCGCTGCGAAGGAACGGCTGTGCTGCCGTCGCTGTGATCTGACTCATTGAATGGATTGGCAAGTCCCTGCACGCGCCCCTGCCTCGCGTTGACCAGCCTCGGTCTCTCCTCTGCTGCGTCCTGAAACGAGTGCCTCGCCCGCTCGTCGGCCTCTAAGGGTGTGTTTGGTTGGGGAACCAACTGTCATGGAATGGATTGGTTTCATTCCATAGGAATGGGTCCGTTCCATTCTTGTGTTTAGTAGGAGCAAAAAAGCGGAACGGGTTGGTTCCGTTCCGCTGTTTGGTTGGAAGAACGGAATGAAAAATGGAATGACATAAATTCAAAATTTCGGCAGCATTTCATTTGTATTTTCAACTAGGTAGAACTTCCCTAAAAAGGTGAAACAAATAATTGTGACAATGGTTTCTTGACAATTTTTATCTAAGCCAACTTCTTACCTGGTGGTACTTGTAAGCCTCTCTCACGCGTTATCGCATTAGCTAAAACGGTTGCATCGTGTGCCGACCCTTCTCAACCAGCCAATACATACATGAAGCGGAGATCAAAATCTACAGCTGCCATCACATTTTGGGTTGTAAAGGCCTTCCTACCACGAAAAGAATGCTCCACATCTTTGGTAACACTTGCTCGCACATGTGTACCATCGATAGCTCCAATACAATCCTATATAGTGACAAGTAGTAAATACCATATCATATAGCCTACATACCTAACGAATAGTTTTAGAAATTACCTTAAAATATGGGTCAACCCAATGATTTCCTGCAATTTTTGTTGGGGTCTCCAATGATGGTGGCCGTATATAATCATTACGAAGCTCGCCTATGGCGTGAAGAACCTTTCTAAAATAGATGCTGGTTTTGCTGTATGATCTACAAAAATTGGCTGACACAACCCTATTCCGAAGGTTATGCCCAATTATATGCAAAGACATCGCCAATTGTTGCTCCACACTAAGATGTGGACTGTCTTCTAGCAACTTGCGATCCCTCATTATGCTACATAAATTAAAAAACGCAGCTCTTTCAAACCTTAACATGTTTTTGCACAACACATCACTTTGCCATATTTTTTGGTTTAGATAATCAAATCTGATTTGATCTCTTTCATGCATTGGCCCATAGGTAATGTGTGGTCTTCTTTTCCTTATTATAGCCCGAATAATGACTGCCATTGCAGCTAGTGCAACAAAAATAGCAGCTCCCCTAACCATCTTTTTTCTTTTGTTCATCTTCTTGGCCATCTACAAGTGATGGATAGTATAGAAAATATAGCTACGAATGATGCATACATCAACAATATATATTGCAAAAATATACTGGACAACATGTATTTTCGTACAAATTAGGAAAAAAGAGTACTGATTTTACCAACATAAAGTAACGAAAGTGAAACAAATACAACCATGAATCATCACAAGAACCACTCCATATCTCTATATCACTCTCGTTTGGGCATATCCATGACCAGCAGCAGAATATACAAGGGGAAGGGATTGATGTTTGTACCTAGAGATTGGGATGGTGTGCTGGGCCTCTGCTGCCGCTGTCAGCATGCCAGAAGCCGCCGCCCCGCTGCTATTCCTCTGCAAGCCGCCGCAACTGCAGATCCAGATCGAGCTCCCTCTGTTCTGCAGCAAATCGTGAGAGGAATGAGAGGAGTTAGTGGGCACCGAGGAAAGGAGGGAGTCGGCCGGCGGGGAAGGGAAGATTTGGCCGGCGGGGAAGGAAGGAATCGGCCGGCGCGGCTAGATCCATGGACGGGGAGAGAGGAGGGAGAGGCGGCGCACCTGGAGGGAGAGCGAGGCGATAGGGCCGCGAGGGCTGCGAGAGAGCGAGGGGTGAGCGGTTCCGCGTGGTCCGGCCGTTTTCGAGGTCTCACCACGTTCTGCATCTGGGCCGAATATTCGGTCGGCGGGAACGAGTGGGTTCCGATCCATAAGTCCAACTGAACGCGAAAACGAGGCCTAGGAATGGGTCGGACCCATGCCATTCCAGTCCGTGACATCAACCAAACACACACCCTAAACCCTCTCCGCCGACCTAGGCTTGGCCCATGGTGACAACGCCATCCCAGTGTGCCCTCTTTCAGCCCGTTGCGTTTTTTTCCAGTTCTGAACGATTTGCTAATTATCCCAGGATTTACTGTTTTGCAGAAAACACCCTCCATGTTCATGCATTAATAATTCACAAACCGTGAATGGATTAAAATGTTTTATATATGCAGAATGCTTAGAATTCTGTGTTGTTTCATAATATCTAACTTTCATCCATGTTAAAATGTTAAAAAAAATTTGTTTACCTTAATTTTCATAAATAGCATGTTAAAATGATTTATTTCATAACTAAATAACCCTAGCTCTGAATTAAATAAACTTTATATGTAAATGGTGTAGAAAAATGCATAGATTAACATGGCGCACTTAATTTGCATGTTTAAAAAAATATGGTTTAGCGTAAAATAGTACCAAATTCAAAATATGCACATGGGGATTTTTCGGAATTGTTGTTTGTTGTTTTTGGCCTCATTTAAACTTACCTAAAAGTTACTTTACTTATGCTTCACCTCTTGCCATTTTAACAACATTTAATATTCTTGGATACATAAATTGGAGCGGACTAAATATTTGAATGTGGTGTTTCGTCAATATGCAACTTGTTGCATATTGAGATCTACTTAATTTGTAGTATTGTTTGTTGCACTTTGTCATGCCATGACTCATTAAACCGGACATGCATCATACTTGATTGAGCATCATGCCATGTTTATGCTTGTTTTTTTACCATGATGTTTGCTTATTTCCGGTTGTGCTTCTTCTTGATAGTTCCGGAAACATTGCGATTGTGAGGATCCATTCGACTATGTTGCTTCGTCTACTTTGTGGATTCGGTCTTCTTCCTAGCGGGATTTCAGGCAAGATGATCGTCACCTTGGATCTCACTACTATCTTTGCTTTGCTAGTTGTGTTGATGCTATCGCTATGTCGCGCTACCCACCACTTGTTTATCAAGCCTCCCAATATGCCATGAAACAGCCTCTAACGTTTTCACCATCCTAGCAAACCGTTGTATCGCAATGTTACCGCTTTGCTCAGCCCCTCTTATAGCATTGTTAGTTGCAGGTGCAGTGCAGGTTGTTCCATGTTGGGACATTGATATCATGGGATATCATAATATCTCTTATTTAATTAATGCATCTATATACTTGGTAAAGGATGAAAGGCTCGGCGTTTTGCCTGGTGTTTTGTTCCACTCTTACCGCCCTAGTTTCCATCACACCGATGTTATGTTCCTTGATTTTGCGTTCCGATCACGGTCAGGGTATATGGGCCCCCCTTGACAGTTCACTTTGAATAAAACTCTTCCAGAAAGACCCAACATTGGTTTTATCATTTACCTAATAACAACTAAAACTTGCATAGGGACTTCACGTACCCCGAGGATAATTAATCAACAACCCGAGCTAGTGCTCCTCATGAGTGTTGGTCCAAAATAGAGCACCTTGCGGCGCCCCCTTGGCAACTTGGGTCTTAGCCAACCATAAGCTTCGCTCATCCATCGTGGCCTGAGATGAGATACGTGCGGCTATTATCAGGGTGTCGGCACGTCGGGAGGTCTTGCTTGACTTGTTTTACCTTTGTTGAAATGTCTTGTGACCCGGGATTCCAAGCTTGATCGGGTTGTTCCGGGAGGAGGGTTTTCCTCCGTTGATCGTGAGTGTTTCTCATGGACTAAGTTGGGACACCCCTGTAGGGTTTAAACTTTTGAGAGCTATGCCGGCGATTATGTGGCAGATGGGATTTTTTAATATCAAGTGCAGAGAACTTGACACCAGATTCGAACTAAAATACACCAACCGCATGTGTAACCATGACCGTCTCTTTTTGAGGGAGTTTGGGAAGAGAACACGGTGGGGTTATGTTTGACTCATAAGTAGTTCTGGATCATTTCTTATTCATTACTAGTTTGCGACGGTTATGCGTAGTTTCTCTTCTTACTCTTGTACTCATAAGTTAGCCACCATACAAATGCTTACTGCTTGCTGCAACTCACCACTTATCCAATTCATACCCATTAAGCTTTGCTAGTCTTGATACCCATGGTAATGGGCTTGCTGAGTCCTCGTGGCTCATAGATTAGTACAACAACAGTTGCGGGTACAGGTAATGTGATGTTATGACGTGAGAGCGATGCTTGCTTGTTTTGGAGTTCTTCTACTTCTTCTGCTTCGAACAAGGATAGGTTCCGGGTCCGGAGTCTAGGATTAGCAAGGTGGATGTCGTTCTTACTTTTTGTTTGGTTTCATCCGTAGTCGGATCCTGCTCTTCTGTATGATGATTTCAATGTATTGATGTATCCACGTATTCATGTTGTAGCTTGTGGCGAGTGTAAGCCTTTATCTTGTATTCTCATCTATTCAGTATATGCTATGTTGTAATGATATCCACCTTGCAATGCGCTCGAAATGCGGTTGTGGCCCAATCCTGAGTTCATCACGTGATTGGGATAGAATCGCATCTTGAGCGCTACAAGTTGGTATCAGAGCCTTACTGACCTCACGAGCCCCCTTGATTTATCGAATCCTGCCGTTGTCGAGTCTAGAAGAAAAACTATTTCGAGTCTTAGTTATATCGAAGAGTAGGAATTATTTTTACCCCTTATCCCCTTCGTCACTCTGGTGAGGACTTGTGATGTATGTGTTTTCCCACTCTTTTATTCTTTTTCACTCGACTTCTTTTAGGATCATGCGGGTATTGTGGAATCGGTGATATCATTGTGACAGGAATTCTGTCTTGGTGCCTCCTGACATTTACGGGTTGTGGCAGTGTCCCGGGAGTTGAGCTCCAAGGTGTTTTTGTCACAGTGCTTACCGTTTCAGTTCAGGAATACTAGAGGACGCCGACATCGAAAGCGCTTTTATGCTCTTTGTGGTGAGAGTAGTTTGACGACACCCAATACCGGGGAGAGCGGTCAGATGTATTTCCACAGCTAGTATATCAGATGTTTTTCGAAGGTCTGAGGTACAAGATTTCCGAGGTTTTCTTGGTTTTGTGTTGACGGATGGATACAGTTGGAGTGTAGGATTTGTTAGTTGTGTGAGATATTTGTGCCTTCCTATATCCCCAACACTAGATTGCATAACTAGAGAATTTTGGGAGTTCATAGGTGGGAATTCAAGTAGTTACCTAGGATATCTTTCCGACAGATGCATGATATGAGATTGGGGTTTGACATCTAGTGGTCCGGCTATCCACGGTCGTTTTTACAGTGGTCTCGTTGTGTATTAAAGAGTCCTTAGCTATGACTCGGGGACGCTTTCTATGTCATGTGCACTGCCTTGTACATGATGGTTTTGTACGATCGAGCCCGTGTGGGCCCCACCACCAAAATTTTGCATGAAATCTCTATCATATGTTTGTTTCCGGCTTATTCTGCAAGCCCGATCCTTTGTTTTGTTTTGATTATGGTATTCGAGTTCCCTCGAAGTGAAGTGTCGATTCCATGCCTTTTTCTAAGAGGTGTTCTCTTATTTCTATGGGAGTACTAATCCTTCTTGATCATCGATATTTTCGTGTCAATCCTTTTCAATTAGTGCACTTCTCTTCAAGATCATTCCATACAGACGCTGTTGAGAAGCCTGAGGATTGTCTGTTTTATCCGTCCCCAAGTTGCCTTTGTTACCACGAAGATGGTCAGGAGTTTCAAGTTCATCATTCTTCGTTCTTTTTTCTTCTCCGGTGGATTCAATTCAAGCTTTCGGTGTTGATCATATCGCTTTCGTTATTTCAAATGCTTTCTCATGCCGGTGCACCTCTTAATCGTTCACTTCTCGCTATTCATTTGCTTCGGAGTGTTGAAGATATCTCATAAGATTCGCATTTCCATTCTTAATCTGTTCAAGCTATTCCGAGGTTGTTATCTCATTCAAACCATTTAATTCAACCGGTGCAATATCTCCTTAAAATTGTTTCAACGGTGTTTCTTTTTAGTGGGCCCTAACCCACAGGTCTTTGCCTAGGATCTTACCTGGCTCTTCTAATTTTTCTAGAGTTATTCTCAATTCCTTTCAAGGTGTGATGTAAGAATGAATTTTCATCAGTCAGATGCCCTCTCGAGGACCGCTTTCAAATTCTTTTCATCCTTCCCTCAACCTTTCTTTATTCATTATTCCGGAGTCTCTCGACAATTTTTTGTGGTGTTTCTCATCGTCATTCTCAGTGTTCAAGACTGAACACGAGTTTTTCCTCCAAATCATATCCGTTCTCTTGAAGATTCATGGTTCTAGCTTCAGGCCATCCTTGTAATTGTTTTCGATTATGATAATTCTTTTCATACCCAACATGAGCATTTCAGGAGTCTTTTCATTTTGATTCTCCGGAGGCCATCATCTCAGACTGATTTTTCATTCTCAATTTTCAACTCTCGTTCTCCAATTTTTCTCGTGCATCCTTCAACTATTCTCTAGCCAGCTTGTCATCTCTTCGTTCTCTTGCATCTAAATTCCCTCAAGTATCTTCATTCATTTTTTCTAATTCTTCCCAGTGATTCGTTCCCTGTTCTTCGTTTGTTTGCAATTCTTATGGTGGTTTATTCTAGTATTCGTCTTCCTTTCTTATCATATCATTTTATTCGTTCTTTCAATCATACCCATGATTCGTTGAAGATTTTCCCAAGTTTGCGCTATATCTCTCTTTAATCCTTCTCAACGACAATAAGTAGTATGCCAAATTCGTTGACTGTCATCAACTTAAGTTGATAAAGGATAAACATACATTAAATCTTATTTTGTTTCCTCGAGGTGATTCATCTTTCTTTCCGGAGTTGTTCATAATATAACATTCTCGGTTCGAGATGCTTCATATTTTTTTCCGGAGTTCAAAGTTTTCTCATTATATCATCTCAAAGCTCCATCCAAGTCATTGCAAGGCTTCAATCTTACTATTTTCAAACCTTCACATCGTTCTAGCATCCTTTCAATTTCGGAGTTCTTCCAAGAGATTATTCATGTTGATTCCTTAAGGATTTAATTCGTTCTCGAAATGTTCGCCAAGATCCTTGTTGGAGGACCACAAGTATTCTTCATCGTGCATTCCGAAATGCAATTCTTTCTATCTTATGCTTTGAGGTGGTGTTATGTCATTCTTGATAATTTCCCTTCATGTTCCATGATTCACATGTTGTCAAGAATGAGGTATTTTAAATCCATCAATCTGTTCGTTGGAACTATCTTGGGTTATATTTCACCTAAAGCCTTCCATCTGGAATGTTGCTATTTGTGGTGCTTATCAATGATCCAATTTTCTCCTATCCTCTCGGCAAAAGGAGTTTTTCATCTCTTTGTTCCACTCAACAAATCAATCATTTGGTAGTGGCGGAATTTCACCTCAATTTTGAGATGTTTTCCATAAGACCACAACAAGCTTATCCCTTTTCGTTGTTGATTTTTCAACAACTCCGTTCAATCCTTCTGTGTAAGGATGCTCTTTCAAATTCATTCATTGTAGGAGATGTTGGTTTCATTGTTTGTTCTATTCATTCCAACTATCTAACTATCATTCATTGGTTCCGGAGGCCTTTTGCTGTTGCTCTCGTCAAGTATCATCCCATCATCTCATTTTGTCAAGATCATGTTCTTTGCTTGATTATCCATTTAACATGAGTGTTGTTCTATTCAAGTTCTTTTCATCTTACTCAAGTCTTGCCTCTCTTGCCAACCGGAGTGTTCCCCGAATTCTTCCTTTCTCATCTCGTTTTAACTGGAGTTCTTTCAAAGTCTATCTTGTCTCCTAAGCTCTTGGTTCTTGTCATATTCCTTGTTCCTCTTGTCCAACGGACTATTTGCAATCTCCTTCATCTCGGTTGTATTCTTCCTTTCAAGTTGTTCAACCTCTCAAGGTTCGTGGTTTCACTCGTTTGTCGAAGAAGCAACTTAGTTTTACCTCTTCTCTTCCTCTTCCGTTTGTCATCCCTAGATCTCGGGGCGAGATCTCTTGTAAGTGGAGGAGAGTTTTAACAGCCCGAGACTGACGCTCCAGATATGCCTTCCAGTTACTTCGTTGTCACCATGTGTTTTATTTGTTTGCTGCATCTGTCATCGCATCATTCGCATTGCATCGGCACTCCGTGCCATGATTTTTTTCAAACTTGCATCCATTCGTAGTTGTCACCTCTCCTCGTTGTCTTCGTTGTCCGTTCTCAGACCAATCGGGTGCTTGTTTCCCTCTTGTTTGACCGCATTATCTCTCTGCACAGCCATGTATCCCCTCTGCAACCTCGCGCACGCCCGAAAACTCCCTGAATCCAAACAGGGCAGTCGTGACCGATGGGTCCAGTTCATCCCCAAACATCCCTAAAACACTTTTAGTTCATTGTTTGGACTTCCTAACCTATTTATCCCGGGCCATCCGATTATGATCGGAGGGACCAAATACCCCCTGAACCTAGCCCACTTGCTATATAAATTAGACCAACCCTAAAACCTAGGGACCTTGTCCCATCTACCCGTCGCTGCCGCCACTCCACCGAATCCCCCTCGGGATCTCCCCTGCCCGATCCCCCCAACCAGCGAAGCAAATCCATCCCCTCCTTGAGGCAACATTTCGTGTTTTGACCCATTTTACGTAGTTTAGCAGGATCTGACCCTGGTCTGGAAAAATTTCAAGATTTGACCCTTTCGCTACCTCCATAGACCATGGCGGTAGGTTTGTACAGGCTACCGCCAAAGGGAGCGGCGGTAGGTTAATGGCGGCCGCCATCAGCCCCCTTGTGAGGCCACGTGGCGTAACGGTCCTATCGCCACAGGACGCGGCGGTAGGCTAGCTAAGGCTACCACCACATGGATCGGTGGTAGGGTCGTAGGTTGTGCCTTCGGTACTGTGACGAAGAAGGCGTGTCCCATGGCGGTAGGGTACCACAACCTACCGCCGTAGTCCTTGGTGGTAGGGTCGCGCACACATGCCTTCTGTACTATGACGAAGAAAGCGTGACCCTTGGGCGGTAGGGTACCACAACCTACCGCTGATGGTCCTGGCGATAGGTTGTCTGCACCTACCGTCGTGTCGTCCGGTGGTAGGCTATGTGCCACTTAACCTCTAAACTGGTTCTTGGTCTTATCAATAACTAAAAAATAAACATCACAACAAATATTATTTGTAATTCAAAATAGGATGATCGCACACATTGTAGATAGCAAATTAACATTTCAAAATAGTTTGAACATATTTTGAAAGTTGCATTTCGACATCACCAACAAAGCTTGAAAGTACCAAATAGCATACAGGTTCTTGCTCACAACCGTTGCACTAAACGACATCAGCAACACGAGTGGTCACTTGCTCCTGCTCCTCTTAGCGGTACGTTCCTTGTTGCTCTTCGAGCGGGTTTCGTCCAGCTTCTTCGTGCGACGACTAGGAACCGGTTTCTGAAACGGGGATGGGCTCAAAACATCCTAGTGTGGATGAGATACCCTCCTCCCTGGCTTGGCTGCGTCGGTGGAGGCCCGTCATCATCGTCGTACTCCTCCTCTGCGTCCTCCTCCTCCTCTGCGTCCTCCTCCTCCTCTTTGTCCTCTGTTTCTTCTTCCTCTTGCTACTCAACAACGCGGGATGATGAGGCGACATGGGTAGAGGAAGCTCCGCCGGCGTGGCTCGATGAAGCAATGGCACACATGGACCCTCCATGAGCAGGATCATGGACGTTGGCCGCGCGAGCGCACCCAAGCACACCCATTATCTTACGACAATGGGTGATGAACTTATGCAATAGTAAACAACCAAAAACATAATAAGGATCAACTCAAGCTTCTGCAATAGTATAACATGGCTAAGGAGCTCGATGTTACCTTCATTGTATCCCTCATCTTGGTGTTGGATTCCACGGTTCCGGCTTCATACGAAAGCGTGTTCGAGCCATCAATAATGCTTCTGTTGAGCTCTAAAGCCTGCACATGTAACCTATATGTTAAAGGCTCAAAACCACTCATGGCTCAAAACAAATGAGAACACCACTTACCACTCTGTTCATTAGGGGTGCATACTCCCTGAAATCACCTTCGAGATCTTTGAGCCGGCCACGGTAAGCTTTGTCCTTGCTGTCATCCTCCTCCAATTCGGCGATATCGTCTTCCGTCCACTGTGGCCTCAGGCGCACACGGTACTTGACACCATCGTCATACCACTTCAGGTGGTGTTCACGGTAGGTGTCCCAGTTAACCACTCTCCTCTCGTCGTCTTTGCGGTACCTCCTCTCGTCCCACTTTTTCACGTACTCCTGGTGCTCATGCCCCTAGTCTGTGATGGACTGACAATTCTTTATACTCTTCCTGCAAGGCATAGGAAGCAGCGGACGTCGTGACAACGTCAAACACAAACGAAAACACATCAAGTAGAGAACAATGTCCTCACCAGTGAAGGTCTGAGCCGCTGGTGTCTGTGGGTTTACCCGGTGGGGTATGTTGCAAGATCCCAAACTATGTGGCCACACGCTGTGGTAAGTGCCACTCAACGGCATACACACATATCAAGGGCACAATGCACCGCCAGGCAAGCCGATCCTCCTCGCACATCCAGTTGAGCTCAAACCCCCATTCTCGGTCATGGTATGGAAACCAGTTCACCTGCAGAAGGATCGTTAAGAATAATGAAAGTTGCGGAACGATTGATAAGCTACTTGGTATACCTGGAAATCTGATAGGTTGTCCAGCTCGTTGCTGAAGAGCTTATACAGCGTAGTGGCCTTGCCCGTGTAGACCTTCACCTTGTCCCAGGCGTACGCGACGGTCGGGTACCGAGCACTGTCTCCTTCTTCGCCATAATCCATCCATGCACGCGAGCGAACTCTCTCTGGACGGCCGATCGGCAACCGCTCCCACATCCAAATTGAAAGGGCCCAAACAAATCCACACACGCCGGAGGTCTCTCCGGTCCTCTGTGTGGCGTCATCCAGCTGCAAACATGAAGTGATGATGATCATATAGCACAACCTCAAACAACATATGTAGGTCCAAAAACGAGTATTGAGATATTTATCTTACCAAACAATATAGGTAAGCTAGGCCTGCGGACTCCCAACTGTACCCCGCATCCCAGTCCTCCAGGAAGCCGAGATACATCCATAGGGCGCAATCCCCCGAGCAGTCTGGAAAGACGACCTCCGTCAGAAGGTACCACAAATAGGCCCTCGCATACTGCTCCACGGTCCGCTCATCGGCATCTTGCGGGCATATGGACCGGTTCTCTAGGAGCCACTTGAGCCCCACACCGGATGTTCTGTTCCCCTTCATGGGAGGGCAGTCGCCGATCATGGCGATCACCCTCTCCTGCCAGTTGGCCCTCTCCACTCGCCCAGTCAGAGCATGGCCCTTGATGGGCAGGGCCGTGATCATGCTGAAGTCCTCGAGATCACTATCATCTCACCACAGGTGAGATCGAAACTGTGCGTCTCGGGGCCCCAGTGGTCGATCAATGCCGTAAGAGCCGAGCGCACGAGCGTCGGCGGCTGTATTTTGAACTGAAGAACGAAACCCAACATCTGAGCTCTCCTGAAGTACGGAGTGTAGCGCTCATCGTACTGCATCTGCACGGCCTTTGTGTGGCCCCTCATCCGCAATGGGGGGAGCATCTGTCCAAATGTAAACATAATTGTTAGTAACTTATTTTGTCATAATAAACAATACATCAAATTGAAGATAGACATTACCACTCCGTTCTCCATAAAACAGGCGCGATGACTGTTGTTGAAAGCAAGATCAAGCATGGTGTACTTCACGCCGATTTCTGGCGCAAGGGGTGGGCGCCTACAACAATTAAACAATTAGAAATGATGTCATTTTTAACCAACTTGTATCATTTTGAACAAACAAGAACATATCAAGTCCAAATGTAAATGAATCATATTCAACCAACATTCATCATTTATCATATATTCAACCAATATAAATGATCAATGTAAATACATTATTCACCAACATTCATCATTTATCGTATATTGAAACAATTAGAAAATTGCATATGCATTATTCACCAAAATCCATCATATGACCGTTTGTTCAAAAAAATGCATATACATAATTCAATCACATGTAAGCAACTACTTACAATCCCTCCAACATCAATCACATCACCACTTGTTCAAAAATAATGTTAATCTCCAACTACCTTCGTGATGAACTAGGGTTTATATCAAAACTACACATAATCTCCACAACTAGTTATTAGAGTTCATATTCAACCATATACATCATATAGAATCAACCTAAGCAATCTTAGGATAAAAATAAAGTAAGAAAATAGGTTTATTTGCACCAAATAATGCATCGAATCGAAAGCGTTTCGAGTAGAACTAATTGGGGGGACTGAGAGAGCTTACTTTTCCGTTTCGGAGCCATCTCGTTCCGCAAAAATGGTGGCCAAACGAAGAAGATCGGAGGGGGGTGGAGGGGATGAGAGAGAGAGAGAGAGCTTGTGCTCTCTGTTTTTGCGGCGCCGCACGGCTGGGGAGAAGAAGATGGGGGATGGTTGGTGGGTGGGCCTCGCGGGCTTATAAAGTTTTAGCTCCTACCGCCAGAGTCTACAGCGGTAGGATTACATAGCCTACCGCCATGAGCTCTGGCGGTAGGGTGGACGGCAGGAGACGGTTCCGTCTACTTGGAGCTAACGTGGATGAGTGGGCTACTGCCGCTCCCGTGTCGGTAGCTTGTAAAAGCCTACCGCCATGGTCTCTGACGGTAGGTAAAATGTTCATATCCCGAAAAAGTTGCAAACAGGGGTCAGATCCCTCTTATTCTTACTAAACACGAAATTTTGCCCCTCCTCGACCCACCCCTCCAACCGGCTCCGCCGTCCCCGCAGCAAACGCTCGCCCCCGCCGCCCTCGTGTGCTCTGGTGAGCCTCGCCTCCATCAATGGCCGAACACCCCAGATCCCGTCGCTCCTCTTCTCACTCTCGCTCCTGTTTTCCTCTGGTCCTCCCTCGTCTCTGTCAACGCCCCTAACACGGGTGCCCCACAAGGCAGCGAGTCCGACCAGCCTCGCGCGGCCCCGCGCGCGGCCCGCGCCAGGAAGCCTAACTGCAGGACCAGCGGCCCGGAATGGAGCAAGTGAAGCCCAGCAGACCAAGTACTAAAGAAGACGGTGGCACCAGGAATCGCCATCCAGTGGATCAAGGCAACAGCGGCACGACTCTGTCAGTTTCCCCTTCCTCGCCTCAAGAACCCTAGATCACCATTCGTGTAATCCACCCCAGTAATCGCTACCTATACTGCTATTAATTGAGAGGCCTAGTAGTTCCTATCATCTGGTATCAGAGACCAGCAATTCCTCCACCTCGCTCCACTCTAGCGTAGCTAATCTAGACCAGAGGCTTCCGGCAAGCGCGTACTCACTTGGTCGCCATGGATCCGGCGATCGAAGTGTTCCTCGACCGACTCGACAACACCCTCAAGGCCTAGAACAAGGTAATCGCAGAGATCCAGGCGTCCACGGCCAAGATCGACGAGCTGGTCAACTGGCGTCCCGATCTGGAGAAGCGTGTCTCTGATCTAGGGGATGCGATGGCGGCGCTCCAGATGGCGCAGCCGCCGTCCGTCAAGGCAAGCGACGAAACCCACGGGAAGAATTTGAAACCAAGCCCTTCTGCGACGACCGGCGTCCTCGAGGGGCCCTGTGGCGGCGCGGGCAGCGATCTGCAAGGGCCAAATGGCCACGGCTTCTTCAACTTACCACGGGGGAACGTGGCGGCGTCCTTCTTGACGCCGCCGCCACCCCCGGCAATAGGTCCGTCCTCCTCCTTGGCAGCATCCCCATTTGCGTTGTCACCGTTTGCACACGCGAGTCAGATGCTCGCAGGGTTAGGCCAGTCACACCCATCCATTGCGTTTCCACAGTTCACGGGCGATAACCCAAACTTATGGAAGACCATGTGTGAACAGTACTTCCAGATGTTTGGTATCTTACCATCATTCTGGGTTCCCATGGCGGCCCTGAATTTTTTGGGATCAGCGGCTGTTTGGCTGCAGTCCATTCAGAAACGCCTAGTAGATTTGACTAGGAGCAATTCACTGCATTGCTTTGTACTCGTTTTGGTCGCGATCGGCACGAAACCCTGATCATGCAGTTCTATTCTGTCTGCCAAACAACATCAGTAGCGCAATACATTGAGCAATTCGAACTGATTATTAATCATATTGCATCTTATTCTGACACTATCCATCCGTTTTACTTTCTGACTCGTTTTGTCGAGGGCCCGCAGAAGGATATCCGAGCGGTGGTGCTCGTTCAGCGGCCACCGGACTTGGGTACGGCCTGTGCTCTGGCGCTGCTCCAAGAAGAAGTGATGGAGGGATCTTTCGGCTCGCTGGCCAGGCCACCAGAGCAAGGGCCACGGCAGGGCACTTCTCTGCCTCTGCCTCTGCCCCCGGCGAGATCAGTCCCAGCGGCGCCCGCAGCCGATCGGCGCGGCACGGAGGCAGCCCGCGCCGACCAGTCCAAGCTCAAGGCACTCCGCGACTACGGACGCGCCCGCAGACTCTGTTTCAAGTGCGGCGAGCGGTGGGGGCATGACCACGTGTGCCCCACCATGGTGCAGCTGCACGTGGTCGAGGAACTCCTCGACCTCTTCGGCCTCGACAACAACATAGACACCCAAGTCGCAGAAGCTAGCATCGACGAGACAGCCATGGCGATTTCACTCTCAGCGGTGACAGGAGGAACACCGGCCAAGGCATTTCAGCTACGCGCTTGGATCCAAGGACAAGAAGTACTTATGCTGGTGGACTCATGCAGCTCTAACTCCTTTGTCAATGAGCAGCTGCCAGACTGACATGCATTCAACCGCTTCCCAGGCCAGGCCGCGTTTGTGTAGCCGATGGTGGCGAACTGCTCTGCACTCAAGTTGCTTCAGGATGTGCGTGGTTTGCACAGGGTCACGAGTTCTATACAGATCTGAAGGTTCTCGCCCTGGGTACGTATGATGTAATCTTGGGAATGGACTGGCTCGAAGAGCACAGTCCAATGACAGTTGACTGGCGCGCGCGTTTCATCGACATACCAACACCAGCGGGGCCACTGCGCCTCTTGGGGCATGACGCGGCCTCGACGAGCTGCCAAACAGTCAACAACATTCAACTTCAGAGTCTATGCAACAAAGGGGCGATCACACATGTGATCCATCTCTGTGTAGTGGCACCACAAACAGAAGAGCTGGAACCAACTCCAGAATGCATTCAGAGAGTGGTCGACCAGTTTCCGGACGTGTTTGAGGAACCAGGGGGTTTACCTCCCAGGAGAGCATGCGACCATCGCATTCGTCTGATCCCAGGAGCTCAGCCAGTTAATGTTCGACAGTACAGATACAAGCCAACACAGAAGACATAGATTGAAGCTCAGGTCGAAGCGCTGCTCAAGTCGGGAGTCATTCAATGCAGCACCAGTTCATTCTCCTCGCCGGTCATTTTGGTCAAGAAGAAAGACGACACATGGAGACTATGCATCGACTACAGGCACTTGAATGCGATCACCGTGCCCAGCAAATACCCTGTTCCGGTCATCGAGGAGCTGCTGGATGAGTTGCATGGAGCAGCATGGTTCTCAAAGCTAGATCTGCATGCGGGGTATCACCAAATACGGCTCGCACCAGGCGAAGAACACAAAACAGCATTCTCCACGCATCAGGGGCACTTCGAGTTCTTGGTGGTCTCGTTCGGGTTAACGGGTGCGCCACCCACATTCCTGGGCGCGATCCATGACACTCTCAAACCAGTGGTCCGAGTCTGTGTGATCTGTTTCTTCGATGTCATACTAATCTTCAGTGCCACTCTAGAAGAACACAAGCAACACGTCTGACAAGTCCTGGAACTCCTCCGCAAGGACAAGTGGAAGGTTAAGCTCAGCAAGTGCGCGTTCGGTCAAACCAAGATATCATATCTCAGACATGTCATTAGTGCGCAGGGCGTGGAAACGGATCCGACCAAGATCGCTGCGGTAGCCAGCTGGTCTACGCCGCAGGATGTTAAGGATGTGCGTAGTTTCTTGGGTCTAGCAGGTTATTATCTCCGCTTTCTCCGTAATTTTGGAGTGATCGCCAAACCACTGTTTCATCTTCTGAAGAAAGGAGTCCCCTTCCTGTGGACGTCCACGACTGAGACAACCTTTCAAGTTTTGAAGCAGCATCTGACAACGGCACGAATCCTTGCACCTGCCCAACTTTGAGCTCCCATTCACGGTGGAAACCGACGCCATCGATCGAGGAATTGGAGCCATCTTGCAACAGAAAGGGAACCCCATAGCATTCATGAGCAAAGCCCTTAGCCCTCGTTACCAAGGCCTGTCAACGTATGAAAAAGAATATCTAGCCATCATAGTAGCGGTGGATCAGTGGCGCCCTTATCTGCAACATGCAGAATTCGATATATACACTGATCAGAAGAGTTTGACATACCTGGAGGAGCGACGCCTCACCACACCTCGGCAATAGAAGGCATTTGCAAAACTGCTCGGTCTGAGGTATCGTATCAGGTACAAGAAAGGAGCAGAAAATAATGGAGCAGACGCCCTGTCCCGCGCAAACCCATCAATGATGCTGTCAGCCATATCGTCATGTCAGCCAGCGTGGCTCGAGGATGTGGCCAACAGCTACAACAATAACCCCCATGCCCAGAAGTTGCTGGAACAACTGGCAGTTCGAGAAGATCCAAAGCGCAGATTCCAGCTTCAGCAAGCCATTTTGCGTTTCCGTGGAAGAATCTGGCTAGGGGGAGGGACGCAGATCCAACAAAGAATCATGCAAGCCTTCCACGACAGTCCAGTCGGCGGCCACTCTGGATTTCCAGTGACGTACAAGCGCATTCGGCGTCTATTCGCATGGCCCAAGATGAAAGCACAGGTCAGGAAGTATGTGCAGTGCTGCACGGTTTGTCAGCAAGCGAAGCCAGATCGCGCGGCAGCCCTAGGACTGCTGGCTCCTCTTCCAATTCCCTCTCAGCCGTGGGAGATGATAACAATGGATTTCGTGGACGGACTGCCACAATCCAGCCGATTCAATTGCCTTCTGGTCATTGTGGACAAACGCACCATATTCAGATACTTCCTACCTCTGGCTCACCCGTACACTGCGGCGTCCGTAGCCCAACTGTACATGCAACAGGTGTACAAGATACACGGCCTTCCAGGGGCAATCGTTTCAGACCGCGACCCAATCTTTACCATCCATTTCTGCCAGGAGCTGTTCAAGTCAGCAGGTACTAAGTTGCGTCTCAGTACGACGAATCACCCGCAGACTGACGGCCAAACGGAGCGGGTCAACCAATGCATGGAAACCTTCCTCCGTTGTTTTACTCAGGCATGTCCATGATGATGGAGTTTTTGGATTCCCCTGGCCCAGTTCGGGTACAACAATGCTCATCACTCAGCGATTGGCATGACCCCCTTCAAGGCCATGTTTGGGTATGAACCCAAACATTGGGGAATCACGGCAGGAAATGTGACCTCGGTACCCGCTCTGAACTCGTGGATAGAAGAAAGAGACACAGTTCAGGAACTACTGCAGCAGTATCTGAACAGGGCTCGCCAAGTCATGAAGGCACAAGAAGACAAGAAACGATCGTTCAGAGCTTTCGACATCGGGGACGAGGTGTACTTGAAGCTCCAGCCCTACATACAAACATCAGTGGCACCTCGAGCTAACCACAAGCTCGCATACAAGTTCTACGGGCCATTTTCGATCATAAGCAGGATCAATGACGTGGCCTACAAGCTCCAGCTCCCAGCCAATGCAACCATCCATCCGTTCTGCCATGTATTGCTACTCCGCCGTGCTCTGCACCCGGGTATGAAAACGGAATCCCAACTACCTCACTGTCCTGACGAACTTGCGGTTCCTACAACAGTGTTACAGTCCAGATGGAAGCAGATGAACGACAAGCATCTGCAGGATGATCAACCCAAAGCTACTGAGTGGGTCCTCGATAGTGGATGTACAAATTACATGACTGGTGACAAGAACTTATTGATGGACACTGCTTTATCTCCATCGCATCTGAAGCATATCACCTACACTGATAAAGGCAAAATCAAGGTATTGGGTCTAGGTAGGGTTGCGATCTCAAAAGATGGACACATGGACAAAGTCATGCTTGTTGAGTCCTTAGGATCAACCTCATGTCTGTCTCAATGCTTTGTGATCTTGATATAGTTGTCGTCTTTGGAAAATACTGTTGCATTGTGCTCATAGAATCTGACAATTCGAAAGTCTTCGAAGGCTTTAGGAGAGGAGACTTGTATATTGTTGATTTCTCTACAGTACCACAACCTACCACATGTCTACTTGCAAAAGCTTTAGAAGGTTGGCTATGGCATCAACGACTAGGTCAATGCTGGCATGAGGAACTTACATACTCTCGCAAAGAAGAAGCACATCATTGGCATCGAGGGTGTCAAATTCCTCAAAGACCATCTTTGCGGGGCTTGTGAGGCTGGAAAGATGACCAAGTCCAAGCACCCCTCGAAGACTATCATGACTACCACTCGTCCTTTTGAATTGCTTCACATGGACCTCTTTGGCACTACTCATTATGCCACACTAACTAATGCAGCATCTCTATATGGCTTTGTTATTATTGATGAATAGTCTCATTACACTGTAACGCCCCGGTAGTCAAGCTACCGTAACCACACACTAATGGTGCCATGTCATCCCAATTAAATTTCTAAACCTCACTTTGATCCAAACCGAATTTAAATTCAAATTCAAAATAAAGGCAAACATCAAAAGTTTTTAAATATTGAAAACAAAATGTTCTTGTTGAGACAGTTAATGCATAGAAGATTATGAGGAAGAATCCACTCTTTTATATAATGAATAAATGCACTAAAAATATTTAAACGGTAGCAAAAACATTATTTAAGTGCCTTTGACTTTGATATTTTATAAAATGATAAACTATTTATTTTTGAGGTAGAACTTTTTAGGATAGTGGGTTATTTTGAAACACTATTTTTGAAGTTATTGTCATATTTTATTAAACTAAAATTAGAGTGTAACTAAAATAAAACAGAAAAGTAATAAAAACAGAAAACAAACAAATACAAAAAATATAGATGATCCCCCTCCCCTGGGCCGTACGGCCCAAACGGGCCACCAGGCCGGCCCACCTAACCCCCTCTACTAACCCCACCCGACCGAAACCCTAATCCCTACTCCCCCCCACTTCCCCTCCACGATCCCTCGCTCGCTCCCCCACTCCCCCCCGATTTCTAGATCGGGGCAAACCACCCCTTCCTCCAGTTGCTCCACCCCCCTAACTCGTTCCACTCCTCTGCCCTCCCTGATCTGGATCGGATCGGGGGAGTTCGTCGCCGCCGCCGCCCGGAACCCTCGTCGGGGCCGCCACGCCACCTACTGTTGTCACTGCCGCCTCCTCGTCGCTCGTCCTCCTCCCCCTCCTCGACGCACCGCCGCCTGGATCGACGCCGCCCCGGTCCGCCTGCGCCTATCGCCGGCACGGCCTCGCCGGACTGCTCCTCTCCGTCGACCTCGTCCCCGACATCCTTCCCGCGCCCCGCTGCCAGTTTCCCTATGGCCCCAGTGAGCCCCGCCTCGCTCCCTCCCTCTCCCTCGCGCGCTCGCGCGCGCCGCACGCCGGCCTCGCTCGCCGTCGCCCTCATGACCTCGTCCGCACGCTGCCTGCGCCCCACCTCTGCCTCGCCACCGCGCCGCATCGTCGCACTCCGTCTGCGAGGCCGCCGTGGCTCCGTCCCCCCTGCGTGGCGGCGTCGACGCGCCCGCCGCGATGCCCAGCCCCCTCGTGCCAGCCCCCGCCTCTACTCCCGCGCGCTGCCCCGTAACGCTGGGCCGCGCTCCGCATCGCCCCGAGCCACCACGGCTGCGTCCGCTCGCGCGCCCGCGCTCGGGCACCCCCGCTCCGGCAACTGACTCGCTGCGGCTCCGCCACCTTAACCCCGTCGCGCCCGCTCGGCCCTCACCCGGGTTTGGCGCCGACAGCGCCCTATGCCCATTGCCCGATCCGCTAGCGCCCACACGCCCATTCGGGCCACGCCCGATAGGCCCTCTGGCCTATGACAAACGGGGCCCACCAGCCCAGAACGTTTTTAGATAAAAAAATTTAATAATAATAATAAATAATAAAAAGAAGAATAAATTTAATTAATTAATTAATTAACAAAATTAATTAAGTTAATTGAACCTATTTAATTAATCTAATTAACCTGTTAGTTTAATTAAACAGTAATTAGTTTAACCTAAACCTAATTAACCTAACAGTGTATGACAGGTGGGTCCCATTGGGCCCACATGTCAGGTTGACTGTTGACTGCTGATGTCAGCATGACATCATGCTGATGTCATAAATCTAAATTTCGAATTTAATTGAAATAATTAATTAAATTCCAGAAATTAATAAAATCTTTAGAAAATCATATCTTTTAATCCGTAACTCGGATTAAATTATTTTCAACATGAAAGTTGCTCAAAACGATGAGACGAACCCAGATACGGAGCCCGTTCGTCCGCCACGCACCCCTAACATATCAAACTCGCAACTTTCCCCCTCCGGCTCCTTTGCCCGAAAACGCGAAACACTGGGGATACTTTCCCGGATGTTTCCCCCCTTCGTCGGTATCACCTCCTACCGGGTTAGGACACACCTGGCACTGCGCATTGTCTTGTCATGTACCGTCGTGCTTATGTTTGCATTATATTTATTGTTTCTTCCCCCTCTTCTCTCGTTAGACACCGAGACCGACGCCGCTGCTACCCAGTACGACTACGGAGTTGACGACCCCTCTCTCTTGCCAGAGCAACCAGGCAAGCCCCCCCTTGATCACCAGATATCGCCTACTCTCCTCTATACTGCTTGCATTAGAGTAGTATAGCATGTTACTGCTTTCGTTATTCCTATCCTGATGCATAACCTGTCCTTGTTACTACTGTTGATACCTTTACCTGCAATCCTACCTGCTTAGTTTAGGATGCTAGTTTACCATCAGTGTCCCTACATTCTTGTCCGTCTGCTGTGCTATACTATCGGGCCGTGATCACTTGGGAGGTGATCACGGGTATATACTATACTTTATACATGATACATGTGGTGAACAAAGACGGGTCGGCTCGTAGGAGTACCCGCGAGTGGATCTTTGAGGCGGAGCGACAGGGCAGGTTGAGGTCACCTAGGAGAGAGGTGGGCCCGGCCCTGTCGGCGTTCGCAGATACTTAACACGCTTAACGATATCTGGGTATTTGATCTGAGTCTGGCCATTTGGTCTATACGCACTAACCATCTATGCGGGAGTAGTTATGGGTATCCCGGCGTCGTGGTATCAGTCGAAGCCTTCGTGACGTCAGCGACTGAGTGGCGCGCGCCGGATTGGACTGGAACGCCACTAGGCTAGGTCTGCTTCCGGCCGCGTACGCAACGTGCAGGTGTGCTCAGGGCGATGGGCCCAGACCCCTGCGCGCTTAGGTTTAGACCGGCGTGCTGACCGCTCTGTTGTGCCTAGGTGGGGCTGCGACGTGTTGATCTTCCGAGGCTGGGCATGACCCAGGAAAGTGTGTCCGGTCAAATGGGATCAAGCGTGTTGGGCTATGTGGTGCACCCCTGCAGGGAAGTTTATCTATTCGAATAGCCGTGTCCCTCGGTAAAAGGACGACCCGGAGTTATACCTTGACCTTATGACAACTAGAACCGGATACTTAATAAAACACACCCTTCCATGTGCCAGATACAACCCGGTGATCGCTCTCTAACAGGGCATCGAGGAGGGGATCGCCGGGTAGGCTTATGCTATACGATGCTACTTGGAGGACTTCAGTCTACTCTCTTCTATATGCTGCAAGACGGAGGCTGCCAGAAGCGCAGTCTTCGACAGGATTAAATATCCCCCTCTTATTCTGGCATTCTGCAGTTCAGTCCACTGATATGACCCCTTACACATATATCCATGCATATGTAGTGTAGCTCCTTGCTTGCGAGTACTTTGGATGAGTACTCACGGTTGCTTTGTTTCCCCCTTTTCCCCTTTCCTATACCCGATTGCTGCGACCAGACGATGGAGCCCAGGATCCAGACGCCACCATCGACGACGACTCCTACTACACCGGAGGTGCCTACTACTACGTGCAGCCCGCTCACGACGACCAGGAGTAGTTAGGAGGATCCCAGGCAGGAGGCCTGTGTCGGTGTTCTGGGAACGGGGGTCCCCAGACTTGCCTGCATGCGGCCTGCGGTGTGGCTCGAATGGAGGCCCAGTACGGCCCATCTTCACCAACACGAGACTCAAGAACCTCGCGAGGGGCCAAACCTCACGGGGAGGACGACACAACGCTTCCTCAGGCGCGGCCTCCTCAGGCTGGCTCATGAGGAGGCGGAGAGATCAAGGCAGGGTACCTCACGAGGTGCCCATGACGCAAGCCATGATGACCAAGGGTGCCAGGCGGGCACCAGACGGCACAGTGTCCTCCCCTTTCCTCGTTGGTGCAAAGGGGGCAAGCATAGGCGAGAGGATCAAGCAAAGGCATCCATTTCGGTGCAACAAGACCAAGACCAGTCCAACGGTGGGAATGAGCTCATCGTGGAGCCCAGAACAGCGTCACCACAGGGCCTTTGGTAGGCGAGGACCAACTTTGGTCAGGATAAGTGTACCGGATGTTCCCCTTCAAATCGGCCAATTGTCGGCGCCCTTCCCGCTCAATATTCGGGAAGAGGCCCAAGGCCTTTGCCTATAAATAGGACTAGCCACCCCCAGGGTAGAGGGTGCAGGATCGAAAGAGGGAGAGATCGGAAAACTAGTAAGTAGGCTTCAAGAAAGCAAGTAGAGAGAGAAAGAGAGAGGGGCGGCTGAACTCCCCTAGCAGTTCATCGTCCCAGCAAGAACACGCCCTCGCGAGGCTGTTCACCTTTGTACTGTTCATCATCATCAGCCCGAGAGGCAACCCACCCACCACACTGGAGTAGGGTATTACACCACATCGGTGGCCCGAACCAGTATAAACTCTGTGTTCTTTGTGTTGTCCCTTTAGTAGTTTAGATCCTTGCGAGACGGAGAGGTAGTGGGCAGAATCTCCGCGCGCACCCCAGAGTTCGAACCTTAAGGGTCTGCCGGAACCCTCGAATCCGACATTTGGCGCGCCAGGTAGGGGTGCGTCGGAATCTGTCTTCCACCGCTCCGTTCTCCTCCGACCGTCGCATCCATGTCTGACGCTCGTCGGGCCCGCGCCGAGCGCCGGGCCGCCATCGCTTCCCACGTCGCCCAGACAGCTCCCGTTGGCGGGCGTCCTCGTCGTTCCCGTCGCCCGCCGTCAACGCCGCCATCGGCCCGGCGGGGAACGAGCAACAAGCGTCGTCTTAGCACCCGTCCGTGCGGCGAGACTGCAGCACCGCTACTCCGTCGCTCGCGCCAGCTGGCTCTTCGTCCCACGCGCTCCGCGCGCCCTTGGAGGCTCGAGCTGCACTCATCGCGCCAAACGAGCTCTTGTGCTACCGTACCGTCGACGATGTCTACGAAGAGTGGCTCGACTGCGTCGCCGAGCTCGTCCGCGCCGCAGGGGGCTCTCCTGCGCCGTTCGCTCCACTGCGCCGCACCCCGCCCCACACGGGCAATGAAGCTCCGGGGGCGTACCAGCCACCTCCACTCCAAGAAGACACCATGGCTCCAAGGCGCATGGCCCCTGGGCGGAACCCGCTCCGTCAGGCGCCAGCCCAGCAAGAACGAAGCTGCCAAGAAGTCCCTCGACCCCAAGAGGCTGCCCGAGCGCTCCCTGCTCCGGCTCGCCGTGACCCTACTCCAGCTCCAGCACGTCAAGACCCCGCGCTGCTCCCAGCTGCAGCGCAAGGGGGCCCGCAAGGCCAAGCTCTCCCTCAACCGAAACCTCCCGTGGCCACCGCAGGCTGCCGCGCCTACACCACCGAGCTGCATAGCGTCGCGTGGCCCGGCAAGTTCAAGCCGGACCTGCCTCCTCGCTACGACGGCACGACTGATCCCACAGAGTTCCTCCAGCTCTACGAGGTGGGCATCAAAGCTGCCAGCGGGGATGAAAATGTCATGGCCAACTGGTTCCCCATGGCGCTGAAGGAAGGAGCCCGCACCTGGCTCCTAAATCTGGCTCCAGGCACGATCTCCTCCTGGGACCAGATGCGCACCCGCTTCATCGCCAACTTCCAAGGTACTCGCGACCGGCCGCCCGCCGTGAGCGACATGCGCCGCATCAAGCAGCAAGCTGGAGAGACCCTGCAAAAGTACATCCAGCGCTTCAACAGTGCACGCCTCAAGATCCCCAAGGTGTCCGAGGAAGCCATCATCTCGGCCTTCTCCGATGGCGTGCGCGACGTCAAGATGAAGGAGGAGTTGGCGATGCATTAAGACCTCTACACCTCCCTGGGGCTGTTCAACTTGGCGACCAAGTGCGCCAGGGCTGAGGAGGGACGTCTCTCCCTCCTCGAGCTGCCCGCCGCAGATCCAGAAGAGAAGAAGCCCAAGGCCAAGGACGTGAAGCGCAAGGGGGCTGCCGTACTCGCGGCAGAATCGGACACCAAGCGGGGCAAGGATCTGCCCGAATCCTCCAGAGGCAGCCGGTACTGTGTGTACCACGACCTCCACAACCAAAACACCAACGAATGTCAAGAACTCTGCGCCGTGCGAGAAGGAAGGGTCGGCTGTCGCCCTGACCGCACCGACCGGGGCTACGACCGAGGGGGAGGAAGAAACCCAGGACGCTGGGAAGATCGCGGCCCGCGCCAGGGGTGGCGCGACCAACCTCGCGAGGACCGCTGGCGGGACCTGCCTCGCGAGGGGGACTGGAGGGATCAGCCTCGTGAGGACCGCCCTCATGGCAACGCGGGCCTCCCTCCACTGCCGCCTTAGCCAAGGAGGAACGAAGACCGCCATCAAGACGAGGGGGCTGGGGGCTTCCAAGAGCCGCGCGCAATCGCCTGCATCCTAGGCGGAGCTCAAGCCCCAGCCTCCCAACGCATCTTCAAGCAGTTTGCCCGTAAAGTCAATGCAGTCCTCCCCAAGCTCGAAGCAACGCGCCCCCTCAAGTGGTCGGCGTGCGCCATCACGTTCAGCTCAGCAGATCAGCTCAAGTGCGCGGCCACAGCCGGGGTCCTCCCGATGCTTTGCTCCCCAGTCATCAGCAACGTACTGGTCACCAGGACCCTCATCGATGGTGGAGCAGGGCTCAACGTCCTGTCCGTGGAAACATTCGACAACCTCCAAGTGCCCTATGACCAGCTTCAGCCAACCAAACCTTTCTCCGGAGTCACCGACGGTTCCACAATCCAGATCGGGCAGGTCCGCCTCCCTGTCACCTTCGGGGCCCGCAGCAACTACCGCACCGAGCTCATCGACTTTGACGTCGCTCACATCCGCCTGTCGTACAACGCCATCCTCGGGTACCCAGCGCTGGCCAAGTTCATGGCCGTAACTCACCACGGCTACAATGTCCTCAAGATGCCAGGGAGTGGCGGCGTCATCACGGTGCCATGTGAAGAGAGGGATGCAGTGTGTCCCTGGAGCGAGCCTTTCAGGCCGCGTCACTGGAAGACCCAGATCGCAGAAGCAGGAGGCTTCCCGAGACCACACCCAAGAAGAAGAAGACATCGTCAGGCTCCGCCCCTCAGGAGGCAGGCCCCTCAGGGCCCGAGCCTGCCCAGGGGGACCCTCCTTCCATCGCATAGGAAAGCGTGCCCGGCGCCCTCCTCAGGCAGGGCCCGGGGGCTCTCACCTTGAGGGCCGCCGACCTAGCCAGGGTCACAAGGGAGGCGCTTGGGCATCACGTGGAGGCGTGCTTCGAAGCACGTTTCCCTCAAGAAGGAGCGAGGCAAGCAGAGTCAGACCATCAGGAGTTCGTTAACCAGGCCGTTCAAGAACTACAGGAGTCGAGAATCATGAGAGGTTGCCGCCGCTTACCGGTCGTGGCTCCCCATCCATGCGAGGATGGTGGGCTCCGTGTCTGCATCGACGTACCAGGGCTCAATCAAGTCGCCACGACGGAGCGCCTATGGCCCTCACGAGTGGGGCGTTGTGGGGGTCCACCCCACAGCTATGTTCGCATGCCTTACGGCTTGCCGAGCGTGGCTGCTACGTACCAGCGCCTCATGAGGGGCATCGTAGAGACTTAGGAAGACAGGCGTTCCGCAGTCCTGGCGAAGATGGGGATGATCCGCGAGGAGCCACCAGCGCCTCCGGAGCCTCCCGAGGCCCCAGGGCCTGGGGGCTCATGAGGATCGGCTTCCGCAGCCCACCGAGTCTGCCGCACCAACGCCATTTCGCCGTCGACATCTTCAGGTGACATCTTTCAAGCTCCATTCCCAGCTGGGAGCGCCCTCCTAGGGCTGCATTACTCCCAGGCCGCATGGGTCCGTCCCTGCGGCGTGTATCCCTTTTTAGTTTTTGATCGGTAGCTTGCTTTGTTGGGGGCGCCCCTCGGGCTGCATCATCCCCAAGCCGCTCGGGCTAGGCCCAGCGACGTGTATCTCCTCACGTTTATTTCCAACTATGCATTCGCCCATCATGCTTGATCACCTGATGACTGTCCACTACAACTCTTCTTCTCCATGTCGACCACTTGCACGTTAAAGGGGGGGTGCCTGAGCATCGTGACTCAGGGCTCTTACCGGCTCTCCAGCCCTCACCCTCTGGCCTTGTCCACGGCATCGCGACCTGGCATACCAGCGACGGCTGAGACAAGCTCGAGGGCCGGGACCCGAGGACGTAGAGTGCCGGCATCTAACCAAATTTTGCAGGAACACATCTCAAGATACGGCCCAGTGCCAGGCGCAACCCGCCTAGAGGTAGGGCCTCGTGAGTCCCGCGCTGGCTCACGGGTGCCCAGATACACCTCACCTAGCCCTATCGTGCCGGCCACGTGTCAGGGCGGGGCTGTATACGCCCCGGGGGCTCCTCCCGGAGGGGAGCCCCCTCCCACGTACCAGTGGAAGCACCATGCTCCGCGCTGGCTGACGACACTGCCGAGGAGCGGCTATGCCCGTACACATACGGAAGCGCTATGCTCCGCGCTGGTGATAAACAACTGAGGGTGGCCTCCGGGCCGCATTAACCTCAGGGAGCCCAGAGCTCAGTGGCTGGCCTCATCGCAACGCCTCCCCTCGGGAGCGCCGCGCGAGGGGGATAGGCACGGGGGCTACGACTGGGTCACACCCAGGCGTACGCCACCCAGCCAGGTCCCTCGGACCTGGCTCGTCGTGCGTCTCTCCCGGAGCAGAGCCAAGGTATGAAGGCCGTTTGCGCGTCAAGGGGGACCCCTGAGCATCGCGACTTAGAGGCCTAATTGGTCCCGTAGCCCCTCACTCCTTAGTTCCGAAAGGCTATGCTGGGTGAGGTACGCGCGGGGCCGGGCTCTGCAGACGTAGAACGGTGGTCCCACTCGCATCTCACCTCACCGCCCGCTGTTTGCGCGTCAAGGGGGACTCCTGAGCATCGCGACTCAGAAGCCTAACTGGCTCCGTAGCCCCTCACTCCTTAGTTCCGAAAGGCTATGCTGGGTGAGGTACGCGCGGAGTCGGGCTCTGCAGACGTAGAACGGAAGATACACCTACATCACGCTCCCCTACTTGTAGTTCGTGCGCCAAGGGGGACTCCTGAGCATCGCGACTCAGGAGCCTAACTTCTCACGTAGCCCCTCACTCCTTTGGTCCCGTCCTGGTTTCCGGTCGGGGCTAATGCTGGGTGAGGTACGAGCGCGACCGGGCTCTGCCGGCGTAGAAGACATGCAAGTAGGGAAGAAAAGCATAAAACCAAAGGAATTTAAAAGCAAAATATTACAGCCCATACTGTCGTCTCAGTACCAAACGCAAGTTTAAATGCCTCCTCGAGGCGTGGTGCATGTGCAGGAAGTAAAAGAAGAACAGGAGCGGTAGCGGAGTCACTTGTTGGCGGTGGGGCAGCGTGGAGTGGCCTCGCTTTGTGGAGTAGTAGGGCTGGCGGCGCCTCGCTTTGGCCTGGTGCTGAAGGCCCGGAACTTCCCCAGCAGCGCCTCCGCGTGCCCCTTCACGGCTTCGACAGCGACGGCCGCACCCTCGCCGCTCACCGGCTCCAGCAGACTGTCGAGGTCGGCGCCGGGATCGCGAATATAGATGTGGGCGAAGACCCGCGTCAGTGCAGGAGAAGACAGGACGCGTGCCTCGGCCTCAGCCGTGGGCCCAAGGCCAAGGGCGACATCTCCAAGGGCCTTAACCAGGAAGGGAAGCAGCTTGGCGGGGCCATCTTCGTCACCGGCCAGTGGGCTCTCCAGGCCGCTCTCGTAGAGTGTCTTCAGCGAAGCACGAACATCTTTCTCCATGTCTGCGAAGGCCACACGATCCTCGGCAAGAACCTGAGCCTTGCGGTCCAGCTCGGCCTTCGTCACCTCCAGCTCTTGCTTCAGCGCGTGTAGGCGGGCGCGGCGCTTCTTAAGCTTGGCCTCCCGATCCTCGATGGCTGCCTCGCGAACCTTCGCGCCTTCTTCCTGCTCCTGGCGAAGGCAGACCTCCCTCGCAAGCTGGTCCCGCAGGCCCTGCAGCTCGTCCTCCAGCTCCTTGCAACGGCCACGGACTAAAACCACCTCTCCCAGGTCCGCGTCTCGGGCGGCCTTCGCCTCGAGGGTGGCCTCCCTCTCTCCGTCATAGGCCGTTGAGGCCTGAACCAGCGCCGCTCGAATCGAGGTCAGAGCGAATCCACCCCGAGGCCAGTTCTAGGCGCCTGGCCACCAGGCGAGGGTCGGCGCCAAGAAGATCCTGCCGCAGCCGGTCCAGTTTAGCAGCGGCACGCTCCAGGATGGAAGAAGAAGGCGGAGAAACATCGGCGCGCGCCAAGACAACAGGAGGAGTCGGGGAAGCAGCGGCCAGTGGAACAGGAGGAGAAGGTAGCGGCGGCAAGACCACAGTGTCCTGAGGCGGAGTCTGCTGCGCCCCGACGGCCATGGCGGCGGCAGCAGGCAGGAGCACCTCGGGAGTCGCTTGGGCCATGGGGGCTGGGCTCTCCCCAGCCACCTCAGCCAAGCCTCGCAAAGATGAGCGGGCAGGGGAGGCCCGTGCCTCACGATCGCCCTCACCTGCAGGCGGAGGCGTTGCCGCGGATGAGGCCTCGGGAGCCCCCTTTGGCTTCTTCGCCGCGGGCGCTAGCCTATTCGAATGGAAGCAAACATCAAGTCCCAGCGACGGAACAAGGAACAAAGGATGAGGGATCAAGCACTTACAGGTCGTCGCTGGAGGGCTCGAGCAGCCTCCGGCCGTACTTGAAGCCTGAAAGCCGGCTGGAGGGGTCAACCTCAGAAGCAGAAGGTGCGTCCGCGGATCGCCCCGGAGCCGGGGCGGACCCGCGGGGGATCAGCTCGGTCCTGTCCTTCTTCGGGATCGGGGGAGAACTCCCGCTACCCAGCACGTCGTCGACCTCCTCATCATCGCTCAATGAGAGGCGGAGAGTACGGGACTTGCGTCGGGGGAGGGGAACCCTGGACTCTTCGTCAGTTGCCTCGGAGTCAGGGCCCTCCTCCCTCTCCTCTTCGCCCTCCTCTCCGCTGGGGTCGCTGGAGGACACGTCCACCAGTCCCTCGGGAGCCACCACAGGCACGGGTCCGTCCCCGTTGAAGACGGGCATCGACTCCACCACCCGCAGCCAGTCGTCATGAAGGAACAAGGGCACAGGCGCGCCCTCCAGCCGCGCCACCTCGCCCTCGACCAAGGATTGGAGCGCCGCGGTCGCATCCTCGTCGCCCAAGGCCGCGGGGCTCAGGTGAGGCCTCCACATCGGAGGTGAGTACCGCTGAAGCGGGACCAGCTGGTGCTCTAGGAACTCCCTCAGCAGCGACGCGCCAGTCAGCCTCGCTGCCGCCGCGCCGGCCGGCTTCAGGTCCGCGTCCATCCTCTCCACAACCGGCTTCGCGCGGGGGTCCGTAAGCTCCTCCCGGGACCAGTCGCTGGAACTCACGGGCTGCTCCGTGGGTAGGATCAGCCGAGGGTGGATGCGCCCGACGTCCACCAAGACCCACTTGCTCCTGAAGCCCTCAATCCTCTTCCCGGGATTTGAGATGGCAATGGCGCCGCCACACGCAACGAAGGTCGCGCATGCAGAAGGGGAGCCACGGGTGACCCGGAGGTAGAAGTAGTGGCGCAGCAAGGCCACTGAGGGTTGCACCCCCACATGAGCCTCGCAGTAGTAGGCGAAGATCGCCAGGAGAAGGATGGAGTTGGGGTGGAGATGCAGAGCTTGCAAGTCATAGTAGCGGAGGACAAAGAGGAAGAACTCAGAGAAAGGAGGCACCAGGCCCGCAGTAATGGAGCTTACAAAGAGAGGGTAGAAGGTGCTTCCTCGGCCCTCAGGGGTGGCGGAGCCGACCTTGAACACCCGCGCTCCGTCGACTCCCCACGCCGCCGCCATCCGGCGCAGCCGGACAAGGCTCGCCATCGACACATTCGGCGAGTCCAGGGCCGGCGAGAACCAAGCTTCAGTGGGAGGCTGGCGCGGCGCCATGACTTCCAAGGTCACAAGGGAGCAGATCTGGGAGTCTGGAGGAAGGAAGGAGAGGCACAAGAAAGGGGATCTGAGCAACGACGGGAGAAAGAGAAGAGCAAGGCCTGGGCAGACACTGCGCCTTTAACCTACGCGGTTGCGGGGACGCCCGCGCCCAATCAACCGCCACGCGGCACCCAAGGCCGCAGGCTGTTAGGGGCCGCGGCGCTTCGCCCTTGCCCTTTCGCCTCTCGACACGGCCAAGTCCGGGCGCGCCTTGGGCCCGGGGGCTACTGTTGACGTTCTGGGAACGGGGGTCCCCAGACTTGCCTGCCTGCGGCCTGCGGCGTGGCTCGAATGGAGGCCCAGTACGGCCATCTTCATAAACACGAGACTAAGACCCTCGCGAGGGGCCAAACCTCACGGGGAGGACGACACGACGCTTCCTCAGGCGCGGCCTCCTCAGGCTGGCTCATGAGGAGGCGGAGAGATCAAGGCAGGGTACCTCACGAGGTGCCCATGACGCAAGCCATGACGACCAAGGGTGCCAGGTGGGCGCCAGACCGCATAGTGTCCTCCCCTTTCCTCTTTGGTGCAAAGGGGGCAAGCGCAGGCGAGAGGATCAAGCAAAGGCATCCATTTCGGTGCAACGAGACCAAGACCAGTCCAACGGTGGGAATGAGCTCATCGTGGAGCCCAGAACGGCGTCACCACAAGGCCTTTGGCAGGCGAGGACCAACTTTGGTCAGGATAAGTGTACTAGATATTCCCCTTCAAATCGGCCAATTGTTGGTGCCCTTCCCGCTCAATATTTGGGAAGAGGCCCAGGGCCTTTGCCTATAAATAGGACTAGCCACCCCCAGGGTAGAGGGGGCAAGATCGAAAGAGGGAGAGATCGGAAAACTAGCAAGTAGGCTTCAAGAAAGCAAGTAGAGAGAGAAAGAGAGAGGGGCGGCTGAACTCCCCTAGCAGTTCATCGTCCCAGCAAGAACATGCCCTCGCGAGGCTGTTCACCTTTGTACTGTTCATCATCATCAGCCCGAGAGGCAATCCACCCACCACACTGGAGTAGGGTATTACACCACATCGGTGGCCCGAACCAGTATAAACTCTGTGTTCTTTGTGTTGTCCCTTTAGTAGTTTAGATCCTTGCGAGATGGAGAGGTAGTGGGCAGAATCTCCGCGCGCACCCCAGAGTTCGAACCTTAAGGGTCTGCCGGAACCCCCGAATCCGACAGCCTGCGCCTCGTTCGATCTGTATCCCCGTTTGTGCTAGTCTTCTTAAGGCAAACTTGTTTAACTTATGTCTGTACTCAGATATTGTTGCTTCCGCTGACTCGTTTATGATCGAGCACTTGTATTCGAGCCCTCGAGGCCCCTGGCTTGTATTATGATGCTTGTATGACTTATTTTATTTGTAGAGTTGTGTTGTGATATCTAGCCGTGAGTCCCTGATCTTGATCGTACACATTTGCGTGCATGATTAGTGTACGATTGAATCGGGGGCGTCACATACACGTGGGTGCATATCGTCACTTACAAAACTGAAGTGCAGGAAGTCTTCAAACGATTTTCCTCAAGGTCCTCTACAAATTTCGGTGTGAAGATCAAGCACATCTGAAGTGACAATGGGGCCGAGTTCAAGAATACTGGTCTTGATGAACTTGGTATTACTCATGAGTTATCTGCCCCATACACACCTCAGCAGAATGGCGTCGTGGAGCGCAAGAACAAGACTATTGTTGAGATGGCTCGCACCATGCTTGATGAATACAAGACGCCTCGTCACTTCTGGCCTGAGGCTATTGATACTTCGTTCCACATCATCAACATGGTATATCTTCACATATTCTTCAAGAAGACCTCATATGAACTTCTCACTAACAAGAAACCCAATATGAGTTATTTCAAAGTCTTCGGTGCTAAATGTTGGATTAGAGATCCACATCACAATTCTAAATTTGCACCGAAAGCACATGAAGGTTTTATGCTTGGTTACGGAAAGGACTCGCACACATAAAGAGTCTTCGACACCTATCACGATAAGTTTGTTGAAACTGTAGATGTGCGGTTTGATGAAACTAACGGCTCACAAAGAGAGCACCTACCTCCTGTGCTAGATGAAATGTCACCTGAGGAATCCATCAAGTTCAAGGCTACCGAGGATGTCATACCCACTGAAGAATCTGCTGAAGAAGTCATTCCAGAACGTGAAGAAAGTCATGCTGGTGCATCTGAGGAAAATGGCTCTGAAGAAAATGCTGAGCCCACTCAAATTCGTCAACCTGCTCATCCTCGCGTTGCAAATGAAGTGCAAATTGAGAGAATCATCAACGACATCAACGCACCAGGTCCTCTCACACGCTCAAAAGCTTCACATTTGTCTAACTTTTGTGGGCACTTTGCCTTTGTCTCCATCACAGAGACCACCAAAGTTGATGAGGCATTACTAGAGCCTGAGTGGATTCAAGCAATGCAAGAGGAATTACATCAATTCAAGCTCAACAATGTCTGGGAACTTGTCAAGCGACTAGACCCATGCAAGCACAATATCATCGGTACCAAATGGATCTACCGCAACAAGAAAGATGAAAATGGCCTTGTGGTGAGGAACAAGGCTCGTCTTGTAGCTCAAGGCTACACACAGGTTGAAGGAATTGATTTCGATGAAACTTTTGCACCTGTTGCTAGACTTGAGGCTATTCGCATATTGCTTGCTTATGCTAACCATCACAATATCATCTTATATCAAAATGGATGTGGAAAGTGCATTCCTCAATGGTAAGCTTGAGGAAAAAGTATATGTTGCTCAACCACCAGGTTTTGAAGATCCTAAGCATCCTGACAAAGTCTTCAGACTCAATAAGGCCCTCTATGGCCTCAAGCAGGCCCCTCGGGCGTGGTATGGTACATTGAAGGAATTCCTGATGAAGAAAGGCTTCAAACCTGGTTCACTTGACCCAAGTCGTTTCACCAAAACTTATGATGATGAATTATTTGTGTGCCAAATATACGTTGACGATATTATCTTTGGATGTACTAACCAATGTTACAGTGACGAAATTGCCTATATGATGAGTGAGGAATATCAAATGTCTATGATGGGAGAGTTGAAATTCTTCTTAGGTCTTCAAATTCGTCAACAACGCAATAGGATCTTCATATCTGAAGAGAAATACCTCAAGGATGTGCTGAGGAAATTCGGCATGCAAGATTGCAAAGGCGTCAAAATCCCTATGCCCACTAATGGCCATCTATGCACCGATGAAAATGGTAAAGACTTTGATCAAAAGTTATACCACTCCATGATTGGCTCTTTATTGTATCTATGTGCATCTAGGCCAGATATTATTCTAAGTGTTTGCATGTGTGCCCATTTTCAAGCTACACCGAAGGAATCACACCATAAGGTTGTGAAACATATTCTTCGATATCTATCTCACACTCTGTCGGTGTCAAAACCGACGGATCTCGGGTAGGGGGTCCCGATCTGTGCGTCAAGGTCGGATGGTAACAGGAGACAAGGGACACTTTATTTTACCCAGGTTCGGGCCCTCTCGATGGAGGTAAAACCCTACTCCTGCTAGATTAATATTGATGATATGGGTAGTACAAGAGTAGATCTACCACGAGATCAAGGAGGCTAAACCCTAAAAGCTAGCCTATGGGTATGATGATGGTTATGATGTGTTCGTCCTACGGACTACAACCCTCCGGTTTATATAGGCACCGGATAGGGTTAGGGTTACACAGAGTCGGTTACATTGGTAGGAGATCTTGAATATCCGCACGCCTAGCTTGCCTTCCACGCCAAGGAAAGAACCTTCCGGACACAGGACAAAGTCTTCAATCTTGTATCTTCATAGTCCTGGAGTCCGGCTGAAGATATAGTTCGGCTATCCGAACCCCCCCCTAATCCAGGACTCCCCCAGTAGCCCCTGAACCAGGCTTCAATGACGACGAGTCCGGTGCGCAAATTGTCTTCGGCATTGCAAGGCGGGTTCCTCCTCCAAATTCTTCAAGAAGATAATAAACACCAAAAAATAGTGTCCGGCTCTGCAAAACAAGTTTCCACGTATTGCCATATAGAGAATAATACAAACACAAATCAAATCTGCTGACGTATTCCGCAGTGCGTCTGTATGGATTATTTTTTGTTGTTCCACCGCAACACGTTCAACGAGGCGGTTTCCTTGGCACGTCTTGTCGAAGCAGAGATCGTGTGCCCCTTTTAACGGGATTCTCATTAATGCGGACGTGGGTAACCCAACCGCGCCATTTACCACGGCGTGTGAGCGGCAAGCGAGTTTTATTAGGTAGGTGGGTACGCATAACGGCATCGGCCTATATAAGGGGATAAAGATCCACCTCTTTCACCTACGCCTTCTTCCTCCTTTGCCCATCCATCTCCTGCGCACTCAAGCTCCAACGCCCAAGTTCGCTCTTTCTTCCCCAACCTGCTCCAGCGATGTCCGGAGCGGGTGGCAAGTGGATGGCTTCCTCCGTTACGGAGGGTCAAATCAAAAAGCTTAGGAAGGCCGGATATCTGTCCAAGGACATCCCGCACCGGCTTCCCGAGGCGGGGCAGCTTCTTCCCACCCCAAGGCCCCATGAGAGGGTAGTTTTTCTCCCACATTTCCTCCGCGGACTGGGTTTTCCACTTCACCCTTTTGTCCGGGGGCTCATGTTCTACTACGGCCTGAACTTCCACGATCTGGCCCCGAACTTTATCCTCAATATCTCGGCGTTTATCATCGTGTGTGAGGCCTTTCTCCGCATCCGCCCCCACTTCGGCCTCTGGCTCTAGACCTTCAACGTCAAGCCCAAGGTGGTGTCCGGCACCCAGGTGGAGTGCGGAGGTGCTATGGCCGGCAAAATGGCCAACGCACTCTGGTTCGATGGATCCTTTGTGGAGTCCTTAAAGGGGTGGCAGGCAGGGTGGTTTTACATCACCGAGCCACGCGACCCGAAATGGGTCGCAGCCCCTGAGTTCCGATCCGGACCCCCCACGCGGCTCATGTCCTGGAAAGAGACGGGCCTATCGTGGGGCAACGAAGAAGAAGTGACCGGACTGCAAACTTGCATCCGGTCCCTGATGAACAAGCCCATCCGGCATGCCAACATCATCCAGGTCATGTTCGTTCGCCGGATCCTCCCGTGCCAAGAACGGGAGTTCACTTTGTGGGAATTCGACCCGACGCAGCACCAAACCCTCAATAGGCTCTTCGACACGACGTATGAAGACGTCTGGAAGGTGCTAACCAAAGGCGCCGAGTGCCCCACATCCGCTTCCGAGGACCGCGGATACAGCTCGCAGCGCAACGCTGGCGAGGTAGGCTATTTATACCTTTCACAGGTTCGTTAAGCTTTTCTACATAGATTAACTCTATGTGGGATCCAAAAACTCCCTTTGCCTTTGATAGGCGTGGCTAAAGATAGCCGGACCAATCAACTGTCCGGCTCCTCTGCCCGAAGACCCAGCCCCAGCTCTCTTAGAGAAGCTGCTGGCTCCGGCGCCCTATGTGGTGCCGGAGAAGAAGGTCAAGAAGAAGAAGACCACCTGGACTCGAAAGAGTGCCCGCAATGTGGTGGTGTCGAGCTCGTCATCTGGCGAGTCTGCGACGGCCTCCTCTCGTGAAAACGAGGAGGAGGAACAAGGAAGCTCTCCCCCTCCAGCGAGGGGAGCGAAAAAGAAGAAGGCCGCCCCAACAGGGGAGGCCGAGGGGTCGAGGAAAAGGAAGACCCCTCCGCCGGACTGCTCCCCCAACGCCGAAGAGGGCGGAAAGGAGTGGCCCGACAGAACCAAGCGTCCGGCGACATCGTAAGTATTCACATACCAGAATGACTCATAGTATCTTCAAGTGCGCAGCTTAATCTAATGTCGAATGCTATTTGCGCAGCCCGCCCCGAGCCGCACTCGATGATTCATCGAGCGGCTCCCTGGATTCGTCGGACATGAACTCTGTCTCGCCCGCAGTCTCCCCCAGCGGGGCGGACGACGCCGAAGCGGCGTCCCGCCGAACAGGGCAGGAGGAGGTGGTCCTGGAGGAGCCGCAAGGCAATCCTCTGGACCCCAGGAGTAAAGGGGATAAAACCCCCCAGGGCTCCCAGTCCGGCTTTGTGCCGGACACCGCGCCGGACTCAACCGTCCTGGCTCGCGGTGGGCGAACTCCTTCCAAGAGGAGTAAGCCGTCTGAGCCGGCGACCTCTGTCCAACCAGAGGCGCCGGATAGTCTGTTGGAGGCGCTTGAAGGCGCCACCATCGACGAGGAGCACCGTACTGTTATGAGTGCGGTGGTCCAAAGGGTTCAGTCCGCCAAGAGCGGACTGAATGAAGCTTGCACTAGCCTTCTAACAGGCTTCCAGGTAAGCAAAAAATATGCTAAATTCATTACCGCATAGACAGTAGCCCCTGATGCTCTGTTCGGTGTTCGGAAAGAAAAGCCGAATAGAGGATCCAACAATTTTCGCAGGAGTCTAATAAAAAGTCTAATATGCGTATGTAGGCTTCCCTGCTGTCCACCGCCGCACTGACTGCACAGGTGGAAGTCCTGAAAAAGGACCTCGAGCGGTTCGAGCAAGAGCTCGGCCTTGCCAAAAGGCAGCTCGTGGAAAAGGAAGGTAAGAAATACCCCTTAGAAGAAAAAAAAGGTGCCTATAGAGAGGCTTCATTGCAAAAAGAAATAACAGGATTGTACTGCTTATTGTAGGGGCCACAACCGAGGTGGCAACCCTGAAGCAGGCGCTGGCTGAGGCCGAGAAGAAAGCGGCCGAGGAGCGCGCCGAGCGAGAAAAGCTTGGGGTCCAAGTCAGCGAGGTGCAGCAAGAGCTGCAAGCTCTCATGAAGAAACATGAGGGTTTGGAGCTTGAGGAAAAAACGCAAGCATCCGAGCTCGCGTCGGCTGTTGAGACCACCAAGAGTGCCAAGTCCGAAGCCCAAAAGGCCCTCCAAGAGTTGGAGGATGTGAAAAAGATAGCAGCGGGTAAGGCATTCTTAATGCAAAGTAGGAATATAAAGGTGAAATACCTATTACTTACCTGAATCCGGAGTTCTCCAGGGGCGTTCTTCGATCTTCCCCGCAGCGCATCCGACGCCGCTGCATTCTACCGAGCTGAAGAGGACAGCTCGACGGAGAGTGTGTTCTGGTCTCAGTATTCTGAGGCCGGACACCCTTTGCCCTTAAGCGATCAGCTGAAGCAGCTGGCCGAGCTCCACAAGGCGGCCGAACATGCCATGAAGGGCTTACTAGTTCGGCTGTGGCCTGGAGAGGCCCTGCTTGGGAGCTACTTTGGGATGGTGCGGCGGCTGGTGGAGGCCTGCCCACGCCTTGAGGTCATCAAGCGCTCCGTCTGCATAGAAGGTGCCCGGAGGGCCCTTGCCCGTGTAAGGGTACACTGGGGCAAGCTGGACGGAGAGAAGCTGGTGAAGGACGGGCCGCCGCAGGGGAAGGAGCATCGCATGCCCGAGAACTACTACAAGGAAGTTCTCGCTGGAGCTCGCCTTGTCGCGGATGAGTGTGCCAAAGATGTAATATTTCAATGAACTCGCTCGTTTGTATCCTGTGCGCTGAAAACTTGTTCATATGCGCTTAAGCAATGCTTTCTGAATTTAAAATATTATTTTTTGTGCGGCCATTTATCTATAACTGAGAGATGGCGAGTCGTCGGCTTCTGCCCCCATGCAACTAGTGCTGGGGTGTTCGGGATAAACCTGAGGGCTCTTGTTCCCATAGTTGGGTCCTTCGAGGGAGGCGCTCAGCACAACGAACCAGGCAATCGGACTATAATGCTTGAACACTCTCACTTAGCCATAGAACGTTATAATTTTAAATTTCGGCGAAGCCCCTAGTTCGGAAGGCCGAATTCGGGGCACTATCCACGCCTTTAGCCGGACTTAACCAGCTCTCCGCTCGAAGCGGCATAAGCCTTTAGGGACTCGAAAAACCTCTCGAACAGCGACCGGTCTCGCGCCTTATCATGACAGTCTGTTTTAGCTTTCTCCACTGAGGTGCTCACCCACCTGATCTGGGGCACAATCGAAGTGGTTCTCCTAGTGCTACCTTAGCCGATAGAGCAGAACGTAAGGCACCAAAACATAGGAGCCGGGCAAACCCAACATATGACCAAAATCATGACTCGGAGCCGATGCATATAATGCTATAAGTTCGGGGTGCCGCACTTGTGAAAGTGGACGGACTTCTCACACCAGATAGAAGGGTAATAAAGCCCCTGGCGTGGTTTGCCGTACCATGGTGTACGGGTGCGATCATGTTATTTGAGTAAACATATGTATATTAAAAGAAGATAATGCAAAAAATAGACGAAAAGCTATGCATTATTTATGAGGAGGCCGTTTATTCAAGCCGAACGATACAAGTAGTGCGAAAAAAAATTTAGACTATTTAACATGTCCAGGCCAGGCGCAGGCCGCGGAATTTAGAAACAGATATATCGCTCGAAATAGAGACCACCTGAGAGTTCCATGATGCGGCGTTGTTTTGTCTGCTTTCCTGGGTCCTGTATCGTCTGTGCGGCAGCGAGGCCGAACACTGTATCCAGAGTATGGAGTCCTAAAAGAAAAGAAGAACCCGACAGCCCCTAGTACGTTTGACGCCGTATTGTTGGCATGCTGTTTTATCTGCCCCTTCCCCTATGCCCATGGAATTGTAAGGGCGTAATTGTGTACTCGAGGTACTAGCTCCGCTATGTAGCGATGGGTGGGGTTGGGGCCGTATTGCTACGCGTGCTCTAAACGCGCCAGTCGGTCTTGCTGCGGGTTACTCCGGGCGCGTTTTGCTTTGTCCTGCTTTGTAGCGGCCGGACTCGAGAGCTGCCTTAACAGGCTGCTTTGTACCTCTGCTGCGAGGGCCGCCGTGTGTTCCTCCGTACGGATGGAGCGTTCGGTGTTTCCGCTGACCGTGATTACACCTCGAGGGTCTGGCATCTTGAGCTTGAGATGTGCGTAGTGCGGCACCGCATTGAATTTAGCGAATGCGGTTCGTCCAAGCAGAGCATGATAGCCACTGCGGAACGGAACTATGTCGAAGATTAACTCTTCGCTTCGGAAGTTGTCCGGAGATCCGAAGACCACATCAAGTGTTATGGAGCCTATGCAATTGGCCTCTACACCTGGGATGACGCCTTTAAAGGTCGTCCTTGTGGGCTTGATCCTTGATGGATCTATGCCCATTTTCCGCACTGTATCCTGGTAGAGCAGGTTCAGGCTACTGCCGCCATCCATGAGGACTCTTGTAAGGTGAAATCCGTCAACGATTGGGTCAAGAACCAATGCGGCGAAACCGCCGTGATGGATGCTAGTGGGGTGGTCCCTTCGATCGAAGGTGATCGGGCAAGAGGACCATGGGTTGAACTTTGGGGCGACTGGCTCCATCGCGTATACGTCCCGTAGCGCACGCTTCCTCTCCCGCTTGGGAATATGAGTCGCGTATATCATGTTCACCATCCGCACTTGTGGGGAAACCCCTTCTGTCCGTTGTTGTTTGGCGGCCTGGGCTCCTCTTCGTCATCGCTGTCTAGCCCCTTGTTTTTGTTTTCGGCTCTTAACTTGCCTGCCTGCTTGAACACCCAACAATCCCTGTTGGTGTGATTGGCTGGCCTTTCGGGTGTGCCGTGAATCTGGCACGAGCGGTCGAGTATTCGGTCCAAATTGGACGAGCCCTGGGTATTCTTTTTGAATGCCTTTTTCCGCTGACCGGATTTATGGCCTGTGAATCCGGCGTTTACTGCCGTATCTTCATTGCTGTCGCTGCTGACGCGGCGTTTCTGTTTATTCCGTCGCGACCTGCCATTTTTGTCCTTGGTATCTGAATTACCTTGCTTCTTCGATAAGTTGTTGCTGTGAGCTAGCCCGCTATCTTCGCCAGCGCAAAAGCGGGTCATGAGTGTCGTGAGTGCTGCCATGGATTTCGGCTTTTCCTGTCCCAGGTGCCGGGCAAGCCACTCGTCACGGATGTTATGCTTGAAGGCTGCTAAGGCCTCTGCATCCGGACAATCGACTATCTGATTTTTCTTTGTTAGGAACCGTGTCCAGAATTGCCTGGCCGATTCTTCTGGCTGCTGGATTATGTGGCTTAGGTCGTCGGCGTCCGGTGGCCGTACGTAGGTCCCCTGGAAGTTGTCGAGGAATGCGGCCTCCAGGTCCTCCCTAGAGCCGATCGAATCTGCGGGGAGGCTGTTAAGCCAGTGCCGGGCTGGTCCCTTAAGCTTAAGGGGTAAATATTTGATGGCGTGCAAATCATCGCCACGTGCCATGTGGATGTGGAGGAGATAGTCCTCAATCCATACTGCCGGATCTGTCGTACCATCGTACGACTCGATGTTGACGGGTTTAAAACCCTCTGGGATTCTATGATCCATTACTTCGTCTGTGAAGCATAGTGGGTGTGCGGCGCCCCTGTACTGGGCTATGTCTCGACGCAGTTCGGAGGAGCTGTGCCTGTTGTGTTCGGCCCGTCCGGATTTATTGTGTCCGGAGTGAAAACTATCACGTGCCGTCGGGCGTCCGCGCGATCCATAGATCGATCTTGTTTGCCTTGCTTTGTCCTCCAGGACGTCTCGCAGGTCTGGTTCGTGTTCCCGTGCCTTGGTAAAGCGGCTGCGGGGCATGGCTTGTTTGGATGTTCGACAGGCTTCTCTGTCGCGGCTGCGATGTGGCCGATATGCCATGTCTTGGGCTTCCTCCTCTGATTGGTAGCGGCCTGCGCTTAGGATAGTTTTTGGAGGGGCGTCCGAGCTCGTGCTCTTCGGCCGCAAGGACTTCAGTCCATCTGTCAGCTAGCAAATCTTGATCAGCTCTAAGCTGTTGCTGCTTTTTCTTTAGGCTGTTCGCCGTGGCTAAAAGCCTGCGTTGAAAGCGCTCTTGTTCGGCGGGTCTGATGGTACGATGAATTCATCGTCGCCGAGGCTTGCCTCGTCTTCGGAGGGAGGCATGTAGTTATCGTCCTCGACCTCTCGCTCTGCCGCTCTCTCATGAGGGCGGTCTTCTCCATCTTCCTGTGCCGAATCCTGCTGCTTTTGGTGTTCTTCGGCGCTGTGCGGGGTAGTATTATCTCCCGTGCCGGAATCACCGTTTCTGCTGTGGCGGGATTTGGAGCGGCGCCGCTGACGTCGGCGTTTTGGAGGCTTTTTTGAAGTGCCATCCTCCGCTGTTCCATCGCCATCTCCATCTTTTGGAGCATCCACCATGTATATGTCGTATGACGAGGTGGCGGTCCAGCGCCCTACAGGTGCTGGTTCTTGCTCGTCTCCTCCTTCGTCGTCCATACCGTCGAAGTCTTCGGAGCCGAAGTCGAGCATGTCGGATATATCGTCGACAGTGGCTATTAAGTGGGCGGTGGGTGGGCTTTGAATTTCTTCGTCGTCCGAATCCCAACCTCGCAGGCCATAGTTCGGCCCGGGCTCTCCTGACAAAGAGAGAGACTTGAGAGAATTCAGAATATCACCAAAAGGTGAATACTGAAAGATGTCCGCGGCGGTGAACTCCATTACAGGCGCCCAATCTGATTCGATCGGCGGGGGCACGGACGACCCGAAGTTCGGAGAAGAGTCCGGCTCCTTGGAGTCACAGGCCATGCGGAGCGTGGGGCTCGCGTTCGGCTCAATGGCCTTTAAGATCGCAGCCCCCGAGGTGACGTCCAACCGTTCATCTTCAAATAACGCAGCGGGCTCCGAATCGAGGATCGGGGCCGGAGCGTATGCGGCCTCCATGACACTGTTCGGAGGCAGAGCTATATCGTGCCCCTCGAGATAGTGCGGCGCGCTTGGCTGTGGCTCGATCCGTCGAAGATCAAGTCTCCGCGGATATCTGCCGTGTAGTTTAGGCTTCCAAACCTGACTTGATGGCCAGGGGCGTAGCTCTCGATCTGCTCCAGATGACCAAGTGAGTTGGCCCGCAGAGCGGAGCCGCCGAAGACGAAGATCTGTCCGGGGAGAAAAGTCTCACCCTGGACCTCATCGTTGTTGATGATCAAAGGAGCCATCGGGCCTAAAGGCGATGACACAGAGGAACTCTCAACGAAAGCACCAATGTCGGTGTCAAAACCGGCGGATCTCAGGTAGGGGGTCCCGATCTGTGCGTCAAGGTCGGATGGTAACAGGAGACAAGGGACACTTTATTTTACCCAGGTTCGGGCCCTCTCGATGGAGGTAAAACCCTACTCCTGCTAGATTAATATTGATGATATGGGTAGTACAAGAGTAGATCTACCACGAGATCAAGGAGGCTAAACCCTAGAAGCTAGCCTATGGGTATGATGATGGTTATGAAGTGTTCGTCCTACGGACTACGACCCTCCGGTTTATATAGGCACCGGATAGGGTTAGGGTTACACAGAGTCGGTTACATTGGTAGGAGATCTTGAATATCCGCACGCCTAGCTTGCCTTCCACGCCAAGGAAAGAACCTTCCGGACACGGGACGAAGTCTTCAATCTTGTATCTTCATAGTCCTGGAGTCCGGCTGAAGATATAGTTCGGCTATCCGAACCCCCCCTAATCCAGGACTCCCTCACACTCGAACACTTGGATTATGGTATCCCAAGGGCTCGGTTTTTTATCTCATTGGATATTCTAACTCTGACTATGTTGTTGATCGAGTGGATCGCAAGTCAACATCAGGCACATGCCATTGCCTCGGACAATCCTTAGTATGTTTGTCCTCAAAGAAGCAGAACTGTGTATCACTCTCTATTGCGGAAGCTGAGTACATTGCTGCTGGTTATTGCTGTGCTCAGTTGCTGTGGATGAAGCAAACCATCCAGGACTATAGCATCAACATGAAGAATGTGCCACTCTACTGCGACAACGAGGTGCCATCAAGATTGCTCATAACCTAGTTCAGCACTCGAAGACTAAGCACATCCAGATTCGTCATCATTTTCTTCGAGATCATGTGTTGAAGGGCGACATCTCCATCGACCACGTGAAGACTGAGAACAGCTAGCGGATATCTTCACAAAGCCCTTGGATGAGAAGAGATTTAGCAAGTTGCGGTGTGAGCTAAATATCTTTCAATCTTCGAATGTTCTTTGAAAGGACACACATCCTAACACTTATGCAAAATTGATGACTTAGAAGTGCAACACATGAAGTAACTTTTTTCTCAATCAATGAATACTAACCCTCTAAGTGTGAAGAAATTAACGAAGAATTTGATTCTCAGAGCCCTACGACAATTGCATGTGGTGTCTAAAATCATCATTCTTATATGATGGGTCACGCCACCAACAAAAGTTGAAAATCTTAAAATTTGAGTTTTTTTTTCATTTTGCAACTTCTTCAATTTTCAAATTCTTCAACTTTGCAATTTCTTCACTTTTCAACGGTGTTCTTCATTGCCTATATATATGTATATATATATATGAGTTTTCATGTCCTCAACAACATTCACTTATTGATAATTCTTCAAGTTGATTTTCTTCTAAGTGAATGTGATCGGACCCGTTCCCCCTCTATGCTAAACTCAAACCAGTCTGTTCACAAATTCTTCATGTGGGTTCTATTTGAAACCCGTTCAAAATATTCACTGTGTCCTTGATAGTTGAAGAATTTATGAACGAAACTTTAAAATATTCCATTCAAATTTTTGGTTGTTGCCACTCAAACCGTTCCGCGTCCCATGATGGATTAAACAACTCACCCACGTTCCCCCATGATCTCCACCTCTCGGTACGTGGGTGACATATGTCGTTAGAAGAGTAAGGGTCAGGGGCATGTTCGCCTAAATTCTTCGGACGGGTTATTTTTTCACCGTGGCTATAAATACCCCTCCCCTTCCTCAGACCTCATTTACTCCGGTTGACTGCTACTCTCCTCACTCGAGCTCTCAGACCTAGCACTGCCGCTACACATCATCGTCGCCGGTGAGGAATAGCTTCACTGCCTCGACCTCATCACCGTCGTACTCGCGCCGGCCGCGGAAATCTTCACTCCGTCGCCGCCGTAGCTATCTCTCGCCGCCATGTTAGGGCGTGGGAGATCCGAACTGTCGAACTTCTTCGACTCCACTCATAGTTCATCGTGTTCTTCATCCAAGGTAATTAAAATCTGATTTTACTTCCCTACTTTGACTCTTATTATTTCCAAAAAATCTTTAAAAGGTGTTTATTCTTCAACTTCCCTATCCCTAAACACCCAGTTGCATCTGTACCTTGATTTGTTTCTCTAAGCTGTGTTTTTCTTCAAGATTCCTCAATTGTGTGGATTTTCAAATCTATACAACTCTGTAACCTAAGTCAAGAACGCTTAGTGAAATTCCTCAAGACACCCATGGTCAAATTCCTCAAACTTGATACTTTTGAAAAAATTCTGAGAATGCATATGACCTCTCCAAATTCTTCGCACCAATACTCTGTTCACAGGGTCTGCTGCTAAATCACTAGGTTCTCATCAATTTAACTCATTTGCAGCATTCCTTGAAGATAAATTGCATACTTCCTCAGAAACATCCATTGTTCAAAATGCTCAAGTGAAGAAAATGGTTGATGGTAAAAGACCTCAGAAGGGAGGAAAGAGATCAGAATCAAACACTGCTTTTGAAATCCCTGAGGAGATCTATGAAGAATGTTGCACACCATATGAAGCTTATGAGGAAAATCCTTCTGCTACTTCTTCAGAGCAGTTGGATGAAGAAATTGAAGTGGAAGATGTCATCTCCACACCACTGGTATCATTGCCTATGCCTCAGTTCATAGCTGAAGAGGCGGGTGCTGAAGAAATGGAAGAAGACGTGGATATTTGTTCAACAACTCAAGTGCTGAATGATGACTATTCGGAAATACTTCACCCCAATTCACCATTCAGCACACCTCTACATCCAATTCCTCAGTCTCCTGTGCAAACTGAAGAAATTCAAATGGGATCTGAAGGACGTCAAACATCTCTCCTTTCCATTCCATAGGAAATTCCAGCTTCTATAGCTGAAGAAACGGAGACACACATTGCTACTGAACAACACGAACCCTCAATTCCTCAGTCGGCAGCTCCAGAGATTCTGACCCAAGAGGTAGTGAAGCCATCAACTGCTAATCTTCAGCCCAAGGAGCAAAATCCTCATGCTAAAAGGCCAAAGATCAAGGCTGATGATTTCTTCGTTGAGCACTATTTATTCACATATTTCAATCCATATGACTCAGGAAGACTTCAACGCAAGCGCTTCTGTACTGCAAGCCAGATGAACTTCTATTCTTCACTCCTGTTTGACAAGGACAAGGTATTTGAGCACCGTCAAATTCCTCATGTTGACATGCTGACATCTGCGATTGGAATGAAGAGCTAATTTTTCAATTTTATGTCGATCTGCACCTAACTGGAAATGTGGCTGATGTAAATTCATGGGTGCTTGACTGGATGACTGAGAACACTCGCTACAAAGCCCCGGCCTCTGAAATTACTTCATGCCATACCAGTTAGTCCACCTGTTGAAGGCGCAAGACTCGTGTATGAGGAACCTGAGCTTCAAAATCATCTATTGCAAGTACTGGTGAAGCCTTTGAAGGCTGGCAAAGCTCCAAGAACCACCTTCCTAGTGAAGGATTTGCTCTATGTGTCGAGGCCTATTTCTTTAGTTGATGGAAAAGGCAAAGCTGTTGTTATTGATGAAGGCACTCATCCATTGGATGGTCAGTTTCACAAAGCTGCATCTTACTCCACCAATGATGACTCTGCAACTCAAGACTCTGCTGCAGAAGCTTCAAAGACAACTCCTCAAGTCACTACTCCACGAGTGATGATAGATCGTGAGCTTCTTCTAAGTCTTCATCAGAAGGTCAATCATAATCACAAGTGGGTCAAGCGTCGGTTTGGCTCAATTCTTCAGAACATGACAGTCACGCGAAACACGGTGATGAGAATCATTACTACGCGCATGAAATCTTTGATCGCACTTGGCCAATATTATCTCACATCTACGGTGATGAAGACCTCAAGCAGATGGGATTTCAAGAGGACTTTGACTGGTCTCAGCCACCTTCGAAAAAATTCAAGAAGGTCAAAGTTCCTCATCTGGTTACAAGTTCATATTCTTCATCGCGTGAGACAGATCAAGCTATAGATTTGAACGACACTGCGGTAGGCCCTACTTCAACGGACGACCCCAACAACAATGGAGCTCCTCCATCTACATCTTGATCATATTCTTCAGGGGCGTTAGTCATCATTTTTCGTCCTTTTGGTCATTCGATAACAAAGGGGGAGAAATTTGAGTTAGTCTTCATGCGGGTCTTATATATAGGCTGTTTTTTTAAGTTACAACTCTTGCTCTTCTGAGGTGTTTGCTCTGATGAGTTGTAAACTTAAGTCCTATGGTGCTCTGATACTTTTGAACTGCTTTCTGCATGCTTATTTCCTCAAGTACTTTAATGCATGCATGCTGAATTTTGTAAGACGCCATATTTCATCATGCATTTCAAGTTCTTCATATCATATGTTAAATGCGTGTATGAATTACAAGATATATGGGGAGATCTGCATGATATTAATCTACAATGTGCATCTCCAATCCAAAGCAAATTCCTCAAATATGCACATCTTCAGGGGGAGTTCTTATATATCTTGCAATCAAATTCCTCAATATCAGTATTTACACTTCATATGTTTATCCCCATTGAAAACTTAACCTATCTGTATTCAATCACCGAAAAGGGGGAGATTGTAAGTGCATCTAGTGCCCCTTAGTGACTTTGGTCTATTGAAGACTTATAGGTTAAGGGACTAATGTGTTTGTCAGTGGACATAGGTTCTATAAGTCTATAAGGAGTCTGATATTTACGAAGAAAGTCGACCCCTAAATATGAATGTCTTCATTTGAAGACTTTGGTTTTCTTGAAAACTTTGAAAAAAGGAAATTGGTGTGACCTTGAAGACTTTGATATTGATGCGAGGATTATGAAGCATGAAGACTTTTCTTTTCGTAGTTTGATTTTCTCTTTCTTGAGACATAGGAAACACTATACTGTTAAAGGGGGTCGAGGTAAAACTAAGGAAATACTTTCCAAGTGATGCTCATCTCAAAATCCTACACATCCCCAATCCTTTCGAGTGAAGCCATTGGAAATCACATACAGTTCAGACAATTTCTTCAGTGACAGAGATGAAGATCTTCTATTCTCTGAGGAATTTGTTCTGAGTGAGGAGTTAGGAATTCACCAGTGCTGATTGCCTACAAGTGAGGATCATGATAGCCCTGAGGAATTTTAGAGCACAAATTTCCGACCGTTGCTGTGCTACGCGCCAGCTATCGCAAAATATCTTATCCACCTAACAGTCATATTATTGAAGGGCATTTATGTCTTATCATGTTGGGCTGCTCCCCGGATATAAATAGCCGCCCCCTACAACCACTAGCTGGTTGTCTGCTCTGAGAGAAACTGACAATTTTCATTGAGAGCATCCCATCCTCCGAGGACTTTGAGCAAAAATCATCAGTGAGGAAAACTCAAACGCAAACACCTAAAACCCAAAGTGATTGAGCATCACTGAAGAAATTGTTCATGTGTGGAACCAACACTTGTTACCTCTGAGGACTGTGCATCCTCCAGACGGTTAGGCGTCATGGTCTAGAGCATCCAAGGGGAATTGGGGATCACCGAGTGACCTGGTCTGTGAAAGTTTGGAAGTCACCTGAAGACTTACCATGAGTGATTGGGCAAGGTCTATGTGACTTTAGCTCAAGGAGAATACGGTGAGGACTGTGTGTGTCCGGGACTATGTGTCCTCAGGTTTGAATACCTAGCCGCTCCAACCAGACATACAGCCGTCACAGCAGTTGGAACTGGTCTACCAAATCACTGTCTTCACCAAGATACTGGTTCTATTTCCTCAACCCTTTCATTTCCTCATTCATGTATTGATGAACTTGATCATTACTGTTTGAGGACTTTGACTGAAGACTTTATCTATTTCCTCAATTCTAATTCTGTAGTCGTATTATCTTCAGCCTGCTTATCCTATTTACATGCTACCTGTACTTTGTGCTTGTTGCATATCATCGTGATGACTGTGTTACTGCCATGTTATGCTTGCACCTGAGTACTTATGCTGCTGCTAGTAGTTCGTCACTTTGTAATTTCCTCAAGTTGTATTTCCTCCGTGACAAATTCATAAAAATCGCCTATTCACCCCCTCTAGTCGATATGACACACTTTCAATCCTTTTGGTAATATCCTTATCTAGTAGAATAAAAGTTTTTAGTATGATCTTGTCTTTGAGTTTTGCTTTGTGATCCATCTATGTAATCGAGTCCGTGAGTTATATAATAAAGAGTAGTTTGGAGTTGAGGGCTTTGCTTCCTTGTTATGATCTTATGAAAAAGAAAAGGAATAAAATAAGTAAAAAGATTATATAATGATCTTATGGAGAGTGATGACTTCACATATAAAGAGTATGATGAATAATTTTTTTGAGAGTTGAAGAACATAGTTTTGGTCATTGTTGCAATTAATAGGAAGTAATAAAGATAGAGAGGTTTCACATATAATATACTATCTTGGACATCTTTTGTTATTGCGAGCACTCATTAAAATATTACATGATGAAAAGTTGATGTTGGACAAGGAAGACAACATAATGGGTTATGTTTTCTTTTATCCGAGTAGTATTGTCATGGATCCTCCAACATGTTGTGCTTGTTTCTCATCCCATGCTAGCCAGATATTTTACATCAAGAAGAGAAACTACTTGTGCATCCAAACATCCCTTAAACCAGTTTTGCCATGAGAGTCCACCATACCTACCTATGGATTGAGCAAGATCCTTCAAGTAAGTTGTCATCGGTGCAAGCAATAAAAAAGTGATCTTTAAATATGTATGATATTTTAGTGTGAAGAAAATAATCTTTATGCGAACTTGTGATGTGGAAGAAATAAAAGCGACGGACTGCATAATAAAGTTCTCTATCACAAGCGGCAATATAAAGTGACGTTCTTTTGCATTAAGATTTTCTGCATCCAACCATAAAAGCGCATGACAACCTCTGCTTCCCTCTGCGAAGGGCCTATCCTTTAGTTTTACCTTCTACCTCCATACAAGAGTCATGGTGATCTTCACCTTTCCTTTTTACACTTTTTCGTTTTGGCAAGCACTATGTGTTGGGGAAAGATCCAGACACATATATCCACTCGGATGTAGGTTATCATAAAGTATTATTGTTGACATTACCCTTAAGGTAAAAGGTTGGGAGGTGAAGCTATAAGCCCCTATCATTCTCAGTTTCTGATTGAGGCTTTGATCTCATAAGTATCGCGTGAGTGTTAGCAATTGTGAAAGACTAAAACATGGTTGAGTATGTGGACTTGCTATACAAAAGCTCTTACATTGACTCTTTCCGATGTTATGATAAATTGCAATTGCTTCAGTGACTGAGATCATAGTTTGTTAGCTTTCAATAAAGTTTCCGATTCATACTTTACCATGTGAATGAAATTTTACTCTAGTATAAGGAATTATATGACAATATATGTTGATGTTCTAAAGATGATCATGATGCCCTCATGTCCATATTTTATTTTGTCGACACCTCTATCTCTAAACATTTGGACACATTTATCGATTTCGGCTTTCGCTTAAGGACAAGCGAGGTCTAAGCTTGGAGGAGTTGATACGTATATTCATCATGCTTTTATATTGATATTTATTGCATTATGGGATATTATTACACATCATGGTACAATACATATGTCTTTTCTCTCTTATTTTACAAGATTTACATTAAGAGGGAGAATGTCGACAGATCAAATTCTGGACTGGAAAGGAGCAAATCTGAGAGACCTATTCTGCACAACTCCAAAAGTCCTAAAACTTTACAGAGAATTATTTTGGAATATATAAAAAATATTGGGCAAAGAAATACCAGAGGGGGACACTAGGTGGCCACAAGCCTGGGGGTGCGCCCTACCCCATAGGCACAACCCTAGGGCTTGTGGCCCCCTGGCATGTCCTCGGTGTCCATCTTCTGCTATATGAAGGGTTTTTACCTGGAAAAACCATAAGGAAACTTTTGGGATGAAGCGCCGCAATCTCGAGGTGAAACCTGGGCAGAAGCAATCTAGGGCTCCGACGGAGCTGTTCTGCCAGGGAAACTTCCCTCCCGGAGGGGGAAATCGAAGCCATCGTCATTACCAATGATCCTCTCATCGAGAGGGAGTCAATCTCCATCAACATCTTCACCAGCACCATCTCCTCTCAAACCCTAGTTCATCTCTTGTATCCGATCTTTGTCTCAAAACCTCATATTGGTACCTGTGGGTTGCTAGTAGTGTTGATTACTCCTTGTAGTTGATGCTAGTTGGTTTATTTGGTGGAAGATCATAGGTTCAGATCCTTAATGATATTCAATACCCCTCTAATCTTGAACATGAACATGCTTTGTGAGTAGTTACGTTTGTTCCCGAGGACACGGGGAAGTCTTGTTATAAGTAATCATGTGGTTTGGTATTCATTCATTATTTTGATGAGATGTATGTTGTCTTTCGTCTAGTGGTGTTGTGTGAACATCGACTACATGACACTTCACCATGATTTGTGTCGGCGTCCTAGGAACGGGGGTCTCCAGACCTGCCTTCCTGCGGCCCACGGCGTGGCTCCACCAGCAGCCCTGTACGATCCATCTTCGTCAGCAAACACTCAAGAACCTCGTGAGGGGCCTAGCCTCGCGAGGCGGACGATGCAAGACCTCCTCGGGGGCAGCCTCACTAGGCTAGCTCGCAAGGGGAAAAGAGATCAAGGCGAGAGGCACCTCGTGAGGTTTCTGTGACGCAAGCCATGACGACCAAGGCCAGGTAGGCACCAGGCGGGCGCCAGAGCGTGCAGCGTACTCGTTTCCTCTTTGGTGCTAAAGAGGCAAGCGCAGGCGAGGAGTCCCACGACATCAGGCAAAGGTTTCCATATCGGTGCAACGAGACAAAGACCAGCAGGACGGGAGGACGAAGGTCACCGTGGAGCCCAAGACGGCGTCACCACCATAGCCTTTGGTAGGCGAAGACCACCTTTAGTCAGGATAATATGTACTAGTTGTCTCCCTTAAAATTTGGCCATTGTTGAATCCCTTCCCGCCTACATTTTGGGAAGAGGACCAGGGCCTCTATAAATAGGACTAGCCACCATAGTAGGAGGCAACCGATGTTGAGCCATTCAGATCATCCTCATCCACTAAAGCTCACTGAGCACAAGAGAACTTCTCCTCAGGAGGCTGTTCTTCCCTTGTAACTGTTCATCATCGGCCCAAGAGGCAATCCACCACACCACACTGGAGTAGGGTATTACACCACATCGGTGGCCCAAACCAGTATAAACCTCGTGTCTCTTGTTTTGTGAGTTCGATGCGCTGAGCTTTGAGATCGCGGTGAGGGTGTGAGCTAGGGGGATGAGAGATCTTCGTGCGCACCCCAGAGTTCGAACCTCAAGGGTTTTGCCGGAACCCGCAATTCGACATTTGGCGCGCCAGGTAGGGGTGCTCCCAAGCTTTTCTTCCATCGATCCATGCTCCGCCACCACCGCGCCTTGCCCCCATGGTCGGCGTTGCTCTTCCGGCTGTGATGGCGGATGCCCATGGCGAGGCCAGGGGGCTCAGAGCCTTTGCCCCCGCCTTGCGGCGGGTGCAATGGCCGCCCAAGTTCAAGCTGGAGATGCCACCGCGTTACGGCGGCGCGGCGGACCCGTCGGCCATCCTGCTGGCGTATGTAGAGGTCGTCCTGAAGGCTGGGGGCGACAACAAGGTCATGGCCAACTGGCTTCCCATGGCCCTCACTGGTGCACCGTGCGCCTGGCTGCTCAACCTTCCAGGATCCACGGTGGCGTCTTGGGAGTACTTGCGCGACCTCTTCGTTGCGCGCTTCGCGACACCAGCGCCCCTCCCTGTCGCGGCCCTCCTCGGCGGCTCGCAAGCGCCACCCTCGGACCGTCACACCAAGCCGTTCTTTCACTAGATCGGCGCCGCTTCCGCGCGGCAGGGAGCTCCCCCTTGGGCGGCGCCCAAGGCCGACCTGACCTTTGACTCGGGGGATCACCCTGTCACCACCGTCGGCTCGGGCGTGCTCCCAATGCTTTGCATGCCCACCATCTGCAGCGTAGCTGTCACCAAGACCCTCATCGACGGTGGCGCCGGCCTCAATGTGCTCTCTGTGGAAGCTTTTAGCCTCCTTCACGTACCGCTCGAACGGCTCCGCCCCAGCAAGCCCTTCCCCGGGGTCGGCGGCGGCTCCGCCAGCCCCTTGGGGCAGATCCGTCTTCCCGTGACCTTCGGCACCCGCGACAACTATCGCACTGAGTTGATCGACTTCGACATCGCTGTATTGGCCTCCCGTATAACGCCATCCTCGGGTACCCTTCCCTGGCTCAGTTTATGGCGGCAACCCATCCGGCCTACAACCTCATGAAGATGCCTGGGAGCAAGGACGTCCTCACATTAGTTGGAGATACCAAGGAATCTCTGGTAGCGCTCAAGCTTGCCCTTAAAACCGCCGCGGCAGCACGACCGGCCGACGAGGTCACCTCCGGAGCTATGGAGGCCGCACCAGCTAAGAAGAAGCATTTGTTCACCCAAGTTAGGGCAGAAACCAAGCAGGTGCCGGTCGAGGAAGATGGGTCCTCTGGAGCCACCTTCACCATAGGTGCCAACCTCAACCCGGATCAAGAGGAGGCATTGGTGAAGTTCTTGCGCGCAAACAAGGAAGTATTCACCTGGGAACCCAAACAGCTGGTAGGGGTCCCAAGAGGGGTGATCGAGCATCACTTGAGGGTTTGCCCCAATGTGCGCCCTGTGAAGCAGAAGGCGCTACGATAGTCCACGGAGAAGCAGTCCTTCATCGTCCAGGAAACCCGCAAGCTGGAGGCACCAGGTGTCATTTGCGAGGTTCGGTACCCAGAGTGGCTGGCGAACCCCGTTGTTGTGCCAAAGGAAGACGGGAAGGAGCGCATGTGTGTCGACTTCACCAACCTCAACAAGGCCTGTTCCCAAGATCAGTTCCTGCTTCCACGCATCGACCAGATCATTGACTCCACCGCCGAGTGCGACCTGCTATGCTTCCTGTATGTGTTTTCAGGCTATCACCAGATCAAGATGGCGGTGGAGGATGTGGACAAGACAACCTTCCTGACCCCGTGCGGGGTGTACTGCTACACTTGCATGCCGTTCGGGCTACGCAACGTAGGCGCGACCTTCCAATGGCTGATGCACATAGCCCTGGGTCAGCAGCTCGGGAGGAACGCTGAAGCCTATGTCGACGACATTGTGGTAAAGTCTCGGGAGGCGAGAACTTTGATTCAGGACTTGGAGGAGACCTTCGCGAGCCTGCGTCAGGTGGACTTGCAGCTCAACCCATAGAAGTGCGTGTTTGGTGTCCCCTCCGGCAAGCTGCTGGGCTTCCTCGTGTCCCACAGGGGGATTGAGGCTAACCCGGAGAAGGTCAAGGCGATCGAAGACATGAGCCCACCACAAACCTTCAAGGAGATGCAGAAGCTTGCCGGCTGCATGACTTTGCTGGGGCGCTTCATCTCCAAGATGGGAGAGCGCGCCCTACCATTCTTCAAGCTGATGAAGAAGACGGGCCCGTTTGAGTGGACCCCAGAGGCTGACCAAGCATTTCAAGACCTCAAGAGATACCCGACCAGCCGTCCGGTGATGGTGGCTCCCTGACTTCTCGAGCCCCGGGTGCTTTACGTTGCCGCCACTCCTCACTCCGCCAGCACAGCTCTGGTGGCAGTTCGGGAAGAGCGCCAGCCAAGGATACGTCGCGCCAAGCCACGCCCCCAGCCGGGGCGATACAAGACCCGGAGGGCACCGCAAGGGCTGCAGCAACACCAACGGACGACCAGGCCTAGCAAGACGGTGTCCCTGGGCCTGCAGAGGCCCCAATGAGCGACCAGGCTCCGGGGGTTCCGTCGCCTCAGGAGGCGCCTCAACCTCCGACAGACGTAGGCCCCATCGACGCTCCCGCCCTCGTCGAGCACCCGGTGTATTTCGTCAGCACGGTACTACGGGATGGAAGGGCACGGTACCCCATGCCTCAGAAGCTCTTGCTCGCGCTCTTGGTGGCCTCACGTAAGCTACGACACTACTTTCAAGTTCACCCAATCATGGTCGTCTCGGCCTACCCGCTGGAAGGCTACTAAGGAGCCCCAACGCTGCTGGAAGAGGCCCGAATGGAACATCGAGCTGCAGGCATTCCAGCTGGAGTTCAGCACAACCAGGGTCATCAAGGGAGCCGCGCTCGCCGACTTCGTGGCAGAATGGACGAACGCCCCGGGGCTAGAAGCAGGCGAGGATCGATCCCTCTCGCCGGGAAGTGAAGCATCCGACGGCTGGATTATGTATTTCGATGGCGCGTTTGCACGCCAGGGCATGGGGGCTGGAGCAGTGCTCATCTCACCCACTCAGGACAAGCTCTACTACGTCGTGCAGCTCTGCTTCCAGCAGGGCGAGAAGGTTTCCAACAACATCGCAGAGTATGAAGGCCTCACAGCTGGCCTTAAGGCTGCGGTGGCCCTGGTGGTGAAGCGCCTCACCATCAGGGGTGACTCGCAGCTCCTCGTCAACTTCTCCAATAAGGTATATGAGCCAATGGACGAGCACATGGAGGCGAGGTATGCAAAATGGAAAAGCAGTTCCTGGGCCTAGAATTGCAGCACGTGCCCCGTGGCATGAACAAGGAGGCCAACGACATCGCCAAAAGAGCATCCAAGCGACTACCCCAAGAGCCCGACGTCTTTGAGGAGCGGCTCTTCAAGCCGTCGGCAGCACCCCCGCTTTCGAGGCCGGCGCTGCGTCAGGAGGAGCTCCCCCAACCACCTGCCTCAGGAGCCCCGGCCTGCAGCCCGACCTCGAGAGCGCGCCTACTCCTGGTGCTCGAGCCTCAGGAGGGGTGCTGGACCAAGGAGTTCAAGGAATACACTACAAAAAAAGATACATCCGTGACATTTTGGGCCAAACGAATTTTTTTCTGTCATACATATGACACTTCGATGACGATAATTGTGACAAAACCCGGTATCATCATAGATGTGGTGGGCTCCTACTTCTATGACAAAAAACCATGACAGAAAATAGGCTTTTAGTCCTGGGCGGTCCAGAGACGCAGCTGCATGACATTCTTTGGGCCGTCCATGACGGAAAAAACTGTGGTAGAAGCAAGGGGGAGGAAAATTTTGGGGAGTTCCCGGTTACGATGGGAGGTCGGGGGCCGAGCGATGCGCGTTTCTCTCGTACACGTACGCGCGTGTGTGCGAGGAGTTGGCTCTAACTGAACCTGAGCGAGGCATTGGGCTCTAACTGAACCCGAGCGATTTCACTGCAGGCTACGCGTTACTGAACCCGAGCGATCGATCGATGGCTGTTAACTGAACCAGATCGAGCGATTCCTTCGCTACTGCTGCTAACTCAAGCCGATCGATGCTGCCTCTGGGATGAACAGTGAGTGTTGCGGAGGGGGGGGGGGGTTGGATGAATAGTGAGCGATGGCATTGCCTCTGGATGAACAGGACCCCGTGGTGTGGTGGAGGGTTGGATGAACAGTAGACGGTGGACGGGTGCCCGTGGAGGGGTGGTTGAACAGGACCCCGTGGTGTGGAGGGCTGGATGAACAGTAGACGATGGAGGGGTGCCCGTGGAGGGGTGGTTGAACAGGACCCCGTGGTGTGGAGGGCTGGATGAACATTAGACGGTGGAGGGGTGGTTGAACAGTAGCCGGTGGAGTAGCGCGCGGTGGAGGCTGGATGAACAGGAGCCCGTGGAGGCTGGAGGAGGTCGACGATGGAGATGAACAGTATCCCGTGGAGTCTCGTTTTGCGGTACGCCACACCCCTCCCGATCAACAGGACCACCGTTTGGACCGTAGGGCTCCAACACAAGTCCGTTTCCTCCGTTTTGCGGTACACCACACCTCTCCCGATCAACAGGATCCCGTTTCGACCATAGGAGGTCCGTTTCCTCCGTTTTGCGGTACGCCACACCCCTCTCGATCAACAGGACCTCGTTTCGAACGTGGCCGGTCGAACACAAGGCCGTTTCCTCCATTCTGCGGTACGCCAGGCCTCGTTTCCATCGCCTGTTCCGTCCAAGCCCTCCCGATGAACACGAGCACGCATTCTGTTCTGACCCAGCCGGTTGGCTCCCACGCGTTCTGTTGCCTCTCGACGAACACGACGCATTCCGTTGCCTCCCCATGAACACGACGCATTCTGTTGCCTCCCCATGAACACGACGCATTCCGTTGCCTCCCCATGAACACGACGACGACGCTGTTTCTCTGTTCCGACCCAGCCATGTACACGAGCCCTCGTCGTACGTATGCGGGCCACTAAATTCCCCCCTCTTCCTCCATATATACAGACTTTGGGTTTTGTTTAGATTAAAAGTTCACCATAGTTGCAACTTCGCGTACTTCATTTGTGTTCAACGACCAGACAAAGGCGTCACAGAACCCCACCTTGATCAATAAAGCTTTCCTCTTATATTCGCAATATCCAGATTGCAATCTTAGTTTCTTGCTTGTTCTTCGTTTGCCTGCAGGAAGCAGACCTTCATGGTCAGGTTGATCGTGCTCTGGCATGGTCAATAACATCTCGGAGTTGTTTTAGCGATTGCTAAGGCGCGATGTCCTCGCACGTTCGTAGTCAGATCGTCAAAGTCAACCTCCTCCAAAACGATAGCCACCATCTCATCGAAAGACGGGACACCTTTGCCTCTATCAAGTGGTATCAGATTTCCAGGTTGCTCGGTGAGATTTTACAGTTTTTCATAGTTTAGATCGAGTCTGTTCTTCATACCTACAGTCCACGAAAAAGCCAAAAAAAATTAGGGTTAGTTCATCATATCCGAACCAGTCTGAGCCTTTGCATAGTCTTTTCAGTATTTTGCTTTGTTGAATTTGTGGTTGCATCGTCGTGTCAAGTTGCTGGTCTTAGCGTCTAGTCCTTTAGAGTTTCGAGTTCCGTTCACAAGTTGTCACGCCGCCACCGCACCACCATCATCACCGCTGGCATATACCACCATCGTCATCAGCGCTGCCATATACCACCATCATCATCGCCGCTGCCATATACCACATATCCACCGCCATCACGCTAATCCGAGTCCACCTCCATCACAGATTCGCCACCAGTCCGTGTTCCACCGCCCTGCATATATCTGCCACCAGTCCGTGTTCCACCGCCCTGCATATATCCGCCACCAGTCCGAGTTTCCACCAGATTCATCTCCGCCACCAGTCCTAGTCCGAGTCCAGTAATTGTTGCTTTGTACTCGTTTTCCAGATCACGCGATACTCCGAGTCGTGACAGCGGAGGACTCCCCAACTTCCGAGCCATCCGTAGAAGAAAAATAGTTCCAGTTTCAAAAAAAAACTAAGTCTGGAAAATTCTGGCTAGGCAGTTTGTAGGACATTTGTAGACTTTTTCGAAAAAAAATTGTTGCGGAGCAAAAAAAAGAGGAAAAAAAGGAAAAAAAAGAGGGGAAAAAGTGAAAAAAGAAAAAATATTCAGAGTGTGCTCCTCCCTTGTTTACGTGCAGCGCCGTGATCTTGTTAGTGTTCTAGGCTCGCGTCTCTAGTACGGTCTAGCCTAGGACCAGCGCAGTACCGTCGTTGAGCGTTTATTCAACTTTGCATCTCTGAATTGATTATTGCTGACCCTTTTTGCTACCATATTATAAGCCTTCCCAGCTCCACATACATCTACATCGTGCGTTTGACTCTCCCTGGTAATCGCTCTATCCAAGCTTTGAGAGTTTTGACTACATCGGTTGCCGATCACCGCCTGCTGCTGGGTAAGAACTGGTAAGAATTTGAGATTTGCTTGACGGTTTTGTGACACCCACCACCATGTGTTAGTAGTCTGTAGGATCATTTTCTTGTGTGTTTCTATTGCTGCTAACCATGCCAGGATCACAAGCCGACGAGATTGACTGGGAGAACTTAACGAACAAGGAGCTTCATGATAAGTTTCAGCAAATGATGACTGAACATGTGCAAGATGTGCTGAACAATTTTGAAGAGGCCATGGAGAAGATCACTGGACTTGAGAAGACGTTCGAAACAAAGCTCGATAACAGATTTAATGAACTGCTTGCGCGTCTTCCACCACCGGCTGCACCTGCCGCACCTCTGCAACAACAACAACAACAACCACGTCGCGAAACAGCCCTCCGCTGAGCGAGCCGTGTCCCTCTTCAGCCTGGCCAAACTTCTGGTGCTGCTATTGATACTTCTGTGGCTCCTGCTGCTGATGTGGAGCAGGATGATTATGCGGGAGATTACAAGGATGAGGTTGATCAAAATCAGAACTACGTGCAACCACCAGCACCACAACCACCAGGTCGTCCACATGCAAATAATGGCAATGTTAGGGCTACCCCTCAGGTACGAGATCATGAACATCTCCCTAAACTGAAATTGAATATTCCACCATTTGAGGGTAGATATGTTCCTGATATATATCTTACTTGGGAGTTAGAAACTGAACAACAATTTACATGTTTACAATATCCTGAGGAGAGACGTGTTCCTGCTGCTGTTTGTGCTTTCACTAGCTTTCCATGTGTTTGGTGGTCTGAACATTGTCGATTATATCCTGTTCCAGCTACTTGGGCTGCTTTGAAAACTGCTATGCGTACTCGTTGGGTTCCACCATATTATCAACGTGAATTACTTCAAAAATTGTCGCGCTTAAGACAAGGAAAAAATTCGGTAGAAGAATATTATCAGGAATTACAAACTGGCTTGATTAGATGTGGTATTGTTGAGGAGAATGAAGCTATGCTTGCACGTTTTCTGGGTGGATTAAATCGAGAGATTCAGACCATTCTAGACTATAAGGATTATAATAATATCACTCGTTTATTCCATCTTGCTTGTAAAGCTGAACATGAAGTGCAGGATCGACAGGCATTGGCGCGAACTAACTTTACTGCAAGTCAACCTTCATCATGGACACCACGTGCATCATCTATTTACACTGCACCTTCACCTCCTTCAGGTGCCACCTCTAACCGTGATACAAGAAAGCAGGCACAACCACCACTATCTGCCAAGAGCACTCCTGCCAGGCCTGCACAGAGCTCTTCTTCTTCCATGGCGTCTACAGGGCACACAAGTGATATTATTTGTCGTCGTTGTAAGGGAAGAGGACATTTTGCGAGAGAATGCAAATCTCAGTGTGTGATGATTGCTACTGAGGATGGTGGGTATGAGTCTGCTAGTGGCTATGATGAGGAGACTTTGGCTCTTCTTACACATGAAGAACATGGTGGAGATGATTCTGATCTTGAGAAGCAATACATGGTTGCTGAAGATGCTGACAGGTATGAATGTTTAGTTGCTCAACGTGTTTTGAGTGTGCAGGTTACACAAGTTGAGCAAAATCAGAGGCATAATTTGTTCCATACAAAGGGAGTTGTGAAGGAACGTTCTATTCGCGTCATCATAGATGGAGGGAGCTGCAACAACTTGGCTCCAAAACGATAGCCACCATCGCTCATTTTTAAAATCAATTCAGAACGTTCTTTAGCATCAAAATTAACCTTCTCCAAAGATGGAAGAGGCAACAAATTAATAGGTGCACGAGGTAGGAAACCATACACAATTTCAAAAGGGCACATCTTGTTGGGGAACGTAGTAATTTCAAAAAAATTCCTACGCACACGCAAGATCATGGTGATGCATAGCAACGAGAGGGGAGAGTGTTGTCTACGTACCCTCGTAGACCGAAGCGGAAGCGTTGACACAACGTAGAGGAAGTAGTCGTACGTTCTCCTCGCGATCCAACCGATCACAACACCGTTACTCCGGCACCTCCGAGTTCTTGGCACACGTTCAGCTCGATGACGATCCCCGGGCTCCGATCCAGCAAAGCGTCGGGGAAGAGTTCCGTCAGCACGACGGCGTGGTGACGATCTTGATGTGTTACCGGCCCCCTTTTCCCTAGTCCAATTCGGACTAGAGGGGGGGGGGGGCGCATCAGCCCTTTTTTTTTCTCTTCCCACTAAAGCCCATCAAGGCCCATTACTTCTCCCGTAATCCCGTAACTCCTCGGTACCTCCGAAAATACCCGAACCACTCAGAACCCTTCCGATGTCCGAATATAGTCGTCCAATATATCGATCTTTACGTCTCGACCATTTCAAGACTCCTCGTCATGTCCCTGATCTCATCCGGGACTCCGAACTCCTTCGGTACATCAAAACTCATAAACTCATAATATAACTGTCATCGAAACCTTAAGCGTGCGGACCCTACGGTTCGAGAACAATGTAGACATGACCGAGACACGTCTCCGGTCAATAACCAATAGCGGGACCTGGATGCCCATATTGGCTCCTACATATTCTACGAAGATCTTTATCGGTCAGACCGCATAACAACATACGTCGTTCCCTTTGTCATCGGTATGTTACTTGCCCGAGATTCGATCGTCGGTATCCAATACCTACTTCAATCTCGTTACCGGCAAGTCTCTTTACTCGTTCCGTAATACATCATCTCACAACTAACACATTAGTTGCAATGCTTGCAAGGCTTATGTGATGTGCATTACCGAGAGGGCCCAGAGATACCTCTCCGACAATCGGAGTGACAAATCCTAATCTCGAAATACGCCAACCCAACATGTACCTTCGGAGACACCTGTAGAGCACCTTTATAATCACCCAGTTACGTTGTGACGTTTGGTAGCACACAAAGTGTTCCTACGGTAAACGGGAGTTTGCATAATCTCATAGTTAAAGGAACATGTATAAGTCATGGATAAAAGCAATAGCAACATACTAAACGATCGGGTGCTATGCTAATGGAATGGGTCATGTCAATCAGATCATTCAACTAATGATGTGATCTCGTTAATCAAATAACAACTCTTTGTTCATGGTTAGGAAACATAACCATCTTTGATTAATGAGCTAGTCAAGTAGAGGCATACTAGTGACACTCTGTTTGTCTATGTATTCACACATGTATTATGTTTCCAGTTAATACAATTCTAGCATGAATAATAAACATTTATCATGATATAAGGAAATAAATAATAACTTTATTATTGCCTCTAGGGCATATTTCCTTCACATCTTAGTAGTAGAATGCAATGAACGATTATAAGCAAATTCAATATGAGGCAAGCATTCTTCCCACATTTTCTTATTATTCTTCAAAACAGCCCTAAGCATAGTAGACAATGTTCTATTGACTACTTCAGTTTGTCCATCAGTTTGGGGGTGACAAGTAGTACTAAAAAGCAGTTTAGTCCCCAACTTAGCCCATAAACGTCTCCAAAAGTGGCTAAGAAATTTAGTATCACGATCTGAAACAATAGTATTTGGCACACCATGCAAGCGAATAATTTCACGAAAGAACAAATCAGCAACATTAACATCATCATCGCTTTTATGACATGGTATAAAGTGTGCCATTTTCGAGAATCTATCCACGACAACAAATATGCTATCCCTCCCCTTCTTTGTTCGAGGTAAACCTAAAACAAAGTCCATAGATATACCCTCCCAAGGAACACTAGGCACAGGCAAAGGCATATATAAACCATGAGGATTGAGTCGTGACTTAGCTTTTTGACATGTAGTGCAGCGAGCAACAAAACGCTCAACATCCCATCTCATCTTTGGCCAAAAGAATGTGTAGCAAGTATATCCTCCGTCTTCTTCACACCAAAGTGTCCCATTAGTCATCCTCCATGCGCCTCCTGCAATAACAAAAGACGAACGGAGCTAGCTAGAATGCATAGCTTGTTATCACGAAACACAAATCCATCATTAACGACGAACTTGTTCCATGTTCTACCGTCTTTACAATTCTGCAATACATCTTTAAATTCAGCATCATGCACATATTGATCTTTGATGGTCTCCAAACCAAATATTTTAAAATCAAGTTGGGAAAGCATAGTATAACGACGAGACAATGCATCAGCAATAACATTTTCTTTACCCTTCTTGTGTTTAATGACATAAGGGAAAGTCTCAATGAATTCAACCCATTTAGCATGTCTACGGTTCAGTTTTGCTTGACTTTTAATGTGTTTCAAAGATTCATGATCAGAATGTATAACAAATTCTTTGGGCCATAAATAATGTTGCCAAGTTTCTAAAGTCCGAACAAGAGCATATAATTCTTTATCATAAGTAGAATAGTTCAGACTAGGCCCACTCAATTTTTTAGAAAAGTATGCAACAGGTTTGCCATCTTGTAATAACACACTTCCTAGTCCAATTCCACTAGCATCACATTCAAGCTCAAAAGTCTTATTAAAATCAGGAAGTTGGAGTAAAGGAGCATGTGTCAACTTATCTTTCAATACCGTGAAGGCTTCTTCCTGTGCGGTACCCCAAACAAAAGGCACATCCTTCACAACTCCCTTTGTATGGAATAAATTATGCCTCTGATTTTGCTCAGCTTGTGTAACCTGCACACTCAAAACACGTTGAGCAACTAAACATTCATACCTGTCAGCATCTTCAGCAGCCATGTATTGCGTCTCATGATCAAAATCATCTTCACCGTGTTCTTCATGTGTAATAAGAACTAAAGTCTCTTCATCATAGTCACTAGCGGACTCATACCCACCATCCTCAGTAGCAATCATCACACGCTGAGATTGGCATTCTCTCGCAAAATGTCCTCTTCCCTTACAATGACGACAAATAATATCACTTGTGTGCCCTGTTGACGCCATGGAAGAAGAAGAGCTCTGTGTAGGCCCAGCAGGTGTGCTCTTGGCAGATAGTGGTGGTTGTGCCTGCTTTCTTGTATCACGGTTGGAGGTGGCAGCCGATGGAGGTGCCGGTGTAGTAGAACGTGTGGAAGTAGATGACGCACGTGGTGTCCATGATGAAGGTCGACCTGCAGAAAAGTTAGTCCGCGCCAATGCATGTCGATCCTGCACTTCACGTTCAGCTTTACAAGCAAGATGGAATAATCGAGTGATATTATTATAATCCTTGTAGTCTAGAATGGTCTGAATCTCTCTATTTAATCCACCCAGAAAACGTGCAAGCATAGCTTCATTCTCCTCAAAAATACCACATCTAATCAAGCCAGTTTGTAATTCCTGATAATATTCTTCTACCAAAGTTTTTTCTTGTCTTAAGCGCTGCAATTTTTGAAGTAATTCACGTTGATAATATGGTGAAACCCAACGAGTATGCATAGCAGTTTTCAAAGCAGCCCAAGTAGCTGGAACAGGATATAATCGACAATGTTCAGACCACCAAACACATGCAAAGCTAGTGAAAGCACAAACAGCAGCAGGAACACGTCTCTCCTCAGGATATTGTAAACATGTAAATCGTTGTTCAGTTTCTAACTCCCAAGTAAGATATATATCAGGAACATATCTACTCTCAAATGGTGGAATATTCAATTTTAGTTTAGGGAGATGGTCATGATCTCGTACCTGAGGGGGAGCCCTAACATTACGATTATTTGCATGTGGACGACCTGGTGGTTGTGGTGCTGGTGGTTGCACGTAGTTCTGATTGTCATCAACCTCATCCTCATAATCTCCCACATAATCATCCTCCTCCACATCAGCAGCAGGAGCCACAGAAGTATCAACAGCAGCACCAGCAGTTTGGCCAGGCTGAAGAGTGACACGGCTCGCTCGGCGGAGGGCTGTTTCCCGACGTGGAGGTAGGCGTTGTTGTTGTTGTAGAGGTGCAGTAGGTGCAGTCGGTGGTGGTGGTGGAAGACGCGTGTCGGGGAAATCTGACTCCTCGAGCACCTATGGGGACGGAGCCCCTTTTCGGTTCGGCGGGGGGCGGAGGTCGCACGAAGAGCATATCGAGGCGAGGCACACGAGGGGTTTTACCCAGCTTCGGAGCTCTCCGGAGAGATAATACTCCTACTGCTGCTTTGTGGATTGTATTGAGTTCTTGCTCGGGAGCGCTGAGTGCTACAGTACACACCAGCAGCTAACGAGACCGAGCGTGAGTGTTCTACTTTTCGTCCCTCCTCCCTCTATGTTGTGCATGGGCCTCCTTTTATATGCTCAAGGGGTCTCCAATAGGTGGCAACGTAGGCAAGGGAAAAAATGGAAAGGTGCTGCGGTAGGTAGAGCTACCTACACAGTGTATCATACCTAACCCTGACGGCAGGGGACAAGGGCATTAAATGCCTATCTATGTCACCCAAACAGTGCAGAAAAGGGACCGTTAGGGATGCCACCGCTCGCCACAATGGCGATCTTGTCAGCGCCGCTTGCCACAGTGCACCCCTGGCTGCACAGCCTCCCGCCACGTACGCCTGGAAGGGTCCCAGAGCGACATGTAGGTGGGTGTGCTGGAGCGCAGGTACAGAGTGGTTGCTTGCCGCGGCAAACGCCTTGCCGCGGCCATTGTCTCATCGCGTCCGGGAGCTTGTCGCTCGCCGGGTCTTGCCGGGACGCGTGGCGCGTCGCAGCAAGTTTCTTGAGATGCCTTGGTTGGCCTTCCCGGCAAGCTCCTCTTGCCGGGGTCTTGTGCCTTGAGTAGCCTTCCCGGCAAGCTCCTCTTGCCGGGGACTTGTCTCCTTGGCTTAAATACTTTGTTCTTGAGTGGCTCCAAAGGAACCACAGAGGGCCTTGGCGGTCGCCCGGCAAGCCTTGCCGCGGGGCGCTGCGACTGCCCGTGCACAAGTTTGGGATACTAGGGTACCCCTACTCTAGTACACCGACAGGAGCCCCCGGGCCTGGGCCATACACGGTGCCGAGCGCTGTTGGGCCAGGCCCAAAATAGGGCATGGGCACGCGCGGCCCGGATCACGCCGTATCCTACTCCGTATCCACCGCGCCCTCCCCGAACGGAACGCGTCGATTGCGGCGTCGTGGGAGAGGTCGTGGGTGGTTTCTTTATTCGGAAAGGCGGAACGTCCGCCCCCTCCCTCCTTATAAGCAGGGGAAACAGGGGCCGTTCGCCCATCCGCTCGTTGCTATTCCTTCCTCGAGAATCTCCGCCACTCCCCTTCTTCCCAAAGCCGAAGGAGAGCAGCGCTCAGCCCCCATCGCCACCAGCACCACCAACGCCGTCGTCCTCCCTCGCCATTCCGGCCATGGCTCCGAAAGCCGAGAAGGCGAAGTCGGCCGAGGCGCAACAGCTCGCGGTGCTGCGAAAGGAGCGGGCAATCTTCCCTCCGAGGCTTGCCGCGGAAGAGCTGAAGGAGGACTTCTACCTCTTCTGGTCGACGGGGACGCGATCGCATCCGCGCACGAAGGTACTCCCAGCCGCTGCTTGGGATAAGGAGCCCACTGGGTACCCTTTCTTCGCCTTGTTCTTCTACTACGGGCTCTGCCCGCCCTTTTCTGAATTCTTTTGTGACGTCATGAACACCTACGGGCTCCACCTCCTTGACTTCACCCCCAATGCTGTCCTGACCATGGCAGTTTTCGCACATCTCTCCGAAATTTTTGTCGGAATCCATCCAAACGTATCCCTTTTCCGCCATTTCTTTTCGCCTCGGGTTGAGAAAGGAGAGCCTTTATCAGGCGGAATTGCCTGGATCTCGAAAGCCGGCAAAAAGGATGCTTATCTGGATGGAGAGTTCCGTAGCAAGTGGGAGGAGTGGAGGGCGGACTGGTGCCTGATTGTCGAGGAGAACCCGCAGCCGTTTACTGCCCTGCGCCAAACTCCAGTAGTGCGCGGCAGTGATTGGAGTAGCCTGGCCCCGGAAGACGACAGACTGAAGATTGCTGTCACTCGGATCCTACGCCTCAGGCTTGCCGGGCTTACTGTAGGAGCGGTTGGCGCAGATTTCCTCCGCCGCCGCATCGCCCCCTACAGGAAAGGAGGAGACCCGCCTGGGAGTTCCAGAACGCGGCGGATATCATGAGGCTGCGGCCAGGCCTCAACTTCAACTTCACTGTCCTGGAGCTCAACGCGATGCTCCAGGAGCTGTTCAAGTACGACCCACAGCATCCCGAAGTGTTCAGGTTGCCGAGGGGCGTCGTTCCGCTGTGCAATAACTCCTCGCTCGACCGCATCCGTGCAATGATGCCGCTGTGCGACTCGCTTGGAATTGATCCAGCCTAGATAGAGCCTGCAGATGATGTCGTGCGGGCGTTCTTCGATAACTTGGTAGAAGTGCCGATCGACGCCGATGAGAAGAGGGGCTCACCCGTGACACTACCGACGATGAGCTCAAGCGCATCGCCACCAGGCTGGAAGAGGCGGCGGCAGCCGCAGCTGCGGGCGAGTTTGGGTTCACCGTGGAGGAGGCAGAGGCAGCAGAGGCGGCAAGCCTTGCCGAGCGAGAGGATCTGGCCGGCGAGGGAGAGCCTGCCGGACATGACGTTGGGCCGAGCGGGCCCGCTGAGGATACGAGCGGCTCGTTGGAGATCGGCTCCTCTTCCTCTTCGTCTTCGGACAGCTTGCCGCAAGCAAAGCCCCCGGCTCCACAAGCAGAGCCCCCGGCTCCACCAAGAAGGCGTCTTCGCAAGGCCGGGGACGTAGCGGAGCGGCGGACGAGTCAACCCCCGCCGCGCCGCACGACACGCTCCACCGCGGCAAGTTCTGTTGCCGCGGAAGCACCTCACGCTGCAGCGGCAACTGGAGCGGGGTCCTCCCGGTCCGCCGCTCCAGCTCCCGCCAAGTGGCCAAGGGATCCTACTCCTCCGCCTCCTCGCGCCGGAGGTGGGCCAGGCTTTGACTTCTCCGCGCTCAGCTCCGACGAGGAAGAAGAAGAGTAAGATTCTTGTTGTACTTGTATGTCTTCAATACTTGCTGTCTTGTCTTGTACCTCATTTGCTTCACTCTGAACTTATTCTTTTTTAGGACTCTGGCCCAGAGAGCGGCAAAAAGAACCAAGGCCCCGGTGATTGTCATCGAGGACGATCCCACCGTGCCAGCAGGGGGTGCGCCCGAGACAAACTTGTCGGACCCGACAGCTGTTCTTTAGAGCAGCCCCCAGCGCAGCCCCCAGCGTAAGTATATGGTTTGCTTCCCGCTATTAGGCGCGCATGGACACTCTTTGTTTGCTGATATCTGACTGTTGGCTTATGTAGGAGCAGAGCAGCACCACCAGGAGCGTCCGGATGTCGCCCCCGACATGCCATCTGCTTCGACTACGCCGCCAAGGGAGAGTTCTCCGGCAAGGGAGAATCCTCCGACAAGGGAGAGCTCTCCGGCAAGGGAGAAGTCTCCGACAAGGGAGAGCTCCCCGGCAAGGGAGAAGTCTCCGGCAAGGGAGGAGTCTCTGGCAAGGGACAGCACCAGCGGTCCTCCGGTGGTGGAGATCCCAACTGCCGAGCCCTGTACAGGTACTCCTTCCTTCTAAACTTACCTTGGGTTCTTTGTCTTTTGATCTTCTTTTTGGATATTTGCTTGACTTTTCTTCCTTTTTCGGCCTTCAGATCCATCTACTGCGGAGCCGATGGAGACCGAGGTTGCTGTTGATGATGCCGCCGCCACCGGAGAAGCGGCCGGCGCTGATGATCCCGCCGGCGAAGAGGCCGCCAAGGCTGCCGCCACAGCAGCTGACGAGGGGTCTGGCGATCGCACTGACGACCCTGAGGCCGCAGGAGCGACCGGCGCTACACCGACCGCCGATCCTCCCGCCGCTGCTGCAACGTCAGGCTCCGAAGAGCCCCAGCCAGGCGTCTACTTGAAGGCCGGTGATGGCGTCTTCATCAACCTCCCCTGGGCGTCAACGTCCAGGGCGCCGGTCGAAGGAGAAAGCTTTGACATGGAGGTGCTCGCCTCCGCTGGGCTGACGCTGGTCGACGCGCCAAGCAGTAGCAGCGACGAGCCTGAGGAGGAGCGACTGCTGCGGAAGCTGGTGTCGCTCTACCGCGCTCGACAAGCCAAACTGGAGTCCCGCGAAGCGCTTGTCGCGAAGGCAGGAGTGGACATGGAGAAGCGCGCGGAGGAGCTCCGAGATCTCAACCAGGCAGCTCTCCGGTCGCTGGCGGTGGAGCGTGTGCAGCTCGATGAGGCGCAGAAGGCCTTCATCCTCGAGAAGGCAGAAGTTGCAGAGCAACAGCGGCTTGCCGCCGAGGAGCTATCTGCACGGGAGGGCGAATTGGTGCAGCTGAAGGCCAGCCTGGACAGCCACGAAGAGGAGCTTGCTGCGCGCGAGCAAACACTCTGCGGAGCTCTCAAGGAAGCAAAGGACGCTGCCGCAGCTGCCGAGGCCGCCAAGAAGGAATTGGAGATGAAGGTGGCGCAGCTGGAGACTGATCTCAAGGCGAGCGGTGAAGCGCTTGCCGCGCTCAAGCATGAGCGCGAGAAGGACGCCTACACCTTTGGCGAGCTGCAAGGTCGTCTCGCTGAGAAGATCAAGGAGCTTAGCGCCGCCAAGGATTCCAACGTCGATCTTGAGCTGAAGCTGGCTGCTTTGACCAAGACGCTGGACGGCGCCAGGGAGCAGGAGGCGTCCCTGAAGAAGGAGATCAAGGCCGACAAGGCGCTGCTGGAGAGCATTGCCGCCACCCAGAATGATTTTAGAGAGACTGTGGAGCAGTGGACGGAGGGTCTTGTGAATGCTGCCGCAGACATCGACAAGGAGCTGGCGCAGCTGGGGATGGGGGATCTCGGGCATCCCTCCGATGAGACCCTCCCATCCAGCGCCAAGCTCACTCTGTTCTTCAAAGGCGTGGCGACGGCCCTCCAGCGACTCCGGGAAAGGATCCCAAAGCAGCTGGCCGACGAGTCGCGCAAGATCTGCGCGGGAGCTCTTCAGATGGTGTTGGTGAAGGTAGCCTTCCGCAACCCGGGCCTCAACCTCACCAATGTCCTCAGATCCCTGCCGGCGGAAGCTGATCTGGAGGCGCTCAAGGACCTTGTCGCGCCCATTGTGGACAAGGTGAGCGGGATCAAGAGGGTTGAGGGCGATCGCGTGGACTAGGCCGCCCGTTTTTTTCTTTTCTTGTCGCTGCTAATCATGTTATGAAAACAGTCTATTAGAGCCGCGACAAGCTATCTTGTAATATATAACTTTATTTTGGGTAGCAATTGCAATGTTATTTCCTTTACTTGATTCCTTCCTTTGTATGTTTTTGCCCTACGCTTTTAGGGAACTTGCCGGCGTAGGCACCTTTGCCGTGAGCGCTCAGTGCGGGACGTCAGCAGCCTGCTGGTAGTGCTGTTGCCGACAAGAAACCTTGTTGTAACTAGCTGCAGCTCGCTTAAGTTGTTGAGTGAACTCGAAACAAAGTTAGGGCGCGACTCTAGTCGCAGCACACTTAGACTGTTGAGCAAACTCGAAACAAAGTAAGGGCGCAACTAGCCACGAGCCGGTTCCTCCGCGCACAGGTTTTCCATACAAAGCATGGTCGTTCAAGGAAGATAACTTAAAAAAAATTAAAAACATCTGATTGCTCAAACTTTGGCAACTTAGCTTTTCTGTCGTTTGCTTCCCGGCAAGGCGAAACTTTCTTGAACGACGCCTGGTCCATACCATTACCTTCCCCTTCCTCCCCGACAAACTTGTGGGCGAAGGAACCTTCATTTCCTTGAGAAAAAAGAAAGTAGAGAAAATAATGATATGGAGCCTTATGGCTCGTTATTGCTTACCGGGGGTGTTCGCTGCACAAAGTGTCAGATAATTCATGCAAAAAATAAGAAGCATGAAATTGACAAGATGTGCGGAGCACTTGAGCTTTATTTTTGCACAGGGTCTGCGTCTGGCTTTGTACAAAGGATTACATGCAACAGCGGCAAGACTTGTACAAAAAGGTGGTTGCCGGAACAGGGTCCGACAACCGCGCCTTACGGGTAAAACTTACGAAGATGCTCGATGTTCCAGGAGTTGCTCACCGGAATGCCATCTTCGGTCTCAAGGCGGACAACGCCAGGCCTAGTGACTCGTTTCACCCGATAAGGGCCTTCCCACTTCGGCGTCAACTTGTTGGAATTCTTGGCAGACTGAACGCGCCGAAGAACAAGGTCGCCTTCCTCGAGACTTCTGGCGTTAACTTTGCGGCTATGGTAGCGGCGCAAAGCTTGCTGGTAGCGAGCAGCTCGCACAGCAGCCTGAAGACGATCTTCCTCAAGGAGCAGCGCGTCATCTTGCTGCAGCTGCTCTTGCTCAAGCTCATCATAAGCGAGCACTCGAGGTGACCCGTATACGAGTTCCGTGGGGATAACTGCCTCTGCTCCATAGACTATAGCGAAAGGTGTCTGGCCAGTGGCTCGATTTGGCGTCATCCTGATCGACCAAAGAACCACCAGCAGCTCCTCAATCCAGTTTCTTCCGCACTTGTGCAGCCTGTCGAAAGTCCTGGTCTTGAGTCCACGCAGCACTTCAGCATTTGCCCTCTCCGCTTGACCGTTGCTCCTGGGGTGAGCAACAGAAGCGAAGAAGACCTTGGCGCCAAGATCTTGGACGTACTGCATGAAGGTGCGGCTCATGAATTGCGTCCCGTTGTTGGTGATGATCCTGTTAGGGATCCCGAAGCGGCAAACAATCGACCTGAAGAACTTGACTGCTGACTGTGCTGTCACCTTCCTCACTGGTTCCACTTCCGGCCACTTTGTGAACTTGTCGATTGCGACGTACAAGTACTCAAAGCCCCCGACTGCTCGGGGGAAGGGGCCGAGGATGTCGAGCCCCCAGACCGAAAATGGCCAGGATAAAGGGATCGTCTGGAGAGCTTGAGCTGGCTGGTGTATCTGCTTGGAATGGAACTGGCACGCTTCACACTTGGTTACTTGTGCAGTTGCATCCTGGAGGGCTGTCGGCCAAAAGAAACCTTGCCGGAAAGTTTTGCCGGCAAGCGCTCTTGCGCCAATGTGGTGACCACATATGCCTCCATGTATCTCTGCCAACAGCTTCTGTCCATCTTCCCCGTGAATACACTTCAATTTCACACCATTGAGTCTTCTTCTGTACAGTGCATTGTCGACAAACTGGTACATACTTGACTGTCGGGCTACTCTTTCCGCTTCTTCTGGCTCTTCGGGAAGTTCTCCTGTCTGGAGGAAACGGACGATCTGCTGTGCCCATGCTGGAGCTTGTGGCTTGACAACAAGGACTAAAGGCACATCTGCTGCTGCGGGAACATCCGCTTCTATGGCAAGAACCTGCGGCTCAGCCGGAGCTTGACGTTCCCCGGCAAGCTTGCCGGAGCAAAACTTGTCGGGAGCGTCTGCTACAACGAAAAAAACCCTGGGGCTTGTCGGAGCAGACTGCTCCTCAGCACTCTTGGCATTGATCTTGGGGATCTTCTTGGCGGCGGCTTCGGGAAGCTCTGCCGGAAGATAGTCACCAGAAATCAACTTCCTCTTCTTGCTCTATCCAGTTGATGGCGTCACAGACGGTTGAGTCAGCTTGAGCACAAAGATCCCTGGTTCCACAAGTAACTTAAGTGTTGCGCACTTTGACAGGCTATCGGCAATGTCGTTCTGAGCTCTTGGAACATGTTCCATCTGTAGGCCGACAAAGTGCTCTTCTAGCTTCCTCACTTCATCAACGTAAGCTTCCATCAACAGACTCTGATAATTCTTGTTCACTTGGCGGACGACAAGCTGCGAGTCACCCCTGACAATGAGCTGCTTGATCCCAAGGTCTGCCGCGATCCTGAGACCGGCAAGCAAACCTTCATACTCAGCAGTATTGTTTGTTGCTTTCTCCTTGGGAAAGTGCATCTGGACTACGTACTTAAGGTGCTCTCCGGTGGGCGCGACAAGCAGTACGCCAGCACCGGCGCCTTGCAGCGAGAAAGCACCATCAAAGTACATCAGCCACTCTTTGTTTGCTTCCTTGACGGGGATGCTCGTTTCTGGAATTTCTTCATCTGGTGTTGGCGTCCACTCTGCTATGAATTCTGCCAATGCTCTGCTTTGGATAGTTGAAGTGCTCTCAAACTTGAGGCCAAAGCTTGGCAGTTCCAGTGCCCACTCAACAATCCTGCCTGTTGCTTCTGGATTCTGCAGTTTCCTCTTCAGCGGAAAGCGAGTGACAACTGTAATCTCGTGTGCTTGGAAGTAATGGCGCAGCTTTCTCGAGGCCATGAGAAGGCCGAAAAGCAATTTCTGCACACCAGAGTACCTTGACCTAGCCCCCTGCAGAAGGGAAGTGACAAAGTAGACTGGGCGCTGCACCATTTTCTTCTACTGTATCTCTTCGCACATCTGCGCAGATCCATCTTTGTCGGGACCAGAGCCTGTCGGGGAAGCCCCCTGCTTGTCGCTGGATGTGCTTGCCGCGGTCGCTGGCTCATCATTAGCCTCCCTCTCCGCTACTAACGCAGCACTAACCACTTGATTGGTTGCTGGCAGATACAGCAGCAACTTCTCTTGTGGCTTAGGTGCGACAAGTATTGGAGTGGAGGACAGGTATCTCTTCAAGTCCTGCAGCGCAGCCTCCACTTCCGGAGTCCATTTCATTGGACCTGCCTTTTTCAAAATTTTGAAAAATGGCAGGGCGCGCTCAGCAGACTTAGAGATAAACCTGCTGAGAGCCGCCACGCAGCCGGCAAGTCTCCGCGCATCCTTGACGCGCTTCGGTGCTTCGATCTGCTCAATGGCCTTGATCTTGTCGGGATTGGCTTCAATTCCCCTCTGAGACACGAAGAACCCAAGAAGCTTGCCGGAAGGGACTCCAAACACGCACTTCTCGGGGTTGAGCTTGAGGCTGATCTTGTGCAGATTTGCAAAAGTCTCTTCTAGATCTTGAACCAGAGTTTCTTTGTCCCTGCTCTTGACCACTATATCATCCATGTAGGCTTCCACATTTCTGTGTATCTGCGGTTCAAAAGCAGTATGGACTACTCTTGCAAATGTTGAACCAGCATTCTTCAAACCGAAAGGCATCCGTATGAAACAGTACGTGCCACATGGAGTGATGAATGCGGTCTTCTCCTCATCCTCTTCTGCCATGAAGTTCTGATGATATCCTGAGTATGCATCAAGAAATGAAAGCAAGTCACATCCGGCCGTGGAGTCAACAATCTGGTCGATGCGCGGCAAGGGAAATGGGTCTTTGGGACAAGCTTTATTGACATCGGTGAAGTCAATACAAAGCCTCCATTTCCCGTTTGCCTTGCGCACGACTACAGGATTGGCCAACCACGTAGGATGGAGCACTCCTCTGATGAGGCCTGCTGCTTCCAACTTCTTGATCTCTTCTGCGATGAATTCTTGGCGCTCCACTGCTTGTTTCCTGACTTTCTGCTTGACGGGCCGCGCATGAGGACAGATGGCAAGGTGGCGCTCAATTACTTTCCTGGGAACGCCGGGGATGTCAGACGGTTGCCATGCAAACACGTCGACTTTCGCCCGCAGGAAAGCAATGAGCGCGCTTTCCTATTTAGGGTCGAGAGTGGCACTGATGGTAAAAGTACCACCAGTGCCGTCCTCCTTGGCGGACACCTTCTTGGTCGCTGGCGGAGCTGCCATTGTCTTCTTACACTTGCCGGTGGAGCTCGATGGTGCGTCCTCGACGGTAGCGCAGCACTCCGAAGAGGTGCGCTTGCCGGAGTGGGCATCAGAACTCTTGCCGGACTTGGTCTTCTTCTTCCCCCCGGGGGCTTCAGCGGCAAGTGTCTCGCGATTCGTTGCGGCTGCTGCTTCCCGGTAGATCTTGTCGGCACAGATAAGAGTATCTTTCTTGTCGCCAGGGACAGAGATGACACTTATCGGGCCTGGCATCTTCAGCATGTTGTACGCGTAGTGAGAGGCCGCCATGAACTTGGCGAGCGCTGGACGGCCGAGAATTCCATTGTAAGGCAATGGAAAATCGGCAACGTCAAAAGTGATCCTCTCAGTCCTGAAGTTTAGCTCGCTGCCAAATGTCACCGGCAGCGTGATCTTCCCCTTCGGCTTGCTCCTTCCCGGGTTGATTCCTTGGAATGTGCCGGTCTCTTCGAGCTCGCTGTCAGGGACCTGGAGTTTTTGAAGCACAGCGGAGGAGATCAGGTTCAAGCCGGCCCCGCCGTCAACTAGCATCTTAGTGACCTTGAGGTTGCGGATAGTTGGTGAGACCAACATCGGCAAACACCCGACCGCAGTTGTCCGATCAGGGTGGTCCTCAATATCAAAGATGATAGGCGTGCTGGACCATTTAAGAAGCTTGCGTGACTCAACGGGTGGTTCTGCCGCATTGACTTCCCGCACCCACTGCTTGAGTTGGCGGTGCGAAGTATGCAGAGAAGCACCGCCGTCAACACACAAGACCTCTGTGGCTTTCTGAAACTCCTGCTCACTGGTCTCGTCATCATCCATGTCTTCATCGTCGTCGTCTTCATCTTTGTCGCGGCCGCGGGGAGGTCTGTCTGCTTGTCGCTGATTGGCCTTGCCGCGGCGTCCTCCCCGGCCGGTGCGCTTCGTACCGGATCCTCCAGCACCTGCTTGGGATTTCTCCTTGTCGCGTCGCTCGTACTCGGCCTTTTGCAGCTCGACAAGCTGCTCGACCTTCTTGCAGCTCTGGAGGTCATGGCCCTTGGTGCGGTGGATTTTGCAGTACTGTTTGTTGGTGCCGTCCTGCTTGTCGGCGGCCGGCACAGCCTGGCAGTTGGCGCATGCGGCAACCTCCTTGCCGGAGCTACCATCTTTGGCTTTCTTGGCGCCACCGTCGTTGCCGGACTGCTCAACAACTAGCACATCTTTGCCTTTCCTCTTCCTGTTGTTCCGCCGCCGGTTTTTATTTGCCGGGGCAGCATCCTCGCTGTCAGATCCTCTCGTTCCTGTATTCTCTCCGGGGAGTTTCCTCCCTTCCTCAGCGCGTGCACACCTGTCGGCCAGAGCATATAGCTCGCTAACGTCTCTGATCTTGCACATTGCCATCTCCTCCCGCATCCTGCGGTTACGCACGTTCTGGTGGAACGCGCTGATGACCGTGGCAGGGTGGACATCCGGGATGTTGCGTTGCACTTGGCTGAATCTCTGGATGTACTTGCGCAAGGGCTCGCCTTCCTTCTGGGCAAGCAGGTGAAGGTCACTCTCCTGGCCATGAGGTTTGTGGCCGCCCGTAAAGGCGCCGACAAACTGATGGCATAGGTCTGCCCAGGAAGATACGGAGTTTTCCGGCAAGTGCATGAGCCAGGACCTGACGTTGGGTTTGAGCACCAGCGGGAAGTAGTTGGCAAGGATCTTGTCGTCTCGCCCCCCGGCAGCCTGCACCACGATGGTGTAGATGCTGAGGAACTCCGACGGATGCAACCTGTCGTCGTACTTCTCCGGTACGTCTGGCTTGAAATACTTCGTGCTGGGCCACTGGACTTGCCGCAGCTCACGAGTAAACGCAGGGCAACCTACCGCATACGGTAGGTCGCCTGGTTCCCCTGGCGCATGCATGTCGACAGTGGGCCCAGCGCGCCGGTCTAATTGACGCCGCGCTTCTCTTCGGCGCTCGATGCGAGTACGAGCGTCTTCCTGCTGTCGTTCATGAAGAACTTGGCGTTGATCGCGACGAGCTCGTGGATCTGATGAAGCGGTGGAGTCGCTGTCGCGGTGGACCCGGCGAGTCAGCGATCTTGGCCTTCGAGGCGGAGAGTGCACGGTGGTTGCACCCCCCCGGTCTTGTCGCCGTCGATTCGCACCTGGCTGATTTGCTGCGGCTGCGACGCAGTTGGCTGCCACGGAGTGTCGCCGTTGGCAAAGCCGATGAGGCTCTGAATGGTGGCCCTCCAGTCGTCGATCTTGTCTGGCGTTGGAGGGAAGTCTAGGAGCAGTTGAGCTCACGCCAAAGCTTCTGCTGGAGTGGCGGGTAGCGGTGGCGAACGGTGCGGGGAGCGGGATATGCTCAGACTTCCAACGATGTTAGAAGGAGCAGTATTCCGTCCAGGCGACCGTGCCTCGCTCGCGCCAGCACGATGGCGTGCATGCTGGCCTGGAGCATCTCGAGATCCACCAGCTCGATTTGGGTCCAACAAGCGTATGGTACCGTGAGTACCATGACGCTTCCGGTCCCGCGCCTCCTGAGATGGGCGCGGAGCATCCACGGACGCCCGGTCGTCGTGGGAACCTGCTACGCCGCCGACGGGCAGCGCAGCCTTGTACTTGGACCTGGCGGCACCGTCGGCTCCCTCGTCGACGCCCGTTCTTCCGCCGGCGTCTTCCCCACCAGCCGTTTGCTCCAGCGGTGGTGGGTTCGACGCGGACGGAGCAGCCGCCTCCAAAGCCTTCTTCTTCGGCGGCATGTCGATGAAGTCGATGAAGATCTAGCTCGTGTGAACGCCGGATCAGGTTCACACAACCTCGACGCCCCCGTACCTGGCGCGCCAAAGATGTCGGGGAAATCTGACTCCTCGAGCACCTATGGGGACGGAGCCCCTTTTTGGTTCGGCGGGGGGCGGAGGTCGCGCAAAGAGCAGATCGAGGCGAGGCACACGAGGGGTTTTACCCAGCTTCGGAGCTCTCCGGAGAGATAATACTCCTACTGCTGCTTTGTGGATTGTATTGACTTCTTGCTCGGGAGCGCTGAGTGCTACAGTACACACCAGCAGCTAACGAGACCGAGCGTGAGTGTTCTACTGTTCGTCCCTCCTCCGTCTACGTTGTGCATGGGCCTCCTTTTATATGCTCAAGGGGTCTCCAACAGGTGGCAACGTAGGCAAGGGTAAAAATGGAAAGGTGCTGCGGTAGGTAGAGCTACCTACACAGTGTATCATACCTAACCCTGACGGCAGGGGACAAGGGCATTAAATGCCTATCTACGTCGCCCAAATAGTGCATAAAAGGGACCTTCAGGGACGCCACCGCTCGCCACGATGGCGATCTTGTCAGCGCCGCTTGCCACAGTGCACCCCTGGCTGCACAGCCTCCCGCCACGTACGCCTGGAAGGGTCCCAGAGCGACACGTAGGTGGGTGTGCTGGAGCGCAGGTACAGAGTGGTTGCTTGCCGCGGCAAACGCCTTGCCGCGGCCGTTGTCTCGTCGCGTCCGGGAGCTTGTCGCTCGCCGGGTCTTGCCGGGACGCGTGGCGCGTCGCGGCAAGTTTCTTGAGATGCCTTGGTTGGCCTTCCCGGCAAGCTCCTCTTGCCGGGGTCTTGTGCCTTGAGTGGCCTTCCCGGCAAGCTCCTCTTGCCGGGGACTTGTCTCCTTGGCTTAAATACTTTGTTCTTGAGTGGCTCCAAAGGAACCACAGAGGGCCTTGGCGGTCGCCCGGCAAGCCTTGCCGCGGGGTGCTGCGACTGCCCGTGCACAAGTTCGGGATATTAGGGTACCCCTACTCTAGTACACCGACAACGCACGAGCAATTCATTAAACCTATTATCGAGCTTTGTTTCGAATGTCTTCTCCATGCCATCTATCTTCTCCATGGCCTATTCAAATCTGTTGAGCACATCTTGCACCTGTCCACTCATCATTTGCTGAAACTTATCATGAAGCTCCTTGTTCGTCAAGTTCTCCCAGTCAGTCTCGTCGGCTTGTGATCCTGGCATGGTTAGCAGCAATAGAAACACACAAGAATATGATCCTACAGACTACTAACAAGAGGTGGTGGTGGGTGTCACAAATCCGTCAAGCAAATCTTAAATTCTTACCAGTTCTTACCCAGCAGCAGGCGGTGATCGGCAACCGTTGTAGTCAAAACTCTCAAAAGCTTGGATACAGCGATCGCCAGGGAGAGTCAAACGCACGATGTAGATGTATGTGGAGCTGGGAAGGCTTATAGTATGGTAGCAAAAAGGGTCGGCAATAATCAATTCAGAGATGCAAAGTTGAATAAACGCTCAACGACGGTACTGTGCTGGTCCTAGGCTAGACCGTGCTAGAGACGCGAGCCTAGAACACTAACAAAATCATGGCGCTGCATGTAAACAAGGGAGGAGCACACTCTGAATTTTTTCTTTTATTTTCACCTTTTTTTTGCACTTTTTTCCTCTTTTTTTTGCTCCGCAACAAATTTTTTTCGGAAAAGTCTACAAATGTCCTAAAAACTGCCTAGCCAGAATTTTCCAGACTTGCGCTAGAACGATGAACACAAAGGTAAGATACAAGATCCAAAGTCAACAACAGACGATACAAACGGTAACCGGTTCTTCTCCGTGAGGAGGTCCTGATGGGGGCCACCCAAGAGGGGGTCTTGAATCCAAGGTGATCTTCTCCGTAGAGGGGCCGCAGTCTCTCTCGAGGAGGAGATCCATATGGATGAGCAAAGCTCTATCTCACAAATGAGCTAAACCAATGCTACTCTAGAAAGGAGGTGGAGGTGGAGTAGATCCGTAATGGATGAGCAAAGCTCTATCTCACATATGAGCTAATCCTTTGCTAACCCTAGAAAGAGGAAGGGGATGGAGTATATATGGTCTAGGGGGGCGAAGAGGTACATGGGCTTCGTCCCTTTACTGTGCGCAGACAGACGGAGCCGGATGTCCGGGCGTCGGGCCGGAAGTCCGGGGCTTCAGGAGGGGCCGGAGGTCCAGGCTGGGGGGGCGGATGTTCGGGCTGGCAGTACAAGCTTCTGTAGGTTCTGCTGCGTGGTGCCGGATTTTCGGGCGATCGGCCGGATTTCCGGGCTTGGGCTGAATGTCCGGGCTGGGGCCGGATATCCGGGGCCTGTAGCTGTGGATCGGCTGGGTTGGTGTTGTGGTGACACTCAAGGGGCCGGATGTCCGGGGTCTTGGCCGGATGTCCGGGGCCTAAAAGGTGAACTTGCCTATTTCCGTTGGTTCTCTTCATCCATGGACTTGACGGCTTGTCCGTCTTCACGTGTATCTTCAGGAGGGTCCTCTTGACACTTGATCATGCATAGCATATCGGACTTAGGTAGTAGCCATGTCTCGAGTGGATCATATGTGATATCACTAAGGAAGGAAGTCACCTCGTTCTCGAGAGCTCTAGCTCGTGCTCGTGTCATGGGTCCTCTTGCCTCTTGATGAGACGATGGTAGGTCCATGGGGATGATCATGGGATGCTCCGCATCAAGGAGGCTCTTCGTCGCATCGAAACCCAAGAATTGATGCTTTACATGGTCAATCACCCATCTCGCTACCAACCTCACGTTTTCACCAGCGGATACATTATTCTCGGAGCATAAAGTACATAACAGTTCATCCTCACTCCATTTATGCACCCGAAAAATTATAGGTCATTCCGAGTTGTGCAAGATGGCTCGTCGGTGCGATCAACTTACCTTGAAAGTTGTATTCACGGTCTGTCCTGCGATGTTGTATCCATAAACCGGCAACAATTTTGCCACAAAAACTCCATTGGAGCTCCATTACCCGCCAATACTATCACAACCAAAAGTTTTATGTGCCAGTAACCCACTCTCGGGCTTCGACAACATTTCGGAGGCAAGATCCGGCTTGTAAAATTGAGTTCCTAATGATTTTATGCTTGAGGTATACTCTGCCACCCTCTACCACCCTTTCGTGAGCTCAGCTACAGACTGATATATGGACAATAACATATAGGACAATGCACCATCCTTCCATTACAAACTAGAAAGACTACATGTTCAATCAAGACACAAGGAGGAGGCTCTTCGTCGCATCGAAACCCAAGAATTGATGATTTACGTGGTCAATCACCCATCTCGCTACCACCCTCACGTTTTTACCAGCGGATGCATTATTCTTGGAGCACAAAGTACATAACCGTTCATCCTCACTCCATTTATGCACCCAAAAAATTATAGGTCATTCCGAGTTGTGCATGATGGCTCGTCGATCCGATCAACTGACCTTGAAAGTTGTATTCATGGTCTGTCCCGCGATGTTGTATCCATGAACCGACAATAATTTTGCCACAAAAACTCCATTGGAGCTCTATGACCCGCCAATACTATCACAACCAAAATTTTTATGCGCCCGTAACCCACTCTCGGGCTTCGACAACATTTCGGAGGCAAGATCCGGCTTGTAAAATTGAGTTCCAGACAATTTTATGCTTGAGGTATAATCTGCCACCCTCTACCACCTGATAGGGGCAAAGGTGTCCCGTCTTTCGATGAGATGGTGGCTATCGTTTAGGATGAAGTCGACTTTGACGATCCGACTACGAACGTGCGAGGACGTCGTGCCTTAGCAATCGCTAAACCAACTCCGAGAGGTTATTGACCACACCGGAGCACGATCAACCTGACCACGAAGGTCTGTTTCCTGCAGGCAAACGAAGAACAAGCAAGAAACTAAGATTGCAATCTGGATATTGCGAATATAAGAGGAAAGCTTTATTGATCAAGGTGGGGTTCTATGACGCCTTGGTCTGGTCGTTGAACACAAACGAAGTACGCGAAGTTGCAGCTATGGCGAACTTTTGAAGTAAACAAAACCAAGTCTAAACGATGCCTTAAGGGCTATATTTATAGGGAAAAGAGAGGATTTTGTCCACCCTTGGCAAGGTGGGACTAAAACACCTCCTAAGTCGTTTTCCCTACAATATGGACTCTAAAAATAGATTACATGGGCCTGGCCCAAAATAAGGTGGCGCAACACCAATAATAAGCTATGGACGAAGTTTATGAAAGTCCATCTTGTATATTCCGTCCATCTTCTTGTATGTCATCATGGTGGCTTCAAAGTCCGGAAATCTCCACTTGAACCTCCGTTCTTGTTCTCTTCACACGCACCTTCATCTCCGTGCTTGACCATGCTCCAATGTTCAACCTTCTTGTCCGTGCTAGGCCCTTCAATTGCAAGCAACACAAATGTATCTAAGTTAGGCAGCATCATATTCTCATGAACACTAGAAACATTACCAAGAAACGAAAGTACCTGATAATTTAATTGGTGTATCTGAGCTCTAGAAACTGTTCCAAGAGGTAAAACAGAACGAGATATGGGTGTAACTGTGGTAGCCATGTCCTCATCACCACCCTTCCGTGAGCTCGCCTACGGACTGATATATGGACAACAACATATAGAACAATGCACCGTCCTTCCATTACAAACTAGGAAGACTACATGTTCAGTCACGACACAAGGAGGAGACTCTTCGTCGCATCGAAACCCAAGAATTCATGGTTTACATGGTCAATCACCCATCTCGCTACCACCCTCACGTTTTCACCAGCGGATGCATTATTCTTGGAGCATAAAGTACATAACAGTTCATCCTCACTCCATTTATGCACCCTAAAAATTACAGGTCATTCCGAGTTGTGCAAGATGACTCGTTGGTGCGATCAACTTACCTTGAAAGTTGTATTCACGGTCTGTGCTGCGATGTTGTATTCATAAACCGGCAACAATTTTGCCACAAAAACTCCATTGGAGCTCCATGACCCGCCAATACTATCACAACCGAAAGTTTTATGCGCCCGTAACCCACTCTCGGGCTTCGACAACATTTCGGAGGCAAGATCCGGCTTGTAAAATTGAGTTCCAAACGATTTTATGCTTGAGGTATACTCTGCCACCCTCTAGCACCCTTTCGTGAGCTCAGCTACGGACTGATATATGGACAATAACATATAGTACAATGCACCGTCCTTCCATTACAAACTAGAAAGACTACATGTTCAGTCACGACACAAGGAGGAGGCTCTTCGTCTGATAGAGGCAAAGGTGTCCCGATGTTTCGATGAGATGGCGGCTATCGTTTCTGTGGGAGTCGACCTTGACGATCCGACTACGAACATGCGAGACGTCGCACCTTAGCAATCGCTAAACCAACTTCCGAGGGTTATTGACCACGACGGAGCACGATCAACCTGACCACGAGGGCCTGTTTCCTGCGAGCAAACAAAGAACAAGCAAGAAACTAAGATTGCAATCTGGATATTGCGAATATAAGAGGAAAGCTTTATTAATGAAGGTGGGGTTCTGTGACGCCTTGGTCTGTTCGTTGAACACAAACGAAGTACGCGAAGTTCCAGCTATGGCGAACTTTTGATCTAAACAAAACCCAAAGTCTAAACGATGCCCTAGGGGCTGTATATATGGAGGAAGAGGGGGGAATTTCGTGGCCCTTGGAGGAGGGGTCCGAAACCCACCCTAACTCTTGTTTCCCCACACATACGGACTCTAAAAATAGCCTATATTGAAGTATTTGAAATTACATGGGCCTGGCCCAAAAAGAAGGTGACGCAGCACCTAGAATAGCCTCTAGACGAAAATTATGAAGTGGCATCTTGTATATTTCGTCGAAGGCTTCATGCACTCATTATGGTGGCTTCAAAGTCCTGAAATCATCACTTGAAACTCTGTTCTTATCTCCCTTGCGCATGCCATCAACTCCATGCTTGTTCTTGCTCCAATGATCATCCTTCTCCAAGCTAGGCCCTTCATTTGTAAGCAAAACAAATGTATCCAATTTAGGCAGCATCATATTCTCATGAACATTAGAATCATTACCAAGAAACGAAAGTACCTGATAATTCAATTGGTGTGCGCGAGCTCTAGTAATTGGTCCAGTATGTATGGCAGCAGGAGCTATGGGTGTGACATTGGTATTGATGTCCTCATCATCATCGCATCGAAACCCAAGAATTGATGCTTTACATGGTCAATCACCCATCTCGCTACCACCCTCAGGTTTTTACCAGCGGATGCATTATTCTTGGAGCATAAAGTACATAACAGTTCATCCTCACTCCATTTATGCACCCGAAAAATTCCACGGGTTGTCTATATTTGAAAAGTAAAGATATGAGTACAAGAGTATGAACTAACAAGTAGACAAAGAGTTGTAAAGTAAGTTTTTCACTCCTATGGCTTTTCTACTCCATTTTCTAGGGTCACGACCTACAGTCAACACACTGCTCTGATACCATCTGTAACGACCCGAACCTGATAAGATTCGGTGTCTCTGTGCTCACCGTGCTAGTCCCTGGATCGACTCGCTAGCACACACAGTACATATGAATATCAAATAACAAGTGCATCATTTACTATAACGTATGATCCAGAATTCATAAAGTATTATAAACTAAGTAGCACATAGCTAACTTTATTCAATAATAACAGCGGAAATGTAGCCTAACAAATGATGACTCCCGTCAATGCCCACTGGCGAAAATGCTGAGTGTAGATTCGCGACCCTACTGTATCTCACTGATCATCTGAAATTCCTGCAACAGGATAAGTTGCAGCCACAAAGGGTCAATACGTTGAATGTATTGGCAAATTACACATAATGATAAAACAAACCTACATCCACAAGCAAAGTATGACAAACAAAACACTCAAGTTGGTTTCGCGTAAAACTACATTCACCTACCTCCACGACATAGGCAAGGTGCAAACAACACAGATGATAAAGACCTTCAAGATGTCTCTAGTGCGCTCAGCCCTGGCGCATTCTCTAGGGACAATAGAGCGCTCAGCCAGTGACGCATTCACGTGAGAAAAAGTCCCGAGAACTCAAGTGCACTCAGTCATGGCGCATTCTCTAGGGACAATAGAGCGCTCAGCCATTGACGCATTCACCTGAGAAAAAGTCCCGAGCCTACAGCTATAAACGCTCACCACTTCCAAACATCACGCGACACATGCCCACATCTATCATAGCAAGTTGACAACATAGGATACACATATCAGGCCAATCATATATCATACCATTAAAACGACACATGCATAGCAGAATATAGGATGAGCAAAATCAAAAGTGCAAACTTGCCTTGAACGGTGTTGAAGTACTCCAACGCTTAATTCTGATCCGCTTCACACTCCGGACAATCTATACGATAACGAAGGCACCAATAAATAAACTATACTCACATAAGCCACAATAAAACCAACATCAAAGAATTCAAATAAAAACTTAATTAATAGAACATTGCAGTAGTAATATAATATCTACATGCTAGTAGGATCACAATGCAAAAAGAATCAACTGATTTGGATAAACGGTTTGAGAGATATGGCCTCCGGAAGGTTGAATTCAAATTTGAGCAAATTCAAATTTGAACAGTGCAAAAGTTTGAAATTTTGGTTCTACAATATTCTCCCGGTCACTATGAGTACATAGGAAAAAGAATCATCTAAATTGGAGTTATAGGCTAAAAGATATACTTCAATGAACTTTTGGTATGAAATCTGCCGAGAATAAATTGTGTCAAAATAGATTTCTTCGAAGAACTGCTGCGGCTGTGGGATGTGCCACGTGGCAGCACGTGATAGGATGGAGTGTGTTCGCTGTGAGGGCTAAACGATGGACGACTTCTAAATAGTGCATAATTGTTTGAGAAAAAAGCAGCCTACATCTAATCTGCGCGGTCCATCCTAAATCGAACGGACGCAAGGAACTCACCGGAAAACAGAGCCCGGAGCCGCCGGACTTGAAAAAGAACGGTGCGGGGCAGCTCAGTGGTTACGACGGCGGCGGCTACAGAGGTCAGATGGCCTCGGGCGTGGGCGCAGGCACTTCCCCGGTGGTTCTCCGGTGAAGGAGGGGTCTCTCTGTGGCCGGCAGCGATGATGTGAGCTACTGCAGCAACAGCGGCGCCGTTCTGCTCCTGTTCGAGGTTGGTGCACTCGAACAGATGTGTCCCTGCGTGATAGATCGGGTCAGGGAGGTAGAGGAGCTAGAGGCGCAGCGGTTAGGGTCAAGAGGAGATGCTGGGAACCTTCAGGCGCGACGGAAACGACCGGCGAAGGAGCTTCTGCGGTGGAACTCCGGCGAGATTGCGAAATCAACCTAGGGCACGGGAGACTGCAATTTTGGCAAAAAAATCGAACAAGCCGGACGTGGAGAGTATATATATGGAGAAGGGCGTGCAGGAGGAGCAGCGGATCGATCAAATCGATTGAAGGATTCAGACCGGACTCGTTGTCCAGGAAGACCACGGCTGAGATGGGAGATGACAAACGGGACCCAATGTCAGCGGCACAGAGCAGGTGGAAGAAGAAGAAAAATAAAAGATAGAAGGGGAGCTGCGGGGTGGGCTTTGCTACGCCGAAATGGGCTGCCAGCTGCTGCGTGCGCGAGGGCGAAGCCCTGGCTGGCTCTCCTTTCGTTTTTTTAAACCAAAACCACAACAGTTAAAAACTAAAATAAAAACAACATAATAAAACCTAACAAAAAAATATATAAATACACAATAAAAATAACTCTACTAAAATAAATTGTAGGAACTCTAGTTCCTAATCTGATGCTAATTTTGTAAATTCATTTTATGCAAAAGGCCACTGAAACAGCAATAACACACTACAATAAAATATTTGGAGCTTATCAAAAATACCAAAACACAACAGATGAACTTTAAATAATATTCTAGACATTATGAACATTTTTTTTAAATAGGGAAGAAGTCATGTTATCTCCACTCCAATAAATTGCCTGTAGTTGCATAATGTTTTGAATATTCAGAAAATTTCAAATATGCATAGAAATCACGATGACAAAGAATGATCCTATTAACATTCCAAATCTGAAAATTTGGGATGTTACAAATCTACCCCCCTTAGAATGAGTCTCGTCCTTGAGATTCGAGTTGGCTAGCAAGGTTAAAGATGGGAACTTGACATAATCCATATTCCAAAACATCGAGGCTTACTCATTGCATATTTCCTTGACATGAATAGATATGATGCATCAATACTGAAAGAACGGCCAAAATACTTGATCTTGATTAAGAATCTTACCGAAGACTGGTGCATTATTTGGTCTTCCTACTGATGAGGACATCAATACCATTCTTACACCCACAGGCCCTACTGTTACATATACTGGACCAATTACTCGAGCTCGCGCACACCAATTAAATTACCAGGTACTTTCGTTTCTTGGTAATGATTCTAATGTTCATGAGAATATGCTGCTGCCTAAATTGGATACATTTGTTTTGCTTACAAATGAAGGGCCTAGCTTGGAGAAGGATGAACATTGGAGCAAGAACACACATGGAGTTGATGGCATGCGCAAGGGGATCAAGAACGGAGTTCCAGCTGATGATTTCAGGACTTTGAAGCCACCATAAGGAGTGCATGAAGCCTTGGACGAAATATACAAGATGCCACTTCATAATATTCGTCCATAGGCTATTCTAGGTGCTGCGTCACCTTATTATTGGGCCAGGCCCATGTAATTTCGAAATACTTAAGTATAGGCTGTTTTTAGAGTCTGTATGTGTGGGGAAACAAGAGTTAGGGTTGGTTTCGGACCCCTCCCTCAAGGGCCACGAAATTCCCTCCTCTTCCTCCATATATATAGCCCTTACGGCATCGTTTAGACTTTGGGTTTTGTTTAGATCAAAAGTTCGCCATAGCTGCAACTTCGCGTACTTCGTTTGTGTTCAACGACCAGACCAAGGCGTCACAGAACCCCACCTCGATCAATAAAGCTTTCCTCTTATATTCGCAATATCCAGATTGCAATCTTAGCTTCCTTCTTGTTCTTCATTTGCCTGCAGGAAACAGACCTTCGTGGTCAGGTTGATCGTGCTCCGGTGTGGTCAATAACCTCTCGAAGTTGGTTTAGCGATTGCTAAGGCGCGACGTCCTCGCACGTTCGTAGTCGGATCGTCAAAGTCGACTTCATCCTAAACGATGGCCACCATCTCATCGAAAGACGGGACACCTTTGCCTGTATCAAGTGGTATCAGATTTCCAGGTTGCTCGGTGAGATTTTACAGTTTTTCGTAGTTTAGATCGAGTCTGTTCTTCATACCTACTGTCCACGAAAAAGCCACAAAAATAATTTAGGGTTAGTTCATCATATCCGAACCAATCTGAGCCTTTGCATAATCTTTTTAGGGTTTTTGCTTTGTTGAGTTTGCGGTTGCATCATCGTGTCAAGTTGCTGGTCTTAGAGTCTAGTCTTTTAGAGTTTTGAGTTCTGGTCATAAGTTGTCACGCCGCCGCCGCACCATCGTCATTGTTCCTAGCATATACCACCACCACCAACATATTCCTTACCGCTGCCATATACATCCGCCTGTCCACCACCAATCCGAGTCCACATATACATCTGCCTGTCCACCACCAATCCGAGTCCGCATATACATCCGCCTGTCCATCACCAATCTGAGTCCACATATACCACCACCTGTCCATCACCAATCCGAGTTCTTTTCATATTAGGTTTGTTTTCGAGAGCCATCTATTTTCTCTTTCGTGTTTCCTTGCCTGCGTAGGTCTCGGAAAAAAAAGAGTCTGGAGACCCCCGGGCAGTTTGTAGGCCAAAATTTCGGCGATCGAAAATATTTTTTCCCTATCCTATTTTTAGGCTGTTCTGAGTCTTTTGAGACACTCGCCATCATAGTGATTTTTGGTCGCACTTTTTCGTCGTCGCTGCCCTGATTTCCGAAAAAAAATTGTCAAAAAATTTCATACACATCCTGTCAGTTTGACCGGGGAAGAGTTTTGAGACACTCACCATTATAGTGATTTTTCGCAAAAAAAAACAAAGAGGAGCGCAAAAAAAAAAGAGCGCAAAAAAAAAACAGAGCGATTTTTTTTTCCAGAGTGTGCTTTTCCGTTGTTTCCGTGCAGCGCCGTGATTTTGTTAGTGTTCTAGGCTCGCATCTCTAGCATGGTCTAGCCTAGGACCAGCATAGTACTGTCGTTGAGCGTTTATTGAACTTTGCATCTCTGAATTGAATATTGCTGACCCTTTTTGCTACCATATTGTACGCCTTCCCAGCTCCACATACATCTACATCGTGCGTTTGACTCTCCCTGGTAATCGCTCTATCCAAGCTTTGAGAGTTTTGACTACATCGGTTGCCGATCACCACCTGCTGCTGGGTAAGAACTGGTAAGAATTTGAGATTTGCTTGACGGATTTGTGACTGTCCACCACACCACCACCACCACTTCCTAGTAGTCTGTCGAATCATATTCTTGTGTGTTTCTATTACTGCTAACCATGGCAGGATCACAAGCCGACGAGACTGACTGGGAGAACATGACAAACAAAGCGCTACATGATAAGTTTCAACAAATGATGAGTGGGCAGGTGGAAGATGTGCTAAATAGATTTGAAGAGGCCATGGAGAAGATAGATGGCATTGAGAAGGCGTTCGAAACAAAGCTCGATAACAAGTTTAATGAATTGCTCGCGCGTCTACCACCACCACCACCGGCTGCACCTAACACACCTCTACAACAACAACAACGACTACCTCCACATCGCGAAACAGCTTTCCGCCGAGCGACCCGTGTCCCTCTTCAGCCTGGCCAAGCTGCTGGTGCTGCTATTGATACTTCTGTGGCTCCTGCTGCTGATGTGGGGGAGGATGATTATGTGGGAGATTACGAGGATGAGGTTGATCAACATCAGAACTACGTGCAACCACCAGCACCACAACCACCAGGCCGTCCACATGCAAATAATGGCAATGTTAGGGCTCCCCATCAGGTACGAGATCATGACCATCTCCCTAAACTAAAATTGAATATTCCACCATTTGAGGGTAGATATGTTCCTGATATATATCTTACTTGGGAGTTAGAAACTGAACAACGATTTACATGTTTACAATATCCTGAGGAGAGACGTGTTCCTGCTGTTGTTTGTGCTTTCACTAGCTTTGCATGTGTTTGGTGGTTTGAACATTGTAGATTATATCATGTTCCAGCTACTTGGGCTGCTTTGAAAACTGCTATGAGTACTCTTTGGGTTCCACCATATTATCAACGTGAATTACTTCAAAAATTGCAGCGCTTAAGACAAGGAAAAAATTCGGTAGAAGAATATTATCAGGAATTACAAACTGGCTTGATTAGATGTGGTATTGTTGAGGAGAATGAAGCTATGCTTGCACGTTTTCTGGGTGGATTAAATAGAGAGATTCAGACCATTCTAGACTATAAGGATTATAATAATATGACTCGCTTATTCCATCTTGCGTGTAAAGCTGAACATCAAGTGCAGGATCGACAGGCATTTGCGCGGACTAACTTTTTTGCAGGTCAATCTTCATCATGGACACCACGTGCATCATCTACTTCCACACGTTCTACTACACCGGCACCTCCGTCGGCTGCCACCTCCATCCGTGATACAAGAAAGCAGGCTCAACCACCACTATCTGCCAAGAGCACACCTGTTGGACCTACACAGAGCTCTTCTTCTTCCATGGCATCAACAGGGCACACAAGTGATATTATTTGTTGTCGTTGTAAAGGAAGAGGACATTTTGCGAGAGAATGCCAATCTGAGCGTGTGATGATTGCTACTGAGGATGGTGGGTATGAGTCCGCTAGTGACTATGATGAAGAGACTTTGGCTCTTATTACACATGAAGAACACGGTGGAGATGATTCTGATCATGAGACGCAATACATGGCTGCTGAAGATGCTGACAGGTATGAATGTTTAGTTGCTCAACGTGTTTTGAGTGTGTAGGTTACACAAGCTGAGCAAAATCAGAGGCATAATTTGTTCCATACAAAGGGAGTTGTGAAGGAACGTTCTATTCGCGTCAACATAGATGGAGGGAGCTGCAACAACTTGGCTAGCATGGATATGGTGGAGAAGCTTTCTCTCACCACAAGACCACATCCACATCCTTACTACATACAATGGTTCAACAACAGCGGCAAGGTTAAGGTAACACGTAATGTTCGTGTGCATTTTAGTATCTCTACATATGCTGATTATGTTGATTTTGATGTGGTACCTATGCAAGCATGTTCCTTATTACTTGGTAGACCATGGCAATTTGATAAAAATTCTATACACCATGGTAGAAACAATCAATATACTCTTGTTCATAAGGATAAAAATATTACTTTGCTTCCTATGACTCCTGATTCCATTTTGAAAGATGATATTAATAGAGCTAATAAAGCAAAACAAGAGAAAAATAAGAGTGAAAATCAGAATGTGGCAAAAGAATTTGAGCAACAAATGAAGCCTAATAATAAACCATCTAATGTTGCTTCTGAAATTAAACTGAAAAGTGCATGTTTACTTGCCACCAAATCTGATATTGATGAGCTAGATTCTAGCAAATCTGTTTGCTATGCTTTTGTGCGCAAAGAGGCATTATTTTCATTCGAGGACGTGCCTTCCTCTTTGCCCCCTGCTGTCACTAACATTTTGCAGGAGTTCGCTGACGTCTTCCCACAAGACGTGCCACCGGGATTACCACCTATTCGAGGGATTGAGCATCAAATTGACTTAATTCCCGGTGCATCGCTACCCAACCGTGCACCATACCGTACCAATCCAGAGGAGACGAAGGAGATTATGCGTCAAGTACATGAGCTGCTCGATAAAGGTTATATACGCGAATCTCTTAGTCCTTGTGCTGTTCCTATTATACTAGTGCCTAAAAAGGATGGTACGTCGCGTATGTGTGTTGATTGTAGAGGCATTAATAATATTACTATTCGTATCATTATCCTATTCCTAGGCTAGATGATATGCTTGATGAATTGAGTGGCTCTACAATATTCTCCAAAGTTGATTTGCGTAGTGGATACCATCAAATTCGTATGAAATTGGGAGATGACTGGAAAACAACATTTAAAACTAAGTTTGGTTTATATGAGTGGTTAGTCATGCCTTTTGGGTTAACTAATGCACCTAGTACTTCCATGAGATTAATGAACAAAGTTTTACGTGCTTTCATTGGACGTTTTGTGGTAGTCTATTTTGATGATATACTGATTTATAGCAAATCTTTGGAAGAACATTTGGAACATTTACGTGCTATTTTTAATGCTCTACGTGATGCACGTTTGTTTGGTAACCTTAGGAAGTGCACCTTTTGCACCGACCGAGTATCTTTTCTTGGCTATGTTGTTACCCCACAGGGAATTGAAGTTGATAAAGCCAAGATTGAAGCTATTGAGAGTTGGGAGCAGCCCAAAACGGTCACACAAGTGAGGAGTTTTCTTGGACTCGCAGGTTTCTACAGGCGTTTTGTGAGAGATTTTAGCACCATTGCTGCACATCTCAACGAGCTTACAAAGAAGGATGTGCCTTTTGTTTGGGGTACCGCATAGGAAGAAGCCTTCACAGTATTGAAAGATAAGTTGACACATGCTCCTTTACTCCAACTTCCTGATTTTAATAAGACTTTTGAGCTTGAATGTGATGCTAGTGGAATTGGATTAGGAAGTGTGTTATTACAAGATGGCAAACCTGTTGCATACTTTTCTGAAAAATTGAGTGGGCCTAGTCTGAACTATTCTACTTATGATAAAGAATTATATGCTCTTGTTCGGACTTTAGAGACATGGCAACATTATTTATGGCCCAAAGAATTTGTTATACATTCTGATCATGAATCTTTGAAACATATTAAAAGTCAAGCTAAACTGAATCGTAGACATGCTAAATGGGTTGAATTCATTGAGACTTTCCCTTATGTCATTAAACACAAGAAGGGTAAAGAAAATGTTATTGCTGATGCATTGTCTTGTCGTTATACTATGCTTTCACAACTTGATTTTAAAATATTTGGTTTGGAGACCATCAAAGATCAATATGTGCATGATGCTGAATTTAAAGATGTATTGCAGAATTGTAAAGAAGGTAGAACATGGAACAAGTTCGTCGTTAACGATGGATTTGTGTTTCGTGCTAACAAGCTATGCATTCCAGCTAGCTCCATTCGTCTTTTGTTGTTGCAGGAGGCGCATGAAGGACGACTAATGGGACACTTTGGCGTGAAGAAGACGGAGGATATACTTGCTACACATTTCTTTTGGCCAAAGATGAGACGGGATGTTGAGCGTTTTGTTGCTCGCTGCACTACATGTCAAAAAGCTAAGTCACGACTCAATCCTCATGGTTTATATATGCCTTTTCCTGTGCCTAGTATTCCTTGGGAGGATATATCTATGGACTTTGTTTTAGGTTTACCTCAAACAAAGAAGGGAAGGGATAGCATATTTGTTGTCGTGGATAGATTCTCGAAAATGGCACACTTTATACCATGTCATAAAAGCGATGATGCTGTTAATGTTGCTGATTTGTTCTTTCGTGAAATTATTCGCTTGCATGGTGTGCCAAATACTATTGTTTCAGATCGTGATACTAAATTTCTTAGCCACTTTTGGAGATGTTTATGGGCTAAGTTGGGGACTGAACTGCTTTTTAGTACTAGTTGTCACCCCCAAACTAATGGACAAACTGAAGTAGTCAATAGAACATTGTCTACTATGCTTAGGGCTGTTTTGAAGAATAATAAGAAAATGTGGGAAGAATGCTTGCCTCATATTGAATTTGCTTATAATCGTTCATTGCATTCTACTACTAAGATGTGCCCTTTTGAAATTGTGTATGGTTTCCTACCTCGTGCACCTATTGATTTGTTGCCTCTTCCATCTTCGGAGAAGGTTCATTTTGATGCTAAAGAACGTTCTGAATTGATTTTAAACATGCATGAGTTAACTAAGGAAAACATTGAGCGTATGAATGCTAAATATAAACTTGCTGGAGATAAGGGTAGAAAATATGTTGTGTTTGCACCTGGAGATCTTGTTTGGTTACATTTGCGTAAAGATAGATTTCCTAATTTGCGCAAATCAAAGCTAATGCCATGTGCTGATGGTCCTTTTAAGGTGTTAGAGAAAATAAATGATAATGCATATAAACTTGAGCTACCTGCAGATTTTGGGGTTAGTCCCACTTTTAACATTGCAGATTTGAAGCCTTATTTGGGTGAGGAAGATGAGCTTCCATCGAGGACGACTTCATTTCAAGAAGGGGAGGATGATGAGGACATCAATACCATTGTTACACCCACAGCCCCTACTGTTACATATACTGGACCAATTACTAGAGCTCGCGCACGCCAAATAAATTACCAGGTACTTTCATTTCTTGGTAATGCTTCTAATGTTCCTGGAAGTAACAATCTAGGGAAATTGCTAAACCAACTCCGAGAGGTTATTGACCACGCCGGAGCACAATCAACCTGACCACGAAGGTCTGTTTCTTGCAGGCAAACGAAGAACAAGCAAGAAACTAAGATTGCAATCTGGGTATTGCGAATATAAGAGGAAAGCTTTATTGATCAAGGTGGGGTTCTGTGACGACTTGGTCTGGTCGTTGAACACAAACGAAGTACGCGAAGTTGCAGCTATGGCGAACTTTTAATCTAAACAAAACCCAAAGTCTAAACGACGCCCTAAGGGCTGTATATATGGAGGAAGAGGAGGGAATTTCGTGGCCCTTGAGGGTGGGGTCCGAAACCAACCCTATCTCTTGTTTCCCCACACATACGGACTCTAAAACAGCCTATACTTAAGTATTTCGAAATTACATGGGCCTGGCCCGATAATAAGGTGACGCAACACCTAAAATAGCCTATGGACGAATATTATAAAGTGGCATCTTGTATATTTCGTCCAAGGCTTCATGCACTCCTTATGGTGGCTTCAAAGTCCTGAAATCATCACTTGTAACTCCGTTCTTGATCCCCTTGCACATGCCATCAACTCCATGCGTGTTCTTGCTCCAATGTTCATCCTTCTCCAAGCTAGGCCGTTCATTTGTAAGCAAAACAAATGTATCCAATTTAGGCAACATCATATTCTCATGAACATTAGAAGCATTACCAAGAAACGAAAGTACCTGGTAATTTATTTGGCGTGCGCGAGCTCTAGTAATTGGTCCAGTATATGTAACAGTAGGGGCTGTGGGTGTAACAATGGTATTGATGTCCTCATCAGGAAGATGCCAAGAAGTCCCTCGGCCGCAGGAAAATGCTCCTGTGCTCCCAGCACGACCACGTCAAGACCGCGTACCACCTGCGGCGGCGGCGCGTGGATACCAGGATCAGGCCCCGCCTCCGCGACGGGCTGAGATGACCACAGCAGGTTGTCATGCCTTCACTCCCGAGCTGCGCAGCGTCGTCTAGCCCGGCAAGTTCAAGCCCGACCTGCCTCTGCGCTATGAAGGCACCCCCGACCCTGCTGAGTTCCTGTAGCTCGACGAGCTGAGCATCGAGGCGGCCAATAGCGACGAGGAGGTCATGGTGAACTGGTTTCCATGGCCCTCAAGGATGGCGCTCTCGTGGCTCCTGAACCTGCCCATGGGATCGATCTCCTCCTGGGAAGAGATGCGTGAGCGTTTTGTCGCCAACTTCCAAGGCACTCGCGACCGCCCGCTTACCACCGTTGACCTGCGGTGCATCAAGCCGTAGCCAGGGGAGACCCTGCAGAAGTACATCCAGCGATTCAACAGCGTCCGCCTCAATATCCCCAAGGTGACGGATGAGGCCATCATCTCCGCGTTCTCCGATGGCGTCCATGACGTCAAGATGAAGGAGGAGCTCGCCATCCACGAGGACCTATGCACGGCCCTGGAGATGTTCAACATGGCAACCAAGTGCGCAAGGGCAAAGGAAGGGCGCCTTTCTCTCCTCGAGCTCCCGGCTGTCGACTAGGAGGACAAGAAGGCCAAGATCAAGGATGTGAAGCGCAAGGGGGCTGTCATGCTCACGGCGGAACTGGAGATGAAGTGTGGCCGTGAGCACCCTGAGTCGTCCAAGGCCAACCGCCCGTTCTGTGCTTTCCACAATGTTCACAACCACAATACCAATGACTGTCAGGAGCTCAGGGCCATCCGCGATGGGCGCTCCGGTCGACGCCCCGAGCGCAGCGACCGAGGCTACGACCGAGGAAGAGGACGAAGTGGAGGACGCTGGGACGACCGTTGCCCCCGCCAGGAGTGGCGCCACCGACCTCGTGAGGACTGCTGGCAGGACCAGCCTCGTGAGGGCGGCTGGAGAGGCCAGCCTCATGAGGACCGCCCCCAGGGCAACGCTGGCCTCCCTCCGCTATCGCCTCCACCAAGAAGGAATGACGACCATCATCAGGACGAGGGGGATGGGGGCTTCCAGGAGTCGCGCGCCATCGCCTGCATCTTGGGTGGCGCTCAGGCCCCAGCCTCTCAGCGTATCTTCAAGCAGTTTGCTCACGAGGTGAACGTGGCCCTTCCTAGGATCGAGGCCACGCGCCCGCTTAGGTGGTCCAAGTGTGCCATCACCTTCAGCTCATCAGACCAGCTCAAGTGCGCGGCAACTGCCGGCGCCCTCCCGACGCTCTGCTCACCCATCATCAACAATGTCCAAGTCACCAAGACCCTCATCGACGGCGGCGTAGGGCTCAATGTCCTGTCTGTCGAGACGTTCGACCGCCTCCAAGTGCCAAATGATCAGCTACAGCCAACCAAGCCCTTCTCCGGAGTGACCGACGGCTCCACCACCCCGATAGGGCAGGTCCACCTCCCTGTCACATTCGGCCAGCATGACAACTACCACACCGAGCTCATCGAATTCGACGTCACCCACATCCGCCTGCCGTACAACGCCATCCTTGGGTATCCATCCTTGGCCAATTTTATGGCAGTGACCCATCATGGCTACAACGTCCTCAAGATGCCAGGGAGCGACGTCATCATCACGGTTGCCTGTGAGGAAAGGGATGTGGTGTGCTCCCTCGAGCGCGCTTACCAAGGTGCAACGGCCGAAGACCCAGACAATGAAGGCACCCTGTACCCTCCTGAGGCCATCCCCAAGAAGAAGAAGAAGCTACTCCACCAAGGGCCTTAGGAGAGTGGCGTTTCCAACGGCACCACCTCGAGACTTGCGCCCACGGACGGGGTGCCTCCCTCCCTAGCATAGGAAGCGCGCCCGGCGCCCTCCTCAGGCTGGGCTCGGGGGCACTCTTCTGGAGGGCCTTAGATCTAGCCAACGTCACGAGGGAGGCGCTCGGGCACCGTGTGGAGGCGTGCTTCGCTGCATGTTTCAGGAGCTTCAAGATGCAAGGACCATACAAGGCGACCGCCGCCCACCACCCGGTGCAGCTCCTCGTCCTGGTGAGGACGGCGGGCTGCGCGTCTACGTCGACATTTCAGGGCTCAACAGGGCCGCATCTCAGGAACGTTTCTAGCCTTCGCGCATTGGACAGTGCGAGAGTCCACCCCACACCTATGTCTGCATGCCATTCGGCTTGCCGAACGTGGCTGTCACCTTCCAGCGCCACTTGCAGAGCATTCATACGGCCCAGGAGGCCAGGCATCACGCTGCCCTGGCGGAGATGGCAACAGTTCTTTAGGGGCCACCTGGGCCTACGAAGCCTCCTGAGGCTGAGGACCTTGGCGGCTCGTGAGGAGCAATTTCCCCAGCACGCATCTTCAGCTACTCCAACACCACTCCAGCTACGGTATCAGGTGACTCTTTCCAGTTCATTCAGTTGGGGGCGCCCCTAGGGCGGCATTATCTCCAAGTCGCATGGGTCTGTCCCTGCGACGTGTATCCTTTTGCATCTTTAGCTTACTCTGTTGGGGGCGCCCCTCGGGCTGCATTATCCCCAGGCCGCTCGGGTCCATCCCAGTGGCATGTATCGCTCTTGCATCTATCTGAACTAGCTTGCCAACTTGCATGATTTACCTTATGATTGTTACCTGCCAGTCCGGTACGTCGATACCATTAACGTCGTGCGCCCTTGCAAGCCCACCCACGACCGCCCTCGCCACCGCGGGAGCCGTGAGCTGGTTGTCTTTCTTTAGGATTCTTTGCATGAGAAGGCTAGGCATGGCGTCTGTGTTCGGGTCCGTCCCTGCAGCATCGATAAACCCAACGACCGAGATCTGTCTGGCGGGCCGGCCCCATTCACTTCACCTCCTTGGGTCGTTGGTGTTTTGCCTCCTCATGTAATCACCTCAGGAGATTCATCTGGTGCAGGTTGCCTAACCATCTCGCAGGATGGCTACAGCTATCAAGAATGAAGACCACGCGCAACCCTCCTTGAGATAGGGCCTTGTGAGTCTCGCGCTGGCTCACGAGTGCCCAGACACACCTCGTCTAGCCCTGCCGTGCAAGCCACGTGTCAGGGCGGGGCTGTACACGCCCCGGGGGCTCCACTCAGAGGGAGCCCTCACCCACGCATCAGTCGAAGCACCATGCTCCGCGCTGGCAGTCGACAAGGTCGAGGAGCGGCTATGCCCTTGCAAGTGCGGAACCGCTATGCTCCGCGCTGGTGATAAATAACTAAGGGTGGCCCCATGGCCGCATTAACCTCAGGGAGCCACCCGGCTCAGTGTCCAGCCTCGCCACAACGCTTTCCCTTCGAGAGAGTCATGCGAGGGGGCCGGGCACGGGGGCTACGCTCAGGTCACGCCTAGCGTACGCCACCCTGCCAGGTCCCTCAGACCTGGTCGTCGCGCACCCCTCCCGAGCATGACCTCGGCGAGGACAGGTGATGCGGAGCATCCTATGGACATCACCATGTCAAGAGTCCGTTCGACGAGTGACACGTGCGACATCTACTTCACATACACAAAGGTGAATCATCTCCTTTACACGTGCTCACTTGACCCCTTCGAGGATGGTATACTACTTGACACTCCACTCGTGTGCATGCACAGGTATTGTCGAAACACTACGGACGACGAGGAGGAGTGTAAGCGCCAGGGAACAACTACACCATCCGCAAGAGAAGCATGGAAGAGAAGGAGGAAGAAGACCAGGACGAGCGGTACTACCGCCCACACCAAGCGGTACTACCGCTAGAGGCCTCCAAGCAGCACTACCGCTTGCAAGCGGTACTACCGCCCTCCCAAGCGGTACTACCGCTCTGCCTGTGCGCAGCCACGGGCCTTTGGCCTTGTATCACTCTCCCACTTACCCCTTCGTGGCTAAGACTATAAATAGACCACCTCCACCTCCTTTCTAGGGTAAGCAAAGTAGTAGCTCATTAGAGATAGAGCTTTGCTCATCCATATCAGATCTACTCCACGAGAGAGAGACCGCGGCCCCTCTACGGAGAAGATCCACCTTGGATTCAAGACCTCCATGTGAGCATGTGAGAAGATCCTCTGGGATATCAAGACCTCAACTCCTCCAAGGATTGGGATGAACGCTACCTTGTATATTTCCCTTTGTCGATCATGTACCTTGTGGATCTTGTGTGTTTGATTGTCTAGTGGATGTGTGATTGGACTTGTTCTTAAGTGTTTCCCCTTGTTGATGAGGACATGACTACCTTGGATACGACCAAAAATATTGCATACATGCATATTTGTCAGGTGATTTCTAGTGTCAACTATTCAATAATCTATTTATATTATCCAGAACAAAAATACTTCACACACTTTTGTGTTTTGTCTAATTGCAGGTGTATGGGACATTTTTACAATCCACATATGAAGATAAGGGAAAAAGAGAAGTTTAGGTGCTGTTCAAAAAGTCCCTTCACGTCACTTTTGGGCCAAGAGAAGATAGAGTCCAAGTCTCTCACGTTCTGGATTCAGATTCGGACTGCACAGACATACCTGACTCAAAACGGCAAGAACTTTTTCATACGGACTCCGAATTGGGTGATTCCTTTTTTGTTGGAAAGTATATTTCGTCCTCTTTCCACTCCATTTGGATTCACCTTTAAATTCGTCCAGAGCATTGAGATATGGACGAAACAATCTGACGCTGCAGCAGAATCTGAGTCAAACAACAAGTCCAAAGGTGTTGCATCACCTCCACTTGGGCCCATGAGCCTTGTACGACCTACGGTTGGTGTTAGGCTGCCTTGGGACGTCCTCCCACCTCCTTGGCCACCACCCCTTGCTCCTATATAAGTAGATCCACCTAGTAGCTTTTTCCTTGGGATTTGTTTAGTTAAAAGTTAGCCATTGCAACTTCGTGTACTTCGTTTGTGTCGAACGACCAGACCAAGACCGTTTCCGGATCCCCACCATTATCAATACTTCATATATATTCGCAATATTCAGATTGCTTTATCATATTCTTGCTTGTTCTTCGATTGCATGCAGGAATAGACCTTTGTGGTCAGGTCGATCGTGCTCCGGCGTGGTTAATAACCCTCGGAAGTTGGTTTAGCGATTGCTAAGGCGCAACGTCGTGCATGTTTGTAGTCGGATCATCAAAGTCGTCTCCACCAAATCGATAGTTATCATCTCATTGAAAGATCGGGACGCCCTCGCCTCTATCAAGTGGTATCAGTTTTCAGGTTGCTCGGTGAGAATTTCCAGTTTCCCCTAGATTAGATTTATTTTCTTACCTATTGTCCAAGAAAAAGCCACAAAAAAGTTAGATCTATTCATCCTTTTGTCCAAGCCAGTCTGAGCCTTTGCAATTTTCTTTTCATTGTTTGCATTATTGAATTATCGGTTGCATCGTCGTGTCGAGTTGCTGGTCTTAGTGTCTAGTTCGTTTAGAGTTTTGAGTTTTGTTCACATTAGTCACGTCGCCGCTGCATCGTTAACCCTTCCGCTGTTCACCACACCATCCATCAATTTTCACCTCGTGCTACCCATAGTTCATTGTCACAATCATAGTTGAGGTCGTTCACATCTTCGCTTGATCCAATCTGCATCTTATCTAGTTTGTCTTGGAAAGAGGGAGAGAAAAAAAAGACAGAGAACAAAAAAGAAAAAAAAATCAGAGAAAAAGAAAGTCAGAGAAAAAAAAGAGAGAAAGGAAAAGAAAAAAAAGTGTGAGGAAAAAAAGAAGAAAAAAAAACAAAATTCAGATCTATCTAGACTCAATCTCGTAGTTGAATTTGGATTGGATTCTGTTTTGTGCACTGTTCAGTCAAACAGGCATAACTTCCTCATATGAAGTCTATTTTGGCTCCACGGGTACTCAAATTAAAGCTAGCGACGAGCCACATCTAAATAGTTGCAGAAGAAAGTTCAATTCTTGACACCTCAAAATCGGCTTCTGAATAGGTCTTTTTGCCCTCCGAAGTTCGCGGACACAGCTTATTCTAGTTTTTCAGGCCAGTTTTTCAGGCCAGTTTTAGAATTCTTTGACTCCTCATATCAATTCGGAATTGAGTTATTCTTTTTGCATTGGAAATCTTGAGTTAGTAGCATTCTTTGAAAAAAGTTATCAGAAAATTGACTCAAACTTTTCAAGAGGAAAGTTGGAGAGAGGGTTGTTGTTTATCCTGCTTGGCATTTGTTTTTCATCATTATCTTTACTGCCGTTGTGATCTTCACTTATATCTTGTTGTCTAGAGCTACTTACTATACTTCATTGGTGCTAGTTGTGCTACGCCGTGACCTCATTAGTGTTCTAGGATCGCGTCTCTAGTCCGGTCTAGCCTAGGACCAGCACAGTACTGTCGTTGAGCGTTTATTCAACATTGCATCTCTGAATTGATTATTGCTGATCTTTTGCTACCATATATTTGGCCTTCCAAGCTCCACATATTTCTACACCGTGTATATATACGCTCACCTGGCAATCGCTTTACTCAATCTTTGGAGTTATTTGACACCGCTGGTTGCCGGTCACCACTTGCTGCATGGTAAGAACTTGTAAGACTTTGATATTTGCTATACTGTGAGCGTTTTACCACCACATCCTAGTAGTTCATAGGAACATTATTCTCGGATTTTGTTTCTTGTTTTTCTACTAAATATGGCAGGTTCCAGAGTCAGTTGGTCTTCATCAATCGTGGGAGACGTGCCACCAGCTCCGAAAATACAACCACCGTCACAAGAGGTGCAAAGGCATAAGAATACGCACAATCAGGTTTTTGTTTCCATGCCACCTTTTAATGGTCGTTTTAAGCCTGATTTATATATTGAATGGGAGTTCGAAATAAATGTTATATTTGCTTCCCATGATTTTTCGGAACGTAAAAAAGTTAAGATTGCGGTTGGTTCTCTCACTAGTTTTACTACTGTTTGGTGGAGTGAACATTGTCGGTTATACCCTGATTATGTACCTACTACTTGGGATGATTTAAAACTTGTCATGAGAGATAGATTCGTCGATGTTTATTATACCCGTGGCATGATTAAAAAACTACAACATTTAAAACAAGGTAGTGACACTGTAAGAAAATATTATGATGATTTACAAACTACCTTGTTGCATTCCTTTTTAGAGGAAAGTGAAGAAGATTTTATGGATAGATTTTGGGGATGATTAAAACGTGATATTCAGGAGATACTAATTCATGAAGAATGTTATCCTATGGACCATTTGTTTCATCTTGCTTGCAAAGCTGAACAGGAAATAAAGAGGCGTGATGCCCACAAGACAAACAAGCATAAGGTGCACATCCAAGGAGTTGAGATGGTCCTTCCTTCTACCACTGTGCCTAATATGACAACAACATCCGTTGTTGCGAGCACTACATCAGCTCCATATTATGACCCGTCACTGCCGAGAGTTCCAACATCGTCTGAGTTGATAACACGAGGTAATGACAAAGGTACTGATCTTCTAACTTCGCATGCGAATGATGAATGCCTTGTCGATTTAAATACACCATGTGATGCTCTAGCCACTACATTGATCACACCACCTATTTTAGATGATTATGCTGATGATTTGACTTTGCCATGTGATCAAACAACTGCAATATCAAGAATTTTGAGTGCACCCATTGAATTAACCGTTGATGTGAAAGAACCATGTGAATCAGACACTAAAACAAATTTGGATCAACTACGTTTGAAAATAATTGTGCCAATGTTTAATCATTTTGATATGACCTCTAATCTTGGTGATGATTCTGTGTCAAATGACTTATTGCATGTTGGCTTATTTAAGCATGTTGTAGCATGTAAATTTTATGCAAGTAAGGTTTATTCACCAATATTGGGATGGTTTAATGATGAATATTGTCAATCTTTTCATATGAATAAGAGCCTCACTTATATGTGCAAACTGAGTTGCAATACTTTCATACCTTCTACTTCTTGTGATAATATTTTGGCTTTATATTTTATTCACTATGAAAGTTACTCATGTATACATGTGTCATATGTGCAAATTCCACGGGAAGTAAAAATTCATGACATATACATATACAACATGTACACCTTGTCTCTTTTGTTAGCCACATTTCATATAAAGCAACGCCGAGGACGAATTTATTTTCAAGAAGGGGAGGATGATGAGGACATGACTACCTTGGATACGACCAAAAATATTGCATACATGCATATTTGTCAGGTGATTTCTAGTGACAACTATTCAATAATCTATTTATATTATCCAGAACAAAAATACTTCACACACTTTTGTGTTTTGTCTAATTGCAGGTGTATGGGACATTTGTACAATCCACATATGAAGATAAGGGAAAAAGAGAAGTTTAGGTGCTGTTTAAAAAGTCCCTTCACGTCACTTTTGGGCCAAGAGAAGATAGAGTCCAAGTCTCTCACGTTCTGGATTCAGATTCGGACTGCACAGACATACCTGACTCAAAACGGCAAGAACTTTTTCATACGGACTCCAAATTGGGTGATTCTTTTTTTGTTGGAAAGTAGATTTCGTCCTCTTTCCACTCCATTTGGATTCACCTTTAAATTCGCCCAGAGCATTGAGATATGGACAAAACAATCTGATGCGGCAGTAGAATCCGAGTCAAACTACAAGTCCAAAGGTGTTGCATCACCTCCACTTGGGTCCATGAGCCTTGTACGACCTAGGGTTGGTGTTAGGCTGCCTTGAGACGTCCTCCCACCTCCTTGGCCGCCACCCCTTGCTCCTATATAAGTAGATCCACCTAGTAGCTTTTTCCTTGGGATTTGTTTAGTTAAAAGTTAGCCATTGCAACTTCATGTACTTCGTTTGTGTCCAACGACCAGACCAAGACCGTTTCCGGATCCCCACCATTATCAATACTTCATATATATTCGCAATATTCAGATTGCTTTATCATATTCTTGCTTGTTCTTCGATTGCGTGCAGGAATAGACCTTCGTGGTCAGGTTGATCATGCTCCGGCGTGGTCAATAACCCTCGAAAGTTGGTTTAGCGATTGCTAAGGCGCAGTGTCGTGCACGTTTGTAGTCGGATCATCAAAGTCGTCTCCACCAAATCGATAGTTATCATCTCATTGAAAGATCGGGACACCCTCGCCTCTATCACTTGTGTTTTCTCTCCGTTCTTCCCCGTGTTCGTCGTGTTCTTCGAGGGATCTCGCTCCTTTCGTGAAAGATCGGCCATCTAGGGTTCCACCCTACATCATCTTGGATCAGAGCTTAGGTTTATCACGAATTTGGAGCCTCCCCGTTGTGTTTACTATCCTAATTTTGTTGTGTTTTTCCCCAATTTTGAAAATCCCCACCAAAAATAGCCCCAATTTTTTTTGTGATTTGTTGGTGTGATGAAGTTTTGTTGGATTTGATCCATGGATTTGCTTGGTTTCGAGTGGATCTAGCATCTCCCCAAGTTTCCCCACTTTCCATCCATGAAATCTCTCCAATTTTGACCCCGGAATCACCCATTTCCGCCCCAAAATCGCGTCCCGATTCGATCTGCGAAGAATCCCGACACGAGCGGTACTACCGCCCATCCGAGCGGTACTACCGCTTAGTACCACAAGCGGTACTACCGCCCTGCGAACAGTACTACCGCCAGGCCCTGTTTCAGCCGAAACAGTCGAAAAATCCCGACACGAGCGGTACTACCGCCCATCCGAGCGGTACTACCGCCCATGCCAGTTTCAGCATTCCGAGTTTCACCGTTTTGCCCATAACTTCCACATCCGGAGTCCGATTTTCGCGTTCTTTAGCTCGTTGAGTAGATATTGACATCCTCTATCCCTATAGATAGGTTTCACAAACACTTGACTCCATCAAATTTTTGGAACTTTGGCATCTTTGCCTAGGGCTTCCACCACATCCTCCGCATAACCACCACCGACTTCCGCAACCTAACCAATTTTGTTCCCCATCACATCTGAGGTTGTTTGAGTTGTGATTTGAGTCTCCTAAGGTGTTTAGGCTACTTAGGGACGGTTGCTTCTTCATCAACCACCACCATAACTTCCGCATGGACTTACCCAACACACACTTCCGCCATCCCAACCTAACCCAATTTTGTTTGTGTTGTGAGTTGTGTCTCCTAAGGTGTTTCGGCTATTTAGGGACCGTGCTTCCAACTCCGACACCGTGTATAGTTCACCGCTTTACCCTGGACTTCCACATTGCGTACTCCGAACCCCATCATTGCATTTCCGCAATCCCATTGAGCTTCCGCAAAACCACCACCGCTTTCCACTACCACCATTTGACTTTTGTCCTTGAGATTTTGAGTTGTGGTTTTTCCGTTTCCTAAGGTGTTTCGGCTACTTAGGGACGAGTCTCCATCATCTTGATATCTACATCAAGAACACCGCCACTCATCATCGCCAAGGACGGTAACCTCGACGACACCATTGTATATTCCCTTGCCATTACATTGATAACCCCTAGCCCATTTTGCATCACTTTCCTATCGAGACTAGCCATTTGAGTATTGCCGGCAACGTTACTTGTGCACATTAGTAATCCGTACCTTCCATTGGATATATACCATATCATATTGGTATCATCATATCATCTCTTGTGCCAAAAGTTTGTTCCCGCATATACACAATTGCTATCTTGGTTTGTGCATTTCGCAAAGTGGCCATACAAAAAAACAATAAGCTTTTAAGCAAAAGAGAAAGAGCAAAGAGCTTGTAAGCAAGTGCCATAGCATCATACCACATTGCATATAAGATTGTCATATCCGATCATGTTGGATCATCTTGAGAGAAACACCGGGAACCATACATATATAGCATACTTGGGATAGAAGTTTATCCATTTTGCATATCATAGGTTGTGCACAAGTGTCGTATACGCCTATAGAGCAGTCGTGCTAGCGTCTCTCTTGAGTTGTGCAACACGAGCGTTTTCCGTGGACTCCACATTTTGTGCTCATTCCTTGGTTGCACGACCCCATCTATCTATCCGTGTGTGTGTTTCCGTGTGCCATTCTTTGCTATTGGTCTACTTGTTTCACTTGCGAATTTGTGAATCTCTTTCAACATTATTGACTCTTGCTAACATTTTGCATTAAATTTTTGTGGCACTATCCTCACCGAGCTACACCATAAGCTTTAGTTTGTAGGTGTGAGTGAACAAGTCCGGTACCAATTCCACTATTCTTTCATCTCACATTGAGTGAAACGAGATATATCCTCAACTTTGGGAAAAGGTAACTTGGTATTGTTTATCTCATTTCCTACTCACCTCTACTCGAGTCTTGTGATGGATAGGCAAGACATTTCACCCTCGGTCTACAACAACAACGACGAGTTCGATGCCACGAACAATTCCAACGACGCCAAGATGCAAGCTCAAATGGAGGAGATCAAAGCCCTCATCAAGTCATACAAGCGATCTTCCTCATCTTCAAGAAGACGCTCAAGAGCACATGCTTCCGAGCTACCATCTCCGGCAAGATCACATCAGCATCGACATCATCACCACCAAGAACGTGAAGGTCAAGAGCTCAACACCAAAAACCGCTCAATGACTTCACCATCTCCCTTGGCATCTTTGCCAAGCGACTTCAAGGCATCTTCGCCTTCGCATATACGGCATCTTCGCCAACAAGCACCTCAAGACTACGCTCAAGAGAAGCTCCCCAAGCTCAAGTCCGCGACCTCCACGAGCTACTATGACCTCGACACCGACCATGAGATTCCTTTCTATGGGACTCTAGAACTCGAGGAGTATCTCGAGTGGGAGCGTTTGATGGACGACTACCTCAAGCTACATCAAGTTCCTCCCGAAGATCAAATGAAGTGCACCACAAGAAACTTCCACGACTACGCCTCGACATGGTGGCTTCACACACCTTCGGAGACCTACAACATGAGTTGGCCCAAGACGAAGAGAGCGTAGCCGCGAGAGTTTGTGCCTCCGACCTACACGGAACAACTTCTGCGCCAATTGGAGAACACCACCCAAGGATCCAAGTCCATCGACGAGTACTTCAAGGAGATGAAGAAAGCCTTGCGATGAGCCGGCGTGGACGACCCCATGTCAATGAAGTTCCACTTCATGATGGGATTGAACAACGACATCTCCAAGACTATCTTCCTCGAGAACTACAAGTCCCTCGACGACAACTACATTGGTGCTCTCAAGGCGGAAAAAGAACTCATGAAGGCCAAGGTTTCTCCACCCCAAGCACACTTCTCGAAGACCAAACTCCAAGACGATGAGCATGAGGCTAGTACCACCAAGATGTCCAAGCCCGATGAGCTCCAAGACGATGCTCCCAAGTTTGACTTCATCGCCATCCCTCTTTGTGGCATTGATGATGCGGAGTCCTCCACGACTCTTTTTCAAGATGGTGCGGCGACGAGTACGACTACGGAGACCTTCAAGGACCAATCTTTGGAGGCGAGCGACTTGGTGACGAGCAAGGATGATGCTTCCATCTTAGGAGGCGAGAGCGATGATGTGACATCTTCGGCCTTCGTCCATGGTGACAACGACGAGATGGTTGAGCATGGGATTTTCCCTTCGACCACGGTGACGTATGATGACTTGAGTGACTTGTGCCACCATATTGAGAGTGAGAGTGACTTCACCACTAGCCACATATGTGATGTGTTGCCCCAATTTCCATGTGAGGAGAGCCACAACCCACACCACTTGAGTGAGATGAGTGACTCCACCATATGTGACTTTGAGTGCACCTACCTTGAGGGAGTGAGTGAACCACCACATAGAGAGAGTGAGGCCACTTCGATTTCTAACGACTTAACCTCTACCTCTATTGTGTCTTCTCATTTGGTGCTAGGTCCTATACATGATGACGCGCCGATTCGCGATGACTACGTCCTTCCTTTGGACATGACGATGGCCATGGTGGAATATGATGCACCCCTCACATGGTTCCATCCAGATGAAGATGACCACCATTTGGTCTTTCCCACCTCGCCTACACCACTCGAGTGGAATGAACAAGGTAACATAGGTGAAGGTGATGCTCTAGTCCCACTAGTGGACATTGTTGACATTGATTGCTTGCATGATGTTAATCCCCCTATTGAGATGCTTCATGCTAGTATGGTTTCCCCATGCGATGATTTACCCATTTATGATGAGTATGATGATTGCCATGTGGAGTCAATTAGTTGTTATGCCATGTTACATAGGATTTCTTGTGACAATTCTTTGGGTCACATCATGTTTGACAATCCGCTTTACTTGTCACATGCTATGCATGAGATCAATCATATGTCATATTTGCAATCTCTTCATAGTGACTATGCATATGCCATTAAAATTAACCCAATTTGCACATATGGCATAGATGACAAGCCCATGGTTATTGGCATTTGTCTCTCTTGTGATGATATTGATATGCTCCCTTTGCATCATTTATCTCATATGCCATGCCATGACTACCTAGCTTCAGATATGCATTGTTTCGGATGTTGTCCATTTTCTCCATATGATGTTTCCAATATTGCTCATGAGGAGACCCCCATAGTTTCCTCATACATGTTAGGAGATTTTGATTCATCCTATCCATTGCATGATCCCAATACTTGTGTGCACAATATGCTTCCCATGCATAAACATGCTATTGATGTGCCATATACTTCTATGCTAAATTTGCATCCCCATCGTGTCATACACAATAACTATTCTTTCATGATGGATGACATGTTCTTATACCATGCATCAAATATCTTTGAGCGATGCTTATCTTGTGCTAACACTCACTTGCACATACACATCATGATGGATGATGTGTACATTTACCACGCGCACAATTTCTTTGGTTTGTGTCTCTTTTGTGTAGGTACCCATGAATACTTGTCAACCTCGCAATCCCACGTGTTGACAAAACGAGCTCTAGAGAGCAAAGATGACTTGGGATCCCATGGATTGTCTTTCCCACCGCTAAATTCACGCAAACACTTCGCACATTTCTTTTACATGGCCCTCACATGGTTATTGGTTGTTGTCCAATATATATCCTTTGTCCATCTTGCCATGTTCACTTTGCATGATATGCCCATTCCTATGCCTTTTGCATGCATTTGTGACCCATGCTTTGCATTACACATGATGATTGATTCTAGCACTTGTATGTGTATTTGCAAGCGTGGTGGAGATATTGTTTGTTATTTCCATGATTGCTTTGTGCCCCATGCCTATGATGATACTATGATCTTGAATTGTGTTCGTGCTTGCGATATGTCATGTACATTGCCTATGCCTATTCTTTGCTCACATGACATGATTGCCATGATTTCCTCTAGTGTGTTGCATCTTCGCTCCACTAGTTTTCACGACTTTATTACTATGATTGCTTGCCTTGTTGCATCACCGATGATTCATACTTGCTCACTTCATGCGGTTGATGACAACCATTTCCATGCTTTGCACATGATTGTGATTGCTTCTTGTCATTTATCTCCATGTGTTGCCTCTCTCATGCTAGATGATTTGCCATGTATTGAGTGCAACAATGCCCTTAGTCTTGATAATGAGTTTGCCCCCATCGCATTCTCACATATAATTGGAGATTTTGACATATTCCTTGTGAAGCATGCTTGTCTTACCTCTTTGCACCATATACCTCGTGCCATGAATATAGCCATTGTTGCATCATATTATTCATACACTTGTGCTTCTAATGATTATGTGCAAAAGAAGAAAACCATCATGATGGATGATGTGTTTATCTACCATGCACATACGTTCTTTGTTTTGTTGTGTGCATGTGTAGGATACTTGGACTTTGTGTCGACTTCTGTTTCACGTGAGTTGACCATTCGAGCTCTTGAGAGCGAACCACCTTATACCACGACGATTCTACATCGCACTTGCTTGTGCTTCGGCATTGTGAAGGACGCACAAGGACACGCTTTCCTGGTGATATCCTTCTCTTTTGAGAACCCCCAAACCATGATCATGGATATTATGGATCATACTACTTGTGTTGCTTTCCCCATGAGACTTATTGTTCATCTTGGATCACTTGATTGCACACTTGTTAGAGATCTTGCTTCGACTTGTCATTTTAACCATTCCATGCATCATGATATATATGCCTTGTGTGTTGCATCCAATTCTTGGATTATTTGCTCCTCTCATATGTTTGGTTGCAACATTGTCATCACTTCACATATGTCATGTCCCTTTGCTTGTCACATGATTGACTTGATTTCCTCACACATGATGAACAATTGCTCTTTCTATTGTGTTGAGTGCCACACTATGTTCACTACACCCTATGCACACTATGCTTGGATTGTCTTGCACTTGACACATTTGTTTAGACACTTCATTTTATTTGGTGTTGTGAATGATTCATATGCCTACCATAGACCTTTCATTGAGCAATTTGTGAATGCTTGCTATGAACTTGAGGTAGATGCTTATTCTCTTGACACACATATTTGCATCTCTACCTCTCATTTACATGCTTGTCCCCATGATATCCTTGCTTGTGCTCGATTGATATACTTACATGCCATGTCTCAATCCTTTGTCACACAATATGCTTTGCATGATGACAACACTTGTTTGGTGAATCACCTCTTGAATGCTTGGTTTTGCACTAACGCTAACCACATTTGTTTTTCCAAGTGTTTGTTGTTTTTGCTCCTTTTGAAGGAATCACTACACGGTGCGACATTGGAGAGTGCACATTTCGAACTTCAAGATGACAAGTACTTGGTGAACGTCCACTTCTACACGGCGAAGCCATCTATTTCCCATGGTGATTTGGTTTTCGATCCGAGGTCGGATCTTTCCCAAGGGAGGGGAGATGATGCGGAGCATCCTATGGACATCACCGTGTCAAGAGTCTGTTCGGCGAGTGACACGTGCGACATCTACTTCACATACACAAAGGTGAATCATCTCCTTTACACGTGCTCACTTGACCCCTTTGAGGATGGTATACTACTTGACACTCCACTCGTGTGCATGCATAGGTATTGTCGAAACACTACGGACGACGAGGAGGAGTGCAAGCGCCAGGGAACAACTACACCATCCGCAAGAGAAGCATGGAAGAGAAGGAGGAAGAAGACCCAGGACGAGCGGTACTACCGCCCACACCAAGCGGTACTACCGCTAGAGGCCTCCAAGCGGTACTACCGCCCTCCCAAGCGGTACTACCGCTCTGCCTGTGCGCAGCCACGAGCCTTTGGCCTTGTATCCCTCTCCCACTTACCCCTTCGTGGCTAAGACTATAAATAGACCACCTCCACCTCCTTTCTAGGGTAAGCAAAGTAGTAGCTCATTAGAGATAGCGCTTTGCTCATCCATATCGGATCTACTCCACGAGAGAGAGACCGCGGCCCCTCTACGGAGAAGATCCACCTTGGATTCAAGACCTTCATGTGAGCATGTGAGAAGATCCTCCGGGATATCAAGACCTCAACTCCTCCAAGGATTGGGATGAACGCTACCTTGTATCTTTCCCTTTGTCGTTCATGTACCTTGTGGATCTTGTGTGTTTGATTGTCTAGTGGATGTGTGATTGGACTTGTTCTTGAGTGTTTCCCCTTGTGTTTTCTCTGCGTTCTTCCCCGTGTTCGTCGTGTTCTTTGAGGGATCTCACTCCTTTCGTGAAAGATCGGCCATCTAGGGTTCCACCCTACATCAACAGGTATGAAGGTCTGTTTGAGCGTCAAGGGGGACTCCTGAGCATCGCGACTCAGGAGCCTAACTGGCCACATATCCCCTCACCCCTTGGTCCCGTCCTGGTGATCCGAACGGCCCAACGGCGGCTGATGTATGCGCGGGGTCGGGCCCTGCCGACATAGAACACTGAGGCCTACTTTCGCATATCCTTCCCGCAGGCCATTTTGCGTCAAGGGGGACTCTTGAGCATCGTGACTTAGGAGCCTAACTGGCCACGTAGCCCCTCACCCCTTGGTCCCGTCCTGGTGATCCGGACGGTCCAACAACGGCCAAGGTATGCACGGGGTCGGGCCCTGCCGACGTTGAACATCAAGCAAACAAGAAGGAAATCGCGAAATCTTAATAAAATATTACAATACATATTGTTCCTTAAACAGAGGAAATCGCGGGCCCTACCTGTGCGCGAGCCACCAGAAGGCGGTGAACCCCAAGCAGACAGCGACAAGGGTAGGCCGACTCCTAGCAAGCGGCCCTTCGCCCCCTCGGAGTCCGCGCACCATTAATCAGATGAGACGGGGTGTGGCTACGGTGAGCGCCCGCGAGGCGGCGGGACTGTAGCCACGCTCCCCCCGAAAAGGCCTCCATCATCACGAGCAAGGTAACAATATAAAGAAGTCAACATGGCTCGCAGGCGGTGGGTCCTACCTGTCGACCGAGCCCCCGGCAGCCGGCGGGACCCACCAAGCGGCGGGCAACAGCAGCCGGCGGAGAAGTCGACCCCCAGAGACACTGACGTCCGGGTCCTACACTCGGCCATATTACTATTGTACCCCGGGGGGGTAGGCCTCTATAGACCCCCCAGGCTTCCCCATGCAAAGGGTTCAGAACCATAGAGTTCATACACACACACGTAGAGAGAGGAGTAGAGCTGGCCCCGCCCTTCTTCCTCCTCTAGCCGAATAGCTCAAGGAGTAAGCTTGGAGCTACCCTATTGACCATAGTCGTCACGGGGAGACCCCACAGAGCAGGACTAGGGGTGTTATCTCCATGGAGAGCCCCAAACCTGGGTAAGATTCACATGCGTACGCGGCCTCGCTCATTCCCGCTTCTAGAGCCCGGCGACGTACTCTTGTCCCCATCCATGATAAGCCACCCCTGGCATATGTTGCTAGATATCCCCAACATTTGGCGCCCACCATGGGGCTAGGTGCACCGTTGTCCGGAGACACGTTCTAGACGGGAACCATTTTCCTTCTTGGCGAGCACAGCCAGCCCGGCACGTGCCGATGGCGTTTGCACTGACACGGTGCGCGGCGTGGAAGCCGCCTGCGCCTCAAGCTGCCTCGTTGATCTCATCGGCGGCATCCGCCTCTCCAACGAGCCTGCACCCACCGCGGGAGCAACCAACTCCGAGAGCTTCCTTGTCAACCTCCTCGGCAAGCTTCACACCGCCAACGAGCCGTCCTCCGACCTGGAGTCTGTCGGCTCCACCGACCCGCCTGTCGACATGATCATCGACGTCGATGTTGTGCCCTCTGATGCCTTCCTTGATGACTTGGTGATCATCGATGACCCGCTCCCCTCTGCTGACAGCAGCGCCAGCACCAGCACCGTTACGGAGGTTCTGGTCATTAGCCACGACGGATCTTCTGACGGGGCCGGCCAGGACCCGCTGCAGGCAGCCATGCGGGGCCTGTCCGCGCCCATAGCGTCTAGCGCCGATGGCGCGACACTGGAAACGTGCTGCGTCAGGCTCCTCACCAGCGCCGACAAACTGGCGGCCATGAGACGCCTCACTGAAGCCTACCAGCGCGAGATCGACCGCACCGTCCTGCAGCACGGCGCGACCATCGCCAACATGCTGGGAGCCAACCGCCCCGTCTACGCCACTCCTATGGAGAACCTGTGTGCCGCCCCGGCGACGGCAGATGAGCTGGATCACCTGGAGGGCGACGAGCGACGTTGCATCACGGAGCGCGTCTAGCAGCTGCTTGATGTGGCCGCTGCGCAGCAAGAAGCCGACTACCGCGTGGTGGAACCCGGCCTGCAGGCTGAAAACCTCCCCCCCACCGCGAGCATGACGCGAACTCCCGGTCCTCGACAGGCGATGCCTGGGTTCGACGAGATCAAGAGTCGTCTACTAGCCGCAGTAGGACGCAATGCACCCACATCACCATCGAGCGCGACCAAGACGGTTGCCCTCGAGCAGTCGAGCAGCAGGGCGATCGCCGGCCTCCCCCGGACAAGTTCAAGGTGGTGCCGCACTATGCTTATCTCAAGATGTAGATGCCGGGCACCAAGGGCATGATCACCATGACCAGCGACTATCAAAAGTCAGCCGCATGCGCTGCTGCCAGCAGTCGGCTAGCTGAGTTCCTTGTGATTGCTGTAGAGAAGCGACTCCTTCACCGGGTTGTGGCCATGGCCGGCAAGCAGCCGGACCTGTCCCCAGACCCCAAGGAGTCGGAAGCTCAGGGCTCCTTCCAGCCGGCCAAAGAGACCAAGAAGATACCCTTGGACCCGGAGAACCCGGACAGGCACGCTGTCATAGGGGCCAACCTTGACAGCAAATAGGAAAGCGAGCTCGTCGATTTCCTCCATGAGAATCGGGACATCTTTGCATGGTCTCCCAAAGACATGCCGGGTGTTCCGACGGATTTCGCCGAGCACAAGCTACATGTCCGATCGGATGCAAAACCAGTCAAGCAAACCCTCCGCCGCCTGTCAAAAGAGAAGAGAAGAATTGTTGGTGAAGAGATCGCCCGGCTTCTGGTAGCCGGCTTCATCATGGAAGTGTTCTACCCGGAGTGGCTTGCCACCCCGGTCCTTGTATTGAAGAACAACAAGTGGTGCATGTGCATTGATTACACCAGCCTCAACAAAGCCTGCCCCAAAGATCTGTTTGCTCTGCCTCGGATATACCAAGTGATTGACTCCATAGCCGGATGCGAATTGTTGTCTTTTTTGGATGCCTACTTAGGTTACCACCAGATCAAGTTGAACCCCGGCCGATCGGCTAAAGACCGCCTTCATCACACCATTCAGAGCCTTTTGATACCTGACCATGACATTCAGCTTGAGAAATGTTGGTGCCACGTTTTAGCGTTGCATGCAGAAGTGCCTCCTGAAGCAACTCGGCCGAAATGCCCATGTCTATGTAGACGATATTGTGGTGAAGATGGAGAAGCGTGGCACCCTCCTGGAGGATCTCAAGGAGACCTTTGATAATTTGTGCCGTTTTCAAATCAATCTCAACCCGGAGAAATGTGTCTTCGGAGTCCCAGCCGGCCAGCTCCTTGGTTTCCTTGTCTCTGAACGTGGAATCAAGTGCAACCCTATGAAGATCAAGGCCATTGAGCGGATGGAGAGACCCACCTGGCCGCGAGACGTCCAGAAGTTCATTGGGTGCTTGGCATCCCTCAGCCGTTTCATCAGTCGGCTGGGCGAGAAGGCTCTCCCCTTGTACCAGCTAATGAAGAAAACCACTCACTTCAAGTGGAATGACAAAGTGATGGGGAAATCAATACCATTGTTACACCCACAGCCTCTACTGTTACATATACTGGACCAATTACTAGAGCTCGCGCACGCCAAATAAATTACCAGGTACTTTCGTTTCTTGGTAATGCTTCTAATGTTCATGAGAATATGATGCTGCCTAAATTGGATACATTTGTTTTGCTTACAAATGAAGGGCCTAGCTTGGAGAAGGATGAACATTGGAGCAAGAACACGCATGGAGTTGATGGCATGCGCAAGGGGATCAAGAACGGAGTTACAAGTGATGATTTCAGGACTTTGAAGCCACCATAAGGAGTGCATGAAGCCTTGGGCGAAATATACAAGATGCCACTTCATAATATTCGTCCATAGGCTATTTTAGGTGCTGCGTCACCTTATTATTGGGCCAGGCCCATGTAATTTCGAAATACTTAAGTATAGGCTATTTTTAGAGTCCGTATGTGTGGGGAAACAAGAGATAGGGTTGGTTTCGGACCCCACCCTCAAGGGCCACGAAATTCCCTCCTCTTCCTCCATATATACAGCCTTTAGGGCGTCGTTTAGACTTTGGGGGTTTTGTTTAGATTAAAAGTTCGCCATAGCTGCAACTTCGCGTACTTCGTTTGTGTTCAACGACCAGACCAAGGCGTCACAGAACCCCACCTTGATCAATAAAGCTTTCCTCTTATATTCGCAATATCCAGATTGCAATCTTAGTTTCTTGCTTGTTCTTCGTTTGCCTGCAGGAAACAGACCTTCGTGGTCAGGTTGATCGTGCTCCGGCGTGGTCAATAACCTCTCGGAGTTGGTTTAGCGATTGCTAAGGCGCGACGTCCTCGCACGTTTGTAGTCGGATCGTCAAAGTCGACTTCCTCCAAACGATAGCCACCATCTCATCGAAAGACGGGACATCCTCGCCTCTATCAAGTGGTATCAGATTTCCAGGTTGCTCGATGAGATTTTATAGTTTTTCGTAGATTAGATCGAGTCTGTTCTTCATACCTACAGTCCACGAAAAAGCCACAAAAAAAATTAGGGTTAGTTCATCATATCCGAACCAATCTGAGCCTTTGCAGAATCTTTTTAGGGTTTTTGCTTTGTTGAATTTGCAGTTGCATCGTCGTGTCTAGTTGCTGGTCTTAGAGTCTAGTCTTTTAGAGTTTTGAGTTCTGGTCATAAGTTGTCACGCCGCCGCCGCACCATCATCATCGCCTTGCCATCTACCATCATTGCTTCTCCGCCACCGCTCTGAATCCGTATCCATATACCACCACCAATCTGTATCCATATACCACCACCGCTACCATATACCACCACCGCTGCCATATACCACCACCATATATCCACCACCATTCCGAGTTCTTCTCATATTAGGTTTGTTTTCGAGAGCCATCTACATTCCGATTCGTGTTTCCTTGCCTGCGTAGGTCTCGGAAAAAAAAGAGTCTGGAGACCCCCGGGCTGTTTTTAGGCCAAAATTTCGGCGATCGAAAATATTTTTTTCCTATCTTATTTTTAGGCTGTTCTGAGTCTTTTGAGACACTCGCCATCATAGTGATTTTTGGTCGCACTTTTTCGTTGTCGCTGCCCTGATTTCCGAAAAAAAATTGTCAAAAAAATTTCGTACCCATCTTGTCAGTTTGACCTGGGAAGAGTTTTGAGACACTCGCCATTATAGTGATTTTTCGCAAAAAAAAGAGGAGCGTAAAAAAAAGAGCGCAAAAAAAAAACAGAGCAAAAAAAATTCCAGAGTGTGCTTTTCCCTTGTTTCCGTGCAGCGCCGTGATTTTGTTAATGTTCTAGGCTCGCGTCTCTAGCACGGTCTAGCCTAGGACCAGCACAGTACCGTCGTTGAGCGTTTATTCAACTTTGCATCTCTGATTTGATTATTGCTGACCCTTTTTGCTACCATACTATAAGCCTTCCCAGCTCCACATACATCTACGTCGTGCGTTTGACTCTCCCTGGCAATCGCTCTATCCAAGCTTTTGAGAGTTTTGACTACAACGGTTGCCGATCACCGCCTGCTGCTGGGTAAGAACTGGTAAGAATTTGAGTTTTGCTTGACGGATTTGTGACTCCCACCACCACCTCTTATTAGTAGTTTGTAGGATCATATTCTTGTGTGTTTCTCTTGCTGCTAACCATGGCAGGATCACAAGCCGACGAGACTGACTGGGAGAACATGACAAACAAAGCGTTACATGATAAGTTTCAACAAATGATGGGTGCACAGGTGGAAGATGTGCTCAATAGATTTGAAGAGGCCATGGAGAAGATAGATGGCATTGAGAAGGCGTTCGAAACAAAGCTCGATAACAAGTTCAATGAGTTGCTCGCGCGTATTCCACCACCACCACCACCGGCTGCACCTAACGCACCTCTACAACAACAACAACAACGACTACCTCCACATCGTGAAACAGCCCTCCGCCGAGCGACCCTTGTCCCTCTTCAGCCTGGCCAAGCTACTGGTGCTGCTGTTGATACTTCAGTGGCTCCTGCTGTTGATGTGGGGGAGGATGATTATGTGGGAGATTATGAGGATGAGGTTGATCAACATCAGAACTATGTGCAACCACCAACACCACAACCACCAGGTCGTCCACATACAAATAATGGCAATGTTAGGGCTCCCCCTCAGGTACGAGATCATGACCATCTCCCTAAACTAAAATTGAATATTTCACCATTTGAGGGTAGATATGTTCCTGATATATATCTTACTTGGGAGTTAGAAACTGAACAATGATTTACATGTTTACAATATCCTGAGGAGAGACGTGTTCCTGCTGCTGTTTGTGCTTTCACTAGCTTTGCATGTGTTTGGTGGTCTGAACATTGTAGATTATATCCTGTTCCAGCTACTTGGGTTGCTTTGAAAATTGCTATGCGTACTCATTGGGTTCCACCATATTATCAACGTGAATTACTTCAAAAATTGCAGCGCTTAAGACAAGGAAAAAATTCGGTAGAAGAATATTATCAGGAATTACAAACTGGCTTGATTAGATGTGGTATTGTTGAGGAGAATGAAGCTATGCTTGCACGTTTTCTGGCTGGATTAAATAGAGAGATTCAGGCCATTCTAGACTATAAGGATTATAATAATATCACCCATTTATTCCATCTTGCTTGTAAAGCTGAACGTGAAGTGCAGGATCGATAGGCATTGGCGTGAACTAACTTTTCTGCAGGTCGACCTTCATCATGGACACCACGTGCATCATCTACTTCCACACGTTCTGCTACACCGGCACCTCCGTCAGCTACCACCTCCAACCGTGATACAGTAAAGCAGGCGCAATCACCACTATCTGCCAAGAGCACACCTTTTGGGCCTGCAAAGAGCTCTTCTTCATCCATGGCATCAACAGGGCAAACACATGATATTATTTGTCAACGTTGCAAGGGTGGAGGTCATTATGCGAGAGAATGCCCATCTAAGCGCGTGATGATTGTTACTGAGGATGGTGGGTATGAGTCCGCTAGTGACTATGATGAGGAGACTTTGGCTCTTATTACACATGAAGAACACGGTGGAGATGATTCTGATCATGAGACGCAATACATGGCTGCTGAAGATGCTGACAGGTATGAATGTTTAGTTGCTCAACGTGTTTTGAGTGTGCAGGTTACACAAGCTGAGCAAAATCATAGGCATAATTTGTTCCATACAAAGGGAGTTGTGAAGGAACGTTCTATTCGCGTCATCATAGATGGAGGGAGCTGCAACAACTTGGCTAGCATGGAGATGGTGGAGAAGCTTTCTCTCACCACAAGACCACATCCAAATCCTTACTACATCCAATGGTTCAACAACAGCGGCAAGGTTAAGGTAACACGTACTGTTCGTGTGCATTTTAGTATCTCTATGCCGGGGTTTTCTGGCTCCCCGAGCACCTATGGGGACGGAGCCCCTTCTCGGTTCGGCGAGGGGCGGAGGTCGCGCGAAGAGCGGATCGAGGCGAAGCACACGGGTTTTTTTTACCCAGCTTCGGAGCTCTCCGGAGAGATAATACTCCTACTGCTGCTTTGTGGATTGTATTGAGTTCTTGCTCGGGAGCGCTGAGTGCTATAGTACACTCAAGCAACTAACGAGACCGAGCGTTCTTCTGTTTTCCTCTCAGAGATCGCTCTCTGGGGTCCCCTCCCTCCCTACGTTGTGCATGGGCCTCCTTTTATATGTTCAAGGAGTCTCCAACAGGTGGCAACGTAGGTAAGGGCAAAAATGGAAATATGCTGTGGTAGGTACAGCTACCTACACAGTGTATCATACCTAACCCTGATGGCAGGGGACAAAGGCATTAAATGCCTATCTACGTCGCCCAGACGGTGCAGAAAAGGGACCGTCGGGGGCGCCACCGCTTGCCACGATGGCGATCTTGTCAGTGCTGCATGCCACGGTGTACCCCTGGCTGCACAGCCTCCCGCCACGTACGCCAGGAGGGGTCCCGGAGCGACACGTAGGTGGGTGAGCTGGAGCGCGGGTACAGAGTGGTTGCCCGCCGCGGCAAGTGCCTTGCCGTGGCCGTTGTCTTGCTGTGTCCGGGAGCTTGTCGCTCGCCGAGTCCTGCCGGGACGCGTGGCGCGTGGCGACAGGTTCTTTGAGATGCTCTGGTTGGCCTTCCCGACAAGCTCCTCTTGCCGGGCGGGGTCTTGTGCCTCGAGCAGCCTTCCTGGCAAGCTCCTCTTGCCGGGGACTTGTCTCCTTGGCTTAAATACTTTGTTCTCGAATGGCTCCAAAAGAACCATAGAGAGCCTTGGCGATCACCTGGCGGGCCTTGCCGCGGGGTGCTGCGACTGCCCGTGCACAAGTTCGGGATACTAGGGTACCCCTACTTTAGTACACCGACACTCTACATATGCTGATTATGTTGATTGTGATGTAGTACCTATGCAAGCATGTTCCTTATTACTTGGTAGACCATGGCAATTTGATAAAAATTCTGTACACCATGGTAGAAACAATCAGTATACTCTTGTTCATAAGGATAAAATATTACTTTGCTTCCTATGACTCCTGATTCCATTTTGAAAGATGATATTAACAGAGCTAATAAAGCAAAACAGGAGAAAAATAAGAGTGAAAATCAGATTGTGGCAAAAGAATTTGAGCAACAAATGAAGCCTAATAATAAACCATCTAATGTTGCTTCTGAAATTAAACTAAAAAGTGCATGTTTACTTGCCACTAAATCTGATATTGATGAGCTAGATTCTAGTAAATCTGTTTGCTATGCTTTTGTGTGCAAAGAGGCATTATTTTCATTCAAGGACGTGCCTTCCTCTTTGCCCCCTGCTGTCACCACCTATTCGAGGGATTGAGCATCAAATTGACTTAATTCCCGGTGCATCGCTACCCAACCGTTCACCATACCGTACCAATCAAGAGGAGACGAAGGAGATTATGCGTCAAGTACAGGAGCTGCTCAACAAAGGTTATATACGCGAATCTCTTAGTCCTTGTGCTGTTCCTATTATACTAGTGCCTAAAAAGGATGGTACGTCGCGTATGTGTGTTGATTGTAGAGGCATTAATAATATTACTATTCGTTATCGTCATCCTATTCCTAGGCTAGATGATATGCTTGATGAATTGAGTGGCTCTACAATATTCTCCAAAGTTGATTTGCGTAGTGGATACCATCAAATTCGTATGAAATTGGGAGATGAATGGAAAACAGCATTTAAAACTAAGTTTGGTTTATATGAGTGGTTAGTCATGCCTTTTGGGTTAACTAATGCACCTAGTACTTTCATGAGACTAATGAACGAAGTTTTACGTGCTTTCATTGCACGATTTGTGGTAGTCTATTTTGATGATATACTGATCTATAGCAAATCTTTGGAAGAACATTTGGAACATTTATGTGTTGTTTTTAATGCTCTACGTGATGCACGTTTGTTTGATAACCTTGGGAAGTGCACCTTTTGCACCGACCGAGTATCTTTTCTTGGCTATGTTGTTACTCCACAGGGAATTGAAGTTGATAAAGCCAAGATTGAAGCTATTGAGAGTTGGCCGCAGCCCAAAACGGTCACACAAGTAAGGAGTTTTCTTGGACTCGCTGGTTTCTATAGGCGTTTTGTGAGGGATTTTAGCACCATTGCTGTACCTCTCAATGAGCTTACAAAGAAGGATGTGCCTTTTGTTTGGGGTACCGCACAGGAAGAAGCCTTCACGGTATTGAAAGATAAGTTGACACATGCTCCTTTACTCCAACTTCCTGATTTTAATAAGACTTTTGAGCTTGAATGTGATGCTAGTGGAATTGGATTAGGAGGTGTGTTATTACAAGATGGCAAACCTGTTGCATACTTTTCTGAAAAATTGAGTGGACCTAGTCTGAACTATACTACTTATGATAAAGAATTATATGCTCTTGTTCGGACTTTAGAAACATGGCAACATTATTTATGGCCCAAATAATTTGCTATACATTCTGATCAGGAATCTTTGAAACACATTAAAATTCAAGCAAAACTGAACCGTAGACATGCTAAATAGGTTGAATTCATTGAGACTTTCCCTTATGTCATTAAACACAAGAAGGGTAAAGAAAATGTTATTGCTGATGCATTGTCTCGTCGTTATACTATGCTTTCACAACTTGATTTTAAAATATTTGGTTTGGAGACCATCAAAGATCAATATGTGCATGATGCTGAATTTAAAGATGTATTGCAGAATTGTAAAGACGGTAGAACATGGAACAAGTTCGTCGTTAACGATGGATTTGTGTTTCGTGCTAACAAGCTATGCATTCCAGCTAGCTCCGTTCGTCTTTTGTTGTTGCAGGAGGCGTATGGAGGAGGACTAATGGGACATTTTGGCGTGAAGAAGACGGAGGATATACTTGCTACACATTTCTTTTGGCCAAAGATGAGACGGGATGTTGAGCGTTTTGTTGCTCGCTGCACTACATGTCAAAAAGCTAAGTCACGACTCAATCCTCATGGTTTATATATGCCTTTGCCTGTACCTAGTGTTCCTTGGGAGGATATATCTATGGACTTTGTTTTAGGTTTACCTCGAACAAAGAAGGGGAGGGACAGCATATTTGTTGTCGTGGATAGATTCTCGAAAATGGCTGTCACGCCCTCGATGCGGCTATATCTCCCACGTGTCGAAGCACGACTTAGAGGCATAACCGCATTGAAAGCAATGTCACAAGTGAGGTAATCTTCACACAACCCATGTAACACATAAGGGAAAGAGATACATAGTTGGCTTACAATCGCCACTTCACACAATACATGAGTAAAGCATTACATCATACAGATACAATCAAGGTCCGACTACGGAACCAAAATAAAAGAAGACTACCCCAAATGCTACACAGATCCCTGATCGTCCCAACTGGGCTCCACTACTGATCAACTGAACTGAAACAACACAATGAACAAGATCTTCATCGAGCTCCTCCTTGAGCTCGGGTGCGTCACCTGCACGGTTTCATCGGCACCTGCAAACTGGTTTTGGAAGTATCTGTGAGTCACGGGGACTCAGCAATCTCACACCCGCGAGATCAAGACTATTTAAGCTTAAAGGTAGGACAGGGTAGTGAGGTGGAGCTGCAGCAAGCGACTAGCATATATGGTGGCTAACATACGCAAATGAGAGCGAGAAGAGAAGGCAAAGCACGGTCGAACAACTATGATCAAGAAGTGATCCTGAACTACTTACGTCAAGCATAACTCCAACACCGTGTTCACTTCCCGGACTCCGCCGAGAAGAGACCATCACGGTTACACACGCGGTTGGTGTATTTTAATTAAGGTCAACTTCGGGTTTTCTACAACCGGACATTAACAAATTCCCATCTGCCACATAACCGCGGGCACGACTTTCGAAAGTTCAAACCCTGCAGGGGTGTCCCAACTTAGCCCATGATAAGCTCTCGCGATCAATGAAGGATATTCCTTCTCACCGGGAAGACCCGATCAGTCTCGGAATCCCGGCTACAAGACATTTCGACAGCAATAAAACAAGTCCAGCAAAGCCGCCCGGATGTGCCGACAAATCCTGATAGGAGCTGCACATATCTCAGTCTCAGGGCACACCGGATGAGCCAGACGTTGGGTTGCCATAGACCCTGATTGCCCAGGGGGCGCCAGACATCGCTCGGTTTGGACCAGCACTTAGAGAAGCACTGGCCCGGGGTGGCTAAAATAACGATGACCCTCGAGAGCGCGACTCCCAAGGGAAAAAAAGGGCTAGGTGAGGCCAATGGTAAAACCAATGTTGGGCCTTGCTGGAAAAGTCTTATTCAAAGCGAACTGTCAAGGGGGTCCCATAAATCACACGACCGCGTTAGGGACGCAAAATCCGGGAACATAACACCGATATGACGGAAACTAGGGCGGCAAGAGTGGAACAAAACACCAGGCATAAGGCCGAGCCTTCCACCCTTTACCATGTATATAGATGCATTAATTAAATAAGATATAGTGTGATATCCCAACAAGTAAACATGTTCCAAACAAGGAACAACATCTCCATGTTCCAACAAGGAACAAACTTCATCTTCACCTGCAACTAACAACGCTATAAGAGGGGCTGAGCAAAGCGGTAACATAGCCAAACAATGGTTTGCTAGGACAAGGTGGGTTAGAGGCTTGGTTTAACAATATGGGAGGCATGAAAAGCAAGTGGTAGGTATCGCAGCATAGGCATAGCAAAAGAGCGAGCAATCTAGCAAGCAAAGATAGAAGTGATTTCGAGGGTATGGTCATCTTGCCTGAGATCCCGCAAGGAAGAAGAACGAGTCCATGAAGAAGACAAACGGACGTAGACGAACGGATCCTCACAATCACAACGTTATCGGAAATAACCCGAAGAAGCTACACCGGAAAGAAGCAAACAACAAAATAAACAACCACCACATAAACATGGCATGATATGCGAGATGTGGTATGCAATGCATATGCATGCTTCGGAAGGGAAAAGATGAACCAGGCATAATCTTGGCAAACCAAGTATGCCACTGGAAAGGTGAGGTGATTTCGGATGAAATCGATATAAAGATCACCGGAATCGGATGCACGGTTTGCAAATGACAAGCAAAACAAGAATGGCATATTTATGCGATTAACAGCAGGTTGCCACTTAACATGCAACAAGAAACTAAGCTAATGCACTCAAACATATCAACAAAGTATATGGAAGTGATCTACTCAAGATTCTTGACAAAAGATGAACACTGAGCTACGGCTAAATCACATCACAACAGGTTCAAACAAGCATGGCAAAAGTGCAAAAGATAACAGGTTCACAGACTTAGTGAAATCAACATGCCAGAAATTAACATTAGGATGACATGTTTAGAGCAAGCAAACAACCTACTACAGGAACAGGACATAGCAAAATATGGCATGGAATAAATCTACTCAAAGCACTTAAAAAAAGTCCCGTACTGACCATGAGCCAAAAAGGACACGCAAATATAATAACACCCATGTCAACTAAGCAAGTTTCGTTACAGATTTCAGACTTGGCAGAAAACTGGACATGTCAAAACAGATAACAAGTAGGCATGTTTACGAGCTCGATGCACCCACTACGGAGCATTGCATGGCAAACTAAGCATACATCCATCAAGAATACATGGCATAGAAGCTATACATGGCAAGAAAACAACAACATAGCATGCAAGGAACAACTACAACAAGCTTGGAAAAATCGAATAACATGTAAACAATCTGCCAGTAACATTTTATAGCAAAAGTAGAGCTTGATTGACTCAAGCTATGGCACTCCATAATTACAATCAAAGGCACGGATGGATACAGCAAATCCATATGCTCAAAACACCCTTACTGATCATGCTCAAAAGAGGCATAGATCTCTCGGAAACAACATGAACACATAGCATAAAAATAACAGCAGGGAATAACTCAAGTCTCTGAAATCAGCAACATTATGTACCCTAGTTTGCATGCTTGTGCTAGTCACCACAAAGATCACAAAAATACATGGCATAAACCCCTGTAAAGATGGAATGTCATATTTCAAAACACCTGTATGACTCAAGTTCATAGGATGCACACATCAATCATGGCAAAAATGACAAAAGTGCATCTACTGAAACAGATCTGAAACTAACATCACATATCCCTCTTCTAACAGCATTTCCGGCATCAACATGAGCTCAAATGAAAATGATGCAATGGGATGAAATGATGTACTCATCGAAACGAACAATTTGATATGCTACACGCCCAAAACGGGGCCACGGATGCAGAGTTATGATGCGATGAACAGGGCAATAAAATAATCACAGAAAAGGACTTAGACGAAATTATTACCTCCGGATCTAGGGTTTGACCCGGCACGAAAAACGAGGCAGGCGGCGCTCTCGCCGGATTCGTCGCCGCAGATGGAGAAGAGGGCGGTCGGAGCTGCGGGAAGGGGCGGAGGAGGCCGGGAAGGCGGATCCGGGCCGGATCTCGCCGGATCCGGCCGGATCCCGGCGCGGGAGGCGGCGAGCCGGCGGCGGCGGCGGCCTTGAGGCGGACGGGCGCAGGCGGCGGGGTCCGGCGCGAGGCGGCGGCACTGGAGCGCGCGGTCGGGGCGGCGGAGCTCGACGGCGGCAGGCGGAGGGCGCGGGGCGCGCGGTCGCGGCGACGAGGGGCGGCGCGCGCCGGCGAGGTTCGGCGGGCGGCGGAGCGATGGGCTCGCGCGGGCGCGGGGCGGCGCCGGATGGGCTCGGCGGGCCCGCTTCGGGCCCCGCGGGCCGCGGCGGTGGAGGGACGGCGGCGGGACAGGTGGCGGCACGCGATTTGTCGGGCGGCGGCGCGGACATGTCCGGGCGTGGGGGCGGACATGTCCGGCGGCGGAAGGAGGAAGACGCTAGGGTTGCACCGCGAATTTCGGGGAGGTGGACATATTTATAGGTAGGAGGAGCCAGGAAGCTCCAAATGGAGTGCGGTTACCAACTTGTCACGCCCTCGATGCGGCTATATCTCCCACGTGTCGAAGCACGACTTAGAGGCATAACCGCATTGAAAGCAATGTCGCAAGTGAGGTAATCTTCACACAACCCATGTAACACATAAGGGAAAGAGATACATAGTTGGCTTACAATCGCCACTTCACACAATACATGAGTAAAGCATTACATCATACAGATACAATCAAGGTCCGACTACGGAACCAAAATAAAAGAAGACTACCCCAAATGCTACACAGATCCCCGATCGTCCCAACTGGGCTCCACTACTGATCAACTGAACTGAAACAACACAATGAATAAGATCTTCATCGAGCTCCTCCTTGAGCTCGGGTGCGTCACCTGCACGGTTTCATCGGCACCTGCAAACTGGTTTTGGAAGTATCTGTGAGTCACGGGGACTCAGCAATCTCACACCCGCGAGATCAAGACTATTTAAGCTTAAAGGTAGGATAGGGTAGTGAGGTGGAGCTGTAGCAAGCGACTAGCATATATGGTGGCTAACATACGCAAATGAGAGCGAGAAGAGAAGGCAAAGCACGGTCGAACAACTATGATCAAGAAGTGATCCTGAACTACTTACGTCAAGCATAACTCCAACACCGTGTTCACTTCCCGGACTCCGCCGAGAAGAGACCATCACGGTTACACACGCGGTTGGTGTATTTTAATTAAGGTCAACTTCGGGTTTTCTACAACCGGACATTAACAAATTCCCATCTGCCACATAACCGCGGGCACGGCTTTCGAAAGTTCAAACCCTGCAGAACCGTCGCGATCTCCTCCAGGACGGCATGATATCTAGCCTCCTGGGCCACCAGGATGCTCTGCAGGTGGCGCTGGAAGGTGACAGTCGCGTTTGGCAAGCCGAATGGCATGTGAACGTAGCTGTGAGGTGGACCCTCGCATCGTCCAATGCACGAAGGCCAGAAACGTCCCTGAGATGCAGCCCTGTTGAGCCCTAGAATGTCGATGCAGACGCGTAGCCTGCCGTCCTCGCCAGGATGGGGAGCTGCGTCGGGTGGTGGGCGGCGGTCGCCGCTATGGTCCTTGCTTCCTGCAGCTCCTGGATCGCCTTGGTGATGAACTCCCGAGCACTAGGCGCTCCACGCCTCGTGCCCTCTTCAGGGAAATGTGCAATGAAGCACGCCTCCACGTGGTGCCTGAGCGCCTCTCTCGTGACATTGGCTAGGTCTGAGGCCCTACAAAAGAGAGCCCCCGAGCCCAGCCTAAGGAGGGCGCCGGGCACACCTTCCTATGCGAGGGAGGGAGGCGCCCTGACTGCGGGCACATATCTTGAGGTGGTGCCACTGGACACACCGCTTCCTTGAGGCGCTGGGTGGAGTAGCTTCTTCTTCTTCTTCTTGTGGATGGCCTCAGGAGGGTACACGGTGCCTTCATTGTCTGGGTTTTTGACTGCTTCTGCCTGGTAGGCACGCTCGACGGAGCACACCGCATCTATTTCTTCACATGGGACCGTGATGATGCCGCTGCACCCTGGCATCTTGAGGACGTTGTAGCCGTGGTGGGTCAGTGCCATAAACTTGGCCAAGGTCGGATACCCAAGGATGGTGTTGTACGACAGGCATATGTGAGCGACGTCGAAGTCGATGAGGTTGGTGCGGTAGTTGTCGCGCTGGCCGAAGGTGATAGGGAGGTGGACCTGCCCTATCGGGGTGGTAGAGTCATCGGTCACTCCTGAGAAGGGCTTGTTAGGCTGCAGCTGATCATATGGCACTTGAAGGCTGTCAAACGTCTCGACGGACAGGATATTGAGCCCTGCGCCACCGTCGATGAGGGTCTTGGTAACTTGGACGTTGCTGATGACGGGTGAGCAGAGCATCGGGAGGGCGCCGGCTGTTCCCGCGCACTTGAGCTGGTCTGATGAGATAAAGGTGATGGTGCACTTGGACCACCTTAGCGGGCGCGTGGCCTCGAGTCTGGGAAGGGATGCGTTCACCTCACGAGCAAACTGATTGAAGATACGCTAAGAGCCTAGGGCTTGGGCGCCACCCAAGATGCAGGCGATGGCACGAGGCTCCTGGAAGCCCCCAGCCCACTCGTCCTGATGATGGTTGTCGTTCCTCCTCGGTGGTGGCAGCAGCGGAGGGAGGCCGGCGTTGCCCTGACGGCGGTCCTCACGGGCCTGGTCTCTCCAGGCACCCTCGCGAGGTGGGTCCTGCCAGCGATCCCCACGAGGCTGGGCGCGCCATACCTGGCGGGGGCCGCGGTCGTCCCAGCGTCCCCCACTTCGTCCTCCTCCTCAACTGTAGCCCCGGTCGTTGCACTCGGGGTGTCGACCGAAGCGCCCATCACGAATGGCCCTGAGCTCCTGACAGTTGTTGGTGTTGTGGCTGTGAACGTTTTGGAAGGCACAAAATGGGTGGTTGGCCTTGGACGACTCGGGGTGGTCGCGGCCGCGCTTCATCTCTGGCTCTACAGCGAGCACGACGCTTCACATGCTTGACCTTGGCCTTCTTGTCCTCCTCCTCGGTAGCTGGGAGCTCGAGGAGGGAAAGGCGCCCTTCCTCAGCTCTTGCGCATTTTGTTGCCATGTTAAACATTTCAGGGCCGTGCATAGCTCCTCGTGGATGGCGAGCTCTTCCTTCATCTTGACGTCGTGGATGCCATCGGAAAACGCGGAGATGATGGCTTCGTTTGCCCCCTTGGGAATCTTGAGGCGAACGCTGTTGAAGCGCTGGATGGACTTCAATAGGGTTTCCCCTGGCTGCTGCTTGATGCGCCGCAAGTCACCCGCGGCTGGCCGGTGGTCGCGAGTGCCTTGGAAGTTGGCGACCAAACGCTCGCGCATCTCGCCCCAGGAGGAGATCGATCCAGCGGGCAGGTTCAGGAGCCACGAGCACGCACCATCTTTGAGGGCCATAGGGAACCAATTCTCCATGACCTTCTCATCGCCGTTGGCCGCCTCAATGCTTAGCTCATAGAGATGCAGGAACACCACAGGGTCGGGGATGCCATTGTAGCGCGGAGGCAGGTCCGGCTTGAACTTGCTGGGCCAGACAACGTTGCGCAGCTTGGGAGTGAAGGCACGACAACCTGCTGTGGTCACCAGAGCCCGTAGCAGAGGCAAAGCCTGGTCTTGATATCCACCCGCCACCGCGGCAGGCGGCGCACGGTCTTGGCGCTGTGGTGCTGGGAGTGCAGGAGCATTTTTTGCGGCCGAGGGACTTCTTGGCAGCTTCTTCTTCGTGCACGGGCACCCGGAGCGGCAGGTCACGCCGCGGGGCCGTGCGTCTTGGTGCGAGGGCAGCGTCTTGATGCAGATGTGGTGGAGGCGCTCTGTGGGCGACATCGCCCGCTGCTGGAGGCGGTCGAGGTAGCGAAAGGGATGGCGCAGGAGAGCCCCCCAGCGGTGGTGACGATCTCGGCGATGCGGTCGAGCCAGTCATCGTAGAGGTCGTCGACCGGACGGTAGCGCAGGAGCTCATGCGCCATGAGCAACGCATCCTGCACGTCCGTGGGTGCGCGACGAGCGTGGGACGACGAGTCGGCCTGAGTCAGCGACGGGGTGGCGGTGCATCTGAGCGACGAAGCTTGCTGCTCGTTCCCTTCTAGGCCGGTGGCAGCGTTGGCAGCAGGCGATGGAGAACGGCGGGAAGGTCCGCCAACGAGCGCCATTTGAGCGACGCAGGTGGCGAGGGCGGCCCGGCGCTCGGCATGGGCTCGGTGAGCGTATGCCATGGATCCGGTGGAGCAGCGGAGCACGGATCGACAGAAGAAAGGTTTGGCGGCCCCCTACCTGGCGCGCCAAATGTCGGATTCTGGGTTCCGGCAAACCCTCGAGGTTCGTACACTGGGGTGCGCATGAAGATCTCTCTCTCTCTCTCTCTCTCTTTCACTCTCGCAACGATCTCTGATGAGGACATGACTACCTTCGATACGACCAAAAATATTGCATACATGCCTATTTGTCAGGTGATTTCTAGTGTCAACTATTCAATAATCTATTTATATTATCGAGAACAAAAATACTTCACACACTTTTGTGTTTTGTCTAATTGCAGGTGTATGGGACATTTGTACAATCCACATATGAAGATAAGGGAAAATGAGAAGTTTAGGTGCTATTCAAAAAGTCCCTTCACGTCACTTTTGGGACTGATGAGGACATGACTATCTTGGACACGACCAAAAATATTGCATACATGCACATTTATCAGGTGATCTCTAGTGTCAACTATTCAATAATCTATTTATATTATCCAGAACAAAAATACTTCACACACTTTTGTGTTTTGTCTAATTGTAGGTGTATGGAACATTTGTACAATCCACGTATGAAGATAGGGGAAAAGGAGAAGTTTAAGTTATGTTCAAAAAGTCCTCTCACGTCACTTTTGGGCCAAGAGAAGATAGAGTCCAAGTCTCTCACGTTCTGGATTCAGATTCGGACTGCACAGACATACCTGACTCAAAACGGCAAGAACTCTTTCATACGGACTCCGAATTGGGTGATTCTTTTTTTGTTGGAAAGTAGATTTCGTGCTCTTTCCAGGCCAATTAGATTCACCCTAAAATTCATCCGGAGCGTTGAGTTATTGACGAAACAATCTGACGCGGCAGCAGAATCCGAGTCAAACTACAAGTCCAAAGGTGTTGCATCACCTCCACTTGGGCCCATGAGCCTTGTACGACCTAGGGTTGGTTTTAGGCTGCCTTGGGACGTCCTCCCACCTCCTTGGCCGCCACCCCTTGCTACTATATAAGTAGATCCATCTAGTAGCTTTTTCCTTGGGATTTGTTTAGTTAAAAGTTAGCCATTGCAACTTCGTGTACTTCGTTTGTGTCCAACGACTAGACCAAGACCGCTTCCGGATCCCCACCTTTATCAATACTTCATATATATTCGCAATATTCAGATTGCTTTATCATATTCTTGCTTGTTCTTCGATTGCGTGCAGGAATAGACCTTTGTGGTCAGGTTGATCGTGCTCCGGCGTGGTCAATAACCTCTCGAAGTTGGTTTAGCGATTGCTAAGGTGCAACGTCGTGCACGTTTGTAGTCGGATCGTCAAAGTCATCTCCACCAAATCGATAGTTATCATCTCATCGAAAGATCGGGAAACCTCGCCTCTATCAAGTGGTATGAGAGGAAAACAAGGTAGTGACACTGTAAGAAAATATTATGATGATTTACAAACTACCTTGTTGCATTCCTTTTTAGAGGAAAGTGAAGAAGATTTTATGGATAGATTTTGGGGAGGATTAAACCTTCAGGAGATACTAATTCATGAAGAATGTTATCCTATGGACCATTGGTTTCATCTTGCTTGCAAAGCTGAACAGGAAATAAAGAGGCGTGATGCCCACAAGACAAACAAGCATAAGGTGCACACCCGAGGAGTTGAGACGGTCCTTCCTTCTACCACTGCGCCTACTATGACAACAACATCCATTGTTGTGAGCACTGCATCAGCTCCATATTTTGACCCGTCACTTCCGAGAGTTCCAACATCGTCTGAGTTGATAACACGAGGTAATGACAAAGGTATTGATCTTCTAACTTCGCATGTGAATGATGAATGCCTTGTCGATTTAAATACACCGTGTGATGCTCTAGCCACTACATTGATCACACCACCTATTTTAGATGATTATGCTGATGATTTGACTTTGCCATGTGATCAAACAACTGCAATATCAAGAATTTTGAGTGCATCCATTGAATTAACCGTTGATGTGAAAGAACCATGTGAATCAGGCACTAAAACAAATTTGGATCAACTACGTTTGAAAATAATTGTGCCAGTGTTTAATCATTTTGATATCGCCTCTAATCTTGATAATGATTTTGTGTTGAATGACTTGTTGCATGTTTTCTTATTACAACATGTTGTAGCATGTAATTCTGAAACTATTAAAGTTTATTCACCAATGTTGGGATGGTTTAATGATGAATATTGTCAATCTTCTGATATGAATAAGAGTTTCACTTATATGTGCAAACTGAGTTGCAATATTTTCATGCCTTCTACTTCTTGTGATAATATTTTGGCTTTATATTTTTTGAACTTTGAAAGTTACTCATGTATACATGTGTCATATGTGCAAAAACTAAGGGAAATAAAAATGGATGACATATACATATACAACATGTACACCTTGTCTCTTTTGTTAGCCACATTTCAGATTATGCAACGTCGAGGACGGCTTTATTTTCAAGAAGGGGAGGATGATGAGGACATGACTACCTTGGATACGACCAAAAATATTGCATACATGCATATTTGTCAGGTGATTTCTAGTGTCAACTATTCAATAATCTATTTATATTATCCAGAACAAAAATACTTCACGCACTTTTGTGTATTGTCTAATTGTAGGTGTATGGAACATTTGTACAATCTACGTATGAAGATAGGGGAAAAGGAGAAGTTTAAGTTCTGTTCAAAAAGTCCTCTCACGTCACTTTTGGGCCAAGAGAAGATAGAGTCCAAGTCTCACATGTTCTGGATTCAGATTCGGACTGCACAGACATACCTGACTCAAAACGGTAAGAATTCTTTCATACAAACTCCGAATTGGGTGATTCTTTTTTTGTTGGAAAGTAGATTTCGTGCTCTTTCCAGGCCAATTGGATTTACCTTAAAATTCATCCGGAGCGTTAATTTATTGACGAAACAATCTGACGCGGCAGCAGAATCCGAGTCAAACTACAAGTCCAAAGGTGTTGCATCACCTCCACTTGGGCCCATGAGCCTTGTACGACCTAGGGTTGGTTTTAGGCTGCCTTGGGACGTCCTCCCACCTCCTTGGCAACCACCCCTTGCTCCTATATAAGTAGATCCATCTAGTAGCTTTTTCCTTGGGATTTGTTTAGTTAAAAGTTAGCCATTGCAACTTCATGTACTTCGTTTGTGTCCAACGACCAGACCAAGACCGCTTCCCGATCCCCAGCTTTATCAATACTTCATATATATTCGCAATATTCAGATTGCTTTATCATATTCTTGCTTGTTCTTCGATTGCGTGCAGGAATAGACCTTTGTGGTCAGGTTGATCGTGCTCCGGCGTGGTCAATAACCTCTCGAAGTTGGTTTAGCGATTGCTAAGGCGCAACGTCGTGCACGTTTGTAGTCGGATCGTCAAAGTCATCTCCACCAAATCGATAGTTATCATCTCATCGAAAGATCGGGACACCTCGCCTCTATCAGGGCCAAGAGAAGATAGAGTCCAAGTCTCTTATGTTCTGGATTCAGATTCGGATTGCACAGACATACCTGACTCAAAACGGCAAGAACTTTTTCATACGGACTCGGAATTGGGTGATTCTTTTTTTGTTGAAAATTAGATTTCGTCCTCTTTCCACACCAATTGGATTCACCTTTAAATTCGTCCAGAGCATTGAGATATGGACGAAACAATCTGACGCTGCAGCAGAATCCGAGTCAAACAACAAGTCCAAAGGTGTTGCATCACCTCCACTTGGTCCCATGAGCCTTGTACGACCTAGGGTTGGTGTTAGGTTGCCTTGGGACGTCCTCCCACCTCCTTGGCCGCCACCCCTTGCTCCTATATAAGTAGATCTACCTAATAGCTTTTTCCTTAGGATTTGTTTAGATAAAAGTTAGCCATTGCAACTTCGTGTACTTCGTTTGTGTCCAACGACCAGACCAAGACCGCTTACGGATCCCCACCTTTATCAACACTTCATCTATATTCGCAATATTCAGATTGCATTATCATATTCTTGCTTGTTCTTCGATTGCTTGCAGGAATAGACCTTCGTGGTCAGGTTGATTGTGCTGCGGCGTGGTCAATAACCTCTCAGAGTTGGTTTAGCGATTGCTAAGGCGCAACGTCATGCACATTTGTAGTCGGATCGTCAAAGTCATCTTCACCAAATCGATAGTTATCATCTCATCGAAAGATCAGGACACCCGGCCTCTATCAATCTCAAGGCTAAACTTGACGAACCCAAAGAACAAGAGACACGAGAGTTTATACTCGTTCGGGCTACCATTGTGGTGTAATACCCTACTCCAGTGTGGTGTGGTGGATTGCCTTGCAGGCTGAGGATGAACAAGTAAAAGGGAAGAACAGCCTCCTGAGGAGAGGTGTCCTTGAGCTCGGTGAGCTTGTGTGCTGAGGATGGTCTGAATGATCCGTCCCATTGCTAGGGTGGTGGCTAGTCCCTGTGTATATTGTTCCGGGTCCTCTTCCCAAATATTAGGCGGGAAGGGATCCCACAGCGGCTAATTTAAAGGGGGACAACTAGTACAAGTTATCCTGACAAAAGGTGGTCTTCGCCTGCCAAAGACTCTGGTGGTGATGCCGTCGTGGGCTCCGCGGTGACCTCCGTCCTGCCGTCCTGCTGGTCTTGGTCTCGTTGCATCAATATGGAAATCTTTGCGTGATGCCTCGGGACTCCTCGCCTATGCTTGCCCGTTTAGCACCAAAGAGGCAACGAGTACTCTGCGCCCACTGGCGCCCGCCTGGCCGCGATCGTCATGGCTCACGCCATGTGAACCTCGTGAGGTACCCCTTGCAAAGATATCCCCGCTCCTCGGGAGCCAGCCTAGGGAGGCCGCCCCTGAGGATGTCTTGTGTCATCCGCCTCGCGAGGCTTGGCCCCTCACGAGGGTCTTGAGTGGTTGTCGGTGAAGATGGGCCGTGCTAGGCCGCTGGATGAGCCACGCCCTAGGCCGCAGGCAGGCAAGTCTGGGTACCCCCGTTCCCAGGACGTCGACGCCCGCCGCCTCCCAACCCAACCGCCTTGGTTCCAGGGTCTGTGATGACAGTGGTAGAAGCACCACCATGGGCGCAGCCCATCCTCAACTTCCTGATGAGCAAAGAGCTACCTGCCGCCGATATCTCGGCCCGGTAGGTGCAACGCCGTGCGGGAGCATACACAATAGTGAACAAAGAGCTTGTTAGGCCCAGCGTAGAGCCAGATAAAGGCAAGGCAATGCTTAGAGACATCCACCAAGGCGAGTGCGGCCACATTAAGGCCTCCAGATCCCTTGTCGCCAAAGCTTTCCGTCATGGATTCTTTTGGTCAACCGCTTTGGACGACGCCAAGGATTTGATCAAGAAGTGCAAAGGGTGCCAACGATTCAGCTCCAAGCAACACCTGCCGGCTTCTGCACTCAAGACCATCCCCCTCACTTGGCCATTTGCCGTCTGGGGGCTGTACATGGTGGGCCCATTCAAGACAGCACGCGACGGCAAGACCCATCTACTTGTTGTCATGGACAAATTCACCAAGTGGATAGAAGCAAAGCCAATCAAGAAGCTGAATGGTCTGACTATTGTGACCTTCATCACAGATATCACCGTCCGGTACGGCGTACCACACAACATCATCACCGACAATGGCACAAACTTTGCCAAAGGCGCCTCGGCTCGTTTTTGTGAAATGTAGGGCATCCGATTGAACTTAGCGTCCGTTGCCCATCCGCAGTCAAACGGCCAAGTCGAGCGAGCAAACGCCCTCATCTTGTCCGGCATCAAGCCCTGATTGGTCAAGCCGCTGGAGCACTCGGTTGGCTGCTGGATCGAAGAGCTGCCGGTTGTCCTCTGGAGTCTCCGTACCACGCCTAACAAAGCAGCCGGCCTCACTCCCTTCTTCCTCGTGTACGGGGCTGAGGCCGTCATCCCAACTGACATCGAGTTAGAATCGCCTCGCGTCACCATGTACACTGAGGCGGAAGCGATGGAAGCGTGAGAAGACGGTGTCGACCTGCTGGAAGAATGTCGCCTGCTGGCACTCAACCGGTCCGCCATCTACCAGCAGGGCATGTACCGCTACCAAAGCCGAAAGGTCAGTCCACGATCCTTCTGAGAGGGGGACCTTGTGCTTCGACTGATCCAGCGAATAGCCGGCCAGCACAAGCTCTCAGCCCCTTGGGATGGGCCCTTCATCATCAGCAAAGCCTTGGGCAACGACTCCTACTACCTCATCGACGTCCAGAAGCCCAGGGCACAAAAGAGGGACGATTCCGGCAAGGAACAGAGCGCCCATGGAACGCAAATCTCCTCCGAAGATTTTACAGTTAATGCAGTATGTACCACTGATAGAGGCAAAGGTGTCATGTCCTTCGATGAGATGGTGGCTATCGTTTTGGAGGAAGTCGACTTTGACGATCCGACTACGAACGTGCGATGACGTCGCGCCTTAGCAATTGCTAAACCAACTCCGAGAGGTTATTGACCACACCGGAGCACGATCAACCTGACCACGAAGGTCTGTTTCCTGCAGGCAAACGAAGAACAAGCAAGGAACTAAGATTGCAATCTGGATATTGCGAATATAAGAGGAAAGCTTTATTGATCAATGTGGGGTTCTGTGACGCCTTGGTCTGGTCGTTGAACACAAACAAAGTACGCGAAGTTGCAGCTATGGCAAACTTTTAATATAAACAAAACCCAAAGTATAAACGATGCCCTAGGGGCTGTATATATGGAGGAAGAGTGATAGAGGCAAAGGTGTTCCGTCTTTCGATGAGATGGTGGCTATCGTTTGGAGGAAGTCGACTTTGACGATCCGACTACGAACGTGCGAGGACGTCGCGCCTTAGCAATCGCTAAACCAACTCCGAGAGGTTATTGACCACGCCGGAGCACGATCAACCTGACCATGAAGGTCTGTTTCCTGCAGGCAAACGAAGAACAAGCAAGAAACTAAGATTGCAATCTGGGTATTGCGAATATAAGAGGGAAGCTTTATTGATCAAGGTGGGGTTCTGTGACGCCTTGGTCTGGTCGTTGAACACAAACGAAGTACGCGAAGTTGCAGCTATGGCGAACTTTTAATCTCAACAAAACCCAAAGTCTAAACGACGCCCTAAGGGCTGTATATATGGAGGAAGAGGAGGGAATTTCGTGGCCCTCGTGCGTGGGGTCCGAAACCAACCCTATCTCTTGTTTCCCCACACATACAGACTCTAAAAATAGCCTATACTTAAGTATTTCGAAATTACATGGGCCTGACCCAATAATAAGGTAACGCAGCACCTAAAATAGCCTATGGACGAATATTATGAAGTGGAATCTTGTATATTTCGTCCAAGGCTTCATGCACTCCTTATGGTGGCTTCAAAGTTCTGAAATCATCACTTGTAACTCCGTTCTTGATCCCCTTGCACATGCCATCAACTCCATGCGTGTTCTTGCTCCAATGTTCATCCTTCTCCAAGCTAGGCCCTTCATTTATAAGCAAAACAAATGTATCCAATTTAGGCAGCATCACATTCTCATGAACATTAGAATCATTGCCAAGAAACGAAAGTACCTGGTAATTTATTTGGCGTGCGCGAGCTCTAGTAATTGGTCCAGTATATGTAAGAGTAGGGGCTGTGGGTGTAACAATGGTATTGATGTCCTCATCATCCTCCCCTTCTTGAAATGAAGTCGTCCTCGACGGAAGCTCATCTTCCTCACCCAAATAAGGCTTCAAATCTGCAATGTTAAAAGTGGGACTAACCCCAAAATCTGCAGGTAGCTCAAGTTTATATGCATTATCATTTATTTTCTCTAACACCTTAAAAGGACCATCAACACGTGGCATTACCTTTGATTTGCGCAAATTAGGAAATCTATCTTTACGCAAATGTAACCAAACAAGATGTCCAGGTGCAAACACAACATGTTTTCTACCCTTATCTCCAGCAAGTTTATATTTAGCATTCATACGCTCAATGTTTTCCTTAGTTAACTCATGCATTTTTAAAATCAATTCAGAACGTTCTTTAGCATCAAAATTAACCTTCTCCGAAGATGGAAGAGGCAACAAATCAATAGGTGCACGAGGTAGGAAACCATACACAATTTCAAAAGGGCACATCTTAGTAGTAGAATGCAATGAACGATTATAAGCAAATTCAATATGAGGCAAGCATTCTTCCCACATTTTCTTATTGTTCTTCAAAACAGCCCTAAGCATAGTAGACAATGTTCTATTGACTACTTCAGTTTGTCCATCAGTTTGGGGGTGACAAGTAGTACTAAAAAGCAGTTTAGTCCCCAACTTAGCCCATAAACATCTCCAAAAGTGGCTAAGAAATTTAGTATCACGATCTGAAACAATAGTATTTGGCACACCATGCAAGCGAATAATTTCACGAAAGAACAAATCAGCAACATTAACAGCATCATCGCTTTTATGACATGGTATAAAGTGTGCCATTTTCGAGAATCTATCCACGACAACAAATATGCAATCCCTCCCCTTCTTTGTTCGAGGTAACCTAAAACAAAGTCCATAGATATATCCTCCCAAGGAACACTAGGTACAGGCAAAGGCATATATAAACCATGAGGATTGAGTCGTGACTTAGCTTTTTGACATGTAGTGCATCGGGCAACAAAACGCTCAACATCTCGTCTCATCTTTGGCCAAAAGAAATGTGTAGCAAGTATATCCTCCGTCTTCTTCACGCCAAAGTGTCCCATTAGTACTCCTCCATGCGCCTCCTGCAACAACAAAAGACGAACGGAGCTAGCTGGAATAATTCTTTATCATAAGTAGAATAGTTCAGACTAGGCCCACTCAATTTTTCAGAAAAGTTTGCAACAGGTTTGCCATCTTGTAATAACACACCTCCTAATCCAATTCCACTAGCATCACATTCAAGCTCAAAAGTCTTATTAAAATCAGGAAGTTGGAGTAAAGGAGCATGTGTCAACTTATCTTTCAATACCGTGAAAGCTTCTTCCTGTGCGGTACCCCAAACAAAAGGCACATCCTTCTTTGTAAGCTCATTGAGAGGTGCAACAACGGTGCTAAAATCTCTCACAAAACGCCTATAGAAACCAGCGAGTCCAAGAAAACTCCTTACTTGTGTGACCGTTTTGGGCTGCGGCCAACTCTCAATAGCTTCAATCTTGGCTTTATCAACTTCAATTCCCTGTGGAGTAACAACATAGCCAAGAAAAGATACTCGGTCAGTGCAAAAGGTGCACTTCCCAAGGTTACCAAAAAAATGTGCATCACGTAGAGCATTAAAAACAACACGTAAATGTTCCAAATGTTCTTCCAAAGATTTGTTATAAATCAGTATATCATCAAAATAGACTACCACAAATCATCCAATGAAAGCACGTAAAACTTCGTTCATTAGTCTCATGAAAGTACTAGGTGCATTAGTTAACCCAAAAGGCATGACTAACCACTCATATAAACCAAACTTAGTTTTAAATGTTGTTTTCCATTCACCTCCCAATTTCATACGAATTTGATGGTATCCACTACGCAAATCAACTTTGGAGAATATTGTAGAGGCACTCAATTCATCAAGCATATCATCTAGCCTAGGAATAGGATGACGATAACGAATAGTAATATTATTAATGCCTCTACAATCAACACACATACGCGACGTACCATCCTTTTTAGGCACTAGTATAATAGGAACAACACAAGGACTAAGAGATTCGCGTATATAACCTTTGTCAGGCAGCTCCTGTACTTGACGCATAATCTCCTTCGTCTCCTATGGATTGGTACGGTATGGTGCATGGTTGGGTAGCGATGCACCGGGAATTAAGTCAATTTGATGCTCAATCCCTCAAATAGGTGGTAATCCCGGTGGCACGTCTTTTGGGAAGACGTCAGCGAACTCCTGCAAAATGTTAGGGACAACAGGGGGCAAAGAGGAAGGCACGTCCTCTAATGAAAATAATGCCTCTTTGCACACAAAAGCATAGCAAACAGATTTGCTAGAATCTAGCTCATCAATATCAGATTTAGGTGGCAAGTAAACATGCACTTTTCAGTTTAATTTCAGAAGCAACATTATATGGTTTATTATTAGGCTTCATTTGTTGCTCAAATTCTTTTGCCACAATCTGATTTTCACTCTTATTTTTCTCCTGTTTTGCTTTATTAGCTCTATTAATATCATCTTTCAAAATGGAATCAGGAGTCATAGGAAGCAAAGTAATATTTTTTTCCTTATGAACAAGAGTATACTGATTGTTTCTACCATGGTGTACAAATTTTTTATCAAATTGCCATGGTCTACCAAGTAATAAGGAACATGCTTGCATAGGTACCACATCACAATCAACATAATCAGCATATGTAGAGATACTAAAATGCACACGAACAATACGTGTTACCTTAACGTTGCCGCTGTTGTTGAACCATTGGATGTAGTAAGGATGTGGATGTGGTCTTGTGGTGAGAGAAAGCTTCTCCACCATCTCCATGCTAGCCATGTTGTTGCAGCTCCCTCCATCTATGATGACGCGAATAGAACGTTCCTTCACAACTCCCTTTGTATGGAACAAATTATGCCTCTGATTTTGCTCAGCTTGTGTAACCTGCACACTCAAAACACGTTGAGCAACTAAACATTCATACCTGTCAGCATCTTCAGCAGCCATGTATTGCGTCTCATGATCAGAATAATCTCCACCATGTTCTTCATGTGTAATAAGAGTCAAAGTCTCCTCATCATAGTCACTAGCGGACTCATACCCACCATCCTTAGTAACAATCATCACACGCTTAGATGGGCATTCTCTCGCATAATGACCTCCACCCTTGCAATGTCGACAAATAATATCATGTGTTTGCCCTGTTGATGCCATGGATGAAGAAGTGCTCTTTGTAGGCCCAGAAGGTGTGCTCTTGGTAGGTAGTGGTGATTGTGCCTGCTTTACTGTATCACGGTTGGAGGTGGCAGCCGTCGGAGGTGTCGGTGTAGCAGAACGTGTGGAAGTAGATGATGCACGTGGTGTCCATGATGAAGGTCGACCTGCAGAAAAGTTAGTTCGCGCCAACGATCATGCACTTCACGTTCAGCTTTACAAGCAAGATGGAATAAACGAGTGATATTATTATAATCCTTATAGTCTAGAATGGTCTGAATCTCTCTATTTAATCCACCCAGAAAACGTGCAAGCATAGCTTCATTCTCCTCAACAATACCACATCTAATCAAGCCAGTTTGTAATTCCTAATAATATTTTTCTACCGAATTTTTTCCTTATCTTAAGCGCTGCAATTTTTGAAGTAATTCGCGTTGATAATATGGTGGATCCCAGCGAGTACGCATAGCAGTTTTCAAAGCAGCCCAAGTAGTTGGAACAGGATATAATCTACAATGTTCAGACCACCAAACACATGCAAAGCTAGTGAAAGCACAAACAACAGCAGGAACACGTCTCTCCTCAGGATATTGTAAACATGTAAATCGTTGTTCAGTTTCTAACTCCCAAGTAAGATATATATCAGGAACATATCTACCCTCAAATGGTGGAATATTCAATTTCAGTTTAGGGAGATGGTCATGATCTCGTACCTGAGGGGGAGCCCTAACCTTGCCATTATTTGCATGTGGACGACCTGGTGGTTGTGGTGCTGGTGGTTGCACATAGTTATGATGTTGATCAACCTCATCCTCGTAATCTCCAACATAATCATCCTCCTCCGCATCAGTAGCAGGAGCCACAGAAGTATCAACAGCAGCACCAACAGGTTGGCCAAGCGCAACAGGAACACGGGTCGCTCGGCGGAGGGCTGTTTCGCGATGTGGAGGTAGTCGTCGTTGTTGTTGTTGTAGAGGTGCGTTAGGTGCAGCCGGTGGTGGAAGACGCATGAGCAATTCATTAACCTTGTTATCGAGCTTTGTTTCGAACGTCTTCTCCATGCCATCTATCTTCTCCATGGCCTCTTCAAATCTGTTTAGCACATCTTGCACATGTCCACTCATCATTTGCTGAAACTTATCATGAAGCTCCTTGTTCGTCAAGTTCTCCCAGTCAGTCTCGTCGGCTTGTGATCCTGGCATGGTTAGCAGTAATAGAAACACACAAGAATATGATCCTACAGACTACTAACAAGTGGTGGTGGTGGCGGGTGTCACAAATCCATCAAGCAAATCTCAAATTCTTACCAGTTCTTACCCAGCAGCAGGCGGTGATCGGAAACCGTTGTAGTCAAAACTCTCAAAAGCTTGGATAAAGCGATTGCCAGGGAAAGTCAAACGCACGACGTAGATGTATGTGGAGCTGGAAAGGCTTATAGTATGGTAGCAAAAAGGTCAGCAATAATCAATTCAGAGATGCAAAGTTGAATAAACGCTCAACGACGGTACTGTGCTGGTCCTAGGCTAGACCGTGCTAGAGACGCGAGCCTAGAACACTAACAAAATCACGGCGCTCCACGAAAACAAGGGAAAAGCACACTCTGAATTTTTTTCTTTTTTTTCACTTTTTTTTGCACTTTTTTCCCCTTTTTTTTGCTCTGCAACAAATTTTTTTCGAAAAAGTCTACAAATGGCCTAAAAATTGCCTAGCCAGAATTTTCCAGACTTAGTTTTTTTAAACTGGAACTATTTTTCTTCTGCGGATGGCTCGGAAGTTTGGGAGTCCTACTCTGTCACGACCCGGAGTACCGCGTGATCTGGAAATCGAGCACAGAGCAACAATTATTGGACTCGGACTAGGATTGGTGGCGGAGATGAATCTGGTGGAAACTCGGACCGGTGGCGGATATGTGGTATATGGTAGCGGCGATGACGATGGTGGTATATGGCAGCGGTGATGACGATGGTGGTATATGGCAGCGGTGATGATGATGATGCGGTGGTGATATATGGCAGCGGCGACGTGACAACCTGTGAACAAAACTCGAAACTCTAGAGGACTAGACGCTAAGACCAGCAACTTGACACGACGATGCAACCGCAAATTCAACAAATCAAAAACAGAAAAGATTATGCAAAGGCTCAGATTGGTTCGGATAGGATGAACTAACCCTAATTTTGTTTTGGCTTTTTCGTGGACTGTAGGTATGAAAAACAGACTCGATCTAATCTATGAAAAACTATAAAATCTCACCGAGCAACCTCAAAATCTGATACCACTTGATAGAGGCAAAGGTGTCCCGTCTTTCGATGAGATGGTGGCTATCGTTTTTGATAGAGGCAAAGGTGTCCCGTCTTTCGATGAGATGGTGGCTATCGTTTTAGAGGAAGTCGACTTTGACGATCCGACTACGAACGTGCGAGGACGTCGCGCCTTAGCAATCGCTAAACCAACTCCGAGAGGTTATTGACCACGCCGGAGCACGATCAACCTGACCATGAAGGTCTGTTTCCTACACACAAACGAAGAACAAGCAAGAAACTAAGATTGCAATCTGGATATTGTGAATATAAGAGGAAAGCTTTATTGATCAAGGTGGGGTTCTGTGACGCCTTGGTCTGGTCGTTGAACACAAACGAAGTACGCGAAGTTGCAGCTATGGCGAACTTTTAATCTAAACAAAACCCAAAGTCTAAACGATGCCCTAGGGGCTTTATATATGGAGGAAGAGGGGGGTATTTCGTGGCCCTTGGAGGAGGGGTCCGAAACCCACGCTAACTCTTGTTTCCCCACACATACGGACTCTAAAAACAGCCTATATTGAAGTATTTCGAAATTACATGGGCCTGTCCCAAAAAGAAGGTGACGCAACACCTAGAATAGCCTCTGGACGAAAATTATGAAGTGGCATCTTGTATATTTCATCCAAGGCTTCATGCACTCATTATGGTGGCTTCAAAGTCCTGAAATCCTCACTTGAAACTCTGTTCTTGTCTCCCTTGCGCATGCCATCAACTCCATGCTTGTTTCTGCTCCAATGATCATCCTTCTCCAAGCTAGGCCCTTCATTTGTAAGCAAAACAAATGTATCCAATTTAGGCAGCATCATATTCTCATGAACATTAGAATCATTACCAAGAAACGAAAGTACCTGATAATTCAATTGGCGTGCACGATCTCTAGTAATTGGTCCAGTATGTATAGCAGCAGGGGCTGTGGGTATAACAATGGTGTTGATGTCCTCATCACCTCCTAATCCAATTCCACTAGCATCACATTCAAGCTCAAAAGTCTTATTAAAGTCAGGAAGTTGGAGTAAAGGAGCATGTGTCAACTTATCTTTCAATACCGTGAAGGCTTCTTCCTGTGCGGTACCCCAAACAAAAGGCACATCCTTCTTTGTAAGCTCATTGAGAGGTGCAGCAATGGTGGTAAAATCTCTCACAAAACGACTATAGAAACCAGCGAGTCCAAGAAAACTCCTCACTTGTGTGACCGTTTTGGGCTGCGGCCAACTCTCAATAGCTTCAATCTTGGCTTTATCAACTTCAATTCCTTGTGGAGTAACAACATAGCCAAGAAAAGTTACTCGGTCGGTGCAGAAGGTGCACTTCCCAAGGTTACCAAACATACGTGCATCACATAGAGCATTAAAAACAGCACATAAATGTTCCAAATGTTCTTCCAAAGATTTGCTATAAATTAGTATATCATCAAAATAGACTACCACAAATCGTCCAATGAAAGCACGTAAAACTTCGTTCATTAGTCTCGTGAAAGTACTAGGTGCATTAGTTAACCCAAAAGGCATGACTAACCACTCATATAAACCAAACCTAGTTTTAAATGTTGTTTTCCATTCATCTCCCAATTTCATACGAATTTGATGGTATCCACTATGCAAATCAACTTTGGAGAATATTGTAGAGCCACTCAATTCATCAAGCATATCATCTAGCCTAGGAATAGGATGACGATAACGAATAGTAATATTATTAATGCCTCTACAATCAACACACATACGTGACGTACCATCCTTTTTAGGCACTAGTATAATAGGAACTGCACAAGGACTAAGAGATTCTCGTATATAACCTTTGTCGAGCAGCTCCTGTACTTGACGCATAATCTCCTTCGTCTCCTTTGGATTGGTACGGTATGGTGCACGGTTGGGCAGCGATGCACCAGGAATTAAGTCAATTTGATGCTCAATCCCTCGAATAGGTGGTAATCCTGGTGGCACGTCTTGTGGGAAGACGTCAGCGAACTCCTGCAAAATGTTAGTGACAGTAGGGGGCAAAGGGGAAGGCACGTCCTCGAATGAAAATAATGCCTCTTTGCACACAGAAGCATAGCAAACAGATTTGCTAGAATCTAGCTCATCAATATTAGATTTGGTGGCAAGTAATCATGCACTTTTCAATTTAATTTCAGAAGCAGCACTAGTTGGTTTATTATTAGGCTTCATTTGTTGCTCAAATTCTTTTGCCACAATTTGATTTTCACTCTTATTTTTCTCCTGTTTTGCTTTATTAGCTCTATTAATATCATCTTTCAAAATGGAATCAGGAGTCATAGGAAGCAAAGTAATATTTTTATCCTTATGAACAAGAGTATACTGATTGTTTCTACCATGGTGTACAGAATTTTTATCAAATTGCCATGGTCTACCAAGTAATAAGGAACATGCTTGCATAGGTACCACATCACAATCAACATAATCAGCATATGTAGAGATACTAAAATGCACACGAACAGTACGTGTTACCTTAACCTTGCCGTTGTTGTTGAACCATTGGATGTAGTAAGGATGTGGATGTGGTCTTGTGGTGAGAGATAGCTTCTCCACCATATCCATGCTAGCCAAGTTGTTGCAGCTCCCTCCATCTATGATGACGCGAATAGAACGTTCCTTCTCAACTCCCTTTGTATGGAACAAATTATGCCTCTGATTTTGCTCAGCTTGTGTAACCTGCAAACTCAAAACACGTTGAGCAACTAAACATTCATAGCTGTCAGCATCTTCAGCAGCCATGTACTGCGTATCATGATCAGAATCATCTCCACCGTGTTCTTCATGTGTAATAAGAGCCAAAGTCTCCTCATCATAGTCACTAGCGGACTCATACCCACCATCCTCAGTAACAATCATCACACGCTCAGATAGGCATTCTCTCGCATAATGACCTCCACCCTTGCAACGTCGACAAATAATATCATGTGTTTGCCCTGTTGATGCCATGGATGAAGAAGAGCTCTTTGCAGGCCCAGAAGGTGTGCTCTTGGCAGGTAGTGGTGATTGTGCCTGCTTTATTGTATCACGGTTGGAAGTGGCAGCTGACGGAGGTGCCGGTGTAGTAGAACATGTGGAAGTAGATGATGCACGTGGTGTCCATGATGAAGGTCGACCTGCAGAAAAGTTAGTTCCCGCCAATGCCCGTCGATCCTGCACTTCACGTTCAGCTTTACAAGCAAGATGGAATAAACGAGTGATATTATTATAATCCTTATAGTCTAGAATGGTTTGAATCTCTCTATTTAATCCACCCGGAAAACGTTCAAGCATAGCTTCATTCTCCTCAACAATACCACATCTAATCAAGCCAGTTTGTAATTCCTGATAATATTCTTTTACAGAATTTTTCCCTTGTCTTAAGCGCTGCAATTTTTGATGTCTTTCACGTTGATAATATGGTGGAACCCAACGAGTACGCATAGCAGTTTTCAAAGCAGCCCAAGTAGCTGGAACAGGATATAATCTACAATGTTCAGACCACCAAACACATGCAAAGCTAGTGAAAGCACAAACAGCAGCAGGAACACGTCTCTCCTCGGGATATTGTAAACATGTAAATCGTTGTTCAGTTTCTAACTCCCAAGTAAGATATATATCAGGAACATATCTACCCTCAAATGGTGGAATATTCAATTCCAGTTTAGGGAGATGGTCATGATCTCGTACCTGAGGGGGAGCCCTAACGTTGCCATTATTTGCATGTGGATGACCTGGTGGTTGTGGTGCTGGTGGTTGCACGTAGTTCTGATTTTGATCAACCTCATCCTCGTAATATCCCACATAATCATCCTCCTCCGCATCAGCAGCAGGAGCCACAGAAGTATCAACAGCAGCACCAACAGGTTTGCCAAGCGCAAGAGGAACACGGGTCGCTCGGCGGAGGGCTGTTTCGCGATGTGGAGGTAGTCGTTGTTGTTGTTGTTGTAGAGGTGCGTTAGGTGCAGCCGGTGGTGGAAGACGCGTGAGCAATTCATTAAACTTGTTATCGAGCTTTGTTTCGAATGTCTTCTCCATGCCATCTATCTTCTCCATGGCCTCTTCAAATCTGTTTAGCACATCTTGCACCTGTCCACTCATCATTTGCTGAAACTTATCATGAAGCTCCTTGTTCGTCAAGTTCTCCCAGTCAGTCTCGTCAGCTTGCGATCCTGGCATGGTTAGCAGCAATAGAAACACACAAGAATATGATCCTACAGACTACTAACAAGTGGTGGTGGTGGCGGGTGTCACAAATCCGTCAAGCAAATCTCAAATTCTTACCAGTTCTTACCCAGCAGCAGGCGGTGATCGGCAACCGTTGAAGTCAAAACTCTCAAAAGCTTGGATAGAGCGATTGCCAGGGAAAGTCAAACGCACGACGTAGATGTATGTGGAGTTGGGAAGGCTTATAGTATGGTAGCAAAAAGGGTCAGCAATAATCAATTCAGAGATGCAAAGTTGAATAAACGCTCAACGACGGTACTGTGCTGGTCTTAGGCTAAACCGTGCTAGAGACGCGAGCCTAGAACACTAACAAAATCACGGCGCTACACGGAAACAAGGGAAAAGCACTCTGGATTTTTTTTCGCTCTATTATTTTTTTTGCGCTCTTTTTTTTGCGAAAAATCACTATAATGGCGAGTGTCTCAAAACTCTTCCCAGGTTAAACTGACAGGATGGGTATGAAAAATTTTGACAATTTTTTTTTCAGAAATCAGGGCAGCGACGACGAAAAAGTGCGACAAAAAATCACTATGATGGCGAGTGTCTCAAAAGTCTCAGAACAGCCTAAAATTAGGATAAGGAAAAATATTTTCGGTCGCCGAAATTTTGTCCTAAAAACTGCCCGGGGGTCGCCGATTTTTTTTTCCGAGACCTATGCAGGCAAGGAAACACGAATCGGAATTGAGATGGATCTCGAAAACAAACCTAATATGAGAAGAACTCGGATTGGTGGTGGATATATGGTGGTAGGATATGGCAGTGGGGGTGGTATATGGTAGCGGTGATGGTATATGGACACAGATCGGTGGTGGTATATGGACACGGATTGGTAGTGGTATATGGATACGGATTCAGAGCGGTGGCGGATAAGCGGTGGTGGTAGATGGCAAGGCGATGATGATGGTGCGGCGGCGGCGTGACAACTTATGACCAGAACTCGAAACTCTAAAAGACTAGACTCTAAGACCAGCAACTTGACACGACGATGCAACCGCAAATTCAACAAAGCAAAAACCCTAAAAGATTATGCAAAGGCTCAGATTGGTTCGGATATGATGAACTAACCCTAATCTTTTTTTGTGGCTTTTTTGTGGACTGTAGGTATGAAGAACAGACTCGATCTAATCTACGAAAAACTGTAAAATCTCACCGAGCAACCTGGAAATCTGATACCACTTGATAGAGGCAAAGGTGTCCCGTCTTTCGATGAGATGGTGGCTATCGTTTTGGAGGAAGTCGACATTGACGATCCAACTACGAACGTGCGAGGACATCGCGCTTAGCAATCGCTAAACCAACTCCGAGAGGTTATTGACCACGCCGGAGCACGATCAACCTGACCACAAAGGTCTGTTTCCTGCAGACAAATGAAGAACAAGCAAGAAACTAAGATTGCAATATGGATATTGCGAATATAAGAGGAAAGCTTTATTGATCAAGGTGGGGTTCTGTGACGCCTTGGTCTGGTCGTTGAACACAAACGAAGTAGGCGAAGTTGTAGCTATGCCGAACTTTTAATCTAAACAAAACCCAAAGTCTAAACGACGCCCTAAGGGCTGTATATATGGAGGAAGAGGAGGGAATTTCGTGGCCCTTGAGGGACGGGTCCGAAACCAACCCTAACTCTTGTTTCCCCACACATACAGACTCTAAAAATAGCCTATACTTAAGTATTTCGAAATTACATGGGCCTGGCCCAATAATAAGGTGAGGCAGCACCTAAAATAGCCTATGGACGAATATTATGAAGTGGAATCTTGTATATTTCGTCCAAGGCTTCATGCACTCCTTATGGTGGCTTCAAAGTCCTGAAATCATCACTTGTAACTCCGTTCCTGATCCCCTTGCGCATGCCATCAACTCCATGCGTGTTCTTGCTCCAATGTTCATCCTTCTCTAAGCTAGGCCCTTCATTTGTAAGCAAAACAAATGTATCCAATTTAGGCAGTATCATATTCTCATGAACATTAGAATCATTACCAAGAAACGAAAGTACCTGGTAATTTAATTGGCGTGCGCGAGCTCTAGTAATTGGTCCATTATATGTAACAGTAGGGGCTGTGGGTGTAACAATGGTATTGATGTCCTCATCAGTTTTGGAGGAAGTCGACTTTGACGATCCGACTACGAACGTGTGAGGACGTCGCGCCTTAGCAATCGCTAAACCAACTCCGCGAGGTTATTGACCACACCGGAGCACGATCAACCTGACCACGAAGGTCTGTATCCTGCAGGCAAACGAAGAACAAGCAAGAAACTAAGATTGCAATCTGGATATTGCGAATATAAGAGGAAAGCTTTATTGATCAAGGTGGGGTTCTGTGACGCCTTGGTCTGGTCGTTGAACACAAACGAAGTACGCGAAGTTGCAGCTATGGCGAACTTTTAATCTAAACAAAACCCAAAGTCTAAACGATGCCCTAGGGGCTGTATATATGGAGGAAGAGGGGGGGAATTTTGGTGGCCCTTGGAGGAGGGGTCCGAAACCCACCCTAACTCTTGTTTCCCCACACATACGGACTCTGAAAACAGCCTATATTGAAGTATTTCGAAATTACATGGGCCTGGCCCAAAAAGAAAGGTGACGCAGCACCTAGAATAGCCTCTGGACGAAAATTATGAAGTGGCATCTTGTATATTTCGTCCAAGGCTTCATGCACTCATTATGTTGGCTTCAAAGTCCTGGAATCATCACTTGAAACTTTGTTCTTGTCTCCCTTGCGCATGCCATCAACTCCATGCTTATTCTTGCTCCAATGATCATCCTTCTCCAAGCTAGGCCCTTCATTCGTAAGCAAAACAAATGTATCCAATTTAGGCAGCATCATATTCTCATGAACATTAGAATCATTACCAAGAAACGAATGTACCTGATAATTCAATTGGCGTGCGCGAGCTCTAGTAATTGGTCCAGTATGTATAGCATCAGGGGCTGTGGGTGTAACAATGGTATTTATGTCCTCATCAACCACGCTATCTTTTGTATTAAGAGCAAAGACAATGGGTCCCTCGAGAAGCACTCGGGGGCTACCCTTTTTATATATATGATAAGTTTAAGCATGTGAATGTGTTATTTCATTCCAATGCCCGGCACAGGGTCCGACCAGTCGGCCCGGGGGCTCGCCGCCTTGTCCTATGTTGATACTATTTGCAGTCGAACACGTAGTGTGCCGACATCTAGGCCCTCTCTTGCCATACAACCATAGCTCACAAAGCGACTGTCCGGCTGGCAAGAGCTAAAGGAAGGAAATGATGTCCACATGAAAAATGACTAAGGAAAAAGCATCGGCATAGGCCAATCCGTCTCCTCGCCTCACCATACGGCTGCTGAGCAGCCGGCCGGCCGGCTTCTCACTTGACTTGCTACGTTCTAGGCGACTAAAGTACTTGTCTAACCTAAATGGCCGAGTCCTTGACCCAGACATAGACCACAGAGCGGCTGTCCGGTTGGCAGCCCAAGGAATGCGGCAAAGGAAAAAGCCAAAAAGAACAGAAAAGCGTGACAAAGTTAGAGCACGGCAGAGCACAGACTTGTGCAAATAATTATTTTATATAGCAAAAGCCTCTTAGCCAGCATTCAAGAGAGTTTTAACATACACCCCTAGTTGGTGGAATTGCGTGAATTTAACTTGTTCAAAAGATTACAAGAATGGAAAAGCAGGAAAGATAAAGTGGCCGCCTAGGCCAGAGGAGCGGCAGGCGGATCCGATGAGTCGGCGGAGGCAGAGGCGCCGGGTGGGGGAGCGGCCGACTGGTGGGTCTCAGCCTGGTCGGGACCGGCAGCAGTCGGCGTGGCTACACGTGGCTTGCTGGTCGAGGCTTGGTTGGGTTGAGGCCGGCTATTCGCTCCGTCGTCCGGTGCGATGCCTGCGCCGTCCTCGTCCTCTACGTCCTCGCCCTTGTCGCTGGAAGCGATTTCCTCCGCTGAGTCCTCCCATCCTCCGGGTTCAGTCCGAACCAGTTGGGCGGCACCTCAGCGCCTTCCTCGTCCAGCACGGGGATGAAGACGGTGGTGTTGGCGTACTCGGCGATTGCCGTCGCGCGTTGGGTAAGCATGCGGTTCACTACTGCCAGCTCTGGTCCGTCCTCCTGCCGGAAGGTGGCCAGCTGGGCCAAAACCAGGCCCGGATACCAAGCCTTGACGAACTCCAAGGCCGTCCGAGCACACGCCCGAGCAACGGCGCCCTTCCAGGCCTCGAAGCGCCCGACTGCTATCTCCAGCCAGTTGGTAGTCCAACTGGGAGTGCGCGGGACCTGAGCATCTGGCCAGAGGGTGGACAGCACCTGAGACCCGATGTGCTGCAGGCAGCAGAGCATTAGATGAGCCGGCTGCAGGCGCGTCTTGATGGCCAGAAGCTGCTCGCTGAGAATCCAGGGCGCGTTGGGCCCAATATCCGTGCCTGCCCTCCTCCGCACCTGGCGCCGTGCCTCGATGGCCTGGCTAAAGGTGACGAAATGACCAGAAAAGAATTCTGCGCAAGGAGAAGATCAAAAAATTATAAGCCACAAGCCGGCTCATGCAACAGTCGGCGGCTGATCAAAAGAAAAAATAACTTACCAGCAATCATATCCTCGATCTCGCCGTAGCCGTCGGACAAGAACTTCTCCTTCTCGTCCCAGTTCTAGCGTTGAGTCTCGAACTCGTCCCTGAGGAGGTCTTCGCCCTCCTTCATCTTCTGGAGCTCCGCCTTGTGCCGCTCTGCCTAGTCCGCTAGCATCTTGGCCAGGCGTTCGCACTCCTGAGCCGCCTGGTTGCGCTCCTGCTCCTTGGTGTGGAGCGCGGACTCAACCTCGCCCAGGCGCTTCCGCAGATCTGCAGTGGCCTCTGCAAAGACAAGACAGAAAGATTCAACACCAACCAAAGACAAGTAGTTTCTAGGAGATCCGGCCCGACTGCTCAGTAGTCGGCCCGAATCTCGGGCACTACACCCACCGGGTGCGCTGACGCGCCCCCGCGAGAAAGAAGTAGAAATGCTTACTCCGGCTCTAATTCAAGTCGGCGGTCCGCTTGGCCAGCTCCTGGTTCTGGAAGTTGTTGGCAGCCACGCGGAGGTTGTGGTAGTCCTGCAACGAAAACAAGTAGCACTCGGAACTTACCTTGAAGTTCCGAGCCGCCTGCTCAGCAGCCGGCCCGGAACTCGGGGGCTACACCCAGTGGGTGCACTGGCACGCCCCCACGGAAGATTACAAGAGTTGGAAAACAAGAAGCAAAATCGCGTACCCGGACGGCCGTCCGCGTCGCCAAGAACTTCCGCATGTACTGCTGAAGAGTAGCGCCCTGGGTGTTGAACTGGGCCAGAACGTCCTGCACAGCCACGTTCAGAATGCCCGAGCCATCCCTGGCGGCTAGTCCGGAAGGGCGGCACTGGTGGCATTGGTATCGAGCACCGACCAGCTCGAGGCCCCGATCTCCGTCGGCCATGGCGCTGAGGCCGCCTTCACCGGGCGCTGGCGTGCTGGAACGTGGGTCGTGCGAGTTGAACCCACCACAAACTCACTGCCAGATGGCGGCACCAGCGGTGCTGCAGGCCGGCTGCCCTACGGGTCTGCAGTCGGCGCGCGCGGAGACACTTCAGCCTCCAAGACAACAGGGCCGCCCCCTCCCCTCTCCAAGGCCGGCTGGTCGACACCAGCCCCTCCTGTTGGCGCTTGGCCCTCGGGCACCGGCGGCTCCGCGTGCTGCGGGCTGGTGGACTCTAGAGCCTGGCTACGAGACGCCTCCTCCTGCTGCGCCTTGGCGACCGCGTCCGCCTACTCCTTGGCCGCTGCATCGGCTTGAGCCTTGGCCGCCGCATCGACTTCAGCTCGCGCCGCCTCGGCCGCCTCTACCTTCTCCCAGCCTGCGGCCTCCCGCTCCTCTCGCGCCTCCTGCATGTTCTTCTCCGTCGCATCCTGGATGGCGGTGAGTGGATCCACGCGGCAGGGGTCTGCGGAGCCGTCTGCCGCCCCAATCACCGAGCCGGACGAGGCTCGCGACAAGGAATGTGCGGCGATATGCACCAAAGGAAGAAGGAAATAAGAAGATTGCAAAGATAGAAGAAAAGAAAACGCAAAACAAAATACACCGTCGGGAGCGGCTTCGGGACCTTCTTGAAGGCGGCGGCCTTCAGGGTCTCTTGCAGCCTTATCGCGGCGGCGGACTGCTTGGCCTCCTTGCTCGACCGGGAGCCGGGCATCCCGGCATCAGCTCGCCGCTTTGAGGAGCCGACTGCTCTAGATGTCGGCCCCGCCGCCGAGGAGCCGGCCCCGGTCCTGTTGGCCCCCGGGGCATGGTGTGGCTCGTTGCCGCCTTCGTCGTTGTCCGGCAACCCCCGGACATCACCCACCGCGCCGCCTCCTGCGGCTCCGCCTGATCGGCAGCCGCCTCCCGCAGCTCCGCTTGCTCGACCGCCTCCTCCCCCGGTGTCGTCGTCCTCCTCCATCGCGGCCGTCCCGAGCTTGGGGTCGCCTATGTCGCTGACCTCCCGGTCCAGCATCCACCGGTGATCGGGGCTGACGGCACGCTGCACAGCACCTAGACGATTGGACTTAATGAAGGTCGTGAAAGATTAAAAAAGAACCAAGAAAAAGGTCGGGTTCTAACCCCAGGCGGCGGGTTGGCCTGGCTGTAGGGCTCCTTGCCGAAGCTTCGGCTCCCCACTTCGAGCTGGCTGCCGGAGATGAAGTTGACGCGGTGGGAAACCTCATCTGCCAACATCTCCTTAGTCGATGTCCAGCTCGGATCCTGGCGGCCGCCCATGTCGCAGATGAGGTGGGGCCGAAATTGGAGCTGCAGCACCCAGTGCTGGATGAAGGCGGCCAATAGGTCCGCCGGCTGGAGGCCCTCCACCACTGTCATCACCTCCAGGCGTTCGAGGACACGGGTGACACCAGCCAGCAGCGGCCTTGACGGCTGCTAGCCCAAGTTGCTCCGCGGCTCGGCAGGCGGACCGGCCATGTATCCCGGCAGGTTGATGTAGTTGTGAGTCCAGTCCAAGTTGCGGACATAGAAATATGATTTTTGCCGCAACTTGGCCGACTCCAGTATCACCATAGCCAGAAACCGGGTTCCTCCACCGGTGCGCCGCACGGTGACACAAGCGCCGCACTGAGCCGCCTCGCCCTTGGCCACGGTGCCAAGCTTGAGGTAGAAGAAGCGCCCCCACAGCTCGAGCGTGGACAAAATTCCGAGATAGCCTTCGCAGAAAGTAACGAAGGCGGAGAGAAGTGCCACGATGTTGGGCGTGAGGTGATGCAGATGTAGGCCGTAGTTGTTGAGGAAGGTGCGGCGGAAGCCACTCGCCGGCAAGTCGAAGCCGCGGAGAAAGTGGCTATGGAAGACCACGTACTCATCAGGCTCCGACGCCGGCGAGATCTCCTGCTCCAATGGAATCCGCACCCGGCCCCACGCAATCCTCTTAGGGCAGCCTCCACATCGCATGGAGGAAGGCGATGTACTCCTCTTTGACATTGGAGCCGTCCCAATCGCCCGAACGACCCTCCCACACCATGGTCGCGATGGCTCTATGGCGTGGCGGGGCTGTGAGGTCGAGGGCGCGGCGGCACAGTGAGGATGAGCGGCGACGGGTTGCCTTATCGCTTGGCAGCGAGCGACTGGGTGGCGTGGAGCAGCATGGAGTAGAGGAAGCAGAAGATGAAGGGCGAGGAGGGCGCATGCGTTCTGCCGCCCCTCCTCCCCTTACTTATAGCGCCGGCGGCAGAGCCAAGATGGTGAGACGTGGGGGCGTAGGATTAAATGCGCCCACTCCCCCAATGACCCCACATCTTCCGCGCCATAACAGCGTGTACTTAACGCGCATGGGAAGCGCAACTGCCCGCCTCGGCCACAACATATCCGTGCGCGTGTCGCGGCCCTGTAGTGGCGGGCCCGGGCCTGCAGCGGCGTCCCGTCGCACGCGTGGGCTGGCAGGCCGGCCTGGTCTACTGGCGCCGCGTGGCGGATGAGCAACAGGAGGCAAGCCTGTCATCCTGCTGGTTTGCCACCCGGCCTCCACCACGGCGATTTGAATTGACCAAGCGGCCGGCCCGGCCTTGGCCGGCTCCTGACAGTCGGTATCTCCAGAAGACGAACGAAACAGGATTACCAAGACACTCAGAGTAGGAAGCTGCTGAGGCTCCTCGATTTCGGCCATGTCGCCCCACCAGCTTCGGGAACTACTGTCCGAGTAAATTACCACGGGTAGCCTCATCGGCCCCCTATGGTATTTCAAGACATCGGGGCTAGCTATGCCCCTCACACCTCCCGGAAAAGCGGCCGACTTCTTGGGCCAGCTGGTCTAGGAGGCCGGCTGCTAGAGGACGATAAGACATCAGAAGGCGGCCACGAGGGAGCCGACTCCTAGAAGGCGGCCCCTCGTCCCCTCAAAGTTTGCACCCACATAACCACGACGGGATGGGGCGTGGCTACAGTGCGACTTGCCACCCCCGAATCCAGGGCGGATCGTGGCCACAGTGCGGTGTACCAAGCGGACAGCCCTCGCCCGATGCGAAACTATTGCCAGGAAGCCCGTTGAGGGAGTCCTGGATTAGGGGGTGTCCGGATAGCCGGACTATACCATCAGCCGGACTCCTGGACTATGAAGATACAAGATTGAAGACTTTGTCCCGTGTCCAGAGTGGACTTTCCTTGGCATGGAAGGAAAGCTTGGCGATGTGGCTATTCAGATCTCCTACCATTGTAACCGACTTTGTGTTACCCTAACCCTCTCCGGTGCCTATATAAACCGGAGGGTTTTAGTCCGTAGGACAACCCCAACATACAACAATCATACCATAGGCTAGCTTCTAGGGTTTAGCCTCCTTGATCTCGTGGTAGATCTACTCTTGTACTACCCATATCATCAATATTAATCAAGCAGGACGTAGGGTTTTACCTCCATCAAGAGGGCCCGAACCTGGGTAAAACATTGTGTCCCTTGTCTCCTGTTACCATCCGCCTAGACGCACAGTTCGGGACCCCCTACCCGAGATCCGCCGGTTTTGACACCGACATTAGTGCTTTCATTGAGAGTTCCTCTGTGTCGTCGCTTTTAGGCCCGATGTCTCCTTTGATCATCAACAACGATGCGGTCCAGGGTGAGACTTTTCTCCCCGGACAGATCTTCGTCTTCGGCGGCTTCGCACTGCGGGCCAATTCGCTTGGCCACCTCGAGCAGATCGAAAGCTACCCCCTGGCCATCAGGTCAGATTTCGAAGTTTAAACTACACGGCGGACATCCACGGGGACTTGATCTTCGACGGATTCGAGCCACAACGAAGCGCGCCGCACTGTCTCGATGGGCATGATCTAGCTCTGCCGCCAAATAGTGTCCTGAAGGCCGCACGCGCACTGCTTCGGACCCTTAATTAGGAGCCTACTGCGCCGATCGAGGATGAGTGGTTGGACACCGCCTCGGGGGCTGCGATCTCAAAGGCGATCGAGCCAAACGCCAGCCCCGTACCCCGCAAGGCCCGTGACTCTGAGGGGCCGGATTCCTCTCTAGACTCCGAGCCCTCCGCGCGCCCGCCGATTGAATCCGATTGGGCGCCGATCATGGAGCACTCGCCCTTCGGCGACATCCTGAAGTCGCTAAAGTCTCTCTCTTTATCAGGAGACCCCTGGTCGGACTATGGTCAGCAAGGTTGGGATACAGACGAGTAAGAAATTCAAAGCCCACCCACCACCTACTTCGTAGCCACTGTCGATGACTTAACCGACATGCTCGACTTCGACTCTGAAGACATCGATGGTATGGACGACGATGCAGGAGACGACCAAGAACCAGCACCTGTAGGGCACTGGAAGGCTACCTCGTCATACGACATATATATGATGGAGATGGCGATGGAACAACGGAGGATGATGCATCCAAGAAACAGACCAAGCGTCGGCGTCAGCGGCGCCGCTCTAAATCCTGCCAAAGAAAAAACGATGATTCCGGCACGGGAGATAATACTACTTCGGATAGCGCCGAAGAACACCTCCTCCAGCAAGAATCAGCACAGGAGGATGGAGAAGCCAACCCTCACGAGAGAGCGGCAGACAGAGAGGTTGAGGATCATAATTATATGCCTCCCTCCGAAGACGAGGCAAGCCTTGACGACGACAAATTCGTCGTGCCAACGGATCCCGCCGAGCAAGAGCGTTTTAAACACAAGCTTATAGCCACGACAAGCAGCCTCAAGAAAAAGCAGCAACAACTTAGAGCTGATCAAGATTTGCTAGCCGGCAGATGGCCTGAAGTCCTTGCGGCCGAAGAGTATGAACTCGAACGCCCCTCCAAGAGTTACCCAAAGCGCAGGCTGCTACCCCGATTAGAGGAGGAAGCACCTACATCACCAGCGCACGACATGGCCGACCGGCCACCTCGCGGCCATGACAGAGAGGCCCCTCGGCCCTGCACTCAAGCCGTGCCCCGGCGCCGCGCAAAACATGCTAAGGCATGGGAAAACGCGCCAGACCTGCGAGAGATACTGGAGGACAAGGCAAGACAAACAAGATCGATCTACGGATCGTGTGGGTGCCCTATGACACGTGACAGGGGTCGTCACTCCGGACATAATAAATCCGGCCGGGCCGAACACAGTAGACAAGACTCATTGGAGCTGCGTCGTGATATAGCCCAATATAGAGGCGCCGCACACCCACTATGCTTCACAGATGAACTAATGGATCATAAAATCCCTGAGGGTTTCAAACCCGTGAACAACGAATCATACGATGGCACAACAGATCTTGCGGTATGGATCGAGGATTATCTCCTTCATATCCACATGGCCCGCGGCGATGATCTACACGCCATCAAATACCTCCCACTCAAACTTAAGGGACCAGCCAGGCATTGGCTTAACAGCTTGCCGGCAGATTCAATCGGTTCTTGGGAAGACCTGGAAGCCGCATTCCTCGACAATTTTCAGGGCACCGATGTGCAACCACCGGAGCTGATGACCTAAGCCACATAATTCAGCAGCCAGAGGAATCGGCCAGGCAATTCTGGACATGGTTCCTAACAAATAAAAACCAAATAGTCGACTGTCCGGATGCAGAGGCCCTGGCAGCCTTCAAGCATAATATCCGTGACGAGTGGCTTGCCAGGCTCCTTGGATAGGAAAAGCCGAAATCTATGGCAGCCCTCACGACACACATGACCCGCTTTTGCTCGGGAGAAGACAGCTGGCTAGCTCGCAGCAACAGCTTAACCAAGAACCTTGGTAATTCGGATACCAAGGACAAAAGTGGCAGGTCGCGCCGGAACAAGCAAAAACGCCGCGTTAACAGAGACAGCAACGAGGATACGACAGTCAATGCCGGATTCCGAGGCTACAAATCCGGTCAGCGGAAAAAGCCATTCAAAAGAAATACTCAGGGCCCGTCCAGTTTGGACCGAATACTCGACCGCTTGTGCCAGATACATGGCACCCCCGAAAAGCCTGCCAGTCACACCAATAGGGATTGTTGGGTGTTCAAGCAGGCAGGCAAGTTAAATGCCGAAAATAGAGACAAGGGGCTGCGTAGCGACGACGAGGAGGAGCCTAGGCCGCCGAACAACAGTGGACAGAAGGGTTTTCCCCCACAAGTTGATAGAGGCGGGGTGTCCCGATCTTTCGATGAGATGAGAACTATCGATTTGGTGGAGATGACTTTGACGATCCGACTACAAACGTGCACCATGTTGCGCCTTAGCAATCGCTAAACCAACTCCTAGAGGTTATTGACCACGCTGGAGCACGATCAACCTGACCACGAAGGTCTATTCCTGCAAGCAATCGAAGAACAAGCAAGAATATGATAAAGCAATCTGAATATTGCGAATATAGATGAAGTATTGATAACGATGGGATCCGGAAGCGGTCTTGGTCTGGTCATTGGACACAAACGAAGTACAAGAAGTTGCAATGGCTAACTTTTAACTAAACAAATCCCTAGGAAAAAGCTACTAGATGGATCTACTTATATAGGAGCAAGGGGTGGCGGCCAAGGAGGTGGGAGGACGTCCCAAGGCAGCCTAAAACAAACCCTAGGTCATACAAGGCTCATGGGCCCAAGTGGAGGTACCTTTGGACTTGTAGTTTGACTCGGATTCTGCTGCTGCGTCAGATTTTTCATCAATAACTCAACGCTCCGGATGAATTTTAGGGTGAATCCAATTGGCCTGGAAAGAGCACGAAATCTACTTTCCAAAAAAAAAATCACCCAATTCGGAGTCCGTATGAAAGAGTTCTTGCCGTTTTGAGTCAGGTATGTCTGTGCAGTCCGAATCTGAATCCAGAACGTGAGAGACTTGGACTCTATCTTCTCTTGGCCCAAAAGTGACGTGAGAGGACTTTTTGAAAAGAACTTAAACTTCTCCTTTTCCCCTATGTTCATACGTGGATTGTACAAATGTTCCATACACCTACAATTAGACAAAACACAAAAGTGTGTGAAGTATTTTTGTTCTGGATAATATAAATAGATTATTAAATAGTTGACACTAGAAATCACCTGACAAATATGCATGTATGCAATACGTTTGGGTCGTATCCAAGGTGGTCATGTCCTCATCATCCTCCCCTTCTTGAAAATAAAGCCGTCCTCGGCGTTGCTTTATCTGAAATGTGGCTAACAATAGAGACAAGGTGTACATGTTGTATATGTATATGTCATCAATTTTTACTTCCCGTGGAATTTGCACATATGACACATGTATACATGAGTAACTTTCATATTGAATAAAATATAAAGCCAAAATATTATCACAAGAAGTAGAAGGCATGAAAGTATTGCAACTCAGTTTGCACATATAAATGAAGCTCTTATTCATATGAAAAGATTGACAATATTCATCATTAAACCATCCCAATATTGGTGAATAAACCTTACTTGCATCAAATTTACATGCTACAACATGCTTAAATAAGCCAACATGCAATAAGTCATTTGACACAGAATCATCACCAAGATTAGAGGTCATATAAAAATGATTAAACATTGGTTCTTTTGCATCAACAATTAATTCATTGGGTGCACTCAAAATTGTTGGTATTTCAGTTGCTTGATCACATGACACATTCATGACAGTAACATGATTCTCTAAAATAGGTGATGCGCTCAAATCAACAGCTAACTCAACACATAATGTATTCAAGTTAACTAGGCATGCATCATTCTCATGTGAAATTATATCATCAACACCTTTACAGTTACCTTGTCGCAAAGATGTAGCTGATGTAGGTACGGATGATGGCAATGTACCATACTCTTGAGATGATGTCGTGCTCACAATCTGAGGTGTGGCTGCTCTAGTAGGTGCAATGGTGGTGGAACCAAGCGGTGGTGGTGAGCATGAACTAGAATAGTAGTTGTTGTAGTCACCCAATGCATCCTCCTGTAACTGTCTCTCAAAGGTACAAGCACGAACATACATACCAGTAATGCAACGAGGAATATACTGAAATCGTGCCTGAATATGATGGTTCAAACCACCAAAAAATCTATTCATTGTATCATCCTCAGATTCTTCTATGTCACAATGATGCATATAAGATTTGAACTCTTGGTAGTAAGCATGAACAGTGTTGTTGCCTTGTTTAAATTGTTCAAATTTGCGAAGCAATTCACGACAATAGTAAGGAGGAAAAAATTGTTGTCTCATTACATCTTTAAAATTTTTCCAAGTTGTGGGTTGGTTATCAATGTTTTTCTTACAATGCACACTCCACCAAACAGAAGCAAAACCAGTAAATGCTCTAGTGACAGCTCGTACTCGCTCAAGTTCAGAAAAGTCATGGTGACTAAAAACTTGTTCTACTTCAAGCTCCCAAGCTAGATAAATAACAGGATTAAATCTACCCTCAAATGACGGTAAAGAGATAACCTGACCATGTGCTTGTGTGTGTTGTCCCAACTCTCGTGATGGTGATGTTGTGTCCGTCGTCCAAGAACTTCTGTCTCCAGAACCTGTCATGATTAGTAAAAAAACAATCTCCTGAGGTTACTGACGATGCCGGAAGCACGATCAGCCTGACCACGAAGGTCTATTCCTACAAGCAATCGAAGAACGAGCAAGAATATGATGAAGCAATCTGAATATTGAGAATATATATATGAAGTATTAATAATGGTGGGGATCCGTAAGCGGTCTTGGTCTGGTCGTTGGACACAAACGAAGTACATGAAGTTGCAATGGCTAACTTTTAACTAAACAAATCCCAAGGAAAAAGCTACTAGGTGGATCTACTTATATAGGAGCAAGGGGTGGCGGCCAAGGAGGTGGGAGGACGTCCTAAGGCAGCCTAAAACCAACCCTAGGTCGTACAAGGCTCATGGGCCCAAGTGGAGGTGATGCAACACCTTTGGACTTGTTGTTTGACTCGGATTCAGCTGCAGCGTCAGATTGTTTCGTCAATAACTCAACACTCCGGATGAATTTTAGGGTCAATTGGCCTGGAAAGAGCATGAAATCTACTTTCCAACAAAAAAAGAATCACCCAATTCGGAGTCCGTATGAAAGAGTTCTTGCCATTTTGAGTCAGGTATGTCTGTGCAGTCCAAATCTAAATCCAGAACGTGAGAGACTTGGACTCTATCTTCTCTTGGCCCAAAAGTGACGTGAGAGGACTTTTTGAACAGAACCTAAACTTCTCCTTTTCCCCTATCGTCATACGTGGATTGTACAAATGTTCCATACACCTACAATTAGACAAAACACAAAAGTGTGTGAAGTATTTTTGTTCTGGATAATATAAATAGATTATTGAATAGTTGACACTAGAAATCACCTGACAAATATGCATGTATGCAATATTTTTGGTCGTATCCAAGGTAGTCATGTCCTCATCATCCTCCCCTTCTTGAAAATAAAGCCGTCCTCGGCGTTGCTTTATCTGAAATGTGGCTAACAGAAGAGACAAGGTGTACATGTTGTATATGTATATGTCCGTGGAATTTGCACATATGACACATGTATACATGAGTAACTTTCATAGTGAATAAAATAAAGCCAAAATATTATCACAAGAAGTATAAGGCATGAAAGTATTGTGTAACGCCCTCGATGCGGCTATATCTCCCACGTGTCGAGGCACGACTTAGAGGCATAACCGCATTGAAAGCAATGTCGCAAGTGAGGTAATCTTCACACAACCCATGTAATACATAAAGGGAAAGAGATACATAGTTGGCTTATAGTCGCCACTTCACACAATACATAAATAAACATGCATCATCCAGATTACACTCAAGGTCCGACTACGGTACCAAAATGAAAGAAGACTACCCCAAATGCTACATAGATCCCCGGATCGCCCCAACTGGGCTCCACTACTGATCATCTGGAAAAGACACATAGTAACGGCCACGTTCCTCTTCGAACTCCCAAGTGAGCTCGGACGCGTCATCTGCACTGGCATCATTGGTACCTGCAACTGGTGTGATAATATCTGTGAGTCACGGGGACTCAGCAATCTCACACCCGCGAGATCAAGACTATTTAAGCTTATAGGTAGGAAAGGGGTTGTGAGGTGGAGCTGCAGCAATCGACTAGCATATATGGTGGCTACAACGCAAAAGAGAGCGAGAAGAGAAGGCAAAGCACGGCCGTGAAGCTAGAGGTGATCAAGAAGTGATCCTGAAACGACCTACGTCAAACATTACTCCAACACCGTGTTCACTTCCCGGACCCCGCCGAGAAGAGACCATCACAGTTACACACGCGGTTGATGTGTTTTAGTTAAGGTCAACTTTGGGTTTTCTACAACCGGACATCAACAAATTCCCATCTGCCTCATAACCGCGGGCACGGCTTTCGAAAGATAATACCCTGCAGGGGTGTCCCAACTTAGCCCATTATAAGCTCTCACGGTCAACGAAGCATATTCCTTCTACCGGGAAGACCCGATAAGTCTTGGAATCCCGGACTACAAGACATCTCGGCAGCAATAAAACAAGTCCAGCAAAGCCGCCCGATTGTGCCGACAAATCCTGATAGGAGCTGCACATATCTCGGTCTCAGGGCACATCCGGATGAGACATCCTACGAGTAAAACCAAGCCTCGAGTTTCCCTGAGGGGGCCCCGCAGTCTGCTCGTTTCGGGCCAGCACCCAGAGGAGCATTGGTCCGGGGGGGCTAAAATAAAGATGACCCTCGGGCTCGCGAAAACCCGGGGGAAAAAAGGAGTAGGTGGTGGCAAATGGTAAATCCAATGTTGGGCCTTGCCGGAAGAGTCTTATTCAAAGCAAACTATCAAGGGGGTCCCATAAATCACCCAACCGTGTAAGGAACGCTAAATCCGGGAACATAACACCGGTATGACGGAAACTAGGGTGGCAAGAGTGGAACAAAACACCAGGCATAAGGCCGAGCCTTCCACCCTTTACCAAGTATATAGATGCATTAATTAAATAAGAGGTATTGTGATATCCCAACAAGTAAACATGTTCCAACAAGGAACAACAAGTCGATGTTCCAACAAGGAACAAACTTCATCTTCACCTACAACGAGCAACGCTATAAGAGGGGCTGAGCAAAGCGGTAACATAGCCAATCAACGGTTTGCTAGGACATGGATGCTTAGAGGCTGAAAAGGCAATATGAGTGGCATGATATAGCAAGTGGTAGGTATCGCAGCATAGGCATAGCAAAAGAGCGAGCATCTAGCAAGCAAAGATAGAAGTGATTTCGAGGGTATGGTCATCTTGCCTGCAAGGTTCTCAGAGTTGTCGAAAGCTTGGTCCTCGTAAGCGTTCTCAACAGGTTCCTCGTTCACGTACTCGTCTCCCGGCTCTACCCAAAGCAAGAACACAAGCAAGGGGACAACATCAATCACGATGCAATGCGCACGCAACATGATGCGAAAACAAGGCATGACATGCGAGATGTGATATGCAATGCATATGCATGCCCCGGAAGGACAAGGATGAACAAGGCATAATCTTGGCAAACCAAGTATGCCACTGGATAGATGAGGTGATTTCGGTTGAAATCGATATAAAGATCACCGGAATCGGATGCACGGTTTGCAAATGACAAGCAAAACAAGAATGACAAGAATCTGCCATTAACAGCATGATGCTACTTAGCAAGCAACAAGAAATTAAGCTACTGCACCCAAACATATCAACAAAGCATATGACAGTAAACTACTTAAGATGCTTGACAAAATATGAACACTGAGATACGGCTAAATCACAACATAACAGTTTCAAACAAGCATGGCAATAGTGCAAAAGATAACAGGTTCTCAGACTTAGTGAAATAGCAACATAGCAGAAAACTAACATCAGGATGGCATGTTCAGAGCAACGGAGCAACATACCACAGGAACAGGACATAGCAAAACAAGGCATGGCATGAATCTACTCAAAGCACTTGATAAAAGTCCCTTAATTACCATAAGCCAAAAAGGATCAGAAAAATGTGATTACACCCATGTCAAATACGCAAGTTTCGTTACAGATTTCAGACTTAGCAGAAAACTGGACATGTCAAAAACAGATAACAAGTAGGCATGTTTGTGAGCTCGATGCACTCACTACAGAGAATTTCATGATAAACTAATCATACATACATAAAGAAGACATGACATAGTAACTATAAATGGCAAGAACAACATCATAGCATGCAAGGATCAACTACACCAAGCTTGGCAAAATCGAATAACATGTAAACAATCTGCCAGCAACATTTTGAAACAAAAGTAGAGCTCGATTGACTCAAGATATGGCATACCATAAATACAAAAAAAGGCATGGATGGATATAGAAAATACTCAAGTTCAAAACACCCTTACTGATCATGCTCAAAATATGCATAGATCTCTCGGAAACAACATGAATACATGGCATGAAAATAACAGCAGTCAGGGACTTGGTGAAATTACTAAGTCTCTGAAATCAGCAACATCAAGAGCCCTAGTTTGCATGCTTGTGATAGTCACCACAAGGATCACAAAAATACATGACATAATTCTCTAGAAAGGTAACATGGCATATTACAAAACTCATGTAGGACTCAACTTCATAGGAGGTACACATCAACCATGGCAAAAATGACAAAAGTGCATGTTCAGATAAGATCCAGCAACTAACATCAACTAGCCCTCTTCTAACAGCATTTCGGGCACTAAAAGCACCTCAAATGAAAATGACGCAATGTAATGAAATGATGTACTCTTCGAGGCGAACAATTTGACATATTATACGCACGAAACGGGGCTATGGCGGCAAAGTTACGGCACGAAGAACAAGGCATGATAATATGTAAACATGAGGACTTGGAAAGAAAAACGAGGGGGGAGGTCAACCCTAGGCGGCGCGGATCTGGATCCGAAGGGCGCGGGAGCCGAGGCGGGGCCGGCGACGGCGACGGCACGGTGGGGCAGCGAGCTCCGGCGCGAGGTGGGCGGCGCGGCGCGGGCGAGACGGCACGGGCGGCGGGGCCGGAGGCGCGCGGGCGTAGGCGCGCGGGCGGCGGCGGCGGCGGCCGGATCGGGCGCGGGAGCGCGGGCCCGGGCGGCGGCGGTCGCGGGCCGCGGGCGGAGCGGACGGCGGCGGGGAGCGGGCCGCGGGGGGCGGCCACGGGTCCCGGCGGGCCTGCGCGGCGGAGGGGGCGGTGGCGACACGTGGCACGCGTCGGTTGGCTGGGCGCGGCGGCGGGATTTCATCCGGCGCGCCCGGACACGTCCGGCGGCGGCGGTGGCGATTTCGTCTTGGGTTAGGGTGGAATTGACCCGTGATTGAAATGGGGGGGTCTATATATAGGCATAGAGGGGGCTAGGAAGCTCCAAATGGAGAGCGGTTTTCGGCCACGCGATCGTGATCAAACGGCGGAGGGTATGGGAATGTCTTAGATGGGTTATTGGGCTGTTTTGAAGGGGTGTTGGGCTGCAACACACACAAGGCCGGAGTACCAAACGAACTCCGATTGACCCGAAACTTGACAGGCGGTCTACCGGTGCTATACCGAGGCCGCATGAAAAACCTCGGTCCAATCCGAGAAAGTTTAATACCCGCTCACGAAGAAATGTAAAAGGGGACGCCGGGGGAACATAGGAGCGCCGGATTGCAAAACGGACAACGGGAAAAATGCTCGGATTTATGAGACGAACACGTATGCGAATGCGATGCACATGATGACATGATATGAAATGCATGACATGACCAAAATGCAAAACGAAGGGAAACCCAACCACGGAGGAAATATCATAACACAATGCTGAAAATGGCAAGAGTTGGATTACAAATATGGCAAGTTACATCCGGGGCGTTACAACACTCCGCCACTACGAGAGGATCTCGTCCCGAGATCTAGGACTGAAAGAACTCTGGATACTCGGAACGTAGGTGATCCTCACACTCCCAGGTGGCTTCTCGGTCTGAATGGTGTGACCATTTCACTTTGAGGAATTTGATTGACTTGTTGCGAGTCTTGCGCTCAGTTGTCTCAAGAATAGCGACGGGATGCTCATGATAGGACAAATCTTCTTGAAGATCAATCTCTTCTAAGTTGATGGTGCGCTCAGGCGTCTTGAAGCACTTGCGAAGCTGTGACACATGTAAGACATCGTGCACATTTGCAAAGTTGGAGGGAAGCTCAAGTTGATAGGCGAGATTGCCTCGTTTGCCGATGATCTTGAAAGGACCGACGTATCTGGGGGCAAGTTTCCCCTTGATACCGAAGCGACGAGTTCCTTTCATTGGAGAGACGCGGAGGTAGACATGGTCTCCGATCTCGAATTCCACATCTCGGTGTTTGCTATCGTAATAGCTCTTCTGGCGCGATTGCGTTGCTTTGAGGTTCTCACGAATCACCTTGCACATAGCCTCAGCCTCTGAGATCAAATCATTGCCGAGCAATTGGCGTTCACCGGTTTCAGACCAGTTGAGAGGGGTACGGCACTTTCTTCCATAGAGAATCTCGAATGGGGCTTTGCCCGAGCTGGCTTGAAAATTGTTGTTATAAGAGAATTCAGCATAAGGAAGGCAATCCTCCCACTTCATGCCGAAAGAGATAACACAAGCTCTGAGCATATCTTCAAGAATTTGGTTGACACGCTCGACTTGTCCACTAGTTTGAGGGTGGAAAGTTGTGCTGAAGCGAATATTTGTGCCCATGGCCTTCTAAAAAGAATCCCAAAACTTGGAGGTAAAGATGCTGCCATGGTCTGAAGAGATCAATTGTGGAATGCCATGCAAGGAGACAATTCTGGATGTGTAGAGCTCTGCCAGCTGCGCTGCTTTGATAGACTCTTTGATAGGAAGAAAATGAGCCACTTTGGTGAGCTTGTCGATGACGACGAAGATAGCATCATTTCCACGCTTGGACTTGGGAAATCCAGTCACGAAGTCCATTTCGATATGATCAAACTTCCATTCTGCAATAGCAAGAGGTTGGAGAAGACCAGCTGGTCGTTGGTGTTCTGCTTTCACCCTTCTGCAGACATCACACTCATTCACGAATTGAGCAATCTCACGCTTCATTCGAGTCCACCAATACGACTGCTTGAGGTCATGGTACATCTTTGTACTTCCAGGATGAATTGACAAAAGAGAGTTGTGCGCTTCGTTCATAATGACTTTACGAAGATCACCCTTTGGAACCACGATCCGGTCCTCGAAGAAAAGAGTATCTCTGTCATCAACTCGATAGCACTTGTATTTGGAAATGCCCTTGTCAATACCACATTTCACCTTCTTCACCATGGTATCCAACAGTTGTGCCTCACGAATTTGATCTTCCAAAGTAGGAGAGACGATGAGGTTGGCAAGAAAACCTTGAGGGACAACTTGGAGATTTAACTTGCGGAAAGCTTCACAGAGATCCGGTTGAAAGGGCTTGAGGATTAAGCTGTTGCAGTAAGACTTCCTGCTCAAAGCGTCTGCAATCACATTAGCCTTGCCTGGAGTATACTCAATACTCGGATTATACTCTTGAATCATTTCGACCCATCGAGTTTGCCTGAGGTTGAGGTGAGGCTGAGTGAAGATGTACTTGAGACTCTTGTGATCGGTGAAAATGTCCACTTTCCTTCCCAATAGGAGATGTCTCCATGTTATTAGAGCGTGGACAACTGCCGCCAACTCAAGATCGTGAGTGGGGTAGTTCCTTTCGTTGGGCTTCAACTGGCGAGAGGTGTAGGCAACAACCTTCTTCTCTTGCATTAAGACGGCACCGAGGCCCTGAAGAGAAGCATCACAGAATACTTCATAAGGCTTGGATTCGTCAGGAGGAGTCAGAACTGGAGCAGTGACGAGTTTCTCTTTGAGAGTGTTGAAAGCAACGTCACACTCAGGAGACCAGACATACTTCACATGCTTCTGTAGGAGGTTGGAAAGAGGCTTTGCAATCTTTGAGAAATTCTCAACGAATCTTCGGCAATAGCTTGCAAGTCCAAGAAAACTGCGAAGCTGCTTGACATTCTGAGGAGGTTGCCAATTCAAAACTGCAGACACCCTCTCTGGATTAATAGCAATGGCCTTGGCAGAGATGATATGACCAAGATAAAGAACTTCATCAAGCCAGAATTCACATTTGGAGAACTTCGCATATAATTGATACTCTCTGAGCTTGTCGAGCACCAATCGCAAATGTTTGGCATGATCCTTCTTATTCTTGGAGAAAACCAAAATATCATCTAGATAGACCAAGACAAATTCGTTGATGTAGGGGTTGAAGATGAAATTCATCAAGCGAGTGAAATATGGAGGAGCATTGACAAGGCCGAAAGACATGACAGTATATTCATAAGAACCAAAGCTTGTTCTGAATGCTGTCTTGGGAATATCTTCTTCACGAATGCGAATCTGATGATAACCCATACGAAGGTCAAGCTTGGAGAACACCTTAGCACATTTAAGTTGCTCAAATAGCTCATTGATGTTGGGAAGTGGGTACTTGTTCTTGATTGTCTTCTTGTTCAATGGACGGTAATTGACGCAAAGTCGGTCCGTGCCATCCTTCTTCTTGACAAAAAGAACACCACAACCCCAAGGAGAAGAACTCGGTCTGATCAGACCCAAACGCTCTTGTTCATCGAGTTGTTTCTTCAATTCCTTCAACTCATCTGGTCCAAGCTTGTAAGGACGCTTGCAAACGGGTTCCGTGCCAGGCTCAAGATCAATAACAAATTCAACTGGCCGGCGGGGAGGCATACCCGGAAGCTCTTCGGAAAAGACATCTTGGTACTCACAAACGACTGGAATCTGAGAGATAGCCTCCAATTCATCATTCTCATTGAGAGAAAACAACCGAATGGTATCATCACGAGAAGCATAAATGATCACATCGTTAGAAGAGTGAGTCAATTGAATTTCCCTGGCAGCACAATCAAGCTGAGCCTTGTGCTTAGAAAGCCAGTCCATCCCGAGAATAAGATCAATATCAGAGTCACCAAGAACAATTGGTTTAGACAAGAATCTGTAGTCACCCATTTTGATAGAAACATCAGGAGCAACCAAACTAGAAGTCAATAGCTTTCCAGGAGAAACAACTTGCATAACTTTGGACAAAATCTCTGTGTCCATGTTGTGCTTCGATGCAAAAGGATATGACATGAAAGAATGCGAAGCACCGGTATCGAATAAGACTTTTGCAGGAATATCATTAATAGGAAGATTACCCATGATCACTTCAGAAGAATCCTCCGCTTGAGCTGCATTCATCATGTTAACCTTTGCAGACTTAGGATTATGCTTGACCACTGCATTGCTGGAAGATTTCACAGGTGGAGGAGGCGGAAGGCACCTTTGGTTGAAGCACTTGTCCGCATAGTGACCCTTTTGCTGACATTTCCTGCAAGTCACCTCTGAGAGCGGGCGATAGTAAGGAGCACTTGGCCTTGGAGCTTGGTTCTGAGACTTGTTCTGATAGCCAGGGTTGGGTGGGTGGGAAGATCCACGACCACTTGAGTTCTTCTGCTGATAAGGCTGACGGAACGGAGGAGGAGGAGGCAACCAGAACTTCTGTTGCTTAGCTGCCACAAGTGAGGAAGAAGAAGACTGAACTGCGTCTCTGACTCTCTTCTTAGATGCCTCACACTTGAGTTGAGCAGCTTCTTGTTTCAGCGCCATGTTGTAGAATTCATCATACATTAATGGCTCGAAAAGCACGAGAGCAAGTTGCAGATCTTCTCTGAGACCACGCCTGAATTGGTAGATCATACTCTTCTCATTAGGGATGTCTTGCCTCGCAAAACGAGAGAGCTTCTGGAACTAAGTGTTGTATTGATAGACAGACATAGTGCCTTGCTTGAGATTGCGGAATTCCTCACGCTTACTCTCAACAACACTTTCTGGAATGTGGTGAGCTTTGAAGTCACGGCGGAAATCATCCCAGGTAATGACACGACCTCCTCTGGAATCTTTGTATTGCTGGAACCATTCAGCAGCTTGATCCTTGAGTTGAAAAGAGGCAAACTTGACAAAGTCCTCAGGTCTGACATTGCTGCACTCGAAATGCTTGCTGATGTCCACGAGCCAATCATCTGCGTCTGTGGCCTCGACACAGTAGCTGAAGGTCATTGGCTGATTAGCAAGGAACTGGTTGAGTGAAGCGAAAAGCGGCTGATTGTTGCCTTGGCCTTGATTCTCTTGATTAGCTTGCCCTTGGTTGCGATCTTGCAAGAGCTGAATCAGAATCTGAGCGTTGGCATTTGTGGCAGTCATCAAGGCTTGCCAAGCCTCCGGAGGCGGAGGTGGTGGCGGAGGGTTAGCCTGACTTCCTTCATTGCGTTCCGGATTCTGACGCGTTGGCGGAGCCATCCTGAAGAGGGTGACATCCATTAGCATCTTGACAGATATATATTGAAGCTGAATCAAAGGAACGAAATTGCAACATATAGTCTTCACAATAAACATCCGAACGAGAATGAACGAATGAATTCCAAGGTAAAACATCACACTTCCATAAGCTGAGAAGCCACTTATAACAAGGTAAGGAATAAAATCAACAAGGTACGGATGTGAACAAATACTTGGTAAGGATTACCCAATCACAAACCAAGTATCTGCGGAAGAAATACTAGAGCTACATGAATTCCCACTTATAAACTCCCGAAATTTCTGGTTATGCAATCAGGTGTTGGGGATAGAGGGGACACAAAATATATCACCCAAACTAACAATACCTAGATCCAGCTGTATCCATCCTTCAACACATAACCAAGAAATTCTCGGAAATCATCTACCTCAACCTTCGAAAAGCATCCGTTATACAAGTCATGGCAATACTCCCACACTCGCCTCAGTACTGGGCTATCAGGGTTATCTCACCAACAACTGTACAAAAGAGATTTTCGATGTCGGCGTACTAAACTCAGGTATTCCAAAACCGCAACGATAAAATTATGACGACAACACCTCGGAGCTCAACTCCCCGGGACACCTCCTCTAAAACCCCTGCTGACGGGAGGCAACCAAGACAATGTTGTCATCATAAAACCATCGGAACGATTCTAAGATACCCGCGTGATCCTAAAATTTTTTAGTGAAATTTGAGAAGAGAAGAGTCAAAACTCTACGTCAGGATACCTCACCAGAAGGTCAAAGGGACTGGGGAGTAAAAAGAATTCCTAAACTCTCCGATATATAATTCCTAAATGACTCAAAACATTTTTTTTTCTAGACACAACTCGGCCGCTAAAAGCGATCAATCAGTGGGGGCTCCTAAGGTCGGGGAAGGCTCTGATTACCAACTTGTAACGCCCTCGATGCGGCTATATCTCCCACGTGTCAAGGCATAACCGCATTGAAAGCAATGTCGCGAGTGAGGTAATCTTCACACAACCCATGTAATACATAAAGGGAAAGAGATACATAGTTGGCTTACAGTCGCCACTTCACACAATACATAAATAAACATGCATCATCCAGATTACACTCAAGGTCCGACTACGGTACCAAAATGAAAGAAGACTACCCCAAATGCTACATAGATCCCCGGATCGCCCCAACTGGGCTCCACTACTGATCATCTGGAAAAGACACATAGTAACGGCCACGTTCCTCGTCGAACTCCCAAGTGAGCTCGGATGCGTCATCTGCACTGGCATCATTGGTACCTGCAACTGGTGTGATAATATCTGTGAGTCACGGGGACTCAGCAATCTCACACCCGCGAGATCAAGACTATTTAAGCTTATAGGTAGGAAAGGGGTTGTGAGGTGGAGCTGCAGCAAGCGACTAGCATATATGGTGGCTACAACGCAAAAGAGAGCGAGAAGAGAAGGCAAAGCACGGTCGTGAAGCTAGAGGTGATCAAGAAGTGATAATGAAACGACCTACTCAAACATTACTCCAACACCGTGTTCACTTCCCGGACCCCGCCGAGAAGAGACCATCACGGTTACACACGCGGTTGATGTGTTTTAGTTAAGGTCAACTTTGGGTTTTCTACAACCGGACATCAACAAATTCCCATCTGCCTCATAACCGCAGGCACAGCTTTCGAAAGATAATACCCTGATGGGGTGTCCCAACTTAGCCCATTATAAGCTCTCACGGTCAACGAAGGATATTCCTTCTACCGGGAAGACCCGATCAGTCTCGGAATCCCGGACTACAAGACATCTCGGCAGCAATAAAACAAGTCCAGCAAAGCCGCCCGATTGTGCCGACAAATCCTGATAGGAGCTGCACATATCTCGGTCTCAGGGCACATCCGGATGAGACATCCTACGAGTAAAACCAAGCCTCGAGTTTCCCCGAGGGGGCCCCGCAGTCTACTCGTTTTGGGCCAGCACCCAGAGGAGCACTGGTCCGGGGGGGCTAAAATAAAGATGACCCTCGGGCTCGCGAAAACCCGGGGGAAAAAGGAGTAGGTGGTGGCAAATGGTAAATCCAATGTTGGGCCTTGCCGGAAGAGTCTTATTCAAAGTGAACTATCAAGGGGGTCCCATAAATCACCCAACCGTGTAAGGAACGCTAAATCCGGGAACATAACACCGGTATGACGGAAACTAGGGTGGCAAGAGTGGAACAAAACACCAGGCATAAGGCCGAGCCTTCCACCCTTTACCAAGTATATAGATGCATTAATTAAATAAGAGGTATTGTGATATCCCAACAAGTAACATGTTCCAACAAGGAACAACAAGTCCATGTTCCAACAAGGAACAACAAGTCCATGTTCCAACAAGGAACAAACTTCATCTTCACCTACAACGAGCAACGCTATAAGAGGGGCTGAGCAAAGCGGTAACATAGCCAATCAACGGTTTGCTAGGACATGGATGCTTAGAGGCTGAAAAGGCAATATGAGTGGCATGATATAGCAAGTGGTAGGTATCGCAGCATAGGCATAGCAAAAGAGCGAGCATCTAGCAAGCAAAGATAGAAGTGATTTCGAGGGTATGGTCATCTTGCCTGCAAGGTTCTCAGAGTTGTCGAAAGCTTGGTCCTCGTAAGCATTCTCAACAGGTTCCTTGTTCACGTACTCGTCTCCCGGCTCTACCCAAAGCAAGAACACAAGCAAGGGGACAACATCAATCACGATGCAATGCGCACGCAACATGATGCGAAAACAAGGCATGACATGCGAGATGTGATATGCAATGCATATGCATGCCCTGGAAGGACAAGGATGAACAAGGAATAATCTTGGCAAACCAAGTATGCCACTGGATAGATGAGGTGATTTCGGTTGAAATCGATATAAAGATCACCGGAATCGGATGCACGGTTTGCAAATGACAAGCAAAACAAGAATGACAAGAATCTGCCATTAACAGCATGATGCTACTTAGCAAGCAACAAGAAATTAAGCTACTGCACCCAAACATATCAACGAAGCATATGACAGTAAACTACTCAAGATGCTTGACAAAAGATAAACACTGAGCTACGGCTAAATCACAACATAACAGGTTCAAACAAGCATGGCAAAAGTCCAAAAGTTAACAGGTTCTCAGACTTTGTGAAATAGCAACATAGCAGAAAACTAACATCAGGATGACATGTTCAGAGCAATGGAACAACATGCCACAGGAACAGGACATAGCAAAAGAAGGCATGGAATGAATCTACTCAAAGCACTTGATAAAAGTGCCTTACTTACCATAAGCCAAAAAGGATCAGAAAATGTGATTACACCCATGTCAAATAAGCAAGTTTCGTTACAGATTTCAGACTTAGCAGAAAACTGGACATGTCAAAAACAGATAACGAGTAGGCATGTTCGTGAGCTCGATGCACTCACTACAAACAATTGCATGATAAACTAAGAATACATACATAAATAAGACATGACATAGTAACTATAAATGGCAAGAACAACATCATACCATGCAAGGATCAACTACACCAAGCTTGGCAAAATCGAATAACATGTAAACAATCTGCCAGCAACATTTTGAAACAAAAGTAGAGCTCGATTGACTCAAGCTATGGCACCCCATAAATACAAACAAAAGAATGGATGGATAGAGCAAATACTCAATCTCAAAACACCCTTACTGATCATGCTCAAAATATGCATAGATCTCTCGGAAACAACATGAATACATGGCATGAAAATAACAGCAGTCAGGGACTTGGTGAAATTACTAAGTCTCTGAAATCAGCAACATCAAGTGCCCTAGTTTGCATGCTTGTGCTAGTCACCATAAGGATCACAAAAATACATGACATAATTCTCTAGAAAGGTAACATGGCATATTACAAAACTCATGTAGGACTCAACTTCATAGGAGGTACACATCAACCATGGCAAAAATGACAAAAGTGCATGTTCAGATAAGATCCAGCAACTAACATCAACTAGCCCTCTTCTAACAGCATTTCGGGCACGAAAAACACCTCAAATGAAAATGACACAATGGAACGAAAGGATGTACTCTCCGAGGCGAACAATTTGACAAATTATACGCACGAAACGGAGCTACCGGTGCAAAGTTACGGCACGAAGAACAAGCCATGATAATATGTAAACATGAGGACTTAGAAAGAAAAACGAGGGGGGAGGTCAACCCTAGGCGGCGCGGATCTGGATCCGGAGGGCGCGGGAGCCGAGGCGGGGCCGGCGACGGCGACGTCGCGGTGGGGCAGCGAGCTCCGGCGCGAGGTGGGCGGCGCGGCGCGGGCGAGACGGCGCGGGCGGCGGGGCCGGAGGCGCGCGGGCGTAGGCGCGCGGGCGGCGGCGGCGGCGACCGGATCGGGCGCGGGAGCGCGGGCCCGGGCGGCGGCCGTCGCGGGCCGCGAGCGGAGCGGACGGCGGCGGGGAGCGGGCCGCGGGGGCCGGCCACGGGTCCCGGCGGGCCTGCGCGGCGAAGGGGGCGGCGGCGACACGTGGCACGCGTCGGTTGGCTGGGCACGGCGGCGGGATTTCGTCCGGCGCGCCCGGACACGTCCGGCGGCGGCGAGGGCGATTTCGTCTAGGGTTAGGGTAGAATTGACCCGTGATTGAAATGGGGGGGGGGGGTCTATATATAGACATAGAGGGGGCTAGGAAGCTCCAAATGGAGAGCGGTTTTCGGCCACGCGATCGTGATCGAACGGCGGAGGATATGGGAATGTCTTAGATGGGTTATTGGGCTGTTTTGAAGGGGTGTTGGGCTGCAACACACACAAGGCCTTCACGGTTACCCGGTTAACCGTTGGAGTACCAAACAAACTCCGATTGACCCGAAACTTGACAGGCGGTCTACCGGTGCTATACCGAGGCCGCAGGACAAACCTCGGTCCAATCCGAGAAAGTTTAATACCCGCTCACGAAGAAATGTAAAAGGGGACGCCGGGGGAACATAGGAGCGCCGGATTGCAAAACGGACAACGGGAAAAATGCTCGGATTTATGAGACGAACACGTATGCGAATGCGATGCACATGATGACATGATATGAAATGCATGACATGACCAAAATGCAAAACGAAGGGAAACCCAACCACGGAGGAAATATCATAACACAATGCCGAAAATGGCAAGAGTTGGATTACAAATATGGCAAGTTACATCCAGGGCGTTACATATTGCAACTCAGTTTGCACATATAAGTGAAGCTCTTATTCATATGAAAAGATTGACAATATTCATCATTAAACCATCCCAATATTGGTGAATAAACCTTACTTGCACAAAATTTACATGCTACAACATGCTTAAATAAGCCAACATGCAATAAGTCATTTGACACAGAATCATCACCAAGATTAGAGGTCATATCAAAATGATTAAACATTGGCACAATTATTTTCAAACGTAGTTGATCCAAATTTTTTTTAGTGCCTGATTCACATGGTTCCTTCACATCAACGGTTAATTCAATGGGTGCACTCAAAATTCTTCATATTGCAGTTGTTTGATCACATGGCAAAGTCAAATCATCAGCATAATCATCTAAAATAGGTGGTGTGATCAATGTAGTGGCTAGAGCATCAAATGGTGTATTTAAATCGATAAGGCATTCATCATTCGCATGCGTAGTTAGAAGATCAGTACCTTTGTCATTACCTCGTGTTATCAACTCAGACGATGTTAGAACTCTCGACAGTGACGGGTCATAATATGGAGTTGATGCAGTGCTCATAACAACGGATGTTGTTGTCATAGTAGGCGCAGTGGTAGAAGGAAGGACCGTCTCAACTCCTTGGATGTGCACCTTATGCTTGTTTGTCTTGTGGGCATCACGCCTCTGTATTTCCTGTTCAGCTTTGCAAGCAAGATGAAACAAATGGTCCATAGGATAACATTCTTCATGAATTAGTATCTCCTGAATATCACGGTTTAATCCTCCCCAAAATCAATCCATAAAATCTTCTTCACTTTCCTCTAAAAAGGAATGCAACAAGGTAGTTTGTAAATCATCATAATATTTTCTTACAGTGTCACTACCTTGTTTTAAATGTTGTAGTTTTTTAATCATGCCACGAGTATAATAAACATCGACGAATCTATCTCTCATGAAAAGTTTTAAATCATCCCAAGTAGTAGGTACATAATCAGGGTATAACCGACAATGTTCACTCCACCAAACAGTAGCAAAACTAGTGAAAGAACCAACCGCAAGCTTAACTTTTTTACGTTCCGAAAAATCATGGGAAGCAAATATAACATTTATTTCGAACTCCCATTCAATATATAAATCAGGCTTAAAACGACCATTAAAAGGTGGCATGGAAACAAAAACCTGATTGTGCGTATTCTTATGTCTTTGCACCTCTTGTGACGGTGGTTGTATTTTCAGAGCTGCTGGCACGTCTCCCACAATTGATGAAGCCCAACTGACTCTGGAACCTGCCATATTTAGTGGAAAAACAAGAAACAAAATCCGAGAATAATGTTCCTACGAACTACTAGGATGTGGTGGTAAAACGCTCACAATATAGCAAATATCAAAGTCTTACAAGTTCTTACCATGCAGCAGGTGGTGACCGGCAACCAGCGGTGTCAATAAGTCCGAAGATTGAGTAAAGCGATTGCCAGGTGAGCGTATGTATACACGGTGTAGAAATATGTGGAGCTTGGAAGGCCAAATATATGTTAGCAAAAGATCAGCAATAATCAATTCAGAGAAGCAATGTTGAATAAACGCTCAACGATGGTACTGTGCTGGTCCTAGGCTAGACCGTGCTAGAGACGCGAGCCTAGAACACTAAAAAAAATCACGGCGCGACGCGTAACAAAGGCGGAGCACACTCTGAATATCTTTTTTTTCTCCTTTTTTCACGGAATTTTTTTCACTTTTTTCTCTTTTTTTTCCTCTTTTTTTTCTTTTTTTTCTCTCACTTTTTTTTCTTTTTTTATTTCTCTTTTTTTTCAGAAACAAGCTAGATAAGATGCAGATTGGATCTAGTGATGACGCGAACGACCTCAAGTATGATTATGACAATGAATGATGGGGAGTACGTGGTGGAAATTGATGGATGGCGGTGGTGGACAACGAATGCAATAATGACGCGGTGGTGGTATATGGCAACGACAATGAAGATGGTGCGGCGGTGGCATGACAAACTGTGAACAGAACTCGAAACTCTAAAGGACTAGACACTAAGACCAGCAACTTGACACGACGATGTAACCGCAAATTCAACAAAGCAAAACACTAAAAAGATTATGCAAAGGCTCAGACTGGCCTGGCAAAGGATGAACAGATCTAACTTTTTTGTGTGGCTTTTTCTTGGACAATAGGTAAGAAAATAAATCTAATCTAGGGATAACTGGAAATTCTCACCGAGCAACCTGAAAACTGATACCACTTGATAGAGGCGGGGTGTCCCGATCTTTCGATGAGATGAGAACTATCGATTTCGTGGAGATGACTTTGACAATCCGACTACAAACGTGCACCAGTTGCGCCTTAGCAATCGATAAACCAACTCCTAGAGGTTATTGACCACGCTGGAGCACGATCAACCTGACCACGAAGGTCTATTCCTGCAAGCAATCGAAGAGCAAGCAAGAATATGATAAAGCAATCTGAATATTGCGAATATAGATGAAGTATTGATAAAGATGGGGATCCGAAAGCGGTCTTGGTCTGGTCGTTGAACACAAACGAAGTACACGAAGTTGCAATGGCTAACTTTTAACTAAACAAATCCCAAGGAAAAAGCTACTAGATGGATCTACTTATATAGGAGCAAGGGGTGGCGGCCAAGGAGGTGGCAGGACGTCTCAAGGCAGCCTAAAACCAACCCTAGGTCGTACAAGGCTCATGGGCCCAAGTGGAGGTGATGCAACACCTTTGGACTTGTAGTTTGACTCGGATTCTGCTGCAGCGTCAGATTGTTTCATCAATAACTCAACGCTCCGGATGAATTTTAGGGCGAATCCAATTGGCCTAGAAAGAGCACGAAATCTACTTTGCAACAAAAAAAGAATCACCCAATTCGGAGTCCGTATGAAAGAGTTCTTGCCGTTTTGAGTCAGGTATGTCTGTGCAGTCCGAATCTGAATCTAGAACGTGAGAGACTTGGACTCTATCTTCTCTTGGCCCAAAAGTGACGTGAGAGGACTTTTTTAACAGAACTTAAACTTCTCCTTTTCCCCTATCTTCATACATGGATTGTACAAATGTTCCATACACCTACAATTAGACAAAACACAAAAGTGTGTGAAGTATTTTTGTTCTGGATAATATAAATAGATTATTAAATAGTTGACACTAGAAATCACCTAACAAATATGCATGTATGCAATACTTTTGGTCGTATCCAAGGTGGTCATGTCCTCATCACAAGTGCGGACGGTGAACATGATATACGCAACCCACATCCCCAAGAGGGAGCGGAAGCGTGCATTACGGGACGTATACGCGCTGGAGCCAGTCGCCCCAAAGTTCAACCCATGGTCCTCTTGCCCGATCACTTTTGATCGAAGGGACCACCCCACTAGCATCCGTCATGACGGGTTCACCGCATTGTTTCTAGACCTAATTATTGACGGATTTCATCTCACAAGAGTCCTCATGGACGGCGGCAGTAGCCTGAACCTGCTTTACCAGGGCACAGTGCCGAAAATGGGCATAGATCCCTCGAGGATTAAGCCCACCAAAACAACCTTTAAAGGCGTCATACCAGGTGTAGAGGCCAACTGTACAGGCTCAGTCACACTTGAAGTGGTCTTCGGATCTCCGGATAACTTCCGAAGCGAGGAGTTAATCTTCGACATAGTCCCGTTCCGCAGTGGCTATCACGCACTGCTCGGGCGAACCGCATTTGCAAAGTTCAATGCGGTACCGCACTACGCATACCTCAAGCTCAAGATGCCAGGCCCTCAAGGAGTAATCACGGTCAATGGAAACACCGAACGCTCCCTCCGAACGGAGGAGCACACAGCGGCCCTCGCAGCGGATGTACAAAGCAGCCTCTCTAGGCAGCTCTCCAACCCGGCCGTTAAAAGGCCGGACACCGTCAAGCGCGCCCGGAGTAGCCTACAACAAGACCGCCTGGCACGTTCTGAGCAGGCGTAGCAATGCGGCCCCAACCCCAGCCCTCACGAAATAGCGAAACCAGCACTTCGCGTACATAACTACGCTCTCAAAATACCATGGGCGCAGGGGAAGGGGCACCATCACGGCACGCCCAAAACACGGCTTAAACCGTACTAGGGGCTGCCGAATTATTTCTTTATCTTCTCTTACTTTCAGGACTCCATACTTCGGACGACCTGTTCGGCAATTAAACTGCCACACAAACGATGCAAGAACCAGGGATGCAGACAAGCTATGCCGCATTATGGAACTACCAGGTGGTCTCTATCACGAGCAGTATACCTATTTTGCATACAATTCCGCGGCCTGCCCCTGGACCGGACATGTTAAATAGTCCAACTTTTTGCTTATCGCGCTATTTGTATCGTTCTGCTTTGATCGCAGCCCTTTTAAACAATGCATATTCTTTATCTATTTTTTGCATTACCTTTTTTTACAAATATATGTTTATTAATGACATGTTGCACCCGTACACTGTGGTACGGCAAATACGCCAGGGGCTTCAGTACCCCTCAATATGGTGTGAGAAGTCCGAACACTTCCACAAGTGCGGCACCCCGAATTTATAGCATTATATGCATCGGCTCCGAATCATGTCTTGGGTCAATAGTTGGGTTTGCCCGGCTCCTATGTTTTGGTACCTTACGTTCCGCTATATCGGTTGAGGTAGCACTAGGAGAACTACTGCGATTGTGCCCCAGTTGAGCTGGGCTGAGCACCTCAGTAGAGAAAGCTAAAACTGACTGTCATCATGAAGCGAAAGACCGGTCGCTGTTCGAGAGGTTTTTCGAGTCCTTAAAGACTTATGTCGTTTAGAGCGGGGAACCGGCTTTGTATGGCCAAGGCGTGAATAGCGCCCCGGACTCGGTCTTCCAAATACTAGGGGCTTCGCCGAAATTTAAAATTATAGAGTTCTATGGCTAAGTGAGAGTGTTCAAGCATTATAGTCCGATTGCCTTGTTCGTTGTGCTGAGCGCCTCCCTCGAAGGACCCAAACAAGGGAAAAAGAGCGCTTAGGTTTATCCCAAACACCCCAGCACTAGTGGCATGGGGGCAGAAGCCGACGACTGGCCATCTCTCAATTTTTGATAAACGGGTGCACAGAAAGTAATATTTTAAATTCAACAAGCATTGCTTAGCGCAAATGAACAAGTTTTCAGCGCACAGGACAATACGAGTGAGTTCACTCAAAAATTACATCCTTGGTACATTCATCCGCCATAAGGCGGGCACCCTTCAGAACGTCCTTATAATAATTCTCGGGATTGCGATGCTCCTTCCCCGGCGGTGGCCCGTCCTTCACAAGCTTCTCACCGTCCAGCTTGCCCCAGTGCACCTTAGCGCGGGCAAGGGCCCTCCGGGCACCTTCGATGCAGATGGAGCGCTTGATGACCTCGAGCCTCGGACAGGATTCCACCAGCCGCTGCACCAATCCGAAGTAGCTCCCAGGCAGAGCCTCTCCAGGCCACAGCCGAACTATGAGGCCCTTCATGGCCTGTTCGGCCGCCTTGTGGAGCTCGATCAGCTGCTTCAGCTAGTCGCTCAAGGGCACAGGGTGTCCGGCCTCAGCATACTGAGACCAGAACACCTTTTCCGTCAAACTGCCCTCTTCGGCTCGGTAGAATGCGGCGGCATCAGATACACTACGGGGAAGATCTGCGAACGCTCCTGGAGAGCTCCGGATTCGGTTAAGTAACAAGTAGCTTACTTTTGTATGTTTGCTTTGCATAAAGAATGCCTTACCCGCCGCTATCTTTTTCACCGCATCCAATCCCTGGAGGGCCTGATGGGATTCGGCCTTGGCAGACTTGGCAGTCTCGATGGTCGCGCCGAGCTCGGACGTCGCGTCTTCGAGTCAAGCTCCAAACTCTCATGTTTTTTCTTGAGAGCCTGAAGCTCTTGATGCGCCTCACCGACCTGCACCTCAAATTTCTCCTGCTCGGTGCGCTCTGAGGCCGCTCTCTTCTCGGCCTCGGATAGCGCCTGCTTGAGGGTAGCCACCTCAGTTGTGGCCCCTGCAATAAGCAGCACAATCCTGTCATTTTGGCAATTGCATCTTTTTTATATATTTTCTATAAGGTATGTCTTACCTTCTTTCTCCTCGAGCTGCCGCCTGGCAAGGCCGAGCTCTTGCTCGGACCGCTCGAGACCCTGTTTCAAGGTGCCTACCTCCGCAGTCAGTTCGGCAGTCGCAAGCAGCGAAGCCTGCATACGCATATTGACTCATTTTTTGTTAGACTCCTGCGAAATTTATTAGATCCTCTATTCGGCTTTTCTTTCCGAACGCCAAACAGAGCATCAGGGCTACTGTCTATGCAGTAATACTTTTACATATTTTTTACTTACCTCGAAGCCTGTTAGAAGGCTGGCACAAGCTTCAGTCAGTCCGTTCTTGGCGGACTGAACCTTCTGGATCACCGTACTCATAATAGTATGGTACTCCTCGTCGATGGAGGCGCCGTTAAGCACCTCCAGCAGATTGTCCGGCACCTCCGGTTGGACGGAGGCCGCCGGCTCAGAAGGCTTGCTCCTCTTGGAAGGAGTTCGCATACCGCGGTCCGGAACCGTTGAAGATTCTGGTGCGGTCTCCGGCTCAAAGCCGGACTTGGAGCCCGGGGGGTCTTGTCCCCTTTACTCCCGGAGTCCGGGAGGTCGCCTCGCGGCTCTTCCAGGACCCTCTCCTCTTGGCCCGGAGCTTGTCGCGACGCCACTTCGGCGTCGTCCGCAGTGCGGGGGGAGGCAGCGGGCGGAACTGAATTCACGTCCGATGAATCCAGGGAGCCACTCGACGACTCGTCGAGACCGGCCTTGGGCGGACTGCATAATTATATTCGGCATAAGGAAAAGTTGTGCAACAAAGGAATGCTATGAGTTACTCTAGTGTCCGAATACTTACGATCCCGCCGGGCGCCTGGCCCTTTGCGGCCACTCCTCTTCGCCCTTGTCGGCGTCGGTGGAGTAGTCCGGAGGAAGGGTCTTCCCCTTCTTGGACCCTTCGGCCTCCCCTGTTGGGGTGGCCTTCCTCTTCTTTCCTCCCCCCGCTGGAGGGGGAGAGGTTTCTTCTTCCTCCTCCTCGTCTTCACGGGAGGAGGGCGTCTCGGAGTCGTCGGACGATGAGTCCGACACCACCGTATGCCGGGAACTCTTGCGAGTCCCCGTGGCCTTCTTCTTGGCCTTCTTCTCCGGCACCACATAAGGTGCCGGAGCCAGCAGCTTCGATAAACGAGCATCTGCTGGGTCTTCGGGCAAAGGAGCCGGATAGTTGACCTGTCCGGACTTCGCCTGCCATTCCTGTCAAAGGTAAGGGAGTTTAGATACTGCATCGAGTCAAACTATGAGAAAAAAAATGTCCTGTAAAAGGTAAAGATAACTCACCGCACTAGCTGGACGCTGCGTGCTGAATCCGCGGTCCTCGGATGCGGATGCGGGAGCTTCGGCGCCCTTGAATAGCAACTTCCAGGCATCTTCGTACGTCGTGTCGAAGAGCCTGCTCAAGGTTTGGTGCTGCGTTGGATCGAGCTCCCACGGAGTGAAGGCCCGTTGTTGACACGGGAGGATCTGGCGGACGAGCATAACCTGGACTATATTGACAAGCTTGAGCTGCTTGTTCACCAGGGATTGGATGCATGTTTGCAGTCCGGTCACCTCTCCCTCGTTGCCCCATGACAGGCCCGTCTCTTTCCAGGACGTGAGCCGCATGGGGGGTCCGGACCGGAACTCGGGGGCTGCGACCCAATCAGGGTCGTGCGGCTCGGTGATGTAAAACCACCCCGATTGCCACCCCTTTAGGGTCTCCACAAAAGAGCCCTCGAGCCAAAGGACGTTGGCCATCTTGCCCGCCATGGCGCCTCCACACTCCGCCTGGCTGCTGCGCACCACCTTCGGCTTGACGTTGAAAGTCTTGAGCCAGAGGCCGAAATGGGGGCAGATGCGGAGGAAGGCCTCGCACACGACGATAAACGCCGATATGTTGAGGACGAAGTTCGGGGCCAGATCGTGGAAATCCAGGCCGTAGTAGAACATGAGCCCCCGGACGAACGGGTGAAGAGGGAAACCCAGTCCGTAGAGGAAGTGGGGAAGGAATACGACCCTCTCATGGGTCCTTGGGGTGGGGAGGAGCTGCCCCTTTTCACGAAGCCGATGCGCGATGTTGTTGGACAAGTATCCGACCTTCCTTTGCTTTTTGATATGGCCCTCCATGACAGAGGAGACCATCCACTTGCCTCCCGCTCCGGACATGGCTGGAGAAGGTTGAGGTGGGAAGTGCGGACTTGGGCGCTGGAGCTCGGGTGCGCAGGAGATGGATAGGCAGAGGAGGAAGAAGGCGTAGGTAAAAAGGTGGATCCTTATCCCCTTATATGGGCGGATGCAGCTATGCGTCCCCACCAGCCTGGTAAAACTCGCTTATCCCTCAAGCGTCGTGATAAATGGCGCGGTTGGGTTACCCACGTCCGTATTGACGAGAATCCCGTAAATGGGGGACACGATCTCTGCTTTGACAAGACGTGCCAAGGAAACCACCTTGCAAAATGCGCTGAGGTGGGGAAGTAAAAACGATTTGAATAAAGGCTTGGCCGTAGTGTGATGTCATGCTACGGAGTACGTCAGCAGATTAGATTTGTGTTAATTTTATTCTCTCTATGGCAATATGTGGCAACTTATTGTGCAGAGCCGGACACTACCCTTAGTGTTTACAAACTTTTATGAAGAACTTGGAGGAGGAACCGGCATTGCAATGCCAAAGACAATCTGCGCACCGGACTCATCGTCATTGAAGCCTGGTTTAGGGGCTACTGAGGGAGTCCTAGATTTGGGGGTGTCCGGATAGCCAGACTATACCATCAGCTGAACTCTTGGACTATGAAGATACAAGATTGAAGACTTCGTCCCATGTCCGCAGGGGACTTTCCTTGGCGTGGAAGGCAAGATGGGCGATGCGGATATTCAGATCTCCTACCATTGTAACGGACTTTGTGTAACCCTAACCCTCTCCGGTGCCTATATAAACCGGAGGGTTTTAGTCCATAGGACAACCCCAACATACAACAATCATACCATAGGCTAGCTTCTAGGGTTTAGCCTCCTTGATATCGTGGTATATCTACTCTTGTACTACCCATATCATCAATATTAATCAAGCAGGACGTAGGGTTTTACCTCCATCAAGAGGGCCCGAACCTGGGTAAAACATTGTGTCCCTTGTCTCCTGATACCATCCGCCTAGACGCACAGTTCGGGACCCCCTATCCGAGATCCACCGGTTTTGATACCGACACCCGTGACATCACTTACTTTAGAAGGAGCCACGCTCCCAGGACGGGCAGTCGGTACGACCCGCAGGCGGCGGGCCCAACCTGTCCACGAGCCACCAGAAGGTGGTGAACCCGAAGCAGACAGCGACAAGGGAAGGCTGACTCCTAGCAGGTGGCCCTTCGCCCCATCAGAGTCTGCGCCATTAAACAGATGAGACGGGGTGTGTGGCTACAGTGAGCGCCCGCCAGGCAGCTGGAATGTAGCCACGCTCCCCGCCGACAAGGCCTCCGTCATCAGGAGCAAGGCAACAGTATAAAGCAATCGATATGGCCCGCAGGCAGCAAGCCCTACCTGTCAGTCGAGCCCCCGGCAGCCGGCGGGACCCAGCAAGCGGCAGGCCCCAGCGGCCGGCGGAGAAGTCGGCCCCCAGAGACACTGACGGCCGGGTCCTACACCCGGCCAGATGATCGTCGTACCCCTGGGGGTAGGCCTATATAAACCCCTCAGGCTTCCCCATGCAAAGTGTTCAGAACCCTAGAGTTCATACACACACACGTAGAGAAAGGAGTAGAGCTAGCCCCGCCCTTCTTCCTCCTCTAGCCGAACAGCTCAAGGAGCAAGCTTTTAGCTACCCTATTGACCACAGTCATCATGGAGAGACCCCGCAGAGCAGGACTAGGTGTGTTATCTCCACGGAGAGCCTTGAACCTGGGTAAGATTCGCAGGCGTACGTGGTCTCGCTCACTCCCGCTTCTAGCACCCGACGACATACTCTTGTACCCATCCATGATAAGCCACCCCCTGGCATATGTCGCTAGATATCCCCGACATTCCTGACGAGTCATCTGGCGCCTATGTCTCGGGGGCTTCGGAGGTTCCGGCACCTCCTCCGTCATGATTGCCTGGCGCATGGCCTCATCAGGATCCAGGACACCCTGGATGTAGCGCTGGTGCATGGTAGCCATGTTCAGCAGGCCGAACGGCATGCGGACATAGCTGCGGGGGCAGCCACCATTTTGGCATACACGGGATGGCCAGAAGAGCTCCTGAGAAGCAGCCCTATTGAGGTCAGATGTTGACGCAGATACACAGCTCGGCACCCACGTCGGGGGCGGCAGCTGCACTGAGTTGTGCGGGGCTGCGCTAGCCACACATGGCTCGCGCCTCCTGAAGCTCTTTTATTGCCTTGGTGATGAACTCGTGAGCACCTTGCGCCTCACGCCTTGCGCCTTGCTCACGGAAGCGCACATTGAAGCACGCCTCCACATGGTGCCTGAACGCCTCCCTCGTGATGCTGGTCAGGTCAGAGGCCCTCCAGACGAGAGCCCCCGAGCCCGTCCTGATAGGGGCGCCGGGCGCGCCTTCCTATGCGAGAGAGAAAAGCGCCCTAGCAGTGGGTGCACGGCCTGAGGCACGATCGTCGGACGCCCCAGCCTCCTGAGGGCCTCTAAGGAGGAGCTACTTCTTCTTCTTCTTGGGGACGGCCTCAAGAGGACAGATGCCACCCTCGTCATCTGAGTTCTCTACCGCTGCGACCTGGTAGGCGCGCTCGAGGAAGCACACCCCATCCTTCTCGTCACAGGCGTCCGTGATGATCCCGCCGCTGCGTGGCATCTTAAGAACATTGTAGCCATGGTGAGTCACTGCCATGAACTTGGGGAGGGCCAGATACCCGAGGATGGTGTTGTACGGGAGGCGAATCTGTGCGACGTCGAAGTCGATGAGCTCGGTGCAGTCGTTGTCGTGCTTGCCGATGGTGACAGGGAGACGAATCGATCCCAGGGGAACGGTTGAGCCATCAGTCACCCCTGATAAGGGCTTGGTGGGGAGGAGCTGGTCGTAGGGCACTTGGAGCCTCTTGAATGTCTTGGCAGAGAGGACGTTGAGTCCCGCGCCACCGTTGATGTGTGTCTTGGTGACAAGAACGTTGTTGATGGTCAGTTAGCAGAGCATTGGGAGCGCGCCAGCGACAACTAAGCACTTGAGCTGGTCCGTAGAGTCGAAGGTGACGGCATACTTGGACCACCTGAGGGGACGCGACGCCCCGATCCTAGGAAGGGCCGCGTTCACCTTACGAGCGAACTGCTTGAAGATGCGATGAGAGGCGGTGGCCTGAGCGCCACCCATGATGCAAGCAATGGTGCGAGGCTCTTGGAAGCCTACAGCCCCATCACCTTTGCGGTGGTTGTTGTTCCTCCTTGGTGGCGGCGGCAGCGGAGGGCGGCCAGCATTGGCTCGAGGACGGTCCTCACGAGGTTGGTCCCTCCAAGGGCCATCGCATGGGGTTGATCGTGCCAGTCCTGGCGGGGGTTGCGGTTATCCCAGCGGCCTCCACCGCGGCCTCCTCCATGGCCGTAGCCATGGTTGTTACGCTCGGGATAGCGGCCAAGGCGCCCGTTTGGATGGCCCTGAGCTCTTGGCAGTCGTTTCTGTTGTGGTTGTGAACGTTGTGGAAGACGTAGAACGGGCTGCTGCCCTTGGAGGATTCGGCGTGGTCGCAGCCGCGCTTCATCTCAGGTTCAACCGTGAGCACAGCAGGGCCCTTGCACTTCACGTCCTTAGCCTTGGCTTTCTTGTCTTCGGGATCGTCCTCCGGGAGCTCCAGGAGGGAGAGGCGACCTTCCTCTGCCCTTGCGCACCTAGTTGCCATGTTGAACATCTCCAGAGCCGAACACAGATCTTTGTGTATGACGAGCTCTTCCTTCATCTTGACGTCCCGGACACCGTCAGTGAACGCCAAAATGATAACCTCGTCCGACACCTTAGGGATCTTGAGGCGAACATTGGTGAACCGCTGTATGTATTTGTGCAGGGTTTCTCTTGGCTGCTGCTTCATGCGTGCAGGTCGCCTACGGCAAGGGCGCGGTTGCGAGTGCCCTGGAAGTTGGCGATGAAGCAGTCACGCATCTCGTGCCAGGAGGATATCGACCCCACCGGAAGGTTCAGGAGCCATGAGCGCGCCGTCCTTGAGGGCCATGGGAAACCAGTTTGCCATGATTTTGTTGTTGCCATTCACCGCCTTGATACTCAGGTCGTAGAGCTGGAGAAATTCAGCGGAGTGAGGGGTGCCATCATAGCATGGAGGCAGATCCGACTTGAACTTGCTGAGCCAGATGACGCAACAGATCTCTATGGTGAATGCACGACAACCTGCCGCGCTCACGGGAGCCAGACGCTGAGGGGGAGCCTGATCTTGATGCCCGCGCGCTGCCGCCTCCGCTGGCACATGGTCTTGACGTGGCGGTGCTGGAAGTGTGCATGCTTCTCCTTGGGGTCGCTGCACCACCTGGAATCTTTCTTCATTGCATGCCGGCACACTGCACAACGGGTCGCGCTGGGGACCCTCACACCTTGGCTCAGGGTCCATGCTGTCAAGAGGTGGAGGATGAGGAGGCGCGGCATGAGCCACGTCGCCCATGAGAGACGGCGGGTGATGATGGGAGAGGGACAGTGCAGGTGCCTCGCCAGCGGCGCTGACGAGCTCGGCAATGCGGGCGAGCCAGTCGTCGTAGAGGTCGTTGGCCGGGCGATAACGTAGGAGCTCGCGCTCCATGAGCAGCGCAGCATGCGCGTTCTTCAAGACATGATGAGCATGAGAAGACGACGCCGTGACTGGAGTGGGTGATGGAGTCGCGGTGCGGCTGTCGCGCCGCACAGACGGTGGCAGCGATGAGTCCTGCTGCTCGCGGGCAACAGGGTTGGTGGCGGATTGGCCACCGGGGAGGCGATGCGGCAAGGTGTATCGTTGCTCATAGGTGTCGTTTGAGCGACACAACAGGACCGGTGATCGACACGGACACGACGAGCGTCGGCCATGGGAACGACGGAACGGTGGCAGAACGAACGACGGAAGAGAGGCTTCGACACGCCCCTACCTGGCGCGCCAAATGTTGGATTGAGGGCTCTGCGGACCCAAGAAAGGTTCGAGCTCTAGGGCGTGTGTGAAGAACTCAACCACTCCAGCCAACCAGTTTGTCACCCCCACGACCTATCTTAATGAACAAGAAAGAAGAGGTACATAGCAGTTTACCCAGGTTCGGGACACCTTGCGGTGTAAGACCCTACTCCTGCTTTGTGGTGGATTAGCCTCGGGGGAGGCTAAGTATGAACTAGTGCAAGGGAAGAACAACCTCGCGAGGTCTGCTCTGGTGTGGGTGTGAGCTAGTGAGGTGAGGATTTGATCTAGAGAGAGCCCTTTCTTCTACGGTGGTGGCTAAGCTATATTTATAGTGGCCTTGGTCCTCTTCCCCCAAATGAAGGCGGGAAGGGATCCCACAATGTCCTATTTTGAAGGGGGACAAGTAGTACATCTTATCCTTACGAAAGGTGGTCTTCGCCTGCAATGCTTCTGGTCGTGACGTTGCGGTGGGCTTGGTGATGACATCCATCCTCCCGTCCTAGAGGTCTTGGTCTGGTTGTACGGGAATGGAAACCTTTGGCTGATTCCTTGGGACCCTGCGCCTGTGCTTGCCTCCTTAGCACCAAACTGGAAACCTGCTCCTCTGCGCCTGCTGGCGCCCGCCTGGCCTTCGGCATCATGGCTTGCGTCACCTCAACCTCATGAGGTGAGCGCCTGCATAGAAATCTCCACTCCTCAGGAGCCAGCCCGGGGAGGTCGCTCCCTCTGGAGGTCTTGATGTCGTCCGCCTCACGAGGCTTGGCCCCTCGCAAGGGTCTTGTCTTGACAGTGTTGTAGGTGGGCCGTACCAGGCCATCAATGGAGCCATGCCATGGGCCGCAGGAAGGCATGTCTGGGTACCCTGGTTCCCAGAACACCGACAGGTGTAGATTTTGACAAAGAGATCCAACGCATCTTGACGTTGTTGTCTTAGCGAGCCAAAGAGACAGATGATCCTATTGGTGTGTCTATGGACCTGTTCTTCCCGGAGTCCGTGGCAACAGGCATCAAGGACATACAGAGCAGATACAGCTTGAAGTGGAAGGGGATCAAGAAGCAGTGTGCCTCTGCCGGCCTCTTGGATCAGAAACTGAGGGACAAGGGCAGCGAACTACGTGAGTGGCACAACAGACAGTTTAAATCCCTTCAGCAGCAATCACAGGTGATAACCTTGACCAAAGAGGATGTCACTTCTCGGGAGGTTTGCCTAGCGGAGCGTGAATCTTTTCTAAACGCCAAGGAAAGGACATCTCAACCCGCGAAGGGAACCTTGTGGTCACCCTCTGTGGCAAGGATGAAGAACTAGAGGCCCTTGTCCAGCAGCACACCAAGGATCTGGAGGACAAGAACAAGGGGGCTCTTGGCACACTCGCCCTCGACTTTACTGCTCAGCTGAAGAAGATGGCCGATGAACTTGCCGTTGTATCTACTGCCAAGGCTGATCTTGATCAACAGGTGGACAAGCTCACAGAGGTCCTTGCCGGGAGCGCCAACGAAATCGTGGTTCTCAAAGAGGAAGTGCAGAGAGTAGAAATCCTCCTAAAGGAGGTGCAATCGCAGCTTTCCTCCAAAGCGAGGTCCTCGACACCGCCAACAGTACCATTACTAACATGAAGTCATGGCTTGGCACTTTAGAGAGTGTGATTGAGTCTGCCAGAGCTCGCGAGCAGCAGTTAATGAAGGACATGGACAATGCCAGAGCCCTCCGAAAAGACATGGAGGAAAAATTGCAAAACCAAGTTGAGCAGCCCGATCTCTAGATCAAGATCCTGGTTGATATCTCCAAGCGCCTCACTGCCCAGATCTTGGAGATGGACATGAAGAGCTGGGCTTTCTATATCAACAGCCACGAAGTTCCAAGCATCAAGTTGATGCTCTTTTTTGAAGGCTTGATCGAAGGGCTGAAGATGTATGAAGACGAAAGGGCCACTTGTTTTGTAAACGAGTCCCGGAAGCTTGCCCGTGATGCTCTCTTCATGGTTTTGAGCAATCTTTCTTATCGCTACCCAGACCTCGACCTTGCCGATGGCTTCTGGAGACTATCGCCGGGTGCCGACATTTCTACCGCTAAGGATAAGGCTGGTCCTTTCGTCAAAAAGGTTCTCTCCGTCCCCAGAGTTCCTGGAGGCCGTTAAGCTCAGACTTAAACCATTTTCATTGCCATGGTGCCATGTAACAAAAACAATCGTGTGTCCTGTGCTTAGGCCCCATACTATTTTTGGTTTCGTACTTGTTGAACTGATTTTTAATTATGTCAACGCACGCTACCCCTCTTTTGATTACCCATTGATGTTCGTATGGTTAGTTTCTTTTTCATACTCTGGTTGTCCGCCAGTAGCATGCCACCGCGATTGCTCTGAGGAACAGATCCTTAGCATTCAGCTGGCGAGGATATGCTCCGGCAGGTTTTTCCTTAGTAGTTTTTGACGCAGCTGCCCACTTCGCTGAGCAGGCTCGAAACAAAGCGGGGGCATAGAAAAATACAACAAGGTACCATTATACGAAAGGATGGCCATACGAAAATCTAGGTTGTCCGAGGGATAAGCAACGCAAGTTCTAACGAAAAGCTAATGAGCATGTCAACTTAGCTTACGTTCATGCTCCACTTTGAAGGACATGCATTTGGTCATGTATAATACTTTCTTCTCCACTTGTGATTGTTCCTCCAGTTCGGTATCCACCTTGTTCTGAAAAGACAAAGAACAAGAAGGCGCACAAGGGATAGACCTGGCGGTTTATTAGTTATGCGGCTGTCCCGTGGCAAGAGCCAGTGGGGTTTATTTAAATGATTGCAGCTGACAAGGTATGGTAGAAAAGAAGGGTTGGCTCCTATCTCCCTTTCCTCATACTTGTTAATTATCCCATGGCATTGGGCACAAAGGCCTTGCTGATGCAAAAGGCCCTGTCGGAGCATGCTTGCCAGGGCATCGACCAACAGATTCGCACCAACGTTCCACTCAGGAGTTGCCCTTGGCGGGATAAATGCTGGACTGAGTTCCACGTGGGCTCATCGACACTGACGATGCCACCACTGCATGGCTCGACCATTGACGAGTGGGAAGGGAGGAAGGGGTTGTCCGCGTACCATTCCTCTCCTCTACCCAAACGATACCTTTCAACATCATATATGCTTATCATGAGTTCGCAAGGATGGCGACGTCGCCGCTCGCCTTGCTTCTGTTTCTGGATGCAGGTAGCAGGTCGGCCATGCCACTCGAGCTACCTGCGGTCATCGTATCACCACCGCCTTCCGTTCCCATCACCGTCGTGGTTGTGGCGGTGATGGGCGACGGAATCTGGGCAGGACGAAGCGAGGAAGCGACGTCGTCCTTCCTCTCTGTAGCCGCTGACGAAGAGGGGATTCACGGAGATGGTGATGTAGCCTGACACGTTGCCCACAACATCGGATTCACGCACGGGCCTCCCCCTACCTGGCGCGTGAAAGATGTCATGGAGATCACAGTCACCTATGGGGCCATGAGCCCCTTGAGGTTTGGCAAGGGGGGAATCACGTTGCACAAAGAGTAGAAGCCATGAAACAACATGACAGTGTAAAAACCTATTCTTGCTTTGGTGGATTGAGTGGAAGAACACAACCAACACACAACACTCGAGCCCAGCAAGGGCGCCTTGCACTACTGGAATCGGGAACTTTAATGTCAACCGGTTCTTTGCCGTCAGCTAGCTGATCGCAAAGAGGGTCTTTGCCATCAGCTTGAAGAAAACTGACGGCAAAGATGGGGCTGACGGGAAAGAAATTGTTTGCCGGCAGCCCCATCTTTGTCGTCAGCTAGCTGACGGCATAGAACCTTTGTCGTCCACTAGCGGACGGCAAAGAGGCAGGGTGGGCCGCTAGCAAGAGGCAGCTAACGGCCACTTTCTTTGCCATCAACTAGCTGATGGCAAACAAACTTTGCCGCCCGCTAGCAGACGACAAAGAAAGTGGCCAAACTAACGTGTGTTAGCTAGGCTCTTTGTCGTCTGCTAGCGGACGGCAAAGAGTTGTGCCCTATCTAACAAAACGCCCTCCCCCTACCCCTCTCTCTCCCTCCCCTCATCCCAACCCCGCGCCTCCCCGGTTCCCCGCCTCGCCGCGCAGCCCTGGGCCGCCTCGCCGCCCCGCCCCGCCGCGCCGGGCCGCTCCGCCCTGCGGAGCCGCTCCGGCCACCCCGTCTTGCCTCGCTGCCCCGTCCCGTCCATGCCGGCCCGGGCCTCCTCGCCGCCCTGCTAGGCCGCGTCGGCCCCGTCCCGACCGCCCCGCCCCTCCACGTCGCCCCCCGGCCGCCCAGCTGGCCCGCCCTCCGCACCGCCTCGCCGCCCCGGCCGCACCGCCTCGCCGCCCCGGCCGCACCAAAGTCAGACCTTTTCTTATTTCTTTTTGTTTTTTTAGATTTAGTTTAATTAGGTTTAGTATAATTTAGTTTAGGTTTAGTTTAGTTTAGTTAGTTTAGGTTTAGTTTAGTTTAGGTTAAGTCGGTTTTATGTTAGGTTTAGTTTAGTTAGTTTAGTTTAGTTTTAGTTTAGTTAGTTTAATTTAGGTTTAGTTTAGTTTAGGTTAAGTTTCTGGTTTATTTTGAACTTGTGAAGTTTGTTGTTATTTTTTAGTTCAAGCATTTTTCCCGCATCGACGTTGATGATGCCTATCCCGCATCCTCCTCGTCGACTCGACGGAGGAGGCCTGCTTGATGAGAGGGGCCATGTCCGAGACTGGGTTCCGCCGGGCTAGTAATGGGAGGTTCTACCTTCCGGGAGGCGCAACTTCGTGAGGAGCTAGCCTGTCCTTGTCCCGAACCTTGTTTCATGGCGGTCGCGTGGGCCAGTGACGGTGCCGAGGCTTTCGGACACCACGGAGGTGGTACGTCACCGTGTCAGCTAGGAGGACGAGCACGTCCGTCGCTAAATGGTTTCGTTGGAGGGCAGGTTCGACAATACCTGGAAGGTTCTTTAGGGATCTCACTGGAGCTATGATCTTGTGATGGTTCCTTCTCTTTGGGTGTCCACCGCCCGCGCCAATACCCGTAGTTCGCTATGGTTTTAGTTGTATTACTGATGCTATATGTATGATACTATTCGAGATGTATTAGTGATAATATTCGACGATGTACGGACGCAAGAGATGATGTAGTTTTGCTTATTGAATGCATGCTAATTTAGTTTACCCGAGGACGAGCGGGTTAGGGGGTTCCTCGGTGTCGATAGTACCCTAAATAGCAAGTATCATCAGTGCGAGATACATGTGTCCCTCAGTGTCGAATACTACATCCACGTCCCACAAGTGACACAGGGGTCCTGCGTCCCGCAGGAACAGTTCTCGGCATCGATGGCGGTCGAACACCATCGCGAATTTGTCTGGTGGTCGAACAGTTCTCGGCATCGATGACGGTTGAAAGCTAAGTGTTGAAACTTGAAACACCAAAACTAACTCAACTCGGTTTGGTTGTTTGAACTTTAAAAACTTGGCTTTAATCCTCATTGCAAAGGCTGCCAGACAAATTTGCCAAGGTGTTCGACCGTCATCAGCCACCAGACCTATTGTTGCGGGACGCCGGGCACCGGCGTCACTTGTGGGACGTGGATCTAGTGTTCAACGCCAAGTACCTCATTTGTCTTGCACTGATGATACTTGCTATTTAGGGTTCCATTGACGCTGAGGAACCCTAACCCACTCGTCATGTTGTCAATATTCAGTTAGGTTGACGAAAAAAAAATATTTCTATGAAACTCATCTTTCGATTTAAATGTGTAGTTTTTTCATCGCTGCGAGGGTCTAGTGTTCGACGAGCTCCGCCCTGCGTTCATGGGTTAGCACAGATGACATCTCCCCCCCCCCTTGATTTGCTCTCTTCCGGTCTTCGTGTCGATGAAACTTGCTAGCTATAGGTGTCTTCAGTCATCAGTATGCGTGGCCACTATGCGTTTCCTGTTCGAAAGGGTTACATCTATAAATATGCATGCATTTGCATATTTATAACCGTGATTCTTTCGAATTGTCCAACGTTATCCATGGACAGCCTAAGTATGCATAGATTGGGTTTGTTTTCCCATATGCTCTACACTGGATCCGATGCAGAATTTCGCCAGTGCCTCCCTGTTGTTCTCCGGGTACACATCCTCTCTGCTTATTGCCGAGACGTGTATCAGGAGAACAACGGGGAGGTGCTGCCGAAATTTTGCGTCGAATCTGGAGTAGAGCATGGGAAAACGAACCCAATCTACACATACTCGGGTGGGATTAGGACATATCTTTACCTATTAGCGTCTAGGTTGCATAGACGTAATAAAAGTGACAAACTACATTAACTGATGAATATATATATATATATATATATATATATATATATATATATATATATATATATATAAATAGATAGTACACCGGTCACACTAGTCAGAAAAACATGACAACTGAATGGTTAACAAAAACCAAGGGGTTCTGAGAACCGCATTTGCAAATGGCTAGAGGACAACCTGGTGCCCCTGTGTAGGGTGCAACAATTGGCACAAGAGGACGGAGGAGGAAATGGGCAAACACTTGCAGAAGAGGGGTTTTACGCCAGATTATATGGTGTGGACATTTCATGGCGAATCTGGCCAACGCGCCAGAGCTGAGGTGCATCGCCGTCGCACCAACGAGCATGGTACCGGGATGCAAGACATGGTGCAAGACTTTGATGATGCTCGGGACTCGGACGATGAGACGGAGGAATCTGCAAAGGCCTTCAAGGAAATGTTGGAGTCTTCAAAACGTCCTCTCCACGAGCACACTGAGCTTTGTCAGCTAGACGCCATCTCACAAATAATGGCTCTGAAGGATCAACTCAACTGGGGCAGAGAATGCTACGACGCGATGATGATAGTATTTGGACGTTTTCTACCCAAAGCCCACGTACTACCTGCAAACTTGTACTAGTCAGACAAAATCCTCCATCCTCTTAAGATGGCCTATGAGAAGATACACGCCTGTAGAATGGATGTGCCTTATTTAGGCTTCAGTATGCGGACTTGAACTATTGTCCCATTTGTAAGTCATCCATGTATGTTGTGGTAGACAACGGTATGGGTGAGAAGACGCAGACCAAAATCCCCGCAGACCAAAATCCCCGTTAATGTTCTTGGTATATGCCAATCATACCAAGACTTCAACGACTTCTCATGGTCGAAGAGACGGCAAGACAGATGACATGGCTCAAAACGGGCAAAAGAACCCAACTAGATGCAGATGGGAAGCTGATGATGGTGCATCAGACGATGAAGCGTGGAAGCGCTTCGATGCCTTACATGACGACAAAGCGGCAGATCTGAGGCATCCTCGAGTCGCCATCAGCACGGATGGGTTCAGTGTGTTTGGTATGATGGCAGCCCACTCAATCTCCCCCCGGACAGATTATGCAGAGAAAGAACATTTTGCTGACGTTGATAATTCCAGGGCCGAACTATCCGAGGAAGAATATGAATGTGTACATGAAGCCGTTGAAGGACGACTTGCAAGAAGCCTGGGATAATGGGTTCAAGACATACGACGCCTTTAGCAAAAAGAACTTCATAATGCGTGTGTGGTACATGTACTCGACACATGACTTGTCGGCGTATGCGCTATTCGTTGGCTGGTGTGTGCATGGAAGGTTCCCGCACCCCACATGCAAGGGAGCTCTTCAGTAAGTTTTCTTGCTTGAGGCCGGTCGCAAGTTTTCTTGCTTCTACATGCTTAAACCTTAATAGAGGTAAAGGTGTCCCGATGTTTCGATGAGATGGTGGCTATCGTTTCTGTGGGGGTCGACCTTGACGATCCGACTACGAACGTGCGAGACGTCGCGCCTTAGCAATCGCTAAACCAACTCCGAGAGGTTATTGACCACGCCGGAGCATGATCAACCTGACCACGAAGGTCTGTTTCCTGCAGGCAAACGAAGAACAAGCAAGAAACTAAGATTACAATCTGGATATTGCGAATATAAGAGGAAAGCTTTATTGATCAAGGTGGGGTTCTGTGACGCCTTGGTCTGGTCGTTGAACATAAACGAAGTACGCGAAGTTGCAGCTATGTCGAACTTTTAATCTAAACAAAACCCAAAGTCTAAACGATGCCCTAGGGGCTGTATATATGGAGGAAGAGGGGGGGAATTTCGTGGCCCTTGGAGGGGGGTCCGAAACCCACCCTAACTCTTGTTTCCCCACACATATGGACTCTAAAAACAGCCTATATTGAAGTATTTCGAAATTACATGGGCCTGGCCCAAAAAGAAGGTGACGCAGCACCTAGAATAGCCTCTGGACGAAAATTATGAAGTGGCATCTTGTATATTTCGTCCAAGGCTTCATGCACTCATTATGGTGGCTTCAAAGTTCTGAAATCATCACTTGAAACTCTGTTCTTGTCTCCCTTGCGCATGCCATCAACTCCATGCTTGTTCTTGCTCCAATGATCATCCTTCTCCAAGCTAGGCCCTTCATTTGTAAGCAAAAAAATGTATCCAATTTAGGCAGCATCATATTCTCATGAACACTAGAATCACTACCAAGAAACGAAAGTACCTGATAATTCAATTGGCGTGCGCGAGCTCTAGTGATTGGTCCAGTATGTATAGCAGCAGGGGTTGTGGGTGTAACAATGGTATTGATGTCCTCATCATCCTCCCCTTCCTGAAATGAAGTCGTCCTCGATGGAAGCTCATCTTCCTCACCCAAATAAGGCTTCAAATCTGCAATGTTAAAAGTGGGACTAACCCCAAAATCTGCAGGCAACTCAAGTTTATATGCATTATCATTTATTTTCTCTAACACCTTAAAAGGACCATCAGCACGTGGCATTAGCTTTGATTTCCGCAAATTAGGAAATCTATCCTTACGCAAATGTAACCAAACAAGATCTCCAGGTGCAAACACAACATGTTTTCTACCCTTATCTCCAGCAAGTTTATATTTAGAATTCATACGCTCAATGTTTTCCTTAGTTAACTCATGCATTTTTAAAATAAATTCAGCACGTTCTTTAGCATCAAAATTAACCTTCTCCGAAGATGGAAGAGGCAACAAATCAATAGGTGCACGAGGTAGGAAACCATACACAATTTCAAAAGGGCACATCTTAGTAGTAGAATGCAATGAACGATTATAAGCAAATTCAATATGAGGCAAGCATTCTTCCCACATGTAACGACCAAACCTCGAAGGATTTGAGTCTCTGTGATTACCGTGCTAGTCCCTGGATCGAACTCGCTAGCACACATAGTATAGATGAATACAAGAATAGCAAGTGCATCATTTATTACAATGTATGATCCTGAATATACAAAATAAAACAATCTGCATAGCACTTGGCTAGCTTTATTCAATCAAACAGCGGAAAGTAGCAGAAAATAATGATGAGTCCCATCATAGCCCATTGGCGATGCTGAGTGCAGACTCGTGACCGTAACGGTACTTTACTCTTCGTCTGAATATCCTGCAACATGAGACATTGCAGCCATATAGGTCAATACTTGGAATGTATTGGCAAGTTACACAGGAGTAATAATATAGCAGACCTACATGTATATGCATAGCATAACAAAGGAAGGCTTGAGGGTTATTTTTGCAGAAAGCTGATTTTGTCCTAATAACTACCTAATAGTCAAACTTTTATTTAGTTCTTTTATTACTACAATTAAATACACAAGGTTGAGTTGGCAAAATCAACTCCAACCTACCCTTTATTAAGTTGCCCACAAATATTATTAAGTGTCACATCTGTCAAGATCATCCAACAACTGTAATGGCATAGTGGCTCAAAGTTACCCATAACCGGGGGCACGGCTAATCATGATTAGTTTTAATACTCTGCAGAGTTTTGTACGCTTTACCCACTGGACCCAATCCGAAGATTGAGACAAAGTCTTTCGGAAGAGGTTCCCTTAACCACCTGACGGCCACATCCCACCTACATATGCTACATCTGCCGACACAGTCTGGGCAAGGGTTCCAACAACTGATCAACTAAGCCAGAGCCCATGTAGCTAGTGTCCGCACATGGAAGCTACTAGTCACTAAGTCTGTCTGATCTTTTTGAACCTGGGAGGCATTCCACTTAGTGTGCACTCTCATGAGCGCATGGCCTTAGAAAAGGTGCAAGACCCCATGATGCCTTCCCTCGACACCAAGCAATACCACTTCCGCCCAGAGGTGAGTTAAATCCTGAGTTACTACTCAATTTGTTAAAATATATAATCCTCACATAAACTCAGTGAATACACGAACCACCCCCGTCTACAAAGCATAACAAACTACAACTACCACGATTTGCAAAAACGGGAAGATAGCTCAATAGCATAGCAAAATAATATAGTACTCCTATACATGCATATATTCATAGTGTGATATAACTACATGCATAGAAAACAATAGGTAAAGGATGATCAACATGTAACTTGCCTTGGTTCTGATTCAGAAAGTCACACTCCTGACAATAGCTCGCGTCGCACTCCGGACAATCTACACGTTTCACACAATTCAACGAATCAATCACCGAAACACAAATAGAACCAAAACAAAACCAACAGCAAGAAAACCATTTTTAAAACTCAACAACAGAAGCTTAACAGCACCTAAATTGCACTACGGTCACAATGCAAAAAGAATCACTCGATTCCGGTAAACGATTCGAGAGTTATGGCCTCCGGAAGGTTTAATTTAAATTCAAACGAATTCAAATTTGAACAGTGCAAGCATGTGAGATTTTGGTACTGTGATAAACTACTGGTTTTTGTGAGATCATAGGAAAAAGAATTACCTAATTTGGATATACATAATAGAAGTTATAGCTAATTGAAGTTAGAGGAAGAATCTGAAAATAAAACAAAAAGAAAAGCAACAGAAAACATCTCGACTGTTGCGACTCCTGTAGCAACTCCTGTAGAAGCTGCGACGTGGCAGCACGTGACTGGCCTAGGCCGTGCTGTGCGCGGGTGCTCACCAGAGACAAAGAAAAACGGCGGCGGCGGCTCGGGCGTCGGCGGGGGCGCGTCTCCGGCGGGTTTCCGGCGAAGCCAAGGCTACGGGCGGGTGCGGTGTGGAGTGGCGGAGGTGGTGGTGGTGTTGGACGGCGGTGAGGCGTCCTCTGCTGATGGCAGCGATGACGTGAACGCGGTGTGCTCCGGCGACGGCGGACGAGCTTGTTCCTCTCTCCCCGCTAGGTCTCTGGCCACGAAAATTTGTCAAAAACGTGCGTCGTGGAGCGGCGAATCTGAGGAGACAAGAGATGCGGCGGCACTGGCTCTTACGGTGGCGAAAACCTACGGCGAACGGCGGCAGACGGCAGAGCTCTTGGCGAGATCCAAAATGCTCCAGCGTCTTCGTGTGGTCGTAGGAGGACGAGGGGAGGCTGCGGTCGGGTTCCCCTAGGGTTTAGCTCGCGCGTGGCGTCTCCAGGGTGCTCGGGGTCGAACCACGCGCTGGATCGATTCGGGTCGGCCTCGGCGTGCGCGCGTGCGGAGTCCGGCTCGGGTGGGAGCAACAGGGGCGCGGGTCGGGTTTCAGGCGCGGGTCGGGCGCAGCGGTGTTGGGTGCCGCTTCGCCGGAAGCTGGGCTGCGGCTGCGCGCGGTTGGTGGGCTAGCCGTGGGCCAAAAGTGGCCGCGGCGGTGCTGGCTGGCGCTAGCTGGCCGGCCGGGCCGCGGGCGTTGGGCTGCGCAGTGCGCTGCGCTGCTTCCTCTTTTTTAACAAAAACTACATAAGTAATAACTAAAAATAAAAACAACTGGGTAAAAACTAAATACAAATACGTAGACACACCGTAAAAATATATACTACTAATATAAACTACAAGAACAATAGTTCCTCACCTAATGCAATTTTAGAAATTCATTTTGATGCAATAGGCCACTCAAACAGCAATAAAACAAACAAATAAAATATTTTGAAGATTGCAAAAATTACCAGAACATATCAGATGATCTGGAAATAATATTCTGCACATTATGAACATTTTTTAAATTAGGGGAGAAGTCATGTTATCTCCACTCCAAATAAATTGCCTTTTGTTGCATAATGATTTGAATATTCTAAAAAAGCAAATAATGCAATAAAAATATGATATGCATATGAATGATCTATTAACATCCTAATTTAGGAAAATTGGGATGTTACAAACCTAACCCCCTTAAGATGAATCTCGCCCTCGAGATTCGGGCTGGCTAGCAAATAGGTGTGGGTGATCCTGCCTGAGATCTTCCTCTCGTTCCCAGGTAGCTTCCTCCTCTGTATGATGATCCCACTGAACCTTGCATAACTTGATTGTCTTGGTGCGAGTAACTCTCTCTGCTGTCTCCAGAATCTTAACAGGTTTCTCCTCATATGTCAAATCACTCTCCAACTGAATTGCCTCAAGTGGCACTGTGTCCCTCAATGGAACATCCATCATCTCTGCATGACACTTCTTCAACTGAGATACATGAAAAACATTATGAACTCCTGACAAGGATTCTGGCAACTCCAGCTGATAAGCTACCTCTCCTCTACGCTCCAAGATCTTGTAAGGCCCCACAAAACATGGTGCTAACTTACCTTTGATTCCAAACCTCTTAATTCCACGAAGTGGTGAAACACGAAGGTATGCACGGTCTCCTACCTCATATGTCACCTCCTTACGTTTTGCATCTGCATAACTCTTCTGCCTGGACTGTGCTATCTTCAGCCTGTCACGAATCAACTTGACCTTCTCCTCAGCATCTCTGATCAAGTCTGGTCCAAAGAACTGACGTTCTCCAACCTCATCCCACATCAATGGTGTCCTGCACTTTCTACCATACAATACCTCAAATGGTGCCATCTTCAGACTAGCCTGATAACTGTTATTATATGAGAACTCTGCATAAGGTAAATTATCATCCCAACTGGACCCATAGTCCAAAGCGCAAGCTCTCAACATATCCTCCAAAATCTGATTTACCCTCTCTGTTTGCCCATCTGTCTGTGGATGGAAAGCTGTACTGAACTCCAGCCTGGTGCCCAAGGATTCATGCAACTGACGCCAAAATTTAGATGTGAACTGAGTACCTCTATCAGACACTACCTTCCTTGGAACTCCATGCAGACAAACAATCTTAGACATATAAACCTTTGCTAGCTGAGCACTGGTATAAGTAGTCTTTACCGGGATGAAGTGAGCAACCTTAGTCAAACGATCAACAACTACCCAAATAGAATCATAACCTGACCGAGTCCAGGGTAGACCTGTAAAGAAATCCATACCAATCTCATCCCACTTCCAATCAGGTATAGGCAATGGCTGTAACAAACCTGCTGGTCTCTGATGTTCTGCTTTAACCCTCTGGCACACATCACATGTTGCAATATACCCAGCAATTTCCCTCTTCAGGCTAGGCCACCAAAATCTTTCCCTCAAATCCAAATACATCTTAGTATTACACGGGTGAATAGAATAAGGTGAATCATGCGCCTCCTAAAGAATCAACTTCCTGATATCTACATCTTGAGGTACACAAATACGCTTCTCAAACCATATGGCTCCATGTTCATCCTCACGGAAACCTTCTGCCTTACCTTTAACCATATTCTCTTTTATCTCAGCAATCTCCTTATCATTCTTTTGAGCTTCTCTGATCCTGTCAAGCAAAGTAGGCTTTACCTCAAGTGTTGCTAAATATCCCTTAGGAACCATCTCCAACCTGAGATTCCTGAACTGTTCACATAACTCGGGTGGCATATTATCAATATTAATTGCATTAGCATGGCTCCTACGACTCAATGCATCAGCAACAACATTAGCCTTACTAGGGTGATATTGCACATTCAAATCATAATCCTTAATAAGCTCCAACCATCTCCTCTGCCTGAGGTTTAAATCCTTCTGGGTAAAAATATACTTCAAGCTCTTATGATCAGTAAATATATCACAATGATTACCAATAAGATATGGCCTCCAAGTTTTCAATGCATGCACAACTGAGGCTAACTCCAAATCATGTGTAGGATAATTATGCTCATGATTCTTAAGCTGGCGTGAAGCATATGAAACAACTTTACCTTCCTGCATCAAAACACTCCCAAGTCCTTGACGAGAAGCATCATAATATACCTGGAAGTCCTTATGTATATCTGGGAGAGTTAAAACTGGTGTTGTAACCAAACGCTGCTTCAATTCCTCAAAGCTGGCTTCACATTCATCAGTCCAAACAAACTTCTTCTCATTCTTCAACAATTCAGTCATAGGCTTTGCAATTTTGGAAAATTTCTCAATAAACCTCCTGTAATAACCTGCAAGGCCCAAAAAGCTGCGAATCTCTCCAACTGTCGTGGGTGTCTCCCACTCTGTAACTGCAGCAACCTTAGATGGATCAACTGCAACTCCATTACCTGACACAACATGTCCAAGGAAAGCTACCTCATCCAGCCAAAACTCACATTTGCTGAACTTGGCATACAACTGATGTTCCCTCAATTTCTCCAATACCAAACGCAAATGCACCTCATGCTCTTGCTTATTCTTGGAGAACACCAATATATCATCAATGAAAACAACCACAAATTTATCCAAGAACTCCATAAACACCTTGTTCATCATATTCATGAAGTATGCAGGGGCGTTAGTCAATCCAAATGACATAACAGTATATTCATACAACCCATACCTCGTAGTAAAAGCAGTCTTTGGAATATCTTGCTCACGAATCTTTAATTGATGATAACCAGAACGAAGATCAATCTTAGAAAACACAGTAGCTCCCTCCAACTGGTCAAATAGATCATTTATCATAGGCAAAGGATACTTATTCTTAATGGTTACCTCATTCATAGAATGATAATCAACACACATCCTCAAGGTCCCATCCTTCTTCTCCACAAACAAAACTGGAGCTCCCCAAGGTGATGAACTTGGGCGAATAAATCCTTGTGCCTACAATTCTCTTATCTGCTTATTCAATTCCTCCAACTCTTGAGGAGGCATTCTATACGGTCTCTTTGCAATAGGTCCAGTGCCTGGTATTAAATCAATAAGAAACTCAATATCTCTATCTGGTGGCATACCTGGCAACTCCTCTGGAAACACATCTGGATAATCTCTCACAACTGGCACCTCTTCCAGGCTACCCCCCTTAAGAGAGTTCACCTGCACCTGATTACGCTTATACTTACACACATATTTGATCCTCTTCCCTCCTGGTGCACTGAGAGTAATAGATCGACTGGCACAATCAATACGACCTTTATATAACTGCAACCAATCCATACCCAAAATAATATCGAGACCTTGTGACTTCAATATAATCAAATCCGTAGGAAAATCATGCTTTCCAATAGACAAAGTCAACTGATGACAACCAACACCTGCTATCATCTCAGCTCCTGGGGAACTCACTCTAATAGGCATACTAAGTGTTTTGGTTGGCAATCCATGTTTATCAACAAATACCCTTGAAATAAATGAATGCGATCCACCAGTATCAAAAAGAACAAGCGCGGGTACTGAGTTAATCAAGAACTTACCAATCACTGCATCAGGTTCATTATAGACCTCCTCAACATTAACATGGTTGACATGAACCTTTTGGAAGGGGTTTGGCTTGCTGGATCCCGAGTTCTTCGCCCCTGGGCAATCTGTGGCATAGTTCCCCATAGCCTTACACCTGAAGCACTGCACCAGACTCAAATCCCTTGGCGCACGTGTAACCTGGTGGTTCTGGTTATTGTTCCCTCCATTGCCATTACCATTACCATTACCTCTGCCATTGCAATTGTTACTCTTGTGCCCATTATGATGATGGTGGCCATTCCCTCCATGATGATTATGATCATTACCTCCATGATGATTATGTCCATTACCTCCATTACCATGATATGAAGTGCGTGGCTTCTGTTGTGGTCCTGAATTACACCTGTTATTGTTGTTGTACTTCCTCTTGCGATTCTCTATGGCCTGTTGCTTTCCCTCCAACACAATGGCCTTATCAATCAGATCCTGGCAATTCCTAAAAGTGGCCACTGTCAACTGAAGGCTCAAGTCATCATTTAGGCCCTCCAAGAATTTCTCCTGCCTAGCTGCATCAGTGTTAACATCTTTAGGAGCATAACGTGCAAGATTATTAGATTCCTCCACATACGCATTAACTGTGCGACCTCCCTGGCGCAAACTGCGGAACTCCTTCTTTTTCAGACTCATAGCACCAGCAAACACATGTGCAGCACGAAAAGCATCCTGAAACTGAGGCCATGTGATAGTAGCAATGGGATAAGTGACCAAGTAGTTGTCCCACCAAGCTGCAGCAGGACCCTCCAACAAATGTGAGGCAAACCTCACCCTCTCTGCATCTGTGCACCCAACCGTCTCCAGGTTCCTATTGACTGCACGGAGCCAATCATCAGCCACAATAGGTTCAGGGGAACTGGAGAACCTCTGAGGATTCAACCTCAAGAACCTGGTAAGCATATCCACGGGTGGAGGTGGCGGTGGATTGTTGTTGTTGTTGTTGTTGTTGTTGTTGTTGTTGTTGTTGTTGTTGTTGTTGTTGTTGTTGTTGTTGTTGTTGTTGTTGTTGTTGTTGTTGTTGTTGTTGTTGTTGTTGTTGTTGTTGTTGTTGTTGTTGTTGTTGTTGTTGTTGTTGTTGTTGTTGTTGTTGTTGTTGTTGTTGTTGTTGTTGTTGTTGTTGTTGTTGTTGTTGTTGTTGTTGTTGTTGTTGTTGTTGTTGTTGTTGTTGTTGTTCTGGTTCTGGATAAGCAACTGGATCAACTGAGCCTGTCCCTGAAGCACCTGCTGCATGTATGGCGGTACATCATTGCCATTGTTGTCTCCTCCTGCAGCATTACGCCTATTATCACGCCTCGGCGGCATCTGGTGGGCAAGCATAGAAGAGTTATAGATATAATAGGGCCAAGGCTTACCCATATGCATAATATGATAAAGCCAACAAAACACAACAACGAATAACACCAACAAACAACAAACACTATGATAATATTATATATATATAGTCGAATAATTCTGACACTAAGCAATTTAACAAACAACTATCAATCAAGCAAACAATCTAGTATCTTCATACCACAAAAGTGGACATAATCAGATACACTAACACGATAACGTTGCAATATAAAACAAACCTGAGCAGTGGTCTCAGCACTAGTTCCTACTTAACTGTTCAAGATACTTGAGGGATTTACTAATAAACAGTAAGAAGTATAGCTAGTTTATCAAATAATTTCACTCCTATGGCTTTCTAATCCATTTTCTAGGGTCACGTCCTACAGTCAACACACTGCTCTGATGCCATCTGTAACGACCAAACCTCGAAGGATTTGAGTCTCTGTGCTTACCGTGCTAGTCCCTGGATCGAACTCTCTAGCACACACAGTATAGATGAATACCAGAATAGCAAGTGCATCATTTATTACAACGTATGATCTAGAATATATAAAATAAAACAATCTGCATAGAACTTGGCTAGCTTTATTCAATCAAACAGCGGAAAGTAGCAGAAAATAATGATGAGTCCCATCATAGCCCACTGGCGATGCTGAGTGCAGACTCGCGACCCTAACGGTACCTTACTCTTCGTCTGAATATCCTGCAACATGAGACGTTGCAGCCATATAGGTCAATACTTGGAATGTATTGGCAAGTTACACAGGAGTAATAATATAGCAGACCTACATGTATATGCATAGCATAACAAAGTAAGGCTTGAGGGTTTATTTTTGCAGAAAGCTGATTTTGTCCTAATAACTACCTAATAGTCAAATTTTTATTTAGTTCTTTTATTACTACAATTAAATACACAAGGTTGAGTTGGCAAAATCAACTCCAACCTACCCTTTATTAAGTTGTCCACAAATATTATTAAGTGTCACATCTGTCAAGATCATCGAACAACTGTAATGGCATAGTGGCTCAGAGTTACCCATAACCGGGGGCACGGCTAATCATGATTAGTTTTAATACTCTGCAGAGTTTTGTACGCTTTACCCACTGGACCCAATCCGAAGATTGAGACAAAGTCTTTCGGAAGAGGTTCCCTTAACCACCTGACGGCCACATCCCACCTACATATGCTACACCTGCCGACACAGTCTGGGCAAGGGTTCCAACAACTGATCAACTAAGCCAGAGCCCATATAGCCAGTGGCCGCACATGGAAGCTACTAGTCACTAAGTCTGTCTGATCTTTTTGAACCTGGGCGGCATTCCACTTAGGGTGCACTCTCATGAGCGCATGGCCTTAGAAAAGGTGCAAGACCCCATGATGCCTTCCCTCGACACCAAGCAATACCACTTCCGCCCAGATGTGAGTTAAATCCTGAGTTACTGCTCAATTTGTTAAAATATATAATCCTCACATAAACTCAATGAATACACGAACCACCCCCGTCTACAAAGCATAGCAAACTACAACTACCACGATTTGCAAAAACGGGAAGATAGCTCAATAGCATAGCAAAATAATATAGTACTCCTATACATGCATATATTCATAGTGTGATATAACTACATGCATAGAAAACAATAGGTAAAGGATGATCAACATGTAACTTGCCTTGGTTCTGATTCAGAAAGTCACACTCCTGACAATAGCTCGCGTCGCACTCCGGACAATCTACACGTTTCACACAATTCAACGAATCAATCACCGAAACACAAATAGAACCAAAACAAAACCAACAGCAAGAAAACCATTTTTAAAACTCAACAACAGAAGCTTAACAGCACCTAAATTGCACTACGGTCACAATGCAAAAAGAATCACTCGATTCCGGTAAACGGTTTGAGAGTTATGGCCTCCGGAAGGTTTAATTCAAATTCAAACGAATTCAAATTTGAATAGTGCAAGCATGTGAGATTTTGGTACTGCGATAAACTACTGGTTTTTGTGAGATCATAGGAAAAACAATTACCTAATTTGGGTATACATAATAGAAGTTATAGCTAATTGAAGTTAGAGGAAGAATCTGAAAATAAAACAAAAAGAAAAGCAACAGAAAACATCTCGACTGTTGTGACTCCTGTAGCAACTCCTGTAGAAGCTGCGACGTGGCAGCACGTGACTGGCCTAGGCCGTGCTGTGCGCGGGTGCTCACCAGAGACAAAGGAAAACGGCGGCGGCGGCTCGGGCGTCGGCGGGGGCGCGTCTCCGGCGGGTTTCCGGCGAAGCCAAGGCTACGGGCGGGTGCGGTGTGGAGTGGCGGAGGTGGTGGTGGTGTTGGACGGCGGTGAGGCGTCCTCTACTGACGGCAGCGACGACGTGAACGCGGTGTGCTCTGGCGACGGCGGGCGAGCTTGTTCCTCTCTCCCCGCTAGGTCTCTGTCCACGAAAATTTGTCAAAAACGTGCGTCGTGGAGCGGCGAATCTGAGGAGACAAGAGATGCGGCGGCACTGGCTCTTACGGTGGCGAAAACCTACGGCGAACGGCAGCAGACGGCAGAGCTCTAGGCGAGATCCAAAATGCTCCAGCGTCTTCGTGTGGTCGCAGGAGGACGAGGGGAGGCTGCGGTCGGGTTCCCCTAGGGTTTAGCTCGCGCGTGGCGTCTCCAGGGTGCTCGGGGTCGAACCAGGCGCTGGATCGATCCGGGTCAGCCTCGGCGTGCGCGCGCAGCGTCCGACTCGGGGTGGGAGAAATAGGGGCGCGGGTCGGGTTTCGGGCGCGGGTCGGGCGCAGCAGTGTTGGGTGCCGCTTCGCGGGAAGCTGGGCTGCGGCTGCGCGCGGTTGGTGGGCTGGCCGTGGGCCAAAAGTGGCCGCGGCGGTGCTGGCTGGCGCTAGCTGGCCGGCTGGGCCGCGGGCGTTGGGCTGCGCAGTGCGCTGCGCTGCTTCCTCTTTTTTTCTAACAAAAACTACAGAAGTAATAACTACAAATAAAAACAACAGGGTAAAAACTAAATACAAATATGTAGACACACCGTAAAAATATATACTACTAATATAAACTAAAGGAACAATAGTTCCTCACCTAATGCAATTTTAGAAATTCATTTTGATGCAATAGGCCACTCAAACAGCAATAAAACAAACAAATAAAATATTTTGAAGATTGCAAAAATTACCAGAACATATCAGATGAACTGGAAATAATATTCTGCACATTATGAACATTTTTAAAATTAGGGGAGAAGTCATGTTATCTCCACTCCAAATAAATTGCCTTTTGTTGCATAATGATTTGAATATTCTGAAAAAGCAAATAATGCAATAAAAATATGATATGCATATGAATGATCTATTAACATCCTAATTTAGGAAAATTGGGATGTTGCACCAAATTTTCTTATTATTCTTCAAAACAGCCCTAAGCATAGTAGACAATGTTTTATTGACTACTTCAGTTTGTCCATCAGTTTGGGGGTGACAAGTAGTACTAAAAAGCAGTTTAGTCCCCAACTTAGCCCATAAACATATCCAAAAGTGGCTAAGAAATTTAGTATCACGATCTGAAACAATAGTATTTGGCACACCATGCAAGCGAATAATTTCACGAAAGAACAAATCAGCAACATTAACAGCATCATCGCTTTTATGACATGGTATAAAGTGTGCCATTTTCGAGAATCTATCCATGACAACAAATATACTATCCCTCCCCTTCTTTGTTCGAGGTAAAACTAAAACAAAGTCCATAGATATATCCTCCCAAGGAACACTAGGTACAGGCAAAGGCATATATAAACCATGAGGATTGAGTCGTGACTTAGCTCTTTGACATGTAGTGCAGCGAGCAACAAAACGCTCAACATCCCGTCTCATCTTTGGCCAAAAGAAATGTGTAGCAAGTATATCCTCCGTCTTCTTCACGCCAAAGTGTCCCATTAGTCCTCCATGCGCCTCCTGCAACAACAAAAGACGAACGGAGCTAGCTGGAATGCATAGCTTGTTAGCACGAAACACAAATCCATCGTTAACGACGAACTTGTTCCATGTTCTTCCTTCTTTACAATTCTGCAATACATCTTTAAATTCAGCATCATGCACATATTGATCTTTGATGGTCTCCAAACCAAATATTTTAAAGTCAAGTTGTGAAAGCATAGTATAACGACGAGACAATGCATTAGCAATAACATTTTCTTTACCCTTCTTGTGTTTAATGACATAAGGGAAAGTCTCAATGAATTCAACCCATTTAGCATGTCTACGGTTCAGTTTAGCTTGACTTTTAATGTGTTTCAAAGATTCATGATCATAATGTAACAAATTCTTTGGGCCATAAATAATGTTGCCATGTTTCTAAGGTCCGAACAAGAGCATATAATTCTTTATCATAAGTAGAATAGTTCAGACTAGGACCACTCAATTTTTCAGAAAAGTATGCAACAGGTTTGCCATCTTGTAATAACACACCTCCTAATCAAATTCCACTAGCATCACATTCAAGCTCAAAAGTCTTATTAAAATCAGGAAGTTGGAGCAAAGGAGCATGTGTCAACTTATCTTTCAATACCGTGAAGGCTTCTTCCTGTGTGGTACCCCAAACAAAAGGCACATCCTTCTTTGTAAGCTCGTTGAGAGGTGCAGCAATGGTGCCGAAATCTCTCACAAAATGCCTATAGAAACCAACGAGGCCAAGGAAACTCCTCACTTGTGTGACCGTTTTGGGCTGCGGCCAACTCTCAATAGCTTCAATCTTGGCTTTATCAACTTCAATTCCCTGTGGAGTAACAACATAGCCAAGAAAAGATACTCGGTCGGTGCAAAAGGTGCACTTCCCAAGGTTACCAAACAAACGTGCATCACGTAGAGCATTAAAAACATCACGTAAATGTTCCAAATGTTCTTCCAAAGATTTGCTATAAATCAGTATATCATCAAAATAGACAACCACAAATCGTCCAATGAAAGCACGTAAAACTTCGTTCATTAGTCTCATGAAAGTATTAGGTGCATTAGTTAACCCAAAAGGCATGAGTGACCACTCATATAAACCAAACTTAGTTTTAAATGCTGTTTTCCATTCATCTCCCAATTTCATAGGAATTTGATGGTATCCACTACGCAAATCAACTTTGGAGAATATTGTAGAGCCACTCAATTCATCAAGCATATCATCTAGCCTAGGAATAGGATGACGATAACGAATAATAATATTATTAATGCCTCTACAATCAACACACATACGCGATGTACCATCCTTTTTAGGCACTAGTATAATAGGAACAGCACAAGGACTAAGAGATTCGCGTATATAACCTTTGTCGAGCAGCTCCTGTACTTGACGCATAATCTCCTTCGTCTCCTCTGGATTGGTACGGTATGGTGCATGGTTGGGTAGCGATGCACCGGGAATTAAGTCAATTTGATGCTCAATCCCTCGAATAGGTGGTAATCCCGGTTGCACGTCTTGTGGGAAGACGTCAGCGAACTCCTGCAAAATGTTAGTGACAGCAGGGGGCAAAGAGGAAGGCACGTCCTCGAATGAAAATAATGCCTCTTTGCACACAAAAGCATAGCAAACAGATTTGCTAGAATCTAGCTCATCAATATCAGATTTGGTGGCAAGTAAACATGCACTTTTCAATTTAATTTCAGAAGCAACACTAGATGGTTTATGATTAGGCTTCATTTGTTGCTCAAATTCTTTTGCCTCAATCTGATGTTCACTCTTATTTTTCTCCTGTTTTGCTTTATTAGCTCTATTAATATCATCTTTCAAAATGGAATCAGGAGTCATAGGAAGCAAAGTAATATTTTTATCCTTATGAACAAGAGTATACTGATTGTTTCTACCATGGTGTATAGAATTTTTATCAAATTGCCATGGTCTACCAAGTAATAAGGAACATGCTTGCATAGGTACCACATCACAATCAATATAATCAGCATATGTAGAGATACTAAAATGCACACGAACAGTACGTGTTACCTTAACCTTGCCGCTGTTGTTGAACCATTGGATGTAGTAAGGATGTGGATGTGGTCTTCTGGTGAGAGATAGCTTCTCCACCATCTCCATGCTAGCCAAGTTGTTGCAGCTCCCTCCATCTATGATGACGCGAATAGAACGTTCCTTCACAACTGCCTTTGTATGGAACAAATTATGCCTCTGATTTTTCTCAGCTTTTGTAACCTGCACACTCAAAACACGTTGAGCAACTAAACTTTCATACCTGTCAGCATCTTCAGCAGCCATGTATTGCGTCTCATGATCAGAATCATCTCCACAGTGTTCTTCATGTGTAATAAGAGCCAAAGTCTCCTCATCATAGTCACTAGCGGACTCATACCCACCATCCTCAGTAACAATCATCACACGCTTAGATGGGCATTCTCTCGCATAATGACCTCCACCCTTGCAACATCGACAAATAATATCATGTGTTTGCCCTGTTGATGCCATGGATGAAGAAGAGCTCTTTGCAGGCCCAGAAGGTGTGCTCTTGGCAGATAGGGGTGATTGTGCCTGCTTTACTGTACCACGGTTGGAGGTGGCAGCCGACGGAGGTGCCGGTGTAGCAGAACGTGTGGAAGTAGATGATGCACGTGGTCTCCATGATAAAGGTCGACCTGCAGAAAAGTTAGTTCGCGCCAATGCCTGTCGATCCTGCACTTCACGTTCAGCTTTACAAGCAAGATGGAATAAACGAGTGATATTATTATAATTCTTATAGTCTAGAATGGTCTGAATCTCTCTATTTAATCCACCCAGAAAACGTGCAAGCATAGCTTCATTCTCCTCAACAATACCACATCTAATCAAGCCAGTTTGTAATTCCTGATAATATTCTTCTACCAAATTTTTTCCTTGTCTTAAGGGCTGCAATTTTTGAAGTAATTCACGTTGATAATATGGTGGAACCCAATGAGTACGCATAGCAGTTTTCAAAGCAGCCCAAGTAGCTGGAACAGGATATAATCTACAATGTTCAGACCACCAAACGCATGCAAAGCTAGTGAAAGCACAAACAGCAGCAGGAACACGTCTCTCCTCAGGATATTGTAAACATGTAAATCGTTGTTCAGTTTCTAACTCCCAAGTAAGATATATATCAGGAACATATCTACCCTCAAATGGTGGAATATTCAATTTTAGTTTAGGGAGATGGTCATGATCTCGTACCTGATGGGGAGCCCTAATATTGCCATTATTTGCATGTGGACGACCTGGTGGTTGTGGTGCTGGTGGTTGCACGTAGTTCTGATTTTGATCAACCTCATCCTCGTAATCTCCCACATAATCATCCTCCCCCACATCAGCAGCAGGAGCCACAGAAGTATCAACAGCAGCACCAGCAGCCTGGCCAGGCTGAAGAGGGACACGGGTCGCTCGGAGGAGGGCTGTTTCGTGATGTGGAGGTAGCCGTTGTTGCTGTTGTAGAGGTGCGTTAGGTGCAACCGGTGGTGGTGGTGGTAGACGCGCGAGCAATTCATTGAACTTGTTATCAAGCTTTGTTTCGAACACCTTCTCAATGCCATCTATCTTCTCCATGGCCTCTCCAAATCTATTTAGCACATCTTCCACCTGTCCACTCATCATTTGCTGAAACTTATCATGTAACGCTTTGTTTGTCATGTTCTCCCAGTCAGTCTCATCGGCTTGTGATCCTGCCATGGTTAGCAGCAATAGAAACACACAAGAATATGATTCTACAGACTACTAGGAAGTGGTGGTGGTGGTGTGGTGAACAGTCACAAATCCGTCAAGCAAATCTCAAATTCTTACCAGTTCTTACCCAGCAGCAGGCGGTGATCGGCAACCGTTGTAGTCAAAAATCTCAAAAGCTTGGATAGAGCGATTGCCAGGGAGAGTCAAACGCACGACGTAGATGTGTGTGGAGCTGGGAAGGCTTATAATATGGTAGCAAAAAGGTCAGCAATAATCAATTCAGAGATGCAAAGTTGAATAAACGCTCAACGATGGTACTGTGCTGGTCCTAGGCTAGACCGTGCTAGAGACGCGAGCCTAGAACACTAACAAAATCACGGTGCTGCACGGAAACAAGGGAAAAGCACACTCTGGATTTTTTGTTCGCTCTGTTTTTTTTTGCGCTCTTTTTTTTGGCGCTCTTTTTTTTGCGCTCCTCTTTTTTTTGCGAAAAATCACTATAATGGCGAGTGTCTCAAAACTCTTCCCAGGTCAAACTGACAGGATGGGTACGAAATTTTTTGACAATTTTTTTTCGGAAATCAGGGCAGTGACGACGAAAAAGTGCGACCAAAAATCACTATGATGGCGAGTGTGTCAAAAGACTCAGAACAACCTAAAAATAGTATAGGAAAAAAATATTTTCGGTCGCCGAAATTTTGGCCTAAAAACTGTCCGGGGGTCTCCAGACTTTTTTTTCCGAGACCTACGCAGGCAAGGAAACACGAATCAGAATTTAGATGGATCTCAAAACAAACCTAATATGAGAAGAACTCGGATTGGTGGTGGATATATGGTGGTGATATGTAGCGACCCGACCTCAGATGGTCAAGTCTCTGTGCTCCGGTGTCATCCCTGGATCAGTAATGCTGACACCACACAGTACTTCGAAGGATTTATAACAGAGTAGCAATCACACACTTATTACATCGGTGTCTCAAAGAGAACTTATTACAATAAATACGGATTAAGGCCATCTAATAACTATAACAGCGGAAGACTTGGAAGATAAGTGAGTCCATCAACTCCAACGGCAGCACTGAGTATAGAACCACGACCTAAAGCACCTTACTCGTCGTCTGAAAAGTCTGCAACATGAAAGTTGCAGCCCGAAACGGGTCAGCACATGGAATATGCTGGCAATGTAACACATAGAGAATAATGAATGATAAGCCTATACTAGATGCATATATGGCTGGTGGAAAAGCTCTATGGTTACAGTTTTGCATAAAGCCAATTTTTCCCTACTGCAAAGGAATAGATTTTATTTAACTATCATGGTGGTTGAAACATCGAGAATGGTTGACAGCATTCCGATCCCAATTAAGTGAACAATTATAAACCCAACAATATTCCTTAAAGTAACATGATGAGATTCACATGATATTCAGGTACTAGATACTCAAGATGTCCATAACCGGGGACACGGCTAATCATGATCAGATTGTACACTCTGCAGAGGTTTGCGCACTTTTCCCCACAAGACTCGATCACCTCCGTCTTTCAGAAGCGCTAGCACGTTACGTTTGGATAGACCGGTACACCTACTTTCCCCTACATCTGCTAGTCTACCCTATAAGAGTTCGCACGACTTAGTCAACTATGCCAGAGCCCATAATGGCTTGTGGCTGCACACGGAAGTTACTAGCATGAATGATCTTATGATCCCTTTGAGCCTGGGTGGCGGTCCAAAAGAAAAACAGGCAAGTCCTGATAGAAACCAGGTGCCTCAATCCACCCAGATGTGTATTTAAGTTGCCACCTTAGATAAACCATTAATTGACAATACTCACATCTGTCATGGATATCACTCACCCAATCCACGTCTACTAGCATAGCATGGCATAATAAGCAAACGTAGAAGTAACTCCCAAAGGTTTCATAAGTAAAACAGGTGATAGGTACTACCTCATCTACTTCCCATCCCACAAGTTATTTAGATCCTAATCATGCAATGTTTGAGGATTGATCTAATGCAATAAAACTGGGTAGTATAAAAGGTATGATCAAAGTGTTACTTGCCTTGCTGAGGATCCGCGAAACCTAGAGCTTCGAAATAACAGGCGGCGCACTCCGGGTGATCTATCGCAGACAAACAACAAGCATACAATAAGTACTCATCTAATGCACAGGGGAAACTCGAACAAGAGATCGAACCAAAAGTTCAACTTAAGAACTCTGGTTGCAAAAAGAAACGAATCGAACAAAGCAACGGAAAACAAATGGCGAAAGAAAACAACTCGGTTCTAGCAAAGTGAAACTAGGTCAAATTTTACCATAGCAAAACTTTGTTTAAGTGGATTATTCGGAACGGCGGTTTCGAAACGAAACTCCAGGCGCTTGAATCACCTGATTCCGATAAACGAGCGAAAAGATAAACTAGAACGAGGATCGGATCTGAGATCGCGATCGCGGAATAAATCCGACGAAAAGAAAAACGATGAACGGTTAAACGAACGGACGTTCGTTAACCGGAAGAATTCGGTGATCACGTTCGTTAGAACGAACGGTCTCTAGGTAACTAAATCGGAAAAGAAAACGAATCATAAGAGAAGAAAAGAATCGGAACGGTTTATAAGAAAAACCGAACCGAGGGAAGAAAAAGTGACGCGGGGCGACCTCGGCGAGGTCTCCGGCGAACGGGGCTCTGGCGGCGTGGGCGTTGGGCGGCGGCGGCGGTGTAGGGCGGCGGCGGCGGCGGTGTAGGGCGGCGGCGCGGGTGAGGGGCGCGAGGTGGGGCGCGATGGAGGCGTGGGGGCTTTGGGTTTGATGTTTAGAGGGGGGGTGTTGGGGTATTTATATTGGTGAGGCGAGGGGGTTTCTTGGGGTAGGGGGCAAGAAATAGAGTAGGAATAGGAAAGAAAAAGAGGAAACGGAGTAGGACTAGAGTCCTACTAGGACTCCAAAAGGGGCGGCGACGGCGGCCTCCTGGCGCCTGGAGCGCGCGGCGCGGGCGATGGCCTGGCCAGCCGGCTGGGCCTTTGGCCCAGGGCGCGCGGGATTTTTTTTATAAATCGGTTACGCGCGCAGAAAAACAAAAGAAAAGGGAACTAAACGAACTCCAAAACTAATAAAGTAAAATTTCCCCGACTCCTGAAAATGAGTCGAACAAAATGAACTTTTCTCCGGGCCAAAAATTGCAATTTTTGAAAACGCGCATTTTTCCCTAATGCAAATAAAATGCAAATAAACTCCGAAGAAAATCCGAAATTTGATTTATTTATTAAATCTTCATTTTTCCTAAAATTTGGGAAGGTCATATTATTCCCTCTCATATATTTTGATATTGGAAAAATATTTGAAGATGAAATAAATAAAATCAAATGATCCTCTTTTCAAAATTTGAGAAAACTCAATTATGAAAATAACGAAATCTCCAACTCTCTCCGAGGGTCCTTGAGTTGCGTGAAATTTCTAAGATCGATCAAAATATGCAAGGAAATATGTTATGCATGATGATCTAATGTATAACATTCCAAATTGAAAATTTGGGATGTTACAATCCTACCCCCCTTAAGATGAATCTCGTCCTCGAGATTCGGGTTGGCTAGAAAATAGGTGAGGGTGGTCCTTGAGCAAATCTTCTTCTCTCTCCCAGGTGGCTTCATCCTCTGAGTGGTGGTTCCACTGAACTTTGCAGAATTTGATAACCTTGCTGCGGGTAACTCTGCTGGCATACTGGAGAATCTTGACTGCTTTCTCTTCATACGTTAAATCATCCTTCAACTGAATCGCTTCAAGCGGCACTATATCTCTTAGCGGTACCTCCGCCATTTCGGCGTGACATTTCTTCAGCTGAGAAACATGGAATACATCATGAACTCCTGACAGTCCTTCTGGTAATTCCAACTTATAAGCGACTTCTCCCATGCGTTGCAAAATCTTATACGGTCCAACGAAACGCGGTGCTAACTTTCCCTTAACTCCAAAGCGCTTAGCTCCTCGAAGTGGGGATACTCGAAGATAAACTCTGTCTCCAGTTTCATAAACTGTATCCTTGCGCTTAGAATCTGCGTAGCTCTTCTGCCTTGATTGGGCTACCTTGAGCCTATCGCGAATCAACTTAACATTCTGTTCAGATTCCTTGATCAGATCGGGTCCAAAGAACTGACGGTCTCCAACTTCGTCCCATGACAACGGTGTCCTGCACCTCTTTCCGTATAAGGCTTCGAAAGGTGCCATCTTCAAACTGGTTTGGTAACTGTTGCTATAAGAAAACTCCGCATATGGCAAGTTATCATCCCAACTAGATCCATAATCTAGTTGTCGGTGTACTAGAGTAGGGGTACCCTAGTATCCCGAACTTGTGCACGGGCAGTCGCAGCGTCCCGCGGCAAGGCTTGCCGGGTGACCGCCAAAATCCTCTGTGGTTCCTTTGGAGCCATTCAAGAACAAAGTATTAAAGCCAAGGAGACAAGGCCCCGGCAAGAGGAGCTTGCCGGGAAGGCCACTCAAGGCACAAGGCCCCGGCAAGAGGAGCTTGTCGGGAAGGCCACTCACGGCACAAGACCCCGGCAAGAGGAGCTTGCCGGGAAGGCCAACCAAGGCATCTTAAGGTACTTGCCGTGACGCGCTACGCGTCCCGGCAGGACCCGGCGAGCGACAAGCTTCCGGGCGCAACAAGACAACGGCCGCGGCAAGGCGCTTGCCGCGGCGGGCAACCACTCTGTACCCACGCTCCAGCGCATCCACCAACGTGTCGCTCTGGGACCCTTCCAGGCGTACGTGGCGGGAGGCTGTGCAGCCAGGGGTACATTGTGGCAAGCAGCGCTGACAAGATCGCCATCATGGCGAGCGGTGGCGTCCCTGACGGTCCTTTTTCTGCACTGTTTGGGCGACGTAGATAGGCATTTAATGCCTTTGTCCCCTGCCGTCAGGGTTAGGTATGATACACTATGCAGGTAGCTGTACCAACCGCAGCACCTTTTCCATTTTTGCCCTTGCCTACGTTGCCACCTGTCGGTGACCCCTTTAGCATATAAAAGGAGGCCCATGCGCAACGTAGAGGGGGACGGACAGTAGAACACTCACGCTCGGTCTCATTAGCTGCTGGTGCGTACTGTAGCACTCAGCGCTCCCGAACAAGAACTCAATACAAACCACAAAGCAGCAGTAGGAGTATTATCTCTCCGGAGAGCTCCTAAGCTGGGTAAACTGCTCGTGTGCCTCGCCTCGATCTGCTTTTCGTGCGACCTCCGCCCCCCGCCGAACCGAAAAGGGGCTCCGTCCCCATAGGTGCTCGCGGATCAGCTTCCCCGACATCTTTGGCGCGCCAGGTAGGGGGCGTCGAGGTTGTGTGAACCTGATCCGTCGTTCACACGAGCTAGATCTTCAACATCTTCATCGACATGCCGCCGAAGAAGAAGGCTTTGGAGGCGGCTGCTCCGTCTGGGACAAACCCACCATCGCCAGAGCAAATGGCTGGTGGGGAAGACGCCGGCGGAAGAACGGGCGTCGACGAGGGAGCCCACGGTGCCGCCAGGTCCAAGGACAAGGTTGCGCTGCCCGTCGGCGGCATAGCAGGCTCCCACGACGACCGGGCGTCCGTGGATGCTCCGCGCCCATCTCAGGAGGCGCGGGACCGGCAGCGTCATGGTACTCACGGTACCATACGCTTGCTGGACCCAAATCGAGCTGGCGGATCTCGGGATGCTCAAGGCCAGCATGCATGCCAACGTGCTGGCGTGAGCGAGGCATGGCCGCCTGGACGGAATACTGCTCCTTCTAACATCGTTGGAAGTCCGAGCATATCCTGCTCCTCGCACCGTTCGCCATCGCTACCCGCCACTCCAGCAGAAGCTTTGGCGCGAGCTCAACTGCTCCTAGACTTCCCTCCAACACCAGACAAGATCGACGACTGGAGGGCCACCATTCAGAGTCTCATCAGCTTCGCCAACGGCGACACTCCATGGCAGCCGACTACGTCGCAGCCGCGGCAAGTCAGCCAGGCGCGACCCGATGGCGACAAGACCGGTGGTAGTGCAACCACCGTGCACTCTCCGCCCCGAAGGCCAAGATCGCCGACTCGTCGGGTCCACCACAACAGCGACACCACCGCTTCATCAGATCCACGAGCTCGTCGCGATCAGTGCCAAGTTCTTCACGAACGACAGCAAGAAGACGCTCGTACTCGCATCGAGCGCCGAAGAGAAGCGCGGCGTCAGTCAGACCAGCGCGTTGGGCCCACTGTCGACATGCGTGCGCCAGGGGAACCAGGCGACCTGCCGTACGCAGTAGGTTGCCCTGCGTTTACTCGTGAGTTGCGGCAAGTCCAGTGGCCCAGCACGAAGAATTTCAAGCCAGACGTACCGGAGAAGTACGACGGCAGGTTGCATCCGTCGGAGTTCCTCAGCATCTACGCCATCGCGGTGCAGGCTGCCGGGGGGCGAGACGACAAGATCCTTGCCAACTACTTCCCGCTGGTCCTCAAACCCAACGTCAGGTCCTGGTTCATGCACTTGCCGAAAAACTCCATATCTTCCTGGGCAGACCTATGCCATCAGTTTGTCGGCGCCTTCACAGGCGGCCACAAACCTCATGGCCAGGAGAGTGACCTTCACCTGCTTGCCCAGAAGGAAGGAGAGCCCTTGCACAAGTACATCCAGAGATTCCGCCAAGTGCAACGCAACATCCCGGATGTCCACCCTGCCGCGGTCATCAGCGCGTTCCACCAGAACGTGCGTAACCGCAGGATGCGGGAGGAGATGGCGATGTGCAAGATCAGAGACGTCAGCGAGCTGTATGCCCTGGCCGACAGGTGTGCACGTGCTAAGGAAGGGAGGAAACTTCCCGGAGATAATACAGGAACAGGAGGATCTGACAGCGAGGATGCTGCCCCAGCAAATAAAAACCGGCGGCGGAACAACAGGAAGAGGAAAGGCAAAGACGTGCTAGTTGTTGAGCAGTCCGGCAACGACGGTGGCGCCAAGAAAGCCAAAGATGGTAGCCCCGGCAAGGAGGTTGCCGCATGCACCAACTGCTAGGCTGTGGCGGCCGCCGACAAGCAGGAAGGCACCAACAAACAGTACTGCAAGATCCACCACACCAAGGGCCATGACCTCCAGAGCTGCAAGAAGGTCGAGCAGCTTGTCGAGCTGCAAAAGGCCGAGTACGAGCGACGCGACAAGGAGAAAGCCCAAGGAGGTGCTGGAGGATCCGGTACGAAGCGCACCGGTCGGGGAGGGCGCCGCGGCAAGGCCAAGCAGCGGCAAGGAGACAGACCTCCCCGCGGCCACGACAAGGATGAAGATGATGACGACGACGAAGACATGGTTGATGACGAGACCAGTGAGCAGGAGTTTCAGAAAGCCACAGAGGTCTTGTGCGTTGACGGCGGTGCTTCTCTGCATACTTCACACCGCCAACTCAAGCAGTGGGTGCGGGAAGTCAATGCGGCGGAACCACCCGTCGAATCACGCAAGCTTCTGAAATGGTCCAGCACGCCTATCATCTTTGATATTGAGGACCACCCTTATCGCACAACTGCGGTCGGGTGCTTGCCAATGTTGGTTTCACCAACTATCCGCAACCTCAAGGTCACCAAGATGCTAGTTGACGGCGGGGACGGCTTGAACCTGATCTCCTCCGCTGTGCTCCGGAAACTCCAAGTCCATGACAGCGAGCTCGAAGAGACCGGCACATTCCAAGGAATCAACCCGGGAAGGAGCAAGCCAAAGGGGAAGATCACGCTGCCGGTGACATTTGGCAGCGAGCTAAACTTCAGGACTGAGAGGATCACTTTTGACGTTGCCGATTTTCCATTGCCTTACAATGGTATTCTCGGCCGTCCAGCGCTCGCCAAGTTCATGGCGACCTCTCACTACGCGTACAACATGCTGAAGATGCCAGGCCCAATAAGTGTCATCTCTGTCCCTGGCGACAAGAAAGATGCTCTTATCTGTGCCGACAAGATCTACCGGGAAGCACTAGCCGCAATAGATCGTGAGTCACTTGCCGTTGAAGCTCCCGGGGGGAAGAAGAAGACCAAGTCCGGCAAGAGTTCTGATGCTCACTCCGGCAAGCGCACCTCTTCGGAGTGCTGCGCTACCGTCGAGGACGCACCATCGAGCTCCACCGGCAAGTGTAAGAAGACAACGGCAGCTCCGCCAGCGACCAAGAAGGTGTCCGCCAAGGGGGACGGCACTGGTGGTACTTTTACCATCAGTGCCACTCTCGACCCTAAATAGGAAAGCGCGCTCATCGCTTTCCTGCGGGCGAATGTCGATGTGTTTGCGTGGCAACCGTCTGACATCCCTGGTGTTCCCAGGAAAGTAATTGAGCACCACCTTGCCGTCTGTCCTCATGCGCGGCCCGTCAAGCAGAAAGTCAGAAAGCAAGTAGTGGAGCGCCAAGAATTCATAGCAGAAGAGATCAAGAAGTTGGAAGCAGCAGGCCTTGTCAGAGGAGTGCTCCATCCTACGTGGTTGGCCAATCCTGTAGTCGTGCGCAAGGCAAACGGGAAGTGGAGGCTTTGTATCGACTTTACCGATGCTAACAAAGCTTGTCCCAAAGATCCATTTCCCTTGCCGCGCATCGACCAGATTGTTGACTCCACGGCCGGATGTGACTTGCTTTCATTTCTTCACGCATACTCAGGATACCATCAGATCTTCATGGTAGAAGAGGATGAGGAGAAAACCGCATTCATCACTCCCTGTGGCACGTACTGTTTCATACGGATGCCTTTCGGTTTAAAGAATGCTGGTTCAACATTTGCAAGGGTAGTCTATACTGCTTTTGAACCGCAAATACACAGAAATGTGGAAGCCTACATGGATGACATAGTGGTCAAGAGCAGGGACAAGGCAACTCTGATTCAAGATTTAGAAGAGACTTTTGCAAATCTACGCAAGATCAGCCTCAAGCTCAACCCCGAGAAGTGCGTGTTTGGAGTCCCTTCCGGCAAGCTTCTCGGGTTCTTCGTGTCTCAGCGGGGAATTGAAGCCAATCCCGACAAGATCAAGGCCATTGAGCAGATCGAAGCACCGAAGCGCGTCAAGGATGTGCGGAGACTTGCCGGCTGCGTGGCGGCTCTCAGCAGGTTTATCTCTAAGTCTGCTGAGCGCGCCCTGCCGTTTTTCAAAACTTTGAAAAAGGCAGGTCCAATGAAATGGACTCCGGAAGCGGAGGCTGCGCTACAGGACTTGAAGAGATACCTGTCCTCCACTCCAATACTTGTCGCACCTAAGCCACAAGAGAAGTTGCTGCTGTATCTGGCGGCAACCAATCAAGTGGTTAGTGCTGCGTTAGTAGCGGAGAGGAAGGCAGATGATGAGCCAGCAACCACGGTGAGCGCATCCAGCGACAAGCAGGGGGCTTCCCCGACAAGCTCTGGTGCCGGCAAAGATGGATTTGCGCAGGCGCCCGAGGAGATACAGAAGACAATGGTGCAGCGCCCAATCCACCTTGTCAGTTCCCTTCTGCAGGGGGCTAGGTCAAGGTACTCTGGTGTGCAGAAATTGCTTTTCGGCCTTCTCATGGCCTCGAGAAAGCTGCGACATTACTTCCAAGCACATGAGATAACAGTGGTCACTCGTTTTCCGCTGAAGAGGATACTGCAGAATCCAGAAGCAACAGGCAGGATTGTTGAGTGGGCACTGGAGCTGTCAAGCTTTGGCCTCAAGTTTGAGAGCACTTCAACTATCCAAAGCAGAGCATTGGCAGAATTCATAGCAGAGTGGACGCCAACACCAGATGAAGAAATTCCAGAAACGAGCATCCCCGTCAAGGAAGCAAGCAAAGAGTGGCTGATGTACTTTGATGGTGCTTTCTCGCTGCAAGGCGCCGGTGCTGGCGTACTGCTTGTCGCACCCACCGGAGAGCACCTTAATTACGTAGTCCAGATGCACTTTCCCAAGGAGCAAGCAACAAACAATATTGCAGAGTATGAAGGATTGCTTGCCGGTCTCAGGATCGCGGCAGACCTTGGGATCAAGAAGCTCATTGTCAGGGGTAACTCGCAGCTTGTCGTCCGCCAAGTGAACAAGAATTATCAGAGTCCGTTGATGGAAGCCTATGTTGATGAGGTGAGAAAGCTAGAAGAGCACTTTGTCGGCCTACAGATGGAACATGTTCCAAGAGCTCAGAACGACATTGCCGATGGCCTGTCAAAGTGCGCAGCACTTATGTTACCTGTGGAACCAGGGATCTTTGTGCTCAAGCTGACTCAACTGTCTGTAACGCCATCAACTGGACAGAGCAAGAAGAGGAAGTTGATTTCTGGTGACTATTTTCCGGCAGAGCTTCCCGAAGCCGCCGCCAAAAAGGTCCCCAAGATCAACACCAAGAGTGCTGGGGAGCAGTCTGCTCCAGCAAACCCCAGGGTTTGTTCCGTTGAAGCAGACGCTCCCGACAAGTTTTGCTCCGGCAAGCTTGCCGGGGAACGTGAAGCTCCGGCTGAGCCGCAGTTTCTCGCCGTAGAAGCGGATGTTCCCACAGTAGCAGATGTGCCTTTAGTCCTTGTTGTCGAGCCACAAGCTCTAGCATGGGCACAGCAGATCGTCCATTTCCTCCAGATAGGAGAACTTCCCGAAGAGAAAGAAGAAGCAGAAAGAGTAGCCCGGCAGTCAAGTATGTACCAGTTTGTCGACAATGCACTATACAGAAGAAGACTCAACGGTGTGAAATTGAAGTGTATTCACCGGGAAGATGGACAGAAGCTGTTGGCAGAGATACATGGAGGCATATGTGGTCACCACATTGGCGCAAGAGCACTTGCCGGCAAATCTTTCCGGCAAGGTTTCTTTTGGCCGACAGCCCTCCAGGATGCGACTGCACAAGTAACCAAGTGTGAAGCGTGCCAGTTTCATTCCAAACAGATACACCAGCCAGCTCAAGCTCTCCAGACAATCCCTTTATCCTGGCCATTTTCGGTCGGGGGGCTCGACATCCTCGGCCCCTTCCCCCGAGCAGTCGGGGGCTTTGAGTACTTGTACGTCGCAATCGACAAGTTCACAAAGTGGCCGGAAGTGGAAGCAGTGAGGAAGGTGACAGCACAGTCAGCAGTCAAGTTCTTCAGGTCAATTGTTTGCCACTTCGGGATCCCTAACAGGATCATCACCGACAACGGTACGCAATTCACGAGCCGCACCTTCATGGAGTACGTCCAAGATCTTGGCGCCAAGGTCTGCTTCGCTTTTGTTGCTCACCCCTGGAGCAACAGTCAAGCGGAGAGGGCAAATGCTGAAGTGCTGCGTGGACTCAAGACTAGGACTTTCGATAGGCTGCACGGGTGCGGAAGAAATTGGATTGAGGAGCTGCCAGTGGTTCTTTGGTCGATCAGGACGACGCCAAATCGAGCCACTGGCCAGACACCTTTCGCTCTAGTCTATGGAGGAGAGGCAGTTCTCCCCACGGAACTCGTATACGGGTCGCCTCGAGTGCTCGCTTATGATGAGCTTGAGCAAGAGCAGCTGCGACAAGATGACGTGCTGCTCCTTGAGGAAGACCTTCTTCAGGCTGCTGTACGAGCTGCTCGCTACCAGCAAGCTTTGCGCCGCTACCATAGCCGCAAGAATTCCAACAAGTTGACGCTGAAGTGGGAAGGCCCTTATCGGGTGAAACGAGTCACTAGGCCTGGCGCTGTCCGCCTTGAGACCGAAGATGGCATTCCGGTGAGCAACTCCTGGAATATTGAGCATCTTCGTAAGTTTTACCCGTAAGGCGCGGTTGTCGGACACTGTTCCGGCAACCACCTTTTGTACAAGTCTTGCTGCTGTTGCATGTAATCCTTTGTACAAAGCCAGGCGCAGATCCTGAGCATAAATGAAGCGCTGGCGCCCTAAGTTATAGCATGCATGCTAGATCGAGTCTCGTCCTTGGTTAGGGTTGACAGTGCTTAGCAGCGGCTAACCCCTAACTTAGAGGTCGAGTATGCGTCCCTTTGTCGTTCTTTCGTTTCCCTTGGTTTGCAGGGCTCGCATATCCTGACCGGACCACTTGAGGACGAAAAGGAGAAGAAGGACGGACCAACATCTGGACCCCGGCAAGCCAGTGTTGCCGGGGGCTGCAAGTACAAAGATTAACCCATGGCAAACAAGAGTTGCCGGGGGCTGCGATTTCAGATAAGTTTTGCATCCCTTATCATGCATTCTCTTATGGACTGAGGTATGCGAAACCTCGTTTCTTCCTAAAAGCTACCGTGCTCCCCTAACTCTAGGCCCTAGGGCTCGTTCCTGGGGCCAGGTTTGGTCGTAGTCGCGGCAGCAAAGGGACGAAACGAGGAGCCCGAACCCGCCTCATCCCTGCCTCCGCCAAAAGCGTGAGAAAGGTCGAGCGACGTGGGAAGACGGCAGGGCCTGCTGTCGGGAAAAAAAGTGTCTATCTTAAAGATATCAAGGATTTGCTCCTTGACGTGGGTTCCACCCGCAAGACAAGTGACCCGGCAAGCATCCCCTTTTCACTAAAAAACATTCCACTCAGGTACAGTTCATAGAGAATGAAAAACATGAATAATGGGATTACAAGTTTTAAATGCAGCTAAGGCCCGAGGGCTTGCAAATTAAAAAGAGATAAGGTGCCCGTAATCCCCTTTCTTGTCCCTCTCTTCAGGAGGTAGGTCAAGGAGGCGAAAAGGGCAAAAGGGGCGCCTAGGCGAGCTACTGGAAGAAGAAGACAGCAAGAGAACATCTCGGTGACCGTCCAAAGGCTGGATGGTGATGGCGGCGCCGGAAGCAGGGCTCGAAGACGAGGCGGCAGGACGTCAGCACGCTGTCGAGGGCGTCACGCCCACGTACTCCGACTTGACGGCCTTGCCGCCCGCCCTCTTCCTCTTCCGCGGCCTCCCTACGCCAGCCGCCCAAGGAGACGACCCCGAGAACCTCAAGGAGCCGGCAACACGGATGATGGGATCGCCGATGCCGCACGGAGCGACGCCCGACACCTAGTCGGACCCGTCATCCTGCCGCCCGCTACCCCCTTCGTCGCTGCCGTTGTCCTCCTCGTCACTCTCGCTCAAGGAGGAGTCTTCGCTATCAGAGGAGCTCTCCACGCAACACCTTGCCCGAGTTCCGAAGCACCTGAAGACCTTGACGGAGAGGAGATCGCCCTCCATCAGCTTAAAATGGAGGGTGAGCCCCTCCGTCAGGCGGTGGATACGGGCGAACGTCTTCCACCCTCGACCAAGATACATCACATTAGGGGCTGGGAAGTCAACGCGGACTCGCGTACCGCTGATTCCACAGCCCCTCATGTGCAGCCTCAGTGTCTCGGGCGGGTCCAACTCCATCTCGCTCGCAAATGGAGTCGGGAGGCGAAGGCGACGACGAGGCGGCCGACGCAGCCTGACAAAGAACTCGCAAGGGTCGTCCCCAATATGGATCGCCATGGGAAGAGGAACCACTGGCGGAGGCGAGGCTGGCGCGCCGCCCCGTCCACCTCTTCCCCGAGCGCCTCGGCCTCGCCCTCGACCTCGCCCACGGCCTCGCCCCCTCCCTCTTCCCCTTACGGCTGGCTCTGCCACCACGGGTGCGGGAGAAGGAAGGACGCGTTGTCTAGCGGCGACCCTCGCCGCCACCGTTGAAGGACCAGGGTTCCCTTTCTCCATGGCGAATGAGAGAGAGGGGAGCAGAAGCTGAAGGAAAGAGGAGATGAAAGAATGCGGACCTCCGTCCCCCCCCCCCCCCCGCTCCTTATAAAGGAACAGGGTGGGGGCTCGGCCGCCCCGCTCAACTAATCAAGACACAGAAGGAGCAGGGAACTGGGACCGGCCCGCTGCCTCGACCCACGACGGCCCGGTTCCCCGGCTCCACCGTTCGCCACCCCAAGCGCATGGAAGCCGCGTGGCAGGCGTACAGAGCCGAGGCGATGGATGAGGTGACCTCTCCTCACCCCATGATCGTGGGGAGTGGATGCCTCGAAAACCACGCCTCTGCCCCTGTTTCCCCTACTTATAAGGAGGAAGGGAGCGGACGTTCCGCTTTTCCGAATAAAGAAACCACCCACGACCTCTCCCACGACGCCGCAATTGATGCGTGCCGTTCGAGGAGGGCGTGGTGGATACGGAGTAAGATACGGCGTGATCCAGGCCGCGCGTGCCCGTGCCTTGTTTTGGGCCTGGCCCAACAGCGCTCGGCACCGTGTATGGCCCAGGCCCGGGGGCTCCTGTCGGTGTACTAGAGTAGGGGTACCCTAGTATCCCGAACTTGTGCACAGGCAGTCGCAGCGTCCCGCGGCAAGGCTTGCCGGGTGACCGCCAAACTCCTCTGTGGTTCCTTTGGAGCCATTCAAGAACAAAGTATTAAAGCCAAGGAGACAAGGCCCCGGCAAGAGGAGATTGCCGGGAAGGCCACTCAAGGCACAAGGCCCCGGCAAGAGGAGCTTGCCGGGAAGGCCACTCACGGCACAAGCCCCCGGCAAGAGGAGCTTGCCGGGAAGGCCAACCAAGGCATCTCAAGGTACTTGCCGCGACGCGCCACGCGTCCCGGCAGGACCCGGCGAGCGACAAGCTTCCGGACGCAACAAGACAACGGCCGCGGCAAGGCGCTTGCCGCGGCGGGCAACCACTCTGTACCCACACTCCAGCGCAACCACCAACGTGTCGCTCTGGGACCCTTCCAGGCGTACGTGGCGGGAGGCTGTGCAGCCAGGGGTACACTGTGGCAAGCGGCGCTGACAAGATCGCCGTCGTGGCGAGCGGTGGCGTCCCTGACGGTCCCTTTTCTGCACTGTTTGGGCGACGTAGATAGGCATTTAATGTCTTTGCCCCCTGCCGTCAGGGTTAGGTATGATACACTGTGCAGGTAGCTGTACCAACCGCAGCACCTTTTCCATTTTTGCCCTTGCCTACGTTGCCACCTGTCGGTGACCCTTTAGCATATAAAAGGAGGCCCATGCGCAACGTAGAGGGGGACGGACAGTAGAACACTCACGCTCGGTCTCATTAGCTGCTGGTGCGTACAGTAGCACTCAGCGCTCCCGAGCAGGAACTCAATACAAACCACAAAGCAGCAGTAGGAGTATTATCTCTCCAGAGAGCTCCGAAGCTGGGTAAACTGCTCGTGTGCCTTGCCTCGATCTGCTCTTCGTGCGACCTCCGCTCCCCGCCGAACCGAAAAGGGGCTCCGTCCCCATAGGTGCTCGCGGATCAGCTTCCCCGACACTAGTGCACAAGCTCTCAGCATATCTTCCAAAATCTGATTGACTCTCTCAGTCTCTCCATCCGTGTGCGGGTGAAAAGCTGTGCTGAACTCTAGTCTGGTTCCCAAAGTTTCATGCAACTGATTCCAAAACTTTGAGGTAAATTGGGTTCCTCTATCTGATACGATACTCCTCGGAACTCCATGCAAACAAATGATCCTGGTCATGTATATCTTTGCCAACTTAGCACTGGTGTAAGTGGTCTTAACTGGGATGAAATGTGCTACCTTTGTCAAACGATCAACTACTACCCATATCGAGTCATAGCCTGCTTTTGTCCTGGGTAGTCCTGTGATAAAATCCATGCCTATCTTATCCCACTTCCATTCGGGTATCGGCAATGGTTGTAACAATCCGGCTGGCTTCTGGTGTTCTGCCTTCACTCTTTGACACACATCACAAACTGCTACATATGCTGCAATATCCTTCTTCATTCCGGTCCACCAGAATGTTTCCTTCAAATCCAAATACATCTTGGTATTTCCTGGGTGAATCGAATAGGGTGAATCATGTGCCTCTTGCAGAATCAACTTCTTGATCTCCGGGTCATTGGGCACATAAACACGGTCCTCAAACCATAGGGTATCGTGCTCATCCTCACGAAATCCCTTTGCTTTTCCTTCGCTCATTTTTTTCTTTATGTCTGCAATCTCCTTGTCAGATTTCTGAGCCTCTCTGATTTTATCCATCAATGTTGATTGGATATCCAATGCTGCTATATAGCCTCTCGGAACTATCTCCAAGCACAGTTCTCGAAGATCCTCGGCTAACTCTTTTGGTATTTCTCCCGTCATCAATGTATTGACATGGCTCTTACGGCTCAATGCGTCAGCTACAACATTAGCCTTTCCTGGATGGTAATGCAATCTCATATCGTAATCCTTAATGAGCTCCAGCCATCTCCTTTGTCTGAGGTTTAACTCCTTCTGCGTGAAAATGTACTTCAAACTTTTGTGATCCGTGTACACCTCACAATGATTTCCAATGAGGAAATGTCTCCATGTCTTCAATGCATGCACTACGGCTGCTAACTCCAAATCATGCGTAGCATAATTTTGTTCATGAGGTTTCAGTTGTCGTGAGGCATACGAAACAACTCTTCCTTCCTGCATAAGCACTGCTCCAAGTCCTCGACGTGAAGCGTCGCAATACACCTCATAATCCTTGGTCTGATCTGGCAGAATCAACACTGGTGAGGAAACCAATCGTTTCTTCAACTCCTAAAAACTGGCCTCACATTCCTCAGTCCAATTGAACTTAGTATCCTTCTTTAACAATTCAGTCATAGGCTTTGCGATCTTTGAGAAATTCTCAATGAGTCTCCGGTAGTATCCTGCGAGTCCAAGGAAACTCGGATCTCTCCAACTGTCGTGGGTGCTTCCCATTCGGTTACAGTCTCAACCTTGGTGGGGTCAACTGCTATACCTTCTCCGGATATAACATGTCCAAGAAATCCTACTTCCTTCAACCAAAACTCACATTTGCTGAACTTGGCATATAACTGATGTTCCCTTAGTTTCTCCAAAACCAAACGCAAATGTTCCTTATGCTCTTCTTCATTCTTTGAGAAAATCAGTATGTCATCAATCAACACTACGACGAACTTATCCAAAAACTCCATAAATACCTTGTTCATCAGGTTCATGAAATAGGCCGGTGCGTTAGTCAGTCCAAATGACATAACGGTATACTCATACAATCCGTATCTCGTGGTAAAAGCTGTCTTGGGTATGTCCTGCTCTCGAATCTTCAACTGATGGTACCCTGATCACAAATCGATCTTGGAAAACACTTTAGCTCCTTGCAAACGATCAAACAGATCATTAATCATTGGCAGTGGGTACTTGTTCTTGATGGTTACTGCATTCAGTCCCCGATAATCCACAACCAACCTTAATGATCCATCCTTCTTCTCCACTAGAAGTACGGGTGATCCCCAAGGCGAAGAACATGGGCGAATGTAACATTTATCCAATAACTCCTTAATCTGCTTCTTAATTTCCACCAAATCTTGTGCGGGCATCCTGTACGGTCTCTTCGATATTGGCCCAGTGCCTGGCAAAAGCTCAATCAAAAACTCAATGTCTCTATCCGGTGGCATGCCTGGCAATTCCTCAGGAAATATATCAGGAAAATCCTTAACCACTGGTACTTCCTCCTGTACGACTCCTGATAAAGAATTTACTTGTGTCCTGTTTGGCGTATGTCGAGATACATACTTGATTCTTCTTCCTTCGGGCGTTGTAAGCAAAATTGTCTTACTGGCGCAATCGATGTTTCCTCCATACATCGACAGCCAATCCATACCGAGAATTACATCCAGACCTTAGGATTCCAGAATGATAATTCCGTTGGGAAAACATGCCTTCCTATACTTAATGGTACTTGAAAACATCCTTGTCTGGCCATGTACTCTGCTCCTGGCGAGCTTACTAGCATAGGTGTTTTAAGAACCCTAGTGGGCAGGTTATACTTTTCCACAAATCCCCTTGATATGTATGAATGTGATGCACCAGTATCAAAAAGAACAAGTGTAGTAAATGACTTAACCAAAAACTTACTTATTACTGCATCAGGATGAGCTTCAACCTCATCCACGCTAACGTGGTTCACCTGTCCCCTGTTGAAAGGGTTTGGCTTCTTCCCAGAGCTTCCATTGCCATTCTGGCCTTCAGGACATTCATTGGCGTAATGTCCGGTCTTGGAACACTTGAAACAGGTGACTTGACTCAGATCTCTATTGGCTGGGGTTAATGGGGTGGTACGGTTATGGCCGTTGCTTCCTCCATTCCCATTACCATTCTTGTGGCCATTATGGTTGTGTAATCCACTTCCTCCATGGGTATGCTGAAACTGAACTCCCAGTTTAGGGGTAAAACGGGGCTTCTGCTGGGCTCTAGAGTTATACTTCCCCTGTCCATACTTCCTCTTGCGGTTCTCAATCTGTTGTTGCTTCCCTTCAATCATGATGGCACGATCTACCAACTCCTGGTAGTTGTTGAAACTTGCTACCATCAACTGCATGCTTAGCTCATCATTCAGTCCTTCCAGAAACTTCTCCTGCTTAGCTGCATCCGTAGCAACGTCATCTGGGGCATATCGTGCTAACTTGCTGAAGTCGTCAACGTACTGGCCAACTGTCCTTCCTCCTTGGCGTAAGTTGCGAAACTCACGCTTCTTCATGGCCATAGCTCCTGTTGAAACAAGGGCAGTGCAGAAAGCTTGCTGAAACTGATCCCATGTGACAGTGTCAACTGTGTACGTGGCTGTGAAATTCTCCCACCATGCTGCCGCGGGTCCATCAAGCTGATGTGCGGCAAACTTCACTTTCTCAACATCTGTGCATCCTGCAGTGGTCAACTCCCTTCCTATCTTGCGGAGCCAATCGTCTGCTACTATTGGCTCGGTGCTACTGGAAAACACCGACGGATTTAGCCTAAGGAAACGGGCTAGGTGATCAACAGGTGGCGGCGGCGGAGGGTTGTTGCTGTTGTTGTTGTTGTTGTTGTTGTTGTTGTTGTTGTTGTTGTTGTTGTTGTTGTTGTTGTTGTTGTTCTGCTGATTCTGGACTAACAACTGCATCAATTGGTTCTGCTGCTGGATCAACTGAGTGAGCTCCGGTGGAAATCCATTGTCACGTCTCGGAGGCATCTGAGGGTTTAGAAAAGATGAGAATTAAGAATAGAATGAGGTCTAAGAAGAAAACACTACCCAAATGCACATGAGACAAATTCACACAAAATCACTTCATTCAATCCAAACAAGGGCTTACAAACGGTCTAGAACTATCGCAAAAGTGTGTGGGCTATAATGTTTACATGGAGGAAATAATGCGACTAATATATGGTGGTCATCTACTAATTTGAATCGGTGGAAGACTCCATGATGTCCGCTCCAGCTTCGTCTTCAAAGTCGGGTTCACTTGGATCCGAATCGGTGTCGTCGATGATGATGTAATTGCTCGGACATGCGACGTACTTGTATTCATTCTTGAATGCTAATCTCCCCTTGAGTTCTTCAATCTCCTGCTTAAGATCGCGATTGTGCCTTGCTAGAGCTACGATCTCGTCCATGTAGTCCTTGCGTGTACCCTTCAGTTCTCCTTCTAGCTCGATGATCCTTGCCTTTGCATTCTTCAACTCTATCATATCATTGCACATCTGGTTCTCTTGGCGTCGAATGTGCTGGTTTAACTCCTGGATGAAAGCTGCAATGGATCTATCCTTCTTGGTGCTGACTATCTCCCATTGTTCATCTCGGCGTCCGCAGATCTGGTAGATAGTGTCCTTGAGGTCTTCTTGATAAACTTCTCCAATGTGTCCCATGGTGATATGAGCTGCCATTCTCTTTCCCAGACTCCAGGTTGGTGCACTGAAAACACTATCTATGGGCTTCGTGATTGGCGCGAATGTCCTTCCCAGAACGTGAGCTTGAATCTTCCAGCGCTCCTCTTCAGGCAGAGTGGCGTTGAAGGTCCCGGTGAAGCTTGGTAGTCCTATGTTCAGGTACTTGGTGACTTCCTTCAAGTGAAATTCAAAAGGTGTGCCTTCATCCGGTTGAGCGTACTTGATCTTCGCGTCCGTCATCCTAAAAGAGTAGAAAAGATGAGGAGTTAGAAAATGAGAGGAGAATAGTGATCTATGGCTTTAACTTAGAGGTCGTGTCCTACAGTCAGCGTGTGCTCTGATACCATCTCTGTAGCGACCCGACCTCAGATGGTCAAGTCTCTGTGCTCCGGTGTCATCCCTGGATCAGTAATGCTGACACCACACAGTACTTCGAAGGATTTATAACAGAGTAGCAATCACACACTTATTACATCGGTGTCTCAAAGAGAACTTATTACAATAAATATGGCTTAAGGCCATCTAATAACGATAACAGCGGAAGACTTGGAAGATAAGTGAGTCCATCAACTCCAACGGCATCACTGAGTATAGAAGCACGACCTAAAGCACCTTACTCGTCGTCTGAAAAGTCTGCAACATGAAAGTTGCAGCCCAAAACGGGTCAGCACATGGAATATGCTGGCAATGTAACACATAGAGAATAATGAATGATAAGCCTATACTACATGCATATATGGCTGGTGGAAAAGCTCTATGGTTACAGTTTTGCATAAAGCCAATTTTTCCCTACTGCAAAGGAATATATTTTATTTAACTATCATGGTGGTTGAAACATCGAGAATGGTTGACAGCATTCCGACCCCAATTAAGTGAACAATTATAAACTCAAAAATATTAATTAAAGTAGATGAGTTTCACATGATATTCAGGTACTAGATACTCAAGATGTCCATAACCGGGGACACGGCTAATCATGATCAGATTGTACACTCTGCAGAGGTTTGCGCACTTTTCCCCACAAGACTCGATCACCTCCGTCTTTCAGAAGCGCTAGCACGTTACGTTTGGATAGACCGGTACACCTACTTTCCCCTACATCTGCTAGTCTACCCTGTAAGAGTTCGCACGACTTAGTCAACTATGCCAGAGCCCATAATGGCTTGTGGCTGCACACGGAAGCTACTAGCATGAATGATCTTATGATCCCTTTGAGCCTACGTGGCAGTCCGAAAGAAAAACAGGCAAGTCCTGATAGAAACCAGGTGCCTCAATCCACCCAGATGTGTATTTAAGTTGCCACCTTAGATAAACCATTAATTAACAATACTCACATCTGTCATGGATATCACTCACCCAATCCACGTCTACTAGCATAGCATGGCATAATAAGCAAACGTAGAAGTAACTCCCAAAGGTTTCATAAGTAAAACACGTGATAGGTACTACCTCATCTACTTCCCATCCCACAAGTTAATTAGATCCTAATCATGCAATGTTTTAGGATTGATCTAATGCAATAAAACTGGGTAGTATAAAAGGTATGATCAAAGTGTTACTTGCCTTGCTGAGGATCCGCGAAACCTAGAGCTTCGAAATAACAGGCGTCGCACTCCGGGTGATCTATCGCAGACAAACAACAAGCATACAATAAGTACTCATCTAATGCACAGGGGAAACTCGAACAAGAGATCGAACCAAAAGTTCAACTTATGAACTCCGATTGCAAAAAGAATCGAATCGAACAAAGCAACGGAAAACAAACGGCGAAAGAAAACAACTCGGTTCTAGCAAAGTGAAACTAGGTCAAATTTTACCATAGCAAAACTTTGTTTAAGTGGATTATTTAGAACGGCGGTTTCGAAACGAAACTCCAGGTGCTTGAATCACCTGATTCCGATAAACGAGCGAAAAGATAAACTAGAACGAGGATTGGATCTGAGATCGCGATCACGGAATAAATCCGACGAAAAGAAAAACGACGAACGGTTAAACGAACGGACGTTCGTTAACCGGAAGAATTCGGTGATCACGTTCGTTAGAACGAACGGTCCGGCGAACGGTCTCTAGGTAACTAAATCGGAAAAGAAATCGAATCATAAGAGAAGAAAAGAATCGGAATGGTTTATAAGAAAAACCGAACAGAGGGAAGAAAAAGTGACGCGGGGCAACCTCGGCGAGGTCTCCGGCGAACGGGGCTCCGGCGGCGTGGGCGTTGGGCGGCGGCAGCGGCGGTGTTGGGCGGCGGCGGCGGCGGTGTAGGGCGGCGGCAGCGACGGTGTAGGGCGGCGGCGCGGGTGAGGGGCGCGAGGTGGGGCGCAGTGGAGGCTTGGGGGCTTTGGGTTTGATGTTTAGAGGGGGGGTGTTGGGGTATTTATATTGGTGAGGGGAGGGGGTTTCTTGGGGTAGGGGGCAAGAAATAGAGTAGGAATAGGAAAGAAAAAGAGGAAACGGAGTAGGACTAGAGTCCTACTAGGACTCCAAAAGGGGCAGCGGCAGCGGCCTCCTGGCGCCTGGCGCGCACGGCGCGGGCGATGGCCTGGCCGGCTGGCTGGGCCTTTGGCCCAGGGCGCGCGGGATTTTTTTTAAATCGGTTACGCGCGCAGAAAAACAAAAGAAAAGGGAACTAAACGAACTCCAAAACTAATAAAGTAAATTTTCCCCGACTCCTAAAAATGAGTCGAACAAAATGAACTTTTCTCCGGGCCAAAAATTGCAATTTTTGAAAACGCGCATTTTTCCCTAATGCAAATAAAATGCAAATAAACTCCGAAGAAAATCCGAAATTTGATTTATTTATTAAATCTTCATTTTTCCTAAAATTTGGGAAGGTCATATTATTCCCTCTCATATATTTTGATTTTTGAAAAATATTTGAAGATGAAATAAATAAAATCAAATGATCCTCTTTTCAAAATATGAGAAAACTCAATTATGAAAATAACGAAATCTCCAACTCTCTCCGAGGGTCCTTGAGTTGCGTGAAATTTCTAAGATCGGTCAAAATATGCAAGGAAATATGTTATGCATGATGATCTAATGTATAACATTCCAAATTGAAAATTTGGGATGTTACATGATATATGGCAGTGTTGGTGGTATATGGATACGTATCAGTGGTGGTATATGGATACGGATCGGTGGTGGTATATGGATATGGATTGGTGGTGGTATATGGATACAAATTCAGAGCGGTGGCGGATAAGCAGTGGTGGTAGATGGCAAGGCGATGATGATGGTGCGGCGGCGGCGTGACAACTTATGACCAGAACTCGAAACTCTAAAAGACTAGACTCTAAGACCAGCAACTTGACACGACGATGCAACCGCAAATTCAACAAAGCAAAAACCCAAAAACGATTATGCAAAGGCTCAGATTGGTTCGGATATGATGAACTAACCCTAATTTTTTTGTGGCTTTTTCGTGGACTGTAGGTATGAAGAACAGACTCGATCTAAACTACGAAAAACTGTAAAATCTCACCGAGCAACCTGGAAATTTGATAGCACTTGATAGAGGTAAAGGTGTCTCGATGTTTCGATCAGATGGTGGCTATCGTTTCTGTGGGAGTCGACCTTGACGATCCGACTACGAACGTGCAAGACGTCGCGCCTTAGCAATCGCTAAACCAACTCCGAGAGGTTATTGACCACGCCGGAGCATGATCAACCTGACCACGAAGGTCTGTTTCCTGCAGGCAAACGAAGAACAAGCAAGAAACTAAGATTGCAATCTGGATATTGCGAATATAAGAGGAAAGCTTTATTGATAGAGGCGAGGGTGTCCCGATCTTTCGATGAGATGATAACTATCAATTTGGTGGAGACGACTTTGATGATCCGACTACGAACGTGCATGATGTTGCGCCTTAGCAATCGCTAAACCAACTCCGAGAGGTTATTGACCACGCCGCAACACAATCAACCTGACCACAAAGGTCTATCCCTGCAAGCAATCGAAGAACAAGCAACAATATGATAATGCAATCTGAATATTGCGAATATAAATGAAGTATTGATAAAGGTGGGGATCCTTAAGCGGTCTTGGTCTGGTCGTTGGACACAAACAAAGTACACGAAGTTGCAATGGCTAACTTTTAACTAAACAAATCCCAAGGAAAAAGCTACTAGGTGGATCTACTTATATAGGAGCAAGGGGTGGCGGCCAAGGAGGTGGGAGGATGTCCCAAGGCAGCCTAAAACCAACCCTAGGTCGTACAAGGCTCAAGGGCCCAAGTGGAGGTGATGCAACACCTTTGGACTTGTTGTTTGACTTGGATTCTGCTGCAGCGTCAGATTGTTTCGTCCATATCTCAATGCTCCGGACGAATTTAAAGGTGAATCCAATTGGAGTAGAAAGAGGATGAAATCTACTTTCCAACAAAAAAAGAATAACCCAATTCGGAGTCTGTATGAAAAAGTTCATGCCGTTTTGAGTCAGGTATGTCTGTGCAGTCCGAATCTGAATCCAGAACGTGAGAGACTTGGACTCTATCTTCTCTTGGCCCAAAAGTGACGTGAAGGGACTTTTTGAACAGCAACTAAACTTCTCTTTTTCCCTTACCTTCATATGTGGATTGTACAAATGTCCCATACACCTGCAATTAGACAAAACACAAAAGTGTGTGAAGTATTTTTGTTCAGGATAATATAAATAGATTATTGAATAGTTGACACTAGAATTCACCTGACAAATATGCATGTATGCAATATTTTTGGTCGTATCCAAGGTAGTCATGTCCTCATCATCCTCCCCTTCTTGAAAATAATGCCGTCCTCGGCGTTGCTTTATCTGAAATGTGGCTAACAAAAGAGACAAGGTGTACATGTTGTATATGTATATGTCATCAATTTTTACTTCCCGTGGAATTTGCACATATGACACATGTATACATGAGTAACTTTCATAGTGAATAAAATATAAAGCCAAAATATTATCACAAGAAGTAGAAGGCATGAAAGTATTGCAACTCAGTTTGCACATATAAGTGAAGCTGTTATTCATATGAAAAGATTGACAATATTCATCATTAAACCATCCCAATATTGGTGAATAAACCTTACTTGCATCAAATTTACATGCTACAACTGATAGAGGCAAAGGTGTCCCGATGTTCCGATGAGATGGTGGCTATCGTTTTTGTGGGAGTCGACCTTGACAATCCGACTACGAACGTGCGAGACGTCGCGCCTTAGCAATCGCTAAACCAACTTCCGAGGATTGTTGACCACGCCGGAGCACGATCAACCTGACCACGAGGGCCTGTTTCCTGCGAGCAAACGAAGAACAAGCAAGAAACTAATATTGTAATCTGGATATTGCGAATATAAGAGGAAAGCTTTATTAATGAAGGTGGGGTTCTGTGACGCCTTGGTCTGGTCGTTGAACACAAACAAAGTACGCGAAGTTGCAACTATGGCGAACTTTTGATCTAAACAAAGCCCGAAGTCTAAACGATGCCTTAGGGGCTGTATATATGGAGGAAGAGGGGGTGAATTTCGTGGCCCTTGGATGAGGGGTCCGAAACCCACCCTAACTCTTGTTTCCCCACACATACGGACTCTAAAAACAGCCTATTTTGAAGTATTTCAAAATTACATGGGCCTGGCCCAAAAAGAAAGGTGACGCAACACCTAGAATAGCCTCTGGACGAAAATTATGAAGTGGCATCTTGTATATTTCGTCCAAGGCTTCATGCACTCATTATGGTGGCTTCAAAGTCCTGGAATCATCACTTGAAACTCTGTTCTTGTCTCCCTTGCGCATGCCATCAACTCCATGCTTGTTCTTGCTCCAATGATCATCATTCTCCAAGCTAGGCCCTTCATTTGTAAGCAAAACAAATGTATCCAATTTAGGCAGCATCATATTCTCATGAACATTAGAATCACTACCAAGAAACGAAAGTACCTGATAATTCAATTGGCGTGCGCGAGCTCTAGTAATTGGTCCAGTATGTATAGCAACAGGGGCTGTGGGTGTAACAATGGTATTGATGTCCTCGTCAAACCTTTCCTCCATCCTCGCCATAAGTTCAGGAAAGACAAGCAGAACTTCATCAAAGGTAGAGTTGTGAAAGACTCTGCACCACCTCCGTTGACAGGCCAAGAGATCCTTGATCAGTTAAACGCTGTCGAGCCAGATCCACAATGTCCAGGGTATTTCAAGGGGTATAATTCGCAACACGCCTGGACTCACAAGACATGCTTGTGGGATTTGCCTTACTTCAAAGACCTCCTTTGCCCACACAACATCGACGTGATGCACACTGAGAAGAATATCGCCGAGGCACTTTTTGGAACATTGTTTGGCATAGCTGGGAAGTCAAACGATAATCCTAAGGCAAGAGTCGATCAGGAGGAACTATGTCATAGACCGTTACAAAACATGCAACCACCGAAAGGAAAGAAGAACTAGACAAAGCCAAAGGCATTGTTCAATCTTGGAAGGCCAGCTATGAGGGAAATTATCTTGTGGGTGAAAATGCAGTTGATGTTCCCCGATGGGTATGCAGCGAATCTAAAGAGGGGAGCGAGTCTTGAAAAATTGAAGATATTTGGTCTCAAGAGTCATGATTGCCACATATAGATTGAGCGGGTAATGCCGTTGATGTTGCATGGATTCATCCCTGAGGATGAATGGCTAGTACTGGCAGAGCTGAGCTATTTCTTCCGTGTTCTTTGTGCTAAAGAACTATCGCCTGACCTGGTAGAAGAAATGGAAGAGTTGGCGCTGGAGTTGATCTGCAAGTTAGAGAAGATATTTCCGCCGGGCTTCTTTAATCCAATGCAACACTTGATTTTGCATCTCCCAACCAATTCAAGATTGGGGGGGGGGTCTGTGCAGAATCGTTGGTGCTATGCAACTGAGAGGATGTAGAAGACGCTCCGAGCAAAATGTAAACATAAACATAGAATTGAAGCATCGATGGCGGAGGCATTCATTAGTAAGGAGGCCGCAAACTTCATGACAGCACATTACGAAGCCAAAAATCATCATTTGCATAATCCGAAGACTCGATACAATGCCGGCGACCCTAAAAAGGGTTGATCCAACCTCAACCTATTCAAAGGGGATCTCGCACCAGCCGGTGCTTCTAATTCCTTAACGTTTGATTTCGAAGAATGGCAGACCATTTCGTTGTATATCTTCAACAACCTAACAGAAGTATGGTCGTACATCGACTAAGTTCTCAGTACATTGTTTTGCAACTTCTAATTCCTTTGAACTGCTCTTATTCCTGGATAAATTTGATACAGTCGATACGTCGCCAAATTCTCGTATGTAGCGGTGATCCAAAATGATTCCATCGAAGAATATGAGCTTCTGGCAAAGCATGGAGGCGGCTATCCCGGTTTCACCTCTTGGTTCAAACAAACAGTAATTTCCATTAGACCATTTCATTTCTTCGTCTAATTTGTGGCTAATGCAACAATCCCTTTCGTATTAAACTTGTAGGCCAATACAGAGCTTATGGATGCCGAACTGAGACAAGTCGCTAATGGTTTTGACTATAAGGTCCATTCATTTGACAAATACGACATCAACGGGTATCGCTTTCGTACCTACGGAAAAGAGCTATCTATGGTCGATCGAAAGTCTACAAATTGTTGTATCTCTGCTATCGGCGAAGGAGATACCAAGTATTATGGAAGAGTTGAAGTAATTTATGAACTTCAATTCTATGGTGCAAACCCACCAAACGTCGTAGTCTTCAAATGTTATTGGTTCGAGTCGAAGGAGACTAGAAGGACTCATGAACATATAGTGCTAGTGGAAATCAATGAAAGCAACCATTTGGATGTTCCTGATCTCTATATTATGTCTCAATAGGCAACCCAAGTTTTCTATCTACCGTGGGCCTGTCAAAGTGATCCTAATCTCAAAGGTTGGGATGTCGTTTATGAAGTGCCGCCACGTCTTAGACCACCTCCCCCCAATGAAGATGATTATGAACCTCACATTAACCCAGATACATATGAAGGAAAATTCTTCTAAGAAACACGTCTTTCCAAAACACGTTTCAAGAACCGCTCTACTTCACCCCATAACATTGAAGTAGACAGTGATAGTGAACCTGACTTCACCCCTTAGCCGGAACAAGAAGAGCCTGAACTAGAAGAGGTTACTATTGCGGATGACCTGTCAATGCTTGACAGATTACATAGAGGTGGCCTTCCACATAATGATGCATTTATTAATGATGATAATGAGCATGTCATTACTGATAATGATGATGATGGTGCATTTATTGATCCCGAAGCATTTATTAGACTGGATTATTACTAGGTATTAATTTTTTTATGTTGTACTTGATTTGTATAGTTACTTGTATGATTGTATGATTTATATAGTTACTTTTATAATTTTCTTACTTTGTATGATTGTTTGTTATACATAGTGCCATGGTCTTTATATCTGTCCCCGTCGGTCCTTGCCTGCTTTATGATTCAGATGTGGTAAATCCTCTTTTATAACTATTTGTTGCATTTCACATTTATGACAATTATGGCCATCAAGTTGACATAGAGATATTTTAATACAGGAGGTATGTAAACCGGAAGTTGCAACCGACCCTCTTGTCGAGAAGTTAAATTTCGTTGAAAAAGAAAATGAGTATTTAAAAGAAAATATTAAAAGAACTGAAGAAGAGAAGATGAAATTGGAGTTATTTGTTGCCGATGTGGTCGATGATCACAAGATGAAGATGGATGCAATGCGCTTGAAGATTAAGAAGATTAGAAAATATGTCATTGATAATGAGGCTTGGTATCATTATGCCGTTGTATAAATTGTTACATTAGTTGCGATTTTCATCGCATTTGTTGTGATGAGGGTAAGCTTTCTCTAGTGTCTTGCTTAACAAATGCATACTTAGCTTACTTTCCTCCTAAATGGCATAACTACCTAAGTTAGACAAAAAATGAGCTATACTTAGCTTTCTTTCCTTAAAAATGTCATGATAATACCTGTTACCTCCAAAATGATATAGACTTACCTTACTTTCCTCGAAAATGACATAATAACCTTAGTAAGCTCCAAAATGACCTATTTACCTAGCTTAGCTCTAAAATGACCTACACTTAGCATTTTTACCTAGCTTAGCAATAAAATGGCATTTTTACCTACCCCAGTTAGAACAACAACAAGAAGAAGATAAAAAAGAGGAGAGGAGAACAAGAAAGAGAAGAAATAATCTTCCTCTTCTTCTTCTTCCTTTTCTTCCTCTTCTTCTTCTTCCTTTTCTTCCTCTTCTTCTTCTTCTTCTTCTTATTTTTCTAGCTAGTATTCTTCTTCTTCTTCTAACTTGCTTCTTTCCCAAATTGTAGATTTGCTTTAGATGAGGAAGCTTGCGTTGATGGAGTCTACTCTTCTCTTTATGCTTCCTTCTTGTTTTGATTTTGTAGGATGAACAATGTCAAATTTGCTACCTATATATGTATGGATGAAACCATTGTATGCTTGTTATTGGATATGTTGGCTATGTATATGTGTTGGATGAAACCATTTGCTATGTATATGTGTTGGATGATCATATCCATATGGTAGGGATATGATTTGGTATGCTTGTCGAAAGTATTTTCATATGTGTATATATACATATATGTTCTGTCAAAATGAATGAATTCAAGAAAAAGCAGAAAAACAGGGGCTATATAGACTCTTTGCCGTCTGCTGGCGGACGGCAAAGAGCTTTGCCATCAGCTAGCTGACGGCAAACATACCACGTGTCAGCTACCTGTGCAACCTGGGGCAGTAGGCTGGCTATTTGGGTGCTTTGCCGTTCGCTAGCAGACGGCAAATAACGTTGAATATTTGTCGTCAGCCAGCTGACGGCAAAGCTACCAAATAGGCCAACCCCCAAGTGCTGCCACGTGGCACCCTATGTCGTCCGCTGGCGAACGGCAAAGATTCAATGCTATTTGCCGTCCACTGGCAGATGACAAATATGCAAAGCTCTTTTTCGTCCGCTGGCGAACAACAAAGCACGCCGTTAACCCCTTAACGGACCTAAGCGGACACGTGTGTTGTCCAGGCTCTTTGCCGTCAGCTGGCGGACGACAAAGACCTTTGCATCTTCGCCGTTAGCCAGCAGACGGCAAAAAGCCTTTGCCGTAACCTGTTCAGCCAGAAGTGTTGCCGTCTACTGGCTGACGGCAAAGGTCTTTACCGTCATCCATCCATGCCTCTGCCGTCAGCCATGGCTGACGGCATAGTGTCTGATTCCTGTGGTGTTGGGGAGAGCCACTATGCATACAAGTGTGCTAGGGTCCGAATCCCTCTCTAGTTTGCCATGGCCCTCCTTTTATAGGCTAAGGGGTAACCAAAGTGGCAAAACAATCATTATCTTGTGATTAGATAGCTAACAATGATATCATACGTAACTTTGGCAGTTAGGACAAAGTGCATTAAATGCACTGCTAGGCAAAGGCTTATTCAACCTTTTTTCTATCGTAGTATTGAAAGATTTTTGAGCATTGATAAATTATTTAATATTACTCTCAAGATCAGAGGGTTTCCTATTATTATTGTAAGAAGAATTACCATAGGAATTGCCATAACTATTAGAGGAGTTTCCAGGAAAAGTCCTAGGATTAAAATTACCTCTATAAGCATTGTTATTAAAATTGTTCCGTGAGACAAAATTCACATCTACGGGATAACTATTTTGCTCAATCAAAGTAGACAAAGGGACATCATTAAGAAAAATAGGAGCACTTTTAGTAGCAACCAATTTCATAAGAGCATCAACTTTTTCACTCAAAGTACTAATTTCTTCAACATAATTAACCTTTTACTAGTAGGTGTTCTTTCAGTATGATATTGTGAATAATTTGCCATTATCTAGCAACTTAGTAGCTTCACCAAAAGTAATTTCCATAAAAGTACCACCCGCGGCGGAATCTAAAAGATTTCTAGCACTACTAGAAAAAAGCTCATTAGTGGCGCACCACTTTTGGGTATTAGTGGCGCACCTCTGGTGCGCCACTATTACCACGCCACTAGTAATGTGTATTAGTGGCGCACCAGAGGTGCGCCATTACTAATCCAGATATCAGTGGCGTACCACCTGGTGCGCCATTGATATCCCCCCTGGTGCGCCACTGATAATGTATAGGGGTGGCCTGCTGGTGCGCCACTACTAAGTATAAGGGTGCGCCACTGATATTTTTTCAGAATTTTTTTTTTCAAATTTTTTTTCACAGAACAAACTTACTAGTGGCGCACCACACACCAGGTGCGCCACTAGTAAAAAAATAGTAATGGCGCACCTGCTTATGGTGCGCCACTGCTATATAGCAGTGGCGCACCACATCCACGGTGCGCCACTAATAGTGATATTACGGATAGCCCTTTTTCTAGTAGTGCCATATGGGTGCGCCACTGTTATTTAACTGGGTGCGCCACTAATGTGCAATATGGTGCGCCACTACTATTAATTCTAGGAATTTTTTTTTGCATTTCTGGTATTTGCACAGGTTACAAAATACAATACATCACAGAATATAAACAGCACATAATACAAATCATCACATTAGTCTCCGAATTCGAAATAGCGAACAAAGTTCAAATATTAGACAAGTTTAGGTCTCGAGACCGAGTAGCGAGTTTGTCGTCACATTACAAAGTTGATATCATCTAAACTACCATCACATAGAAGAGAGCTGCGGTCACGATGAGCATCATCGCGATGAAACTAGTCTTCATCCGGTTCCTCCTCCGCTCCCTCCTCTCTCCCTCTAGATAGCGCTCGTATCTAGCTTCCGCCTCCGCCCTAGTGGTGTACCCTTTGTAACTGTTACCGCTGAAACGGTGAACCTGTCTCCGACACTCCTCCCAGTCGTCATAGACTCCGGGAACCCTACCCTTGTACACGGCATACGACGGCATCTCTATGCACTAGACAAACAAAACGTTAGTAGCAATTCACAGATAATATATAAGTATGCAACAAAAGGATCGGAAGAGAAAAGCAACACATTAATAGCACGGTTCATGGTCCTACTAATAAATAGCATCGATTACATATAAGTTGAACGACTCTCCAAACTAAAGAGACATACAAGTTCATTAAAGTTTAATTACAACACGAGCTAATCGACATTTCAGAACTATATACCATCAATACTTTCTTCGACTCGACTCAGGGACCGGAGCGTGGATGAAGCCGCCGTCATCCGTCGGCGTCATGAATGTGCGGTAGTTGTCAGCCTGCATTTGTAGCGTTGTTTCTATTTCCCTGTTGGACGGTTGATATTTGAGGTGGAACTGCCCCGAGGTACGAAGGACATCTTGACAGATGATTTCCGCAAACTCCGACTGGATGCGAAAGAATTCTTGTCTGATGTCCATGTCCTGGATTGCCGACAAGCATGCGGCCCAATCTTGGAGACCCTTTGGTAGCATAAGGTGATTATGGTCCCGTACGATCGCCCGCATGTGATGGAGGGCGTAGTAGGCATCCTTCTGACTGCTAGGCGGCTGCTTAACGCAGGGGAACGTCGTTACGTGGGTGAACACGTGCTTGCCGTACCTACACATTTCCTTCCTGAAGGTGCCTCCAGATTTGGCGTAGCCGGGGAGAGCATCATCAAGAACTTTCTTGATATTTGTGTAGTCTTTCTTCGACTGACGGTCCGAGTCGAAATACGTGGCCGTGGAATATTTCGGGCTTAAGAGGATGAGTGTGCAACGTGTGTCACTGCACAAAACACGGAATGTTAGGAAAAAAAAAGAACGATCGAAATCTAAGAAATCATATGTTACGGGGCGGTGAGGGGATGACTTACTCGGGAAAGTAAGGCACGAGGAAGGTATCCTTATCTTTGTTCGCCATAATGACGCCTTCGAGGTATGAACTCGCGATTTGCCGGTCCCCAGCGCTGTCCAAGTGCTTGGCACGCATGTAGAAGGGGTCGACTATCACGATGTCCGGGGTCTTGTCTCTAATGATCTGCATCTCCATATTGAGCGAAAATAGCCGAATGAAGGTGTAGTGCAGCGGATGAAGGTTAAACATAGCGAAGATGTCATCAAACCGCAGGACGATCATACTCCCGATGGTGCCATCGACAAAGCCCTTGCCCTCTGGCACCTTGGCCACGAAAACCGGGTATGAGTCATCTTTCTCGGAGAGACGCCGCTTCTCCATAGAAAGAACACTGTCATGCAGACTCCGCATAGCACCGGTTGCAGCCTTGAGCAGATTAGCCTGTAGCATCGGCCTACCCGCCACATGCACCGCCCTCATGATATCCTTAGGTATTGGTGGCCCGTCCTGAGCACGGATCGTACTCGGTGCCGGCTGGCTCGCACCCTTGTTAGTTTTTCTTTTCCGTCCCTTCTTTGGCTTCTGCTGATGTAATGGGATCGAGGTCTGCTCAGAGACCACCTTCTTGAGTGTGGTGGGGCTGATAATATTTCCCACCTCGGCTGTTTGAGTCTCGGTGAAGGCGGCAGCTGGAGGCGTCTCCTGAGAACCGAATAGACGACGCCTGTTGCAATTGGGTTTCTCCGCGGTACCAGCTAGATCGCGATCGACTTTTGCAGGGTTGGGTTCTTGAGAAGGAGGCGCCAAGAATTCGTCACCGTACCCACCATGTTCGTTGAAGTAGTCATCGACGTTGACAAATGTACCGTCGTCGACGTCCGGATCCTGTGCCATATGCATGCCCGGATCAACTGACGGCGGTAGCGTTGCGGCGGTCTTGCCATGGCTTGGCGCCGGCAGGACTGGCGGTGTTGTCTGTGGGGTGGTGACCCCCGCCCCCAAACGAATCTGGCTCTTCGGCCAAAGCAATGGCCAGTTGAAGCAGGCGCCGAGGGTCATCACATCCTCTTCGTCGGCCCCATGGGGTCGATACGGAGGTAACAAGTCGTCGCAGCCCCGCAGCACCCGAACCAGTTGAACCCTATACACGGTGGGTGGCATCGGATTATGGTGGAACACGCGGTTGCCCGGTTCAACGATTTTGGCCTTGGCGACATCGATCAACTTGCCGTCCACGAAGTGCAGGAGAGTGCATGGAACTTCGTTGGCGGCGCCCTGCGAAAACATGTAGGGCGTCAGGGATGCCCAGTCAAAGGCAAGGAGATGAAGTCATCGGCCGAGGCTTAGTTACCGTGATGGCGTCGAGCTCGGCTAATGTCGAGGCACCGCCAACGGCGGGCATGCAAGTGACGGAGGGGCCGCTTGCTGCCGAGGTGCCGGCCGGCGTATTCTTCCCACACCCGGGTGCATCAAGCTCCAATGCCGGCGCCGGCACCGGAGACACCAATGACGCCTCCGCCGGAGACACCACTGCCGGCGCGTTGTGCGAGTTGCTGCCCGTCAAGCTGGGAATCGGGGGCGGCCCCTGTTGGCCGCCCACAAACCACCCCCGCAGCCCCTCAACCAAGGTAGGCATAATGGCGGTGATCGTCGCTCCCAGTTGGTCTCGCACTTGCTCTTCGACTATCTGAGGAATCTGCGCCACTTTTGCCTTGAGTTCTTTAACCTCCTGGCTTTCCAAGCTGGTCTTTCTCTCCTTTCGCCCAGTCTTATAGTATTCCGACCATTTCGTGGACAAGCCTTCGCCGGCCACACGACCAGCTGACGTCGGCTTAGTTAACTTATCCTTCTGTTTCATTACATTCAACGCCCTATTTAAAGTGGTGTCCCAAGGGGCAGACGGGGAGCTCTAAGACCCCGCGCTACTGCTTTCAGTTTCCTGCGGAAGGAACGTGAACCATTTAGAAATTTGGCTTCATTAATTAGAATGCAACCATATGGAGCTAATTACGCGGGGGTGTATTCCTTACCAGAACAAGCTCAAGCACCTTCACCTTCGGATCCGTGGTAAGCTCCTTTGTTACCGGGTCCTCCTTGTACCGGGCTCTGATATAGTTCCTGGTCTGCTTTTCATGGCGGTATTTATCGAAGAGGGGCGGTAGGCCTTGCTCGACACGCTCCGCGTCCTCCTTGTCCCATTTAGGTTCCGCCACTCTGTAACCGCCGGGACCGAGTTTGTGGACCCCTAAGTTCAATTCCCGCATTTCTTTCCCCCACTGACTTGATTCCACGGATGCGTTGCTCTCGCACTTGGTCTTGAACTCCAGGTAGTCAGCTTTGCTGATCGAAGGATTTTTCTCCTTGATCTTCTCATAACTATCACCTCTTTCAATCATTTTCTTCACCCGGGCTCTCCAAGAAGCCAGGGCCGTGCTCATCTTCGTGAGGGCGGCACTGTTCACTTTATTCCCTGAGAGGCGTGTGTTTGCGAAGTCACCGGGGAACTTGTATCGTTCGTGCAGCTTCGTGAAGAGGAGGATCCGCAAATTCCCTCGTTCACGATGCCTTAGGTTCTCGGTGTTGATCGTGACGGTGCTCCGGACAATGCACCCGAGTTGTCCCGCGTACCCACTGACTAATTCTTTGGGCGCCGTTGGATGCCCACTGGAGGACACTTCAGTAAATTCCTCCTTGACGGTGCCGAGCACGTTCGGGCGCCGGTCCTTCCGTTGCCTCTTCGGTTGGCTGCCATCTGTGCGTTCGCTGCCATCATCAGTGGTGGCATCCCCGGCGGCACCATCAGTGGTGTCATCCCCGACGCCACTAGGGGTTGTGTAGTCGGGATCGGTGTCTTCCGCGGCGTCCTCATAGCGGTGAGGGTATTCCTCCATCTCCTGGGACAGCTCCCAGAATGGCTTGCCGCCCGAACCGCCGGCCTCATCGTTGTCGGCCATGTTCGCTCTAAATAGGAAAAAAGTTTGGTCAAAAAGTTGGTTATTGTCAAGGAACAAGATCTCATCATTTAGGGTTTGTGAGGAATTATCATGGTCTCATCACTTAGGGTTTGTCGACACCGAGGCATCCTAAAAGCTACGGTTTTATCATTTAGAGTGCCGTTGATAGAAGCTATTCATAACTAGTCCTACTTAATTCTTGATCCTACTTAATTAAGTACTAAGATACCCCGGCCCATGCATTAGTCGCAAGTACCCCATATGTCCTATTTTTAGCAAAGTCATGCTAAAATTCACGGAAAATTTCAGCATGACCTTTGCTGAAAATAGGACATATGGAGTACCCGAACTTGCCGGAACGGAAGTTAATCGACATTCCGGCAAACTCAAGGGCCTCTCGGGGTACCTGCAAAATCATCACGACACGATGGTCGGAGACAAAACCCAGCAAACTAGCACCACAATGTGCCTCTACTTTCATATGGATGAAAAGGCCACAGACCATATGGTCCTCTGCTTTCATATGGACAAAAAAGGCCTACACATAGGCACAACAGAGCAGCAAGCCCATCACTCTTTTGGTGAACAGAAACTATGTTTGAATCTGTATAATAACAGAGCAGCAAGTCTATTGTCCAATACTGAAGCGGAATTTAGTTTGCCCTAGGACTTGGTGCTATTCTGAACAAGTGTACTTTCAGAACCATGATAATAATTTAAGTAAAGTAGTATAAGAACCTGTATAGGAACATGGCAGTAGCCATATAACTAGTGCTTATATACCTACAAGAGTGTAAAAGGGGTGCGAGCTCCACTGAGAAAAGTTTGCCTGTGTGATGATTGTCAGGCCAGTTAGTAGTACACTGATACTACTTAAAAGATGTGAACTGTTTGGAGTCTCTGAGATCTGCTACTTTGTGTGTCTCCCTCTATGGATATCAGAGAGATACCGAGGTTCCATGACTGCAACCAAGTTAGTGTAAGTTCCAGCAGGTCACTGAGTTAGAGAGTGGAGCAAGTGCTATCAAACACAGACAAGAACTGGTGCAGAGGAAATGCAGTCTAGTTTTTTTCTGTTTTCCTTTTTCTCATTTTCTGAGTGGAAGAAATGTAGTCTAGTGGGAGGTAATCAGATGATGCAATGGCACATCATGAGCAAGAAAAGGAAGCATCGTGTGCTTATGAGTCATAGAGCAACATAGTACATACGGAGCATGTTACTTTCTTGCCGTAAACTTCCTGGCAAATCAACCAGCAGTAGTAGTAGAGTACCATCCAGTCTCACTGTGCTTTGGATCACCGACACATGCAGACAAGTGTAATGGTTTCTGAGAGGAGCACTAGTGGGCATGAAAGTTAGCATCACAAAAAGTGAAGAGCAAAGTACTACAATTCATGTGGAATCACTATCATTATCATCAAGCTTGGAAGTTTAACACCGCATCAGCACTAACAAACATATTTCTGTTCTTATACTGAACTGAATGAAGATGGCAATTGTCAACTGTTCATCTTCACCCCAAGTAAAAAGAAACACTGACTTGTCTTGACCTGCTAAGATCTGCAGAATGATCAAAGATTCAAAGGCAGAGACCTGCATTACCCATCTGATGTCACAGGTTTAGCCATGCCCCTCATTGCCTTTGTGTCTACTATTCTCTTAAGCTTAACCAGTGGTCAATCCTTAAGCTAATGGATTTACTTGCATGTTCTGATTACTGATTTCAGGTTGCCCTGGGTGAAACAGAGAAATTGCCAAGTAAAATGCCGGCTGTCTATTGTATCAGACCACAGAGTAATGCACACAAAAATTCCAGGTTGTTCATGTACTAGTGTATCAGACCACAAAAATTCCAGTAAGCACTATCTACAAACAACAGAGTAATGCACACTATCTCCACAAATATCAATTGCCAAGTAAAATGCCGGCTGTCTATTCGGGGAAAATAAATGCCCACTGTGTACACATGCTTCAATTGAAAAATTGACAAATTTCCGAGAACAGCAGCCACTAGCTAGCATCAGCACAATCACCCATCCATGGCACAACAGTAGCGGCAGCACAACACCAGTACCTCAAGCGGCGGCAGCTAGCGCACGCACGAGAGTAGAAGAGGAGCTCACCGTCCGGCGACGAGGCAGATGCAGATCCGCGGGGGCCAGCGTTGGAGAGGAGGCCGATTCGGGTCGTTGGCGAGGAGGGGGCGTCTAGGAGGGCGGTGGCGAGGACATGAGCGTCGAGGAAGAGGGAGGGCGTCGGCGTCCCGCCTGGATGCTCTGCGCCACGGGGGAGGTGGGGCGGCGTCCGGCGGAGGATGCGTGCACTACGGAGGAAGCGAGGGGGCGGCGTCGGAGGATGCGTGCACTACGGAGGAGGCGAGAGGGCGCCGACGGCGGGATCCGGGGGAGCGGCGACCGGCGACCGGCGGCTTGTGGCGGCGCTGGTGGGATTTGGGAACAGCTAGCACGTACTCGTCTGGGGGATTTTCTTCTTTGAAGAAGAAGAAGAAAGGAGTCGGGTGGGGCAGCGCTAACAATGGCGCACCCCTCGCAGGTGCGCCATAAACAGAGCATTTCAATGGCGCATCTCCGGTAGTGCGCCATTACTACTCGTAGTAATAGGTTAAAACTGTCCGCGTCTGTGTTATGGATAGAACTACTGCCATGGCCTAGTGGTTGGACCCTTGATGCATAACCCAGCCAGCCAGGGTTCGAATCCTGGCGGCCCCATTTTTTTCAATCTTTTAAACATTTTTTTACCTTTTTCTGTGTTTTTTCTTTACTGTTTTTGTCAGTTCTTTTTTAGTTTTCTATTAAATATATTTGAATGTATTTGAATATTTGAATGTATTTGAATGTAAATATTGTTAAACAACATACATTTGAATGTAAATATTGTTAAACAACATACATTTTAATGTATTTGAATATTTCCTATTAAATATATTTACATCTTTTAGGACAATATACGTGGGCTTATGTGTTTAGATTTAAGATTTGAATCATTGTGATAATTTAAGATTTGAGATAAAAGAATAGGAAAATGCAAATGGAGTGATAAAACCATTGTGCAAAGATTTAGAATTAGATGACATGGTTGAAATCAAGTGATACATGTAATAATTTAGTTGCATGTAATAATTGAGCTTGCCACTGACACACACACACACGCGGCCGACACGTCGTGATTCAATCTTAGCTATCTTTTCACAATCTTCTTGCCCTTCTTCCTCGCGGTTGAATAATTTAGCCCCGGAACCCCTTGAATTGATCTTCTCTTGAACGGACGTCCTTTAGGTAGGGTGGTCCTGCTTCTTCTTGTGGTGTATGGTACTTCATCGTCGTCGTCATCTTCCATCTTCGGGTCGCCGTACTTGTCAAAGTCTTGCTCATTGGCGACTCCATCCATTCCGATGATGTTCCTTTTGCCTCTCCTCACGACAACACGACTTGGCTTTGACGGGTCGGTAATGAAGAAGCATTGGTCCACTTTGGAAGCCAGTACCCATGGCTCATTTTTCGCGGTGACGTTTGCGCCCGCGGTCTTGGATTTGGCTTCTGGTATAACCATGGTGGTGAAATACCGGTCTTCTTTTAGGACGCTCTTGGCCCATCTGACACGGAACATCGGGACCTTCTCTCCAGCGTAGCTCAGCTCCCAGATCTCCTCGATCCTTCCGTAGTATCTGTCCTTGTCGTTACCGGTGTAGGATTCCATCGTTACCCCGGAGTTCTGATAATCGCTCTTCATGTCCTTTTCCTCGGTGTAGAATGTGTAGCCGTTGATATCGTACGCCTCATAGGTCATCAGGTTGTGCTCGGCGCCCTGTGACAAGGCGAATATGAGTTTTTCTTCCGCGGAAGAATCCTCATGTAAAGGGTACGACAGAAGCTTCTCCTTGAACCAACGCGTGAAACATGAGTTGTGCTCTTTGATTATAGCTCCCTCCGTCCTCTGTTGGCCTCGGTCATTGTACGTCTTCTCAATAAAGATTTTGTGCTCTACCACCCAAGGATCGACCACGTCTATGTGTTGTAGCGCGACTAGGTTTGCTCTTTCAAAGTCGGCGAGTCGACCCATGAAGTCGACATGCATTTCGCGGCGACCCTCGCGGTGACCCCATCCAGCGAGCCTGCCGAGGTGCCTGTTGACGGGCAGACCAACGGGGTTCTCGATGCCTAGATAATTCGTGCAGTACGAGATGCACTCTTCGGTCAGAAAGCCCCTGGATATGCTTCCCTCTGGACGTGACATGTTGCGAACGTATCCTTTGATGACACCATTCATCCTTTCGAACGGCATCATGCTGTGCAGGAACGTCGGCCCGAGTTGGATGATATCCTCCACTGTATGGACCAGCAGATGCACCATAACGTCGAAGAATGCGGGCGGGAAGTACATCTCAAGCTCGCATAGTATCACCACGATCTCTTCCTGTAGCCTTCTGAGTTGCCTCACGCCAACCGACTTCCGAGAGATGACGTCGAAAAAGTTGCATAGGCCAAATAGCGTGTCACGGACGTGCGCGTCCATGATCCCACGGATTGCAACTGGAAGTATCTGCGTCATCAGCACGTGACAGTCGTGAGACTTCATCCCGCTGAACTTCTGCTTGGCTGAGTCTAGGTATCTGCTTATCTTCCCTGCGTAACCGTAAGGAAGTTTTACTCCTACGAGGCAGGTGAAAAACTGCTCGATCTCCTTCTGACTTAGAGTGAAGCACGCGGGAGGGTAGTCATATTCGATCTTCTTGGCCTTTTTGCCTTTGCGATGACTTTCCGTGTCCTTCGCCTCATCATCATCATCATCATCATCATCATCATTAGGGCGCCAGAGCTCCTCCCTGATGCCCATTTTTTGGAAGTCTGCCCTTGCTTTCGGCCCATCTTTGGTCCTCTCTGGCATGTTGAGCAGGGTACCAAGCAGACTCTCGCACACGTTCTTCGTGATATGCATGACATCAAGGCTGTGAGGCACACGGAGGATCTTCCAGTACGGCAAGTCCCAGAAAACAGACCTCGTTTTCCATACCTTCAGCAGCGGCTCTGGCGCCTTTCGCTTCTTTCCCGGCGGTGGGCACTCTTTCCAATTTTTCAACAGCTCGTCTATTTCCTCGCCGCTCCTCGTACGTGGGGGTCTTCGGGGTTCGGTTTCACCATCGAACAGATCCTTGCGTTTTCTCCATGCGTCATCGTCGCGAAGCCACCTTCGATGTCCCATGAACACGGTTTTCGAAGACCCGGGATCTCTATCTAGCTGGCGATACGTTGTGTCATCCATGCACCGTACGCATCCAGAAAATCCATGGACTACCTGCCCCGCGAGATATCCGTAACCGAGATAGTCGTGCACCGTCGTGAGCAGTGCGGCTCTCATAGGGAAATATTCTTTCTCTGCGGCGTCCCACGTATTGGCTGGCGTTTTCCACAGCGTGTCTAGCTCCTCCTTCAGCAGCCCCAGATATAGATTGATGTCGTTCCCTGGTTGTTTCGGCCCTTCAATTAGCATACTCATGTGAATGTACTTCCTCTTCATGCACAACCAGGGGGGAAGGTTGTACATCCACACAAACACAGGCCAGGTGCTATGTGTGCTTCTCTGGCTGCCAAACGGATTGACTCCATCGGTGCTCGCGCCGAGCACGATGTTCCTTGGATCCTTCCCAAATTCTGGGTATTCAAAATTCAACGCTTGCCACTGGCTCGCATCCTTAGGGTGACTCAGCATCTTGTCTTTTTTATCTATCTCCGGATCATTTGCGTCATCTTCTCGCTTCTTCTCCTCCCTATCCGCGTGCCAAAGCAGGAGCTTTGCTACCTTAGGATCCGCGAAATACCGCTGCAGACGAGGAGTGATCGGAAAGTACCACACCACTTTTCGAGGAGCTTTCTTCCTCTTCTTGTATCGAGTGACGCCGCACACCGGACATATGGTAGACTCCGCATGCTCGCCCCGATAAATGATGCAATTGTTCATGCAGACATGGTATTTCACGTGCGGTAAATCCAGAGGACACACGATTTTCTTCGCCTCCTCCAAACTGGTCGGGCACTTGTTCCCCTTCGGAAGACGTTCGTGCCAGAATGACATGTTCTCGTCGAAGCATGCGTCCGTCATTTTGTGTTTTACCTTCATCTCCAGAGCCATGAGCGTTACTTTCAGGCGGGTATCCTCGGGCCTGCATCCTTCATACAATGGAGTAACCGCGTCTGTCTCCAGTTGATCCAGCTTGGCTTTCTCTCGGGCGGCAGCTCTTGCGTTACCCGTCTGCTTGCGAAGCAGCTCTTGAATATGAGGGTCATGCACCCAGCCCATCGATGGTCCATCGTCGTCTGCTCCGGCATCTTCATCTTCATGATGATGCCCTTCGTCTTGATCTTCCTCATCATCATGTCCGGCATCTTCTACATGATGACCGTGTCCTGCATCTACTTCGTGATCATGTCCTAGAGATTCTTCGTCTTCTCGCCCGCCCTCGCCGCTATTGTCTTGCTGCCCTTCCTTTTTTCTGCTTGCCCGGCCCCCATGGATGACTTCATAGTCATCTTCATCACCTTGCCACCGATAGCCATCCATGAAACCACGCAAGAGCAAGTGGTCCCGCACCTGCCCGGAATCCGGGTCCGCAATAAGGCTCTTCAGCTTGCATCTTCGACACGGACATCTTATCTCCGTCTCGTTCTTTTGAAGCATCTCGGCCTTCGCGGAGCTCAAAAACCTATTTACGATGCCTTCGGTCATCGTGCGGACCATGGTCGCCTGCGGGGTAGAGCAAAATGATATTTTAGAACAAAAAAAAATTTGGCATGACTTTGCCTAAAAATAGGACCAAAAAGAATGCATATAGTGCCAAATTCTCGCCGAAACGGAAATGAATCAACATTCCAGCAAAATATTGGCAACTATCGCATTTCAAATACCGGTACCTGCAAACACAAACATATGCAACACCACAAACATACGTAGATCTCTAGGCCATAAAAAGTGTGTACGTTGTTGGAGACGGAGAGAAAAGTAGATCTAGAACATAAAGAAAGCTTTCCCCTTACTTACCTATCAAAAAAAGGAAATTTGACCACTTAATTTGGGTGAATCTATGGTGCAAATGAGGTGAGGAGGAGGAGCAAGAAGACCAAATCTGTTTTGGTGGAGGGGGGAAAGTGAGTGTGTGGTAGGTGTGGCTGCCTAATTATAGCTACTGCTCCCAGGTTACCAGTGGCGCACCCCTTCAGTGGTGCGCCACTAGTAGCCAGCAATACTAGTGGCGCACCAGTGAAGGGGTGCGCCACTGCTATGTTTTTTTTGGACCACCATGCCCAGCTTTACCAGTGGCGCACCAGGGCAAGGTGCGCCACTACTATCAAAAATAGTAGTGGCGCACCTTGGCCTGGTGCGCCACTGGTAATCCTGGGCATGGCTGGCTACTGTTCAAAAAAAATAGTAGTGGCGCACCAGGGCAAGGTGCGCCACTACTATCAAAAATAGTAGTGGCGCACCTTGTCCTGGTGCGCCACTGGTAAGCCTGGGCATGGCTGGTTACTGTTCAAAAAAATAGTAGTGGCGCACAGCACACCTGGTGCGCCACTAGTAATGTCACTATTAGTGGAGCACCTGTTTGTGGTGCACCACTGCTATATAGTAGTGGCGCACCACTTCTCTGGTGCGCCACTAATAGTGATATTACCTATAGCCGTTTTTCTAGTAGTGTAGAAACAAAACTCAATTCAGCATAATTTTTTTGTATAATCATCCAAAGCTTTAAGCCATGAGTAGGACAATTTCTTAGCATCAATTTCATTCTTTCCCAAGATTGTGCAACATGTTCATGCTCAGGTTGATTAAAATTCATGATTTGATTTCTAAGGGAAATAATTTTCACATGCGGAAAATACTGAGTAATAAAAGTATCTTTGCACTTATCCCAAGAATCGATACTATTGCGAGGCAAAGAAGAAAACCAAATTTTTACAAGATCCCTCAAGGAGAAAGGAAATAATTTCAACTTCACAATATCATTGTCCACATCCTTTTTATTTTTCATATCACGCAATCTACAAAAGCGATTAGATGGGACGCGGCATCCTCATTAGGACTACCAGAAAATTGGTCTTTCATAACAAGATTCAACAAAGCGGCATTAATATGACAAGACTCTGCACTAGTAGCGGGAGGAGCAATCGGATTACTAATAAAATCATTATTATTAGTATTGGAAAAATCACACAATTTGATATTTTCTTTAGACATCATGACTATTCAAACAAGATTGCAAGCAAACAAAAGATCTGACAAGAAAAAGGCGAACGAAAAAGCGAGTGAATAAAAAGGCAAAATTTTGTGAAGTGGGGGAGATGAAAATGAGAGGCAAATGGCAAATAATGTAAATTGCGAGGAGATGAGATTTTCGATTAGGAACCTGATAGATGTTGATGATGTTCCCCCGGCAACGGTGCCAGAAATCCTTTTGATGTGGCTAGACTGCGTCGGTAATTCCAAAAGAGGAAGGGATGATGTGGCACAGCTACAATAAGTATTTCCCTTAGTTATGAAAGAAAGATTATCAATCCTGTAGGAGAAGCAAGAAACACTATGTAAACATTACCTGCACACAAAGAACAAATACTTGCAACCCTACGCGTAAGAGGGGTTGTCAATCCCTCTACGGTAAAAAGATAGATAAAATTGCGGTAGATTGGGTAAATTGATCTTGCGAAAACACGAAATAAAATAAGTAAAGAAAAAGTGCAGCAAGGTATTTTGGGTTTTTTGGAAATATAGATCTTAAATCAATATGATAAAAGATAGACCCGGGGGCCATAGATTTCACTAGTGGCTTCTCTCGAGAAAATAGTATACGGTGGGTAAACAAATTACTGTTGGGAAATTGATTGAAGAAGAAATAATTATGATGATATCCGAGGCAATGATCGTGTATATAGGCATCACGTCCAAGATTAGTAGACCGACTCCTGCGTGCATCTACTACTATTACTTCACACATCGACTGCTATCCAGCACACATCTAGTGTATTAAGTTCATGGAGAAACGGGGTAATGCGACAAGAACGATGACATGATTTAGACAAGTTATATTCATGTAGGAATAGACCCCATCTTTTTATCCTTAATAGCAACGATACATGCGTGCCTCACTAGCCCTTCTGTCACTGGGTCAGGACACCGCAAGATCGAACACATCATAAAGTACCTCTTCCCATTGCAACAAAAATCAATCTAGTTGTCCTAACTAAATCAAAGATTTGGAGAAAAAATACGATGCTATAACAACCATGCATATAAGAGATCAAAGAAAACTCAGATAATATTCATGGATAGATCTGATCATAAACTCGAACTTCATTGGATCCCAACAAACACACCGCAAAAGTTCATTACATCAAATAGATCTCCAAGAATATCGAGCAGAACATTGTATTGAGAATCAAAAAGAGAGAAGAAGCCATCTAGCTACTCAAGCATCATCGGAGGAGCACCAATGAGGATGATGAACCCCTTCGTGATCGTGTTCCCCTCCGAAAAGGTGACGGGATAGGGCTCTAGATTGGATCTCATGGTTCTGGAACTTGCCGCGGCTGGAATTGTGTTTCATCGACTCCCCTAGGGTTTCTACAATTTCTGGGGATTCATAGAGCTGAGAGGCGGTGGAAAAGTGGTCTATGAGCACCACGATCCACCAGATGCGCATGGGCTCTCTAGCGCACCCTGGTGTATCATGGGCCCCATGGGACTCCCCCCGGGCACTTCCTTTGGATCCAAAGTTGTCTTCTAGTCCAAAAAAATCCCCAAAAAGTTTTGTTGTGTTTGGACTCCGTTTGATACGGATATTCTACGAAGTAAAAAATAGCAACTGGCACTAGGCACTATGTCAATAGGTTAGTCCCAAAAAATGAAATAAAGTTTCTGTAAAATGAAGGTAAAACATCCAAGAATGATAATATGACAATATGGCACAATTAAAAGTTTTAGATACATTGGAGACGTATAAGTATCCCCAATCTTAATTCCTACTTGTCCTCGAGTAGGTAAATGGTAAAAATAGAATTTTTGATGTGGAATGTTGCCTAACATGTTGATCACATATTGTTTTCTTTTGTAGCATGGACATTTGGAATTTTAGACGGTTCAAAGCAATAGTCTATATTTGACATGAAGACTTCAGTACTCAAGCATATCAACAAGCAACCATGTCTTTCAAAACATCAACACTAAAGAAAGTTATCCCTAGTGCATCATGCTCAATCATTGATCCATTTATGAAACACACTCGAATATTAGCTACATCCAATGCACAAGTATGATCCTAGTGCTCCCTAGTGGGTGCTTTATAAGAGAGGATGGATGCTCAAAATAAAAATAAAAATTGCATAAAGTAAATATGTTGGGGGGAATCGGCTTCCTCGAACACCTATGGGGACCGAGCCCCTTACTGGTTCGGCGGGGGGCGGAGGTTGCACAAAGAGCAGATTGAGGCGCTGCACACGAGGGATTTTACCCAGCTTCGGGCCGCAAGGATGCGTAAAACCCTACTGCTGCTTGGTGGATTGTATTGTGTTCTTGCTCGGGAGCGCGCGGTGCTACAGTACACATGAGCTGCTGGCGAGGTCGAGCGTGACGATGGGTCTCCTCTCCTCTCCCCTCCTACGAGCGCATGGGGCCTCCTTTTATATGCTCAAGGGGTTACCCACAGGTGGCAGCGTAGGCGGGGGCAAAAATGGTAGAATGCTGTAGTGGGTACAGCTGCCTGAACAGTGGCTGTACAGTGCTATCATACCTAACTCTGACGGCGGGGGACAAGTGCATTAAATGCCCGTCCGTGTCGCCCAGATGGTGCAGGGAAGTGGACCGTCAGGAGCGCCACCGTTTGCCACGATGGCTACTCTGTCAGCTTTGCTTCGCCACCGCATGCCCCTGGCTGCACAGCCTCCCGCCACGTGCGCCTGGGATGCCCCCAGAGCGACACGTTGGTGGGTGAGCTGGAGCGCAGGCACGAGGTGGTAACTTGCCGCGGCAAGCGCCTTGCCGCGGTGGATGTCTCGTCGAGTCCGGGAGCTTGTTGCTCACCGGGCCTTGCCGGGGCGCGCCGCGGCAGGGTCCTTGTCGTGCCGTGGATGGCCTTCCCGGCAAGCTCCTCTTGCCGGGGTCTTGTGCTTCGAGCGGTAGTCCCGGCAAGCTCCTCTTGCCAGGGCCTCGCTCCCTTCGGGTGGCCTTCCCGGCAAGCTCCTCTTGCCGGGGCCTTGGCTCAAATACTTTGTTCTTGAATGGCCCAAGAGGGGACCATGGAGGGTCTTGGCGATCGCCTGGCAGGCCTTGCCGCAGGGTGCTACGACTGCCCGTGCACAAGTTCGGGGTACTAAGGTACCCCTATTTTAGTACACCGACAGGAGCCCCCGGGCCTGGGCCATACACGGTGCCGAGCGCTGTTGGGCCAGGCCCAAAACAGTGCACGGGCACGCGCGGCCTGGGTCACGCTGCATCTTTTTTTCTGCGCCCACCACGTCCTCCCCGAGCGGCGTGCGTCGAATGCGGCATCTTGGGGAGAGGCGTGCGTGACGTGGGCGGCGTGCGCGGGGCTGAGCCCCGCAGGCGCGCGTCACGTCGCAGGCGATTTATTTGTTCGGAAAGGCGAAACGCCCCCCCCTCCTGCCCTTATAAGCAGGGGAGACAGGGGCAGTCCGCCCACCCGCCAGTTGCGATTCCTCGAAATCCTCCGCCACTTCCCAAGAGAAGCAGCGCTCCGCTCCCCTTCCGCCGCCACCAGCGCTACCGACGCCGTCGACCTCCCTCCCTCTTTCCGCCATGGCCCCGAAGGGCGACAAGGGAAAAGGGAAGGCCGTGAAGTCGGCCGAGGCGCTGCGGCTCGAGGCGCAGCGAAAGGAGCAGGCGGTCTTCCCCCCTGAGCTCGACGCGTGGGTCCTGAGGGAGGAATACTACCTCTTCTGGTCGGCGAGGACGCGAGCGCATCTGCGCACGAGGGTTCTTCCCGGCATCGCCCAGAAGGAGTATCCGACCGGGTATCCCTTCTTTGCTCTGTTCTTCTATTGCGGGCTCTGCCCGCCCTTCTCTGAATTTTTCTGCGACATCATGAACACCTACGGGTTCCACCTTCTCGATTTCACCCCCAATGCTGTCTTGACCATGGCAATCTTTGCACATCTCTGCGAAAATTTTGTCGGAGTCTTTCCAAACGTAGCTCTCTTCCGCCACTTCTTCACGCCTCGAGTAGAGAGAGGAGAGCCCCTCTCCGGCGGGATCGCCTGGATCTCGAAGCCCGGCAAGAAAGATGCTTATCTGGAGGGAGAGCTCCACAACAAATGGGAGGAATGGAGGGCAGACTGGTGCCTGATCGTCAGGAGAACCCGCAGCCATTCACCGTCGTGCGCCAAACCCCTGTGGTGCGCGGCAGGGATTGGAGCGACGTGGCCCCGGACGACGACAAGCTGCGGATTGCCGTCACCCGGATCCTGTGGCTCAGGCGTGCCGGGCTCACAGTTGGCGCCGGCGGCGCAGATTTCCTCCGCTGCCGCATCGCTCCCCTGCAGGAGAAGTGGAGGCCTGCCTGGGAGTTCCAGAATGCGGCGGATATCATGAGGCTGCGCCCTGGCCTCAACTTCAATTTCACCGTCTTGGAGCTTGACGGGACGCTCAGGGCGCTGTTCAAGCACGACCCCGACCACCCCGAATGGTTCAGGCTGCCACGAGGCATCGTCCCGTTGTGCAACAATTCGTCGCTCAGCCGCATCCTTCCAATGATGCCGCTGTGCGACTCGCACGGGATCGACTCCACTTGGCAGGAGCCCGCCGACGAGGTCGTGCAGGCGTTCTTCGACGACCTGGTGGAGAGGCCAGTCGACACCGATGAGAAGAGGGGTCTCACCCGCGACACCACCGACGCGGAGTTGGCGTACATCGCCTCCAGGATGGAGGAGGCCGCGGCAGCCGCGGCCGCGGGCGAGTTCGGCTACACATTGGCGGAGGCGGACGCAGCGGAGGCGGAAAGCCTTGCCGATCGAGCGGAGTTTGCCGGCGAGGAAGAGCTTGCCGGGCACGACGCCGAGGGCAAGCCTGCCCAGGACACGAGCGGCTTGCCGGAGGTCGGTGCCTCTTCCTCCCGCCCCGCGGGCAGCTCGTCGCAAGCAGAGCCCCCTGCCCAGCCACGGAGGCGTCTCCGCAAGGCTGGGGAGGTGGTGCGGCAGACGAGCCCACAACCGCAGCGTCGCGTGACGCGCTCCTCTGAGGCAGCAGGAGTGGGGTCTTCGCGGGCCGCGGCTTCTGCTCCTGCCGCTTCTCGCGCCGCGGCGGCAGCCGGAGCGGAGTCGTCTACTGCTCCCGCCAAGCGGCCACGGGAGCCTACTCCCCCGCCTCCTCGCGCCAGGAGCAAGCCGGTCTTCGACTTCTCCGTGCTTAGCTCCGACGAGGAAGAGGGAGAGGAGTAAGATCCCCGCTGTCCTTGTGTCTCTTCAATTCTTGTAGTTGTGCCTTGCATCTCATTTGCTTTCCTCCGAATTTGGTCCTTTACAGGACTCTGGTTCAGAGGGTGGCAAAGAGAGCCAAGGTCCCAGTGGTCATCCTCGACGACGAGCCCTCCATGGCGGCAGGGGGTGCGCCTGAGATGACCTTGCCGGGCCCACCAACTAATCCTCAGAGCAGCCCCCAGCGCAGCCCCTAGCGTAAGCATATGACTTGCTTCCTGCCGTTGGGCGCGCCCGGGTGCCCTTCGTTTTTCTTGACATCGGCCTGACGATTTGTGTAGGAGCAGAGCAACCCCACCAGGAGCTTCCGGAGACCGCCCCCGATGAGCCACCCGCTACAACTACAGCGCCAAGGGGGAGCTCCCCGGCGAGGGAGCCGTCCCCGGCAAGGGAGCAGTCTCCGGCGAGGGAGCAGCCCCCGGCAAGGGAGCAGTCCCCGGCAAGAGATCCATCTCCAGCCAGGGACGATGCCGGCGGCCCCTTGGCGGCGGAGACCGCGACGGCAGACCCTAGCCCAGGTAACCTTCTTGCCTCGAAACTCCCCTGGGGTTCTTCTTCTTCGGATAGTTGCTTGACTTCTCCCCCTCCTACGGCCTTCAGACTCACCCGCCACGGACCCGATGGAGACCGAGGTCGTCGTCGAGGAGGACGCGCGCGGCCATACCGACGACGTGGCCGCCACCGGGGAGGTGGAGGGTGCTGAAGATCCGGTCGGCGAAGAGGCCGCCGAGGCAGCCGCGGGTGAGGGGGCCGGTGATCGTACTAACGGCCCTGAGGCCACAGGAGCGCCAGGCGCTGCGCCGACCGCCGATCCCGCCTCTGCAGCGGCGTCGGGCCCCGAGGAGCCCCAGCCAGGCACCTACCTGAAGGCCGGCAACGATATCTTCATCAAGCCCCCCTGGGAGTCGACTTCCAGGGCGCCGGTCGAGGGGGAGGCCTTGGATGGAGAGAGGTGCTCGCCTCCGCCGGGCTGACGCTGGTTGACGCGCCAAGTAGCATCGGCGGCGAACCTGAAGTGGAGCGGCTGCTCCGGAAGCTGGTGTCGCTCTACCGCGCCCGACAAGCCCAGGTAGAATGCCGGGAAGCGCTTGTTGCGAAGGCGGGAGCGGACATGGAGCAGCGCGCCGGGGAGCTCCGCGAGCTCAACAAGGAGGCCCTCCGTTCCATGGCGGAGGAGCGAAGGCAGCGCGATGAGGCGCGGACGGCCTTCCTCCTCGAGAAGGCAGAAGCTGAAGAGCAGCAAAGGCTTGCCGCCGCGGGGCTGGCCGCGCGGGAGGGCGAGCTGGTGCGGCAGAAAGCCAGCCTCGCCAGCCACGAGGAGGAGGTCGCCGCACGCGAGCAAGAGCTCGGCGGAGCCCTCAAGGAGGTGCTAGATGCTGTCGCGGCTGCCGAGACCGTCAAGGAGGCATTGGAGGCGAGGGTGGCGCAGCTCGACACCGACCTCAAGGCGAGCAGCGAGGAGCTCGCCACGCTCAAGCAGGAGCGCGAGAAGGGTGCCCACACCCTTCGTGAGGTGCAGGGCCGCTTCGCCGAGAAGATCAAGGAGCTCGACGCCGCCAAGGACTCCAACGCCGACCTCGAGCTGAAGCTGGACACCTTGTCCAAGGCGCTAGACAGCGCCAAGAAGCAAGAGGTGGCCTTGCGGAAGGAGGTCGCGGACAACGAGGCGTTGTTGGAGAGCGCCGCGGTCACCCAGAACGAATTCAGGGCGACGGTGGAGCAGTGGACCGAGGGCCTCGTGGACATAGCCGCCTCCATAGACAAGGAGCTAACGCTGCTGGGGATGGAGGGTTACGAGTACCCCACTGACGAGAACGTCCCACCCAGCGCCAAGCTCACTTCGTTCTTCAAGGGCGTGGTGGCGGCCCTCAAGCATCTCCGGAATGCGATCCTAGAGCACCTGGCCGGCGAGACGTGCGAAGCCGTCGCCGGAGCCCTCGAAAAGGTGTTGGTGAAGGTCGCCTTCCGCAACCCCGGCATCAGGCTCACCAACGTCCTCAAATCCCTGCCGGCAGAGGCCGACCTCGAGGAGATCAGGGCCCTCGTCGCGCCCATAGTGGAGAAGGTGGCCGGGATCAAGAGGATCGAGGGCGACCGTGTGGACTAGGCCGCCTCCCCTTTCCTTTTCTTGTCGCTGCTGGCAAAGTCATGAAGGCGATTCATTAGGGCTGCGACAAGCTTGCCTTTGTAATATAACTCTATCTTAGGTACTGACTGCACTGTTATTTCCTCTACTTGACTCCGTGCCTTGTATGTTTTTGCCCTACGCTTCTGGGGACTTGTCGGCGTAGGCCTCCGCCTTATCGCGGGCTCTGATTGCGGGACATCAGCAGCCCGCTAGCGGCGCCACTACCGGCAAGAAACCTTGTCGCGGCTAGCTGCAGCTCACTTAGATTGTTGAGCAGGCTCAAAGCAAAGTAAGTGTTGCGACTGCAGTCGCAGCACACTTAAGCTGCTGCGCGAGCTCGAAACAAAGTAAGGATGCCACTCTGGTTGTAGCACACTTAAGTCGTTGAGCGGACTCGAAACAAAGTAAGGGCGCAACTAGCCACGAACCGGTCCCTTCGCGCACAGGTTTTCCATACAAAACACGGTCGTTTGAGGAAGATAACCTCAAAAATTTAAAAACTCAATTGCTCAAGCTATGGCAACTTAGCTTTTCCGTGGCTCGCTGCCCGGCAAGGTCGCTTTCCGGCAGGGCGAGGCATGGGGCTCGCCGTCGCTTACCGAGGGTCAATGCTGCACAGAGTGTCAGATAATGCATGCAAAGAATAAAGAGCATGAGATCGACAAAGTGCGCGGAGCACATGAGCCCAATCTGCACACAGGGTCTGCGCCTGGCTCTGTACAAAGGATCACATGCAACAGCGGCAAGACTTTGTACAGAAGGGTGGTTGCCGGACGGGGTCCGACAACCGCGCCTTATGGGCGAAACTTACGAAGATGCCCAACGTTCCAGGAGTTGCTCACCGGAGTGGTATCTTCGGTATCAAGGCGGACAGCGCCAGGCCTATCGACTCGTTTCACCCGGTAAGGGCCTTCCCACATTCCCGGGACTTCTGGCACTAACTTTGAGGCTATAAAAGCGGCGCAAAGCTTGCTGGTAGCAAGCAGCTCGCACAGCGGCCTGAAGACGGTCCTCCTCGAGGAGCAGCGCTCATCTCGGCGCAGCTGCTCTCGCTCGAGCTCAGCGTGAGCGAGCACTCGAGGTGGCCCGTACGCGAGATCCGTGGGGCTATCTGCCTCCGCTCCATGGAATAGAGCGAAAGGTTGCCTGGTATGACCAGGGCTTGCCTGCGCCGAGGGGCGTCGGCGTAGGTTTGGACGCCGTAGCGTCACGAGCTCGATGCATGTTCGGGCGCCGTGGCGCCATGAGATGGCTCGACGACGCCCGTCCCGTCGCCGGCACCGTCCCCACCACCCGTTCGCTCCAAGGGCGGCGGGTTCGACGCGGACGGACCAGCCACCTCCGGAGCCTTCCTCTTCGGTGGCATGTCGATGAAGATGACGGGGATCTAGCCCGCGCGGATGCCGGATCAGGTTCGCACAACTTCGGCGCACCCCCTACCTGGCGCGCCAAAGATGTCGGGGGAAATCGGCTTCCTCGAACACCTATGGGGACCGAGCCCCTTACTGGTTCGGCGGGGGGCGGAGGCTGCACAAAGAGCAGATCGAGGCGCTGCACACGAGGGATTTTACCCAGCTTCGGGCCGCAAGGATGCGTAAAACCCTACTGCTGCTTGGTGGATTGTATTGTGTTCTTGCTCGGGAGCGCGCCGTGCTACAGTACACATGAGCTGCTGGCGAGGTCGAGCGTGACGATGGGTCTCCTCTCCTCTCCCCTCCTACGAGCGCATGGGGCCTCCTTTTATATGCTCAAGGGGTTACCCACAGGTGGCAGCGTAGGCGGGGGCAAAAATGGTAGAATGCTGTAGTGGGTACAGCTGCCTGCACAGTGGCTGTACAGTGCTATCATACCTAACTCTGATGGCGGGGGACAAGGGCATTAAATGCCCATCCGTGTCGCCCAGATGGTGCAGGGAAGTGGACCGTCAGGAGCGCCACCGTTTGCCACGATGGCTACTCTGTCAGCTTTGCTTCGCCACCGCATGCCCCTGGCTGCACAGCCTCCCGCCACGTGCGCCTGGGATGCCCCCCAGAGCGACACGTTGGTGGGTGAGCTGGAGCGCAGGCACGAGGTGGTAACTTGCCGTGGCAAGCGCCTTGCCGCAGTGGATGTCTCGTCGCGTCCGGGAGCTTGCTGCTCACCGGGCCTTGCCGGGGCGAGGGGCGCGCCGCGGCAGGGTCCTTGTCGTGCCGTGGATGGCCTTCCCGGCAAGCTCCTCTTGCCGGGGTCTTGTGCTTCGAGCGGTAGTCCCGGCAAGCTCCTCTTGCCAGGGCCTCGCTCCCTTCGAGTGGCCTTCTCGGCAAGCTCCTCTTGCCGGGGCCTTGGCTCAAATACTTTGTTCTTGAATGGCCCAAGAGGGGACCATGGAGGGTCTTGGCGATCGCCTGGCAGGCCTTGCCGCGGGGTGCTACGACTGCTCGTGCACAAGTTCGGGGTACTAAGGTATCCCTATTTTAGTACACCGACAAAATAGATCGGCCTTTCGCAGAGGGAAGCAAAGATTTGTATAGGTGCGAGAGCTCAAAGCTTAAATTGAGAGATAAAAGTATTTTGGGAGGCATACTTTTCCTGTCAACGAAAATAACTGAGTAGTTCCCAATACTTTCCATGCTAGATACATCATAGGTTGTTCCCAACCATAAAATAAAGCTTATTCCTTTTCCACCATTCTTTCACAATCCATGGCCATATCCACGGGTGCCTTCCATACCAACACTTTCCAAGGAATTTATTATTTGACAACATAGAGTGAAAAATCATTTCGGGACTAGGCATCGCTATTACCTCCATACTCTTGTGCAATGACAAGTGAATAAACACTCATCTTGAGAATAGCACATCTAGCATGGAAAAATATTGGTCACCCCCTGCCGCTTCATGAGCGGTACGAGCACACAAAAAGGAAATTCATTTTGAAAATTAGAGATGGCACATACAAATTTACTTGGAACGGCACAGAAATACCGCATATAGGTAGGTATGGTGGACTCATATGGCATAACTAGGTTTAAGGATTTTGGATGCACAAATAGTATTCCCACTTAGTACAAGGAAATGCTAGCAAATAGATTGAGAAGCAACCAACCAAGAAACAAAACTTCACATAAACAAGCATTGAGCATAACTGATGAGGACATCAATACCATTGTTACACCCACAACCCCTGCTGTTATACATACTGGACCAATTACTAGAGCTCGCGCACGCCAATTGAATTATCAGGTACTTCCGTTTCTTGGTAACGATTCCAATGTTCATGAGAATATGATGCTGCCTAAATTGTATAAATTTGTTTTGCTTACAAATGAAGGGCCTACCATGGACAAGAAAGATGAACCTTGGAGCAAGTTCAAGCATGGAGATGTTGGCATGCGCAAGGGGAACAAGAACGGAGTTACAAGTGATTATTCCAGGACTTTGAAGCCACCATAATGAGTGCATGAAGCCTTGGATGAAATATACAAGATGCCACTTCATAATATTCGTCCATAGGCTATGCTAGGTGCTGTGTCACCTTATTATTGGGCCAGGCCCATGTAATTTCGAAATACTTAAGTATAGGCTGTTTTTAGAGTCCGTATGTGTGGGGAAACAAGAGTTAGGGTTGGTTTCGGACCCCTCCTGATGAGGACATGGCTACCACAGTTACACCCATATCCCATGTTGTTTTACCTCTTGCAAATGTTGCTAGAGCTCAGATACACCAATTAAATTATCAGGTACTTTAGTTTCTTGATAATGTTTCTAGTGTTCATGAGAATATGATGCTTCCTAACTTAGATACATTTGTGTTGCTTGCTGAAGGGCCTAGCACGGAGAAGAAGGTTGAATATTGGAGCATGGTCAAGAACAGAGATGAAGGTGCGTGCGAAGAGAACAAGAACGGAGGTTCAAGTGGAGATTTCCGGACTTTGAAGCCACCATGATGACATACAAGAAGATGGATGAAATATACAAGATGGCCTTTCTTAAATTTCGTCCATAGCTTATTATTGGTGTTGCGCCACTTTATTTTGGGCCAGGCCCATGTAATCTATTTCTAGAGTCCATATTGTAGGGGAAACGACTTAGGAGGTGTTTTAGTCCCACCTTGCCAAGGGTGGACAAAATCCCCTCTCTTTTCCCTATAACTATAGCCCTTAAGGCATCGTTTAGACTTGGGTTTTATTTAGTTAAAAGTTAGCCATCGCAATTTCGTGTACTTCGTTTGTGTCCAACGACCAGACCAAGACCACTTTCGGATCCCCACCATTATCAATACTTCTTCCATATTCGCAATATTCAGATTGCTTTATCATATTCTTGCATGTTCTTCGATTGCTTGCAGGGATAGACCTTCGTGGTCAGGTTGATCGTGCTTCCAACATCGTCAGTAACCTCAGGAGATTGGTTTAGCGATTGCTAAGGCGCAATGTCGTGCACGTTTGTAGTCGGATCGTCAAAGTCGTCTCCACCAAATCGATAGTTATCATCTCATCGAAAGATCGGGACCCTCGCCTCTATCAAGTGGTATCAGTTTTCAGGTTGCTCGGTGAGATTTTCGAGTTTTTCATAGTTTAGATCGCATTTGTTCTTCATACCTGGAGTCCAAAAAACAAGCCACAAAAATAGTTAGACTAGTTCATCCATGTCCAAGAAAGTCTGAGCCTTTTTGCTATTACCACTTTGTTTTGGCATTGTTGAATTTTCGGTTGCATCGTGTGTCGAGTTGCTGGTTTTAGTGTCTAAACTTTTAGAGTTTCGAGTTCTAGTCACGTTTTGTTCACACCGCATCCACATGCACCATTGCCCACTTCATTGTCATCTTCCGCTGTCACATATTATTTCGATCGCCGCTGACACCATTCACCGTCATCATATTCATCTTTGTGTGTACGTCACATAGCAGACAAAAGCAAAGGGAGAGAGAAGTTAAAAGACCTGCTGGTTGCCACGTTTGGCTTGGGACTTGTTCCCCACGTTGCTTTATCTTTGGGAAAGAGATATGTTGTGTTGTTTGGAAAGACATAAAGAATAGGCTGGAAAAAAAGGGCAACCGCAGATCTGTTTGCTAATACTTTTGGAAGGTGGTAAGAAAAAAGTCTAAAAAAATATATAGCAGGAGATATTCGCGTGGAGAGAAGTAAAGAAAAAGGAACGTGAAAGACAAGCTACCACGTTTGGATTTGGGGAATCTGATCCCTTTGTTGAAAAAAAAATCTTGTTAGTTGACCGCCTCATAATTCTAGCTGCCACGTTTGGATTTGGAAGTAAAAAATTCTGACCGGTCAATTATTAGAGCTGATCCGAATAGTCAAGAAAAAATTGAGAAAGGAAAGAGATTAAAAGGAGGAAGTTTGTCCATCGCTTGTTTGTATTTGGATGTTTTAATTAGCTGCTACGTTTGTGCCTTGTTATTTTCGGCAGGAAGGGAGAGAGAATCACGTTCAGATCTCTTGCCCCGTACAAGGAAAGAAACTTTGGATACATGGAATGTTCGGATTAGGATATAAAAAAGGGCAACTGCCAATCGGTTCGGTTGGAAGAAAACGTGAATAGTGGCTTAGATATTGAGGTTGTTGGAAAAAAAAGGAAAACCAAATTTCGGTTGGAGGTTTCCAAGTCTGGCCGTGTCTAAAAAAAGAGATAACGTAAGAAATTTGGAAGGTTTGGATCGATTAAAAAAAGGAGGAATTATAGCAGACCAGTTGTCTTTTTGGGACGTTGCCAACAAGGAAAGATAGAAGAGAAAATTGAGAGAGATTTGGAAAGATTCTGCCATAATTGCTGCGAATTTTTGTGATGTTGGGTTGCTTGGAAGGGCACGTCTGATAAAAAAATATAATAATTCAACGAGATATTAGAGAGAGTAGTAAGGAAGAAAAAAAAGGAAGTGCACGTGGATTTGTTGCCTTGGAGTTGAGCATCACGTTGTAGATAAAAAAGGAAGGATTGCAAGTTGGCTGATTCGTTTTGGATTCCCAAGAAAGGTGTACGTGCAGTTCAGATTTGTTTTTCTTTTGGAGAATCCTAGTGGACACGTTTGGACTTTGGAGAGAGAGAAAAAAAATAGTGGTGCTTTGTTGTGCTATAAACAGTACGCACTAGTTACTTTGGAGTGGAAAAAAAGTGGAAGGAGGCTTGTACCAGTGTGGTGTTGGCAACATCTTGTGAATTCGTTTGTGTCTTAGGCTTGCATCTCTAGCACGGTCTAGCCTAGGGCCAGCACTCGACCACTTTGAGCGAATTTTCAGCTTGCATTAATTAACATGGTTGTAGCATTTTTTTTCACATATATCAAGCCAACCCAACTCCACATATTTCTACACCGTGTATACATACGTTCACCTGATAATCGCTTTACCCAACTTTTGGAGTTATTTGACACTACTGGTTGCCGGTCACCACCTGCTGCATGGTAAGAACTTGTAAGACTTTGATTTGCTATACTGTGAGCGCTTTACAGGAACATTATTTTTTGGATTTTGTGTCTTGTTTCTACTAATCATGACAGGATCCAGAGTCAATTCATGGGCTTTGTCGATCGTGGGAGACGTGCCATCACCTATCCAAATACCACAACCGTCACGTGAGGTGCACAAACGTCCAAATGCACATGATCAGGTTAATGTTTCTATACCACCGTTTAATGGCCGTTTTAGACCTGCTTTATATATTGAATGGGAGTTTGACGTAAATAATATATTTGCTTCCCATAATTTTGATGAATATAAAAAATTTAAGGTTGCGGTTGGTTCGTTCACTGGTTATGCTTTAGTTTGGTGGAGTGAATATTGTCGGTTACACCCTGATTATATACCTATTACTTGGGATGATTTAGAACTTGCCATGCGACATACATTCGTCCCCTCTTATTATATTCATGACATGATTAAGAAGTTGCAACATTTAGAACAAGGTAGTGATACTGTAACGAAATATTATGATGATTTACAAACTACCTTGTTGCATTCCTCTTTAGAAGAAACTGAAGATGATTTTATGGATAGATTTTGGGGAGGATTAAATCGTGACATTCAGGAGATACTAATTCATGAACAGTGTTATCCTATGGACCGTTTGTTTCGTCTTGCTTGCAAAGCTGAACAGGAGATAGCAAGACGTGTTGCCCAGAAGACAAACAAGCGGAAGGTGCAAATCCCAAAAGTTGCGACGGCTATTCCTTCCACCACTGCACCTACCATGACAACAACATCCATTGTTGTGAGCACTACATCACCTCCACCACGTGACTTGTCGCCACCTAGAGTGCCTACATCATCTGAGTTAACCATAATAGGTAATGACAAAGGTATTAATCTTCCACTTCCACATGAGTATGATGAATGTCTTGTTAATTTAAATGCACCATGCGATGCACTACCTACTACTTTGATCACACCATCTATTTTAGAGGACTCTGTTGATGATTTGACTTTGCCATGTGATCAAACAATTTTGAGTGAACCCATTGAATTAACTATTGATGCGAAAGAACCATGTGAATCAGGGAATAACTCAAATTTGGATCAAATACGTTTGAAAACAATTGTGCCAATGTTTAACCATTTTGATATGACCTCTAATCTTGGTGATGGTTCATCAATGTTGGGATGGTTTAATGATAAGCATAGTCAATCTTTTGATATGAATAAGAGATTCACTTATATGTGCAAACTGAGTTGCAATATTTTCATGCATTTGACTTCTTCTGATAATATATTGGCTTTATATTTCACGACTTTTGAAGGGTGCTCTTGTATAACCATGTCACATGTGCCCCAACTGAGATCAGTAAAAATGGATGACATATACGTATACAACGTGTACACCTAGTCTCTTTTGTTAGCCACATTTCAGATTAAGCAACGCCGAGGACGGCTTTATTTTCAAGAAGGGGAGGATGATGAGGATATGGCTACCACAGTTACACCCATATCCCCTGTTGTTTTACCTCTTGGAACAGTTGCTAGAGCTCAGATACACCAATTAAATTATCAGGTACTTTCGTTTCTTGATAATGTTTCTAGTGTTCATGAGAATATGATGCTGCCTAACTTAGATACATTTGTGTTGCTTGCTGAAGGGCCTAGCACGGACAAGAAGGTTGAAAATTGGAGCATGGTCAAGCACGGAGATGAAGGTGCATGCGAAGAGAACAAGAACGGAGGTTCAAGTGGAGATTTCCGGACTTTGAAGCCACCATGATGACATACACGAAGATGGATGAAATATACAAGATGGCCTTTCTTAGATTTCGTCCATAGCTTATTATTGGTGTTGCGCCACCTTATTTTGGGCAGGCCCATGTAATCTATTTCTAGAGTCCATATTGTAGGGGAAACGACTTAGGAGGTGTTTTAGTCCCACCTTGCCAAGGGTCTCTCTTTTCCCTATAAATATAGCCCTTAAGTTAAAAGTTAGCCAACGTAACTTCGTGTACTTCGTTTGTGTCCAAGGACCAGACCAAGACCACTTTCGGATCCCTACCATTATCAATACTTCATCCATATTCGCAATATTCAGATTGCTTTATCATATTCTTGCATGTTCTTCGATTGCTTGCAGTGATAGACCTTCGTGGTCAGGCTGATCGTGCTTCCAGCATCGTCAGTAACCTCAGGAGATTGGTTTAGCGATTTCTAAGGCGCAACGTCGTGCACGTTTATAGTCGGATCGTCAAAGTCGTCTCCACCAAATCGATAGTTATCATCTCATCGAAAGATCAGGACCCTCGCCTCTATCACCTCCCTCAAGGGCCACAAAATTCCCTCCTCTTCCTCCATATATACAGCCCTTAGAGCGTTGTTTAGACTTTGGGTTTTGTTTAGATTAAAAGTTCGCCATAGCTGCAACTTCGTTTGTGTTCAACGACCAGACCAAGGCATCACAGAACCCCACCTTGATCAATAAAGCTTTCCTCTTATATTCGCAATATCCAGATTACAATCTTAGTTTCTTGCTTGTTCTTCGTTTCCCTGCAAGAAACAGACCTTCGTGGTCAGGTTGATCGTGCTCCGGCGTGGTCAATAACCTCTTAGAGTTGGTTTAGCGATTGCTAAGGCGCGACGTCCTCGCACGTTAGTAGTCGGATCGTCAAAGTCGACTTCGTCCGAAACGATAACCACCATCTCATCGAAAGACAGGACAACTTTGCCTCTATCAAGTGGTATCAGATTTCCAGGTTGCTCGGTGAGATTTTACAGATTTTTGTAGTTTAGATCGAGTCTGTTCTTCATACCTAGAGTCCATGAAAAAGCCACAAAAAAATTAGGGTTAGTTCATCATATCCGAACCAATCCGAGCCTTTGCATAATCTTTTTAGGGTTTTTGCTTTGTTGAATTTGCGGTTGGATCGTCGTGTCAAGTTGCTGGTCTTAGAGTCTAGTCTTTTAGAGTTTCGAGTTCTGGTCATTAGTTGTCATGCCGCCGCAGCACCATCATCATCTCCTTGCCATCTACCACCACTGCTTATCCGCCACCGCTCTGAATCCGTATCCATATACCACTACCGACCCGTATCCATATACCACCACCGCTACCATATACCACCACCACTGCCATATCGTACCACCATATATCCACCACCAATCCGAGTTCTTTTCATATTAGGTTTGTTTTCGAGATCCATCTATTTTCTGTTTCATGTTTCCTTGCCTGGGTAGGTCTCGAAAAAAAATTCCCTATCTTCTGGAGACCCCAGGGCAGTTTTTAGGCCAAAATTTCGGCGACTGAAAATATTTTTTCCCTATCCTATTTTTAGGCTGTTCTGAGTCTTTTGAGACACTCGCCATCATAGTGATTTTTTGTCACACTTTTTCATCGTCGCTGCCTTGATTTCCGAAAAAGAAGTCAAAAACAATTTTGTGCCCATCCTGTCAGTTTGACCTGGGATGAGACACTCGCCATTATAGTGAATTTTCGCAAAAAAAAAAGAGCGCAAAAAAAAACAGAGCGAAAAAAAAGTTCCCAGAGTGTGTTTTTCCCTTGTTTACGTGCAGCGCCGTGATTTTGTTAGTGTTCTAGGCTCGCGTCTCTAGCGCGGTCTAGCCTAGGACCAGCACAGTATCGTCGTTGAGCGTTTATTCAACTTTGCATCTCTGAATTGATTATTGTTGACCCATTTTGCTACCATATTATAAGCCTTCCCAGCTCCACATACATCTACATCGTGCGTTTGACTCTCCCTGGTAATCGCTCTATCCAAGCTTTGAGAGTTTTGACTACATCGGTTGCCGATCACCGCCTGCTGCTGGGTAAGAACTGGGTAAGAATTTGAGATTTGCTTGACGGACTTGTGACACCCGCCATCACCACCATTTGTTAGTAGTCTGTAGGATCATATTCATGTGTGTTTCTATTGCTGCTAACCATGCCAGGATCACAAGCCGACGAGACTGACTGGGAGAACTTGACGAACAAGGAGCTTCATGATAAGTTTCAGCAAATGATGAGTGGACAGGTGCAATATGTGCTAAACAGATTTGAAGAGGCCATGGAGAAGATAGATGGCATGGACAAGACGGTCGAAACAAAGCTCGGTGACAAGTTTAATGAATTGCTCGCGCATCTTCCACCACCACCACCGGCTGCACCTAATGCACCTCTACAACAACAACAACAACGACTACCTCCACGTCACGAAACAGCCCTCCGCCGAGCGAGCCGTGTCCCTCTTCAGCCTGGCCAAGCTGCTGGTGCTACTGTTGATACTTCTGTGGCTCCTGCTACTGATGTGGAGGAGGATGATTATGTGGGAGATTACGAGGATGACGTTGATCAACATCAGAACTACGTGCAACCACCAGGTCGTCCACATGCAAATAATGGCAATGTTAGGGCCCCCCTCAGGTACGAGATCATGACCATCTCCCTAAACTGAAATTGAATATTCCACCATTTGAGGGTAGATATGTTCCTGATATGTATCTTACTTGGGAGTTAGAAACTGAACAATGATTTACATGTTTACAATATCCTGCGGAGAGACGTGTTCCTGCTGCTGTTTGTGCTTTCACTAGCTTTGCATGTGTTTGGTGGTCTGAACATTGTCGATTATATCTTGTTCCAGCTACTTGGGCTGCTTTGAAAACTGCTATGCGTACTCGTTGGGTTCCACCATATTATCAACGTGAATTACTTCAAAAATTGCAGCGCTTAAGACAAGGAAAAAATTCGGTAGAAGAATATTATCAGGAATTACAAACTGGCTTGATTAGATGTGGTATTGTTGAGGAGAATGAAGCTATGCTTGCACGTTTTTTGGGTGGATTAAATAGAGAGATTCAGACCATTCTAGACTATAAGGATTATAATAATATCACTCATTTATTCCATCTTGCTTGTAAAGCTGAACATGAAGTGTAGGATCGACAGGCATTGGCGCGAACTAACTTTTCTGTACGTCGACCTTCATCATGGACACCACGTGCATCATCTACTTTCACTGCACCATCACCTCCTTCAGGTGCCACCTCCAACCGTGATACAAGAAAGCAAGCACAACCACCATTATCTGCCAAGAGCACACCTGTCGGGCCTGCACAGAGCTCTTCTTCTTCCATGGCGTCGTTGTAAGGGAAGAGGACATTTTGCGAGAGAATGCACATCTCAGCGTGTGATGATTGCTACTGAGGATGGTGGGTATGAGTCCGCTAGTGACTATGATGAGGAGACTTTGGCTCTTCTTACACATGAAGAACACGGTGGAGATGATTCTGATCATGAGACGCAATACATGGCTGCTGAAGATGCTGACAGGTATGAATGTTTAGTTGCTCAACGTGTTTTGAGTGTGCATTTTACACAAGTTGAGCAAAATCAGAGGCATAATTTGTTCCATACAAAGGGATTTGTGAAGGAACGTTCTATTCACGTCATCATAGATGGAGGGAGCTGCAACAACTTGGCTAGCATGGAGATGGTGGAGAAGTTATCTCTCACCACAAGACCACATCCACATCCTTACTTGATAGAGGCAAAGGTGTCTCGATCTTTCGATGAGATGATAACTATCGATTTGGTGAAGATGACTTTGACGATCCGACTACAAACGTGCACGACGTTGAGCCTTAGCAATCGCTAAACCAGCTTCGAGAGGTTATTGACCACGCCGGAGCACAATCAACCTGACCAAGAAGGTCTATTCCTGCAAGCAATCGAAGGTCAAACAAGAATATGATAAAAGCAATCTGAATATCGCGAGTATATATGAAGTATTGATAATGGTTGGAATCCGTAAGCGGTCTTGGTCTGGTCGTTGGACACAAACGAAGTACAAGAAGTTGCAATGGCTAACTTTTAACTAAACAAATCCCAAGGAAAAAGCTACTAGGTGGATCTACTTATATAGGAGCAAGGGGTGGCGGCCAAGGAGGTGGAAGGACGTCCCAATGCAGCCTAAAACCAACCCTAGGTCGTACAAGGCTCATGGGCCCAAGTGGAGGTGATGCAACACCTTTGGACTTGTTGTTTGACTCGGATTCTGCTGCAGCGTCAGATTGTTTCGTCCATATCTCAATGCTCCGGACGAATTTAAAGGTGAATCCAATTGGAGTGGAAAGAGGACGAAATCTACTTTCCAACAAAAAAGAATCACCCAATTCGGAGTCCGTATGAAAAAGTTCTTGCCGTTTTGAGTCAGGTATGTCTGTGCAGTCCGAATCTGAATCCAGAATGTGAGAGACTCGGACTCTATCTTCTCTTGGCCCAAAAGTGACGTGAAGGAACTTTTTGAACAGCACCTAAACTTCTCTTTTTCCCTTATCTTCATATGTGGATTGTACAAATGTCCCATACACCTGCAATTAGACAAAACACAAAAGTGTGTGAAGTATTTTTGTTCTGGATAATATAAATAGATTATTGAATAGTTGACACTAGAAATCACCTGACAAATATGTATGTATGCAATATTTTTGGTCGTATCCAAGGTAGTCATGTCCTCATCATCCTCCCCTTCTTGAAAATAAAGCCGTCCTCGGCGTTGCTTTATCTGAAATGTGGCTAACAAAAGAGACAAGGTGTACATGTTGTATATGTATATGTCATCAATTTTTACTTCTTGTGGAATTTGCACATATGACACATGTATACATGAGTAACTTTCATAGTAAATAAATTATAAAGCCAAAATATTATCACAAGAAGTAGAAGGCATGAAAGTATTGCAACTCAGTTTGCACATATAAGTGAAGCTCTTATTCATATGAAAAGATTGACAATATTCATCATTAAACCATCCCAATATTGGTGAATAAACCTTACTTGCATAAAATTTACATGCTACAACATGCTTAAATAAGCCAACATGCAATAGGTAATTTGACACAGAAACATCACCAAGATTAGAGGTCATATCAAAATGATTAAACATTGGTTCTTTTGCATCAACAGTTAATTCATTGGGTGCACTCAAAATTGTTGGTATTTCAGTTGTTTGATCACATGACGCATTCATGACAGTAACATGATTCTCTAAAATAGGTGATGCGCTCAAATCAACAGGTAACTCAACACATAATGTATTCAAGTTAACTAGGCATGCATCATTCTCATGTGAAGTTATATCATCAATACCTTTACAATTACCTTGTCGCAAAGATGTAGCTGATGTAGGTACCGATGATGGCAATGTACCATACTCTTGAGATGATGTCGCGCTCACAATCTGAGGTGTGGCTGCTCTAGTAGGTGCAACGGTGGAGGAACCAAGCGGTGGTGGTGAGCATGAACTAGAATAGTAGTTGTTGTAGTCACCCAATCCATCCTCCTGTAACTGTCTCTCAAAGGTACAAGCACGAACATACATACCAGTAATGCAACGAGGAATATACTGAAATCGTGCCTGAATATCATGGTTCAAACCACCAAAAAATCTATTCATTGTATCATCCTCAGATTCTTCTATGTCACAATGATGCATATAAGATTTGAACTCTTGGTAGTAAGCATGAACAGTGTTGTTGTCTTGTTTAAATTGTTCAAATTTGCGAAGCAATTCACGACGATAGTAAGGAGGGAAAAACTGTTGTCTCAATACATCTTTCAAATCTTTCCAAGTTGTGGGTTGGTTAGCAATGTTTTTCTGCACACTCCACCAAACAGAAGCAAAACCAGTAAATGCTCTAGTGACAGCTCGTACTCGCTCAAGTTCAGGAAAGTCATGGTGACTAAAAACTTGTTCTACTTCAAGCTCCCAAGCTAGATAAATAGCAGGATTAAATCTACCCTCAAATGACGGTAAAGAGATAACCTGACCATGTGCTTGTGATGAGGACATCAATACCATTGTTACACCCACAGCCCCTGCTGCTATACATACTGGACCAATTACTAGAGCTCGCGCACGCCAATTGAATTATCAGGTACTTTCGTTTCTTGGTAATGATTCTAATGTTCATGAGAATATGATGCTGCCTAAATTGGATACATTTGTTTTGCTTACAAATGAAGGGCCTAGCTTGGAGAAGGATGATCATTGGAGCAAGAACAAGCATGGAGTTGATGGCATGCGCAAGGGAGACAAGAACAGAGTTTCAAGTGATGATTTCAGGACTTTGAAGCCACCATAAGGAGTGCATGAAGCCTTGGACGAAATATACAATATGCCACTTCATAATTTTCGTCCAGAGGCTATTCTAGGTGCTGCGTCACCTTCTTTTTGGGCCAGGCCCATGTAATTTTGAAATACTTCAATATAGGCTGTTTTTAGAGTCCGTATGTGTGGGGAAACAAGAGTTAGGGTGGGTTTCGGACCCCTCCTCCAAGGGCCACGAAATTCCCCCCTCTTCCTCCATATATACAGCCCCTAGGGCATCGTTTAGACTTTGGGTTTTGTTTAGATCAAAAGTTCGCCATAGCTGCAACTTCGCGTACTTCGTTTGTGTTCAACGACCAGACCAAGGCGTCACAGAACCCCACCTTCATTAATAAAGCTTTCCTCTTATATTCGCAATATCCAGATTGCAATCTTAGTTTCTTGCTTGTTCTTCGTTTGCTCGCAGGAAACAGGCCCTCGTGGTCAGGTTGATCGTGCTCCGGCGTGGTCAATAACCCTTGGAAGTTGGTTTAGCGATTGCTAAGGCGCGACGTCTCGCACGTTCGTAGTCGGATCGTCAAGGTCGACTCCCACAGAAACGATAGCCACCATCTCATCGAAACATCGGGACACCTTTGCCTCTATCAGCTTGTGTGTGTTGTCCCAACTCTCGTGATGGTGATGATGTGTCCGTCGTCCAAGAACTTCTGTCTCCGAAACCTGTCATGATTAGTAGAAACAAGAAACAAACTTCGAGAATAATGTTCCTATGAACTACTAGGATGTGGTTGTAAAGTGCTCACAGTAAAGCAAATATCAATATCTTACAAGTTCTTACCATGCGGCAGATGGTGACAGGCAATCGGCGGTGTCAAATAACTCTGAAGATTGAGTAAAGCGATTGCCAGGTGAGCGTATGTATACACGGTGTAGAAATATGTGGAGCTTGGAAGGCCAAATATATGGTAGCAAAAGATCAGCAATAATCAATTCAGAGATGCAATGTAATAAACGCTCAACGACGGTACTGTGCTGGTCCTAGGCTAGACTGTGCTAGAGACGCGAGCCTAGAACACTGAAAAAATCATGGCGCGACGCGTAACAAAGGTGGAGCACACTCTGAATATCTTTTTTTGAGGCAAAGGTGTCCCGTCTTTCGATGAGATGGTGGCTATCGTTTGGAGGAAGTCTACTTTGACGATCCGACTACGAACGTGCGAGGACGCCGCGCCTTAGCAATCGTTAAACCAACTCCGAGAGGTTATTGACCACGCCGGAGGACGATCAACCTGACCACGAAGGTCTTTTTCCTGCAGGCAAACGAAGAACAAGCTAGAAACTAAGATTGCAATCTGGATATTGCGAATATAAGAGGAAAGCTTTATTGATCAAGGTGGGGTTCTGTGACGCCTTGGTTTGGTCGTTGAACACAAACGAAGTACGCGAAGTTGCAGCTATGGCGAACTTTTAATCTAAACAAAACCCAAAGTCTAAACGATGCCCTAGGGGCTGTATATATGGGGGAAGAGGGGGGAATTTCGTGGGCCTTGGAGGAGGGGTCTGAAACCCACCCTAACTCTTGTTTCCCCACACATACGGACTCTAAAAACAGCCTATATTGAAGTATTTCGAAATTACATGGGCCTGGCGCAAGAAGAAGGTGACGCAGCACCTAGAATAGCCTCTGGACGAAAATTATGAAGTGGCATATTGTATATTTCGTCCAAGGCTTCATGCACTCATTATGGTGGCTTCAAAGTCCTGAAATCATGACTTGAAACTCTGTTCTTGTCTCCCTTGCGCATGCCATCAACTCCATGCTTGTTCTTGCTCCAATGATCATCCTTCTCCAAGCTAGGCCCTTCATTTGTAAGCAAAACAAATGTATCCAATTTAGGCAGCATCATATTCTCATGAACAACAGAATCATTACCAAGAAACGAAAGTACCTGATAATTCAATTGGCGTGCGCGAGCGCTAGTAATTGGTCCAGTATGTATAGCAGTAGGGGCTGTGGGTGTAACAATGGTATTGATGTCCTCATCAGGATTTCTTGTGTTTCCTTATCTATTGAATGTGTGACTGGACTTGTCTTTGAGTGTTTCCCCTTGTGATTTGTGTGTTCCTCTTAAATTTTCCTTCAAGTTGTAAAAGAGAAAAAGGCCAATCAGGAGGTCATTGAACCCTCTCCTTAGAGTAAGTATAATAAGAGCTATAAAATACGTTGTTGACTGTGAAGATGAGAGAGACAATAAAAAAATTAAATGAGTGGACTCGCATGCAGAAGACAACCTCTAGATGACAACAATAGTACATCCAGATGAATGTGACAAAGAAGAAAATAAAACAATGACTACTCTAATAGCCAGCCTTAGAGTAAGATTTATTACATGATTAGGATTAATAATGATAGGGCTCGATTGTTGGGGAACGTAGAAATTTCAAAATTTTCCTACGCACACGCAAGATCATGGTGATGCATAGCAACGAGAGGGGAGAGTGTTGTCTATGTACCCTCGTAGACCGAAGCGGAAGCGTTGACACAACGTAGAGGAAGTAGTCGTACGTTCTCCTCGCGATCCAACCGATCACAGCACCGTTACTCCGGCACCTCCGAGTTCTTGGCACACATTCAGCTCGATGACGATCCCCGGGCTCCGATCCAGCAAAGCGTCGGGGAAGAGTTCTGTCAGCACGACGGCGTGGTGACGATCTTGATGTGTTACCGGCGCAGGGCTTCGCCTAAGCACTGCAACGATATGACCGAGGTGGAATTTGGTGGAAGGGGGCACCGCACACGGCTAAGGAAAGATCTCAATGATCAATTGTGTGTCTATGGGGTGCCCCCTGCCCCCGTATATAAAGGAGCCAAGGGGGGAGGGGCTGGCCGGCCAAGCCTGGCGCGCCAGGAGAGTCCTACTCCCTCTGGGAGTAGGATTCCCCCCCCCCCAATCCTAGTTGGACTAGGATTCTCCAAGGGGGAGAGAGAGAGAGGGGGACGGCCACCTCTCCTAGTCCTAATAGGACTAGGGGAAGGGGGGAGGCGCGCAGCCCATGAGGGCAGCCCTCTCACCTCTCCACCAAGGCCCATGTTGGCCCATTATGCTCCCGGGGGTTTCCGGTAACCCTCCCGGTATTCCGGTAAAATCCTGATTTCACTTGGAACACACCCGATGTCCAAACATAGGCTTCCAATATATCATTCTTTACGTATCGACCATTTCGAGACTCCTCGTCATGTCCGTGATCACATCCGGGACTCCGAACTCCTTCGGTACATCAAAATGCATAAACTCATAATAACTGTCATCGTAACGTTAAGCGTGCGGACCCTACGGTTCGAGAACAATGTAGACATGACCGAGACACGTCTCCGGTCAATAACCAATAGCGGGACCTGGATGCCCATATTGGCTCCTACATATTCTACGAAGATCTTTATCGGTCAGACCGTATAACAACATACGTTGTTCCCTTTGTCATCGGTATGTTACTTGCCCGAGATTCGATCGTCGGTATCCAATACCTAGTTCAATCTCGTTACTGGCAAGTCTCTTTACTCGTTCCGTAATACATCATCTCGCAACTAACTCATTGGTTGCAATGCTTGCAAGGCTTATGTGATGTGCATTACCGAGAAGGCCCTGAGATACCTCTCCGGCATTCGGAGTGACAAATCCTAATCTCGAAATACGCCAACCCAACAAATACTTTTGGAGACACCTGTAGAGCACCATTATAATCACTCAGTTACGTTGTGATGTTTGGTAGCACACAAAGTGTTCCTACGGTAAACGGGAGTTGCATAATCTCATAGTTAAAGGAACATGTATAAGTCATGGATAAAAGCAATAGCAACATACTAAACGATCGGGTGCTATGCTAATGGAATGGGTCATGTCAATCAGATCATTCAACTAATGATGTGATCTCATTAATCAAATAACAACTCTTTGTTCATGGTTAGGAAACATAACCATCTTTGATTAATGAGCTAGTCAAGTAGAGGCATACTAGAAACACTCTGTTTGCCTATGTATTCACACATGTATTATGTTTCCAGTTAATACAATTCTAGCATGAATAATAAACATTTATCATGATATGTAAGGAAATAAATAATAACTTTATTATTGCCTCTAGGGCATATTTCCTTCAGTCTCCCACTTGCACTAGAGTCAATAATCTAGATTACAAAGTAATGATTCTAACACCCATGGAGTCTTGGTGCTGATCATGTTTTGCTCGTGGAAGAGGCTTAGTCAACGGGTCTGCAACATTCAGATCCGTATGTATCTTGCATATCTCTATGTCTCCCACCTGGACTAAATCCCGGATGGAGTTGAAGCGTCTTTTGATGTGTTTGGTTCTTTTGTGAAATCTGGATTCCTTTGCCAAGGCAATTGCACCAGTATTGTCACAAAAGATTTTCATTGGACCCGATACGCTAGGTACAACACCTAGATCGGATATGAACTCCTTCATCCAGACTCCTTCATTAGCTGCTTCCGAAGCAGCTATGTACTCAGCTTCACATGTAGATCCCGCCACGACGCTTTGTTTAGAACTGCACCAACTGACAGCTCCACCGTTTAATGTAAATACGTATCCGGTTTGCGATTTAGAATCGTCCGGATCAGTGTCAAAGCTTGCATCGACGTAACCGTTTACGACGAGCTCTTTGTCACCTCCATAAATGAGAAACATATCTTTAGTCCTTCTCAAGTACTTAAGGATGTTCTTGACCGCTGTCCAGTGATCCACTCCTGGATTACTTTGGTACCTGCCTGCTAAACTTACAGCAAGGCAAACATCAGGTCTGGTACACAGCATTGCATACATGATAGAGCCTATGGCTGAAGCATAGGGAACATTTTTCATTTTCTCGCTATCTTCTGCGGTGGTCGGGCATTGAGTCTTACTCAACTTCACACCTTGTAACACAGGCAAGAACCCTTTCTTTGCCTGATCCATTTTGAACTTCTTCAAAACTTTGTCAAGGTATGTGCTTTGTGAAAGTCCTATTAAGCGTCTTGATCTATCTCTATAGATCTTAATGCCCAATATGTAAGCAGCTTCACCGAGGTCTTTCATCGAAAAACTCTTATTCAAGTATCCCTTTATGCTATCCAGAAATTCTATATTATTTCCGATCAGTAATATGTCATCCACATATAATATCAGAAATGCTACAGAGCTCCCACTCACTTTCTTGTAAATACAGGCTTCTCCAAAAGTCTGTATAAAACCAAATGCTTTGATCACACTATCAAAGCGTTTATTCCAACTCCGAGAGGCTTGCACCAGTCCATAAATGGATCGCTGGAGCTTGCACACTTTGTTAGCTCCCTTTGGATCGACAAAACCTTCTGGTTGCATCATATACAACTCTTCTTCCAGAAATCCATTCAGGAATGCAGTTTTGACATCCATTTGCCAAATTTCATAATCATAAAATGCGGCAACTGCTAACATGATTCGGACAGACTTAAGCATCGCTACGGGTGAGAAAGTCTCATCATAGTCAATCCCTTGAACTTGTCGAAAACCTTTTGCAACAAGTCGAGCTTTATAGATAGTAACATTACCATCAGCGTCAGTCTTCTTCTTAAAAATCCATTTATTCTCAATTGCTTGCCGATCATCGGGCAAGTCAACCAAAGTCCACACTTTGTTCTCATACATGGATCCCATCTCAGATTTCATGGCCTCAAGCCACTTTGCGGAATCTGGGCTCACCATCGCTTCTTCATAGTTCGTAGGTTCATCATGGTCTAGTAACATGACTTCCAAAATAGGATTACCGTACCACTCTGGTGCGGATCTTACTCTGGTTGATCTACGAGGTTCAGTAGAAACTTGATCTGAAGTTTCATGATCATTATCATTAGCTTCCTCCCTATTTGGTGTAGGCGTTGCAGAAACTGATTTCTGTGACGTACTACTTCTCAATAAGGGAGTAGATACAGTTATCTCATCAAGTTCTACTTTCCTCCCACTCACTTCTTTCGAGAGAAACTCCTTCTCTAGAAAGTTTCCGACTTTAGCAACAAAAATCTTGCCTTCGGATCTGTGATAGAAGGTGTACCCAACAGTCTCCTTTGGGTATCCTATGAAGACACATTTTTCCGATTTGGGTTCGAGCTTATCAGGTTGAAGCTTTTTCACATAAGCATCGCAGCCCCAAACTTTAAGAAACGACAACTTTGGTTTCTTGCGAAACCATAGTTCATAAGGCGTCGTCTCAACGGATTTCGATGGTGCCCTATTTAACGTGAATGCGGCCGTCTCTAAAGCATAACCCCAAAACGATAGCGGTAAATCGGTAAGAGACATCATAGATCGTACCATATCCAGTAAAGTATGATTACGACGTTCGGACACACCATTACGTTGTGGTGTTCCGGGTGGCGTGAGTTGCGAAACTATTCCGCATTGTTTCAAATCAAGACCAAACTCGTAACTCAAATATTCTCCTCCACGATCAGATCGTAGAAACTTTATTTTCTTGTTACGATGATTTTCCACTTCACTCTGAAATTCTTTGAACTTTTCAAATGTTTCAGACTTGTGTTTCATTAAGTAGATATACCCATATCTGCTTAAATCATCAGTGAAGGTGAGAAAATAATGATATCCGCCACGAGCCTCAACATTCATTTGACCACATACATCAGTATGTATGATTTCCAATAAATCTGTTGCTCTCTCCATAGTACCGGAGAACGGTGTTTTAGTCATCTTGCCCATAAGGCACGGTTCGCAAGTGCCAAGTGATTCATAATCAAGTGACTCCAAAAGTCCATTAGTATGGAGTTTCTTCATGCGTTTTACACCGATATGACCTAAACGGCAGTGCCACAAATAAGTTGCACATCATTATCAACTCTGCATCTTTTGGCCTCAACATTATGAATATGTGTATCACTACTACCGAGATTAAGTAAGAACAAACCATTCTTTAATGGTGCATGACCATAAAAGATATTACTCATATAAATAGAACAACCATTATTCTCTGATTTAAATGAATAATCGTCTCGCATCAAACAAGATCCAGATATAATGTTCATGCTCAACGCTGGTACTAAATAACAATTATTTAGATCTAATATTAATCCCGAAGGTAGATGTAGAGGTAGTGTGCCGACCGCGATCACATCGACTTTGGAACCATTTCCCACGCGCATCGTCACCTCGTCCTTAGCCAATCTTCGCTTAATCCGTAGCCCCTGTTTTGAGTTGCAAATATTAGCAACAGAACCAGTATCAAATACCCAGGTGCTACTGCGAGAATTAGTAAGGTATACATCAATAACATGTATATCATATATACCTTTGTTAACCTTGCCATCCTTCTTATCCGCCAAATACTTGGGGCAGTTCCGCTTCCAGTGACCAGTCTGCTTGCAATAGAAGCACTCAGTTTCAGGCTTAGGTCCAGACTTGGGTTTCTTCTCTTGATTAGCAACTTGCTTGCTGTTCTTTTTGAAGTTCCCCTTTTTCTTCCCTTTGCCCCTTTTCTTGAAACTAGTGGTTTTGTTAACCATCAACACTTGATGCTCCTTTTTGATTTCTACCTCCGCGGCTTTCAGCATCGCGAAGAGCTCGGGCATAGTTTTGGTCATCCCTTGCATATTATAGTTCATCACGAAGCTCTTGTAGCTTGGTGGCAGTGATTGGAGAATTCTGTCAATGACGCAATCATCCGGAAGATTAACTCCCAGTTGAATCAAGTGATTGTTATACCCAGACATTCTGAGTATATGCTCACTGACAGAACCGTTCTCCTCCATCTTACAGCTATAGAACTTATTGGAGACTTCATATCTCTCAATCCGGGCATTTGCTTGAAATATTAACTTCAACTCCTGGAACATCTCATATGCTCCATGGTGTTCAAAACGTTGTTGAAGTCCCGGTTCTAAGCCGTAAAGCATGGCACACTGAACTATAGAGTAGTCATCCGCTTTGCTTTGCCAGACGTTCACAACATCTGGCGTAGCTCTTGCACCAGGCCTGGCACCTAGCGGTGCTTCCAGGACGTAATTCTTCTGTGCAGCAATGAGGATAATCCTCAAGTTACGGACCCAGTCCGTGTAATTGCTACCATCATCTTTCAACTTTGCTTTCTCAAGGAACGCATTAAAATTCAACGGAACAACAGCACGAGCCATCTATCTACACAACATAGACAAGCAAGATACTATCAGGTACTAAGTTCATGATAAATTTAAGTTCAATTAATCATATTACTTAAGAACTCCCACTTAGATAGACATCCCTCTAATCCTCTAAGTGATCACGTGATCCAAATCAACTAAACCATGTCCGATCATCACGTGAGATGGAGTAGTTTCAATGGTGAACATCACTATGTTGATCATATCTACTATATGATTCACGCTCGACCTTTCGGTCTCTGTGTTCCGAGGCCATATCTGTTATATGCTAGGCTCGTCAAGTTAAACCTGAGTATTCCGCGTGTGCAACTGTTTTGCACCCGTTGTATTTGAACGTAGAGCCTATCACACCCGATCATCACGTGGTGTCTCAGCACGAAGAACTTTCGCAACGGTGCATACTCAGGGAGAACACTTCTTGATAATTAGTGAGAGATCATCTTATAATTCTACCGTCAATCAAAGCAAGATAAGATGCATAAAAGATAAACATCACATGCAATCAATATAAGTGATATGATATGGCCATCATCATCTCGTGCTTGTGATCTCCATCTTCGAAGCACCGTCATGATCACCATCGTCATCGGCGCGACACCTTGATCTCCATCGTAGCATCGTTGTCGTCTCGCCAATCTTATGCTTCCATGACTATCACTACCGCTTAGTAATAAAGTAAAGCATTACATCGCGATTGCATTGCATACAATAAAGTGACAACCATATGTCTCCTGCCAGTTGCCGATAACTCGGTTACAAAACATGATCATCTCATACAATAAAATTTAGCATCATGTCTTGACCATATCACATCACAACATGCCCTGCAAAAACAAGTTAGACGTCCTCTACTTTGTTGTTGCAAGTTTTACGTGGCTGCTACGGGCTTAAGCAAGAACTCATCTTACCTACGCATCAAAACCACAACGATAGTTTGTCAAATAGACTCCGTTTTAACCTTCTCAAGGACCGGGCGTAGCCACACTCGGTTCAACTAAAGTTGGAGAGACAGTCTTCCGCAAGCCATCTATGTGCAAAGCACGTCGAGGGAACCGGTCTCGCGTAAGAGTACGCGTAAGGTTGGTCCGGATCGTCTCGTCCAACAATACCGCTGAACCAAAGTATGAGATGCTGGTAGGCAGTATGACTTGTATCGTCCACAACTCACTTGTGTTCTACTCGTGCAAATAACATCAAACCATAAAAACCTAGGCTCGGATGCCACTGTTGGGGAACGTAGAAATTTCAAAATTTTCCTACGCACACGCAAGATCATGGTGATGCATAGCAACGAGAGGGGAGAGTGTTGTCTATGTACCCTCGTAGACCGAAGCGGAAGCGTTGACACAACGTAGAGGAAGTAGTCGTACGTTCTCCTCGCGATCCAACCGATCACAGCACCGTTACTCCGGCACCTCCGAGTTCTTGGCACACGTTCAGCTCGATGACGATCCCCGGGCTCCGATCCAGCACAGCGTCGGGGAAGAGTTCCGTCAGCACGACGGCGTGGTGACGATCTTGATGTGTTACCGGCGCAGGGCTTCGCCTAAGCACTGCAACGATATGACCGAGGTGGAATTTGGTGGAAGGGGGCACCGCACATGGCTAAGGAAAGATCTCAATGATCAATTGTGTGTCTATGGGGTGCCCCCTGCCCCCGTATATAAAGGAGCCAAGGGGGGATGGGCTTGCCGGCCAAGCCTGGCGCGCCAGGAGAGTCCTACTCCCTCTGGGAGTAGGATTCCCCCCCCCCAATCCTAGTTGGACTAGGATTCTCCAAGGGGGACAGAGAGAGAGAGAGGGGGCCGGCCACCTCTCCTAGTCCTAATAGGACTAGGGGAAGGGGGGAGGCGCGCAGCCCATGAGGGAAGCCCTCTCACCTCTCCACCAAGGCCCATGCTGGCCCATTATGCTCCCGGGGGGTTCCGGTAACCCTCCCGGTATTCCGGTAAAATCCTGATTTCACCTGGAACACATCCGATGTCCAAACATAGGCTTCCAATATATCATTCTTTACGTCTCGACCATTTTGAGACTCCTCGTCATGTCCGTGATCACATCCGGGACTCCGAACTCCTTCGGTACATCAAAATGCATAAACTCATAATAACTGTCATCGTAACGTTAAGCGTGCGGACCCTACGGTTCGAGAACAATGTAGACATGACCGAGACACGTCTCCGGTCAATAACCAATAGCGGGACCTGGATGCCCATATTGGCTCCTACATATTCTACGAAGATCTTTATCGGTCAGACCGCATAACAACATACGTTGTTCCCTTTGTCATCGGTATGTTACTTGCCCGAGATTCGATCGTCGGTATCCAATACCTAGTTCAATCTCGTTACCGGCAAGTCTCTTTACTCGTTCTGTAATACATCATCTCGCAACTAACTCATTGGTTGCAATGCTTGCAAAGCTTATGTGATGTGCATTACCGAGAAGGCCCTGAGATACCTCTCCGACATTCGGAGTGACAAATCCTAATCTCGAAATACGCCAACCCAACAAATACTTTCGGAGACACCTGTAGAGCACCTTTATAATCACTCAGTTACGTTGTGACGTTTGGTAGCACACAAAGTGTTCCTACGGTAAACGGGAGTTGCATAATCTCATAGTTAAAGGAACATGTATAAGTCATGGATAAAAGCAATAGCAACATACTAAACGATCGGGTGCTATGCTAATGGAATGGGTCATGTCAATCAGATCATTCAACTAATGATGTGATCTCGTTAATCAAATAACAACTCTTTGTTCATGGTTAGGAAACATAACCATCTTTGATTAATGAGCTAGTCAAGTAGAGGGATACTAGTGACACTCTGTTTGCCTATGTATTCACACATGTATTATGTTTCCAGTTAATACAATTCTAGCATGAATAATAAACATTTATCATGATATGTAAGGAAATAAATAATAACTTTATTATTGCCTCTAGGGCATATTTCGTTCATCGATGACATGTCAACCATATATACCATTAGCCATGCCTTCTCTAATTACAATAATCAAGCACTTCACAATTAAGGCCTTCTGTTTTCTTAACCTTTCATTGGTTTAATCTATTCATATTACTAAATAAGAGTAATCAAATTACTACCATGGAGGGATAAGACAAGCAAAGAGTGACAATTTGTTTCTGTTGCTCGACTTGTCTCGTGTTCCTGGCTACTTTTGTTTGCATTGCCCTTTTGGTCAGCCCTCATCCTTCATTGGGTTAATTAGAAAGTCCCATCCCGTCCCATGCGAGGAAGCCTCACCAAGTCCAAGAAGAGGAACAAGAAGAGTGCATGAAAGATGGTGACCAGCATCTGAAAAAAGGAGAAAGTCACCAGGACACCCCGTGCACACGACTTCCATGATCCCACACACACGAGCTATGTAGAAACTCTCTCAACACCCGGCCACATGGGCCCTTGGACCCCCCGTGCACACGACCCACCAATATAGCTGCTGACCACTCCGTGCACACGGGCTAGTACCATGCGCATGGGACCCCGTGCACACAGGCACTTTAGCCCGTGCACATGGCCATGCCTACAACAATGCTAGGAAATGTCCCTTTACCCCTCACTTCATTCCTCACCTCCAGCCACATATATAATTCACAACACTCTCCTTTTTTAGAGTTAGAAAAGCATATTAGAAGAACTAGAGAAGGCTTTTCTCCAATATATCCATCTCCTTGCGATATTAAGACCTCCTTTGGAGAAGAATCCCTAGTGGACCATCAATACCTCCTCTTGTGGAGAAGAACCCCCATCATAGTATTGCCAAGACCTCATCTCCTCCATGGGTTTGAGATGAACTTACCTGATACGGAGTATCCTTCCATCATCCCAATGGACCATACACCGACACATCAAGAACCACATGGACCCATGACAAGAGCTCGATAACGCGGCATTGAAACCGAGGTGTACTCACTCCTACTCGAGATCAATATGGATTTAAATGGAACTCGGATGCTACCTCGCAAAAAAACATGCTATGGGTCATTTGGTAGGAAGACCAAGGCCACCAAGTGGCCGAAGGACACTCCAAAGGAGGAGGAGAAGCACCCCAAGGCCTCGAGGAAGGAGAAGGAGCTGAAAGATGAAAACAACACCTTCCAGGCAACCTCGTGCGCATGGGCCCTGCAGACCCCGTGCCCATGGGCCACCCAAAGAGCTACTGGAAATGAGACGCATGGCCCTGTGCGCACGACCTCCAGACCCCGTGCGCACGGGTCCCTGTCATTGTAGCACCCTGTGCGCGTGGGGCACGGTCCACGCCCGTGTGCATGGGCCCAACTTACCCCATGCGCACGGGCCTCCCAGGTTTCGGCCGTGGATGCCTTTCTTGACTCCCAAGTCATGCCCTTCTTCCCACTAGCTATATATTTCGGGTCTAACACATTTGTTAGGGTTAGCAAAGTATACGTGAGACATTGATGGAGCCTTTCATGACTCCCAAGTCATGCCCTTCCACCCACTAGGTATATATTTCGGGTCTAACACATTTGTTAGGGTTAGCAAAGTATATGTGAGAAATTGATAGAGCTTTGCTTCTTCTACCACTCCTCTTGGAGATCAAGGCCTCTTAGGACAAGATCCCCAAGTGGATTTCAAGACCTCCTTTTGGAGAAGACTATCATCAAGACCTCACCTCCTTAGGAGTTGGAAGAACCTTACCTTTGTGCTTGTTTCCTTGGATTGATCTTGTATTCTTGTGGATCTCATGTGTTTGTTATTATAGTGGATGTGTGATTGGGTCTTTGTTTCAGTGAATTTCCTCTTTGTGTTCTTGTGTTCATCCTCTTTCCCCCTCCAAATGTGAAAAGATCTTCATCTAGGGTTCCACCCTACATCATCTTGGTATCATGAGCCATGGTTGAGTCACATCTCGGAGTCCATACCCCTAATATTCTAGCCTAAGTTTGTTGCTTTGTATCCCAATTAAAAAATCCCCACAAAAATAGCCCAAAAAAAGTTTCTTGCAAATTGTTGGATCTTGTGAGAATTTGTTGATTTGGTCTAGAAATTTCGTGTTTGGCAAGTGGATCTACCCCTTACCCACCTTCCCCAAACATCCCACCGTCGAATTTGGACGGATTTTTGAAATTTACCATGGATCTGAAGGTGTTCTTGCGCAGCAGAGCACCTCGTGCACACGGGCCATCGGGACCCCGTGCACACGAGCTCCACTTACCCTGTGCACACGGCACCTACAGACCTATTAGACCACAACCACTTTTGCCCCTTTTGCCATTATTTAACCACCATTCGCTTTCTGATGCGGCCTGAAGCTATGTCGCTATTTCCCCAAGGAAGAAGGGATGATGCAGCACAGCGACGGTAGGTATTTCCCTCAGTGATGACACCAAGGTTATCGAACTAGTAGGAGAACCAAGCAACAATACGTAAACGACACCTGCACACAAATAACAAATACTCGCAACCCAACGTATTAAAGGGTTTGCCAACCCTTTCGGGTAACGGCGCGAGAAATTGGCAAACGGACGTGAATAATTTGAAGTAGATTGATAGATCAAACGCCAAATAAAATAAATAAGAATAAACTGCAGCAAGGTATTTTTGTATTTTTGGTTTAATAGATATGAAAATAAAAGGCAAATAAAATATATCGCAAAGGCAAATAATATGAGAAAGAGACTCGGGGGCCGTAGGTTTCACTAGTGGCTTCTCTCGAGAAAAATAGCAAATGGTGGGTAAACAAATTACTGTTGGGCAATTGGTAAAACTTCAAATAATCATGACGACATCTAGGCAATGAGCATTATATAGGCATCACGTCCAAGATTAGTCGACTGACTCCTACCTATATCTACTACTATTACTCCACACATCGACCGCTATCCAGCATGCATCTAGTGTATTAAGCTCATGGAGAAACAGAGTAATGCAATAAGAACGATGACATGATGTAGACAAGATCTATTTATGTAGAAATAGACCCCATTGTTTTATCCTTAGTAGCAATGATACATACGTGTCGGTTCCCCTTCTGTCACTGGGATCAAGCACCGTAAGATCGAACCCACTACAAAGCACCTCTTCTGATTGCAAGATAAATAGATCGAGTTAGACAAACAAAACCTAAATATCGGAGAAGAAATACGAGGCTATAAGCAATCATGCATACAAGAGATCAAAGAAACTCAAATAACTTCATTGGATAAAAAGATAGATCTGATCATAAACTCAAAGTTCATCTGATCCCAACAAACACACCGCAAAAAGAGTTACGTCATATGGATCTCCAAGATAGCATTGTATTGAGAATCAAACAAGAGAGAGGAAGCCATCTAGCTACTAATTACGGACCCGAAGGTCTACATAGAACTACTCACGCATCATCAGAGAGGCACCTATGGAAGTGGTGAACCCCTCCATGATGGTGTCTAGATTGGATCTGGTGGTTCTGGACTCTGCGGCGGCTGGAATTAATTTTCGTCGACTCCCCTTGGGTTTCCGAAATATTGCGGTATTTATAGAGTAAAGAGGTGGTCCAGGGGGTACCCAAGGTGGGAACAGCCCACCAGGGCGCGCGTGGGCCTCCTGGCGCACCCTGGTGGGTTGTGCTCCCCTCGGAGCACCCCCAGGTGCTTCTTCAGCCCATTGGTTGTCTTCTGGTCCAAAAAATCCACACAAAGTTTTGTTGCGTTTGGACTTCGTTTGGTATTGATTTCCTGTGGTGTAAAAAACATGTAAAAAATAGCAACTGGCACTTGGCACTATGTCAATAGGTTAGTACCACAGAATGATATGAAATGACTATGAAATGATTATAAAACATCCAAGAATGATAATATAACAGCATGGAACAATCAAAAATTATAGATACATTGGAGACGTATCAGCATCCCTAAGCTTAATTCCTGCTCGTCCTCGAGTAGGTAAATGAAAAAAACAGAATTTTTGATGTGGAATGTTGCCTAACATGTCAACTCATATTCTTTTCTTTATAGCATGGACATTTGGACTTTTATATTGTTCAAAGCAATAGTCTAGTTTTGACATTATAACTTAAATACTCAAGCATACCAACAGGCAACCATGTCTTTCAGAATATCAACGCTAAAATAAGTTATCCCTAGCCCATCATGCTCAATCATTGATCCATTCATGAAACACACTCGCATATTAGCTACACCCAATGATCAAGTACGATCATAGTGCCCCCTAGGTGGTGCTTTATAACAGAAGATGGAGACTCAAATAAAAATAAAAATTGCATAAAGTAAGAGAAAGGCCCTTTGGAGAGGGAAGTAGGGATTTGTAGAGGTGCCAGAGCTCAAAACGAAAATTTAGAGATAAAAACATTTTGAGAGGCATACTTTTCCCACCAACGAAAACGACTTAGAGTTCCCAACACTTTCCATGCTAGATATATCATAGGCAGTCCCCAAACAGAAATTAAAGTTCATTCCATTTTCCACCATACTTTCACTTTCCATGGCTAACCGTATCCACGGGTGCCTTCCATACCAACACTTTCCAAGGAATTTATTATTTGACAACATAAAGTAAATTCATTTTTCATTTCGATACTGGGCATCCCTAGTACCTTTGCCTTACTCTTGTGCAATGACAAGTGAATAAACACTCATCGTGAGAATAACACATCTAGCATGGAAAATATTATCCACCCCTCACTGCCTCGCGAGCGGTACGAGCACACAAAAGAGAAATTTATTTTGAATATTAGAGATGGCACATACACATTTGCTTAGGAAGGCAAAAGAATACCGCATATAGGTAGATATAGTGGACTCATATGGCAAAACTGGTTTAAAGGATTTTGGATGCACAAGTAGTGATTATACTTAGTGCAAAATGAAGGCTAGCAAAATATTGAGAAGCGACCAACCAAGAAACGAATAATTACGAGCATTAAGCATAATTAATACCGAATAATGCACCACAAGTAGGATATAATTTCATTGCATAATTATTGACTTTCTTGCTTGCATAGGGAATCACAAACCTTAACATCAATATTCTTACTAAAGCATAATTACTCATCAACATGACTCACATATCACATCATCATATCTCAAAACTATTACTAACAATCAAGTTTATTTTGTCCAATGATCTTCATGAAAGTTTTTATTATATCCTCTTGGATATCTATCACTTTGGAACTAATTTTCATGTGTTGCTTTTGACAAGCTCAAACAAATATAAGTGTCGATTATGAGCATAATTTTTGTTCTTTTCTCTCAAATTAATTTAAGTGAAGCAAGAGAGAATTTCTTGAAAATTTTACTAAACCTCAAATAAATCTAAGTGAAGCAAGAGAGAATTTCTTCAAAAATACTAAAGCACACCGTGCTCAAAAAGATATAAGTGAAGCACTAGAGCAAGTCCATAGCTCATAAAAATTTAAGTGAAGCATAGAGAGCAATTCTAACAAGTCATGGCATAATTTTGGCTCTCTCAAATAGGTGTGTCCAGCAAGGAATCAAGACTTAAAACACAAAATAAAACAAGCAAAGACTCATATCATACAAGATGCTCCAAGCCAAAAGATAGTATGTGACGAATAAACATATAGCTTCGAGTAAAATACCGATGGTCGTTAGAAGAAAGAGGGGATGCCACCCGGGGCATCCCCAAGCTTAGTTTCTTGCTCTCTTTGGATAATATCTTGGGATGCCAGGGCATCCCCAAGATTAGTCTCTTATTACTCCTTATTCCTTCATCTATCGTAAGATAACCCAAAACTTGAAACCTTCAATCACACAAAACTCAGTAAAACCTTCGTGAGATCCGTTAGTATAAGAAATCAAATCACTACTATAAGTACTGTAGCAAACCAATTCATATTTTATTCTTGCATTATATTTACTGTATTCCAACTTTTCTACGGCAAAAACTCATCAAAGAAAACCATAGAATCATCAAAACAAGCACACAACGCAAAGAAAACAGAATCTACCAAACAGAACAGTCTACAGTAATCTGGAAATTTGGAATACCTATGAAACTCCAAAAATTCCGAAAAAATTAGGACCACGTGAGAAATTTGTATATTAATCATCTAAAAAAAGAATTGGCATTGATCATGCTCTGCTTAAAAATGAGAATTGTTTTCGTGAGCGCAAAAGTTTCTGTTTTTCAGCAAGATCAAACAACTATCACCCAAGAAGATCCTAAAGTCTTTACTTGGCACAAACACTAATTAAAAAACAAAAAACACAATCATAACAGCAGCATAATTTTGCTAACACTCAAGAACAGAAAGCAAAAAGCAAAAATAAATTTTATTCATTGGGTTGCCTCCTAACAAGCGCTATAGTTTTACGCCCTTAGCTAGGCATAAAGCAAGGATCTAAGTTATGTCATCTTTGTTTCAATATCCATAATATGCCCTCATGATTGATTCATATGGTGGCCTAATTCTTGTCCTAGGGAAGTGTTCCATACCCTTCCTTAGTGGAAATTGGAACTTAATATTGCCTTCTGTCATATCAATCACAACACCGATAGTGCGTAAAAACGGTCTACCAAGAATAATTGAACAAGGCTGATTGCAATCAATATCAAGAACAATAAAATATATGGGCACATAATTCCTATTTTTGAGAATAAGAACATCATTAATTCTTCCCATAGGCTTTTTAATAGTAGATTCCGCCAAGTGCAAATTCAAAGAGCATGATTCAATATCGGTAAGACCAAGCACATTACATAAACATTTCGGAATTGTAGAAACACTAGAACCCAAGTCACACAAAGCATAACACTCATAATTTTTAATCTTGACTTTGATAGTAGGTTCCCATTCATCATGTAATTTTCTAGGAACTGAAACTTCTAATTCCAACTTTTCTTCTAAAGCTTTCATCATAGCATCAACAATATGTTTAGTAAAAGCTTTATTTTGTTCATAAGCATGGGGTGAATTTATCATGGATTGCAACAAAGAAATAAAATCAATCAAAGAGCAACTATCATAATTAAAGTCTTTGTAATCCAAAAGAGTGAGAACATCACTAGTTAAAGTTTTGACCTCTTCAAACCCACTTTTATCAATTTTCTCAACAAGATTTTCACCCTCTGAAATATCGGGATGCCTTCTAACTAAAGTTGACTCTTCTCCAATCCCTTTTTAATCAATCTTAATTTTACTAAAAAGGAATCAATAGAAGAAACACCAATCATTTTAAGATCTTCAACACTTCTACAAAAGTAATCACTAGAAAACGCTTTTTCTAAAAATTCTCTTTTAGCGCTCTAAGCATAGTGGTTATTTTCTTACTTCCATCCATAGAAACATAGAGAGCTTTAATTTATTTCCCAACCTTAGGCACAAAAATTTTCATCTTGAGATTTTCCACATCATGAGAAATTCTATCAACACTTCTAGACAAATCATCAATCTTATTCAGCTTTTCTTCTATGGTAGTGTTGAAAACTTTTTGCATGTTGATAAATTATTTAATATTATTCTCAAGATCAGAGGTGTTTCGATTATTATTATAAGAAGGATTTCCATAGGAATTACCATAATTATTAGAGAAATTACTAGGAAAAGGCTTAGGATTAAAATTACCTCTATAAGCATTGTTGTTGAAATTATTTCGAGAGATAAAATTCACATCTACGACATCACTATTTTGCTCAATCAAAGTAGACAAAGGCGTATCATTAAAATCCATAGGAGCACTTTTACTAGCAACCAATTTCATAAGAGCATCAACTTTTTTACTCAAAGAAGAAATTTCTTCAACCGAATCAACTTTTTTACTAGCAGGAGCTCTTTCAGTATACCATTGTGAATAATTTGCCATGATATTATCGAGAAATTTGGTGGCTTCACCCAAAGTAATTTCCATAAAAGTACCACCCGCGGTGGAATCTAAAAGACTACGAGAAACAAAATTCAATCCCGCATAATTTTTTTGTATGATCATCGAAAGATTTAACCCATGAGTTGGGAAATTCCTTAGCATCATTTTCATCCTTTCCCAAGATTGTGCAACATGCTCATGTTCAAGTTGCTTGAAATTCATGATCTGGGTTCTAAGGGAAATAATTTTTGTGGGCGGAAAATACTTAGTGATAAAAGCATATTTGTACTTATTCCAAGAATCAATACTATTGCGAGGCAAAGAAAAGAACCAAATTTTTGCAGAAACGCAAAGAAAATGGAAATAATTTCATCTTTACAACATCATTGTGCACATCTTTTTTCTTTTGCATATTGCATAATTCCACGAAGGTATTAAGACGGGACGCGACATCCTCATTAGGAGTACTAGAAAATTGGTCTTTCAGAACAAGATTCAGCAAAGCATTATTAATATCACAAGACTCCGCACTAGTGGCGGGAGGAGCAATTAGAGTGCCAATAAAATCATTGTTGTTGGTATTTGTGCAATCACACAACTTGGTGTTCTCTTGAGTCATGATGACTACGCAACAAGATTGCACACAAAAATAGATCCGGCAAGGAAACGACGAACAAAAAAGCGGGCGAATAAAACGACAATTTTTTGTGAAGTGGGGGAGAGGAAAACGAGAGGCAAATACCTACTAATAAAGCAAGGTACGTTTCTCCAACTTTTCATCCGTTCACTGTCGAAATTTATTGGTTATTCGAGGTGGTACTAAAATTTTGTGCGTCCGTTTTATTTTAGCAATCCACATTTTCGTACTTGGGCCGACCATGCTGCGGCCCATTAAAGCCAGACCACTTATTTGCGTGCTCATGAAGCTGCAAAAACTCTATTTGATGCCCAATGCGGTAGATAGTCAGAGCTTCGCACTGGGCGCCCGTTCCGTTTTTTGTTCCTACTTTTTTTTACCTTATTTCATAATTAAAACTTTTCATAAAAAATTCAGATTTTTTTTAAATTTTCGAAAAATGTTCAGAATTACAATATTGTGTTCCCGTTTTAAAAAATGTTCGCGAAAAAATTCTCATTCAGATTTTTTTCAAATTCAGGACATATTTAATTTTTTTCCAAAAAATGTTTGTGTTTTCTAAAATTGTTCAGGATTTTCAAAAAGTGCATTTAAAAAATATTCCAAATTCAAAAAAATATTCGTGTTTCAGTAAATGTTCACAAATTCAAAATAATGTCCACATTCAAAAACATATTTTATCAAATTGTTTTGAATGTTCAGAAAATGTTCCATTTTCAAAAGTCGATCACAACTTCACAAAATATTTGTGCTGTCATAAAAGGTTCATGTCTTCAGAAAATGATGTCGTTTCAAATTTTGTTCATGTTTTTTTTTGAAATGGGTGGAATATTTAAAGAATTGTTTGTAATTTAAAAAAATCACTTTTCCATGAATATTCGACAATTCATATTTAAAAAAAATTCAAAAACTATTTTAATCTGACGTTGCAGTATGTTCTTAAATATTCGCGTTGGCCATTGGTTAGCAGTAGGTGTATGTTGCCATGGCTAGCACCACGTGGTCGAGTCTTTAAGGTCATGTTTTTTATGATTCAACCTGTCGTTTTTCTGGATTGTTACTCGTGCCCTACCAACACAGGTCATTTCGGTGCCAGCCAATAGCTGGCCCAGATGTGATCGGTTGTGCGTTCCACGCGCTATTTGGTGCAACTAGCATTATATAGTAGCTCCCACGCAGATGCCCCAAGAAAAGCAAATATATACATATAGATTTTGTTCCGTCCATTCCACACATAGTTTCCCATTTTTTCTGTTTATCCCCAACTAGTCCTACCACACATTTCTTTTTCTGTCACACAGACAAGCAGCAAAAAAATAAAGGGCGCGAGGGGATTGAACTATGAACCCCTATTGTGTCGATGGACAAAGCCAACTCAGGTAGCTTGCAATTATGATAGGAACAATCCCACCTTGGAATTTTATACTAAATCACATCAGTTTTCATATGTCCCTAAGTTGTTTGGAAATAAGAAGGTTGTGTGAGAATAAGGAAGTTGTCTCGAGAATCATGTCTAGAACGCGGCACTCCACAAATTATTGCCGGAGGTAGCTTGCACATGCCAATAAAAGACAATATGCTGATTGGCTATAGCCTATAATTGAAAAGATGGTGAGCACATGCTAATAAAAGAGAATATGATGGTTTTGCTCTAATTAGTCAAAGAGAAAAAAATTGTGAGCGCAAAAATAGTCGAAGAGAATAAACCCTCATAATGAAGGGACATTCATGCCTACTTATGCGCTAATTATGCTAATCAAACAAAATTTATGCGCTGCAATTAATAATCCATCCGGTTACATCATCGTAGGAGAGAGTGGTCGAAGTAACCATGCCTCGAAGGTCGCCATGTAGCAACCAAATGAGGACACAACCACAACTCTGAGACGGAGGCAGACACGTAGGAAAAAAAGGTACCAGTTGGGTAGTGGCCACCATGTCGTGTGCGGGGATGTTGTGTTCACATAGAGGATGTGGGGAATGCTGAGATATTATTTTTCTACCTATTTCAACACACAAGCATATGTGCTATATGATTTAATTTATGTAGCTCTTTGAAATCTGACCTTTATTTTCCAAGGATTTATATTTCCAACAATTCCTAAAAAACAAGTGGTCAAAAACAATGTATATGACTATTTCAGAATCATGCCCAGGTCTAAATTTTTTTAGCAGAATTACTTGCATATCATATTTGCAACACCGACAACAGTTCGGTTGACGAAGGAGGAGACTATAGGCGAGGTGCTAACAATTGACGCGGCCGAGCACTACTGCCGATTATCTCCTCCCATTATTGATGGCCGCCACCCACGTTGTTCCACTGACACAAGGTTGAACTACCACCACCGACGATGGCAGGATAGAGGATAGGCGACAATATAGATCATGCGTTGTGTTCACATAAAGGACGTGAAAGATGTGTGCGGGGATGTGGGGAATGCTGAGATATTATTTTTCTCCCGTTGCAACGCACGAGCATATTTCCTAGTGGTAAATAATGTAAATTGCGAGGAGATGAAATTTGTGATTAGGAACCTGATATATGTTGAACATCCTCCACGGCAACGGCCCCAGATATTCCTTTTGATGCGACTTGAAGCTACGTCGGTATTTCCCCAAAGAGGAAGGGATGATGCACAACGACAGTAGGTATTTCCCTCAGTGATGAGAACAAGGTTATCAAACCAGTAGGAGAACCAAGCGACAATACGTAAACGACACCTGCACACAAATAACAAATACTCGCAACCCGGCGTATTAAAGGGGTTGTCAATCCCTTTCGGGTAACGGCGCCAAAAATTGGCAAACGGACATGAATATATTGTAGTAGATTGATAGATCAAATGCCAAATAAAATAAATAAGAATAAAGTACAACAAGGTATTTTTGTATTTTTGGTTTAATAGATCTGAAAATAAAAGGCAAATAAAATAGACCGCAAAGGCAAATAATGTGGGAAAGAGGCCCGGGGGCCGTAGGTTTCACTAGGGGCTTCTCTTGAGAAAAATAGCAAATGGTGGGTAAAAAATTTACTGTTGGGCAATTGATAGAACTTCAAATAATCATGACGATATCCAGGCAATGATCATTATAGAGGCATCACGTCCTAGATTAGTAGACCGACTCCTGCCTGAATCTACTACTATTACTCCACACATCGCCCGCTATCCAGCATGCATCTAGTGTATTAAGTTCATGGAGAAACAGAGTAATGCAGTAAGAACGATGACATGATGTAGACAAGATCTATTTATGTAGAAATAGACCCCATTGTTTTATCCTTAGTAGCAACGATACATACGTGTCAGTTCCCCTTCTGTCACTGGGATCAAGCACCGTAAGATCGAACCCATTAAAAGGCACTTCCTCCCATTGCAAGATAAATAGATCAAGTTGGCCAAACAAAACCCAAATACCGGAGAAGAAATATGAGGCTATAAGCAATCATGCATATAAGACATCAAAGAAACTCAAATAACTTTCATGGATAAAAAGATAGATTTGATCATAAACACAAAGTTGATCCGATCCCAACAAACACACCGCAAAAAGAGTTACATCATATGGATCTCCAAGAGACCATTGTATTGAGAATCAAACGAGAGAGAGGAAGCCATCTAGCTACTAACTACGGACCCCGAAGGTCTACAAAGAACTACTCACGCATCATGGGAGAGGCACCAATGGAAGTGGTGAACCCCTCCATGATGGTGTCTAGATTGGATCTGGTGGTCCTGGACTCTGCGGTGGCTGGAATTAATTTTCGTCAACTGCCCTAGGGTTTCTGGAAGGTTGGGGTATTTATAGAGTAAAGATGCGGTCCAGGGGGCACCCGAGGTGGGCACAACCCACCAGGGCGCGCCTGGGCCTCCTGGCGCGCCCTGGTGGGTTGTGCTCCCCTTGGAGCACCCCCAGGTGCTTCTTCGGCCCATTAGTTGTCTTCTGGTCCCAAAAAATCCACAAAAATTTTAGCTGCATTTGGACTCCTTTTGGTATTGATTTCCTGTGATGTAAAAAACATGCAAAAAATAGCAACTGGCACTTGGCACTATGTCAATAGGTTAGTACCAAAGAATGATATAAAATGATTATAATACATCCAAGAATGATAATATACCAGCATGGAACAATAAAAAATTATAGATACCTTAAAGAGGTATCACTTTCCGCAATACTTACTATTGGTATTTGAGTTTAGGAGTTGCGGTTCCACCATGTCCTAAGGTGTTTCGGTGACTTAGGCAGGTTCGACTTCGTCATCACTGCCATTCGTCATCAACTCCGAATCCACATCATCTTCGACGACTTCAACATCATACTACCGTAAGCAATGACGGTATCCTCGATGACATCCTAACATCCTACCTTGCCATTACATTTGATAGCCTCGATCCATTTTGCGGCACTTACCTATCGAGACTAGCGAGTTGAGAATTTTTGGGCCACACTATTTGTGCACCTTTAGTGTTACGTCTCTCCCGAGCATATCACACTTGTTAGCTCATACTCCGGCTCGAATGTCAATCGTTGTGGCATAGTCAAAAAATCTTTTAAGCAAAAGAAACGGGAAACAAAGAACTTGTAAGCATTCGAATTGAGCCTTTTTGCCTAGTTTCATCATCTAGGTTCATACATACATAAGCATACTTGGGATAGTAGACAACATGTTTCTCTAATAGGTTGGTGCAGAAGGGTATCTAACCCATTTTAGGAATCGAGCTAGCGTCCCTCTAGTATCCATACAACAAGAGCATTTTCTGTGGTTACACGTTTTGAGCTCATTGCTTGGTTGTGCGGATCCCATCTATCTCCCGTGTGTGTGTTCCTAGTGATATCCTTGGGTTTAATCTATTTGTCTTGCTTGCAATTTGTGCATCTTTTCAACATTATCAATATCTTGGCTAACCCTTGCTTGAATTTTGTGACACTCATCCTAACTGAGCTCCTCCATAAGCCTTTTACTTGTAGGCGTGAGAAACAACACCCGATATTAATTCTCCTATTATAGCATTTCGTTGAGTGATACTCGATACATCCTCAATCTTTGGAAAAGGTAACTTTGGTATTGTTCTCTCATTTCCTACTCAACACCACTAGGTTATGATGCATAGGCCCACTTCTTCGGCGGACCCACTCTTCTAGGATTAAGATGAAGAACGTGACTACATCACGAAAAATCACTTCTTCATCGCCCAACGAGCCCTCCATCAAGAAAGTGACGCTTTGGGTAACCGCATCGAGCAACTCTCCATCGACCTACGCCAATCAGAAGCAAGAAACTGGGACTACCTGATGTAGGGCGGAACCCTAGATAGCCGATCTTTCACGAAAGGAGCGGATCCCAACTAAGAACACAAGGAAAACGAGGGGAAAGCGAGGGGAAACACAAGAGAATCACTCAAACCAACAAGATTCGGTTACACATGCGCTAGATCCAAGAACACAAAGAGATACACAATGATCCAAGGTCAACAACGGCCGATACAAAGGTAACCGTTTCTTCTCCTAGAAGGAGGTCTTGATGGGGCCACCCAACAGGGGGTCTTGAATCCAAGTTGATCTTCTCCGAAGAGGGGACGCAGTCTCTCTCGAGGAGGAGATCCGTATGGGTGAGCAAGGCTCTATCTCACATATGAGCTAAAACAATGCTAACCCTAGAAAGAGGAAGGGGATGAAGTATATATAGTCTAGGGGGAGAAGAGGTACATGGGCTTCGGCCCTTTACTGTGCGCAGACAGGCGGAGCCGGATGTCCGGGCGTCGGGCCGGATGTCCGGGGCTTCAGGAGGGGCCGGATGTCCGGGCTGGGGGCCGGATGTCCGGGCTGACGGGGTAAGTTTCTGTGCTCTCTAGATAGACGGGGCCGGATTTCCGGGTTGATGGACGGATTTCCGGGGCTTCGGGAGGAGCCGGATGTCCGGGGCACGGGGCCGGATGTCCGGGCCCTGTAGCTTTTCTGCGGCTGGACCGCTGCTGTCTTGTGCATCTCCAGGGGCCGGATGTCCGGGGCCTGGAAGGTGAACTTGCCCGTTTCCGTTGGTTCTCTTCATCCTTGGACTTGGCGACTCGTTCGTCCTCACGTGCATCTTCGGGAGGTTCCTCTTGACACCTGATCATGCATAGCATATCGGATTTAGGTAGTAGCCATGTCTTGAGTGGATCATATGTGATATCACTAAGGAAAGAAGTCACCTCGTTCTCGAGAGCTCTAGCTCGTGCTCGTGTCATAGGCCCTCTTGGCTCTTGATGGGACGATGGTAGGTCCATCGGGATGATCATGGGATGCTCCGCATCATCTCCCCTCCCTTGGGAAAGATCCGACCTCGGATCGAAATCCTCATCACCATGGTACGGGGAGAGATCCTTGATGTTGAAGATGTCGCTCATGGAGTACTTGTCGCATGGGATGTCGATCTTGTATGCGTTTTTGTTGTAGCGCGCAATCACCTTGAAGGGTCCATACGCTCGTGGTAGTAGCTTGGACTTGCGTTCATTGGGGGAGCGATCCTTGCGAAGGTGTAGCCACACAAGATCTCCAACATGGAACATCATGGGTTGCTTGTTGACGTTGATCTTGGTCACGAGTCGTTGTACTTGGTGCTCGATGGTATTCCTTGTATCTTCATGCATCTTCTTGAGGAAGTTGACTCGTGCACTAGCGTCCATGTTTGTGCGCTCTTGTAGCGGTAGAGGTAGGATGTCCAATGGGGACAATGGGTTGAAGCCATAAATGACCTCGAAGGGGGACTTGCCGGTAGTCGAATGTCTTGCATGATTGTAGGCGTACTCGGCGATTGGTAGGCACTCTTCCCACTCCTTGATGTTCTTCTTTATCAACACGCGTAGTAGGGTGGAGAGCGTTCGGTTGGTCACCTCCGTTTGGCCGTCGGTTTGTGGATGGTATGCCGAAGAGAACAAGAGCTTGATTCCGAGCTTGGCGCACAAGGTCTTCCAAAAGTAACTCAAGAAATTGACGTCGCAGGCCGAGACAATCGTCTTTGGCACTCCATGAAGGCGCAAGATTTCCCTACAAAACAGATTTGCAACATGTGAAGCATCGTCTATCTTGTTACAAGGAATGAAATGAGGCATTTTGGAGAAATGGTCCACAACAACAAAAACGGAATCCTTGCCATTTCGAGTTCTAGGCAAACCAAGCACAAAGTCCATGCTAATATCTTCCCATGGTTGATATGGAATTGGAAGTGGCATATAGAGGCCATGAGATTGGGCTTTAGACTTAGCTTTGCGACATGTCGAACATCGGTTGGTGAAGCGATTGACGTTGCGATGCATCTTGGGCCAAAAGTAGTTCTTGGAGAGCGTAGCAAATGTCTTGTCGCGACCAAAGTGTCCCATGAGTCTGCCTCCATGAGATTCCTGCAAAAGTAACAAACGAAAAGAGGACTCGGGGATGCAAAGTTTGTTAGCTCTCATAAGGTATCCATCTTTGAGGTAGTATCGATCCCAAGAAGTATGCATCAAACACTTGGCATAAGGAATAGCAAATGTAGGATCATGCTCATACAAGTCTTTTATATGTTCAAAACCAATGACATTCAACTCAAGTTGGGTGACAAGCATGCATATACGGGAAAGTGCATCCGCCACAACATTTTCCTTACCCTTAATATACTTGATGACATAAGGAAATGACTCAATAAATTCACTCCACTTAGCATGACGCTTGTTCAACTTAGTTTGACCCTTAAGATATTTAAGTGTTGCATGGTCGGTATGGATGATGAACTCATGAGGGTGAAGGTAATGTTCCCATTCACGCAAAACTTGCACTAAAGCATATAGCTCTTTGTCATAGATGGGGTAATTGAGTTGCGCTCCGGATAATTTCACACTAAAATATGCAATGGGGCGCTTCTCTTGCGTTAACACGCCTCATATGCCATTACCACTAGCATCGCAATGAATTTAAAAAGGTTTGTCAAAGTTGGGTAATGCAAGAACGGGAGCATGAGTAAGCAAATTCTTAAGCTCATTGAAAGCAATATCTTGAGATGTTCCCCAAAAAACGGTGCATTTTTCTTACTCAAAGCATGCAAAGGTGAAGCAATGGTGCTAAAATCCTTCACAAATCTACGGTAGAAACCGGCTAAACCAAGAAAACTACGCACTTGTTGCAAATTGGTTGGTTGGGGCCAAGTTTTAATAGCATTGATCTTAGATCCATCAACATGAACGCCCTTAGAAGATACTACGAAACCCAAGAAAACAAGCTTGTCAACACGAAATAGGCATGTTTACATATTAGCATAAAGTTGCTCTTTGCGAAGAGTTTGTAGCACGGTGCGAAGGTGGGTGACATGTTCTTTGAGAGATTTGCTAAACACAAGGATATAATCAAAGTAGACAACAACAAATTCACCAATGTAAGGGCGAAACACGTAATGCATGAGACGCATGAAAGTACCGAGCGCTTCTGATAAACCCATAGGCATGACTAACCACTCATATAGACCAAACTTTGTTTTGAAAGCGGTTTTCCATTCATCACCCTCTTGTATGCGGATTTGATAGTAACCACTCTTAGATCAATTCTAGAAAAGATAGTGGCACCAGTAAGTTCATCAAGCATATCATGGAGGCATGGGATGGGGTACCTATATCGAATGGTGATAGCATTGATAGGTCTACAACCGGAGCACATGCGAAAGCTACCGTCTCGTTTTGGCACAAGAATGACTGGTACGGCACTAGGACTCAAACTTTCACGCACATGTCCATGGTCTATGAGATGCTTTACTTGCCTTTGTATTTCTGTGGTTTCTTCGGGGTTGACGCGATATGGAGCTTTGTTTGGAAGTGGTGCTCCGGGGATGAGATAAATTCGTTCTCAATGCTTCGTAGTGGAGGTAGACCAGTAGGTAGCTCATCGGGAAAGACATCTTGGAATTCCTGCAATAAAGAAGATAACACCAAAGGTAGATCGTGAGAGTTTTTAGTTTTTGTGACCTCGTCCTTGCACAATAGGACATAGTGTAGGATACTTGATGGGTTCTCACACACTTCTCTCATCTCACGTTTGGTGGCGAAGAGAACTAAATTTTTCTTGTCGCTCATCGTGGAGGCACTCAATTTGGGCTTGTGGCACTCACTCTCGTTTAGGTGGTTCGCTCTCTCACTATTCTCTCCACGATGGGTGGCTTGCTTGTCGGCGAGCACTTGGCTTGGAGACATAGGATGTAGCACAAACTCCTTCCCTTTCATCTTGAAGCTATAGTGATTTGTACGCCCATTGTAAATGACACCTAGGTCAAATTGCCATGGTCGTCCAAGAAGGAGGTGGCAAACGGTCATTGGTAGGACATCACATTCCAAAGTGTCTTCATAGGCACCGATCTTGAAAGAGACTTGTACCCTATGCTCGACTTGTATGGTGCCGGTGTCGCTTAGCCATTGAACCTTGTAGGGGTGAGGGTGCTTCTTCTTGACCAACTGTAGCTTGGAGCATAGTTCTTCACTTGCTAAGTTGTGGCAACTACCTCCATTGATGATGACTTTGACGGAACGTCCATTGATGCCGGCCTTTGTGTGGAAGATATGGCAACTTTGATCTTCGTCTTGTTGATGTTGAAGAGTCAAGACCTTGGAGACAACAAGAGCAGGACTTGAATCCTCGTCGCAAAAGACTTGATCATCTTCATCTTCGTTGTTCACTTGTCGGTGCATGGCCACTTGCTCAAGAGCTTCCATTTCTCCTTCACTCATGGAGTCATAGGTTCTGTCGTCGTTGAGGATCATGGTGCGCTTGTTTGTGCACTCGAAGGACTTATGGCCTCGACCTCCGCATGTGAAGCATTTGATGGAACTAGTCTTGATGGTCTCATCGGTTGGAGTAGATGATGATGAAGCTTTCTTGAAGTTGCTTGTAGTAGGAGGATGACTTGAGCTTGTCGAAGCTTTCTTGTAACTCGACCCGTCGCCGTTGCTTGTAGAAGGCTTGGTTGAGGTAGAAGGTGTTGGAGTCGGCGAAGCTTGATTGTTGGAGAGGCCATAGGACTTGGATGAGAACTTGGCATACTTGAAGTCGTCTTGTACTTGGCGTTCCGCTTTGGTAGCTTGATGCACTAGCTCGATGAGGTTCGAGTAAGGTTGGCTCTCTTCATCCTTGGACTTGGCGGCTCGTTCGTCCTCATGTGCATCTTCGGGAGGTTCCTCTTGACACCTGATCATGCATAGCATATCGGATTTAGGTAGTAGCCATGTCTTGAGTGGATCATATGTGATATCACCAAGGAAAGAAGTCACCTCGTTCTCGAGAGCTCTAGCTCGTGCTCGTGTCATAGGCCCTCTTGGATCTTGATGAGACGATGGTAGGTCCATGGGGATGATCGTGGGATGCTCCGCATCACTACCTCGACGCCAAGCTCACCACACAAAATGGAAGAATTCCGCAACATGATCATGAGCCATGCGTCTTCCCCAAAATCTACCTCAAGCAGGTGCCACTCAAGTCGCCACTCTTCGGCTTAATCCTCCTCGGATGCAAGTCCTCCTCGAGCTCATTATCCTCGCCACACTAACACTCAAGACCACCAAGCTCAAGAAAATCCATTCATGGCAATGGTGTGCAAGACCGAGTCCGAGCACATGAAAGAGCGCGACGCCAAGAACAAGATGTCGAGGACCAAGAACAACCTCCACAACCGCAACGTCAAGCCCCTCAAGGCAGCGACGCAATTCGACACGAACAAAGATGTAGTGATGAACAAGCCCTCGAAGCACAACACGCACTACACAAGGCCACTAGAGCCGTCACGACACGTAGATGTCAAGTGCGCGAACAAGAAGAAGCACTTCGCCAAGAATGACAAGATGAAGCCGCTCGCCGCGAGGAGCAACAAGAAAGAAGGAACCCGGAACACATGATGCATCCTAATCGGCAAGGCCATTGACAGGAGCGTGACATTGAAGACCCTCCTCCGCGCCAAGTATGACACCACCATTGTCCACATGACGAAGAACAATTCTATGATAAGCTCAAGTCCAACATGCCCAAGTTCTCTAGAAGCAACGACCCCGAGGAGTATCTCTCATGGACATTGAAGTGTTGGGAAATATTGCATGGAAAATAAAAAAATTATACGCACACGCAAGATCTATCCATGGAGGTCCAAAGCTACGATTGGGGGACAACATGTACATACCCTTGTAGATCGCTAAGCGGAAGCGTTTATCAACGCAGTTGTTGTAGTCATACACCTTTACAATCCGTTCCGATCAAGCACCGAATGGACGGCACCTTCGCATTCAGCACACATTCAGCTCGATGACGTCCTTGCCTTCTTGGTCCAACAAGAGGGGCAAAATAGTAGATGAGTTCCGGCAGCACGATGGCGTGGTGATGGTGGTAGTGAAACTATTTCCGCAGGGCTTCGCCAAGCAAAACGGATTTAGAGCGGAAGATGAACAAGAGGGAGAGGGGGCGCCGTCACATGGCTTGGTGAATCGTGGTCTTTGGCACCCCTCCCGTACTCTCATATATATAGGTGGAGGGGAGGCACCCTAGGGCGCACCCCAAGGGAGCCGGCGGCTGCCCTAGGATGTTTGCCAAGGCGCCCCCTTATAACCCACAAGTATAGGGGATCTATCGTAGTCCTTTCGATATGTAAGAGTGTCGAACCCAACGAGGAGCAGAAGGAAATGACAAGCCGTTTTCAGCAAGGTATTGTCTGCAAGCACTGAAATTATCGGTAAAAGATAGTTGTGTGATAAGATAATTCGTAAAGGGTAACAAGTAACAAAAGTAAACAAGGTGCAGCAAGGTGGCCCAATGTCGGTGCAACAAACCCTGGGTCTGTTGCCCAGACTGTGCATAGGCATGAGAACAAGATTGAAGCACCAGCCCAAGTCAAAGTACAAGGACCCAAGAAATTCGAAGGACCAGCAAGCAGATCAGAGGGACCAAGAATGAGACAGGCCATCACCAAAAGCAGACAACGCTGAGGCAGAACCACCTCACCAACTACTCCACCACGACCCACATTGTCAATAAGTGCGGTGTCGAGCCGAAAAAGTGATTAAGTGGCAGCCATTCGCCACATGGCAGCCATTTCCTACAGGAGAAACCCACGGATGACACCCGTCCTTTGACGTGTCAAGAGAACAGGTGCGGAGCTGGCAAGATAGCCCGGCAAGCCATGCTGGGCAACCAGCAATGTGACGTTAAGCAGTACATTTAATGTGCCCTATTAGCCCGCAGAGTTAGGTATGATAGCACTATTTCCTATCTTATCAGTGTGTAATGACTACTTTTCCACTGTGGTTACCCCTTAATCTATAAAAGGAGGCCCATGGCAACGGTACAAAGGGTTAGAAGGTTGGAAAACTCACACCCCCATACACGCGTAGTCGCTACTACCCCAAGGCAACCACTGTCGGGCAAGTGTACTATGCTCGCCACCACCTTTTCCACCATCAATCCACCAAAGCAGGAGTAGGGTTTTACACCTCACGGCGGTCCGAATCTGGGTAAATTGCACGTGTCATCTCCCCCGTGCTGCCCCAGACTCATATGCTCTTTGTGCAATGCGTCGCCCCCCTGCCGAACCAGCAAGGGACCTCCTGGTCCCATAGGTGGCAGTGGTTTCCGGTGAAATCATTGACGGGCCAGGTAGGAGGCACGCTTGCGCGAACCTAAAGTCATGCGCAACGCGTCGACTTCATCATCATAGTCATCTTCGACGACGCCATCGACCATGGCGCCCAAGAAGAAGCCCGGTCCTTTGGCTCACCCATCCACCTTGAATGCTCCGCCACCCGCGGCCTCCAATGCTTCGGGGTGATGAGGACATCAATACCATTGTTACACCCACAGCCCCTGCTGCTATACATACTGGACCAATTACTAGAGCTCGCGCACGCCAATTGAATTATCAGGTACTTTTGTTTCTTGGTAATGATTCTAATGTTCATGAGAATATGATGCTGCCTAAATTGGATACATTTGTTTTGCTTACGAATGAAGGGCCTAGCTTGGAGAAGGATGATCATTGGAGCAAGAACAAGCATGGAGTTGATGGCATGCGCAAGGGAGACAAGAACAGAGTTTCAAGTGATGATTCCAGGACTTTGAAGCCACCATAATATGTGCATGAAGCCTTGGACGAAATATACAAGATGCCACTTCATAATTTTCGTCCAGAGGCTATTCTAGGTGCTGCTTCACCTTTATTTTTGGGCCAGGCCCATGTAATTTTGAAATACTTCAATATAGGCTGTTTTTAGAGTCCGTATGTGTGGGGAAACAAGAGTTAGGTTGGGTTTTGGACCCCTCCTGATGCGGAGCATCCTATGGACATCACCATGTCAAGAGTCCGTTCGGCGAGTGACACGTGCGAAATCTACTTCACATACACAAAGGTGAATCATCTCCTTTACGCATGCTCACTTGACCCCTTCGAGGATGGTATACTACTTGACACTCCACTTGTGTGCATGCATAGGTATTGTCGAAACACTATGGACGACGAGGAGGAGTGCAAGCGCCAGGGAACAACTACACCATCCGCAAGAGAAGCATGGAAGAGAAGGAGGAAGAAGACCCAGGACGAGCGGTACTACCGCCCACACCAAGCGGTACTACCACAAGAGGCCTCCAAGCGGCACTATCGCTTGCAAGCGGTACTACTACCCTCCCAAGCGATACTATCGCTCTGCCTGTGGGCAGCCGCGGGCCTTTGGCCTTGTATCCCCCCTCTCACTTACCCCTTCGTGGATTAGACTATAAATAGACCACCTCCCCCTCCTTTCTAGTGTCAGCAAAGGAGTAGCTCATTAGAGATAGAGCTTTGCTCATCCATATCGGATCTACTCCACGAGAGAGAGACCGCGGCCCCTCTACGGAGAAGATCCACCTTGGATTCAAGACCTCCATGTGAGCATGTGAGAAGATCCTCCGGGATATCAAGACCTCAACTCCTCCAAGGATTGGGATGAACGCTACATTATATCTTTCCCTTTGTTGTTCATGTACCTTGTGGATCTTGTGTGTTTGATTGTCTAGTGGATGTGTGATTGGACTTGTTCTTGAGTGTTTCCCCTTGTGTTTTCTCTCCGTTCTTCCCCGTGTTCGTCGTGTTCTTCGAGGGATCTCGCTCCTTTCGTGAAAGATCGGCCATCTAGGGTTCCACCCTACATCATCTTGGATCAGAGCTTAGGTTGATCACGATTTCGGAGCCCCCTCTCTTTGTTTTCTAGCTTGATTTTGTTGATTTCGTCCTAAATTCGAAAATTCCCCACCAAAAATAGCCCCAATTTTTTTTGTGATTTGTTGGTTTGATGAAGTTTTGTTGGATTTGATCCATGGATTTGCTTGGTTTCAAGTGGATATAGCATCTCCCCAAGTTTCCCCACTTTCCATCCACGAAATCTCTCCAATTTTGTCCCCGAAATCATCCATTTTCGCCTCAAAATAGCGCCCCGATTCGATCTGTCAAAAAATCTCATCACGAGCAGTACTACCGCCCATCCGAGCGGCACTACCGCTTTGTACCACAAGCGGTACTACCGCCCCGCGAACGGTACTACCGCCAGGCCCTGTTTCAGCCGAAACAGTCGAAAAATCCCGACACGAGCGGTACTACCGCCCATGCGAGTTTCAGCATTTCGAGTTTCACCGTTTTGCCCATAACTTCCACATCCGGAGTCCGATTTTCGCGTTCTTTAGCTCGTTTTGAATCTATTGACATTATCCATCCCATAAAAATACTACCACAACCATTTGGCTCCATCAAACTTTCGGAACTATGGCATCTTTGCCTAGGGCTTCCACCACATCCTCCACAAAACCACCATAGTCTTCCGCAACCTAACCCAATTTGTTCCCCATAGCATTAGTGGTTGTTTGAGTTGCGATTCGAGTCTCCTAAGGTGTTTAGGCTACTTAGGGACGATTGCTTCTTCATTTACCACCACCATACACTTCCGCCATCGCAACCTAACCCATTTTGACCGGGTTTCCACCAATACTTCCGCAACCACCACCGCATTCTCGCTACCACCATTTGACTTTTATCCTTGAGATTTTGAGTTGTGGTTTTTCCGTTTCCTAAGGTGTTTCGGCTACTTAGGGACGAGTCTCCATCATCTTGGTATCTACATCAAGAACACCGCCACTCATCATAGCCAAGGATGGTAACCTCGACGACACCATTGTATATTCCCTTGCCATTGCATTGATAACCCCTAGCCCATTTTGCGTCACTTGCCTATCGAGACTAGCCATTTGAGTATTGTTGGCAACGTTACTTGTGCACATTAGTGATCGACACCATACATTGCATACATACCATATCACATTGGTATCATATCATCTCTTGTGTCACAAAGATTGTTCCCGCATATACACAATTGCTATCTTGGTTTGTGCATTTCGCAAAGTGGCCATACAAAAAACAAACAAACAAAGAAGAATAAGCTTTTAAGCAAAAGAGAAGAGCAGAGAAGCTTGTAAGCAAGTGCCATCACATCATACCACATTGCATATAAGATTGTCATATCCGATCATGTTGGATCATCTTGAGAGAAACACCGGGAACCATACATATATAGCATACTTGGGATAGAAGTTTATCCATTTTGCATATCATAGGTTGTGCACAAGTGTCATATCCGCCTATAGAGCAATCGTACTAGCGTCTCTCTTGAGTTGTGCAACACGAGCGTTTTCCATGGACTCCACATTTTGTGCTCATTCCTTGGTTGCACGCCCCCATCTATCTATCTGTGTGTGTGTTTCCGTGTGCCATTCTTTGCTATTGGTCTACTTGTTTCACTTGCGAATTTGTGAATCTCTTTCAACATTATTGACTCTTGCTAACATTTTGCATTAAATTTTTGTGCCACTATCCTCACCGAGCTACACCATAAGCTTTAGTTTGTAGGTGTGAGTGAACAAGTCCGGTACCAATTCCACTATTCTTTCATCTCACATTGAGTGAAACGAGATATATCCTCAACTTTGGGAAAAGGTAACTTGGTATTGTTTATCTCATTTCCTACTCACCTCTACTCGAGTCTTGTGATGGATAGGCAAGGCATTTCACCCTCGGTCTACAACAACAACGACGAGTTCGATGCCACGAACAATTCCAACGACGCCAAGATGCAAGCTCAAATGGAGGAGATCAAAGCCCTCATCAAGTCCTACAAGCGATCTTCCTCATCTTCGAGAAGACGCTCAAGAGCACATTCTGCCGAGCTACCATCTCCGGCAAGCTCACATCGGCATCGACACCATCACCACCAAGAACATGAAGGTCAAGAGCTCAACACCAACAACCGCTCAACGACTTCACCATCTCCCTTGGCATCTTCGCCAAACGACTTCAAGGCATCTTCGCCTTCACATATACGGCATCTTCTCCAACAAGCACCTCAAGACTACGCTCAAGAGAAGCTCCCCAAGCTCAAGTCCGCGACCTCCACGAGCTACTACGACCTCGACACCGACCATGAGATTCCTTTCTATGGGACTCTAGAACCCGAGGAGTATCTCGAGTGGGAGCGTTTGATGGACGACTACCTCAAGCTACATCAAGTTCCTCCCGAAGATCAAGTGAAGTGCGCCACAAGAAACTTCCACGACTATGCCTCGACATGGTGGTTTCACACACCTTCGGAGACCTACGACATGAGTTGGCCCAAGATGAAGAGAGTTTTGCGGTGAGAGTTTGTGCCTCCAACCTACACGGAACAACTTCTACGCCAATTGGAGAACACCATCCAAGGATCCAAGTCCATCGACGAGTACTTCAAGGAGATGAAGATTGCCTTGCGACGAGCCGGCGTGGACGACCCCATGTCAATGAAGTTCCACTTCATGATGGGATTGAACAATGACATCTCCAAGACTATCTTCCTCGAGAACTACAAGTCCCTCGACGACAACTACATTGGTGCTCTCAAGGCGGAACAAGAACTCATGAAGGCCAAGGCTTCTCCACCCCAAGAACACTTCTCGAAGACCAAACTCAAAGACGACGAGCATGAGGCTAGTACCACCAAGATGTCCAAGCCTGATGTGCTCCAAGACGATGCTCCCAAGTTCGACTTCACCGCCATCCCTCTTTGTGGCATTGATGATGCCGAGTCCTCCACGACTCTTTTTCAAGATGGTGCTGCGAGAAGTACGACTACAGAGACCTTCAAGGACCACGATTTGGACGCGAGCGACTTGGTGACGAGCAAGGATGATGCTTCCATCTTAGGAGGCGAGAGTGATGATGTGCCATCTTCGGCCTTCATCCACGACGACGGTGACGCGATGATCGAGCATGGGATTTTCCCTTCGGTCATGGAGGAGAGAGATGATGTGCCATCTTCGGCCTTCATCCATGGTGACAACGACGAGATGGTTGAGCATGGGATTTTCCCTTCGACCACGGCGATGTATGATGACTTGAGTGACTTGTGCCACCATATTGAGAGTGAGAGTGACTTCACCACTAGCCACATATGTGATGAGTTGCCCCAATTCCCATGTGAGGAGAGCCACAACCCCCACCACTTGAGTGAGATGAGTGACTCCACCATACGTGAGATTGAGTGCACCTACCTTGAGGGAGTGAGCGAACCACCACATAGAGAGAGTGAGGCCACTATGATTTCTAACGACTTAACCTCTACCTCTATTGTGTCTTCTCATTTGGTGCTAGGTCCCATATATGATGACGCGCCGATTCGCAACGACTACGTCCTTCCTTTGGACACGACGATGGCCATGGTGGACGATGATGAACCCCCCACATGGTACCATCAAGTTGCAACCTCACCTACAACACATGAGCTACGCTCCAAAGGTAACATAGGTGATGGTGCTTCTCTTGTCCCACTAGTGGACATTCTTGACATTGATTGCTTGCATGATGTTGATCAACCTATTTCCATGCTCTTCATGCTAGTGCGACTTCTTCATGTCATGACTTACCAATTTATGATGAATATGATGATGAGCATGTTGATTTGCCTAGTTGTGATGCTATGCTTCATAGGATATCATGTGAAAATTCTTTAGGTCACATCATGTTTGACAATCCGCTTGACTTGTCATATGCTATGCATGAGATCAATCATATGTCATATTTGCAATCTCTTCATAGTGACTATGCATATGCCATTAAACTAAACCCAATTTGCACTTATGGCATAGATGACAAGCCCATGGTTATCGGCATTTGTTTTTCTTATGATGATATTGATATGCTCCCTTTGCATCATTTATCTCGTATGCCATGCCATGATTACCTAGCTTCGGATATGCATTGTTTTGGATGTTGTCCATTTTCTCTATATGATGTTTCCAATATTGCTCATGAGGAGACACCCATAGTTTCCTCATACATGTTAGGAGATTTTGATTCATCCTATCCATTGCATGATCCCAATACTTGTGTGCACAATATGCTTCCCTTGAATAAACATGCTATTGATGTGCCATATACTTCTATGCTAAATTTGCATCACCATCGTGTTATACATAACAACTATTCTTTCATGATGGATGACATGTTCTTATACCATGCATCAAATTTCTTTGAGCGATGCTTATCTTGTGCTAACACTCACTTGCACATACACATCATGATGGATGATGTCTACATTTACCACGCGCACAATTTCTTTGGTTTGTGTCTCTTTTGTGTAGGTACCCATGAATACTTGTCAACCTCGCAATCCCACGAGTTGACAAAACGAGCTCTAGAGAGCAAAGATGACTTGGGATCCCGTGGATTACCATTCCCACCATCCTCTTCGCGCAACAACTTCGCGCGTTCCTTTTACTTGTCTCTCACACGGCTATGGGCTATTTACCATTTGTCACCTTATGCTCATTTTCCCGTGTTCACTTTGCATGCTATGCTTGCTTCTATGCCTTTGCCATGCAATTGTGACCCTTGCTTGCATTTACCCATGATGCGCCATTATGATACTCCTATGTGTATTTGCATGCTTGGTAGAGATCCTTGTTGCTATTGCCATGTTTATCATGTGCCCCATGCTATTGATGCTATTTTGCTCATATATTGCCTTTGTGCTTGTGAAATGTCATGTGCATTTTATATGCACACTATTTGCACGCATGACATGATTGCCATGATTTCCTCTAGTGTGTTGCATCTTCGCTCCACTAGCTTGCACGACTTGATTATGATGATTGCTTGCCTTGATGCATCACCAATGATTCATACTTGCTCATTTCATGCGGTTGATGACAACTATCTACATGCTTTGCACATGATTGTGATTGCTTCTTGTCATTTATCTCCATGTGGTGCCTCTCTCATGCTAGATGATTTGCCATGTATTGAGTGCAACAATGCCCTTAGTCTTGATAATGAGTTTGCCCCCATCGCATTCTCACATATAATTGGAGATTTTGACATATTCCTTGTGAAGCATGCTTGTCTTACCTCTTTGCACCATATACCTCATGCCATGAATATAGCCATTGTTGCATCATATTATTCATACACTTGTGCTTCTAATGGTTATGTGCAAAAGAAGAAAACCATCATGATGGATGATGTGTTTATCTACCATGCACATACATTCTTTGTTTTGTTGTGTGCATGTGTAGGATACTTGGACTTTGTGTCGACTTCCGTTTCACGTGAGTTGACCATTCGAGCTCTTGAGAGCGAACCACCTTCTACCACAACAATTCTACGTCGCACTTGCTTGTGCTTCGGCATTGTGAAGGACGCACAAGGACACGCTTTCACGGTGATATCCTTCTCTTTTGAGAACCCCCAAACCATGATCATGGATATTATGGATCATACTACTTGTGTTGCTTTCCCCATGAGACTTATTGTTCATCTTGGATAACTTGATTGCACACTTGTTAGAGATCTTGTTTCGACTTGTCATTTTAACCATTCCATGCATCATGATATATATGCCTTGTGTGTTGCATCCAATTCTTGGATTATTTGCTCCTCTCATATGTTTGGTTGCAACAATGTCATCACTTCACATATGTCATGTCCCTTTGCTTGTCACATGATTGACTTGATTTCCTCACACATGATGAACAATTGCTCTTTCTATTGTGTTGAGTGCCACACTATGTTCACTACACCCTCTGCACATTATGCTTGGATTGTCTTGCACTTGACACATGTGTTTAGACACTTCATTTTATTTGGTGTTGTGAATGATTCATATGCCTACCATAGACCTTTCATTGAGCAATTTGTGAATGCTTGCTATGAAGTTGAGGTTGATGCTTATTCTCTTGACACACATATTTGCATCTCTACCTCTCATTTACATGCTTGTCCCCATGATATGCTTGCTTGTGCTCGATTGATATACTTACATGCCATGTCTCAATCCTTTGTCACACCATATGCTTTGCATGATGATGACACTTGTTTGGTGAATCACCTCTTGAATGCTTAGTTTTGCACTAACGCTAACCACATTTGTTTTTCCAAGTGTTTGTTGTTTTTGCTCCTTTTGAAGGAATCACTACATGGTGCGACATTGCAGAGTGCACATTTCGAACTTCAAGATGACAAGTACTTGGTGAACGTCCACTTCTACACGGCGAAGCCATCTCTTTCCCATGGTGATTTGGTTTTCGATCCGAGGTCGGATCTTTCCCAAGGGAGGGGAGATGATGCGGAGCATCCTATGGACATCACCATGTCAAGAGTCTGTTCGGTGAGTGACACGTGCGACATCTACTTCACATACACAAAGGTGAATCATCTCCTTTACACATGCTCACTTGACCCCTTCGAGGATGGTATACTACTTGACACTCCACTCGTGTGCATGCATAGGTATTGTCGAAACACTACGGACGACGAGGAGGAGTGCAAGCGCCAGGGAACAACTACACCATCCGCAAGAGAAGCATGGAAGAGAAGGAGGAAGAAGACCCAGGACGAGTGGTACTACCGCCCACACCAAGCGGTACTACCGCTAGAGGCCTCCAAGTGGCACTACCGCTTGCAAGCGGTACTACCGCCCTCCCAAGCGGTACTACCGCTCTGCCTGTGCGCAGCCGCGGGCCTTTGGCCTTGTATCCCCCCTCTCACTTACCCCTTCGTGGCTTAGACTATAAATAGACCACCTCCCCCTCCTTTCTAGGGTCAGCAAAGTAGTAGCTCATTAGAGATAGAGCTTTGCTCATCCATATCGGATCTACTCCACGAGAGAGAGACCGCGGCCCCTCTACGGAGAAGATCCACCTTGGATTCAAGACCTCCATGTGAGCATGTGAGAAGATCCTCCGGGATATCAAGACCTCAACTCCTCCAAGGATTGGGATGAACGCTACCTTGTATCTTTCCCTTTGTTGTTCATGTACCTTGTGGATCTTGTGTGTTTGATTGTCTAGTGGATCTGTGATTGGACTTGTTCTTGAGTGTTTCCCCTTGTGTTTTCTATCCGTTCTTCCCCGTGTTCGTCGTGTTCTTCGAGGGATCTCGCTCCTTTCGTGAAAGATCGGCCATCTAGGGTTCCACCCTACATCACCTCCTCCAAGGGCCATGAAATTCCCCCCCTCTTCCTCCATATATACAGCCCCTAGGGCATCGTTTAGACTTTGGGGATTTGTTTAGTTAAAAGTTAGCCATTGCAACTTCGTGTACTTCGTTTGTGTCCAACGACCAGACCAAGACCGCTTACGGATCCCCACCTTTATCAATACTTCATCTATATTCGCAATATTCAGATTGCATTATCATATTCTTGCTTGTTCTTCGATTGCTTGCAGGGATAGACCTTCGTGGTCAGGTTGATTGTGTTGCGGCGTGGTCAATAACCTCTCGGAGTTGGTTTAGCGATTGCTAAGGCGCAACGTCGTGCACGTTCGTAGTCAGATCGTCAAAGTCGTCTCCACCAAATTGATATTTATCATCTCATCGAAAGATCGGGACACCCTCGCCTCTATCAAGTGGTATCAGATTTTCAGGTTGCTCGGTGAGATTTTACAGTTTTTCATAGTTTAGATCGAGTCTGTTTTTCATACCTATAGTCCACGAAAAAGCCAAAAAAAATTAGGGTTAGTTCATCCTATCCGAACCAATCTGAGCCTTTGCATAATCTTTTCTGTATTTGCTTTGTTGAATTTGCGGTTGCATTGTCGTGTCAAGTTGCTAGTCTTAGCGTCTAGTCCTGTAGAGTTTCGAGTTCTGTTCACAGGTTGTCACGTCGCCGCTGCCATATATCACCACCGCATCATCATCATCACTGCTGCCATATACCACCATCGTCATCACCTCTGCCATATACCACCATCGTCATCACCGCTACCATATACCACATATCCACCGCCATCACGCTAAACCGAGTCCACCTCCATCACAGATTCGCCACCAGTCCGTGTTCCATCGCCCTGCAAATATCCGCCACCAGTCCGAGTTTCCACCAGATTCATCTCCGCCACCGGTCCTAGTCCGAGTCCAGTAATTGTTGCTTTGTGCTCGATTTCCAGATCACGCGGTACTCCGGGTCATGACAGAGTAGGACTCCCAAACTTCCGAGCCATCCGCAGAAGAAAAATAGTTCCAGTTTCAAAAAAAAACTAAGTCTGGAAAATTCTGGCTAGGCAGTTTTTAGGCCATTTGTAGACTTTTTCGAAAAAAAATTGTTGCGGAGCAAAAAAAAAAGAGGGAAAAAAGTGCAAAAAAAAGTGAAAAAAAAGAAAAAAATTCAGAGTGTGCTCCTCCCTTGTTTACGTGCAGCGCCGTGATTTTGTTAGTGTTCTAGGCTCGCATCTCTAGCACGGTCTAGCCTAGGACCAGCACAGTACCGTCGTTGAGCGTTTATTCAACTTTGCATCTCTGAATTGATTATTGCTGACCCTTTTTACTACCATATTATAAGCCTTCCCAGATCCACATACATCTACATCATGCGTTTGACTCTCCCTAGTAATCACTCTATCCAAGCTTTGAGAGTTTTGACTACATCGGTTGCCGATCACCGCCTGCTGCTGGCTAAGAACTGGTAAGAATTTGAGATTTGCTTGACGGATTTGTGACTGTCCACCACACCACTACCACCACTTCCTAGTAGTCTGTCAAATCATATTCTTGTGTGTTTCTATTGCTTCTAACCATGGCAGGATCACAAGCCGACGAGACTGACTGGGAGAACATGACAAACAAAGCGTTACATGATAAGTTTCAACAAATGATGAGTGGACAGGTGGAAGATGTGCTAAATAGATTTTGAAGAGGCCATGGAGAAGATAGTTGCATTGAGAAGGCGTTCGAAACAAAGCTCGATAACAAGTTTAATGAATTGCTCGCGCGTCTACCACCACCACCACCGGCTGCACCTAACGCACCTCTACAACAACAACAACGACTACCTCCACATCGCGAAACAGCCCTCCGTCGAGCGACCCGTGTCCCTCTTCAGCCTGGCCAAGCTGCTGGTGCTGCTGTTGATACTTCTGTGGCTCCTGCTGCTGATGTGGGGGAGGATGTGGGAGATTACAAGGATGAGGTTGATCAACATCAGAACTACATGCAACCACCAGCACCACAACCACCAGGTCGTCCACATGCAAATAATGGCAATGTTAGGGCTCCCCCTTAGGTACGAGATCATGACCATCTCCCTAAACTGAAATTGAATATTCCACCATTTGAGGGTAGATATGTTCCTGATATATATCTTACTTGGGAGTTAGAAACTGAACAACGATTTACATGTTTACAATATCCTGAGGAGACGTGTTCCTGCTGCCGTTTGTGCTTTCACTAGCTTTGCATGTGTTTGGTGGTCTGAACATTGTAGATTATATCCTGTTCTAGCTACTTGGGCTGCTTTGAAAACTGCTATGCGTACTCATTGGGTTCCACCATATTATCAACGTGAATTACTTCAAAAATTGCAGCGCTTAAGACAAGGGAAAAATTCGGTAGAAGAATATTATCAGGAATTACAAACTGGCTTGATTAGATGTGGTATTGTTGAGGATAATGAAGCTATGCTTGCACGTTTTCTGGGTGGATTAAATAGAGAGATTCAGACCATTCTAGACTATAAGGATTATAATAATATCACTCGTTTATTCCATCTTGCTTGTAAAGCTGAACGTGAAGTGCAGGATCGACAGGCATTGGCGCGAACTAACTTTTCTGCAGGTCGACCTTCATCATGGACACCACGTGCATCATCTACTTCCACACGTTCTGCTACACCGGCACCTCCGTCGGCTGCCACCTCCAACCGTGATACAGCAAAGCAGGCACAATCACCACTATCTGCCAAGAGCACACCTTCTGGGCCTGCAAAGAGCTCTTCTCCATCCATGGCATCAACAGGGCAAACACATGATATTATTTGTAGACGTTGCAAGGGTGGAGGTCATTATGCGAGAGAATGCCCATCTAAGCGTGGGATGATTATTACTGAGGATGGTGGGTATGAGTCCGTTAGTGACTATGATGAGGAGACTTTGGCTCTTATTACACATGAAGAACACGGTGGAGATGATTCTGATCATGAGACGCAATACATGGCTGCTCAAGATGCTAACAGGTATGAATGTTTAGTTGCTCAACGTGCTTTGAGTGTGCAGGTCACGCAAGCTGAGCAAAATCAGAGGCATAATTTGTTCCATATAAAGGGAGTTGTGAAGGAACGTTCTGTTCGCGTCATCATAGATGGAGGGAGCTGCAACAACTTGGCTAGCATGGAGATGGTGGAGAAGCTATCTCTCACCACAAGACCACATCCACATCCTTACTACATCCAATGGTTCAACAACAGCGGCAAGGTTAAGGTAACACGTACTGTTCGTGTGCATTTTAGTATCTCTACATATGTTGATTATGTTGACTGTGATGTGGTACCTATGCAAGCATGTTCCTTATTACTTGGTAGACCATGGCAATTTGATAAAAATTCTGTACACCATGGTAGAAACAATCAGTATACTCTTGTTCATAAGGATAAAAATATTGCTTTGCTTCCTATGACTCCTGATTCCATTTTGAAAGATGATATTAATAGAGCTAATAAAGCAAAACAGGAGAAAAATAAGAGTGAAAATCAGATTGTGGCAAAAGAATTTGAGCAACAAATGAAGCCTAATAGTAAACCATCTAATGTTGCTTCTGAAATTAAATTGAAAAGTGCATGTTTACTTGCCACCAAATCTGATATTGATGAGCTAGTTTTCAGCAAATCTGTTTGCTATGCTTTTGTGTGCAAAGAGGCATTATTTTCATTCGAGGACGTGCCTTCCTCTTTGCCCCCTGCTGTCACTAACATTTTGCAGGAGTTCGCTGACGTCTTCCCACAAGATGTGCCACCGGGATTACCACATATTCGAGGGATTGGGCATCAAATTGACTTAATTCCCGGTGCATCGCTACCCAACCGTGCACCATACCGTACCAATCCAGAGGAGACGAAGGAGATTATGCGTCAAGTACAGGAGCTGCTCGACAAAGGTTATATTCGTGAATCCCTTAGTCCTTGTGTTGTTCCTATTATTCTAGTGCCGAAAAAGAATGGTACATTGATGAGGACATGACTACCTTGGATACGACCAAAAATACTGCATACATGCATATTTGTCAGGTGATTTCTAGTGTCAACTATTCAATAATCTATTTATATTATCCAGAACAAAAATACTTCACACACTTTTGTGTTTCGTCTAATTGTAGGTGTATGGGACATTTGTACAATCCACATATGAAGATAGGGGAAAAGGAGAAGTTTAAGTTCTATTCAAAAAGTCCTCTCACATCACTTTTGGGCCAAGAGAAGATAGAGTCCAAGTCTCTGACGTTCTGGATTCAAATTCGGACTGCACAGACATACCTGACTGAAAACGCCAAGAACTTTTTCATACGGACTCCAAATTGGGTGATTCTTTTTATGTTGGAAAGTAGATTTCATCATATTTCCAAACCAATTGGAATCACCTTTAAATTCGTCCGGAGCGTTGAGATATGGACGAAACAATCTGACGCTGCAGCAGAATCCGAGTCAAGCAACAAGTCCAAAGGTGTTACATCACCTCCACTTTGGCCCATGAGCCTTGTACGACCTAGGGCTGGTTTTAGGCTGGCTTGGGACGTCCTCCCACCTCCTTGGCCGCCACCCCTTACTCCTATATAAGTAGATCCATCTAGTAGCTTTTTCCTTGGGATTTGTTTAGTTAAAAGTTAGCCACTGCAACTTCGTGTACATCGTTTGTGTCCAACGACCAGACCAAGACCGCTTACGGATCCCCACCATTATCAATACTTCATATATATTCACAATATTCAGATTGCTTTATCATATTCTTGCCTGTTCTTCGATTGCTTGCAGGGATAGACCTTCGTGGTCAGGTTGATTGTGCTCCGGCATGGTCAATAACCTCTCGGAGTTGGTTTAGCGATTGCTAAGGCGCAACGTCGTGCACGTTTGTAGTCGGATCGCCGAAGTCGTCTCCACCAAATCGATAGTTATCATCTCATCGAAAGATCGGGACACCCCCGCCTCTATCATCGGGGGTGCGGGAGCGCACGAGGATGCAGACGCTGCTGGGGAAGTGCTCTGGGCAGGAGCAGGAGGCACCGGAGGAGAGCAACAACGACAGCACCCCGACGGCCATGCTCCCCAAGGTATGGGCGAGGGGGCGCTCCCTCTGCGTCCCTCTCCCCCACCGACGGGCACAGGCACAGCAACGGCGCTCGGACTAGGGTGAACCACCGCCCTCTGGCCGCCCCCACCACGGGTGCGGTCACAGTGCGTGCACCTTCCCTGGGACGGGCCGACCAAGTTGTTGCGCCCAATGGAACCACTGGCCCTTAAGCGCCTTCGCCACACCATGTCCAGGTGGTCGCCCCGCAGCAGCAGCAGCGGGGGCTTAGTATTACCGCCGCTGGCACCGTCAGGAGCCGAGCGACGGTACGATCGACTTCATCATCATCCCTGCCAAGTACGGCTTCAGAGCCTATGGCTCGGGCTCAACTGTTGTTGATGTTTCCGCTAGCAACCGAGCAAATGGACGAATGGCGTGCCACCATCCAAAGCCTGCTCAGTTTCGTTGAAGCTAGGGGCTCACGGTGAGCCGACCTGCTGCAACCTCCCAAAGCGGTAGCACCAGCTCGTGCTACTGACCATACGGAAGGGTCCATCCCTATGGTGCAGTCCCCGCTGCGGCAGCCAGCGCGAGCACAACCTAGTCAAGACCCTGATGACGTCTCGATGGCTTATTCTAACCCTCGAGCACGTCCAGGCCAATGTCGAGCCCCGGAGGATAGGCGAAGAGGAGACGCGCGCATCGTCGAGCAACGCTGCGAGGACCTCCACCAGACCGATGGGTACGGCGGCCCCAACATCGACCTGCCTGCGCTCAGTGTTGGCGGGTGCCTACCTTTCGAGGTTGGCTTCCCTACCTTTACACGAGAGATGCGGCAAGTGCATTGGTCGTCCGTTCGCACGTTCAAGCCAGAGATACCTGAGAAGTACGACGGGAGGCTGAACCCAGCAGAATTCCTGAGCATCTACACCATCGTTGTTCAGGCTGCGGGGGAAGAGATGAGAAGGTGTTCGCCAACTACTTCCCTCTGGCCCTCAAGTCCAATGTGAGGTCTTGGTGGATGCACCTACCGGAGAACTCTATTTCATCATGGGCTGACCTGTGCCACGAGCTCATTGGAGTCTTCATTCGCGGTCATCAGGAACCCGGCAGGCCCATCGATTTGCAGCTTCTCAAGCAGAAGGAAGGAGAAACCCTTTGTAAGTATTTATAGAGATTTAGCAAAGTTCATAGAAATATCCCAAATATCCATCCGGCAGCTGTAACAGCTGCCTTCCAATCCAATGTGTGCAACCGTCGTATCAGTTCAAAGATGAACGTGCGGTTTCCCAAGACTATGAAGGAGCTTTACACACTGGTGGATAAGTGTGCTCGGATGGAGCAAGGAAGGAAGCTGCCCGGAGAGGAAGATTGCATAGATGTTGATTCAGAGGATGAAGATGAATCAACTAGTCAGAAGAAGAGCAAGAAGTGCAATGTGAAGCGGAGAGATAAGACAGTGATGACTGTTGAAGGATCAAGTATGCCTAGTACCGGCAAGAGGGCAAAAGCTGAGGCCCCCGGCAAGGAAGCTGTCGTGTGCACTGACTTCCAGGAAGCTGCAGCTGCCGAGAAAGCCGGGAAAGGTGATGGGCCGTACTACAAGATTCATCGAACCAGTGATGAGGACATGACTACCTTGGATACGACCAAAAATATTGCATACATGCATATTTATCAGGTGATTTCTAGTGTCAACTATTCAATAATCTATTTATATTATCCAGAACAAAAATACTTCACACACTTTTGTGTTTTGTCTAATTGTAGGTGTATGGGACATTTGTACAATCCACATATGAAGATAAGAGAAAAAGAGAAGTTTAGGTGCTGTTCAAAAAGTCCTTTCACGTCACTTTTGGGCCAAGAGAAGATAGAGTCCAAGTCTCTCACGTTCTGGATTCAGATTCGGACTACACAGACATATCTGACTCAAAACGGCAAGAACTTTGTCATACGGACTTCGAATTGGGTGATTCTTTTTTTGTTGGAAAGTAGATTTCGTCCTCTTTCCACTCCATTTGGATTCACCTTTAAATTCATTCGGAGCATTGAGATATGGACGAAACAATCTAACGCTGCAGCAGAATCCGAGTCAAACAACTAGTCCAAAGGTGTTGCATCACCTCCACTTGGGCCCATGAGCCTTGTACGACCTAGGGTTGGTTTTAGGCTGCCTTGGGACGTCCTCCCACCTCCTTGGCCGCCACCCCTTGCTCCTATATAAGTAGATCCACATAGTAGCTATTTCCTTGGGATTTGTTTAATTAAAAGTTAGCCATTGCAACTTCGTGTACTTCGTTTGTGTCCAACGACCAGACCAAGACCACTTACGGATTCCCACCATTATCAATACTTCATATATACTCGCAATATTCAGATTGCTTTTATCATATTCTTGCTTGTTCTTCGATTGCTTGCAGGAATAGACCTTCGTGGTCAGGTTGATTGTGCTCCGGCGTGGTCAATAACCTCTCGAAGTTGGTTTAGCGATTGCTAAGGCGCAACGTAGTCCACGTTTGTAGTCGGATCGTCAAAGTCGTCTTCACCAAATCGATAGTTATCATCTCATTGAAAGATCGGGACACCCCGCCTCTATCAAGTGGTATCAGAGCTAAATATGGCAGGTTCCAGAGTCAGTTGGGCTTCATCAATCGTGGGAGATGTGCCACCAGCTCCAAAAATACAACCACCGTCACAAGAGGTGCAAAGACATAAGAATACGCACAATCAATTTTTTGTTTCCATGCCACCTTTTAATGGTGGTTTTAAACCTGATTTATATATTGAATGGGAGTTCGAAATAAATCTTATATTTGCTTCCCATGATTTTTCGGAACGTAAAAAAGTTAAGCTTGCGGTTAGTTCTTTCACTAGTTTTGCTACTATTTGGTGGAGTGAACATTGTCGGTTATACCCTAATTATGTACCTACTACTTGGGATGATTTAAAACTTGTCATGAGAGATAGATTCGTCGATGTTTATTATACTCGTGGCATGATTAAAAAACTACAACATTTAAAACAAGGTAGTGACACTGTAAGAAAATATTATGATGATTTACAAACTACCTTGTTGCATTCATTTTTAGAGGAAAGTGAAGAAGATTTTATGGATAGATTTTGGGGAGGATTAAACCGTGATATTCAGGAGATACTAATTCATGAAGAATGTTATCCTATGGACCATTTGTTTCATCTTGCTTGCAAAGCTGAACAGGAAATAAAGAGGCGTGATGCCCACAAGACAAACAAGCATAAGGTGCACATCCAAGGAGTTGAGACGGTCCTTCCTTCTACCACTGCACCTACTATGACAACAACATCCGTTGTTGTGAGCACTGCATCAGCTCCATATTATGACCCGTCACTGCCGAGAGTTCCAACATCGTCTGAGTTGATAACACGAGGTAATGACAAAGGTACTGATCCACTTGATAGAGGCGGGGTGTCCCGATCTTTCGATGAGATGATAACTATCGATTTGGTGAAGATGACTTTGACGATCCGACTACAAATGTGCACGACGTTGCACCTTAGCAATCGCTAAACCAATCTCCCCAGGTTACTGACCACGCCGGAAGCACAATCAGCCTGACCACGAAGGTCTATTCCTGCATGCGATCGAAGAACAACCAAGAATATGATAAAAGCAATCTAAATATTGCAAATATGGATGAAGCATTGATAAAGGAGGGGATCCGGAAGCGGTCTTGGTCTGGTTGTTGGACACAAACGAAGTTGCAATGGCTAACTTTTAACTAAACAAATCCCAAGGAAATAGCTACTAGGTGGATCTACTTATATAGGAGCAAGGGGTGGCGGCCAAGGAGGTGGGAGGACATCCCAAGGCAGCCTAAAACCAACCCTAGGTCGTACAAGGCTCATGGGCCCAAGTGGAGGTGATGCAACACCTTTGGACTTGTTGTTTGACTCGGATTCTGCTGCAGCGTCAGATTGTTTCGTCCATATCTCAATGCTCCGAACAATTTTAAAGGTGAATCCAAATGGAGTGGAAAGAGGACGGAATCTACTTTCCAACAAAAAAAGAATCACCCAATTCGGAGTCCGTATAAAAAGTTCTTGCCGTTTTGAGTCAGGTATGTCTGTGCAGTCCGAATCTGAATCCAGAACGTGAGAGACTTGGACTCTATCTTCTCTTGGCCCAAAAGTGACGTGAAAGGACTTTTTGAACAGCACCTAAACTTCTCTTTTTCTCTTATCTTCATATGTGGATTGTACAAATGTCCCATACACCTGCAATTAGACAAAACACAAAAGTGTGTGAAGTATTTTTGTTCTGGATAATATAAATAGATTATTAAATAGTTGACACTAGAAATCACCTGACAAATATGCATGTATGCAATATTTTTGGTCGTATCCAAGGTAGTCATGTCCTCATCATCCTCCCCTTCTTGAAAATAAAGCCGTCCTCGGCATTGCTTTATCTGAAAGGTGGTTAACAAAAGAGACAGGGTGTACATGTTGTATATGTATATGTCATCAATTTTTACTTCCCGTGGAATTTGCACATATGACACATGTATACATGAGTAACTTTCATAGTGAATAAAATATAAAGCCAAAATATTATCACAAGAAGTAGAAGGCATGAAAGTATTGCAACTCAGTGTGCACATATAAGTGAAGATCTTATTCATATGAAAAGATTGACAATATTCATCATTAAACCATCCCAATATTGGTGAATAAACCTTACTTGCATAAAATTTACATGCTACAACATGCTTAATAAGCCAACATGCAATAAGTCATTTGACACAGAATCATCACCAAGATTAGAGGTCATATCAAAATGATTAAACACTGGTTCTTTTGCATCAACAATTAATTCATTGGGTGCACTCAAAATTGTTGGTATTTCAGTTGTTTGATCACATGACGCATTCATGACAGTAACATGATTCTCTAAAATAGGTGATGCGCTCAAATCAACAGGTATCTCAACACATAATGTATTCAAGTTAACTAGACATGCATCATTCTCATGTGAAGTTATATCATCAATACCTTTACAGTTACCTTGTCGCAAAGATGTAGCTGATGTAGGTACGGATGATGGCAATGTACCATAGTCTTGAGATGATGTCGCGTGCACAATCTGAGGTGTGGTTTCTCTAGTAGGTGCAATGGTGGAGGAACCAAGCGGTGGTGGTGAGCATGAACTAGAATAGTTGTTGTTGTAGTCACCCAATGCATCCTCCTTTAACTGTCTCTCAAAGGTACAAGCACGAACATACATACTAGTAATGCAACGAGGAATATACTGAAATCGTGCCTGAATATCATGGTTCAAACCACCAAAAAATATATTCATTGTATCATCCTCAGATTCTTCTATGTCACAATGATGCATATAAGATTTGAACTCTTGATAGTAAGCATGAACAATGTTGTTGCCTTGTTTAAATTGTTCAAATTTGTGAAGCAATTCACGATGATAGTAAGGAGGGAAAAATTGTTGTCTCATTACATCTTTCAAATCTTTCCAAGTTGTGGGTTGGTTATCAATGTTTTTCTTATAATGCACACTCGACCAAACAGAAGCAAAACCAGTAAATGCTCTAGTGACAGATCGTACTCGCTCAAGTTCAGAAAAGTCATGGTGACTAAAAACTTGTTCTACTTCAAGCTCCCAAGCTAGATAAATAGCAAGATTAAATCTACCCTCAAATGACGGTAAAGAGATAACCTGACCATGTGCTTGTGTGTGTTGTCTCAACTCTCGTGATGGGGATGGTGTCTCCGTCGTCCAAGAACTCTGTCTCCGGAACCTGTCATGATTAGTAGAAACAAGAAACAAAATTCAAGAATAATGTTCCTATGAACTACTAGGATGTGGTTGTAAAGTGCTCACAGTAAAGCAAATATCAATATCTTACAAGTTCTTACCATGCGGCAGGTGGTGACAGGCAACCAGCGGTGTCAAATAACTCTGAAGATTGTGTAAAGCGATTGCCAGGGAAACATACGTATACACGGTGTAGAAATATGTGGAGCTAGGTTGTCTATATATGGTAGCAAAAATTCAAAGATGCAATGTTGAATAAACGCTCAACGACGGTACTGTGCTGGTCCTAGACTAGACCGGACTAGAGACGCGAGCCTAGAACACTAATGAGGTCACGGCGTAGCACAACTAGCATCAATGAATAATACTAAGTAGCTCTGGACAGCAAGATATAAGTGAAGATCACAACGGCAGTAAAGATAATGATGAAAAACAACTGCCAAGTAGGATATACAACAACTCTCTCTCCAACTTTCCTCTTCAAAAGTTTGAGCCAATTTTCTGATAACTTTTTTCAAAGAATGCTACTAACTCAAGCTTTCCAATGCAAAAAGAATCACTCAATTCCGAATTGATATGAGGAGTCAAAGAATTCTCAAACTGGCCTGAAAAACTGGAATAAGATGTGTCTGTTAACTTCGGAGGGCAAAAAGACCTATTTAGAAGCCGATTTTGAGGTGTCAAATATTGAACTTGCTTCGGCAACTATTTAGATGCGCCTCGTCGCTAGCTTTCATTTGAGTACTCGCGGAGCCAAAACGAACTTCGTATGAGGAAGTTATGCCTGTTTTAGTGAATAGTACACAAAACAGATTCCAATGCGAATTCAACTACGAGACTGAGTCTAGATAGATCCGAATTTTTTTTTCTTCTTTTTTTTTCCTCACACTTTTTTTTTCTTTCTCCCTTTTTTTTCTCTGACTTTTTTTTTCTTTTTTTCTCTGTCTTTTTTTCTCCCTCTTTCCAAGACAAACTAGATAAGATGCAGATTGGATCAAGCGAAGATGTGAACGACCTCAACTATGATTGTGATAATGAACTATGGGTAGCACGTGGTGGAAATTGATGGATGGTGTGGTGGACAGCAGAAGGGAGAACGATGCAGTGGCGATGTGACTAATGTGAACAGAACTCGAAACTCTAAACGAACTAAACACTAAGACCAGCAACTCGACACGACGATGCAACTGATAATTCAATAATGCAAGCAATGAAAAGAAAATTGCAAAGGCTCAGACTGGCTTGGACAAAAGGATGAATAAATCTAACTTTTTTGTGGCTTTTTCTTGGACAATAGGTAAGAAAATAAATCTAATCTAGGGAAAACTGGAAATTCTCACCGAGCAACCTGAAAACTGATACCACTTGATAGAGGCAGGGTGTCCCGATCTTTCGATGAGATGATAACTATCGATTTGGTGAAGATGACTTTGACGATCCGACTACAAACGTGCACGACATTGCGCCTTAGCAATCGCTAAACCAACTTCGAGAGGTTATTGACCACGCCGGAGCACAATCAGCCTGACCACGAAGGTCTATTCCTGCAAGCAATCGAAGAACGAGCAAGAATATGATAAAAGCAATCTGAATATTGCGAGTATATATGAAGTATTGATAATGGTGGGAATCCGTAAGCGGTCTTGGTCTGGTCGTTGGACACAAACGAAGTACACGAAGTTGCAATGGCTAACTTTTAACTAAACAAATCCCAAGGAAATAGCTACTAGGTGGGTGGCGGCCAAGGAGGTGGGAGGACGTCCCAATGAAGGCTAAAACCAACCCTAGGTCGTACAAGGCTCATGGGCCCAAGTGGAGGTGATGCAACACCTTTGGACTTGTTGTTTGACTCGGATTCTACTGCAGCGTCAGATTGTTTCGTCCATATTTCAATGCTCCGAACGAATTTAAAGGTGAATCCAAATGGAGTGGAAAGAAGGCGAAATCTACTTTCCAACAAAAAAAGAATCACCCAATTCGGAGTCCGTATGAAAAAGTTCTTGCCGTTTTGAGTCAGGTATGTCTGTGTAGTCCGAATCTGAATCCAGAACATGAGAGACTTGGACTCTATCTTCTCTTGGCCCAAAAGTGACGTGAAAGGACTTTTTGAACAGCACCTAAACTTCTCTTTTTCTCTTATCTTCATATGTGGATTGTACAAATGTCCCATACACCTGCAATTAGACAAAACACAAAAGTGTGTGAAGTATTTTTGTTCTGGATAATATAAATAGATTATTGAATAGTTGACGCTAGAAATCACCTGACAAATATGCATGTATGCAATATTTTTGGTCGTATCCAAGGTAGTCATGTCCTCATCAACCAGGGGCCATGACCTTCAAGAGAGTTATCAGGTTGAGCAGCTTGTCAAGAAGTAGAAAGCAGAGTATGAGAAGCGTGATAAGGAAAAAGGTCAGAATGTTGCTGGCGGTAAGAGCAGAGGTGGTGAAGTAAACCGCCCCGGCAAACCGTTCTGGAACCATGGAAAGCCCGCAGAGGTCGAGAGAAGGAAACCTATGATGATGGGAGTGATGGAGGGGATGAAGAGGAAACCAGTGAGCAGGAGTTTGAGAAGGCCACGGACGCCCTGTGCATTGACGGAGGTGCATCGCTGCACACTTCTCACCGCCAGCTCAAGCGGTGGGCGCGAGAAGTCAATGTCATGGAACCAGCACCAGAGTTCTGGAAACCGCTCAAATGGTCTTGTACGCCCATCCTCTTTGACGAAAAGGACCATCCTAGCCGTACCACTGCGGTAGGATGTTTGCCGTTGTTGGTCTCTCCAACAATCTGCAACCTCAAGGTCACAAAGATGTTGGTGGATGGCGGGGCCGGATTGAATCTGATTTCCCCGACAGTTATCAGCAAACTTCAGATAGGAGAGGAAGAGCTAGAGGTTACCGGCATGTTTCAAGGAGTTAGTCCCGGCAGGAGCCGTCCTAAGGGGAAGATCACGTTGCCGGTAATGTTTGGGGAAGAACTGAACTACCATACTACGAGGATTGTGTTTGATGTGGTTGATCTCCCCCTGCCATACAATCGGATTCTTGGACGCCCGGCCCTGGCTAAGTTCATGGAAGCATCCCACTATGCCGACAACACATTGAAGATGCTTGGGCCGCTGGGAGTCCTCACCATCCCATCAGATCAGAAGGATGCAATCATTTGTGTGGACAAGATGTACCGGGACGCGGTCGCGGCAGAGACAATGGCAGCGGCAGCTCCTGCCAAGGAAAGTAAAGGAAAGAAGAGAGATTGTAGAGACTCCGGCAAACAGTCCGGGAAGCGTGCCCCTACCAAGTGCACGACACCCGTTGACAACGTGCCGAACTGTTCTAACAGCAAAAGATCCAAGGTCGCTGCACCCCAAGTGAAGGTCCCGGCAAGGCTGGCTGGCGTTGATGGTACTTTTACTATCAGCGCCACCCTCGATGAAAAATAGGAAAGCACGCTCGTTGCCTTCCTGCGGGCGAATATCGATGTGTTTGCCTGGCAACCATCTGATATCCCCGGTGTTCCCAGGGAGGTAATCAAGCACCACCTTGCTATCTGCCAACATGCCCGACCTGTCAAGCAGAAAGTTCAGAAGCAGGCCTTGGAGAGGCAGTAGTTTATCGCGAAAGAGATCAAGAAACTTGAGGCAGCTGGTTTGGTCAGAAGAGTATTGCACCCCACATGGTTGGCAAATCAAGTGGTAGTCCAGAAGGCTAATGGGAAATGGAGGCTTTGCATAGATTTCACAGACCTCAACAAGGCTTGCCCGAAGGACCCGTTTCCCTTGCCGCGTATCGGCTAGATTGTGGATTCCACTTAAGGTTGTGATTTGCTCTCCTTTCTGGACGCATACTCCGGGTATCACCAAATTTTCATGTCCAAGGAAGATTAATAGAAGACGTTGTTCATCACGCCGTGTGGTACGTATGGCTTTGTCTGTATGCCATTCAGATTAAAGAGTGCCGGATCCACTTTTGCAAGGGCAATCCAAATTGGTTTTGAGCCACAGTTGCACAAAAACATAGAAGCCTATATGGATGATATTGTGGTCAAGACCAAGGATAAGGCCACCCTTATTCAAAATTTCGAGGAGACATTTGCCAATCTGCGCAAGATCAATCTTAAGCTTAACCCGGAGAAGTGTGTGTTTGGTGTCCCCTCCGACAAGTTGCTTGGGTTCTTTGTATCCCATCGCGGACTTGAAGCCAACCACGACAAGATCAAAGCCATCTAGTAGATCCAGGCGCCAACGACAATTAAGGATGTGAGGCGCCTAACGGGTGTGCTGCCGTGCTAAGTAGATTCATCTCCAAGTCTGCCAAGCACGCCCTGCCTTTCTTCAAAAAATTTAAGAAGGCCGGCCCTATGAAGTGGACCCCAGAAGCAGATGTAGCTTTGCAAGAGTTGAGGGCCTACTTATCCTCTGTGCCTACCTTGGTTGCTCCAAAACCCCAGGAGCCGTTGTTGCTATACTTGGTGGAACCAACCAAGTGGTCAATGCAGCCCTGGTAGCACAGAGAGAAGTGGATGAGGCAGAAAGTGAGTAGAAAATGGCAGAGTCAAAGAAGGATCAGGACAACAATGAGCACGACAACAAGAGCAACCCCAAGGACACGGCAAGGAAGCGAGTGGTCCAACGTCCAGTGTACTTCATCAGCTCCTTGTTACAAGGGGCTAGATCGAGGTACTCTGGAGTGTAGAAGTTGATCTTTTGTCTTATTATGGCCTCAAGGAAAGTTCACCACTACTTCCAAGCCCATGAGATCACGGTTGTTACTCGTTTTCTGTTGCAAAGGTTACTCCTAAATCCTGAGGCTACCTGATGTAGGGTGGAATCCTAGATGGCCGGTCTTTCACGAAAGGAGTGGATCCCAAAGCGGAACATGAAGAACACGAGGGGGAAACACGAGGAAAAACATGAGAGAATCACTCAACCAACAAGAATAGATCACACATGCGCTAGAACGATGAACACAAAGGTGAGATACAAGATCCAAATCCGACAAAGGACGATACAAAGGGTAACCGGTTCTTCTCCGTGAGGAGGTCTTGATGGGGCCACCCAAGAGAGGGTCTTGAATCCAAGGGGATCTTCTCCGTAGAGGGGCCGCGGTCTCTCTCATGGAGTAGATCCGTAATGGATGAGCAATGCTCTATCTCACATATGAGCTAAACCAATGCTAACCCTAGAAAGAGGGAGGAGAAGGAGTATATATAGTCTATGGGGGCGAAGACGTACATGGGCCTCGGCCCTTTACTGTGCGCATACAGGCTGAGCCAGATGTCCGGGCTGGCGGCGATAGCTTCTGTAGGTTCTGGTGCATGGCGCCGGATGTCCGGGCTTCTGGCCAGATTTCCGGGCTCGGGCCGAATGTCCGGGCTGGACGCCGGATGTCCGGGACTGTAGACTTGGGCGGCTGGGCTGCTGCTGATGAGGTCGCTCTAGGGGCCGGATGTCCGGGGCCTGGAAGGTGATCTTGCTTCCTTCTGTTGGTTTTATTCATCCATGGACTTGGCAAGTTGTCCGTCTTCACGTGCATCCTCGGGAGGTCCCTCTTGACACCTAATCATGCATAGCATATCGGACTTAGGTAGTAGCCATGTCTCGAGTGGATCATATGTGATATCACTAAGGAAGGAAGTCACCTCGTTCTCGATAGCTCTAGCTTGTGCTCGTGTCATAGGTCCTCTTGTCTCTTGATGAGACGATTTTAGGTCCATGGGGATGATCGTAGGATGCTCCGCACCATCTCCCCTCCCTTGGGAAAGATCCGACCTCGAATGAAAATCCTCATCACCATGGTACGGGGAGAGATCTCTGATGTTGAAGATGTCGCTCACGGAATACTTGTCGCGTGGGATGTCGATCTTGTATGCGTTGTTGTTGTAGCGTGCAAGCACCTTGAAGGGTCCATCCGCTCAGGGTAGTAGCTTGGAATTGTGTTCCTTGGGGAAGCGGTCCTTGCAAAGGTGTAGCCACACAAGATCTCCAACTTGGAATATCATCGGTTGCTTGTTGACGTTGAGCTTGGTCGGTAGTTGTTGTACTTGGCGCTCAATGGTGTGCTTTGTATCTTCATGCATCTTCTTGAGGTAGTTGACACGGGCACTCGCGTCCATGTTTGTGCGCTCTTGTAGTGGTAGAGTAAGAATGTCCAATGGGGACAACGGGTTGAAGCCGTAGACGACCTCGAAGGGGGACTTACCGGTAGTCGAATGTCTTGCACCGTTGTAGGCGTACTCGGCGATAGGTAGGCACTCCTCCCACTCCTTGATGTTCTTCTTTATCAACACGCGTAGTAGAGTGGAGAGCATGCAGTTCGTCACCTCCATTTGGCCGTCGGTTTGTGGATGGTATGCCGAAGAGAACAAAAGCTTGATTCCGAGCTTGGCACACAATGTCTTCCAGAAGTAACTCAAGAACTTGACGTCGCGGTCCGAGACAATCATGTTTGGCACTCCATGAAGGCGCAAGATTTCCCTACAAAACAAATTTGCAACATGTGAAGCATCGTCTATCTTATTGCAAGGAATGAAATGTGCCATTTTGGAGAATCGGTCCACAATAACAAAGACGGAATCCTTGCCATTTCTAGTTCTAGGCAAACCAAGCACAAAATCCATGCTAATATCTTCCCATGGTTGATATGGAATTGGAACTGGCATGTAAAGGCCATGAGATTGGGCTTTAGACTTAGCTTTGCGACATGTAGAGCATCGGTTGGTGAAGCGGTTGACGTTGCGAAACATCTTAGGCCAAAAGTAGTTCTCGGGGAGCGTGGCAAATGTCTTGTCGTGTCCAAAATGTCCCATTAGTCCTCCGCCATGAGATTCTTGCAAAAGCAACAAACAAAGAGAAGACTCGAGGATGCATAGTTTGTTAGCTCTCATAAGGTAACCATCTTTGATGTAATAGCGCTTCCCAAGATGTATGCGTCAAACACTTGGCATAAGGAATAGCAAAAGTAGGATCATGCTCATACAAGTCTTTTATGTGCTCAAAGCCAATGACATTCAATTCAAGTTGAGTAACAAGCATGCATATGCGGGAAAGCGCATCCGCCACAACATTTTCCTTTCCCTTCATATACTTTAGGACATAAGGAAATGACTCAATAAACTCACTCCACTTAGCATGACGCTTGTTCAACTTAGTTTGACCCTTAAGATACTTAAGCGTTTCAGGTCGGTATGGATGACATATTCATGAGGGCGAAGGTAATGTTCCCATTCATGCAAAACTCGCACTAAAGCATATAGATCTTTGTCATAGATGGGGTAATTGAGTTGCACTCCGGAAAGTTTCTCACTAAAGTATGATATGGGGCGCTTCTCTTGCGTTAACACACCTCCTATGCCATTACCACTAGCATCGCAATGAATTTCAAAAGGTTTGTCAAAGTTGGGTAAAGCAAGCACGAGAGCATGAGTAAGCAAATTCTTAAGCTCATTTAAAGCGATGTCTTGGGATGTTCCCCAAACAAACGGTGCCTTTTTCTTACTCAAAGCATGCAAAGGTGAAGCAATGGTGCTAAAATCCTTCACAAATCTATGGTAGAAACCGGCTAAACCAAGAAAACTATGCACTTGTTGCAAATTGGTTGGTTGGGGCCATGTTTTAATAGCATTGATCTTAGATTCATCAACATGAACACCCTTAGAAGATACTACAAAACCCAAGAAAACAAGCTTATCAACACCGAAAATGCATTTTTCCATATTAGCATAAAGTTGCTCTTTTCGAAGAGTTTGTAGCACGGTGCAAAGGTGGGTGACATCCTCTTTGAGAGATTTGCTAAACACAAGGATATCGTCAAAGTAGACAACGACAAATTCACCAATGTAAGGGCAAAACACGTAATGCATAAGACGCATGAAGGTACCGGGTGCTTCCGATAAACCCATAGGCATGACTAACCACTCATATAGACCAAACTTAGTTTTGAAAGCGGTTTTCCATTCATCACCCTCTTGTATGCGGATTTGATAGGAACCACTTTTAAGATCAATTTTGGAAAAAATAGTGGCACCGCTAAGCTCATCAAGCATTGATAGGTCTACAATCGGAACACATGCGAAAGCTACCGTCTCTTTTGGGCACAAGAATGACCGGTACAGCACAAGGACTCAAACTTTCATGCACATGTCCATGGTCTATATGATGCTTTCCTTGCCTTTGTATTTGTTTGGTTTCTTCGGGGTTGACGCGGTATGAGGCCTTTTTAGGTAGAGGTGCTCCGGGGATGAGGTCGATTCGGTGCTCAATGCCTCGTAGTGGAGGTAGACCCGGAGGTAGCTTGTCGAGGAAAATATCTTGGAATTCATGCAATAGAGAAGATAACACTAAAGGTAGATCATGAGGGGTGTTAGTTTTTGGTGCCTCGTCCTTGCACAATAGGACATAGTGTAGGCCACTTGATGGGTTCTCACACACTTCTCTCATCTCATGTTTAGTGGCAAATAGGACTAAGTTTGTCTTGTCGCTCATCGTGGAGGCACTCGATTTTGGCTTGTGGCGCTCACTCTCTTTTTGGTGGTTTGCTCTCTCACTACTCTCTCCACTATGGGTGGCTTGCTTGTCGGCGAGCACTTGGCTAGGAGACATAGGTTGTAGCACAAACTTCTTTCCTTTCATCTTGAAGCTATAGTGATTTGTACACCCGTTGTGGATGACACCTCGGTCATATTGCCATGGTCGCCCAAGAAGGAGGTGGCACACGGTCATCGGAAGGACATCACACTCCAAAGTGTCTTCATAGACGCCGATCTTGATAGAGACTTGTACTCTATGCTCGACTTGTATGGTGCCGGTGTCGCTTAGCCATTGAACCTTGTATGGGTGCGGGTGCTTCATCTTGACCAATTGGAGTTTGGAGCAAAGTTCTTCACTTGCTAAGTTGTGGCAACTCCCTCCATCGATGATGACCTTGACGGACCTTCCATTGATGTCGGCCTTTGTGTCGAAGATATGGCATATTTGGTCTTCGTCTTGTTGATGTTGAAGAGTCAAGACCTTGGAGACAACAAGAGCGGGGCTTGAATCTTCGTCGCAAAAGATGTGATCATCTTCTTCTTCATTGTTCACTTGGTGGTGCATGGCCACTTGCGCAAGGGCTTCCATTTCTCCTTCACTCATTGAGTCGTAGGTTCTGTCGTCGTTGAGGATCATGGTGCGCTTGTTGGTGCACTCAAAGGACTTGTGGCCTCGGCCTCCGCATGTGAAGCATTTGAAGGAACTTGTCTTGATGGTCTCATCGATTGGGGTAGATGATGATGAAGCTTTCGGCTTGAAGTTGCTTGTAGTAGGAGGACGACTTGAGCTTGTCAAAGCTTTCTTGTAACTTGACTTGTCGCCGTTGCTTGTAGATGGCTTGGTTGAGGTAGAAGGTGTTGTAGTCATTGATGCTTGAGAGTTGGACAAGCCATATGACTTGGATGAGAACTTGGCATATTTGAGATCATCTTGCACTTGGCGTTCCGCTTTGGTAGCTTGATGCACTAGCTCGATGAGATTCGAGTATGGTTGGAAGTCGGCGATCTTCTTGATAGGATGGTTGATTCCGTTCAAGAAACGTGTCATAGATTGCTCACCATCTTCCGTGACATTGGCTCTTATCATGGCAATCTCCATTTCCTTGTAGTACTCTTCAACGCTCTTGGATCCTTGGTTGAGGAGTTGGAGTTTCTTGAAGAGGTTGCGGTTGTAGTAGTTTGGCACGGATCGTGCTCTCATGACATCCTTCATTTGCGCCCAAGTGGTGATTGGCGGTTCACCCTTGGCCTGTCGGCGCTCAATTACTTGTTCCCACCAAATGAGGATGTATTCTTGGAATTCAAGGGATGCCATCGCGATCTTCTTCTCTTCTTCGTAGTTGTGCAAGCGGAAGATTTTGTCAACCTTCAATGCCCATGATATGTACTCTTCGGGGTCATTGCTTCCGGTGAACTTGGGCATGGTGAACTTTAGCTTGCCATAGCGTTGTTCTTCATTGTGTTAGGGACGGGGATGATGACGCCCAAGTCAGTGAGGATTGGCAATCTGATGTTGCTATTCGTGAGGAGGGTTGTAGACCTCATGTTGCTCTTGTCTTGGAGGAGGTCCATTGTCTTCGTGCTCTCGATGGACTTGATGTTCTTGAGCTTCGTCGCGAAGTGCTTCTTGATGGAGACGAGCTTGTCGGCCTCGGTTGGCTACGGCTCGACTTGAATCTCGAAGGGCACGTTGCACCTCAAGTGCTTGAGCTTCACGAAGTTGTTGTTCTTGACGTTGTGCCTCGGCATCTTGTGCATCTTGATGGTGTCGAGAACGCTCCTCTTGTTCTTGTTGTCGTGGGCGTTCCCATTCTTGTGCTTGTGCGAATGCAGCTTGGGCTTGACGTTGTCGATGCTCTTGAGAATCGGTGTCGTGTAGAGGATTGCGGTTTGCTTGACGGTCTTGACGCGCGGCACGATGAAGAGTGTTTGGTGTCGGTGTACTTCAACCGGAGATAGTGTCGTCGGAGTGTCGACTTGAGCGGCTCCGTCTTGAGGAGGACAAAGTTGTAGAAGAGCGGTTGACCATCATGGTTCGGATATCTTCTTTAAGGGAACTCATGGATGTGTCGAAGTAGTCTCTTGTACGTTGCTCGGATTGTCGTAGGTCGGTGGCGAGATTGTCGATGCGGTCGCCCAAAGCAAGTTGTTCTTGATGCAAAGCTCGATGTGCGCCAAATAGTTGAGTCTTGGTGACATAGGATGACATGTCGTCGTCTTGCTCCAAGAAGAGTGGGTTGGTAGAAGTACTTGGCCTATTCATCATTCCAAACAAAGATATTTGAGTGGGAGAAAGAGAAAAACCAATACCAAATGTACCTTGACCGATGTTGAAGATGGATCAAAGATCACTCCAATGTATAACAAGGAAATAGCACAAATGGTACCAATTCTTGTCGGTTTCTCACACCTACACAAGGAAAAGCTTATGGTGGAGCTTGGTTAGGATGGTGGCACAAAATTTGATGCAATTGTAAGTGAGACTCAATAATGTTGGAAAAGATTCACAAATTTGCAAATGTAACAAGTAGACCGATAGCAAGATAAGGCACACGGAAACACACACGCAAATAGATAAGTGGGGTCGTGCAACCAAGGAATGAGCCAAAATGTGGAGTCCATGAAAATGCTCGTGTTGCACAACACTAGAGAGACGCTAGCACGATTGCACAATAGGCGGATACGAACTTTTGCACAACCTACTAAGCAAAAATGCAATGACTACTATCCCAAGTATGCTATATGTATGATTATCCGAAGATATGATCCAAAATGATCCAGTATGACAATATTTATGTTGTATGATGCTATGGTTCTTTCTTATAAGCTCTTTGCTTATCTTTCCTCTTTTGCTTAAAAGCTTGGTTGGCTCTTTGTTGTTTGAGCTCTTTTCTCATGCAATGCTTCACGAACGAAGATAGCAATTGTGTATGCGATGACAACTTTGTGACACAAGAGATGATACCAAGATATGCAACACGGTGATGATATGTATGATATGGGAAGTATAATCACTAATGTGCACAAGTCACATTGCCGGCAATACTCAAAGGCTAGTCTCGATGGGTAAGCTACGCAAAAGTAAGGCTATGGGGTTATCAATGCAAATGCAAGAAAGTATGATGATATCATGATACCAAGATGATACCAAGGTAAGGGTGATACCGAAGTAACCGTTCGTAGTAGTCCATGGCGAAGATGAGCGGTGGTGATGTTGATGTCGAACCGTACCTAGATACCGAAACACAATAGGACACGGAAACCACAACTCAAATTCTCACGGCAAAATGGGTCAAAATTGTTGGAGTTGGTAGCGGGAAAGGCTATGGTGGTGGTACGCGGAAGTGGTGGCGGTATGCGGAAGTGTATGCGGGCACCGGAGCAAAAGTTGGCGAGAGTTAGTTGGGAAACAGAGTGGTGGATGGAAGTGGCTGCTGCTAGGAGCCGGATGTCCGGGCTGATGGCCCGATGTCCAGGTCGGGCCGGATGTCTGGGCTATCGGGCCGGATGTCCGGGCTCAGGATCCATGGACGAACATGATGAACTCCGCGTGGAAAGGTCAAATCCGGGGCAAAATTCGGACAAATTTTTGGATGGAAATCGGGGAAAAGTTAGATCTACGTGCAACAAACGAAATCCGCGGATCAAATCCAACAAAACTTCATCACACCAACAAATCACAAAAAATATTTGGGGCTATTTTTGTGGGGCAATTTTCGGATTAGGACGAAAAACAACAAAATTAGGCTAGAAAACACAACGGGGAGGCTCCGAAATAGTGATCAACATGGCTCATGATACCAAGATGATGTAGGGTGGAAGCCTAGATGGACGATCTTTCACGAAAGGAGCAGATCCCAAAGAGCAACACGAAGAACACGAGGGGGAAACATGAGGAAAAACACAAGAGAATCACTCAACCAACAAGAATAGATCACACATGCACTAGGACGATGAACACAAAGGTGAGATAGAAGATCCAATTCCAACAAAGGACGATACAAAGGGTAACCGGTTCTTCTCCGTGAGGAGGTCTTGATGGGGCCACCCAAGAGGGGGTGTTGAATCCAAGGGGATCTTCTCCGTAGAGGGTCTGCGGTCTCTCTCGTGGAGTAGATCCGTAATGGATGAGCAATGCTCTATCTCACATATGAGCTAAACCAATGCTAACCCTAGAAAGAGGGAGGAGAAGGAGTATATATAGTCTATGGGGGCGAAGAGGTACATGGGCCTCGGCCCTTTACTGTGCGCAAACAGGCTGAGCCGGATGTCCGGGCCTTCAGGAGGAGCCGGATGTTCGGGCTGGCGGCGATAGCTTCTGTAGGTTCTAGTGCATGGTGCCGGATGTCCGAGCTTATGGCCGGATTTCCGGGCTCGTGCCGGATGTCCGGGCTGGACGCGGGATGTCCGGGCCCTGTAGACTCGGGCGGCTGGGCTGCTGCTGATGTGGTCGCTCTAGGGGACGGATGTCCGGGGCCTGGAAGGTGATCTTGCTTCCTTTTGATGGATTTCTTCATCCATGGACTTGGTGGGCTGTCCGACTTCACGTGCATCCTCGGGAGGTGATAGAGGCAAAGGTGTCCCGTCTTTCGAGGAGATGGTGGCTATCGTTTTGGAGGAAGTCGACTTTGACGATCCGACTACGAACGTGCGAGGACGTCGCGCCTTAGCAATCGCTAAACCAACTCCACGAGGTTATTGACCACGCCGGATCATGATCAACCTGACCGCGAAGGTGTGTTTCCTGCAGGCAAACGAAGAACAAGCAATAAACTAAGATTGCAATCTGGATATTGCGAATAAAAGAGGAAGGCTTTATTGATGAAGGTGGGGTTCTGTGACGCCTTGGTCTGGTCGTTGAACACAAACGAAGTACGCGAAGTTGCAGCTATGGCGAACTTTTAACCTAAACAAAACCCAAAGTCTAAACGACGCCCTAAGGGCTGTATATATGGAGGAAGAGGAGGGAATTTCGTGGCCCTTGAGGGTGGGGTCCGAAACCAGCCCTATCTCTTGTTTCCCCACACATACGGACTCTAAAAATAGCCTATACTTAAGTATTTCGAAATTACATGGGCCTGGCCCAATAATAAGTTGACGCAGCACCTAAAATAGCCTATGGACAAATATTATGAAGTGACATCTTGTATATTTCGTCCAAGGCTTCATGCACTCCTTATGGTGGCTTCAAAGTACTGAAATCATCACTTGTAACTCCGTTCTTGATCCCCTTGCGCATGCCATCAACTCCATGCGTGTTCTTGCTCCAATGGTCATCCTTCTCCAAGCTAGGCCCTTCATTTGTAAGCAAAACAAATGTATCCAATTTAGGCAGCATCATATTCTCATGAACATTAGAAGCATTACCAAGAAACGAAAGTACCTGGTAATTTATTTGGCGTGCGCGAGCTCTAGTAATTGGTCCAGTATATGTAACAGTAGGGGCTGTGGGTGTAACAATGGTATTGATGTCCTCATCATCCTCCCCTTCTTGAAATGAAGTCGTCCTCGACGGAAGCTCATCTTCCTCACCCAAATAAGGCTTCAAATCTGCAATGTTAAAAGTGGGACTAACCCCAAAATCTACAGGTAGCTCAAGTTTATATGCATTATCATTTATTTTCTCTAACACCTTAAAATAACCATCAGCACGTGACATTAGCTTTGATTTGTGCAAATTAGGAAATCTATCTTTATGCAAATGTAACCAAACAAGATCTCCAGGTGCAAACACAACATGTTTTCTACCCTTATCTCCAGCAATATTTAGCATTCATATGCTCAATGTTTTCCTTAGTTAACTCATGCATTTTTAAAATCAATTCAGAATGTTCTTTAGCATCAAAATTAACCTTCTCCGAAGATGGAAGAGGCAACAAATCAATAGGTGCACGAGGTAGGAAACCATACACAATTTCAAAAGGGCACATCTTAGTAGTAGAATGCAATGAACGATTATAAGCAAATTCAATATGAGGCAAGCATTCTTCCCACATTTTCTTATTATTCTTCAAAACAGCCCTAAGCATAGTAGACAATGTTCTATTGACTACTTCAGTTTGTCCATCAGTTTGGGGGTGACAAGTAGTACTAAAAAGCAGTTTAGTCCCCAACTTAGCCCATAAACATCTCCAAAAGTGGCTAAGAAATTTAGTATCACGATCTGAAACAATACTATTTGGCACACCATGCAAGCGAATAATTTCATGAAAGAACAAATCAGCAACACTAACAGCATCATCGCTTTTATGACATGGTACAAAGTGTGCCATTTTCGAGAATTTATCCATGACAACAAATATGCTATCCCTCCCCTTCTTTGTTCGAGGTAAACCTAAAACAAAATCCATAGATATATCCTCCCAAGGAACACTAGGTACAGGCAAAGGCATATATAAACCATGAGGATTGAGTCGTTTCTTAGCTTTTTGACATGTAGTGCAGCGAGCAACAAAACGCTCAACATCCCGTCTCATCTTTGGCCAAAAGAAATGTGTAGCAAGTATATCCTCCGTCTTCTTCACGCCAAAGTGTCCCATTAGTCCTCCTCCATGCGCCTCCTGCAACAACAAAAGACGAACGGAGCTAGCTGGAATGCATAGCTTGTTAGCACGAAACACAAATCCATCGTTAACGACGAACTTGTTCCATGTTCTACCTTATTTACAATTCTGCAATACATCTTTAAATTCAGCATCATGCACATATTGATCTTTGATGGTCTCCAAACCAAATATTTTAAAATCAAGTTGTGAAAGCATAGTATAACGACGAGACAATGCATCAGCAATAACATTTTCTTTACCCTTCTTGTGTTTAATGACATAAGGGAAAGTCTCAATGAATTCAACCTATTTAGCATGTCTACGGTTCAATTTTGCTTGAATTTTAATGTGTTTCAAAGATTCATGATCAGAATGTATAGAAAATTATTTGGGCCATAAATAATGTTGCCATGTTTCTAAAGTCCAAACAAGAGCATATAATTCTTTATCATAAGTAGTATAGTTCAGACTAGGTCCACTCAATTTTTCAGAAAAGTATGCAACAGGTTTGCCATCTTGTAATAACACACCTCCTAATCCAATTCCACTAGCATCACATTCAAGCTCAAAAGTCTTATTAAAATCAGGAAGTTGGAGTAAAGGAGCATGTGTCAACTTATCTTTCAATACCGTGAAGGCTTCTTCCTTGCGGTACCCCAAACAAAAGGCACATCCTTCTTTGTAAGCTCATTGAGAGGTGCAACAATGGTGCTAAAATCTCTCACAAAACACCTATAGAAACCAGCGAGTCCAAGAAAACCCCTTACTTGTGTGACCGTTTTGGGTAGCGGCCAACTCTCAATAGCTTCAATCTTGGCTTTATCAACTTCAATTCCCTGTGGAGTAACAACATAGCCAAGAAAAGATACTCGGTCGGTGCAAAAGGTGCACTTCCCAAGGTTACCAAACAAACGTGCATCATGTAGAGCATTAAAAACAGCACGTAAATGTTCCAAATGTTCTTCCAAAGATTTGCTATAAATCAGTATATCATCAAAATAGACTACCACAAATCGTCCAATGAAAGCACGTAAAACTTTGTTCATTAGTCTCATGAAAGTACTAGGTGCATTAGTTAACCCAAAAGGCATGACTAACCACTCATATAAACCAAACTTAGTTTTAAATGCTGTTTTCCATTCATCTCCCAATTTCATACGAATTTGATGGTATCCACTACGCAAATCAACATTGGAGAATATTGTAGAGCCACTCAATTCATCAAGCATATCATCTATCATAGGAATAGGATGACGATAACGAATAGTAATATTATTAATGCCTCTACAATCAACACACATACGCGACGTACCATCCTTTTTAGGCACTAGTATAATAGGAACAGCACAAGGACTAAGAGATTCGCGTATATAACCTTTGTCGAGCAGCTCCTGTACTTGACGCATAATCTCCTTCGTCTCCTCTGGATTGGTACGGTATGGTGCACGGTTGGGTAGCGATGCACCAGGAATTAAGTCAATTTGATGCTTAATCCCTCGAATAGGTGGTAATCCCGGTGGCACGTCTTGTGGGAAGACGTCAGCGAACTCCTGCAAAATGTTAGTGACAGTAGGGGGCAAAGAGGAAGGCACGTCCTCGAATGAAAATAATGCCTCTTTGCACACAAAAACATAACAAACAGATTTGCTAGAATCTAGCTCATCAATATCAGATTTGGTGGCAAATAAACATGCACTTTTTAGTTTAATTTCAGAAGCAACATTAGATGGTTTATTATTAGGCTTCATATGTTGCTCAAATTCTTTTGCCACAATCTGATTTTCACTCTTATTTTTCTCCTGTTTTGCTTTATTAGCTCTATTAATATCATCTTTCAAAATGGAATCAGGAGTCATAGGAAGCAAAGTAATATTTTTATCCTTATGAACAAGAGTATACTGATTGTTTCTACCATGGTGTACATAATTTTTATCAAATTGCCATGGTCTACCAAGTAATAAGGAACATGCTTGCATAGGTACCACATCACAATCAACATAATCAGCATATGTAGAGATACTAAAATGCACACGAACAGTACGTGTTACCTTAACCTTGCCGCTGTTGTTGAACCATTGGATGTAGTAAGGATGTGGATGTGGTCTTGTGGTGAGAGAAATCTTCTCCACCATCTCCATGCTAGCCAAGTTGTTGCATCTCCCTCCATCTATGATGACGCGAATAGAACGTTCCTTCACAACTCCCTTTGTATGGAACAAATTATGCCTCTGATTTTGCTCAGCTTGTGTAACCCGCACACTCAAAACACGTTGAGCAACTAAACATTCATACCTGTCAGCATCTTCAGCAGCCATGTATTGCGTTTCATGATCAGAATCTTCTCCATCGTGTTCTTCATGTGTAATAAGAGCCAAGGTCTCCTCATCATAGTCACTAGCAGACTCATACCCACCATCCTTAGTAACAATCATCACACGCTTAGATGGGCATTCTCTCGCATAAGGACCTCCACCCGTGCAACGTCGACAAATAATATCATGTGTTTGCCCTGTTGAAGCCATGGATGAGGAAGAGCTCTGTGCAGGCCCAGAAGGTGTGCTCTTGGCAGATAGTGGTGATTGCGCCTGCTTTACTGTATCACGGTTGGAGGTGGTAGCCGACGGAGGTGCCGCTGTAGCAGAACGTGTGGAAGTAGATGATGCACGTGGTGTCCACGATGAAGGTCGACCTGCAGAAAAGTTAGTTCGCGCCAATGCCTGTCGATCCTGCACTTCACGTTCAGCTTTACAAGCAAGATGGAATAAACGAGTGATATTATTATAATCCTTATAGTCTAGAATGGTCTGAATCTCTCTATTTAATCCACCCAGAAAACGTGCAAGCATAGCTTCATTCTCCTCAACGATACCACATCTAATCAAGCCAGTTTGTAATTCCTGATAATATTCTTCTACCGAATTTTTTCCTTGTCTTAAGCGCTGCAATTTTTGAAGTAATTCACGTTGATAATATGGTGGAACCCAACAAGTACGCATAGCAGTTTTCAAAGCAGCCCAAGTAGCTGGAACATGATATAATCTACAATATTCAGACCACCAAACACATGCAAAGCTAGTGAAAGCACAAACAGCAGCAGGAACACGTCTCTCCTCAGGATATTGTAAACATGTAAATCGTTGTTCAGTTTCTAACTCCCAATTAAGATATATATCAGGAACATATCTACCCTCAAATGGTGGAATATCCAATTTCAGTTTAGGGAGATGGTCATGATCTCGTACCTGAGGGGGAGCCCTAACATTGCCATTATTTGCATGTGGATGACCTGGTGGTTGTGGTGCTGGTGGTTGCACGTAGTTCTGATGTTGATCAACCTCATCCTCGTAATCTCCCACATAATCATCCTGCTCCACATCAGCAGCAGGAGCCACAGAAGTATCAACAGCAACACCAGCAGCTTGGCCAGGCTGAAGAGGGACACGGGTCGCTCGGCGGAGGGCTGTGTCGTGATGTGGAGGTAGTCGTTGTTGCTATTGTAGAGGTGCGTTAGGTGCAGCCGGTGGTGGTGGTTGTAGACGCGCGAGCAATTCATTAAACTTGTTATCGAGCTTTGTTTCGAACGCCTTCTCAATGCCATCTATCTTCTCCATGGCTTCTTCAAATCTATTTAGCACATCTTCCACCTGTCCACTCATCATTTGCTGAAACTTATCATGTAACGCTTTGTTTGTCATGTTCTCCCAGTCAGTCTCGTCGGCTTGTGATCCTGCCATGGTTAGCAGCAATACAAACACACAAGAATATGATTCTACAGACTACTAGGAAGTGGTGGTGGTGGTGTGGTGGACAGTCACAAATCCGTCAAGCAAATCTCAAATTCTTACCAGTTCTTACCCAGCAGCAGGCGGTGATCGGCAACCGTTCCAGTCAAAACTCTCAAAGCTTGGATAGAGCGATTGCCAGGGAGAGTCAAACGCACGACGTAGACGTATGTGGAGCTGGAAAGGCTTATAGTATGGTAGAAAAAAGGTCAGCAATAATCAATTCAGAGATGCAAAGTTGAATAAACGCTCAACGACGGTACTGTGCTGGTCCTAGGCTAGACCGTGCTAGAGACGCGAGCCTAGAACACTAACAAAATCACGGCGCTGCACGAAAACAAGGGAAAAGCACACTCTGGAAAAAAAATTGCGCTCTTTTTTTTGCGCTCCTCTTTTTTTCTTTTTGCGAAAAATCACTATAATGGTGAGTGTCTCAAAACGCTTCCCAGGTCAAACTGACAGGATGGGTACAAAATTTTTTTGACAATTTTTTTTCGGAAATCAGGGCAGCGACGACGAAAAAGTGCGACAAAAAATCACTATGATGGCGAGTGTCTCAAAAGACTCAGAACAGCCTAAAAATAGGATAGGAAAAAAATATTTTCGGTCGCCGAAATTTTGGCCTAAAAATAGGATAGAAATTTCTTTTTTTACGAGACCTACGCAGGCAAGGAAACACAAATCGGAATTTAGATGGATCTCGAAAACAAACTTAATATGAGAAGAACTCGGATTGGTGGTGGATATATGGTGGTGGTATATGGCAGGGGTGGTGGTATATGGTAGCGGTGGTGGTATATGGATACGGATTGGTGGTGGTATATGGATACGGATTCAGAGCGGTGGTGGATAAGCAATGGTGGTAGATGGCAACGCGATGATGATGGTGCGGCAGCGGCGTGACAACTTATGACCAGAACTCAAAACTCTAAAAGACTAGACTCTAAGACCAACAACTTGACATGACGATGCAACCGCAAATTCAACAAAGCAAATACAGAAAAGATTATGCAAAGGCTCAGATTGGTTCGGATGGGATGAACTAACCCTAATTTTTTTTGGCTTTGTCGTGGACTATAGGTATGAAGAACAAACTCGATCTAAACTACGAAAAACTGTAAAATCTCACCGAGCAACCTGGAAATCTGATACCACTTGATAGAGGCAAAGGTGTCCCGTCTTTCGATGAGATGGTGGCTATCGTTTTGGAGGAAGTCGACTTTGACGATCCGACTACGAACGTGCGAGGACGTCGCGCCTTAGCAATCGCTAAACCAACTCCGAGAGGTTATTGACCACGCCGGGGCACGATCAACCTGACCGCGAAGGTTTGTTTCCTGTAGGCAAACGAAGAACAAGCAAGAAACTAAGATTGCAATCTGGATATTGTGAATAAAAGAGGAAAGCTTTATTGATGAAGGTGGGGTTCTGTGACGCCTTGGTCTGGTCGTTGAACACAAACGAAGTACGCGAAGTTGCAGCTATGGCAAACTTTTAACCTAAACAAAACCCAAAGTCTAAACGACGCCCTAAGGGCTGTATATATGGAGGAAGAGGAGGGAATTTCGTGGCCCTTGAGGGTGGGGTCCAAAACCAGCCCTATCTCTTGTTTCCCCACACATACGGACTCTAAAAATAGCCTATACTTAAGTATTTCGAAATTACATGGGCCTGGCCCAATAATAAGGTGACGCAGCACCTAAAATAGCCTATGGACGAATATTATGAAGTGGCATCTTGTATATTTCGTCCAAGGCTTCATGCATTCCTTATGGTGGCTTCAAAGTCCTGAAATCATCACTTGTTAACTCCGTTCTTGATCCCCTTGCACATGCCATCAACTCCATGCGTGTTCTTGCTCCAATGTTCATCCTTCTCCAAGCTAGGCCCTTCATTTGTAAGCAAAACAAATGTATCCAATTTAGGCAGCATCATATTCTCATGAACATTAGAAGCATTACCAAGAAACGAAAGTACCTGGTAATTTATTTGGCGTGCGCGAGCTCTAGTAATTGGTCCAGTATATGTAACAGTAGGGTCTGTGGGTGTAACAATGGTATTGATGTCCTCATCAGGAGGTCCCTCTTGACACCTAATCATGCATAGCATATCGGACTTAGGTAGTAGCCATGTCTTGAGTGGATCATATGTGATATCACTAAGGAAGGAAGTCACCTCGTTCTCGAGAGGTCTAGCTCGTGCTCGTGTCATAGGTCCTCTTGGCTCTTGATGAGACGATTTTAGGTCCACGGGGATGATCGTAGGATGCTCCGCATCACTACCGGCAGAATAGTGGAGTGGGCTTTGGAGTTATCCACCTTTGGTTTGAAGTTTGAGATTACATTAAATATTTAGAGCAGGGCGTTGGCAAAGTTTATTGCAGGATGGACGCCAACCCCTGATGAGGAAGTGACAGAGACAGTTATCCCCGGCAAAGAATCGCCCCGAGAATGGATTATGTATTTTGATGGTGCCTTTTCCCTACAAGGTGCAGGAGCTGCGTGATTCTTGTCGCCCCCTCTGCGGAGCACTTGAAGTATCTTCCAATTCCTTCATTCGGTGAGTCAAATATGTCGTAGGAGTTGGTTGACACAAGTGCTAGACCGGCAACACCTTCATCTTGAGTATATTCGGAGTCGGAGTGATAACTTCTCTCGGAGTGGTTGTCAGAGTCGGAGCCGGATACCCATTCACCAACATGAGCTTGATGTCTTCGTTTTGTGTAGCTCCTTGATGACTTTTCATTTCTTTCCGAATCCTTGCTTCTCCATGAGTATCTTCGTTCATAACGATCATCTCTACTCCTTCTCTCTCTTGATGGAGATTCTTCTCTTTTGCTTCTTCTTTTTGGAGAATCTTCTCTTCTTTTGTAGGCAGCCGTAGACTCATTGGAATAGTGTCCAGGTCTTCCACAATTGTAGCAGTTTCGCTCTCGACTAGAAGATCTTTTGTCATTGTAGGACCTTGACTTGGAGCTTCTATCTTTGCTTCTACTCTTGTAGAACTTGTTGAAGTTCTTCACCATTAAGCTCAATTCTTCGTTGAAGTTTTGTTTTTCACTTGATGATGTGGGGGCTTCACATGAGGCTTTGTAAGCACCACTTGATTTGTTGTGAAGTTCCTCTTTGTCCTTGAGTGACATCTCATGAGCAACAATTCTTCCAATGACCTCCGTTGGCTTGAGATCTTTGTAATTGGGCATCATTTGGATCAATGTGCACACGGTATCATATTTTCCATCCAAGGCTCTTAGGATCTTCTTGATGATGAATTTATCGGTCATCTCTTCACTCCCTAAGCCGGCAATCTCATTTGTGATGAGAGCAAGCCTAGAGTACATTTCAGCGACACCTTCACCATCCTTCATTTTGAACTTGAAAAGTTGACTTTGAAGCACATCCAATTTGGATTCCTTGACGGAGTCGGTACCTTCGTGCATATTAATCAAAGTATCCCAAATTTCCTTTGCATTCTCAAGACGGCTGATTTTGTTGAATTCTTCGGGGCACAATCCGTTGAAGAGAACATCACAAGCTTGAGCATTGTATTGCAGCATCTTTAACTCATCCGCAGTAGCTTCACGGTTTGGTTCTTTCCCATCGAAGAAGTCACCTTGCAAACCAACACACACAATAGCCCAAAGGGCGGGGTTATGTCCGAGAATATGCATTTTCATTTTATGCTTCCAACTAGCAAAATTAGTACCATCAAAGTAAGGACCTCTACGGTGATAATTTCCCTCGCTAGACGCCATACTCTCCTAGGTTGTGAAACCAAGGCTATGACCACCAAAAGCTATGGAAATCAAGGCAAATGGAGACCAAAGCTCTGATACCACTTGTAGGATCGGAAGTATGTCTAGGGGGGGTGATTAGACTACTTGACCAAATAAAAACTTAACCTTTTCCCAATTTTAGTTCTTGGCAGATTTTAGCAACTTTAGGACAAGTCAAGCAATCATCACACAATTCAAGCAAGCATGCAAAGAGTATATAGGCAGCGAAAATTAAAGCATGCAACTTGCAAGAATATAAAGGGAAGGGTTTGGAGAATTCAAACGCAATTGGAGACACGGATGTTTTTCCCGTGGTTCGGATAGGTGGTGCTATCCTACATCCACGTTGATGGAGACTTCAACCCACGAAGGGTAACGGTTGCGCGAGTCCATGGAGGGCTCCACCCACGAAGGGTCCACGAAGAAGCAACCTTGTCTATCCCACCATGGCCATCGCCCACGAAGGACTTGCCTCACTAGCGGTAGATCTTCACGAAGTAGGCGATCTCCTTGCCCTTACAAACTCCTTGGTTCAACTCCACAATCTTGTCGGAGGCTCCCAAGTGACACCTAGCCAATCTAGGAGACACCACTCTCCAAGAAGTAACAAATGGTGTGTTGATGATGAACTCCTTGCTCTTGTGCTTCAAATGATAGTCTCCCCAACACTCAACTCTCTCTCTTATGATTTGGATTTGGTGGAAAGAAGATTTGAGTTGAAAGCAACTTGGGAAAGGCTAGAGATCAATATTCATATGGTAGGAATGGAATATCTTGGCCTCAACACAAGGGTAGGTGGTTCTCTCTCAGAACATATGAGTTGGAAGGGTAGATGTGTTCTGATGGCTCTCTCTACGAATGAAGAGGAGGTGGAGGGGTATATATAGCCTCCACACAAAATCCAACCGTTACACACAATTTACCAATCTCGGTGGGACCGAATCAACAAACTCGGTCGGACCGAAATAGTAAACCTAGTGACCGTTAGAGATTTTCGGTGGGACTGACATGCAACTCGGTAGGACCGATATGGTTAGGGTTAGGGCATAACGTAATCTCGGTGAGACCGATTACACAATCTCGGTGAGACCGATTTTGGTAATAAGCTAACTAGAGAGTTGGTCAGGTAAACTCGGTGGGACCGATTTGCTCTTTCGGTGAGACCGAAATGTTACAAAAGGGAAATAGAGAGTTTACATTGCAATCTCGGTAGGACCGATTCGCTCTTTCGGTGAGACCGAAAAGTTACAAAAAGGAAACAGAGAAATTGCAATCCCATCTCGGTGAGACCGAGATCCCTATCGGTAGAACCGTTTTGCTAGGGTTTTGGCAGTGGCTATGACAAGTGAAACTCGGTGGCGCCGGATAGAAAGAATCGGTAGGTCCGAGTTTGGCTTAGGGTTTAGGTCATATGTGGATATGGGAAAGTAGCTGAGGGTTTTTGGAGCATATCATTAAGCACATATAGCAAAAGGCTCATTAAGCAACACCTCATCCCTCCTTGATAGTATTGGCTTTTCCTATGGACTCAATGTGATCTTGGATCACTAAAATGTAAAATGAAGAGTCTTGAGCTTTTGAGATTGAGACAATCCTTTGTCCTTAGCATTTTGAGGGTTCCGCTTTCACCATCCATGCCATGCCAATCATTGAGCTTTCCTGAAATAATTATCTTGGAATAGCATTAGCTCAATGAGCTATATGTTGTTATGAATTACCAAAACCACCTAGGGATAGTTGCACTTTCACCCGAGGGTGGACTACTCCCTCCTCATCATTGTGGCCGCCGGGATGATGAAGATGGCCATCGGTGATGATTTCCCCCTCCGACAGGGTGCCAGAATGGGGTCTAGATTGGTTTTTTGTGGCTACAGAGGCTTGCGATGACGGAACTTCTGATGTAGGGTTATTTTTATGGTTTCTCTATTTATAGGATTTTTTGGCGTCGGCTTCACGCGAAGATGGGCCTCGAGCTGAGCACAACCCACCAGGGCAAACCGGGCCCCTCAGGCGCGCCCTGGTGGGTTGTGCCTTCCTTCTGGCCCTCCCACGAAGCTTCGGGGGTCTCTTTTGTTCAAAAAATCATCAGAAACTTTCAGCTCGTTTGGAGAACTTTCATTTCTGCACAAAAAACAACACCACGGTAGTTCTACTGAAAACAGCGTTAGTCCGGGTTAGCTCCATGCAAGTCATACCAAAACCATATAAAATTCTTGTAAACATGGCATGGATACTTCATAAACTGGATGATTCCCCGCGCGTTGCAGCGAAAATTAGTAGCTCAAAATTTCTTAAAATACCATTAAGAACATATGAGACTATTAAACAAATAAATCATCACTGAGAATAACAATGACTCATTTTTACCATGAAAATGATAAACAGGAAACTATGATTCCATCAGTGCACATTGATGTGAAAGTTAGCATTGCAGTATATACTTTTAAAGATTTTGGAGACTAAAACATTTCTAATATCTTGTAGAACAGAACTTGTATAACATTAACAAAAATAATCATCAGCAAGAAAATAGTATTGGGCAAATGATCAATGCTTCCATTCCCTTAAGGACACATTCATTCAGTCTACAATATTATAATGATGTACAACCAGTATGGTTAGAGAAATAATTACAATATTCAATAGGAATATATATTAGCTATTCTGGGGAAACGAAGGTAGCCTGCCATTTCAGAAAGCATTATGGAGGCATGCCATGGAGCAATTAAAATATTAGAACCACATTACACTATAGAGTTATATATATGAATTCAGAGGGAAAGGGACCTTGTTCTGCACTTAAACCAACGTGACATGAAGTAAGGTGTCGGGGGAAATCTGCCTCCACGAACACCTATGGGGACCGAGCCCCTTTCTTGGTTCGGCGGGGGGCGGAGGTCGCGCAAAGAGCGGATCGAGGCGATGCACACAAGGGGTTTACCCAGCTTAGGGCCGCACGGATGCGTAAAACCCTACTGCTGCTTTGTGGTTTGTATTGTGTTCTTGTTATGGGAGCGTTGAGTGCTACAGTACACTCAGGCAACTGATCAGGCCGAGCGTGTGTGGCCTTCTTCCTCTCTTTTCCCTCCAATCGTTGGGCATGGGGCCTCCTTTTATATGTGCAAGGGGTTACCCACAGGTGGAAACATAGGCGGGGGCAAAACTGGAAAACGCTGTGTTGGGTACAGCTGTTTGCACAGTGCTATCATACCTAACTCTGACGGCAGGGGACAAGGGCATTAAATGCCCGTCTAGGTCGCCCAAACAGTGCAGAAAAGGGACCGTTAGGGGCGCCACCGTTTGCCACGACGGCTACCCTGTCAGCGTTGCTTCGCCACCGCATGCCCCTGGCCGCGCAGCCTCTCGCCACGTACGCCTGGAATGGCCCTAGAGCAACGCGTGGGTGGATGAGCTGGAACGCAGGCGCGGGGTGGTGACTTGCCGCGGCAAGCGCCTTGCCGCGGTTGATGCCTTGTCGCGCCCGGGAGCTTGTCGCTCGCCGGTCCTTGCCGGGACGCGGGGCGCGTCGCAGCAAGTCTCTTGTCGTGCCTCGGTCGGCCTTCCCAGCAAGCTCCTCTTGCCGGGGCCTTGTGCTTCGAGCGGTCATCCCGGCAAGCTCCTCTTGCCGGGGCCTTGCTCTCTTCGGGTGGCCTTCCCGGCAAGCTCCTCCTGCCGGGGCCTTGGCTCAAATACTTTGTTCTTGGATGGCCCAAAAAAGGGACCATGGAGAGTTTTGGCGATCGCCTGGCAAGCCTTGCCGCAGGGTGCTACGACTGCCCGTGCACAAGTTCGGGGTACTAAGGTACCCCTACTTTAGTACACCGACAGGAGCCCCCGGGCCTGGGCCATACACGGTGCCATACGCTGTTGGGCCAGGCCCAAAACAGTGCACGGGCACGCGTGGCCTGGGTCACGCTGCATCTGCTTCTGCGTCCACCACGTCCTCCCCGAACGGCACGCGTCGAACGCGGCATCATGGGGAGAGGCATGCGTGACGTGGGCGGCGTGCGCGGGGCTGAGCCCCGTGGGCACACGTCACGTCGCAGGCGGTTTGCGCTATCTCCATAAGTGGGGGGAGGCGTGGAGGTGTGGCTCGTTTGCTAGACGGGGCCGAGGCACGGTTTCGGAGGCGTCCGCTCCCCACGATCACGGGGTGGAGGGAGGTCGCCTCATCCGTCGCCTCGGTCCTGCACGCCAGCCACGCGGCTCCCATGCACCCGGAGTTGCGGACGATGGAGGCAGGAAACCGGGCCGTCGCGGGTCGAGGCAGCAGGCCGGTCCCAGTCGCCTGCCCTTCCTGCGTCTTGATTGGCTGAGCGGGGTGGCCGAGCCCCCACCCTGCTTATTTATAAAGAGCAAGAGGGGGCGACGGAAATCCGCACTCCTTCATCTTTCTTTCCCTTCGGCTTCTGATCCCCTCCCTCCATTCTCCATGGAGAAAGGGAACCCTGGTCCTTCATCGGTGGCGGCGAGGGTCGCTGCCAGGCAACGCGCCCCTCCTCCCCTTGCACCCGCGGTGGCAGAGCCAACCGTAAGGGGAAGGGGGAGGGGGCGAGGTCGTGGACGAGGTCGTGGATGAGGTCATGGACGAGGCGGACGAGGCAACGCGCCGGCCTCGCCTCCGCCAGCGGCTCCCCTTCTCACGGCGGTCCACATCGGGGACGACCCTTGCGAGTTCTTCGCCAGGCTGCGCCGGGCGCCTCGTCGTCGCCTCCGTCTCCCGGCTCCCTCCGCGAGTGTGATGGAGATGGAACAACCCGAGACGCTAAGACTGCGCATGAGGGGCTGCGGGATCAGCGGCACGCGGGTCCACGTCGAGTCCCCAGCCCCCGGTGTGATGTATCTTGGCCGAGGGTGGAAGACATTCGCCCGTATCCACAGCTTGATGGAGGGGTTCACCCTCCATTTTAAGTTGATGGAGGGCGATCTCCTCTCCGTCAAGGTCTTCGGGTGCTTCGGGACCCGGGCCCGGTGCTGCGTGGATAGCTCCTCAGACAGCGAAGGCTCCTCCTCGAGCAAGAGTGACGAGGAGGGGAGCGACAGCAACGACGAGGGTAGCGGTTGTCGGGATGACGGGTCCGACTAGGCGTCGGTCGCGGCTCCGCGTGGCACCGGCGACCCCATCATCCGTGTCGCCGGCTCCTTGAGCTTCCCGGGGTCGTCTCCTTGGCGGCTGGCGTAGGGAGGCTGCGGAAGAGGAAGAGGGCGGGCGGCAAGGCCGTCAACTCGGAGTACGAGGGCATGGCACCCTCGACAGCGTGCTGACGTCCTGCCGCCTCGTCGAGCCCTGCTTCCGGCGCCGCCGTCACCGTCCAGCTTTCAGCCGGCCCCCGGGGCGTTCTGTTGGTGTCTTCTGCCACCCGTAGCTCGCCTAGGCGCCCCTTTTGCCCTTTTCGCTTCCTTGTCCTACCTCCTGAGGAGAGAGACATGAAAGGATTACGGGCACCTTATCTCTTTTTAGCTTGTAAGCCCTCGGGCTCTAGTTGCATTTAGAGCTTGTAATCCCATCTCTCATGTTTTTCATTCTCTCTGAACTGTACCTGAGCGGAATGTTTTTAATGAAAAGGGGATGTTTGCCAGGCCATTTGTCTCGCGGGTAAAACCCACGCCAAGGAGCGAATCCTTTATATCGTTAAGATAGACACTTCTTTGCCCGGCAACAGGCCCTGCCGTCTTCCCGCGCCACTCGACCTTCCTCACGCCTTTGGCGGAGGTAGGAATGAGGCGGGTTCGGGCTCCTCATTCCGTTCCTTTGCCGCCGCGGCTACTACCAAAACTGGCCCCAGGAACGCGCTCCGGGGCTCAGAGTTAAGGGAGCACGGTAGCTTTTTAGGAAGAAACAAGGTTTTCACATCCCTCAGTCCATAAGAGAATGCATGACAAGGGATGAAAAACTTATCTGGGATTGCATCCCCCGGCATCTCTGGCTTGCCGCGGGCGAATCTTTGTACTTGCAGCCCCCGGCAACATTGGTCCGCCGGGGACCAGATGCTGGTCCGCCCTTCTTCTCTTCTTCGTCCTTAAGTGGTCTGGCCAGGATATGCAAAACCCTGCGAACCAAGGGAAACGAAGGAACAGGAAAAAGGACGCAGACTCGACCTCTAAGCTAGGGGTTAGCAGCTGTTAGGCACTATCAACCCTAACCAAGGACAAGACTCGACTCAGCATGCATGCTAAAACTTAGGGCGCCAGCGCTTCATTTACTGCTGCTCAGGGTCTGCGCCTGGCTTTGTACAAAGGATTACATGCAACAGCGGCAAGACTTGTACAAAAGGTTGGTTGCCGGACGGGGTCCGACAACCGCGCCTTACGGGTAAAACTTACGAAGATGCTCAATATTCCAGGAGTTGCTCACCGGAGTGCCATCTTCGGTCTCGAGGCGGACAACGCCGGGCCTCGTGACTCGTCTCACCCGGTAAGGGCCTTCCCACTTCGGCGTCAACTTGTTGTGATTCTTGGCGGACGGGGCGCGCCGAAGAACAAGGTCACCTTCCTCGAAGCTTCTGGCTTTAACTTTGCGGCTATGGTAGCGATGCAAAGCTTGCTGGTAGCGAGAGGCTCGCACAGCAGCCTGAAGACGATCTTCCTCAAGGAGCAGCGCGTCATCTTCATGCAGCCGCTCTTGCTCAAGCTCATCATAAGCGAGCAATCGAGGTGACCCATATACGAGTTCCGTGGGGGTAACTGCTTCTGCTCCATAGACTAGAGCAAATGGTGTCTGGCCAGTGGCTCGATTTGGCATCGTTCTGATCGACCAAAGAGCCACCGGCAGCTCCTCGATCCAGTTTCTTCCGCACTTGTGCAGCCTGTCGAAAGTTCTGGTCTTGAGCCCGCGCAGCACTTCGGCATTGGCCCTCTCCGCTTGACCGTTGCTCCTGGGATGAGCAACAGAAGCGAAGCAGACCTTGGCGCCGAGATCTTGGACATATTGCATGAAGGCGCGGCTCGTGAATTGCGTACCGTTGTCGGTGATGATCCTGTTGGGGATCCTGAAGCGGCAAACAATCGACCTGAAGAACTTGACTGCTGACTGTGTTGTCACCTTCCTCACTGGTTCCACTTCCGGCCACTTTGTGAACTTGTCAATTGCGACATACAAGTACTCAAAGCCCCCGATAGCTCGGGGGAAGGGGCCTAGGATGTCGAGCCCCCAGACCGAAAATGGCCAGGATAAAGGGATCGTCTGGAGAGCTTGAGCTGGCTGGTGTATCTGCTTGGAATGGAACTGGCACGCTTCACACTTGGTTACTTGTGCAGTTGCATCCTGGAGGGCTGTCGGCCAGAAGAAACCTTGCCGGAACGCTTTGCCGGCAAGTGCTCTTGCGCCAATGTGATGACCACATATGCCTCCATGTATCTCTGCCAACAGCTTCTGTCCGTCTTCCCGGGAAATACACTTCAATTTCACACTGTTGCGTCCTCTTCTGTACAGCGTGTTGTCGACGAACTGGTACATACTCAAGCGCCGGGCTACTCTTTCCGCTTCTTCTTGCTCTTCGGGAAGTTCTCCATTCTGGAGGAAATGGATAGTCTGCTGCGCCCATGCTGGAGCCTGTGGCTCGACAACAAGGACTGAAGGCACATCTGCTGCTGCGGGAACGTCCGCTTCTACGGCGAGGATCTGGGGCTCAGCCGGAGCTTGACGTTCCCCGGCAAGCTTGCCGGAGCAAAACTTGTCGGGAGCGCCTTCTTCTACGGAACAAACCCTGGGGTTTGCCGGAGCAGACGGCTCCTCAGCGCTTTTGGCATCGATCTTTGGGACCTTCTTGGCGGCGGCTCCGGGGAGCTCTGCCGGAAGATAGTCATCAGAGACCAACTTCCTCTTCTTGCTCTGTCCGGTTGATGGTGTTACGGATGGCTGAGTCAGCTTGAGCACAAAGGTTCCTGGTTCCACAGGTAACTTAAATGCTGTGCACTTTGACAGGCCATCAGCAATGTCGTTCTCAGCTCTCGGAACGTGTTCCATTTGCAGGCCGTCAAAGTGCTCTTCTAGCTTCCTCACTTCATCAACGTACGCTTCCATCAACGGACTCTGGTAATCTTTGTTCACTTGGCGGACGACAAGCTGCGAGTCACCCCTGACAATGAGCTTCTTGATCCCAAGTTCTGCCGCGATCCTGAGACCAGCAAGCAAACCTTCATACTCTATAGTATTGTTGGTTGCTTGTTCCTTGGGGAAGTGCATCTGGACTACGTACTTGAGGTGCTCTCCGGTGGGCACGATAAGCAACGCGCCTGCACCGGCGCCTTGCAGCGAGAAGGCACCATCAAAATACATCAGCCACTCTTTGCTTGCTTCTTTGACGGGGATGCTCGTCTCTGGGATTTCTTCGTCTGGCGTCGGTGTCCAATCCGCTATGAACTCCGCCAAGGCTCTGCTTTGGATAGTCGAGGTGCTCTCGAACTTGAGACCGAAGCTCGACAGTTCTAGCGCCCACTCGACAATCCTGCCTGTTGCTTCTGGATTCTGCAGTATCCTCCTCAGCGGAAAGCGGGTGACAACTGTAATCTCATGTGCTTGGAAGTAATGGCGCAGCTTTCTCGAGGCCATGAGAAGGCATAAAAGCAATTTCTGCACACCAGAGTACCTTGACCTAGCCCCCTGCAGAAGGGAGCTGAGAAAGTAAACTGGGCGCTGCACCATTTTCTTCTTCTGCGCCTCCACTCGCTCCTGCGTAGATCCGTCCCTGTCGGGGCCAGAGCTTGTCGGGGAAGCCCCCTGCTTGTTGTTGGACGTGCTTGCCGCGGTTGCTGGCTCATCATCTGCCTCCCTCTCCGCTACTAACGCATCACTAACCACTTGATTGGTTGCCGCCAGGTATAGTAGCAACTTCTCTTGTGGTTTAGGCGCGACAAGTATTGGAGCGAAGGACAGGTATTTCTTCAAGTCCTGCAGCGCAGCCTCCGCTTCCGGAGGCCATTTCACTGGACCCGCCTTTTTCAAGACTTTGAAAAATGGCAGGGCGCGTTCTGCAGACTTGGAGATAAACCTGCTGAGAGCCGCGACGCAGCCGGCAAGCCTTCGTACATCCTTGACGCGTGTTGGTGCTTTAATCTGCTCGATGGCCTTGATTTTGTCTGGGTTGGCTTCGATTCCTCGCTGAGACACGAAGAACCCGAGAAGCTTGCCGGAAGGGACTCCAAACACGCACTTCTCGGGGTTGAGCTTGAGGCTGATCCTGCGCAGGTTCGTGAAGGTCTCTTCTAAATCTTGAATCACGGTTGCCCTGTCCCTGCTTTTGACCACTATGTCATCCATGTAGGCTTCCACATTTATGTGGATTTGTGGCTCAAAAGCGGTATGGACAACCCTCGCAAACGTCGAACCAGCATTCTTCAGTTCGAAAGGCATCCGTACGAAACAGTACGTGCCACATGGAGTGATGAACGCGGTCTTCTCCTCATCTTCTTCAGCCATGAAGATCTGATGGTATCCTAAGTATGCGTCAAGAAATGAAAGCAGGTCGCATCCGGCTGTGGAGTCAACAATCTGGTCAATGCACGGCAAGGGAAACAGATCTTTGGGACAAGCTTTGTTAACATTAGTAAAGTCGATGCAAAGCCTCCATTTCCCATTTGCTTTGCGCACGACAACAGGATTGGCCAACCACGTCGGATGGAGCACACCTCTGACGAGGCCTGCCGCTTCCAACTTCCTGATTTCTTCTGCAATGAACTCTTGGCGCTCCACTGCTTGTTTCCTGACTCTCTGCTTGACGGGCCGCGCATGAGGACAGACGGCAAGGTGGTGCTCAATCACTTTCCTGGGAACGCCGGGGATGTCAGATGGTTGCCAGGCAAACACATCGACATTCGCCCGCAGGAAAGCAACGAGCGCGCCTTCCTATTTGGGGTCGAGAGTGGCACTGATGGTGAAGGTACCACCAGTGCCGTCCTCCTTGGCGGACACCTTCTTGGTCGTTGGCGGGGCTGCCATCGACTTCTTACTCTTGCCGGTGGAGCTCGATGGCGCATCCTCGACGGTAGCGCAGCACTCCGAAGAGGTGCGCTTGCCGGAGTGGGCACCAGAGCACTCGCCGGGCTTGGTCTTCTTCTTCCCTCTGGGAGCTTCAGCGGCAAGTGGCTTGTGATCCGTTGCGGCTGCTGCTTCCCAGTAGATCTTGTCGGCACAGATAAGGGCATCCTTCTTGTCGCCGGGGATAGAGATGACGCTTATCGGGCCTGGCATCTTGAGCATGTTGTATGCGTAGTGAGAGGCTGCCATGAACTTGGCGAGTGCTGGACGGCCGAGAATCCCATTGTAGGGCAATGGAAAATCGGCAACGTCGAAAGTGATCCTCTCTGTTCTGAAGTTCAGCTCGCTGCCAAATGTCACTGGCAACGTTATCTTCCCCTTCGGCTTGCTCCTTCCCGGGTTGATTCCTTGGAACGTGCCGGTCTCTTCGAGCTCGCTGTCGGGGACTTGGAGTTTCCGGAGCACAGCGGAGGAGGTCAGGTTCAAGCCGGCCCCGCCGTCGACTAGCATCTTAGTGACCTTGAGGTTGCGGACTGTTGGTGAGACCAACATCGGCAAGCACCCGATCGCAGTTGTGCGGTAAGGGTTGTTCGCAATATCGAAGATGATAGGCGTGCTGGACCATTTCAGAGGCTTGCGCGACTCGACGGGTGGTTCCGCTGCATTGACTTCCCGTGCCCACTGCTTGAGCTGGCGGTGAGAAGTATGCAGGGAAGCACCGCCGTCTACGCACAAGACCTCTGTGGCTTTCTGAAACTCCTGCTCGCTGGTCTCGACGTCATCCATGTCTTCGTCTTCGTCGTCGTCTTCGTTCTTGTCGCGGCCGTGGGGAGGTCTGTCTGCTTGCCGCTGCTTGTCCTTGTCGCGGCATCCTCCCTGGCCGGGGCGCTTCGTGCCCGATCCTCCGCCACCTCCCCGGGCTCTCTCCTTGTCGCGTCGCTCATACTCGGCCTTTTGCAGCTCGACGAGTCGCTCGACCTGCTTGCAGCTCTGGAGGTCATGGCCCTTGGTGCGGTGGATCTTGCAGTACTGTTTGTTGGTGCCTTCCCGCTTGTCGGCGACCACCACAGCCTGGCAGTTGGCGCATCCGGCAACCTCCTTGCCGGAGCTACCAGCCTGGGCCTTCTCGGCGGCGCCTTCGTCGCCGGACTGCTCAACAACCGGTACTTCTTGGCTCTTCTTCTTCCTGTTGCTCCGTCGCCGGTTCTTCCTTGCTGGGGCGGTATCCTCACTGTCAGACTCTCCTGCTCCAGTGTTCTCTCCGGGGAGCTTCCTCCCTTCCTCAGCACGCGCACACTTGTCGGCCAGGGCATATAGCTCGCTGACGTCTTTGATCTTGCACATCGCCATCTCCTCCCGCATCCTGCGGTTACGCACGTTCTGATGGAACGCGCTGATGACCGCGGCGGGGTGGACGTCTGGGATGTTGTAGTGTACACGGCTGAATCTCTGGATGAACTTGCGCAAGGGTTCCCCTTCCTTCTGGACGAGCAGATGAAGGTCGCTCGCTTGGCCATGGGGTTTGTGGCCGCCCGTAAAGGCGCCAACAAACTGATGGCACAAGTCTGTCCAGGAGGTTATGGAGTTATCCGGCAAGTGCATGAGCCAGGATCTGACGTTGGATTTGAGTACCAGCGGGAAGTAGTTGGCAAGGATCTTGTCGTCTCGCCCTCCAGCAGCCTGCACCGCAATGGAGTAGATGCCGAGGAACTCCGACGGATGCGACTTGCCGTCGTACTTCTCTGGCACATCTTGCTTGAAATTCTTCGTGCTGGGCCACTGGACTTGCCGCAGCTCACGGGTGAACGCAGGGCAGCCTAACGCGTACGGCAGGTCGCTTGGTCCCCCCGGCGCATGCATGTCGACAGAGGGCCCAGCGCGCTGGTCTGATTGACGCCGCGCTTCTCTCCGACGCTCGATGCGAGTACGAGCGTCCTCTTGCTCTCGCTCGTGAAGAACTTGGCGTTGATCGCGACGAGTTCGCGGATTCGACGACGCGGTGGAGTCGTTGTCGTGATGGCTCTGGCGAGTCGGCGATCTTGGCCTTTGGGGCGGGGAATGCACGGTGGTCGCACCCCCATCGGTCTTGGCGCCATCGGTTCTCGCCTGGCCGACCTACCACGGCTGCGACGCGCTGTGCTGCTGCGGGGTGTCGCCGTTGGCGAAACCGATGAGGCTTTGTATCATGGCCCTCCAGTCGTCGAACTTGTCCGCCGTTGGAGGGTAGTCTAGGAGCAGTTGAGATCGCGCTAGAGCTTCTGCTGGAGTGGAGGGCAGCTGTGGCGAGCGGCGCGTGGAGCGGGAGGTGCTCGAACTTCTAACTATGTTAGAAGAAGCAGCACTCGGACCAGGCAGTCGCGCCACGCTCGCGCCAGCACGTGGGTGTGAATGCTGGCCTTGCGCACCCTTGGATCCGCCAGCTCGATCCGGGTCCAGCGAGCGTATGGTACCTGCCTGGTCCCGTGCCTCCTGAGAGGGACGCGGTGCATGTTCGGACGCCGTGGCACCATGAGCTGGCTCGGCGACGCCCGTTCCGCCGCCGGTGCCGTCCCCACCACCCGTTTGCTCCAAGGGCGGTGGGTTCGACGCGGATAGACCAGCCACCTCCGGAGCCTTCTTCTTCAGCGGCATGTCGATGAAGATGATGGAGATCTAGCCTGTGCAGACGCCGGATCAGGTTCGCACAACTTCGACGCCCCCTACCTGGCGCGCCAAAGATGTCGGGGGAAATCTGCCTCCACAAACACCTATGGGGACCGAGCCCCTTTCTTCGTTCGGCGGGGGGCGGAGGTCGCGCGAAGAGCGGATCGAGGCGATGCACACAAGGGGTTTACCCAGCTTCGGGCCGCACGGATGCGTAAAACCCTACTGCTGCTTTGTGGTTTGTATTGTGTTCTTGTTCTGGGAGCGCTGAGTGCTACAGTACACTCAGGCAACTGATCAGGCCGAGCGTGAGTGGCCTTCTTCCTCTCTTTTCCCTCCACTCGTTGCGCATGGGACCTCCTTTTATATGTGCAAGGGGTTACCCACAGGTGGCAACGTAGGCGGGGGCAAAACTGGAAAACGCTGTGTTGGGTACAGTTGTTTGCACAGTGCTATCATACCTAACTCTAACGGAAGGGGACAAGGGCATTAAATGCCCATCTAGGTCGCCCAAACAGTGCAGAAAAGGGACCGTCAGGGGCGCCACCGTTTGCCACGACGGCTACCCTGTCAGCGTTGCTTCGCCACCGCATGCCCCTGGCCGCGCAGCCTCTCGCCACGTACGCCTGGAATGGCCCCAGAGCGACGCGCGGGTGGATGAGCTGGAACGCAGGCGCGGGGTGGTGACTTGCCGCGGCAAGCGCCTTGCCGCGGTTGATGCCTTGTCGCGCCCGGGAGCTTGTCGCTCACCGGTCCTTGCCGGGACGCGGGGCGCGTCGCAGCAAGTCTCTTGTCGTGCCTTGGTCGGCCTTCCCGGCAGGCTCCTCTTGCCGGGGCCTTGTGCTTCGAGCGGTCGTCCCGGCAAGCTCCTCTTGCCGGGGCCTTGCTCTCTTCGGGTGGCCTTCCCAGCAAGATCCTCCTGCCGGGGCCTTGGCTCAAGTACTTTGTTCTTGGATGGCCCAAAAAAGGGACCATGGAGAGTTTTGGCGATCGCCTGGCAAGCCTTGCCGCGGGGTGCTACGACTGCCCGTGCATAAGTTCGGGGTACTAAGGTACCCCTACTTTAGTACACCGACATAAGGTATTATGATGAGGGATATATATACAGTATACGATACTTAAAAAATCATTAGGTGTATTCTTAGAGGCCAAATAGGAGACCTGGAAATTATGCTAATTTATATATACATATTAAAAAAACCATTTTCGCTAAACTTGGTAAATTTTATAAAGAGAGGTGCCAACCTGAAAAATATATTTACTTCTCTTGCAATGATCCAGAGCTGATTGTACTACAAACAAATGTACACTAAAGCATGATGAGGAGATTTAAATAAACTAATTTGGTTATCCAAATTCCATATATACAAATCAATTTACTATGCATGACTTGCTAAGACATGACTCGAAGATGATGAGATGTAAGTATATCTACAACAAACGATTGGATGACAATTATTACTGGCTTGGACAACAACCTATACATACCCAAAAATACACCATCTTTGGTAAGTCTTCACGTTACAATCTTTGCTTGCACCAGTTTCAGAATCAAATATATGTATAATATGTTACTATGAAGGAGATATAGAGTAGCTAATACGATAGAGAGATGACCTAAGTACATGAATGTACGAATAATATAACCATAGATGCAAGAATCCACACAGAGAAAAGACTCTACACAAAGTACAGGAAACATAATAATAGAAGTACAAATCAAAGACTCTCGCAAAAAAATGGGTAATTGTATGGACCATGAGCTAGTTCAAGATGAAGCAAATGTACATAAATAGTCAAAATGACCTTGAGACACAATAAAGAAACAGTGGCAGAGATTAGGGAACTAAGAGAAATCATGAATTTGGCATCACATTTACATCTGAACATCAACATAAAGGATAGAGGACTATAGTGCAATGATATTGTATGTCATACTTTAAGATTTTGCTTAAGAAAGATTATGAACATACTCATAATTCAATATTTTACTCATCTCTGAACATATTCAAGGTAAGCACTAAAAAATGGATATATAGTTAAAGAAAAGAAACAAAGTAGAGGAAGTATTTGGGGGGAGGGCGTCAGGAAGAACCTGATATGGAGAAGAGATCGAAACATGTTGTTGTGACGGCCAGAACTGCACATGTTTCCCAACCAGCAGGCGCTGCATCAACAGTCAATCAATTTGAACAACAGGGACTTCAAAACCAAAATCAGGATCAGGCAGATTTGCTTCCAAGATGCACCCAAACAAAAAGCCACAGGTTAATCTCCCTCCCCGATCCGTGAAGAAGTTAGGAGACCAATAGATTGGACACAGGTGGCAGCAAGAATGCATCACCTGGAATCATCACAACCTGCTCTTCCTAGAGCTGCCTCTTGAACCTGGGAAGGGAAGAACAACAGGGAACACACAGTATATAGCAGGGCAGAACTGGAATCGGTGCGCCATAGAAACTGAATCTGGGTACTCGTAGATGGGGAAGGAGAACAAAATCCATCCGTGGGAGAGGGGGATTAATAGTGGGAGATTTTTTCTGACTATTTACTGTAGAGCAACAGCACCACAGTCCTTTTATTCCAGAAATTTTTGCCCGAGCCTGTTTAAATCCGCTCCCACCGGGAGTCGAACCTAGGACCTGGGGTGCTACTAAGGTCACTACAACCACTAGGCACAGGCCCATTTGCTAACAGTGGGAGATTAATTGTCGTGCAGAAGATGGAGAGTTTTGGATGCCATTCTACGGACAAGATGGACCAATCTGAAACAAAACTTTGAGGCGATGGGGAGCTGGAGGAGCGCACTCACAGGGAGTTGGGATCCCAGCCGCTGCACGAAATTTATTTTCGTAGGGGAGGAGCGCTCGATGGGTTCAGACTAGCGAGGGAGATAGAGGTCCATATCTTCATGTGAGGAACACGCTGACATAGATACCTTGCATGTTAAGATAAATATGGTAGTGGGGATGAACTTCTTAGATATATAGGATTATAGACACGTTGGAGACAAATCAACATCTCCGAGCTTAATTTCTACTCGTCCTCGAGTAGGTAATGATAAAAGAAATAATTTATGAAGTGTGAATGCTAGCATAGTGCATAAGTTTGATCAATGATAATTTCATTCACTTTTCCTAGCATCATAACAACAACTCTTTCTCATAAAATTCATCATGACAAAGTAGCAATCAATTCACATGTTAATGTTCAAACAATGAATTCTCTTGAAACTCAACAACCTATATTCTTAGTCACCAATGCCGGCGTTCTGGGAACGGGGGTCCCTAGACTTGCCTGCCTGCGGCCCACAGCGTGGCTATCCTAGCAGGCTTGTACGTCCCATCTTCATCAACAAGGCATTCAAGACCTTCGCGAGGGGCCAAACCTCGCGAGGCAGACGACGCAAGACCTCCTGAGAGGCGGCCTCTCTAGGCAGGCTCACGAGGAGCGGAGATATCAAGGCGGGGCAAACCTCGCGAGGCTCTCATGACGTGAGCCATGACGATCGACACCAGGCAGGCGCCAGCATGCACAGTGCCCTGGTTTCCTCTTTGGTGCTAAGGAAGCAGGCGCAAGCGCGGAGTACCGAGGCATGAAGCAAAGGTTTCCATATTAGTGCAACGAGACCAAGACCAGCAGGCCAGCAGGACGGAGGTCACCATGGAGCCCAAGACGGCGTCACCACCAGAGCCTTTTGCAGGCGAAGACCACTTTTGTCAGGATAGCTTGTACTAGCTGTGCCCTTTCAAATTGGCCGCCGTTGTTGGCTCCCTTCCCGCTCAATATTTGGGGAGATGACCAGGGCCTATATAAGTAGAACTAGCCACCACAGTAGAGGGCATCTGATAACTCATTCAGAGGCATCTCACCCACACAAGTTAGTCGAGCACAAGAACACCTCAACCTCAGGAGGTTGTTCTTCCCCTTGTACTGTTCATCATCAGTCCAAGAGGCAATCCACCACCACACACTGGAGTAGGGTATTACACCACAACGGTGGCCCGAACCAGTATAAATCTCGTGTCTTTTTGTGTTGCGAGTTCATTGAGTTCATCCGTGAGATCTTAGTGAGCTAGGGCGTAGATCGGTAGGAGGGAAAGAACTTCGCGTGCACCCCAGAGTTCGAACCTTAAGGGTTTTGCCGGAACCCCACATCCAACATTTGGCGCGCCAGGTAGGGGTGCTTTGGAGCCTCTTCCCTGCCGATCGATCCACCGATGCCCCGCGCCCTGATGTCCGGCAATCCAAGGCCAGACTCTGATCGCTGGGCAGCTTGGCCAGCCCGAGCGGTGTCACCTGCCCACGAAGACCTCGACCCCGCGCTCCAGGTAGCACGAGTGTCGTCCAACGCTGCAGGGCGCGGGCGGTGCAGCCAGGCGTCGCCCACCCTCACTCCACGGCAAGTACGAGTCGCTGCAAGGGCAACAAGCCACGCCACAGCAATGGCACCGCACTCATCGTGGGAGCAGGCGAACATGCGGGCAGTGCTCACGGTGGAACGAGAGCTGCTACGGTGCCAGCTGATGAAAAGCGGCTGGGATGCACTGCTGGAGTGCGTCGCCGAGCTGCTGGATGCGGCGGCATCGGGAGCGCCAACCTTCTGCTATCAGCTTCCTCCTCAGGCCACTACGGGGTCTCATGGCAGGCCTCGCCACAACTACGCACCGACGGGTGTGCCTGGGGGCTTCTTCAACGCCAGCATGGCCGGAGGTGCTAGGAGCTCCACCGCCCCCATGCCGCCCGCGAAAAGCATGGGCACAAGCGTCGCCTCCCATGGTCCCAGTGGGATGCCGCTCTGCCATCCTCAAGACGCTGTCTTGGGCCAGGCAACATGGAGTGTGGGGCACTACGGCGAGGTGTTAGGGGTAACGTCCCCGGAAGCCTACGTGCCCCGCATCAGATTACGACTTAGGGATTACCTACACCCCAGGCAAGGGCAATGTCATGGCTGATGCGCTAAGTCGTAAGTCCTATTGCAACAATCTTATGTTGCAGCAGGGCCAACCACTTCTCCATGAGGAATTCTCTAAGCTTAACCTTCACATTGCTCCTCACGGATTCCTTTCTACCTTGGTGGCTAAGCCTACTACTTTGGATCATATCATAGAAGTCCAGAAGCATGATACGGGAATCTCCCGAATCAAGAGAAATATCTCCAAGGGAGTAGCTGGTTGTTTCTCTATGGATGATCGAGGTGTTGTTTACTTTGGAAACCGCTTGGTGGTTCCCAAGAGTCAGTAGATGCAGCAATTGGTCCTTAAGGAGGCGCATGAATCCCCTCTCATGATTCATCCTGGTAGTACTAAGATGTATCACGACCTACGCCAGATGTTCTGGTGGACTAGGATGAAGAGAGAAATCACCGACTTTGTTGCTAATTGTGACGTTTGTCGTCGCGTTAAGGCAGAGCATCAAAGGCCTGCTGGCACCCTTCAGCCTTTAGCTATTCCTGAGTGGAAATGGGATAAAGTTGGTATGGACTTCATCACCGGCTTTCCCAGAACCAAGAGAGGGAATAATGCTATCTTCGTAGTCATTGATCGTCTTTCCAAAGTGGCTCACTTCCTACCTGTTCGAGAGAATATCACCGCTAGTCAGCTCGCTGACTTATATATTTCTTGAATAGTTTCACTTCATGGTGTTCCACTAGAGATCAATTCAGACTGTGGTAGCCTTTTCACTTCTCATTTTTGGGAGAGTTTCCAAACTGCCATGGGCACCCATCTTTCCTTCAGTACCGCTTTCCACCCACAATCAAGTGGTCAGGTGGAACGGGTCAACCAAATTCTCGAAGACATGCTTAGAGCTTGCTTTATCTCACTCGGTATGGATTGGGAGAAGTGTCTTCCTTTCGCCAAGTTTGCTTATAACAATAGCTATCAATCCAGTCTCAAGAAAGCTCCTTTTGAGATTCTGTATGGACGAAGATGTCGAACACCTTTGAACTGGTCAGAAACCGGTGAAAGACAATTCTTTGGACCGGACATGATCCAGGAGGCAGAAGAGCAAGTTCGCGTCATTCGTGAGAATTTGAAAACAGCCCTATCTTGTCAAAAGAGCCAGTATGACTGTCGTCATAAGGAAGTGGATTATGAAGTTGGTGACAAGGCTTACCTTCGGGTTACTCCCTTGAAGGGTACCCATCGTTTTAGTATCAAGGGCAAGTTGGCTCCTCGTTACATTGGTCCTTTTCGCATTCTCGCTAAATGAGGAGAGGTTGCCTACCAGTTGGAACTACCCCCACATCTTTCTCGAGTACATGATGTCTTCCACGTCTCTCAACTTAGGCGTTGCTTCTCAGATCCCATCCGCGGAGTGGACCACAGAACGCTTGATCTCCAAGATAACCTCACATATCAAGAGTACCTTGTTCGCATCCTTGATCAAGCAGAGCGTTTTACTCGACGTTAGAACATCAAGTTTCTCAAAGTTCAGTGGTCTCATCATTCTGAGAGAGAAGCTACCTGGGAGCGAGAAGATCGTCTTCGACTCGAGTACCCCACCTACTTTCCATCGACCCCTGAATCTCGGGACGAGACTCTTTCAAGTGGGGGCGAGTTGTCACATCCCTAGTTCTGGTATGACCTAGGCTAGCTAGTCATGTGTGCATCATGTTTAAATTCCATTTAAATTTGAAATGAGGATTTGTGAAACCCTCAGAACCATTTCTGGAAATGACCCAGATAAAAATTGCTCCAAAAAGGTCCAAGAAAATGTTCATGTTACTCTCTAAAAATATTGGTGAGAGGTAAAAATCAAACCAATACTTTTAGGAGCTCACAAATATTTATTTTGGCCATTTGGAATTAATCCAATATTTATTTGCATTGGATATATATATGTTATATATTTTATATATGTCCAAGAATTATGCTAGTTGTGGAGGAGCTCTGGAATAATTCTATTAGCTCCTACAAAAATTGGCATAAGAAAATAAAACGATTTAGTATTTTTATTAAATCAGAAACAAATGTTAGAAAATAGAAAACAGAAATAAAATAAACAAATAGGGGAAAACCCTTACCTGAGGCCTGGCACTGTGTGGCCCAGCTGGCCGGCCCAGCCAGCTGGCCCTGCCAGTCACCCTCAACCTCCCGCCAGGAGGATGAGAGGCGCGTGGCCGATGCACGCCGGCGCACGCCCGGCCACCTCCTGCTTGCCGCCTCCCTCTAGACGCCCCCGAAGACGCCACACAGCCTCCCCGACCCCCTCTCACTCTCCCCTGTGCTTCTTCTCTCCTCTGTCACCCTCTCTCGCACGCACCCGAGCACAGCCGATGCCACCGCTCGTTGTTGCCGCGGCCACTACCTCCCCCTTGTCCCTCCGTCGTGTCCACGCGCTCCGCCGCTGTGGGCTACGCCTCCTCGACGAGACACACGGTGCCGGACGCCCTCGGCCACCGCCGACCGCCGACTCCGATTCGCCGTCTTCAGCGCCTCCTCGAGCCCACTGGCCCGCTCAGCAACTCCGCCGTGAGCTCCTCTCCGTTTCCCCCTGTTTCCCCTCTCTTTGCCCCCTCGTTCCCGCGTCGTAGCCGTGGTTTCCACCCCGGCTGAAGCCATCGCCGCCGCAGCCCCTCGCCGTCGTGGCCACCGCCGCCGCAGCTCGCAGCCGAGCTCGCCGTTGCACTCAGTGCACCCTGGCGAGTCGAGCGGACCCGCTCGCAGCTCTTGTTGTGCCCCAAAACACCCCGCACGCACCTGGCTGAACTCCGGCCGCCGCACTCGTCGTCGCCGGCGCCATTCCGGCCACTCCCCCGCCGCGCCACCACCACGGTTGGATGCGGACGAGCGTCTGCATCCCGTAGCTGCACTCCGCGCGCCAAATGGGCCCCTGTAGGCAAAACCCGCAGCGCCCCGCCGCATTTGGACTCGCCGGAGGCTAAACGCCGGCGACCGCTGACCTTTGACCGGCGTGGGTTGACCCCACAGCCCAGTTTGACCTCCCCCCTCTCTCTCAATGACAGGTGGGGCCCGGCCGTGACTAATTTTTAGTTAGGGTGACTAATTAACCTCTGTTAGTTAACTGTGTTCTGACGTGTGAACCCCGCGCGTCAGGTTTGACCTAGTCAGCGTTGTTGACTTGCTGCCGCAAGCATGTCGCAGTGCTGACGCAATATATCATTTTTTGGTTTAAAAATAAATCAGGAAAATCCAAAAAATGATATGAACTTCTAAAATTCATAGAAATTCAACCGTAGCTCAGATTGAAATAATTTATATATGAAAAATCATCAGAAAAATGCAATCTATCCATATGAACCAGTTTCATGCATGACAAACCAAGTTATACCTGCTGTATAGGTGAAAACATATAATGGCATTTATAAAGACCTAACTTGGAGTTGCATTTGAATTCTTGGTTCAAATGGACTTCAACCAAATGAATGCTAGTTGCATTAGCTCAAACAACATCACATCTTCATGCCATGATCATGCATCATATTGTTGCATATGCTGTGTACTGGTTGTCGGCACCGTTCTTCTCGATAGGTCTCGCTCCGGAGAGTGTTCCCGAGTACCTGTCTGTTAAGCCGTGCCCCCCTGTTGATCTACCAGGCAAGAAAAACCCCTTGTTCATTCCGATACAATCCCACTCTCTCGCTCCTGCTCTCTTTTATTGCATTAGGACAACAACGATTCAACTGCTACTTTTATGCTGCGGTAGTTGAACCCATTCCTCTGCATGACTTGTCATTGCCACAGTAAATAGTTGAAACCCACTAGCATGTGTAGGACTTGAATGATCCATGTTGTGTTCCTACCATGCCATGCCTGCTATTGCTTAGAGTTGTGTCAGGTCTGATTCATCGGGAATGAATTGGAGCGCAGTGCTAAGTTCTGATGTTGAGAGTTAAGCGTGTGAACACGATTTGGTAAAGGTAGCGGTGAGAGGCCATGTAGGAGTACATGGTGGGTTGTCCCACTGGAACCGTCCTTAAGCACTGAGTTCTGTGTATGTTGTCCAATGACTAGCTACTACCACACATTGGGTTCCGGTAACTCGGCCCCTCTCGACTTATTAAACAACTTGATCTCTGTCCAGGAGTTGCAACTAGTTTCTGGTGTTTGCAGGTAGTGCTATTTTTCTACCAAGTGGCACCCGGCAGGGTGGGCTTGGGACAGACTAGGCACACGTGGCCCGGTGTACCGAGTGGCACCCGGATGGTGGGCTCGGGAACCCTGCACACATCGTTTGGGGCCGTGAGCGACACCCTGGCTGGATCTCCTTGCGGATGGAACCCGAATAGGCGATAAACCTGGACTAGAGTCTTGTGTGGTTAGCTAGGTCGTGGCCGACACCCTCGCCAGGCTTCCGCTTGAAGGTTGCCGAGATACATGATGTGTACATGGAGGTAAGTGGCGAGAGCGTGTGTGAAGAAGTACACCCCTGCAGGGTTATCATGATCTATTCGAATAGCCGTGTCCTCGGTTATGGACTTCTTGGATGCTTACTTGGTACATAGACAACTTGAAGTGGATACACTAAAATGCTCAAGATAAGTGTGAGTGCTATGGATGGCCTTCTCGTAGAGAGACGAGGATGAATCCATAGTAGTGTATTGATGTGGTGATTAGTGGACTTGTGTGCGCTGCCTCACCTCAAAGAAGTTTCTTGTAGTCGTAGAACAGGATAGCCACTGGGTCAAAGCTGGCTTGTTGCAACTAAACCCCACATTACCTTATTGATACAAATGCATGTATGTTAGGATCTGATGTAAGTCTTGCTGAGTACCTTTGTACTCAAGTTTGCTTTATTTATGTTTTGCAGATGAGACATCTGTCTCATTAGTAGTTCCGCTTGGACTTCGACGAGTAGCTTGTTACCTCAGCTACGATATTGTACCCTTGGGAGGGTCTTGTAGATAGTCAGGCTTCTCAGCCTTTTTCTTTTGTAGTTGTCTGTACTCAGACATGTAATGCTTCCGTTGCTTGTATGCTTTGAATGATGGGTCATGTGACCCCTGTTTGTATTTAATGCTATGTGGCTCTTCTGGGCCTTTATCTATATGAGTTTGCGTTATGTTGTGATGCCATGTTGTACAGCACATACGTGCATGTTATGCGTACGTGTAACGTGTATTGCTATGTGTGGGATCCGACAACCTAGTTGTTTATCCTTGGTAGCCTATCTTATGGGGAAATGTATTCTAGTGCTTCCATCGAGCCATGGTAGTCCGCTATAGCCCGGTTTACCGGAGTCCTGCTAGCCCAGCACTACTGCTCCGGAACACTTACACTGGCCGGCATGTGATTCACTTCGTTCCTGTGTCTGTCCCTTCAGGGAAATGTCACGCGGTGACATCCGGAGTCCTGCCTAGCCTGCTATAGCCAGGGTTACCGGAGTCCTATTAGCCCAGTGCTACAGCCCGGATTCACACGCTGCTGACCGACATGCTCGAAGTTGATTCATGTATGCCTGTCCCCATGGGTTAGTGCTGCTTTGGGTTCACGACTAGTCATGTCGGCCCGGGTTCTCTGTCATATGGATGCTAGCGATACTATCATATACGTGAGCCAAAAGGCGCAAACGGTCCCGGGCCATGGTAAGGCGACACCCGTGGGAATAGCGTGCGTGAGGCCGCAAAGTGATATGAGGTGTTACATGCTAGATCGGTGTGACTTAGAATTGGCGTCCCGACACCCCGGGTGCTCAACGACGAGGCCATGGACAAGGTGCGCCCCATGCTTGCCTCTAGTTTCAACGAGTGGGGAGAGATAGTGGCTTGGCCCGCGTCTCGCACTCGCATTGCCCGGGAAGCCACTGAGGTCCCAATCTTCATTGATGCCCTCTGGGTTGGCCTGATTCCTCCCTTCTCCGCCTTCTTCAATGCGGTGCTCGAGCATTATCATATCCGCATGCTGCATCTTGACCCTCGATCTGTGACTCTTCTCGCCATCTTCGCCTTTGTGTGCGAAGCCATGGTGGGCATCGCTCCTTCGGTGGCCCTCTTCCGCAATTTCTTCTCATTGCATCTGACTGATCCTCGGCAGAGCTCGGGGTGCATGAGCTTCTAGAGCATTTGTAGACTCAACTTCGACCAGTTTGGCTTGGTAATCCTACAGGCAGTCAGGCTCTGATACCAAAGCTATCAAGACCCCGATCCTAAGTCACACCGATCTAGCATGTAACACATCATATCACCTTGCGGCCTCACGCACGGTATTCCCACGGGTGCCACCTTACCTGGCCCGGGACCGTTTGCGCCTTTTGGCTCACGTATATGATAGTGTCGCTAGCATCCATATGACAAAGAACCCGGGTCGACATGGCTAGTCATGAACCCAAAGCGGCACTAACCCATGGGGACAAGCATACATGAATCAACTTCGAGCATGTCGGTCAACAGCGTGTGAATCCGGGCTGTAGCACTGGGCTAGCAGGACTCCGGTAACCCGGGCTGTAGCAGGCTAGGCAGGACTCCGGATGTCACCGCGTGACATTTCCCCGAAGGGACAGACACAAGAATGAAGTGAAGCACACGCCGGCCAGTCAAGTGTCCTGAGCAGTAGTGCTGGGCTAGCAGGACTCCGGTGAACTGGGTTGTAGCGGACTACTATGGCTCAAGGAAGCACTAGACTACATTTCCCCATAGGAGAGGGTGCCAAGGATAAACAACTAGATTGTCGGATCCCACACATACCAAGCATTTCAGTCATACACACAATATGCCCGATATGTGCAAATACAACATGGCATCACAACATAACTCTACGACTCAAGTATTTATTCATTAGGCTCCGAGGAGCGAGATATTACAAACATGGGTCTCATGACCCAACATTCAGAGCATACAAGTCAAAGCACATGCGGAAGCTTAACATGTCTGAGTATAGACATCTACAAATGAAAAAGGCTGAGAAGCCTGACTATCTACCAGATCCTGCCGAGGACACAAGATCGTAGCTGAGGTATCAAGCTAAACGTCGAAGTCCACACGGATCTACTAGCGAGACTGACGTCTCTCTGCAAAACATAAAATAGGCAAACATGAGTACAAATGTACCCAGCAAGACTTACATCAGAACTATCTACATATGCATCGGTATCAACAAAGGGGGTGGTGGAGTTTAACTGCAGCAAGCCAGCTTTGACTCGGTGGCTATCCTAAACTACGACTGCAAGTAACTCTTTTGAGGTGGCGCACGCGAGTCCACATATTCACCATATCAATACACCAGTATGGATCCGCTCCCGTCTCCCTACGAGAACGCCATCCATAGCACTCACGCTTATCTTGCGCATTTTAGAGTATCCACTTTCACTTGTCTATGAACTATGCAAGGGGTCCAAGTTTCCATATCCGAGGAATCCGACTATTCGAATAGATAATGATAACCCTGCAGGGGTGTACTTCTTCACACACGCTCTCGCCACTTATCGCCCTGTACACGTCATGTACCTCGGCAACCTTCAAGCGGAAGCCGGGCAAGGGAGTCGGCCACGACCTGACTAACCACACAAGTCTCTAGTCCAGGTTTATCGCCTATTCGTGTTCCATCCGCAAGGAGATCCGGCCGGGGTGTCGCTCACGGCCCCAAACGATGTGTACAGGGTTCCAAGCCCACCAAACGGGCGGCGCTTGGTCTACCCGGCCACGGTGCCTAGTCTGTCCCAAGCCCACCTATACCGGGTGCCACTTGGTAGACTACTAACACTACCTACAAACACCAGAAACTAGTTGCAACTCCTGGACAGAGATCAGGTTGATTAATAAGTCGAGAGAGCTTGGAGTGCTCGGAGCCCAATGTGTGGTAGTAACTATTCATGGATCACAAACACAGAACTCAGTTCCTGAGGACGGTTGCAATGAGACAACCCACCATGTACTCCTACATGGCCTCTCACCGCTACCTTTACCAAATCGTGTTCACACACTTAGCTCTCAATAGTAGGACATGTTCACCACATTCCAATTCATTCCCGATGAATCAGACCCGACTCAACTCTAAGCAGTAGCAGGCATGACAAACAAGCATGAATGAGTAGGCACATCAGGGCTCAAACAACTCCTACTCATGCTAGTGGGTTTCATCTATTTACTGTGACAATGACAGGTCATGCAGAGGAAAGGGGTTCAACTACCGCAGCATGTAACATTGAATCGTTGTTGTCCTAATGCAGTAAAAGAGAGCAGGAGCGAGAGAGTGGGATTGTATCGGAATGAACAAGGGGGTTTTGCTTGCCTGGCACTTCTGAAGATAGTATAGATCTTCATCGGTGTCATCGATCACATCGTCAAAACCACGTCTACCGAGAGGGGACAAATACCGGCAAACAAGAAAGAACACAATCAATGCAATGCAACATTATGATGCATGAATGTGACATGGCAATATGCTATTGATTGGCCTAATGCAACTAGCAACAAGTTAAATGAAGTTGGTTTGAACCTAAGATTCAAATTCAAACTCCACATGTGGTTATTTAAATGCCGTTCATTCCATTTGTCCTAAACACTAGTCATAAATTGTTCTAACATGCATGAAACCAGTACAGATGGATAGATTGGATTTTTCTGATCATTTTTCATATATAATTTATTTCATTTGGAGTTACGGTTGAATTACTATGATTTTTAGAAGTTTAAACTATTTTCTGGAATTTCCTGGATTATAAAAACGCCAGAAAACATTTACTGCGTCAGCATGACGACAGCACTGCGTCAGCAGGTCAGCTGGGTTGACCCAGGTCAAACCTGGCGTGTGGGTTCCACACGTCAATGACACATGGACTAATCCCGGTCAAAACCTGCGCTGACAGGGGTTTGACCAGAGGTGGGGCCTGCTATTAGTGGATAATAGGGGCGTTTAGCTGGCAGGGTTAGCGCTAATGACAGCCACGTCGGCAGTCGCCGGAGCCTGGCCGGTGGCGACCAAAACGACGGTGGCGCGGCTCGGATTTGAGCTGCGGGCGGTGGTTTGGCGCGCTGAGCGCACCGGGGAGGAGCTCTTGGTCGTCCGCATCCAATGGACCGGACGGGAGGCCGCGGGGTGGCCGGAAGCAGCGCCGGCGGTTAGCGGCGGCCGGAGCTACGGGTTTGACGGGTTCGTCACTATGGTGATCCATAGGACGAGTTGGTGAGTTCTACAACTTCTTGGGAAGGCTCTGAGCACATTGGTGTGCTCATACGCGAGCTGCAACGACTATGGCCACGACTGCGCCATTGCCGGCGGCGAGGAGCTTCGGTCATGGTTGGGGATCGGGGCTAGAGCACGCGAGGGACGACGGGGCAAGGGGGAATCGGGTCAACGGCTCACCGTGGAGCTGCAGGGATGGTTAGCGGGCTCGGGGACGCGCCGGAGTGGCCGGATCGACGAAGAAGTGTGCCGGAGCCGAAGCTTGAAGACGATGATGATGGCGGCTGCTTGGGGCCTCCGTGCTTCCTTCCTTCGGTGCAGGGGTGAAGCGAGGGGTGGCGGAGGCTCTGGATAGCTCGGGGAGGCAAGGTGACGGCGGTGGGCGCGGCGGCTCACGGCGGCGTGCTCAGGCGCGTGAGGGGGAGAGCGACGGAGAGAGACAGAGGGAAAAGGGGAGGTCAGGGGCTGCGTGGCGACGCATGGAGGCGTCCAGGGTGTCGGGGACGCAGGCAACCAGGCAGGAGGTGGCTTGGGCGCGTGTGCGGGTGCGGCGAGCACGCGCTCTGCCTACTGGCCTAGGGAGGAAGGCGACAGGGGAGGGGCCAGGTGGGCTGGGCCGTGCTAGGCCGGCCACTTGGGCTACAGGCGTGCCAGGTGGGAAGGCCCAGGTAACAGGATTTTCATTTGTTTCTGTTTTAATTTATTTCTGTAGGTTTGTTGCATTTCTAAAAATACCTAGGCAACTCCAAAAATCACCAAACTGCACATGGCCACTACTTGGAATATATCCAGCATGGAACATTTTAGTTTGGGGTTATTTGAGCATTTGAAATATTTTATATAATTTAAATGCCCAAACTCAAATACTAAAGATTTAATCCAGTGACCTTAGAGTGACCTAGAAATCTGTGCATCACTTTTGACAATGGTTTAAGACCAAGGCAGAGGTGATGAACATTTTAGAAGGGCATTTCAGGTTCATTGAAAAATGTTTTTATGTTGAACATATTTGATTTGATTTGGTGCTAGGGTTTGATCAATCCCCATTTCAAGTTTCAAAATAATTAAAACATGATGCAACAGGCAAGTGCTAGCCTAGTGCAAGGTAAGGCTAGGGATGTGACACCTGCAACCAAATAACAAAGAGTCTCTTGTGTCCCCAACACACGCAACACAATGGTAAATTGTATAGGTGCACTAGTTAGGCGAAGAGTTGGTGATACAAGTGCAATATGGATGGTAGACATAGGTTTTTGTAAATTGAAAATATAAAAACAGCAAGGTAGCAAGCGGTAAAAGTGAGCGTAAACAGTATTGCAATGCTAGGAAACAAGGCCTAGGGTTCATACTTTCACTAGTGCAAGTCCTCTCAACAATAATAACATAATTGGATCATATAACTATCCCTCAACATGCAACAAAGAGTCACTCCAAAGTCACTAATAGCGGAGAACAAACGAAGAGATTATGGTAGGGTACGAAACCACCTCAAAGTTATTCTTTCCAATCAATCCGTTGGGCTATTCCTATAAGTGTCACAAACAGCCCTAGAGTTCGTACGAGAATAACATCTTAAGATACAAATCAACCAAAACCCTAATGTCACCTAGATACTCCAATGTCACCTCAAGTATCAGTGGGCATGATTATACGATATGCATCACACAATCTCAGATTCATCTATTCAACCAAAACATAGAACCTCAAAAAGTTCCCAAAGTTTCTACTGGAGAATCACGACGAGAACGTGTGCCAACCCCTATGCATATGTTCATGGGCAAAACCCGCAAGTTGGTCACCAAAACATACATCAAGTGGCACATGATATCCCATTGTCACCACAAATACGCACGACAAGACATACATCAACTGTTCTCAAATCTTTAAAGACTCAATACGATAAGATAACTTCAAAGGGAAAACTCAATCCATTACAAGAGAGAAGAGGGGGAGAAGAAACATAAGATCCAACTATAATAGCAAAGCTCACGATACATCAAGATCATGCCAAATCAAGAACACGAGAGAGAGAGAGAGATCAAACACATAGCTACTGGTACATACCCTCAGCCCCGAGGGTGAACTCCTCGTCATGGAGAGCGTCGGGATGATGAAGATGGCCACCGGTGAGGGTTCCCCCCTCTGGCAGGGTGCCGGAATAGGGTCCCTAGAGGTTTTTGGTGGCTATAGAGGCTTGCGGCGGTGGAACTCTTGATCTAATCTCTGTTCTGGAAGTTTTAGGATACGTGGGTATATATGGGTGCAAGGGGTACGTCGGTGGACCGAAGGGGGGGCCACGAGGCAGGGGGCGCGCCCCAGGGGGTGGGCGCGCCCCTACCCTCGTGAGCACCTCCTTCATCTTCTTACGTAGGGTGCAAGTCTATCTGGTAAGTTTCCTTCCAAAAATAACTTCTCTAGTTGATTTCGTTCCATTTTGACTCCGTTTGATATTCCTTTTCCTCGAAACACTTAAATAGGCATGAAACAACAAATTTGGGCTGGGCCTTCGGTTAATAGGTTAGTCCCAAAATAATATAAAAGTGGATAATAAAGCCCAATATTGCCTAAAACAGTAGATAATATAGCATGGAGCAATCAAAAATTATAGATACGTTGGAGACGTATCAAGCATCCCCAAGCTTAATTCCTGTTCGTCCTCGAGTAGGTAAATGATAAAAAAAGATAATTTTTGATGTGGAATCCTAGTTGGCATAATTTCAATGTAATTCTTCTTACTTGTGATATGAATATTCAGATCCGAAAGATTCAAGACAAAACTTCATATTGACATAAAAATAATAATACTTCAAGCATACTAATAAAGCAATTATGTCTTCTCAAAATAACATGGCCAAAGAAAGTTATCCCTAAAAATCATATGGTCTGTCTATGCTCCATCTTCACCACACAAAGTATTTAAATCATGCACAAACCCAATGACAAGCCAAGCAATTGTTTCATACTTTAATAATCTCAAACTCATAAACCTTCACGCAATACATGAGCGCGAGCCATGGATATAACACTTTGGGTGGAATAGAATATGATGATGGGGGTTATGTGGAGAAGGCAAAAAAGGAGAAAGTCTCACATCAACGAGGATAACCAACGGGCTATGGAGAGGCCCATCGATTGATGTTAATGCGAGGAGTAGGGATTGCCATGCAACGGATGCACTAGAGCTATAAATGTATGAAAGCTCAACGAAAGAAACTAGTGGGTGTGCATCCAACTTGCTTGCTCACGAAGACCTAGGGCACTTGAGGAGGCCCATCGTTGGAATATACAAGCCAAGTTCTATAATGAAAAGTTCCCACTAGTATATGAAAGTGACAAAACAAGAGACTCTCTATCATGAAGACTATGTTGCTACTTTGAAGCACAATATAGGAGACTCGCTATATGAAGAAAATGGTGCTACTTTGAAGCACAAGTGTGGTAAAAGGATAGTAGCATTGCCCCTTTTTATTTTCTTTTTTTTTCTTTTTTTTCACCTTTTTTGGCCTTCTTTTTTTATTTGGCCTTTCTCTCTTTTTTGGGACAATGCTCTATTGAATGATGATCATCACACTTCTATTTATTTACAACTCAATGATTACAACCCGATACTAGAACAAAGTATGACTCTGTATGAATGCCTCCGGCGGTGTACCGGGATATGCAATGAACCAAGAGTGACATGTATGAAAGAATTATGAATGGTGGCTTTGCCACAAATACTATGTCAACTGCATGATCACGCTAAGCAATATGACAATGATGAATGTGTGATGATAAACTGGATGGTGGAAAGTTGCATGGCAATATATCTTGGAATGGCTATGGAAATGCCATAATAGGTAGGTATGGTGGCTGTTTTGAGGAAGATATAAGGAGGTTTATGTGTGAAAGAGCGTATCATATCACGGGGTTTGGATGCACCGGCGAAGTTTGCACCAACTCTCAATGTGAGAAAGGGCAATGCACGATACCGTAGAGGATAGCAATGATGGAAGGGTGAGAGTGCGTATAATCTATGGACTCAACATTAGTCATAAAGAACTCATATACTTGTTGCAAAAATCTACAAGCCATCAAAAACCAATGCACTACGCGCATGCTCCTAGGGGGATAGATTGGTAGGAAAAGACCATCGCTCGTCCCCGACCGCCACTCATAAGGAGGACAATCAATAAACACCTCACGCTCCGACTTCGTTACATAACAGTTCACCATACGTGCATGCTATGAGAATCACAAACTTCAACGCAAGTATTCTTTAAATTCACAACTACTCAACTAGCATGACTCTAATATTATCACCTCCATATCTCAAAACAATTATCATGCTTCAATCTTTTCTTAGTATTCAACACACTCATAAGAGTTCTTACGAATCTTTTATGCTTAGCATATTAGGATTTTAAGCACATTACCATGATATTTAAGACTCTCAAAATAATATAAGTGAAGCATGAGAGTTCATCTATTTATACAAAATAAAACAACCGCCGTGCTCTAAAAGATATAAGTGAAGCACTAGAGGAAACAACAAACTACTCTGAAAGATATAAGTGAAGATCAATGAGTACTCGAATAATTATGTAACTATGTGAAGAATCTCTAACATTTAAGAATTTAAGATCTTGAAACTTTATTCAAACAGCAATAAAAGCTAAAGAGAATAAAATGATGCTCCAAGCAAAACACATATCATGTGGTGAATAAAAATATAGCTCCAAGTAAAGTTACCGATGAACGAAGACGAAAGAGGGGATGCCTTTCGGGGCATACCCAAGCTTAGACGCTTGGTTATCCTTGTATATTACCTTGGGTGCCTTGGGCATACCCAAGCTTAGGCTCTTTCCACTCCTTATTCCATAGTCCATCGAATCCTTACCCAAGACTTGAAAACTTCACAACACAAAACTTAACAGAAAACTCGTGAGCTCCGTTAGTGAAAGAAAACAAAAAACCACTTCAAGGTACTGTAATGAACTCATTATTTATTTACATTGTTGTTAAACCTACTATATTCCAACTTCTATATGGTTTATAAACTATTTTACTAGCCATAGATTCATCAAAATAAGCAAGCAACACAATGAAAACAGAATCTGTCAAAAATAGAACAGTCTATAGTAATCTGTAACTAACACAAACTTATGGAACTCCAAAAATTCTAAAATAAATTGGTGGACATGAGGAATTTGTATAGTAATCATCTTCAAAAATAATGAACTAAATATCACTCTCCAGTAAAAAGTTCTAGATAATCTCGTGAGCGCTAAAGTTTCTATTTTTTACAGCATGATCATAAAGACTTCACCCAAGTCTTCCCAAAGGTTCTACTTGGCACAAAAACTAATTAAAACATAAAACCACATATAAACAGAAGCTAGATGTATTATTTATTCCTAAACAGAACCAAAAGGCAAGAAACTAAAATAAAATTGAGTTGCCTCCCAACAAGCGCTATCGTTTAACGGCCCTAGCTAGGCATGATGATTTCAATGATGCTCACATAAAAGATAAGAATTGAAACATAAAGAGAGCATCATGAAGAATATGACTAGCACATTTAAGTCTAACCCACTTCCTATGCATAGGGATTTTGTGAACAAATAACTTATGGGAACAATAATCAACTTGCATAGGAAGGCAAAACAAGCATAACTTCAAGATTTTAAGCACATAGAGAGGAAACTTGATATTATTGCAATTCCTACAAACATATATTCCTCCCTCATAATGATTTTCAGTAGCATCATAAATGAATTCAACAATATAACCAGCACCTAAATCATTCTTTTCATGATCTAGTAGCATAGAAATTTTATTACTCTCCACATAAGCAAAATTCTTTTCATTCGGAATAATGGGAATATCATAAGAGACTTGAATACTATAAATTGTTTCCACATTAAAAGAGTAATGTTCAGAGAAAGGGTACTCATAATCATGACAAGTTTTATAAATATAATCATCACTACTCTTTACAGCATAAGTTTTATCACAATAATCATCATAAGTAGCAATTTTGTTCTCATCATAATCGATTGAAACCTCTTCCGAAATAGTGGATACATCACTAAGTAAAGTCATGGCCTGTCCAAATCCACTTTCATAAACATTATAAGATTCAACATCCTCCAATACTGTGGGATCACTACTTCCTAAAGTTGACACTCTTCCAAACCCATTTTTATCAATATAATCATCGTAACTAGAAGACATGCTATCATCATAACAACTTTGCATATCAAAACTTGAGAGGCTAAAAATATAATCGTTATTAAACATAGCATCCCCAAGCTTGGGACAAACATTAATTGCAGCAAATATATTCTCAAATATGTCATCCTCATCAAACATAGCTTCCCCAAGCTTGGGCCTTTTCGTATCATAAGCATAATCACTCTCATCATTAATAGCATGGATAGCACCAATAGTATAGCAATTATTATATTGTTCCAAGCAAGCGCCAAAAAGATTTTCAAGATCATAAGAAGTATCATTATCTTCCCAATCATAATCATCACAACAAGCAATAGGCATAACGAGATCATCATCAAGTGTATCATTTTCATGAGGCACATCAATAATAGGAGCAACTTTATTTGGGAGAGATACCTTTTTACCTCTCTTCCTTTTTATTTTCTTCTTCTTCACCACATCATGTGTGGTTTCAATCCTCCTTTTGGAGATCCTTATTAATGAGATTGGTTGAATAGAAGGCTCCTCCTCGTTACCTGATTCATCATAAGAAATAATAGGAGGATATTGGGAAGTCTCTTCCCTTTCATTAGGATTCTCTTCATCCTCTATTTGTTTTCTTTTCTTTATTTAATTGGCAATATAAGGATTTTCAATGCAATTCACCGCACAATAAATATAAATTTCTTCTAGATCAATATCGAGGAATTTCTCAAGGTTATATTCTGGAATATGCTTAGTTCGACGTTTAAATTCTTCATAACCCAAAAGCAAACTTAGTTCATTATAATACGCAAGGGAAATCAAGTCGTCACAATTTTTGGACACGATTTGATCATGAAACAGTTTGCATTTGATATTTAAATGACCATGTTCGTTGCAAAGTTCACAAGTACGGCTAAGATATCTTAAATTTTCAGCACTAACTTCTAGCCTTTCTTGCAACCATTTAGTTTCTAAATGCTTATGCCTCTTGCAATATCTATCTTCTCTATTTGGTGTGTCCTTTCAAACCCAATGCACTCCACAGAAAATGACATGTTTATAGGAGGCATTTTCATCATAACTAGTGCAATCATCATTAGCATCATGGATATTCAAAGAATTCGTACTAACAGCATTGCAATCATGCTCATCATTCAAAGATTTAGTGCCAAACATTTTAATGCATTCTTCTTCTAACACTTTGGCACAATTTTCCTTTCCATCATACTCACGAAAGATATTAAAAAGATGAAGCGTATGAGACAAACTCAATTCCATTTTTTGTAGTTTTCTTTTATAAACTAACTAGTGCTAAAACAAGAAACAAAAAGATTCGATTGCAAGATCTAAAGATATACCTTCACTTACCTAGCCTCCCCGGCAACGGCGCCAGAAAAGAGCTTGATGTCTACTACACGACCTTCTTCTTGTAGACGTTGTTGGGCCTGCATGTCCACATGTTTGTAGGACAATAGCAAATTTCCCTCAAGTGGATGACCTAAGGTTTATCAATCCGTGGGAGGCATAGGATGAAGATGGTCTCTCTCAAGCAACCCTGCAACCAAATAACAAAGAGTCTCTTGTGTCCCCAACACACCCAATACAATGATAAATTGTATAGGTGCACTAGTTCGGCGAAGAGATGGTGATACAAGTGCAATATGGATGGTAGATATAGGTTTTTGTAAACTGAAAATATAAAAACAGCAAGGTAGCAAGCGGTAAAAGTGAGTGTAAACGGTATTGCAATGCTAGGAAACAAGGCCTAGGGTTCATACTTTCACTAGTGCAAGTCCTCTCAATAATAATAACATAATTGGATCATATAACTATCCCTCAACATGCAAAAAAGAGTCACTCCAAAGTCACTAATAGCGGAGAACAAACGAAGAGATTATGGTAGGGTACGAAAACACCTCAAAGTTACTCTTTCCAATCAATCTGTTGGGCTATTCCTATAAGTGTCACAAACAGCCCTAGAGTTCGTACTAGAATAACACCTTAAGATACAAATCAACCAAAACCCTAATGTCACCTAGATACTCCAATGTCCCCTCAAGTATCCGTGGGCCTGATTATATGATATGCATCACACAATCTCAGATTCATCTATTTAACCAACACATAGAACCTCAAAACGTGCCCAAAGTTTCTACCGGAGAATCACGACGAGAACGTGTGCCAACCCCTATGCATAGGTTCATGGGCGGAACCCGCAAGTTGGTCTCCAAAACATACATCAAGTGGCACATGATATCTCATTGTCACCACAGATACGCACGACAAGACATACATCAACTATTCTCAAATCTTTAAAGACTCAATCCGATAAGATAACTTCAAATGGAAAACTCAATCCATTACAAGAAAAAAGAGGGGGAGAAGAAACATAAGATTCAACTATAATAGCAAAGCTCGCGATATATCCAGATCGTGCCGAATCAAGAACACGAGAGAGAGAGAGAGAGATCAAACACATAGCTACTGGTACATACCCTCAGCCCCGAGGGTGAACTACTCCCTCCTCGTCATGGAGAGCGTCGGGATGATGAAGATGGCCACCGGTGAAGGTCCCCGCTCCAGCAGGGTGCCGGAACAGGGTCCCAAAGGTTTTTGGTGGCTACAGAGGCTTGCAGCGGTGGAACTCCCTATCTAATCTTTGTTCTGGAAGTTTTAGGATACGTGGGTATATATGGGTGCAAGGGGTACGTCGGTGGACCGAGGAGGGGGCCACGAGGCAGGGGGGCGTGCCCCCTACCCTCATGAGCACCTCCTTCATCTTCTGACATAGGGTCCAAGTCTATCTGGTAGGTTTCCTTCCAAAAGTAACTTCTCCAGTTGATTTCGTTCCGTTTGATATTCCTTTTCCTCGAAACACTGAAACAAGCATAAAACAACAAATCTGGGTTGGGCCTCCGGTTAATAGGTTAGTCCCAAAAATAATATAAAAGTGGATAATAAAGCCCAATATTTCCTAAAATAGTAGATAATATAGCATGGAGCAATAAAAAATTATAGATACGTTGGAGACGTATCAGTGGGACGACCATGCCGAACGAGGCGGCGCGGGACGTCTGGAACCGGCTTCAGGCCCAGGCTACCGCACTGAAGCAGTACACCCAAGAATTACTCGCGACACGAACGGCTATTCGGGTGAGTCCTCCTGCTCATTGTCGATTGCTCCTGATTTCTTACGTGGGGCGCGTCAGTGCACCCACTGGGTGTAGTCCCCTAGTTCCGAGTCGGCTGCTGAGCAGGCGGCTTGGAACTTCTTGGTAGACTTTGATTGCCGTCTTGTTCTTACTCGCATCTCTTGTCTTACCTGCAGGAGTATCACAACTCCCGCACAGCTGCATTCAACTCCCAGGCCCAGGAGTTGAGTCAGAAGGCCACTGATCTGGCCGAGAGCCGGATTAAGTGCTTCATCTTTTATTCTTAAGTGGGGGCGCGTCAGCACACCCACTGGCTGTAGTCCTCGAGATTCGGGCCCACTGCTGAGCAGTCGGGTCGGATCTTTTCCTGACGTCTTCTTTCTTATTACTTTTATCTTTTTCTTCATATCTGCAGGGGCCAATGCTGACTTGAGGGAGCAGCTAGGTGGGGCCCAGTCCGTCCTTCGTGCCAAGGAAACTGAATGCAACGCCCTGGTTCAGGAGCGTGATCGCCTGGCCAAGGAACTGGCCGACCAAGAGGAGAGCCACAAGGCGGCCCTGAAGGCGGTGCAGGACGGCGAGGCCGCCCTTAAAGCAGAATATGAGACCGAGGTGGCGAGCTGGGCTGAAGAGAGGCAGGCGCCGAGTCTCGGCTACAGCCGGGTTGAAGATTTAATTGATGGTAGGCCGCCTTCTTCTTTATTTCTTTGCCTGCCTCCTGCCATCTGGTTTATCTTTTGATTTTGAGCTACTGCTTTGTTCTTTGCGTAGATTACTTTCCCGGTTACTCCTTCGCCGCTACCCAAGCAATCGAGGCCTTCCGCGACGTGCGACGGCAGGAAGGGGTTGAGATCGCGCCTGATGCGGGCCGATCATTTGAGGAGCAGCTCTTGGCGGTTCAAGCCCGTATGCAGCCAGCTCACCCCATGCTCCGCCGTCTTCAGCGTGCTGGGACGCAAGTGCTGGCCACCCTCTGGTCTGGCGAGGTGGTTCCCCACACCCCAAGTCGGACTGCCGACTGGCTGGAGGTTGTAGTCAGCCGCTTCGAGGCTTGGAAGGCATCAGCGGCCCGGTCCGACGCTGGGCGGGCGCTGGAGTTCGTCCGAGCTTGGTATCCTGGGCTGAACTTGGACCAACTGAGCACCTGGCGGCAGGAGGCCGACGAGGAGCTAGAGGCGGCGCGGCCGGCTATCGCCCAGCACGCCTTGGCAACCGCCGAGTACACCGACACCAGCGCCTTTGCCCCTGAGGGGAATGATGACGGCGTTGCCCAGCCGGAGGAGTGGTTCGGGATGAACCCGATAGAGGATATTGCTTCCAGCGACGAGGGCAAACAGGAAGAGGGAGAAGATGGTGAGGACGTAGTGCCAGGCAGCGAAGCGACCAGCCAGCCTCATCCTGATCGTGCCTCTAGCAAGGAGGCGCGCGCAAGCGCGCTGTCTGTGAGAGGTGATGATCATGCCGAGATTCGCCAGATGGCCACTCCTCCAGCCGGCACTGCCGTCTCCACCGACCTGCCCGACTTGCCTCTCGTTCCCTTGGCCTGATCCGCTGTCCTTGCCTTTCCTGCTCATTACTCTTTTGAACAACTTTTATTAAATTTGCGCAGTTCCACCCACCGGGGGTGTATTCAAACTACGTTCAATGCTGGCCTCTCGAAGGTCTTTTGTGTAAATATAATCATGCATGTGCTTGGCTCCCGTTCATGTTTGCTTTTCGTCTTTTGGGCTTTTTCCTTTCCGCCTTCCCCTGGTCTCCGCCTTCCCAGCCGGACAGCTGCTCTGCAGTCTGTGGCTGGAGAAAGATTTGACCATTTTCTTTTTGGGAAGGCAAGTACTGGAGCTTTCTTAGATTGTAGCAAGGTGAACGGGAAGCCGGCCAGCCGGCTTCTCTGGTAGCCGGCTGGCGGGACGGGGAGGCCGGCTTGTGTTATATGAGTTCGTTAGTCCTTAGCCGTTTTTCGTGTGGGCATCTTTTCCTGCCTTTAGCTCTTGCCAGTCGGACAGTCAATTCTTCGAGTTGCGACTTTTGGCAAGAGGGGGTTTGGGTGCCGGCACACTACTTGTCTGACCGCAGGCAGAACTTAGATATCACTTATGGCGGCGAGTCCCCGGGCCGACTGGTCGAACCCGGTGCCGGACGAAAAAACAAGTGTAGTAACACAATCATAGGCATGATACTCATCATTCATAGATAAAAGAGGGTAGTCCCCGAGTGCTCCTCGGGGAGCCCTTTGTCTCGTACTTAGTACAAAAGGTAGCGTGGTACATAATGCTTTTTAACTGTAAAATCTGCGGAGGAGATTGGCGTTCCATGGTCGTTCCGACTCCTTGCCGGAATCATCTATCTTTCGTGCCTTCGGCTTCTGCGCATCGATTAGGTAGTAGGAGTCGTTGCCCAAAGCTCTGCTGATGACGAAGGGGCCCTCCCAAGGGGCCGAGAGCTTGTGCTGGCCGACTGTTCGCTGGATCAGCCGGAGCACAAGATCGCCCTCTTGGAAGGATCTTGGCTTGACCTTCCGGTTGTGGTAGCAGCGAAGACCCTGTTGGTAGATGGCGGACCGGCTGAGGGCTAACAGCCAGCCTTCTTCCAGTAGGTCGACGCCGTCTTCTCGTGCTTCCTTGGCCTCCGCCTCCGTGTACATGGTAACCCGAGGTGAGTCGAACTCGATGTCAGTTGGGATGACAGCCTTGGCACCATATACAAGGAAGAAGGGGGTGAAGCCGGTTGACTTGTTGGGGGTAGTGCGCAAACTCTAGAGGACGGTCGGCAGCTCGTCGAGCAAACAGCCGGCCGAACGCTCCAGTGGCACGACCAGTCGGGGCTTGATGTCGGATAGGATGAGACCGTTTGCTCGCTCGACCTGGCCGTTTGACTGCGGGTGGGCAACGGACGCTAGGTCCAGCCGGATGCCTTGTGTTGCGTAGAAATGTGCCAGTGCTCCCTTGGCAAAATTTGTGCCATTGTCGGTGATGATGCTGTGCGGTACGCCGTACCGGGTTGTGATATCTGCGATGAACGTCACTGCAGTCGGCCCATTCAGCTTCTTGATCGGCTTCGCTTCAATCCACTTGGTGAATTTGTCCACAGCGACGAGCATATGTGTCATGCCGCCGCGTGCTGTTTTGAATGGGCCCACCATGTCGAGCCCTCGGACGGCGAAAGGCTAGGTGAGGGGGATGGTCTTGAGTGCATAGGCTGGCAGGTGTTGCTTGGAACTGAAAACTTGGCACCCTTTGAAGTGTTTGACTAGCTCTTTGGCGTCATCCAAAGCAGTCGGCCAGAAGAATCAATGGCGGAAAGCCTTGGCGACGAGTGACCTTGAGGCCGCGTGGTGGCCGCATTCACCATGGTGGATGTCCCTGAGAATTTTTATGCCCTTCTCTGGCTCGACGCAGTGCTGGAAGACTCCAGTGATGCTGCGCCTAACGAGCTCTTGGTTTACTATTGTGTATGCTCTGGCTCAGTGTTGGACTTGTCTTACCGAGATCTCGTCAGTCGGCAGCTCTTCGTTTACCAAGAAATTGAGGATGGGATGGGCCCATGATGGAGCTGTGACTTCTTCTACTATCAAAACTGTTGTTGTGACCAGGGTGGGTGGGCCGGGTGGTGAAGAGATGGAGTCGGCCACCGCCTGTTGTGTCGAAGCAGTCCCCGGGCCGACTGTAGTAGTCCCTGGGCCGAGTTCCGAAGTTCCTGGGCCGGGTGCGACTATGGCAGTCCCCGGGCCGTCTGTCGGAGTCCCCGAGCCACCTGCTTCGTTCCCTAAGTCGGATCCGATTTCATTGGAGTCAGGCGGCACAAAGATGGAATCAGATTCTGGAGACAGCTTGATGGACGGCTTGAGGAGACGGCGGAGGGAGACGCCGGCTGGTATAGCTTGCCGGGTGGAGCCTATCCGTGCCAGGGCATCTGCTTGCTCGTTGTCCCGATTCTCATGGAAGAAATCGACGAGCTCGCCTTCCTATTTGTTGTCCAGGTTTGCCCCAATGGTGGCAAACCTTTCTGGGTGCTCCAGGACTAGGGGTATCTTCTCTGTTTCTTTGGCCGGCTGGAAAGAACCTTGGGCTTCACACTCCTTGGGGTCGGGGGACAGGGCCGGCTGCTTGCCAGCCATGGCCGCGACTCAATCCAACATCTTATTTTCTTCGGCAATAACTAGGGACTCGGCCAGCCGGCTGCTAGCTGCCGCACACTCGGCGGATTTCTTGTAGTCTCCGGTTATGGTGATGATGCCCTTGGAGCTTTGTATCTTCATCTTGAGGTAGGCATAGTGGGGCACGGCCATGAACTTGGCCAGAGCTGGTCGGCCTAGCAACGCGTGGTAAGGGCTTTCCAGATCCACTACCTCGAACCACACCGCCTCTCGGCGGAAATGATCCTTGTCCCCAAAGAGGACATCTATCTTGATCTTGTCGATTGGGGAGCAGGACAGGCCAGGCACGATGCCATGGAACACGGTCCGAATGGGCATGAGTTGCTTCGTCTTGACGCTCAGCTTCTCCATGGTGTCACGGTACAGTATGTTGATGTTGCTCCCGCCATCTATCAGTACGCGGGAGAAACGGGAAGCTCGTCTTTCTGTTGCAAGGGTTGCGTCCAAGACCAATGCGTAAGAGCTGAGAGACGGCATCACCTCTGGGTGATCGGCCCGGCTCCAGCTGATTGGCCTTTCTGACCAGTGCATGAACTCGGGGTTGTTGGAGGCAACTGGGTTGACTTCTTGATGCTGTCGGCGCCGGCTACGCCGGTCTTCTTGTTGGCTTGTAAAAAGGACGTAGGCGGCATGTTCGTCGAGGAACTCGCTTGAACGGCCCCGACTGCTGGTCGAGCGGCCGGCTGCTGAGGGGCCGGGGGCGGCTGACCAGCAGGCGGAGGCGGCACTATCCCCTCGCCTTGGGAGATTCGCTTGAGCCAGTGGCACTTCCGGGTCGTGTGGTTGGAGGGCTTTGTGCCGCTGTGGAACTTGGAGGGGGCATCAAGTGCTTGCTCGTAGGAGAAAGCCGGCTGCCAAGCCGGCCGGCCGCCCTTCGGCCTCTTGGGCGCGGGTCGCCCTTCGGGTTGTTCGTCTTCGACGGTGGCCACCTGCGGCCCTTTGGCCTCTTGGGCGCGGGAGCTTTGCTCTTGTGGTCGTTGTGGTATGGGCCTCGGCTGGAGTCTCTAGCCGGCGTCTTGGGACTCGGGGAGAGCACCTTCTCGGAGGCGTCTACTCGGAGTTCGGTCTTCATCGAGTTATCGGCTGTGGCATATTTATCTGCGATGACCAGCGGCTCGTCGAGGGTAGCCGGCTCGTCGCAGAGGAGTCGGTGCTTGAGGAGGGTGCCTTCTCGGCACCCGGCGGTGAAGTACTCTATAGCTTGAACCTCGTGCACCCCCTCGCAGGAATTGCGGAGCTCGGCCCAACGCGTGAGGTAATCGCGAGTTGACTCATTGGGCCCTTGGACACACAAGGAGAGCTGTCGGGGCTTGGGAGCCCGCTTGTAGGTGCTGGTGAAGTTGCGGATGAAGGCTTATATGAAATCTAACCAGCTGTTGACGATGTAAGGCTTGAGGCTGTTGAGCCAGGTGCGCGTCGTGCCTTGGAGCATGAGGGGGACGTACTTCACGGCAACACGCATGTTGCCGTTTGCTATGCAAACCGCAGTGGAGTAGTCGATCAACCAATCTTCCGGCTTCACGGAGCCGTTATACTTGGGCGTGTCTCTTGGGAGCGAGAACCCTTTGGGGAAGGGCTCGTCGCGGATGCGGAGGCCGAAGCAAGGCGTGCCGACATCATCTTCTTCTTCCAGGGCCAGGGATCGCGCAAGGCGGTCGATCCGATGGCGGGCGTCATTCTCGCCGACTCCTTCGCGGCAGCCCAGGCAGCCACTGAGAGTCGGATGCGTGATAGGCAGCGGGGTGGGATATCTCTCGCCACGAGGCGAAGGAGGAGGCGGGTCGCCTCGCCGCTCCACCGCTCGCGGGCGGCCTTCTGCGTCGCGCTCGATGGAGATTCGGGTCCGGCCGCGGCTGGCAGCCGGCTCCTTTTCTTTTCTTGCACGGGTGTTGCCCGCCGTGGGTGTTCGTGACATTGCACCATGCTCTCGGCGCGGGGAGGACTTTCGGCGCGGATGCCGTCTTCATGCCGCTCCACGGCCGCGTCGATAAGCTATTGGATGCAGCTGGTCATGTAAGGGAGCTCGTCGGGCCCCAGTCTACGGCCGCCTGGGCGGCACGTAGGTTCTCGAGGGGCGTGGCATAGACTGGGCAGTCCGCTCCCAGCATGTCGGCGATAGCCGTGCCGTGTTTCTTGATGACGCCGACGCGGCTAGGCCCGTCGGGAGGCGGCGTGCCGAAGGCGGCGCTGTCAACTTCGCGCTAGTGAGCCTCAGTGAGGCGTCTCATGGAAGCTAGCTTCTGGCCCTCCGCAACGAGGGCGAGGAGGCGTGCCTCCAGTGTTTCGGCGTCGACGTCGCCCGGGATGGGGGCGGACAAGTCGTGCAGCGCCGTCTGTAGGGCGTCGTGGGCCTTTTCGCCAGAGGCGGCGTTGTGGCTGATGACCAGTACCTCGGTGATGGCACTGCCGCTGCTGTTGGTTCGAGGAAGAGGGTCGTTGATGATGACTACGTTGGTGGGGAAGGCGTCAAGCGATGTTGTGTCGGAGTCGACAAGCATTGGGTCCGTGGAGCCGACTGACTCCAAGTCCTCTCTTGTTTTTGTCAATATGATAAGTTCATTGTTCTTGATTCAGCCTATTATGAATAAACATGTTTGCATTGACAACTAGAGATCATAGTTGCTCGTGCCATGCTTGATTAGCTATGAGTTATAATGGTTTACCTTGCGTGCCAACATGCTATTAAAATGGTTGTGATGTGGTATAGTGGGGTGGTATTGTCGGGTGGTTGGTGTGACATATGCTAATGGGTGGCTTATCATTGTGGGAGCCAATAAAACGTCGCCGGTGCCTGGAAACGGGATAAGGCGAAGACATGCACGCCGGCGAATCTTACCCAGCTTCGGGGCTCTCCGTGGAGATAACACCTCTACTGCTGCTCTGCGAGGTCTCCGCATGATCACTAGATCAACAGGTAGCTACAAGAGGCTCCTTGAGCTGTTCGGTGGGAGGAAGAAGAAGGGCAAGGCTAGGTTTCTTCCTCCCTCGATGTGTTGTCTAAAAACTCCTAAAAAGATCTCCCTTTGCATGGGCGCCCTAGGGGTTTATATAGGCCTACCCCCAGGGGTACAATGGTAATCTTAGCTGGGCATGGGCCCTAGCTGTCGGTGTCTACGCTCGCCGGCTTATCCGCCGGCCGATGGGGCCCGCCGACTGGTGGACCCCGCTGGCTGCCGGCCTTCTGGTCGACAGGCCGGTCCCACCGCTTGGGGGTCTTGTCGGGGGCTGGTTACTGTTGCCTCGCCTCTGGTGACGATGGCTTTGTCGTGGTAAGCATGGCCTCAGGGCCGCCGCTGGCGGCCTATCGCTGTAGCTTTACCTCGTCTTGTCTCCTTAATGAGGCGCCTCCTTCGAGGGAGGGAACCAGCCGGCCATTGGGAGACGGCCACATCCCAGGCCAACTGAGGGAGGCCTGGCCGCCCTTGAGCGTCTCTTTGACTGATGGGGCCCGCCACCCACGGGTCGTACTGACGGTCCGCCGTGGGTGACGTCATGGCTAACATGGCAACAGTGTCGTGCCGGATGGGTGATGGCCACCTCGTACGGCGCACTATGGCCATGCGTGTCCCGGGATTCGGGGGTGGCAGGCTTCACTGTAGCCACGCCCCATCTCATCACCGTTATGTGGGTGCAGACTCCGAGGGCACGATCTTGGCCGCCTGCTGGGGGGGCCGGCTTCTTGGATTCGGCCTTCTCATGGCCGGCTTCTTGGAGCCGACCCTCTCGTGGCTTTCGTTACGAGGATTTCAAGGGCCAGGCCGCCCTCGTGCAGCCGGCCTGAAAGGTGGCCGGCTGGGGGAAGGCGTCCCCACGCCTTGGATGCTTGAAGGCACGATCGGCCTATAATTTTTCTGAAGAGCCAGGGGAGCCGGCTAGGCTACCCGTGGCCAATTACTCTGACAGGTATCCTCCTTCGAATTATTTAAGTGACTTGACTTGGCACATGTTCACACATGTAGTAGAAACAAATCAACATAGCCTTCACGATATTTATGTTCATGGTGGATTATATCCTACTCATGCTTGCACTCAATGTTTATTAATTTTAATGCATGTTCATGACTGTTGTCGCTCTCTAGTTGGTCGCTTCCCAGTCTTTTGCTAGCCCTCACTTGTACTAAGCGGGAATACTGCTTGTGCATCCAAGCCCTTAAACCCCAAAGTTATGTCATATGAGTCCACCAAACCTTCCTATAGACGGTATCTACCTGTCGTTCCAGGTAAATTTGTATGTGCCAAACTCTAAACCTTCAAATGAAATTCTGTTTTGTATGCTCGAATAGCTCATGTATCAACTAGGGCTGTCCGTATCTTCCATGCTAGGCGGGTTATTCTCAAGAGGAGTGGACTCCGCTCCTCACTCACGAGAAAATGGCTAGTCACCGGGATGCCCAGTTCCATGCTTTATGCAAACTGAATCAAATTAATTGCAAACAAAACTCCCCCGGGGCTGTTGCTAGTTGGAGGCACTCGTTGTTTCGAGCAAGCCATGGATTGATGCTTGTTGGTGGAGGGGGAGTATAAACTTTATGTAGGGTTCTACGGTAGGGTGTGTCGAATGCAATTTAAAAATTTCCTACGCGCAGAACAACCAAGAACATGGTACGGGAGATGGATCACAGTTCGTTACCGCTAGACGCGCAGTGCCGTGCAGCGGAAGAAGAGTTGGGGCAGCGCATCTGTGTGGATCGTCTCCTCCTCGTACGATCTCCCTCGACAGCTGCTTGTCGGTTCCCACGTACAGGTTCGCTGGAGCGGCGCAAGTGCACCGCCTCTAATGGTATCCGCGCGTGCACGAGGAATGTCGTGCAGCGGACTGCTAGGTCCGATCACACAACCGGCGCCGAGTGGAGGTGTCTATTCGCAACACATGCAAACCCTAGTGAGAGCGCCGAAGCGATCAACCACATGAGTGTGCCACACCTCCACTTTATATAGGCGTCCGTCGTGGGCTCAACACTTGGGCCTCGCACGGACCCTAAAGCCCACAAGTCTACTCGGCCACAATCCGAATACAGCTCGGATCACATCCGACCAGTGTCCTCGGATTCGACCTTGTAGGTTCCTTCCCTTAAGTGCGCGACCCCTTAGGTTCAAGTCGGCTTGGTCGTAGTTCGGATCACCTCCGAACTGCACAGTTGGCAGTGGCCTCTAGCAAGGCATGCCGAACACGAAGCAGACTATGAAGCTGGTTAGGCGAACCTGTACATCACACTTCCAATCCTTTTGCCACACGATATATGTTGTCGGGCTCAAGGCGATTTTGTCATCCTTGTGCTAGCCCTACCTCTTTCTCATTCCAGTGATGTCGACCACAAACCGGATTATCTCATAATCCTTGTCGCATGGCCATGCTTATCCAGGTCGGATCACACGAGGGGCCCAGAGTATATCTCTCCTGGTCGGAGGGGAAAATCCCGTATTGCTTGACCATATCTCGCAGCATGGGTCTAGACAAGCCTGAAACCTACCTTTGTAATTACCCAGTCACGGAGTAGCGTTTGGTCGGCCCAAAGCAAGTCTATCGCCATCCCGAGTACATGCGCCAGCTCAGGTCTTAGGACATAGAACGTATGTTGTACTAGAGACTCACAGATGACATATCGCTGTGTCTCATAGTTGGGTCTATCCGACTCGGACCTTATCTCGACTCAGATCCGACTACGTCGAATCTGACCAGATCCTTCCAAGTCCATATTATCCGGTTAGCATCCAATGCTTCATGGCTAGTGAGACCAAGCCATCGACCATGTCATATGCTAGTCTAGTCAGCTGCGCGTCCACACATCCCTTTTGACTAGGGACCTTTTAGGACAGTCATCATACAATGCATAGTCCCACAAACAAGTCACGTACTTGCTGATACACATCATTGATAATGTCCAAGGACTATCTTTATTCATAAACACATAGGAAATATCATCATACATGATTGCCTCTAGGGTATATCTCCAACACTTTACCATTCTGTTTGGGAACCGCCTATAATGTGTGCAGCATGGAAGATATCGCCATCTCTTGGTTGTTATGTTGACAATGAAAGAATGCCGCTCAAAATATTATTTATCTCTGCTTTAAAATCGAGCTCTGGCACCTCTACAAATCCCTACTTCCCTCTGCGAAGGGCCTATCTATTTACTTTTATGTTGAGTCATCACCCTCTTATTAAAAAGCACTAGCTGGAGAGCACAACTGTCATTTGCATCCATTACTATTAATTTATATTGGGTATGACTATGATTTGATCTCTTTTACCATGAATTACAATGTCTAGTCAGTCCTTGATCTTTAAAGGTGCTCTACATTTATGTTTTGCGGTCTCAGAAAGGGCTAGCGAGATACCATCTTGTTATATCATATCATGATTGTTTTGAGAAAGTGTTGTCATCCGAGATTTATTATTATTGCTCACTAGCTGATTATGCCATTGATATGAGTAAACAAGAGACCTAAGAGTTATTATGAATGTGGTTAGTCATAAACTTTGCTGAAAATTTGAATGTTAGCTTTACATATTTACAACAACAAGAGCAAACAGAGTTTGTAAAAGTTTTTCTTTATCACTTTCAGTTTATCAACTGAATTGCTTCAGGACAAGCATAATGATACATCTCCATCGTATCTACTTTTCCAAAAACTTTTTCCCTTGTTTTGGACTCTAACTTGCATGATTTGAATGGAACTAACCCGGACTGACGTTGTTTTCAACAAACTTTCCATGGTGTTATTTATGTGCAGAAACAAAAGTTCTCGGAATGACCTGAAACTCCACGGAACATATTTTTGAAAAATATAAAAAATACTGGAAGAAAAATCCACGTCAGGGGGCCCACACCCTGTCCATGAGGGTGGGGGCGCGCCTGCCCACCCTGGGCGTGCCCCCCTACCTCGTGGGCCCCCTGACGCTCCACCGACCTCAACTCCAACTCCATATATTCACTTTCGGGGAGAAAAAAATCAGAGAGAAGGATTCATCACGTTTTACGATACGGAGCCGCAGCCAAGCCCTAAAACCTCTCGGGAGGGCTGATCTGGAGTCCGTTTAGGGCTCCGGAGAGGGGGATTCGTCGCCGTTGTCATCATCAACCATCCTCCATCACCAATTTTATGATGCTCACCGCCGTGCGTGAGTAATTCCATCATAGGCTTCCTGGACGGTGATGGGTTGGATGAGATCTATCATGTAATCGAGTTAGTTTTGTTAGGGTTTGATCCCTAGTATCCACTATGTTCTGAGATTGATGTTGCTATGACTTTGCTATGCTTAATGCTTGTCACTAGGGCCCGAGTGCCATGATTTTAGATCTGAACCTATTATGTTTTCATGAATATATGTGAGTTCTTGATCCTATCTTGCAAGTCTATAGTCACCTACCACGTGTTCTGATCCGGCAACCCCGAAGTGACAATAATCGGGACCACTCCCAGTGATGACCATAGTTTGAGGAGTTCATGTATTCACTATGTGTTAATGCTTTGGCCCGGTACTCTACTAAAAGGAGGCATCAATATCCCTTAGTTTCCATTAGAACCCCGCTAGCATGGGGGGTAGGACAAAAGACGTCATGCAAGTTCTTTTCCATAAGCACTTATGACTATATTCGGAATACATGCCTACATTACATTGATTAGTTGGTGCTATTTTTGTGTCACCCTATGTTATGACTGTTACATGATGAACCGCATCCGGCATAATTCTCCATCACCGATCCAATGCCTACGAGTTTTTCACATACTATTCTTCGCTTATTTACTTTTCCGTTGCTACTGTTACAATCACTACAAAACCCAAAAATATTACTTTTGCTACCGTTACCATTACTTCCATATTAATTTGCTACTAAATACTTTGCTGCAGATACTAAGTTATCCAGGTGAGGTTGAATTCACTACTTAGCTGCTAATACTTGAGAATATTCTTTGGCTCCCCTTGTGTCGAATCAATAAATTTGGGTTGAATACTCCACCCTCGAAAACTGTTGCGATCCCCTATACTTGTGGGTTATCAGGTACCTCGTCAGGATGAGCGCCCGTACCTGGGGCGCCTCCCTCGCTAGCATAGGAAGGCGCGCCTGGCGCCCTCCTTGGGCGGGGATCGGGGCTCTCTTCTGGAGGGGCTCAGACCTCGCCAATGTCACGAGGGAGGCGCTCAGGCACTACTTGGAGGCGTGCTTCGCGGCACGTTTCCATCAGGAAGACGACGGGCGAGGAGTGTCCACCTCTCAAGAGTTCATTACCAAGGCCACTCAGGAACTGCAAGAAGCAAGAGCCATGTGCGGTGACCGCCGCCCACCTGCCGTAGCGCCCATCCAGGCGAGTATGGCGGGTTGTGCGTCTGCATCGACATTCCAGGGCTCAACGGAGCCGCGTCTCAGGAGCTCTTCTGGCCTTCGCATGTGGGACGCTGTGAAGGCCCGCCGCACACTTACGTACCCATGCCTTTTGGCATGCCGAGCGTGGCATCTGCCTATCAGCGTAACCTGCGGCGTGTCCTTGCGTCTCAGGAGGCCAGGCACCACGCCGTCCTGATGGAGATGGGGACGGTCCTCAAGGAACCGCCTGGACCCCCAGAGCCTCCTGAGGCTCAGGGCCCCGGTGGCTTGTGAGGAGCAACCCCTTCACCGCGTACCTTCAGCTGCCCCAACGTCCCTTCATCAACAGAACCAGGTGACATTTTCCAAGTTTATTTAGTTGGGAGCGCTCTCAGGGCTGCATCATTCCCAGGCCGCGTGGGTCCGTCCCTATGGCATGTATCCCTTTTCATGTCTTTAGCTTACCCTGCCGGGGGCGCCCCTCGGGCTACATCATCCCCAAGCCGCTCGGGCCTGGCGCAGTGGCGTGTATCTTCCCTGCATTTGCTTGAGCTAGTTTTCTTTCCATGCCTAATCTATCTATGACTATCACCCGCTTGATTGTCGCCTACCGCGGGAGCTGCTCACGCTGGCACGACGCTTGTGCTCGGGTCCATCCCTGCAACGTCGACAAACCTGAGCAGTCGAGCTCTGGCTCGCGGCACACCCCGGGCACGTCACCTCACCAGGCCCTCAGTGCCTTAATCTCCTCACGGAGCAACCGGTGGCAGACCGGCAACCATAATGGCAAGTTGTCTTTCTCCTTGTGCTCGCTTGCAGGAATCCCCTGAGGATGACGGCAGGTGGCACCGCGAGCTCCCTCTTCTCCCATGCAATCCGCTTGCGCGTTGAAAGGGGGGCCCCTGAGCATTGCGACTCAGGAGGTCTTACTGGCTCTCCAGCCCTCACCCCCTAGCCTTGATCACGGCACGCGACCTGGCATACCAGCGGTGGTTGAGCTTGCTCAAGGGCCAGGACCTGAGGACGTAGAGCACGAAGGAGAACGTGGAGAAGAGGGGAAGGCTCGTATGGGCCTGGCCTAGCTACGCTACGGACACACACGCACGGATCTGGCACATCACGAGGAATCGACTCTAGACCGTCAAGACAAGTCTCACGCCCGGGTTGGCTAAAACCGCTAAGGCCTAGGAAACACACTAGCCGCAGCCCTGCTGCGGCAACGTCAACTACCTCTCTTACCTCCCGACGGCTACTTGAATGCTAAAGGGGACCTCCTGAGCATCGCGCCTTAGGAACTCCCACTAGACCTCGGGCCACTCACCTCCTGGCCTTGACCACGGCACGTGACCTGGTATACCAGCAATGGCTGTAGCCTGCCTGGGGACTGGGACCTGTCACCGTAGAGCACCAGGTCGTCGCGAGCATAGAAAGGGGAGGCCGAGTTGAAGCAGGACTCGCGCCCGCGCAAGTTCATAATGAGGATAATATTGACAAAAGACATTACAGACCCTTTACACGCCCCCACAGGGTACTTCTCGATTCACCGCAGGAAATAAAAGGGAAAAGCATTAAGGAGTCCTATTATACGTGCCCCTGCAGCTGACGCCATCATCGACAGTGGGCCACAAGAGGCCGGCACCAACCTCATCCAGATCGGCGGCGGCGGCGGCCGGACGCTGCAGCCCTGCTCCGGGCTCGGCGAGAGCTCGGGGGCACGTAGCTGTCGTCGCTCGTCTCCGGAGTCTCGTAAAGCTCGGGAGAACCGCTGCTTCTAGAGGAGCCGCTGGTGACGCGGACAGCGGGCCCTGCCCCTGCTGCGGCACCTGCCTGATGGCCCCTCCCGGAGCAGCACTCCAGGTGGCAGCCTTCAGCGTCGAAGACCTTGAAGATGAGTGAGGGAGTCCTGGATTAGGGGGTGTCCGGGTGGCCGGACTATACCTTCAGCCGGACTCCTAGACTATGAAGATACAAGATTGAAGACTTCGTCCCGTGTTCGGATGGGACTTTCCTTGGCATGGAAGGCAAGCTTGGTGATGCGGATATTTAGATCTCCTACCATTGTAACCGACTTTGTGTAACCCTAACCCTCTCCAGTGTCTATATAAACCGGAGGGTTTTAGTCCGTAGGACAACAGAACATACAACAATCATACAATAGGCTAGCTTCTAGGGTTTAGCCTCCTTGATCTCGTGGTAGATCTACTCTTGTACTACCCATATCATCAATATTAATCAAGCAGGACGTAGGGTTTTACCTCCATCAAGAGGGCCCAAACCTGGGTAAAACTTCGTGTCCCTTGTCTCCTGTTACCATCCGCCTAGACGCACAGTTCGGGACCCCCTACCTGAGATCCGCCGGTTTTGACACCGACATTGGTGCTTTCATTGAGAGTTCCTCTGTGTCGTCGCTTTTAGGCCCGATGGCTCCTTCGATCATCAACAACGATGCAGTCCAGGGTGAGACTTTTTTCCCCGGACAGATCTTCGTTTTCGGTGGCTTCGCACTGCGGGCCAATTCGCTTGGCCATCTGGAGCAGATCGAAAGCTACGCCCCTGGCCATCAGGTCAGATTTGGAAGCTTAAACTACACGGCTGACGTCCGCGGGGGCTTGATCTCCGACGGATTCGAGCCACAGCCGAGCGCGCCGCACTGTCTCGATGGGCATGATCTAGCTCTGCCGGCGAACAGTGCCCTAGAGGCCGCACATGCTTCGGTTCCGACCCTTAATTCGGAACCGGCTGCGCAAATCAAGGACGAACGGTTAGACACCGCCTCGGGGGCTGCGATCTCAAAGGCGACTCAGCCGAACACTAGCCCCGCACTCTGCAAGGCCCGTGACTTTGAGGGGCTGGATCCCTCTCCGGACTCCGAGCCCTCCGCGCGCCTGCCGATCGAATCCGGTCGGGCGCCGATCATGGAGTTCACCGCTGCGGACATCTTCCAACAGTCGCCTTTTGGCGACATCTTGAAGTCACTAAAGTCTCTCTCTGTATCAGGAGAGCCCTGGCCGGACTACGGTCAACAAGGTTGGGATACGGACGATGAAGAAATTCAAAGCCCACCCACCACCCATTTAATTGCCACCGTCGATAATTTAAACGACGTGCTCAATTTCGACTCCGAAGACATCGACGACATGGCCGACGATGCAGGAGACGCATATGAACCAACGCCTATAGGGCATTGGGCAGGGACCTCATCTCATGATGTGTACATGGTGGATACACCTAAAGGAGGCGACAACGAGGAACATGGGGATGCAACGAGGGATCGATCTCTCGAAAAGCAATCAAAGCGGCGGCGCAAACGCTGCCCCAAGCCCCGCCTCGACACAGACCCAGCCATAGAGCAGGAGGAGCCGGCAGACGACGAGCATGCCTTAGAGCAAACGTCCGAACAGGGCAACTCGGATAAAGAAACCGAACAACCCGTCCCCGGCAAAAACGGCATTCCGGACGACCTTAAGCCGGATAAGGCCACAGAGCACAAGAACCTCCACAAAAGGCTCGTTGCAACCGCACATAGGCTAAAAAAGCAGAAGCGAAAGCTAAAAACTGCGGAAGATGCACTCAGAATCAGATGGAGCAAAGTAATCAATACCGCAGACAAATACGGCGACAGTCGCCGCACTAAAAGCTATCCGAAGCGAAAGCTACTGCCTGAATTCGACGAAGAGGCCTTAGAGCCCTCGCATTCAAAAAGTAAGAAAGCCACCCGGTCGGATAGACGACCCCATGGCCAGCATAAAACGGCAAGCGGCGCCGCACTCAAGCCGGCATGCGACCCACTCAAGGACTCGCATCAAAAAGATGGCCCAGCCAGGTCTATTTATGGGCCAAGAAAGCAAGCTCTCGTAAGCAATGCAACAACAACATTATCCGAACGCCACGACACACCCAAATACAGGGGTGCCGCACACCCCCTATGTTTCACCGATGAGGTCCTGGATTATGAATTTCCAGCGGGATTTAAACCCGTAAACATAGAGGCGTACGACGGAACAACAGACCCTGGAGTCTGGATCAAGGATTATATCCTCCACATACATATGGCCAGAGGAGATGACCTCCACGCCATAAAATATTTACCCCTCAAGCTTAAAGGGCCAGCCCGGCATTGGCTTAAAAGCCTTCCTGAAAACACAATTGGAAGTTGGGAAGAGCTTGAGGACGCTTTCCGAGAAAATTTTCAAGGGACCTATGTCCGCCCTCCGGAGCAGACGATCTCAGTCACATAACTCAACAGCGTGGAGAGTCAGTTCGGCAATTCTGGAACATATTTCTTACTAAAAAGAATCAGATAGTCGACTGTCCGAACGCCGAAGCCTTAGCAGCTTTTAGGCATAACGTTCGAGACGAATGGCTAACCAGACACCTCGGCCAAGAAAAGCCAAGAACAATGGCCGTATTAACAAGCCTCATGACCCGCTTTTGCGTAGGGGAGGACAGCTGGTTGGCAAGGTGTAGCACCAGCGACCCAAGTACATCTGAAACTAGGGACGGAAACGGAAAACCGCGACCCAACAAGAACTCGCCACAGCAAAACCTCCTTTCAAGGGGTAGCGCCAGGTCCGAATTCCCATTGCATGGGCTTCCTCCGGCTTGAAGTCATATTCGGCTTCCCCGATAACTTCCGCCGCGAAAAGCTAACTTTCCACAACGTCCCATTCTCAAGTCGCTATCAAGCACTGCTGGGACACGAAGCTTTCGCCCGCTTTAACGCAATACCGCATAAAGCATCTCTTACGCTCAAGATGCCGGGTCCACGAGGCATCATCTCTTTAAAGGGAAAACATTGAGTGCGCCCCCCGCGGAGGATCATGCGGCTGCCTTAACAGCCCCACAATAATACGGCTTCATCAGCCAAAAATATCCAAACAAGTCGTTAAGACCACAGACACGGCTAGGCGAGTCCGGCGTAAACATATCATTAATAAAGGCTTAATAGCCGTATACCCCTGCGCTAGGGGCTCCGCGCATGTACAATATGAGACAATCAAGCTCAATTTTACCCATTTCAATTTATATATTGATTATTTATTATAACTTTTGTTCGGCACGACCCTTTTGTCTTTCTCAACTAAGTTCCTCTCTTTTACAGATGAACACCATGCTGCGCCCGTCCAGGATACAGCACAACGGAGACACAGGCGCAGACGTGCAGCAGGGACCCATTCCAAGGATTCTCTTTAGATTAAGACCCTGCGTAAACCTTTTTTACTGTCTCTTGTTGACACACACCCTCCAGTTTTTCGTTAAAATCAAGGAGGGGACTGACGTCTTGGCATGTGGCCACATCAGGAATTTTGCGCGTACCTGGACACTAGGGGCTTATAACCAAGGGTGTTGTCCCGCCCGTACTCATAAAGACCGAACACCTTAGGGAGTGTTCGGCGTCGCGAGTTTGGCCTTATATGCATCAGCTCCGAATCATGTCTTTGGTCAAATGTTGGGTTGCCCAGCTCCTGTGTTTGGCTGCCTTACGTTTCGCACTATCGGCTAAGGCGGCACCAGGAGAACTACTGCGATTGTGCCCAGGTTCGGCCAGGCGAGCACCTCAGTAGAGAAAGCCGAAAACTAACTGTTATGATATAGCGTGAAACTGGTCAACCACTCGGTGACTCACCGAAATCTATAGGATTCCTCCGCATTAACGAAGGGCCGTTTCCCGGCTAGGCACATATGTGCCCCGACTTCGGGCGAGCGCAGGCGCCACCAGGGGCTATTTAAGTAGCCTCACTGTCAAGCTCCTATGGCTAAGTGAAAGTGTTAAAGCATTATAGTCCGGTTGCCTAGCCCGCTGCGCTATCACCTCCTTTGTAGGACCAAGACGTTGGATTAAGTGTGAAAATGCGCCTTCTGCGAACACCCCCGCACTATGTGCGTGGGGGCTGAAGCCAACGACTGCCATCTTTCAGATTATATATATATATATATATATATATATATATATATATATATATATATATATATATATATATATATATATATATCTTTAAAACGGCCGCACATGAGGTGTTTCAAATACTTGAAGGCACAAGTATAAAAGGCTACTACAATTTATCAAAAATATTTCTTTACAATTAAATATGCTATTCAAACATAGCATCCTTCGAGCATTGCGTCTCTATTACACAAGCACCTTCAAGGACTTCTGTAGGATCTAGAAGTAGGTGTGTCTAGAGGGGGGGGGTGATTAGACACTTACTGCTAAAGTTGCAATTTTTAAACTTTTTCGGTTTGAGTGGAGTTTTAGGCACAATTTCAACATACACAATACATATCAAGCAAGCATGCAAAGAGTATATGAGCAGCGGAATGTAAAGCATGCAACTTGCAAGAATGTAAAGGGAAGGGTTTGGAGAATTCAAATGCAATTGGAGACACGGATGTTTTTCCCGTGGTTCGGATAGGTGGTGCTATCCTACATCCACGTTGATGGAGACTTCAACCCACGAAGGGTAACGGTTGCGCGAGTCCACGGAGGGCTCCACCCATGAAGGGTCCATGAAGAAGCAACCTTGTCTATCCCACCATGGCCATCGCCCACGAAGGACTTGCCTCACTAGCGGTAGATCTTCACGAAGTAGGCGATCTCCTTGACCTTACAAACTCCTTGGTTCAACTCCACAATCTTGTCGGAGGCTCCCAAGTGACACCTAGCCAATCTAGGAGACACCACTCTCCAAGAAGTAACAAATGGTGTGTTGATGATGAACTCCTTGCTCTTGTGCTTCAAATGATAGTCTCCCCAACACTCAACTCTCTCTCACAGGATTTAGATTTGGTGGAAAGAGGATTTGAGTGGAAAGCAACTTGGGGAAGGCTAGAGATCAAGATTCATATGGTAGGAATGGAATATCTTGGCCTCAACACAAGGGTAGGTGGTTCTCTCTCAGAACATTTGAGTTGGAAGTGTAGATGTGTTCTGATGGCTCTCTCCACGAATGAAGAGGAGGTGGAGGGGTATATATAGCCTCCACACAAAATCCAACCGTTACACACAATTTACCAATCTCGGTGGGACCGAATCAATAAACTCGGTCGGACCGAAATAGTAAACCTAGTGACCGTTAGAGATTTTCGGTGGGACTGACATGCAACTCGGTAGGACCGATATGGTTAGGGTTAGGGCATAACGTAATCTCGGTGAGACCGATACACAAACTCGGTGAGACCGATTTGGTAATAGGCTAACCAGAGAGTTGGTCAGGCAAACTCGGTGGGACCGATTACTAAACTCGGTTGGACCGATTTTGGTAATGAGTTAACCAGAGAGTTTGCATTGTAATCTCGGTAGTACCGATTGCCTAAACTCGGTGAGACCGATTTTGACAATGGACATACACAGTGAGATTGCAATCCCATCTCGGTGAGACCGAGATCCCTATCGGTAAAACCGATTTGCTAGGGTTTGGCAGTGGCTTATGACATGTGAAACTCGGTGGCGCCGGATAGAAAGAATCGGTAGGTCCGAGTTTGACTTTGGGTTTAGGTCATATGTGGAAGTGGGAAAGTAGCTGAGGGTTTAGGAGCATATCATTAAGCACATGAAGAAAAAGGCTCATTAAGCAACACCTCATCCCTCCTGGATAGTATTGGCTTTTCCTATGGACTCAATGTGATCTTGGATCACTAAAAATGTAAAATGAAGAGTCTTGAGCTTGAAGCTTTAGCCAATCCTGTGTCCTTAGCATCTTGAAGGAGTTCCCACAACCTTTAGTCCATGCCAATCCATTGTTGAACTTATCTGAAACATGCTAGATAGAAACGTTAGTCCAAAAAGAGATATGTTGACATTAATTACCAAAACCACATGGGGAGCACTTGTGCTTTCAACTTCCTGATAATAGTGCTCGGAAGGTACTCGGCTTTCGTCCGAATCTCGGGATGCAACAACGGTGGCCTCCATCTCTTCCAGTATGTCTTGACACAGGCAAGAGCCATCCGTGCGCCCTCTATACATGCTTACCTCTTCACTGCATTGATATGTGGCACCGCACCAAGGAATTGCTGCACTAAGCTGAAATAACTCTTTGGCTCCGATCTCCCTGGCCACAGATGACTCATGACGCACTTCATGGCGAGTCCGGACAACCTATTCAGCTCGGCCCATCCGGCCAGATGATCGGCCACTGACAGTGGACGCTCTGGATTGTGGAACTGTGACCAAAAGAGTTTCTCCACTTCGCGATCTCCTTGATCTCGAAAGTGTTCGGTCGCATCAGCAGCACTTGCCGCCAAATCCAGATAGGTGTCCGTCGTACTCCACAACCGGTCGAACGGAGCATGCTTAGGATCACAAAACTTCCTCCGCAGCATAAAGGGCTTCCCAGCCGCAATCTCTCCGGCTTCACGAAGCTCCTCCTTCGCAGCTCTCATCGCAGAGCGAGCATCCTTGGCATCGGCAACGGCCTTCTTCAAGTCCGTGGGTTCCGCCCGATCCTATTTTTCCAAAAGCCTGCAACGGTCAGCAGCACTCTTTACCTTCACGACCATCTCGGCCATCTCTTTCTTTCTTCGGCAGTGAGCAGCCTGTTCGGCTCTCAGCTCTTCAAGGGCCTTCTCGGCAGCCGCATCACTTTTTCGGGCTTGTTCTTTAGCTTGGGCAAGTTCCGCCCGAAGACTCTCCACGGCGGCCGCACCATCTGCGTCAAGCACACACAATATAACATACTGGCATAAAGCTCCTCTTACCAGGTGCCGCCCAAGGAATTACATACCTTGAGCCTCATCAAGCCGCTTGTTGACAAGCGCGATGTCGGCATCTGCCACGTCAAGTTGCCGCTTTAGCTCGGCAAAATCATCAGTCCGTCTGCATTCCGGACACTTCGCCACCTACATACAAAGGCGAAAGTTTAGACCTGGGATTATGATCCTCTACACGCCGTCACTTTTGACAACGCGCAGAGTCTCAGGGGCTACTATCTACACAGGGCGCATCTTATTTATGCGCAACTGTCAGAAAATGGACATTATTTCACGTACCTCAAAACCTGTCAGTAAACTTCTGACAGCCTCGTGCAATCCGCTTTCCACGGACGAAATCTTTTCAATCACCATGCCCATCAACGCATGGTGCTCCTCTGAGATAGAAGCTCGCCCTAGCAGATTCTTCAGCTCCTCCTACCTAGCACCGGACGGTGCCGGATTCGTCCTATGGCCTCTTTCGAAGGCCGGACGCGGAGAACCATGGGGGCCATATGGATACCTTCTGCCCCTGCCGGATTCGGAGAAACCCTCCGTGACGACACCTCAGGGTCGCCCGCCTCGCTAGGTGGTACGGCAGGGGGAGGCGTCCCGCTCTCCATCATCTCTGGAAGAAGGTCCCCCAAAGACGAGCTCTGCTGGGAAGGGCTGAGGTACGAGCTACAAGGTAAAATTTTGGTTAATCTTCTCAGATATAAAGCGAGGATTTCTCTCTTAAAAATATAACCATTCTCTACTTACGGCTTGCTGGAGGGCTTGTCCCCTTGAGGGCATAGTTCGGCCGAGGTATCCCCCGGCGTAGGACCCTCTGACAAGGATTTTTCCCCCTACTTTGAGGCCATAGTCTCCGGGTTTTCAGAGGCCGTCCTCTTCTTCCCCTCAGGAGAGGATTTTTTTGTTCCTCCCTTCCGAACAACCTCCTTCGAGGAGGCCATAGTTTCCTTGTTCCCTCCCTCACTTTCCCCCAAAGGCACAATCTTCAGCATCCTGACTAGCACGGGATCCGGCCTGGTCTCGGGGAGGGGAGCCGGATACTTGATCAGCTTTGCTTTCGCTATCCACTCCTGTTTAAAAGGACAGCTCTTTTAGGGGCAAGTTTATGACAAATATACGGATAACGAGTCTGGGCACAAGGCTACTTACTTGAGTATCCGGACGATTGCAGCTCAAACCTGCGTCCTCGGTGAAATCTGGACACATTGCTTGTGATCTGAAGAACAGTTTATACATCTCCGCGGGCGTTGCACCCATAAAATGCAGGAGAGCTCGTGGTCCCTCCGGATTAAACTCCCACAAATGAAGGGAGCGACGTTTAACGGGCAGTGTTCGGCGGATCAGCCTGACTTGTGTCACTTTGACAAAGCTGAGACCTCTTTCTAAGAGATCCCGGATGCGGCCCCGCAACAAAGACACGTCCTGGGGTGGCCCCCAATCTAGGCCTTTATTGACCCACGACCATAGCTGCTTTGGGGGACCCGAGCGAAAGGCAGGTGGCGCCACCCACTTGGTGCCCCTAGGAGCGGTGATATAGAACCACTCTTGTTGCCACATGCCGAGCTCCTCTTGAAAAGGGCCCTCGGGCCACGGAGCGTCAGCCTTCTTACTTATAACAGCGCCTCCGCACTCTGCGTGCTGTCCCTCAATCATCTTCGGCTCTACCTTAAAGGTCTTGAGCCATAATCCCAAGTGAGGGGTAACACAGAGGAATGCTTCGCACACGACGATGAATGAGGAAACATGGAGGATGGACTCCGGAGCTAAGTCGTGAAATTCCAGCCCGTAGTAGAACATCAGACCCCTCACAAAGGGATCCAGGGGGAAGCCTAACCCCCGAAGGAAGTGAGACACGAACACCACACTCTCACCGGGCTGGGGACTGGGAATAGCCTGCCCTTGAGCATGCAGCCTATGCGAAATTTCGCCGGTCAAGAACTTGGCCTCTCTCAACTTTAGCACGTCCTCCTCCGTAACGGAGGAGGGCATCCATCGGCCTTGAAGGTCGGAACCGGACATTGTCGAAGGTCTGAAGCGCCTGAAATCTAGAGCCTAGGGTGTTGGAACTCGAGGCGGCGGGCGAACTCGTTTGAGATTGAAAGAAAGGGGTAAAGCCTTGGTCTCTTTATAAGAGGTGGAATACCAAGGGCCCTCCCCGTAACCGTTTGGGACTCGCCTTTAATCGAGAGAACGTGCTAACGGGCACGATTGGGTTACCCACGTCCGTATTGATGAGAATCCCGTAAATGAGGGACACGGTCTCTGCTTTGACAAGACGTGCCAAGGAAACCGCCTCGCAATATGCCCTGAGGTGGGGAAGTGAAAACGATTCGAATAAAGGCTTGGCCGTGGTGTGGTGTCACGCTACAGAATACGTCAGCAGATTAGATTTGTGTAAATATTATTCTCTCTATGGCAATATGTGGAAACTTATTTTGCAGAGCCGGACACTATCCTTAGTGTTAACAATCTTTTATGAAGAACTGGGAGGACGAAACCGCCTTGCAATGCCGAAGAAAATTTGCGCGCCGGACTCGTCGTCATTGAAGCCTGGTTCAGGGGCTTCTGAGAGAGTCCTGGATTAGCGGGTGTCCGGGTGGCCGGACTATACCTTCAGCCGGACTCCTGGACTATGAAGCTACAAGATTGAAGACTTCGTCCCGTGTCCGGATGGGACTTTCCTTGGCATGGAAGGCAAGCTTGGCCATGCGGATATTTAGATCTCCTACCATTGTAACCGACTTTGTGTAACCCTAACCCTCTCCGGTGTCTATATAAACCGGAGGGTTTTAGTCCGTAGGACAACAGAACATACAACAATCATACCATAGGCTAGCTTCTAGGGTTTAGCCTCCTTGATCTCGTGGTAGATCTACTCTTGTACTACCCATATCATCAACATTAATCAAGCAGGACTAGGGTTTTACCTCCATCAAGAGGGCCCGAACCTGGGTAAAACTTTGTGTCCCTTGTCTCCTGTTACCATCCGCCTAGATGCACAGTTCGGGACCCCCTACCCGAGATCCACCGGTTTTGACACCGACAATGAGCATGGAGGCGCCATCGAACTCAAAATGGATCGCGAGGGCGCCCTCCGCACGGCACACCAGAGTGCCTCGCCCTAGCCTCGGGTCATGAAGATCTTGTCGTAGGAGACGGCCTCAACCTCCGCTCCAATCGCCGGCGTGTTGCAGTCGGCGTGCTGCACACAAAGCTCGAGAGGTCCCCTCGATGGCATCTCGGCAGAAAAGAAGGAAGGGAGGCGGATCCAGGTGCTCGGGGTCATCGTCGCCCACAGCACAAGCTCGCGCGAAGAGTCCGTGGTGTGGACTCCAGGGGCGACGATGCGCGCCATCGCAGTACGGCAACCATGGCCACAGCGCGTGCACTGACGCTTGTCGCCTCTTCCTCCTGAGCACATGGCTTGGACGTACAAGGGTAACGGATACCCAGGGGAGGCCGCTCGCACCAAGGCCTCGTCAACACTGGCATCGCCGCCGTGTCGCGGTGAGCCGGCCTCTTCTTCGGCAGGAGCGGCCCTGGCCCGTCGAGGGGAGTCTTTCCTTTCTCCGCAGCAGAGAACCTTCGGGTGGGCGCCATTGGTGGCGGCAATGGAGCAAAGGGGGAGAAGCGAGCGGAATGGGTAGATATGGGTGACGGGGGCTCTGCCCCCTCCCCATTTGTAGCAGGAGAAGGCCAACCAGCGCCCCCCACGATCACAGGTAATGATGGTTTCTCCTTGCATGTCGCAGGGACTTGTCAAGTCGGGCAGTTGCCGAGGCAGCATGGGGAAGCGGAGACGCCCACGTCCAATCAACCGCCACGCGTCAACCAAGGCCGCAGGCTATTAGGGCCCGCAGCGCTCCGCACTTGCCCTTTGGCTTCGCCTCGAAGCCAAGTCTGAGCGTGCCTTGGGCCCGGGGGCTACTTCGGAGTTCTGGGAACGGGGTCCCCAGACTTGCCTACATGCGGCCCACAGCGTGGCCTTGCGAGCAGGCCCGTACGACCCATCTTCACCAACAAGCTTTCAAGACCCTCGCGAGGGGCCAAGCCTTGCGAGGCGAACAACGCATGACCTCCTCGGGAGCGGCCTCACTAGGCTAGCTCGCGAGGGGTAGAGAGATCAAGGCTAGGTAAACCACGCAAGGTTCTCGTGACATGAGCCATGATGATCGAGACCAGGCGGGTGCCAGCGCGCACAGTGTACTTGTTTCCTCTTTGGTGCTAAGGAGGCAAGCGCAGGAGAGGAGTACCGAGGCGTCAAGCAAAGGATTCCCTATCGGTGCAACGAGACCAGGACCAGCAGGACGGCAGGACGGAGGTCACCGTGGATCCCAAGACGGCGTCACCACCAGAGCCTTTAGCAGGCGAAGCCTACTTTTGTCAGGATAAATTGTACTAGTTGTCCCCTTTCAAATTGTCCGTTGTTGGATCCCTTCCTGCTCAATATTTGGGAAGAGGACCAGGGCCTCTATAAATAGGACTAGCCACCATAGTAGGATGAGATCTTATCTCGTCTGGATCGGATCCTCATCCACACAAGTTCACCAGGAACAAGAACACATCTCCTCAGGAGGCTGTTCTTCCCCTTGTATTGTTCATCCTCAGCCCGAGAGGCAATCCACCACCACCACACTGGAGTAGGGTATTACACCACAACGATGGCCAGAACCATTATAAATCTTGTGTCCCTTGTGTTGCGAGTTTGTCGAGCTAGCCTAGAGATCGTGAAGTGTGTGAGGGCGTGATCTGTGAGGGAGAGATCTTCGCGTGCACCCCAGAGTCCGAACCTTAAGGATTTTACCGAAACCCAAGATCCGACAAGCACCAGCCTTAGGATGAGGTCACCCACCTCGAGCGTCCTGGAGCGGATGTTGTGGCAGTGGTACCGCCTTAGCGCCTGCTGATATCTTGCCGCTTGTAGCGTGGCTTCACGGTGACGTTCCTCCCCCGGCACGAGGTCCACCTCCCGCATGGCGTCCTGCTGTGCCTCATTGAACGCCAGGACCCACGGGGAGCGATGTTTGACCTCGTGAGGGAGAACCGCTTCTAATCCCTAGACGAGGAAGAATGGGGTCTCACCCGTTGGCTTGGTGATGGTGGTGCAGATGGACTACAGCACGGACTAGAGCTCATCGTGCCAGCCCCTCCTGCAGGCCTCGAGCTTCTTCTTGAAGGTCCTGGTCTTGAGGCCCCTCAGGACCTCCATGTTGGCGCATTCGTCCTGACCATTGTTCCTGGGGTGCGCCACCGAAGCGTAGCAGATCTGCGTTCCAAGGTTAGCACAATATGTCTTGAAGAGATTACTAGTGAACTGCGAGCCGTTATCGATGATGATGCGGTTGGGGATCCCGAAACGGCTCATGAGACCTTTGATAAACTTGACTGCGGAGCCAGCTGGGATGGTGCGGACGGGTTCTACCTCCGCCCACTTGGTGAACTTGTCGATGGTGACGCAGAGGTAGCGGTAGCCCCCAGGCGCTCGAGGGAACGGGCCCAAGTAATCCAGCCCCCAGACCGTAAATGGCCATGAGAGTGGGATGGTCTAGAGGCCCTGAGCCGGCTGATGAATCTGCTTGCGTGGAACTCGCAGGCCTCGCAGGACCTCACCAACTCAGTCGCGTCGTTGAGTGTCGTGGGCCAGTAGAATCCACTGTGAAACACCTTGCCGATGAGGGTCCGTGATGACGAGTGGTGCCCGCAGTCCCCGTTGTGTATGTCGGCCAACAGCTCTCTTCCTTGCTCCCTGGAGATGCAACGCTGGGAAACATCATTTGGTCGCTTCCTGTATAACTCACCATCCCGGATGCAGTATGATGTGGCTTGTCGGGCCATGCGCTCCATGTCCTCCTCCTCTTCCGGCAACGTCCCTTGCGTCAGGTATTCCTAGAATTCCTTGATCCAGCACCCCTCCTGAGGTTCGAGCGCCAAGAGCAAGCGCGCTCCCGAGGTCGGGCCACAGGCCGGGGCTCCTGAGGCAGGTGGTTGAGGGAGCTCGTCCCAAGGCAGCGCTGTTCTTGAGAGGGCGGTGTTGCTGATGGTTTGAAGAGCCGCTCCTCAGAGACGCCAGGCTCTTGGGGTAGCCGCTTGGATGCTCTTCTAGCGATGTCCTGAGGGGCCTCCATGTGCTGTTGGGATAGCCGCTTGGATGCTGCAATTCTAGACCCAAGAACTGCTTCTCCATCTTGCGCACCTCTGCGAGGTATGCCTCCATGTGCCCGTCCTTTGGCTCATATACTTTTTTGGGAAGTTGACGCGGAGCTGCAAGTCACCCTTGATGGTGAGACGCCTCACCCCCAGGGCCACCACAGCCCTGAGCCCAGCTATGAGGCCCTCGTACTCTGCTATATTATTGGAGACCTTCTCGCCCTGCTGGAAGCAGAGCTGCACGGCGTAGTAGAGCTTGTCCTGGGTGGGTGAGATAAGCACCGCTCCAGCCCCCGTGCCCTGGCATGAGAACGCGTTGTTGAAGTACAAGACCCAGCTGTCCGACGCTTAGCTCCTTGGAGATAGGGATTGGTTCTCGCCTGCTTTGAGCTCTGGGGTGTCGGTCCATTCCGCCACAAAGTCTGCGAGCGCAGCCCCCTTGATGACCCTGGTCGTGCTGAACTGCAAGTCAAATGCTTGCAGCTCGTTGTTCCATTCAGCGACTCGCCCAGTAGCATTGGGGTCCTGAGCACTCTTTCCAGTGGGTAAGCCGAGACGACTTTGATGGGGTGACCCTCAAAGTAGTGGCGCAGCTTGCACGAGGCCACCAGGAGCGCGAGTAGGATCTTCTGAGGCATGGGGTATCATGCCCTCGCATCCTGCAGCATTGTGCTGACGAAGTACACCGGGTGCTCGACGAGGGTGGGAGAGCTGACGGAGTTTTCGGCTTCAGGGGGTTGAGGTGTCTCTTCGGGGTCTTCCGCTTCAGGGGCTTGGTGGTCTGTCGAAGCAGCCGCTACTTCAGGAGCTTCGCTTTGGTGCCGAGCCGCTTCGTCCGGCCTGGTGGTTCCAATTGGCGGGCCCTTAACCTGGCGCTCTTCTCTGAGGGCCACCAACGCTGCGCTGGTAGAGTGGGGTGTGGCAGACAGGTAGAGCACCAAGGGCTCGAGGGGTTGAGGCGCCACCATCACTGGCGGGCTAGTCAGGTATCTCTTGAGGTCTTGAAATGCTTGGTCGGCCTCCAGAGTCCACTCGAATGGGCCCTTCTTCTTCATTAGCTTGAAGAACAGTAGGGCACGTTCTCCCGGCTTGGAGATAAAGGGCCCCAACGCAGTCACACGACCGGCAAGCTTCTGCATCTCCTTGAGGGTCTGCGGTGGACTCATGTCTTTGATTGCCTTGACCTTCTATGGGTTCGCCTCGATTGCCTTGACCTTCTATGGGTTCACCTCAATTGCTCTGTGGGATACGAGGAAACCCAGGAGCTTGCCGGAAGGGACACCGAACATGCACTTCTCCGGGTTGAGCCGCAAGTTCACCTGGCGTAGGCTCGCGAAGGTCTCCTCCAGGTATTGGATCGAAGTTTTCTCCTCCCGAGACTTCACCACAATGTCGTCGACGTAGGCCTCCGCGTTTCTCCCGAGCTGCCGCCCTAAGGCGATGTGCACCAGCTGCGGAAAGGTCGCCCCCGCATTGTGTAGTCCGAAATGCATGCAAGTATAGCAGTACACCCCACACAAGGTCAGGAAGGAGGTCTTCTCCACATCTTCTACCGCCATCTTGATCTAGTGATAACCTGAGAACGCATCCAGGAAGCACAGCAAATCACACTCGGCTGTGGAGTCGACGAGCTGGTGGATGCGTGGAAGCGGGAACGGATCTTGGGGGCCAGCCTTGTTGAGGTTGGTGAAGTCGACACACATGCACTCCTTCCCGCCTCTCTTCGTCACAACAACGGGGTTCGCTAGCCACTCGGGGTACCGAACCTCGCGAATGGCACCCGCCGCCTCCAGCTTGCATGTTTCTTGGACGATGAAGGCCTGCTTCTCCGTGGACTGTCATTTCACCCGCTGCTTCACAGAGCGTACATTGGGGCACACCTTTAAGTGATGCTCAATCACCTCTCTCGAGACCTCCACCAGCTATTTGGGTTCCCATGCGAATATATCCTTGTTTAGGCGCAAGAACTTCACCAACGCACCCTCTTGATCAGGGTCGAGGTCGGCACCTATGGTAAAGGTGGCTCCTAAGGACCCATCTTCATCGACTGGCACCTGCTTGGTTTCTGCCTTGTCTTTTTTGACTGTACAAAGTAGGGCAAAACACCACTGCCTTATCTTGGGTGAACAACTGCTTCTTCTTGGTTGGTGCGGCTCCCTTGGCCTCCGAGGCACCCGCGCCGGCGGGCTGCGCCACCGCGGTAGTCTTGAGGGCAAGCTTGAGTGCCACCAGAGCCTCCTTGGTGTCCCCCTTGACATTGAGGACGCCCTTTCGTCAGAACCTCGTCCCATCGCAGCACGTCCCAACACCGCCGGGCCACTACTCTAACCCGATGGATAACATTGTCGCGGCCGCTTCAAGACTGGCGGCTCTCCCCATCAAAGGCGAATCCCCAGTAGCGGTCGAGACACGACGGGCTAGGGAGCTCCTTCAGACAGCTTTGACTCAACATCAATCTTACTCATATAGTCACGAAAGGATCCATTCCACTCCCCGCCCATGCCAGAGTTACAGCAGGCGCATTGATGAACCGGCCGTATCAAGCAGTGCGCGAAACCGTGATCCGCCCTGTGGTCATAACCCGGCAGGTGGCGGCGGTGATGCTCAGGATGAAGTGGATCGTGCTAGGGCATGCCGACAGGCCGAATTACCAGCATAGCATGAGGCCCGCCAACTCACTCTGGTTCATCCAACCACGTTGGTAGAACCAGGTGTTACCTCCAACACTTTGGGAGTGCCATGTCTCATCCCAGCGCTGCGCAACGTGTGCCTGCCCAAGGATTTCAAGGGCCCACGTGAAGTGCCGAACTACACCACCGATTTATCCCCCGAGTCATGGGTCGAAAGCTATGAGATGGCAACGGAGATGCTGGATGTGCATGATGCGGTGTAAGCTAAATACTTCACCTGATGTTGGAAGGAACGACACGCACTTGGTTGAAAAACTTGCCAGCTAACTCCATTGGGTCATGGGCCGAGTTGAGGGCTAGTTTTATCTAGAATTTCAAGGATACATGCAAGCAGCCCATGTCAATTGTGGTCTTAGCTGCCTGTGTCCAGGAGGAAGGCGAATCTACAACCCATTGGGTGCGCCAGGTTTCAGAGATCTTGCATTCATCGGACCGCATCAACGCTGATAGAGCAGTTTTGACATTGGAAGGCAATTGCCGCTTTGCACCTCTGAAGTTGAAGTTGGGATGGCTCAAGCGCCATTGTAACGACATGGGAACACTTATGGCAGCTCTGGTGAAGTATGCCGACTCTGATAGTACCAAGGATCCCGAGTCTGACGATGACAAAACTAGGAAGGGAAAGAAGAGCGGCAACACCAAGGGGCAGCAGCATAACCCGGTGGGTCATGGAAATAGTGGTAAACATAAAGCGGATAACAGTTTAGATTTTGTGGCTAATACCAACGCGCAGGACAAGGGCCAGCGGCGTAAGGGTAAACCGCACCGGCGTAGTGGAGGACCAAGTCCTAATCCGGAACGCTTGTCTTATCTATTGAATCAGCCTTGCCCAAAGCACGGGTCATAGGATAAACCGGCCACGCACCTCTGGAAAGATTGTTATATCATGCAGGAGCTCAAACATTCCGATTTTTTTCGGTATGATCATGGACCGGGTGGCGGTTCAGGCCCTGGATCTCACGGCCCTGGTTACGGCGGAGGCAGTTCCGGTTCAGGTTTTCATGGTAATCAGAGCAGACATAGCAATCAAGGCAATCAGGGCAACCAAGGTGGTTATAATCATCAGGGCAATCAGCAGCAGCAGCAGCAGTCGGGTTATCAAAGTAACCCGAAGCAGTTGAATAGTGGGCAGAATCATGTCTTTACCACTAGCCTGTGCAAGCGTGATCAGAAGCTTCATAAAAGGGCAGTGAATTCCGTTGAACCGTCGGTGCCCCGTTACTTGCGCTGGTCTGAGCAGCCAATCGTGTGGAGTAGAGAGGATCATCCACCCCGGGTTGATAATCCGGGTCATCTGGCTATAGTGGTGCCACCTCAGGTGGGAGGTTATAAGTTCACTATGGTACTCATGGATGAGGGAAGTAGTATCAATATCCTTTATTACGAAACTTTCCGTCACATGGGGTTAACAGATAAAAATCTTAGGCCGTCTAATACGGTGTTCCAAGGTGTTGTGCCTGGTAAATCAGCATATCATGTTGGTAAGTTAGCTCCGGAGGTGGCTTTCGGAGATAAGCATGACTCAAGATCAGAGCCATCGACTTTTGAAGTGGTGAAAATCAAGAGCCCGTAACATGCCCTGTTTGGACGGGCGGCTTATGCTAAGTTTATGGCACGACCCTATTATGTCTATCTGCGGCTCAAGATGCCGGGTCATAAGGGAACTATAACAATGCATGGGAGTCGCAAGATCGCTTTGGATTGTGAAGAAGGTGATGCGGCTTATGCTGAGTCGGTTTGTGCAACAGAAGAGTTGAAGTTTTACAAAGACAATGTTGATCCGGTGGATATGACTTCATTGAAGAAACCAACTACGGAGCATGATCCGGCCTTGAAGTTTAAATCGACTGATGAGACTAAGCTTGTTGATTTCGTTCCTGGCGATTCGTCCAAGCAGTTTAGCATCAGCGCTAACTTGGATCCGAAATAGGAAAGCGCGCTCATCGAGTTCATCCGTGAGAACCGGAACATCTTTGCGTGGAAGCCTTTTGACATGCTAGGTGTACCAAGAGAACTTGCTGAGCACACTCTCAATGTGGATCCCACGTATAAACTGGTTAAGCAATTTCTTCGTTGGTTCAATGAAGAAAGACGCAAGGCTATTGGTGAGGAAGTTGCCAGGCTTTTGGCAGCCGGGTTCATTATTGAAGTATTTCACCCTGAGTGGCTGGCTAATCCGGTGCTGGTGCTTAAGAAGAACGACACTTGGCATATGTGTGTGGACTATAGAGATTTGAACAAAGCTTGTCCAGCAGATCATTTTGCCCTCCCACGTATTGATCAAATCATTGATGCTACGACGGGTTGCGAGCGTTTGAGTTTTCTGGATGCTTATTCTGGATACCATCAGATCAAAATGGCAGTTAAGGACCAGGAGAAGACAGCTTTCATAACTCCGTTTGGAGCCTTCTGCTATGTTTCTATGCCTTTTGGGCTCAAAAGTGCCCAGGCGACTTATCAGCATTGTATACAAAATTGTATTCATGATCAGATCGGCCGCAATGTTCATGCCTATGTGGATGATATTGTGGTAAAATCCAGAAAGGAGGAGACATTGATTGATGACTTGAAGGAGACCTTTCATAACCTCCAGGTTTATCAAATGATGCTTAATCCGGCCAAGTGTGTCTTTGGTGTACCGGCAGGCAAGCTCTTCGGTTTTCTGGTATCCAACAGAGGAAGCTAATCCGGAAAAGACCAAGGCTATAACTTCTTTGGCTAAACCTAAGTGTATCAATGATGTTCAATGCCTGGCAGGCCGGATTGCCGCGTTGAGCCGGTTTATCAGTCGCCTTGGGGAGAAGGCCATCCCTTTATATCAGATGCTGAAGGAAACGGATAACTTCGTTTGGAGTAACGCTGCCAATGAAGCATTTGAGGAGTTAAAGCGGCAGCTTGCTAATCCGCCGGTTCTGGCTGCTCCTGTTGATAAGGAGCCATTGTTGCTATATGTGGCAGCTAACGCCCGAGCTGTTAGCGTGGCTATTGTGGTGGAGCGCAAGGAGGCCGGAAAGGAGTATCCGGTTCAACGACCGGTTTATTATATTAGTGAGGTACTTATTGAGTCCAAGCAAAGGTACCCACATTGGCAGAAGCTGGTGTATGGAGTTTTTATGGCAAGTCGGAAGCTTAAGCAATATTTCCAAGGTCATCCCATCACTGTGGTCAGCTCTGCTCCTTTGGGCGATATAATCCAGAATAGGGAAGCAACCGGCTGGATTGCTAAATGGGCTATTGAGCTTGGGCCTCATGGGTTAAAATATACGCCCCGAACGACGATCAAATCTCAGGCACTTGTGGACGTCATCAATGAATGGACAGAATTACAGGCGCCAGAGGAGAAGACGAATCATACTTATTGGACTATTCATTTTGATGGGTCCAGGCAATTGGAGGGCTCGGGGGCTGGAGTCGTATTAACTTCCCCACGAGGTGATATGTTTTGTTCTATTCTCCGTTTAGTGTTCCCTTGCACTAACAATGCAGCTGAATATGAGGCCTTACTCCATGGTCTTCGGATGGCTAAGGAGATGAATCTAAGCCGAGTTAAGTGCTTCGGTGACTCGGACCTGGTGGCTCAACAAGTGTCCGGTACTTGGGATTCCAAGGACCCACTCATGGCAGCGTATCGTCGAGAGTTGGATATTGTTGCAGGTCACTTCAAAGTTTATCAGGTTGATCATGTGGACCGGCGGAAGAATGAAGCGGCGGACGCTTTAAGCCATTTTGGTTCCCAGCATAAACCGGTTCCACCCAATGTTTTCCTGGATGTGCTGCATAATCCGTCCGTCAAGCTCCCTAGCAAACAGGATTTAGCTGTTCCTAATCCGGAGGCTCAGTTGGTAGCGGCTCTTCATGTTTTCCCGGACTGGACAGTTCCATATCTAGCGTATATGAACCGGGGCGAGATACCACAGGATGAAACTTTGGCCAGGCAGATAATCCGGCGGTCAAAGTCCATGACTATTATCAATGGAGAGTTACACCACTGCAGTGTGACAGGGGCGTTTCAACGTTGTGTATCTCATGAAGAAGGCCGTGAAATTTTGTGTGAGATCCACGAAGGAGATTGTGGTCACCACGCCAGTTCAAAATCTCTGGTAGCCAAGGCGTTTTGTCACGGTTTCTATTGGCTGACGGCTCATGCTGATGCCGAGGACTTGGTCAAAAGGTGTGATGGATGTCAAAAATTCTCAAGACGCGCTCATGTACCGGCTCAAGAATTGAGAATAATTCCAATCACTTGGCCGTTTGCAACTTGGGGGCTGGATATGGTTGGGCCTTTTAAGAGATTCAAGGACAAGAAGACCCACCTTTTGGTGGCAGTTGATAAGTTCACTAAATGGGTGGAGGCAGAGCAAGTCAGTAAGTGTGATGCAGCTACGGCGGTTCAATTCATCAAGAAGGTGATTTTCCGGTTTGGCTTTCCACACAACATTATAGCAGATAATGGCGCCAATCTGTCCAAAGGTGCTATGAAGGAGTTCTGTCAACGGGAGCACATCCGGCTTGACGTATCATCAGTGGCTCATCCCCAGTCTAATGGTCAAGCAGAGAGGGCCAATCAAGAGATCTCGAGAGGCATCAAGCCCCGGCTTATGGTTCCTTTGCAGCGGACGCCGGGTGGTTGGGTGGAGGAGTTACCTTCCGTGTTATGGAGCATCAATACCACGCCCAACAGATATACGGGTTATACTCCTTTCTTCATGGTTTATAGAGCGGAGGCGGTTCTCCCTAGCGATATCCGTCATGATTCGCCTCGTGTGGCGGCATACGTCGAAGATGACAATGAGAAGGCACGGCAAGAGGCACTTGACCAGTTAGATGAGGAGAGAGACATTGCGGCAGCCCGTTCGGCAATTTATCAACAATATCTGCGGCGTTATCGCAGCCGCCGGGTTAGAACCAAAACTTTTCAAGAAGGCGATCTAGTGCTCTGACTCATCCAGGATCAGACGGATATGCACAAGTTACCCCCCCCTTGCGAAGGACCCTTTGTGGTCAGCAAGAATCTGCACAACAGGTCATACTACCTAATCGATGCTCGAGAGTGCAAAGACTCACGTAAGTCGGAGGAGGAGACCCACCGGCCGTGGAATATCGCTCATCTTCGGCCCTACTATACTTGAGCCATAGGCTCTGCTTTTGTTCATATTTATGACAAAGTATATATTATGGTCAGTATAAAAAAAGGAGCCGCAGCTACAGCGGGTTCTCTGTTGTTTTTCTTACATCATGTGTGGTTACATGGGGGGCTTCTTGTAACACCCCGGATGTAACTTGCCTTATTTGTACTCCAACTCTTGCCATTTTCGGCACTAAGTTATGATATTTCCTCGTGGTTGGGTTCTTCTTCGTTTTGCATTTTGTCCATGTCATGCATTTCATATCATGTCATCATGCGCATCGCATTTGCATACGTGTTCATCTCATACATCTGAGCATCTTCCCCGTTGTCCGTTTTGCAATCCGGCGCTCCTACGTTCTCCAGCGCCCCCTTTCACCTATTTTCGTGTGCGGGTGTTAAACGGTCTCGGAATGTAACGAGGTTTGACATGTGGCCTTGGTATACCACCGGTAGACCGCTTGTCAAGTTTCGTGTCATTTGGACTTCATTTGATACTCCAACGGTTAACCGAGGGACCGAGAAGGCCTCGTGTGTGCTGCAGACCAACACCCCTACAAAGTGGCCCAAAACCCACCTAAACCTGTCCCATCACCTAGGCCGTTTGATCACGATCGCGTGGCCGAAAACCGTGCTCAATTTGGAGCCTCCTAGCCCCTCCTACCTCTAAGTATAGCCTCCCCCCGAAAATCACGGAACAATTCCACCCCTAACCCTAGCCCCGCTCCTCTCCGCGCGGGCGGACACGTCTGGCGCCGCCGGACGAAGTCGCGCCGCCGCCCGCAGCCAGTGGCGTGCTGCCATGTGGCGCCTCCGCGCCCACTTCGCCGCTGACCGCGCGGACCCGCGAGCCCGTCCGCGGTCCTCTCGGCCCGGGTGGCCGCCGCCCGCTCCGCCTGGCGCCTCCCGCGACCCCGCCGCCCGGGTCGCCTCCTCCGCCGCACGACCCCGTCGCCGGCCGCCTCCGCCCAACTGCCGACGCCAGCGACCCCGCCGCCCATCGCCGCCTCGCTCCGGCCGCGCCGCCCGCGCGCGCATCCCCGCGCCCGGCCGGCGCCGCCCCGGCTTCTCCTCCCGCGCGACTCCGGCCACCACGACATCCCTGTTCCGGCGAAGCTCCGGCGAGACGTCGAACCGCGTGCAAATCGGGCCAGATCTGGATCCAGTATCCTCGGTTGACCTTTTCTCCCGGGAACCCTAATTTATTTTGCATACTTCATCATGCCATAACTCTGCGTTCGAGGCTCCGATTCATGCATGTAGCATATCAAATTGTTCGTCTCGATGAGTACATCATTACACCACATTGCTTAGTTTTCATTCGAGCTCATCTTGGTGCCCGAAATGGTGTTGGAAGAGGGCTATGTGATGTTAGTTTCAGATCTGTTTCAGCAAATGCACTTTTGTCATTTTTTCCATGATTAATGTGTGCATTCTATGACCCTGAGATCTACACGTGTTTTGATGTATGCCATGCCATCTTTAAATAGGTGTATGCCATGTATTTTTGTGATCTGTGTGGTGACTAGCACAAGAATGCAAACTAGGCTTCGTGATGTTGCTGATTTCAGGGACTTAGGATTTTCCTAAGTCATTGTTCTGCTATTATTTTTATGCCATGTATTCATGTTTCTACCAAGGGATCAGTGACTCTTTTGAGCATGGTCTGTAAGGATGTTTTGTAGATATTGTAGTGCTCTATCCATCCATGGTCTTTTTGTCAATTATGGAGTGCCATACCATGACTCAATCTTGCTCTACTTTTGCTATAAAATGTTCCTGGCAGATTGTTAACTTGTTTAGCGATGTTGCCGAGGTTGTTGCTATTGATCCGTGCATGATATGTTGTTGTTCTTGCCATGTTTAGATTAATGGACATGTCTTCTTGCTGTTAGTGTGCTTAGTTTTTCATGATGCCTTCATGATGCTGATTTTGCCATATCCAGTTTTCTGCTAATTATGAAATCTGTAACGAAACTTGCTATGTTTACATGGGTGCCATCATGTCTTCTGATCTCTTTTGGCTCATAGTCAGTAAGGGACTTTTGTTCTATGATTTGAGTAGATTCAAGCCATGCCTTTTTTTGCTATGTTAAGTTCCTGTAGCATGTGGTTTTCTTGCTATAAACATGCCATCCTGATGTTAATTTATGGCATGTTATTTTCACCAAGTCTGTGAAGCTGATATATTTTGCACTTTTGCCATGCTTGTTTGAACCTGTTATTTTGTGATTTAGCCGTAGCTCAGTGTTCATTTTTTGTCAAGCATCTTGATTAAATCACTGCCATATGCTTTTTTATTATGTTTGAGTGCAGTAGCTTAGTTTCTTGTTGCATGCTAAGTGGCAACCTGCTGTTAATCACAGATTTGTGCCATACTTGTTTTGCTTGTCATTTGCAAACCGTGCATCCGATTCCGGTGATCTTTATATCGATTTCAATCGAAATCATCTCATCTTTCCAGCGGCATACTTCGTTTGCCAAGTTGATGCCTTGTTCATCTTTTCCCTTCCGGAGCACACATATGCATTGCATATTGCATCCCGCACATCATGCCGTGTTTTGCATCATGTTGTTTGTGCATTGCAACGTGGTTGATAGTTGTTCCTTTGCTTGTGTTCTTGTTTTGGGTAGAGCCGGGAGAATAGTACGTGAACGAGGAACCTGTTGAGAACGCTTACGAGGATCAAGCTTTCGACAACTCTGAGAACCTTGCAGGCAAGATGACCATACCCTCGAAATCACTTCTATCTTTGCTTGCTAGTTGCTCGCCCTTTTGCTATGCTGCGATACCTACCACTTGCTATATCATGCCTCCTATGTTGCCATGTCAAACCTCTAACCATCCTTTCCTAGCAAACCGTTGTTTGGCTATGTTACCGCTTTTGCCTAGCCCCTCTTATAGCGTTGCTAGTTGCAGGTGAAGTTGAAGTTCGTTCCATGTTTGGAACATGGATATGTTGGGATATCACAATATCTCTTATTTAATTAATGCATCTATATACTTGGTAAAGGGTGGAAGGCTCGGCCTTATGCCTGGTGTTTTGTTCCACTCTTGCCGCCCTAGTTTCTGTCATACCGGTGTTATGTTCCTTGAGTTTGCGTTCCTTACACGGTTGGGTGATTTATGGGACCCCCTTGATAGTTCGCTTTGAATAAGACTCCTCCAACAAGGCCCAACCTTGGTTTTACCATTAGCCACCTAAGCCTTTTTCCCTCGGGTTTTCGCGAGCCCGAGGGTCATCTTTATTTTAACCCCCGGTCCAGTGCTCCTCTGAGTGCTGGTCCAAACTAGAGCACCGTGCGGGACCGTCGCTTGGCAACTTGGGTTACGTTGGTAACTGTATGCTTAGCTTATCCGGTGTGCCCTGAGAACGAGATATGTGCAGCTCCTATCGGGATTTGTCGGCACAGTCGGGTGGTCTTGCTGGTCTTGTTTTACTATTGTCGAAATGTCTTGTAGCCGGGATTCCGAGACTGATCGGGTCTTCCCGGTAGAAGGAATATCCTTCGTTGACCGTGAGAGCTTATATTGGACTAAGTTGGGACACCCCTGCAGGGTATTATCTTTCGAAAGCCGTGCCCACGATTATGAGGCAGATGGGAATTTGCTAATGTCCGGTTGTAGAGAACTTGACACTTAACTTAATTAAAAATACATCAACCGCGTGTGTAACCGTGATGGTCTCTTTTCGGCGGAGTCTGGGAAGTGAACACGGTGTGAGTTATGCATGAACGTAAGTAGTTTCAGGATCACTTCTTGATCACTTCTAGCTTCACGACCGTGCTTCGCCTCTCTTCTCGCTCTCATTTGCGTATGTTAGCCACCATATATGCTTAGCGCTTGCTGCAGCTCCACCTCATTACCCCATACTTCCTATAAGCTTAAATAGTCTTGATCTCGCGGGTGTGAGATTGCTGATCCTCGTGACTCATAGATTCTACCAAAACAGTTGCAGGTGCCGACGATACCAGTGTAGGTGACGCAACCGAGCTCAAGTGGGAGTTCGACGAGGAACGTGGCCATTACTATGTTTCCTTTCCTGATGATCAGTAGTGGAGCCCAATTGGGACGATCGGGGATCTAGCATTTGGGGTTGTCTTCTTTATTTTGGTTCCGTAGTCGGACCTTGATTGTACTCTGTATGATGATTGTTTAAGTTATGTTTTATGTGAAGTGGCAATTGTAAGCCAACTCTTTATCCCATTCTTGTTCATTACATGGGATTGTGTGAAGATGACCCTTCTTGCGACAAAACCACCATGCGGTTATGCCTCTAAGTCGTGCTCCGACACGTGGGAGATATAGCCGCATCGTGGGTGTTACACTTCTATTCATAAAGTAGCGACCGGTTTACCCCTTGATTCAGCTTATCAAAGCTTTATCTACGAATCACTTGGGGGCTTGGTTGCATTTGAACCATAGCTACACCTCTTGATCGGTGCAATGCCACAACATCACTTGGGGGCTTGGTCGTATCCGAACCATAGTCACACCTCTTGATCGGCTCAAAGCCAACTTACTCCGGGGCCAAAGAGAGTGTTGTAAAACAAAAACTCAAACATAGGCACCCACTGAGCACAGCTCAAAATGCTACTTGGGGATTCTTTGCTGTCGCAATGAACAAAGAATCTAAACTTGTAATAGGCTATCAAGCCATGGCTTGGAAGCCTGGTGTATACACCTAAAACCCCGGGTTAGCCTGCCTTTTTAAGTAAGTCACTCCGCCTAGTTAAACCTGGTATGACAAATCGAACTTTGACAAGTTACTCTGATAAGACCCTGAACTTGTCAAGTTAAAATAATGATTGGTTAAGGATTGAGGACCATCTTAAAAGGCTTTGTAAAACGGTTTAACTCAGTGGCATGGCAGCCCATGAAAAGCCTCGAATTTGGGGCCTGGCAGCCCGTGAAAAGCCTCGACTACAAGGGTTTCATTTGATTTTATTTGCTAAGTTTTTCTCCTTGGATGAGATTTCTAATGTTTTGATGAACTGGCATTCATTCACCCGGCTTGACTTTCAACTACAAGTTGTCAGTATATGATCAGTCATAATCCAGAAACTATCAGCCCGGTCTGGTTTTGACTATAAGTCACCAGGAATAAATATGGATAAACTGGTGTTTATCAACCCGGAACGGTTTCCTTATAAACCGGCATTATCTGACAGGAGTTGTGTTACTCCAGATTCGGGTTATTACCCTCATTACAAAAGTTGGTGAGCCAACATTATGACTCAAGGTCTCAGGTATCAATTATTTTCATATTGATTATCTTTTCCCAAGCCTTGGTTATAAACCCTGGCCATATATCTGGGCATCATAACCCGTCTGGCGGTAAACCGCCAGGACGCTATTAACTTCTTGTGCGCAGGAATAGCTTGAGTAAATCTCTATGGATTATGAACATAATGTCTTAAGCATGGCGAATTAAGAATTGTCAGGCACAAATAAATATGCACGAAGGCATAACAGACCAAGTGTTTTAACTAGCGTATTACAAGGAGCTTAAGTGCCCAAAAGGATAATTGTTTCACAATAAGCATTGCAGCACGTGGAAGACTAAACCGGCCCCCGGATCATGATTCATCTCCAGCTTGACGTGACGGCTGTGGATCAGCTTGCGCCGTTAGTTGTCTAGTCGATCCCCGTTAGGGCTTGGAACACAGCTTCGTCGCTTATAAGGATGGACGGTTCAATGTCAGGGGCATAGGTGTGCTGACGTATTGGGGGATGATATTTTGAGCCTCTGGAGTTGGTGCAACAACCCGTTTGTTGTGGATGTCATAACTCGCCTGGTAATGTGAAAGATCAACTTCTTCAGCTAATTGCCAAGCCAGTGGACGTACTTCCCGGTTTATAGCTCGCAGGTCCTCATTTACGAATTCTGATCCGTCTTCTTTTAAGCTCGGATAGCCTTTCCTGACATCCTCCAGATCAAGGTCAGGCACCCATGCCTTTGCCCGGGTTAGTGTGGTCAGTGCATCAGCCCTTGCGGCAGATCTCTTTAGTTCTTCTACCCGAGCAGGCAGCATAGACAGCCTCTCTAAGGTCTCCTTGATTAACGTTGGGGCGGTTTATTGTGAGAAGCGGTGCAGATGATTCGTTGCGCGCTGGTATACAAGTGCTCTATCAGAGTGTAGGCAACTTTCAGTTTCTTCTATACGTCAGAGCCCAGATGACTAATGCGAGTTCCTACGTCATTACAAGCGTCAGTAAACTAGAAACGTATGGGATGATATGTTAAAAGTGTAAAGCAAGGATGTTTACCGAATACAACAGAAGTCATGGTATGTATCTGCCGCTTTACGCCAGTCAGCTCATCTACCACCGGTTTATGAGCGGCTTCTGCATCTTCGGCTCTTTTTTGTAAAGCGGACTTTTTAGTGTCCCAATCTGCCCGCTCTTTGTTGAAACTCTCCTTCAGTTTTTCCATCGCGGCTAAAGCACCGGATAGCTCATCATTGGCTTTGGAGGTCTCGGCTTGCTAGGACTTGATGTTTTCTTGCAGATCAGTGGTTTGAGCTTCCTTTTTGCTCAGCTCAGCCTATAAGAGACAGACGTATGATGAGTTGATAGTACATATTTAAAGTACCAAGCACATAACAAGTTATGCACCTGATACTTGGGGGCTAATGCATATTTGCTCTGGATCAAAAATTTCTGCAAAGTCCCAAGTACAATACAAGTACTGCTCTTGGCACTTGGGGGCTAATGTATGTTTGCTCAATGTGACGTTGTGGGTTTTTCTTCTACACAGTCCCGTTTCATCTTCGTAAGTTAAACCGGACCTCGGAGACTAAGCTGTAAAATTGAGATATTACAAAGTCCTGTTTCAGATTGGTATCATAAACCGTCACTTGGGGGCTACTGGAGTTGATAAACTGCAATTGGACATAAGAGAAAAATAGTTATGTTACCTCATATCGTTCCTTCATCAAGTTTACCAAACCGGCTTGATAGCCCCGGCTGGTGTATAGACGGTTCAAGAAGCCAGAATGAATGTCTTGAGCATTGAGATGGGCGTAGCTTGACGAATCGGCATTCCATTTGCCTTTACCGATAGCAGAAAGCTCGTCCTTGGCAGTATGTTTCGATAAAGCGACAGGATTGCCAGGAGTTGTGTGGCCAATACCAGTAATCATGATATCGTCCTCTTTATCATCAGCAGCCTTCGCTGGAGTTGACGGTTTATCAGTCCCCTTAGCTGGACTGACCGGTTTTTCAGCAATTCGGACGGGGCTGGTTGGCTTGTCAGCATGGCTTGTGGTGTCAACTTCTACTTGTTGAGCAAAGAAGTCATGGTCTTGAGGCGGCGGATCATTGAGCATGGCGTCAACATTGTTTTCTTCATGATCTGGAGTTTTTTCCGGTTCAACAACCACATTATCGTCAGTCGGTTTAGTTAACCGAGCCTTTTTGCTTGGTCTTGGCTTGGCACTGAGAGAAACAAATATAAAAGGTCAAGATATTTTGTCAAGCATAAGGCATTGAAAATAAAAATTAAAGGTATGACTCACCCAGGAACCATTTTGAGGGATGGAAGCTTTGTAGCTGATGACTCGCCGGAAGATGAGTGGGAAGTACCCTGATAATTTGAATCAGACGGGTTAAGTGGCTGACGGAAACAACCCGTCTTAGGGCAAGTAGTGTCAAGAGTGTAAGAGACCTCTGATCGGCATTTCCGAACCGGAGTATTCGGTAAACTGGCGGAGGTAACTACCTGGTCACTGTGCCGGGTTGTGCGACGAGCTTCGTGTTGCTGCATCTTCAAAAGAAAGTTTGGGTCCAAGTAAGCAAGGGGATGAGAAATTTTTACTTTACGGTTTACTCGATGGATTTTTGATGTGGGCAGAGGATCTGAATCGGAGGAAAGAATGATTACCTCTACATCATCAGTTTGACTGCCTTCAGCGTCGTCCTGATATTAGTCATTGTCAATGAGGTGTATGAAAAATGAAGCAAGACAGTCAAGTTCTACCTCTGAGTCCGGATTAGCTACATCGGCATCAGCATTTGCATCGGAACACGCAATGGTACTTTTCTTGGCAGGTTTTTTAACAACCTTGGTCTTTGGGCGAAGTGGCTTTGCCGGTTTGTCTTGCGGTTTTGCCGGTTTATCTTGTGGTTTCTTATTCCAGAACGGATCATCACCCTGTCAGAAATAGTCAAACTTTCAGAGAATATTTTGAAAGAAGCAACTTAAGACAAAGAGGTTATATGATTCTTATAGCTAGCGGTTTGCTGGAGGTGCAGAAAGGACTTAGTCCGGTCTGGCCATAGACGGTCTCCGGTTCATTCAACATTTTCTTGACAGCCTCAGTAACTTTAGCCTCTGTCAGTTGAATGTTAATATGTCATTTAGGGTCAGTCAAACTCCCTGTGTATTCGCACATCAAACCAGGGCGCCGGCTTAAGGGTAGAATGCTCCAGCCGATCCAGCAACGAGCAAAATCAACACCGGCTAAACCGTTTTCCATAAAGGCTCTAAGCTTCGACAGCTGTGGGGCATAGATGGCCCTTTACTTTTGCAGTTAACCTCTGAGGAAAAGGATGTGTATTGCTAAGGCGGTGAGGGCGGTAACCCGGAAAGGGGTTTTCGTCAGTTGGAGATGTATCTTTGCAATAAAACCAAGTCTGGTTCCACTCTTTGGGGTGACTATGAAGCTTGTCATGAGGGAAAGTGACTTCCTTCCTTTTCTGAACCGCCATTCCGCCCAATTCAGTATTGGGTCTATCTGTGAACTCTGTGCGATGGTTTAAGTGAAAGAAATCCCTAAACAATTCAACTATAGGTTCCTCTTGCTAATAATCTCACAAAAGACTTGGAAATGGCAGATATTGGTCACAGAGTTTGGACCGATGTCCTGAGGGTGAAGCTGAAAGCTAGCCAGCACATCTTGGAAGAATTTTAAACCGGGAGGGCTAAAACCTCGACCCAGATGGTCAACAAAAATGACTACCTCTCCGTCCTTGGGTGTAGGAGGATTTTCCGGGCCAAGGGCCCTCCAGTGGATGACATCTTTCTTGGGTAAAGCTCCCGTTGAGACGCATCTGTTTAACTGATCTTCCGTGACCAGAGAAGGAACCCGGTTGCATTCATAGACTTGTTTGTCCATTTCAACGAAGGTTGCAACATAATTATTGTCTGTTTAAGATTCAGAATGGACAACAATAAAGCGATGCAAGGATACATGCACATTGGAAGCCAGAGTTTTCTATTGGTAAATCGGAATCTGATAATGGAGAAAGTGCCAAAGACAGTGCATTGGCGGTTTAATAGGGGACTAATGGTACCTACGGGTTCATCACTTTTTATAAGGTTAAACTGCCTAATCTGGTATTGAAGATATAGATCTATGATGCGTAAGTGAAGGAGAAACAAGTTTCACAGTGCTTGAACAGTTCAGCAAAGTTCAGATGAGTTTTGTGTAAAGGAGCAGATCTAATAAGGGAAAAAGGGGATTATGGCTACGGCCGCGTAAGAAATATCGGATACAGCTAGTCGTTTGTGCTAATGAAAAGAACAGGGAAGAACGGCAGCGGAGCTTTGATAGACTCCGATGAACATTGAAACCCTAATGGTGGATCTAGAGCGAGGAAAAGAACTCACTGATGCTGAAGGAACAGCGGAGGAGTGCCTCGCTTCTCTGGTCCGGTCTGGTTGATGCAGCGGCCGTTGTTGAGGCAGAAACGAAGGTCGACGGCGGCGGCAGAGTTCCAAAGGTCGGGCAATGCAAGGAAGGAGATGATGCGAAGAGGCACGGGGAGGGGGGGGAATGGAAAGACCACCTGGCCCTATTTATAAAGGCAAACGGATAAGTGTCAGGCACAAAAACCGAGGAGCCCAGAATTTGGATATGAGGCGGACCTGTCGCCTCGATTGTCGGAGGCTCATTAATAAAAGTGAGCTTTATGCAATTTTTAATAACAGATGACATCATGGTGGTTTATCATGATCTTAGAAGATGACGTCATGGCGGTTTACAAGACTATGCGAAGATGTTGAAGAAGAAATTTTCTTAAGTATTGAAGATTGACATGAACCAGTTCAAATCAATTTGGGGCCTAATGTTGGGGATATTACTACTGGGCGTAAACCGGCTAGGAAAGGCCGGGTTATCCCTATGAAGGGTTATTTCACTTGAAGCCCATGCAGATCAAAGTGATGGCGCTTTATGAAGGCCCAGGGCCCAAAGGTGGATTAAGGCCTGTAATCATAAACCGACCTTGATATGTAGCTTGTATTACAAGGCAGAAATAAGTACAGACCGGGACGGACACGTTTATGAGCCGGCCTCGGAACCCTGTAAACCGGCGGGCGTCAACCCATGTATATTAGGGGACAACCCGGCGGCGGTTTAAGGACAACACACAACAACTCGAGACCCAGGCAAAGCGTATTCCCTCCCTGGTCATCGAAACCCAAGCAATCACACAACAACTGGATCGTAAGCTTTTACCTTCACTGCAAGGGGCCGAACCATTATAAATTCTCTGTGTCCCTTGTCCGCTTTAACCCCTTTAAGCTAACCCGTCGCGATGGTTCCACGACTAAGTCCTTCCTCTAGGACATCTGCCGTGACAAAACCACGACAGGGAGCAAAGCAACCGTGAGTACTCATCCAAAGTACTCGCAAGCAAGGATCTACACTACATATGCAACATTATCAAAGGGAGGCTATATATGTGGACTGGGCTGCAGAAATGCCAGAATAGAGAGAATGCCTAGTCTTATCGAAGACTAGCATCTTCAAGCAGCTCCAAGCATCTTGCAGCATCGAAGAGATAAGAGTGGCATAAAGAAAAATAGTAGTAGTGTTATCAACCTCGTCCAGAGATCCTTTCTCGACTCCCTGTGAGAAAGCAATCCCAGAGCCATACTATCTAGTTATCACCTCAAGTATCCAGTTCTAGTTGTATCAATCGGGATACAACTCCAAGTGTCCATTACCGTAGGACAGGCTATCGATAGATGTTTTCTTCCCTGCAGGTGTGCACCAACTTACCCACCACGCCGGATTAACACCGGCTGGGCACACTTTACTGGGTCATGCCTGGCCTCGGCCAAACAATATGCCGCAACCCGACATATGATTAATAGAGAGGTCAAGCACGCCGGAATTAACCTATGCCCCCAGGGGTCATGGGCCACCGCTTCGGGAACTCCTGCATGTTGCGTGGGCGGCCGGTGAGTAGACCTAGCTACCTCCTTCAAAAAGGCAGGTGCTTACGCAGGCCAACACGACGTGCACCGCTCAGTCGCATGACGTCTATTAAGCTTCGGCTGATGCATACGATGCAGAATGCCCATACTATGCCCACGTAATGGTTAGTGCTATCAGGCCAGAGGCCCCTCGGATCAAATATCCAAATCATAGTGGATTAGGAGCACACGGTAACAAGCAGAGACTCACGAAAGATGTGACCCCGTTGCCCCGTCTCGAGGACTTGCGGCAAGGGCTAGGAATGCCCGGCCATGTCTCGTAATTATCTCACGGGCATCCTCCAGGTCAACCCATCTCCACATCACTCGCAGGTACCCCTCATGGTCGACCCGCCTTTCCATGTAATAGTTGTAAAGTCCAAGTATCCGTGTGTCCAAACATCAAGGGGAAATCCCGAGGAATCACCCCCACTGAATTCCACTCGATGTAATCATCAAGGTGACGTAAGAGGATCCACCCTCGAGGTTCACACTTGAGGGGTTGCACGACAAAGCCGTATCGGAAGTGGTTAAGGAGGAAATCACCCTCGATGACCATGACCGGATAGCTACATTACAGAGATCTCATCAGGAGTGATATATGAGGTTCCACCCTCGGCACTCGATTGTAACTCTGCAGAGTCGAGCAACTAAGGGGAAAGTGATGTGCGGTGTCGGGGCCTGGTCTTCAATCCTGTTGATCGGGTCTTCGATGATGAAGCAGGGGCAACAAGGACAAGGTGGGGGTCACTGAGGGATCACTAACCAACCTATACTAAGCAGTTTAGGATAAGCAGGTAGGTACCAATAAGCAGGTTATAAAAGCAGGCTATGCATCAGAATAGGAGCAAACAATTACTATTGGGGATATAACTATTTGTGTAAGCCGCCCAGGAGGGTCCGGGTTACGCAAAGGCGATTCATCATATGAAGCCCAAGATCAAGCATGAAGATGGCGGTTCAATAAAGGGCCTAAATCTCACAGGCGACTTAAGGCCCGTAGTGATAAACCGCCGTAATGGCATGACTTGTATTATAAGGCAGGATTAACTGGTCACCGAGCCGGACACTGTCTATGAGCTGGTCGGGACTCTGTAGGCCGCAGGGCGTCAACCCGTGTATATAAGGGGACGACCCGCCGGCAGCTTAGGGCAAGTAACGTCCAATTGAGAACCGGGCATAGCATATCTCGCTCCCTGGTCATTGAAACCCTAGAATTACCAACCCAACTAGACGTAGGCTTTTACCTTCATCGTAAGGGGCCGAACTAGTATAAAAACTATCTCGTGTCCTTTGTCCCATTAACCCCTTTAAGCTTCCTAGTTGTGATGGCTCCACGACTATGTCCTTTCACAAGGACATCTGCCGTGACAATCCCGCGACAGTTGGCACCCACCGTGGGGCCAGCGCATGGTGGATTTGAGTTCTTGAAGGGCAACTTCGAAGGGCTCAAGGGATACGCTGTGGGCCGGATGACCAAGAGTCATCGCGGCAAGATCTACATCGATGACGAAGGCTGGGGCCCCGACGTCGGCTCAAATGAGTACGGGTACGGGGTCCCCTTCGGCGGAATCCACGTCTTCATCGGCCGGATTGGTGAGCCGGGACTTGAGCCGGACAACTGCACCAACATCATCGAGACGGCTCAGCGCACGACACCCGCCCAGGCTCAACCCGCCATGAAGCGTGATTTCGTGGGTTGTATCCACGGAGAGGAACTTTCTGACGGATCTGCAGATGGCGGTGAGACGGCCGTCTATTCTGACGGTGCATCATCCACTGGTGAGACGGATTCATTATACCAACTGCAAGATGGCATGCTTGAGGGTTGTTCCGATGGAAGCAGTATTCCGGACCCCTTTGAGCCGCCAAGCAGTGTACGGGTCTTCATGGCCGGCACTCAACCCGGTCAAAACTTTATGGCTGTGGCACCAATAATGTTCGGGTCAGGAGCTGCCGGGGCAGGAGGCCATGCACGCCCGCTGGCTTAGGTGTTGATTGATCTCATGGACAAATTGACGGCCCTGTTAACCTCCACAGTTATTCCTGCAAGTCAAGATGAGCACGATGCAGAGGTGGCACAGGTACAAGAGGAAATAGCTCAGGCCAAGGAGGCCTTAGCAGCTGAGGATACCAGGTTGGCCATAGAACGGGCGGTTTTGGATGCACGGGTACAACAACTCCAGTCAGAGGCTTTCCAGCTTATGATGAGCCTGAACGCGTCTAACGAGGTGATGAGGAGGAGTCACCAGAAAACTCAATCCCGTTTGCCTCCGGTTTATGATCCTCGGAACCTTTTCTCCACACCCGGAGCCGGCCCTAGTAACCTGCCAGAGGCAAATCAATTTGTAACATCCGTAGCAGGGGGGCCGGTTTAGCCTCGGGAGATGGCTCCTCCTCATATGAGTATGGCCCCGCCCCGTTACGTACCAACACCACCGGGTCATTTTTCTAACCCCATGGAGAACCTGATTGCAGCATCAGCATGTTTGGCGGCTCTCCCAGTGGACGACAACGATCCAACAGCGGTGGAGACGCGAAGGATCGGAGAACTTGTCCAAACAGCTCTTGCTCGGCAGGAGGCTTATTCCTATAGTCGAGACAGGATGCATTCGACTCCTTGCCCAAGCCGGAGCCCGAGTTATAGCAGGCACATGGATTCGGAGGCCTTGTCAAGCAACGCCCAGCGCCGTAACCAGCCTGGTGGATATAATCCGGTGCAGGATAGGATACGTCAAGAGGACAAGCGGGCGGCTGAACTGGCTGCTCAGCAGGCGGCTCATCAGACCTTCCCGGATTACCGGACGACTTCTATTGAATCAGGAGTAGCCACCAGAACCGGCAGTGTTCCTTGTTTGGTGTCGACTTTGTGTAATGAGCGTCTGCCCAAGGACTTCAAGGGACCCCGAAAGGTGCCAAACTATACGGCTGATTTACAGCCCGGCGCGTGGATCGGAAGCTATGAGATGGCCATGGAGCTGTTGGAGGTCAATGACGTGGCAATGGAAAAGTACTTCACCATGATGTTGGATGGAACGGCCTGGACCTGGTTAAAGAGCCTGCCGCCTAATTCCATCGGCTCATGGGCAGAGTTAAAGGCCCGGTTCATCCAGAACTTCAAAGATACCTGCAAGCAATCCATGTCGATTGTGGACTTGACCAATTGTAAGCAGGAGGAGGGCGTCTACCACTCATTGGGTCCGCCTGGTTAAAGAGATAATACATTCATCTGACAAGATGGATGCCAGCTCTGCGGTCTTAATGTTGGAGAAAAATTGCCGATTTGAGCCACTGAGGCAGAAGCTGGGGCGGCTTAAGCGTGATTGTAATGACATGGGTCAGCTGATGGCGGCTTTAGTCAAATACACCGATTCTGATAGTACCAAGTATCCCGCGTCTGATGAAGAAAATAAAGGGAAGGGAAAGAAGAACGACAATGGTAAGGGTCAGTAGCATAACCCGGCGAATCAAGGAGGCAATAACCGTAAGGTCGATGGTAACCCGGAGTTTGTGGCCAATACCAATTCACAAGGTAATAATCAACGACGCAAGGGGAGACCGCCCCTCGGTCTGGCAGGTCAAGCCCGTCTCTTGAGCAATTGCTTAACGAACCATGTCCGAGACACGGCACTCGGGAAAGGACAGCCACCCACCTGTGGAAGGATTGCGCAATCATGAAGGCTTTCAAAAATTCCAACACATTTGATGGCAATCATGGGTCTGGTGGCGGCTCAAGTGGTGGCGGTTTTCATGGCCCGGGCGGCGGCTCAAATTCCGGCTTTCAGGGAAATCAAGGCGGCTATAATCAGCAGCAGTCTAGTCAGGGAGGTCAGCAGCAGCAGTCGGGTTATCAGAGCAATCCAAAGCAGCTGAATAGTGGATAGTATCATGTGTTCACCACTAGGTTATGAAAACGAGACCAGAAGCTTCACAAAAGGGTTGTGAACGCTGTTGAGCCGGCGGTTCCCCGTTATCTAAGGTGGTCCGAGCAGCCTATTGTGTGGAGTAGGGAGGATCACCCTCCACGGGTAGACAATCCGGGTCAGTTAGCCTTGGTGGTAGCACCTCAGGTTGGTGGATATAAATTCACTAAAGTGCTCATGGACGGAGGTAGCAGCATCAACATCCTCTATTATTAGACCTTTCGACGTATGGGGTTGACTGACAAAAATTTAAAGACTTCCAACACCGTTTTCCATGGAGTGGTGCCTGGTAAGTCGGCATACCCGGTCGGTAAGATTGAGCTGGAGGTAGCCTTTGGAGATGAGTATGATTCTAGGGCTGAAAAATTAACCTTTGAGGTGGTCAAAATCAGGAGTCCCTACCACGCTCTGTTTGGACGGCCGGCTTACGCCAAATTCACGGCACGGCCGTGTTATGTTTATTTGCAGCTCAAAATGCCGGGTCATAAGGGCACGATTACTGTACATGGGAGTCAGAAGATAGCCCTGGAATGTGAGGAGGGTGATGCTGCCTATGCCAAATCCGTTTGTGCAACAAAAGAGCTAAAGTTTAATCAAGATAACGTTGACCCGTCCGACATGACCTCTCTGAAGAAGCCAACCATAGAGCATGACCCGGCGATGAAGTTTAAGTCGGCTGATTAAACCAAGCTTGTTGATTTTGTTCCAGGCGACTCATCTAAGAAATTTAGTATCAGTGCCAATCTGGATCCCAAATAGGAAAGCGCGCTCATCGAGTTCATCCGTGAGAATCGGGACATCTTTGCATGGAAACCTTCTGACATGCCGGGTGTACCGAGAGAACTCGCTGAGCACACTCTTAATATCGATCCAAAGTTTAAGCCGGTCAGGCAATTTCTGCGGCGGTTCAACAAAGAGAGACGGAAAGCTATTGGTGAGGACACTACAAAAAAATACACTTCCGTGATGATACGTGTTTGTCACAGTAGGTCGCTTTTTTTGTCATGCATGTACATCCATGACAAATTTATGACAGAATCAAGATAGTCATACCTGTGATGTCGTAGAAGTGTTCCATGACATTACCAAAATTATCATCATGGAAGTGTCCACTTCCATGAGGATAAATCGCGCGTCACAGAAGTGCTTTCGTCAAGGGTGACCGACACGTGGCATCAACCGTAGCGGAACGCCGTTAAGCTATCGGGTCAGGTTTTGGATCCGATAACCCGTTAACAGCCCCGACCAATGGGAAATTTCAACGTGTAAAATTCTTATTGGCCGGACGAAACACGTGTCAGCTCGTCAGCGGGTCAGATAGGCGCATATGATACGTCGACACGTGGCATGACCCAACACTGGCCCATTCCTGGGAAAAGGCCGGCCCGTTTGACTTGGTTAAAAGCTGGCGGGCCGGCCCGTTTGACTTGGTCTAAAGCTGGCGGGCCAGCCCGTTTGACTTGGTCAAAAGCTGGCGGGCCGGCCCATGGAAAGCCTGTTAACGGCATGTTCGCAAATAGCCCATTTACAGCCCGCTAACCCAAGGCCCGTTACGCCCTATCCGAATTAGGCCCAGTAGCGTCATCTGGGCCGTCAACTATGATTGCAGCCCGTTTTCACTTCTAGCCCATGTATAGCCCATGACGTCTTTCGGCCAATATAATGCCCTTTGTAACTCTTGGACTATTAGCGGCCCGTGCTGAAATTGGCCCGTAATGAACAGTGTATTACTTTACACCCATTAACGGCCCGTGGTGAAACTGGCCCGTAATGAACAGTGTATCACTTTATACCAATTAACAGCCCGTTGTTCCGTTGGGCCGTTTCCAGCCCAAGTTAACTTTCGGCTTTCTGAGGGCCCATTTATTCTTGGGCTCATTTGCAGCATTCGGTTACTTACGTCCCGTTAGTGTCGTTTTCTGCTTGTGTGCCAAATTCAGCCCGTCGTTACGGTCGGCCCGTTTGTGGACCGTTAGTCTATTGGGCCATTTTCATAGCATCACCAAATACGACCTATTAACGGCCCGTTATGGTCAGCCCATAAAACGTACGATTTCTATTAAAGGCCCGTCTACGGCCCATTAAAGGCTGATACAAGACCCATAAATGAGCCAGCGGACCATGGATCCTACGAGATGTAGAAGGCCCATGGATCCTACGAGACGTAGAAGGCCCATGGAACCTACGAGACGTAGAAGGCCCATGGATCCTACGAGACATAGAAGGCCCATGGATCCGACGGCCCGTGAAGGCCCATGGTCGGGCGAATTGGCCCCCGTCTAAACGATATAGCATTTTCAAAGAATTATCCTACTCAATACTATCACCTCTAAAAGCCTACACTATTACAACAAAGAGATCAAGGCATAGAAAGGTAGAATAATCCTACACTATACAATAAAGAAATTACAACCGATTATACCCACTAGGCATTATGGTTTGGCACAGGTGATAATAAAGATACACAAACAGCAAATTACATACATTGGGCAAATACAGCTCATACATCATGGACGCGCATCAACTTAACTCCATTTGAACTATAATCTCTTCAGAAAATAGGATTGGCCGGATTCAGATAGCACAAATTTCATTCTGCAAAATCTCCAATTCCTTCATGGTTACCTTAGTGTCTTGTTTCATTTTTTTGACTCCTGCATCTAATACCTGCATGTCCAGTCTCAACTTGTTGATTATACGTTGACAATCATGTACACGTTGTCTTGCCACCTCTAGTTAATGCTCAAGAACATCAGCACATTCCAATTCCAATCCATAATCATTCGGTAACGGCCATGCCGCACTGCTCGCAGATCTTTGTGTTGATGTCACTTCATCCTGAAATGTTTCTGTAAGTACACATGACTTGGGCAAAAATATAGTTACAACAGTGAAGCGAACAAGAAACTATTTTGTACTACATGGCAAAACAGGACTAACAATAATGTTACACGTCACTTAAAAAATGTTACACGTCATGCAGCATAAGCAGGTGATATTTTAAAAATTATAAAAAAGATAGTCTGTGCAACCTGCATACAGAAATCCATCTTAGCTCACCAGAGGAGCATGATGTTGGGGCCCAATCGAAAACACAGACAAGTTACAAATTTAGACAGCACGTTGCGTATAAGTAAGCAAGCAGTTGACCATTTTGTGCCTCCATTGAAGTCTTAGGGAGCATAATGAACAGCAGAGGGTTTCATACAAACATACTATAGCAAGCAAAACTATGCAATCATTAGCGTAGTATAAACTAGATTGTGGGCCTCATGCAATAATAGTTGGTTAATAGACTTCAAAGCTTCAGGCACACTTCAGCAGTGTAATTAAATGGTAAGGCCTTTAATTATGTCAACTAATAGTGATACAAGTACCGAACTTCAGGCATGATTATTTGGGCATCTCATTACTGAGGACAAATAAAGCAATTGAAAAGAGAAAAATAACTATGCCTAAAACAAACAAGGAATTGAACTGTGGAGTTGCATACAGTGACTTACCTTAGCAGGTTGAAGAGGCTCACCGCGGCTCCTACTTCTCTTGCAAGGCTCCTTCCTAACATCTTGTACTTGGAAATCCTCAATCTTATCTTCATTGCACCCCCTCTGCAAGGTGACACAAACTAGTTACTCGTCTCCTTGGAAGATAAATATGCATCATTTCCAGTCTGTGAACACAAAAGGATGATATTATAACAAAACAACACCACATAATGAAACATGCCGCATCTCTTGCACTTGCACACAATGAAATGAGCATTTACTATGTCTGCACTATGTAAAAACTAGGCATACCTTCGAACTGGATCTGCAGGTACTCTTGGAGAGCCTACTGTAGTGTACAGCCAAACCTTTATGTCACCTATGAGTTAGGCAAGGCCCCACTACGGCAGCCCTTAGTGTTTAAAATGTTGACAAGCTCTGTTAGAGTGTTAGGTCAAGAACAACAAGTAATCAAAGCAAATAGTCCTAGTATGGTTGGCTGATGCAAACAAGCAATTGAACAGATGTGTGAGCAAATCTTACATATCAACAAAAGAAGCAAAGAAGGAGGCTTAAAGACCATCACTTGACTGACTAGATTTAAGGGGCATTTAAACATCATGTGCAACGTATGAACTAACGTAAACATTGCATATTCCAGATTCTACAATGGAATGCACATGTATTAGGTTATGCCAGATGCCTAAATGTACAGATAGCAGGCAGGAGTGATTCATCATTGCACGCACAATTGAATTGTAGGTTAAGGGCCAGTTCGATTCCGCCTTTTGAGGGCATATTGTCAAAATAAGCCATAAAAGATGTAAAGAAGTCATTTTTTAGTTAATGGTCTTGGGCTTAACTAATTTCGCTTTGGAAGGGGGTGTTTCGGGTAGAACCTCACTAAAAATTGAAGCGAAGGGGAATAGTGAAATGACTATGTCGTCTGCCTATATTACACTCAAAATGCAACTTCTGACACCCGTGTCACACCTGACCCTCAAGTAAAAACAAACACGCAAGCATTCATTGCCCTGCCCGCTTGCATCTCCTCTCCCCTTTCCCTCTACCTCGATCCCCTGCCTGCAGCACTAGGGTTTCTCCAGCGAGCCGTCGCCACTGGTCCCATCTGGCCTTGTCCTCGATGATGCTATGTCCAGCTAGGCTACATGGCCGGCGGGTAGGGGCAAATCTCCCTGGCTTCTCCTCCCTCTGGTGCCGCCCCTCATTCTCATGGTCTCCAGCAGCTGCTCCACTGTGGTTCGTCCAACGCACTACTCCGGCGGGCGCTGCACAACTACGGCTGATGCCACACTGCGGCAGAAGGCACCTTATTCCGCCTCCCCTCCTCCCAGGCCATGGCCTTGAGGTGCTGTTGAAGGATGAGCTCATCCAACAAGGTGAGTATCTCCTCTGATTTTTTGCCAAATTTTCTATCTGATCCACTATATGATGAATTGCTATGAGCTGCTTCTGCTGCTGCTATATGATGCATTGCTATGAGCTGCTCCTGCTGCTGCTATATGATGAATTGCTATGAGCTGTTGCTACTGTATGATGAGTTGCTATGAGCTGTTGCTGCTGCTGTATGATGAATTGCTATGAGCTGCTGCTGCTATATCATGAGTTGCTACAAGCTGCTCCTGCTGCTGCTATATGATGAGTTGCTACAAGCTGCTCCTGCTGCTGCTATACGATGCATTGCTATGAGCTGCTCCTACTGCTGCTATATGATGAATTGCTATGAGCTGCTCCTGCTGCTGCTATATGATGAATTGCTATGAGCTGCTACTGGTATATGATGAATTGCAGACTGCTGCTGCTGTATGATGAGTTGCTATGAGCTGCTATTGCTGCTATATGATGCTTTCAGGTGGTGCTGCTATACGATAATAACCAGCCACTTGGACCATCGAATTTCAATAAATAATTGTTCTTCATTTAAATGTGGGTCATGTGTTCTTCGTTTAAATTAGGCAATGGGATCTCTATGGAAAACATTGACCGAAGTAGATTGTGCCAAGTAGATGGTATCTTTGTATTTGCATTTTGAGCAAATAGTGATGGTCTGTTTTCCTATCATATTAATTACTGCACTGGGTTCAATTTGTGATGTTTGCAAGTCAAATTAATTTCCATATGGGCAGCAAAATGAAAAAAAATATAATGCAATCTAGACTTTCCACTGATCATACCAAAGATAAGCTGAAAACGCAATGAAAAGAACTGGTTGGCTTATTACATGGAGCTTATATTCAAAGGTGCTTATTTTCTTAGGATAACTCGTAATAACTGTCCCTAAGAAACTTGGCTAATAGAACTGGCATACAAATAACATGTCACGATGATTACAATGGAGGAGTGACGTACCATAGCACACTGTATAGGCTCACCGCTGCCTCTCCTTTTTTTGCGATGTTCCATGAAATTGCCACATACATCTTGTACTTTTCCATTGTGTAACCCTATCTACAAGTTGGCACGACTCATTTCAGACATCTCTACATGATACTACATTGCATATCCCTTGCGCATATTTAAACCACCAATTAACGATTGTGTGCATACCATAAACTAGCCATGACTATGCTGGACTAGCAGGCACTCTAAGGGAGCCTAATGTAGTGCACTGGAATTCCTACATGCCACCTACGATTTTGTGTAATGTACTGCCCCTGTTCCTAAATATATGTCTTTGTAGAGATTCCAGTATGGACCACATACAGATGTATATAGATGCATTTTCGAGTGTAGATTCACTCATTTTGCTTCATATGTAGCCTATAGTGGAATCTCTAGAAAGACTTATATTTAGGAACAGAGGTATGAGCTAGTATTATGTATGACATCTACATATCTAATTTAGCAGCCAGTAGTAGAAATCATTGTCTGCACAAGGGGATTACTGGTAAAAAATCCTAGCAAAGCACGATGGCAGGCACAGAACAATACAAGAGAGAGAGACGCGCTTACAATATCATAGCAATGCCTCAGTCCAGGATCTTGGTTGGCCAAGCTGTTAGATCCAGAAGAAACATCGTCCTTGTAGTTTTTGCCAGCTGCATAACAGGTAACAACAACCGGTTAGTATATTTGAAGTACATCGGGCAGGTCATGCTGGACGGGTTTAAAGGTGACAAGTACCTAGGTCGTGGCGGGTGCTTGGCATCTCTCCAGACCGTGGGAATTAGGTTAGAAACGTCGAGGGTGATGACGCTGCGCTAGCTGTCGGGGTCCGGTAAGGAGATCTAGAACCGTCGAGTAGGGTTAAGGATGGTGTCGACGATGCGGATCTGCGGTCGTGGACGGGGCGTCAGAAGCTGCTCCGGTAGGTTGGATGAGGGTGTGAGGAAGCGGATCTGAGGCCGTGGACTTGTGAGTTGGCAAAGCGGCCCCGGTAGGGTTGAGAATGGTATAGGCGAAGCTACTCCGGTAGGGTTGAGGAAGGTGTCAGCGAAGCGGCTCCGGTAGGGTCGAGGAAGGTGTCGACGAAGTGGATCAGAGGCCATCGACGGGGGCGTCGGTGGGACGGCTCCGGGGGGTGTGGACGAAGCGTCTCCGGTGGGGAGTACGAATGAGCTGCTGCATATGCGCGGCGGTTGACAAGAGTACCGACGAAGCAGATCCGGCGTCGTGGACAAGGCCGACACTGAATGGGTTGTGGTAAAGTGGTGGATGAGCGGTCTACTTGTTTCTAGGGGAGATGGGAGGGGTAGATGCGGCCGCAGAAGCAGATCGGGCGAGGTGGACGCCGCTGGCAGTGAATGGGCTATGGTACGCCGGTGGATGAGCAGTCTAGGGTTTCGAGAGGGGAGGGGAGAAAGGGCAAAGAAGTACGGACGGTGTGATGTAAGATGCTCTGGTGTTGTGGAGTTAGTCGTTTTTGCGGGAGGGGGAGAGGAAATGGGGGTGCCATGTAGTGGGGGGACCGGAAGTTACCAAAGCAACCCCGACCTATCATGTAGATGAGGGCGGTATTGTAACTGTTGGTCTCCGTGCACCAAGGACAAAAGGGGGATTTCGCATGCTAAAGACTAATGTGGTGGAAATTTTAGAAGGAGGCGGGAGATTTTGCCGCCCGCGGGATCGTTCGTATCCAGTTTCCACTAATTTTGGACCGTGCTAGCGGGAAGTTCATGCTAGACTGTATACACGGAGCATGCGTCAGCAGTTAATAACTGGTGTGAAGTCCACCCCAGAAAAAAGACAATAACTCGGGATGACATGCCGATAACTTGGACGTTCACACGGGTGCGGCCAATCGTACGGGTGTAGTGGCGGGTTCACAAAAAAAGGGATCAACCGCTCAGCCTATGTATTTCTCGTGTAAATAGATAATTTAGTGCCATTGGTTATTTACTTTAAACATAATGCATTGACGTGTTAGTGTAGAGGCATGCAAAAAAGAAATGGATATTGTAGTCAGCTACTTAAAAGTGTTAACTCATATGATTACATAGCCTCCATTTCATAAATTGCATACCCGTTGAACTCATATATGAATATTACATATATTATTTCAAAATAGAAACTTAAATCATCCAAGATTAATGAATTTGAATGCAAGAGTAAGAATGGGGCACGTTCATGATAGCTACATTGGTTGTTTGAAGAAACATCACTGTAACTTTGGCATGCACAACTAAAAAGGCTTATTTAAATAGAAAAAAATGTGATATGTGAGTGTCCAATCTTTATAGCGTTGAATCGATATTGTACCTTTGGCCACGATACGAAGTAGATATTGACTTATGTTCAAGCGATGCACGTCCATGATCGCTAGATACTGATACGTGAATGAATTGTGCAATCTCTCTCACACGCATACATATCTCATTTCCCTGTGGGCATCGGAATCACACACGTGCACTTCGTGTATTTCTCTCCCTCCGTCAGGGTTAAATTCGATTTTCTACCCCGTCCTTCAAGTCTCTCACACAGAAACACACACGCTCTCTATGTCTAACACGCCCACCCCTTTAATTCCGCCCACCCACAGCCACTAATGTCTCTCACACATTTGCTATCTACCTATCCCTTAATATAGCTAGATATGTGTCACACAAACTCCTTCTCCCTACTAGCAAGATGCCCATATGTTGCACGGGACATCAAGATGCATTTGTATGAGAAGTTTATCTTGTGGGAGAAAAGGATGAACGAGGGAATGCCTTATTTGCAAATGCGAAGAGGGGTGTGGGTATGTTTTTGCAAAATTGCCATAGTTTCCTTCCTGTCCGTCGGATATAAATCGGATGGCCTATATTGCAGGATGGCAGGAACACCATCATCACCAACTCTGTTTTTATAAGAGTAGAGATATGTGAGTGTCACTGCCCCCCCCCCCACACACCCACACTTCCCAACACCGAAGGAGTAGGGTGACACCTCGATCTTGATACTAATCTATTGACTGGCTTCTCTCTCAAACACACACACACACACACTACCCGGCACCGAAGGAGTAGGGTGGCACATCGATCTTGATAATAATCTATCTACTCCTCTTTCAAACACACACACACACACTCGCTAGTTGTGCCTCTGTGCCTACCGCGCACACTCTCAATACGTCTTTCTCTCCATCCCACCACCCCCCCCCCAACAATGACAGCAGAAGGGTGACAACTCGATCTGATCATAATCTGTCAATTGGTTTCTCTCTCAAACATTGTGTCTCAGTGCCTCGCTCGGTAGCCCCCTCGATATGTAGACTTCTCGCGCGCGCACAGCTGTAGTGACGATGACGCTGAACCTAGTGTGCCTTGTTTTTACGGGCCTCATGTGATAGTTTTCACCCTGTTTTCTGTTAATCAACAAGGCAACCTTTCCTTTGTTACTACTAGTGAATTTGAAATCATTCGGGGCAGACATAAAATATATCACTTCAACCCATTTATCGCAGCAACTATTTTAAAAGAATTTAGCTAGCTGCTCGTGCGTTGCACAGAACATCAAGATGCATTTGTATGAGTAGTTTATCTTGTGAGAGAAAAGGTTGAATGAGGGAAGGCCTTATTTGCGAACGTGGAGAGACGTGTGGGTATATTTTTGCAAAATTGCCATAGTTTCTTTCCTATCCGTTAGATATAAATCCGACGGCCTATATTGCAGGATGGCACGCACACCATCATCACCAACTCTTTTTCTACTCCCTCCGTCTCTTTTTCTACTCCCTCCGTCTGAAAATACTAGTCATCAAAATGGATAAAAATAGATGTATCTAAAACTAAAATACGTCTAGATACATTTCCTTTTATCCATTTTGATGACAAGTATTTCCGGACGGAGGGAGAATTTGTCTTTTTAGAGATTTCAACAAGTGACTATGACCGGACCTTACCAACATACTCAAAAAAGTAGTACATAATTTTGATGTTACCCTCTTTTCTTGGCGGTGCAGTGCCATCTGGATACCTCATAAATAAATCAAGGACAAATCTAACCCCTTCGTGAAAAGACATACAGAGCAAAATGAAGATATGTCTACATACACTCTAAAATATGTCTACATACACATCCGTATATGGTAGTCCATTTGAAATATGAAAAAGACAAATATTTGAAATCCGTACATCCGTATATATAAGAGTAGACATGGAGATATATCTCCAGCATGGTCTACAACAAAAATGTGCTATGCTGGTTAGCGCCGGATGCTCGCAACGCGATGACACATGAGTTCGTATTCTGTCTTTTAACTTTATATTTTTATATTATATATTACTCTACTTATTTGATATATACTTCTTTTGCCACTCTACTAACAGTGGAACCCACAGAGTACTTAGAATACAAGATTAAGGATGGTCTTGTTTCTTTTTAACTTTCTATACGAAGCTGTAGCCACCCTGCAAGTCACGTGTACACTGTGCATGCAATTAACTTTTTATAGAGGGACAATCATACAGGCAATTAACTCAAATGGATTGGATGTCACTCTATTATTTCTAGCATAAAGAGCATCTCCAACGGCAGCCAACAAATTTCCTCCCGCTTCCTTAAGCGAAGGACAACATCAAACGCCAGGGGCATACATTTTTACAACTCTAACCAACCTGATGAAATTCGTGCAAACACGGACTGATTTCATATAAGCATGAAGGATTTTGTATAAAAAAGCCGGATCTTCATATAAAAATCATGGATTTCATTACATTTACATGAACTAAGAGGTGCCAATCCGGCTCTCTTGTATAATCAATACTCCCTCCGTCCGGAAATACTTGTCCTAGAAATGGATGTATCTAGACTTATTTTAGTTATAGATACATACAATTTATCCATTCTTAGAACAAAAATTCCCCGCCAGCTGGAGAAGGAGTACATAATCTAAATGGCCGCCCGCGGATCCCTTTGTCTTCCTCATGTCTGTCAGACACTTGCGGGGTCGACGAAGGTCCTCGGAAGAGACGAAGCAGCAAAGAAATCACCTGAATCCATGGTTGTTTTTTTTATAGAAAGACTATAAGTGAACCCCCTACAGTATAATTGGTGCAACAACCCCAAATTGCAAGTACCATTCCTTGAACCTGGGTGGGTGGGAAGGCATCAGCCCCTTCCCACCACTAGGCTATGCCTTAGTCTGCAAATGGGTCCCAAGTGGGTCCCAAGTGGCGGCGGCCTCCCGTGTTCTACTTCTCCTCGATTATGGCGGCGGACACGGAGAAGCTGGCCACCGACTCGTCGCTCTCCACGCACCCGGCTTCTGTCTCTGCCTGCATGGCGCTGCAGCAGGCACGGGAGGTGCGCCCATAGAAAAGGGAGGCGTGGCTACCGCAGACACTAGTGGCGCGGTACGACGTGGCAGCGATGGCGCCCGTACCAGCGTGCTCGCCGTGGTGCCGGCGTGGAGGAACTCGCCACTCCTCATCGAGCTAAACTGGAGCGGCGAGTTGCTGAACCACGCGCCTGCTTGGGGCAGCAACTGACTCCGTCGGGCCAAGCGAGGTTGGTGAAGCACCGAGTGGCCTCGCCCGTATCCGGAGGGCTCGGTGGGCCACCCAGCCGGGTAATATGCCGGAGAACGCCTCATCGGAAGCCATCGGAGGAGTAGAGAAAATGGTAAAGGAGGAGATGGGGGAGCGGCGGAGGGGTGCGATTCTTGCCCGCTGTCTATCTGGCCTCGTGTAAATAGAGGGCGGACGGTAGGAGCTTGGCCGGCGTCTGGCCTCGTTTAAACTGAGGGCGGACGGGAGGAGCTCGGCCGGTGTTGTGTTTAATTCTTGCCCGCTCATGAACGGACGTGTGGCCGGAGTAGGATTCTCGGTTTGCATGCGGGTTTAACGGAGGGGTTTAATGGAGGTGCCGGGCGTGCAGCGGGCGGCGCAGTACTATTCGGTTTGACAGAAGTAATGAGCCGTCAAATCACAAAGGCCCTCGCCTCTCAAGAAACCAACCGAGCTAGACTGCCCCGCCCTCTAGCCTTTTAAAAAATGTATAGACTCCACTTTTGTATAGTAGTAGTATCGATGGATTGTGCCATGGAGCAAAACTTGAAATTAAAAAAAAGGTGGTACATATAGAGAGCGCTCTTCGCCAAATTATGCATATAGTACTATTAAAAAGGCTTGTCACAATAATGATGTCCAGCACAAGTGCACAACCCACCCCTTAAATAAAACTAAGCACCCTGGAATTCTTTTACAAAACTAAGCACCCTGAAATTCCTTGACAACTAAACTGCTGGCTATATGATGTTGGCCATATATATTGTACGTATATAATGTGAAGAAACGAGGGTAGTACTATACCAACTAAAAGATGAAATGTAAGAAATACTAGTATGTACGTACTGAAGAGTTAAAGTAACAAGAAGAAACGTAACATAGTTCTGCTGGGGGCTCAGCACAACACACCCCTCAAATTAAATTAAGCACACCTGAAATTAAACTTTGCAACTATTCTGGTAGACACTGCATTAGAACCACCATGAGCAATGACACTTCCACCTTACTCGGAGTCCTTGTCCACGTCCTCGACTTCGTCCTTGTCCCTCTTCCTCTTGGCCGATACTTCTTTGCTTGAACCGCACACTTGGTTGTTGCTCTTCATCCAACCCTTGTAGATATTGAAGCAAAGGTAGCCATCCATTGCAGCGTACTAGACGTGGTCTATATCTAGTACATTCTACTACCATGCATGACGATGAAACGTGTATGGAGGTTTCTACAGTTTACCGTACGAAGGATGAACCATGGCTCCTGCCAGGGTCAGCATTGAAGGCTGAAGAGAGGACGCCAGCCGATTCTTCTGGAGGTCGAAGGTGTTGCCTAAAACGAGGCCTACCCGACACAGGACTTCTTTGTCGTTACCAAAGTCTACACTAACGAATTTGACTAGGTTGCTCCCGAGGAAGTCCTTAAAATCCCGTGACTCAACGTCGGCATGGCATATGTGGTAAACCAAGCATAAGTCCTGCACGCAAACCTGGATCACGGCTGGCTTCTTCCTCTCTTCGTCCTTTAGATCCTTCTCTCGTGCGAGGACTGTGGTGTACTCAACATCTAGCCCAGCGACCCACTCATCATCTGAGTTTTCGAACATGCGTCTGAAGCGAGAAAGGCATCCTTTCACCATCGCGAAAGAACGGGTGTAGATGACGTCAAACTCATCGCCGGTGATGGTTCTAACCTTGTACTCACCGCCGATCCTATAGATTTGTGACGCCATGGATTTGGGAGGAGGGTTAGGATTAGTGGAACTGTCGTAATGTGAATGGACGGGACAACTAGGAGCGAACCACCGTAGTATTGAAGGACGTGCGGGGACGAGTAGGAGCGAACTGCCAGCGTGCCAACGGCAGGGTAGTGGCTTTCCATTCTCCCATCATACGGGCTTCCGAGAGCCCTTGGATCTGAGATCGAACGATTGCATGGCATGATTCTAGACCTATGGGTGAATATCCTATCCTGGAGGCTTATTCTACAAATTTTTAGCAACTTAGCATGCAACCGTTTGATCTCAGATCCAAGGCAACCAGCAGCCCGTATCGTGGTCGCGCCTACCATGACTGTCGCGTCGCTCGTGCGGTCGCGCCCTTGGAGATTTAACACGGTGCGTTAGGCTATGTGATGTTTGGCATGTTATACATAGTCATCACTTACTCACTCATACTACAACAAGGTTGGCTATAAGTGTATTTTTTACTCCTCTCTATCTCTTTCTTCGTACTCCCTCCATCCCATAATATAATAACGTTTTTGACAGTAGTGTAGTTCCAAAAACGTTCTTATATTATGGGACACAGGGAGTAATAGTATTTATTGCATTTGCTAAGGAGTGACCTATTCCAATGAAATGGTGTTGCTAAGTTTTCTTCATTTAATTAGCTATAGACTCAAAATTGTCTTTTCACCTAGGTACACGCGCTTAGCACCGTTTCTTCCTTGGGTCACCAAACTAGTCTCTCTCTTCTTGATTAACTTGCCACATCAGACATTATGCCTATGTGGCAAGCTTAAGCACATGTAGCCTGTAGGAGCAAGTAAAAGTAAGTACAATAGTGCGCTTTACATGGCATTTTTGCATATGTGGAGGAAAGAGAGGCAAGGAAAAAGTTGAGAAGTGGGCTCTCATGCAAGAGCCAACCTCTACTACATGGTGGAGCATTGGGAGAGGCACCTGCATGGAGGTGGTCAGGAATCTAGGAGACTCACGCCGGTCGTAGCGCCGTAGTTAAAATGATAATGGCAAGTCAAATCATGGGGCCCCACCAGTCCAGTAGTAACTCACTGTCAAATCACACAGCCCTACGTTTGCAGCAGCCTACTCCCTCGTCTTCTCGCGTCTCTATCGAACCGACTAAAGCGCTATGTTACAGTAACATATTATGTTACCACAAGCACCTCTTTCCTCATTAAATAGTTTCCACATAAGCAAAATTGTCTTGGGATGTGTTAAGTTACTACCTAAGTTACTCCCACTAAGGCTAGCCTAAGAAACAACGTGAGAGTTAATGCATCACGCCTATGTGTTTACTATTTGGTTTTCGTAAGATGACTTAATACTCACCTAGATGGAGGGAGTATTCGATTTGAAAGCGGACGGCGCAGTTCCCGATATGGCTTTAATGCAGACGAGGGAGGGCGTAGCGGTTCCCGATATGTTGAATGGCCAATGCATCCTCCTTCAATTAATGCATGAGGGAAGTAATGGGAGGAGGTCCGGGAAAAGAGGCTGCACGATGTGAATGCAACGCAGTTTTCCCTCATTACCCTCATATAAAGGCGCCCCTCCATTCCAATGCATCTACCACATCATACGCACCTAAGCATTTGCCTAAGCACCTACACTAAGCGCAAAAGAGCTCACTCCAGACCCATGGCAGCGATGCGCGTGAGCGGCCAGCGGCTGCGCCAGATGGTCCATGATGCCGGCCAGCGGCATGGCGCCGAGGATAGTCTCCAGAAGGTGTTGGAGACCGGCTGGTGGATGGCCACCGTCGACGCCAACTATGACTCTCAGTTGGACCAGATGATCGTTGACACCAGCAACAAGTTCACCGTCATCAAGAAGCTCGCGGACGACATCGCCGTACTCCTCCAGCCTGCGCTCCCGGGCTCCTCATTGCCTGCCACCCTAATCGGCCTCCATGGATGGAACCTCTTTCAAGCACTAGTGGCCCTGCGACTGCCCGCCGACGCCACGAAGAATGTCCACCTGGAGGTCGCGCTCGCCGCGAGGCGCCTCGCCTTGCAAGAATTCATCGACCTACACATCCACGTGTATGAGCAAATTGTGTACATAGGTATCTGCAATGCCAGTGAGGACGCTACGAGGTTGGCCTTCCTCATCCGGCTGGAAGCCTTGGATGCCTTTGCTGAGAAGCACCTCGACCTCGCCACAAAAGCCGCCGGTCGGTGGCCCGGCGCACTAAGTTGAGGAGTAGGAGGTCGTACGTTCGTGGTTCCATCTTTCTTCTTGCCTTCTGTAACCACCACTGCGATCGCATCATCGTGGCCATAATTCTTATTGTGATGTTGCATTCTCGTTCCAATCAATACCGACATGTGCGATCCCTTTGCTTAATTGTATGCATCACTGTAACTAGTACTCGATCCGTCAATTCATAAGTTGTGCTTACCTTTTCCATCAACTTCGTGCAATGCGCGGACATCTTGCTAGAAACACTAGAATATGTCTATATAATCTGTATGTGATAGTCCATTTGAAATCTCAAAAAAGACAAATGTTTAGGTACGGAGGGAGTAATATATTAGGAGTATATCATGCACACAAAGGCAGAGGAGCGGTGGGGCCGAGAGGGATGAGGGGCACGTCGGGGGGATGAGGATCCCCTGACGCGAACAATCCTACCGTTTTGTCACTGATATGTGGGACCCATAAGCGTGGGTCCCACCTGTCAGCGAAGGAAAGGCAGGGCAAGGCAGTGATAGCCACGTCAGAGGATACATGTCCACGTCGGGGGACGTCGTGCCGTGGGTTGGAGCGGCGTCGTGGGAGTCGCGTGTGGGTGTGGCAGTGGTAGAAACAAGAAACGTGATGGTCGCCGTGGTTCAACTTCCATGGACAAGCTGTCATGTCTGCTGACACATGTATATCAAAACTAGAGTGTTTATATTTCAAGCACGTGAACAAGTATTATTCTACTACTTTGGATCCATTGCAACGCACGGGCCAGCACATTGGTAGTAGTAGTGTCCATCTCTATCTCTAGAGGCCTTCCCTCATTCATCCTTTTATCTCACAAGATAAACTACTCATGCAAATGCATCTTGATGTTCCGTGGAACGCATGAGGATGTTTCCCTGGGGGTCTCTCCAGCGCGGCGTGGCCGTAGTTGCAAGTTGACGCCCCTTGAGATGCCGACGTTGAGGGGCACTTGGATTTCCTCCGATGAGCGGGTAAGATGAGTTTGATCACGTAGTAAATGCATTCTAAAGACTACTTCTGTGTCCATTTCCTAATTCTCCCCCTGCCCACTATTTCATAGGTTAGGCTCGGTGCGTGTGGAGATGGGCTTGCATATGTACGGGAGGGTACCAACATCAATTTGCACAACATTTACAACGGTGACACTGTTCCCGTAGAACCTTTGTCCAACATTGGGATCAGCCATGCAATGGGCCACCTCATGAATTGGTACGATGGAACCACGGTGAGATTGAATAAGATAGAACGAACCTTGCACATGACGGTCAAAGCCGTACCATGCTGTCTGCGGCCGATTTGTTGCCGTACGAGTAGGAAGACGCTGAGCTCCTTTCTAACTGCATCTTCGCGGTGACAAACTAGGGGACTTATTTTGTATGGGACACATCCTACGATATACTCCCTCTCTCCTAGTTTATTTGTTTTGAATATTTTCGTTTTATAAGTTTCAAATTCAAATTTAGAGCTCCCCATCACATGTTGAGATTACAATGTCCATTAAATCGTTGTGTGCATGTATAGTAAAGAAACAAATCTCGAGTTTGGCACGAGTTCGTGCTGCGGGAGCACCACAAGCCCTGGCGCAGGAGTTACATTTACCTATCAGGGCCGTCGGGACTCAGCTTCAGCGCCTTACTACACATACCTTTGAGTCAATAACATGTGGACCCGATAGGTGACTGGTCCACATGTAATGCTCCCATAGGCAGAGGGGCAGTGGGGCCAAGAGGGGTGAGCCGCAGGTCGGGGGACGTGTGGTTTCATGGGTTCGAGCGGCGTCGTGGGAATCGCTGGTGGCTGTGGTAGAAAGTTGATGCTCGCCGCATTTTAGGTGGCCCACATGTCATGCACAGAAAGGCGGAGGGGCGGTGCGGCTGAGAGGGGTGAGGCGCACGTCAGGGGGCGTGGTGCCGTGGGTTGGAGAGGCGTCGTGGGAATCGCGAGATGAAACGTGATGGTCGCCGTAGTTGAACTTCCATGGACAAGCTGTCATGTCTACGAACACATGCACTGCATACCGATCACTGGAAGGAGTAGCAGAGAAAGCTATATATGCGGATAAATAGTTCCTTATAGTCAAGCGGACCCACGGTACTACTCTGTTCCAAAGACATGCACACCATCGAAATAGTCCATGTCTATGGTGTGCATGTCTATATTGATATAGACATGCACACCTTCTTCTTCTTCTTCTTCTGTTTTGTCCCCTTCTATGGCTGCCACACAGAAGTATACGTCCTCCCGAGACAAGAAATCGTGAAGCTCACATGGTATGGAGGGCGAGTGTATGATGTGATACACCAAAACATCATCTTCGAGGCACAGCTGAAGGACAGCGGTGCGCTGGATCTTCCCAGGGGCACGCTCCGTGTACTCTGCGTCGAGACCGATGACCCTCGTCTCTACCTTTTCGAGGGAGTTGGATACATTGTTGATCCACTGCCGAACAACCCTTGGGTGGTCGGTGATGGTGGAAACTATGTGCATCGAGCCTTCGACGAGGACATGTTGGACACTAAAAACCTGCATCTCGATCTCTTTCGCCATTTGGAACCGCTGGAATGGAGGGCTATGGTTTGGAGAATTAGGATTAGATGGCTAGTCTAACTGAAGTAGTAGATGATTATTGAAAGAGGTTAAAACAATGTGAACGCAGTGGGGTTTGGATGTAAATAAAGACGAAGGGGAGGTGAAGAAGCCGAGGAGAATCGGTTCCCGATGGAGAAGGAGTAAATGGGAGAAGTGGCGTGCAGGCAGTTGATTAGACGGCTAGGTAGACTAAACGAAAAGGCTATGCGGGTAGACTGATGAGTCGTACCTGTTTGTGTACGTGCCCATCCTTCCTGATAGGTGGGACCCATGCAAACAGATAAAAAATGTGTCGTAGTTTATTTTTATTTTTGGAGCGCGTGAGTGGGAGACACAACATTGTCTGTTAAGGAATACTCCCTCCGTTTAGGTGAGTATAAGTCACCTTATGAAAATCAAGTTTTCCCAAAACCTTTAGGCGTGGATCATTAACTTCCTACTCGATCCCCTCCCAGCCTCGTTAGCCAGCGTTCTCTTCCTCTGCTGCCGCGTTCTACATTTTTCCTCTTCTCAAGTGTGGACGATCTGCATGTCGTCCTTGATGCACCAGAACGACCACTGCATGCATCACGGCAGAGCTTTGATTGGGCATGCACGATAATTTGGTTCTGCTCGTAATATGGATGATACATGAACGATGAAGTGAATAGGCATGCCAGCACGGGAGACCTATTTACGCTAAACAATACTGGAGTACTCATGTACCTACTACTACTACTACTACTACTAGTAGTAGTAGTAGTAGTAGTAGTAGTAGTAGTAGTAGTAGTAGTAGTAGTAGTAGTAGTAGTAGTAGTAGTAGTAGTAGTAGTAGTACTAGTAGTAGTACTAGTAGTAGTAGTAGTAGTAGTAGTAGTAGTAGTACAACTATGGTACACTTGATTGTCAAAATACTTCGGTCCTCACAGTGAAGTGACAACACCCTGCGCCTGACACTAGTCCAGGCGGCGTGTTCGACTTACCAAAGTCAGCCTCACCCTATGCACAGTGCAGTCTGTCACCGCCGCTGTACAGCACATTGGTGCCTCGCCTCGTCTCCCTCTCCGCTCCCATAGCACCACTCCATCTCCATCTCATTGTGCCCCCGTGTACTGTCGCCTCCCTCGCTAGCCGCTCCAGCACCGACATCCTTCTCCCCCGTAAATCAAGCCCCCTTCCAAACTCCACCATGGCTGAACGCGAACCGCGCAGCATCCATATGAGCCGCGATTGGAGCAATCTACCCAGTGACATCCTCGACCTCTGTTGTTCATGTATGGATATGTTGAGCGCCCTGCGGCTGGCTGCATGGTCGAGGGACATGCACACGGCCATCATCGAAGCGAGGCCTAAGCTTTTGAAGACACCCTGCTTGCTGCTATCTAGTCTTGCGAGATTGGCTCACCATAATACGGAGGCGTGCATGATGCCCCTCGACTTCAATCTGATCTCCATTAGCCGAAACTTCTTTTCAGGTATGTAGTGGGTCGACGTACATCATTTCCCTCGACATCGATCCGATCACCATCGCCGAAACTTCTTGGCAGGTATGTACTGGGTCGGCATGAACTCCCACTGGATGGCTACCTTCAGAGAAGACGGTAAAAAGTTGGTGCTCGTGAACTTCCAGACCTCCCATGAGATTATCCTTCCTCCGTTGGATTATATAGAGTATTACCATCGCGGTCCAAGTCATCTGGATTACTACGTCAGTTCGACGGACCTTGTTTTGCAAAAGATCGTAATCTGCCAAGTGCCCACACGACATGCGAATTACGCAGACTTCAAGCTAATTGCCTTGTTCGACCGCGGACTCGCCTATCTTTACGACGGTGCCTTCTTTAGCTAGAGACAACTCGGCTCACAGTGGATCACCATCAAAGCTGATACACACTTCTGTGATGCTATTGAACACAATGGCATCATCTACGCGATCGACAAAGCAGATGGCACCACGTATTGCTGGGACGGCGCGTGTAAGGTGTTTCCTCTCATGTTAATGATGATGCAATGACACTGTTTGAACTTTTTGTGATGATTGGCATATCTCTGCTTGAGCAGAATTTGAGTAGAACTATGGAAATGTATTAGAGACGCCGTAAATCAGCTATATTTGGAATGAGTTAATTCATGCGATTGTGACCATGTCATTACAGCCAATTTGTACCCTGAATAATCAAACGGTTAGGAATATATGGATATTATCCTTATTTTATAGTAATCTATATACTACTACTAAATATGAGTGTGTATCAATGGCCATGTTAGTTTCCTCATTTTCATGATGTAGAAACATGCACCACACTGTTGGTTTCATCTAACCATACATTAGGGAAGTCAATGTGCAGATGGAGAACTCTATATTTGGAAGTAGTGAAATCCTGCAATGCTTACCATGTGTACATACCTATATTCGCCCTTCAGCAATCAATGGCTAGAATAATATCCTCACAAATTTTTTACCCACAAAACACGAGTATGTAACAATGCATGGTCTGTTAGTTACCTTGAAGAATTTGTTTGTGAGGACAACATAACATGCATGACATGGTAGTTTCCTGTGAAGAGTCGATTGCGAGATAACATGACTATAACCATGCATGGCACTTCTATATTTTCGAACCCGAGTATACATTTCCCTGTATTTTCCTCCCAGTTCCAACAGGGACATATCAATGATGTTTCTTGCATTATCCTACTCATACTCTGAACAATGTTGATCTTACATTAACAATGCCTGTCCTTTTTTATATGATGCAGTGTCCCTACAGTTACTGCCCTTTGTAATCACACCACCTTTGCCAAAAACAGGGAAGCACAACTGGTTCCTCGCTCGATCAGACGACGGCAAAAGACTGATGATCATTTGGACACATGAGCCGGAAAAGTTATATTGCAAAAACCCCATTGTATACAAGCACCGTGTAATATGTGAGTATCCGGTCAGTGGCTGTTACGTCTATGAGCAGGATACCAGCTTGTTGGGGCCTTTAGGATTTTTTAGTTGGAGGCGGGTAAATATCCTTGGTTCACACTCTCTGTTTCTCGGACTCAATTATCTGATTAGCCAGGAGATCACCGTTGGCAAGGACCTTGATGGCAGAGAGGCTCTGTTTGCTATGGAAAATTGTGTCTACACGGCGAGCCCTAGGAGTTCGGGAGCAAACTCCCCTGATTGTCAACGATACAGCCTGCAGCCAAAAGAAGGTGAAAATGACAAAGGCATCTGGATTAACTTTGATCCTTGGATGTCTCAATTACGACAGGCAGTGATGTGGTTTGAGTCGTCAGGTTGATAGGTAATTGGGCTGTTGCATCGAAAGGGTGGAGTACAGGTGTCTCCGGATCACGGGTCGCTGAAGCGGGGCTGCAAATTATGATGGTGTTGGATCATCTCTTCGAATGACTTTGTTGTCTTTGCTGCTGGTTCGGGATGGGTAGTTCTTTCTTTTGTTATGCATATTCCTTGTCATTTGGTCATCCTCGTCTATGTCACTCTTACTATGTAATAGTTTCATCTGTTTAGAATGTCATTCTCGTCTGGATCACGAGAGTCTGAGCCCAGCAGATGGGTGCGTTTTGGTGGTGTAGCAAGACTTCTTATGAACTATCATGTCTTGTTGTTTATGTCAGTAGTAGTCACTAGTCAGTGTTTGAATGTTGTATATATCATTGTTTTGAACTGTTTATTGTCTCGAACTACTGGTGGGCAAAATGAGGGCATCACCATTCTCCAGTGTTCAGAGTATATCTCCTTTTTTCAAGTTATATAATTTGCGCTCAGTGTCTTTTCGATGATGTACACTTGTTTGGGCCAGCGAGGTGTCGTTGAATATGGGCCGAGTAGTAATGCAATGCCAATCACGTCAATTATGACTCTCAGGCCGAGCTCTCAAAAGATCCTGAAAAAAAGGCCGGGCACTCCAAAAAAGAAAGAATAAGGACTCTTAGGCCGACATGTGGGCGCCACCGGTGTTTTCGTGTGCTTGCACGCCGAGAGCATATTGGCGCATGCTCGAAATTCATGCTACCTTTTAATCCCCAGTCTTCCGCCCCTCCCCCACCTCTGGAATCTCGATTCCTACTCCAGTTCCCCCAAATCCCCCTCATGTACTCCCTGTACTCAAGCGCACTATCATGTCACCGGTCAACGCGGATCTCCGAGCCAGAGATCCTGAGGTCCGTCCTGCCTACGGTCGCTGCGTGCTGTCGCTCAATAGTGGCATGGCGGCGCTTGACGACCAGTTTGTCGGCAAAGTGCTGATGGTGACCATCAACGGCGACCGGCCTCCCGTCTCGCCGGATGACCTTGTCAAAGCTCTTGGCATTGCGCACGGCATCCAAATAAGTGACTTGCTCGTCGAAGTCTGTCCGCCACCGGATGATTTCTTCGTCAGGTTCCGGACAACTTTCGACTGCAGTCGTATGTTCGAACCTTCCCGACGTTCGTTCTGCGATGGCGCGCTGGTGAGCTTTGATCGGTGGCACCCAGGATGGAACTCGGTGCCCCCTGATCTTGAGTTTTTAACAAAGCTTACCTTCCATGGCATGCCTCAACGTGCTTGGAATAGCGAGTCCATGAACGAGCTTATCAACGACCTTGGAGGTGAGCTCGTAAGTATGTTTGTTCCTCCAGACAGCTGGGCTCTGACGGTTATGGCATGGATGAAGAAGCCGTCCACCATACCGAAGGTGATTGGTGTTGAGATACCGATGCAGGAACCGGGGTTGTACTGTTGGTCGCCACCAAGGCCTCCGCGGACCACATTAGTGATGTACCTGTATCGAGTGTTCGTGCATGTCGAAGAAGTGGTCAATCCATCAATCGAACTCCTGTCGCCGCCGCTGGTGCCAGGGTCCGTCGATGACGTCCATTACAAGAGTCAACGTCAGAGTTTCCCCGTGTTGCTCGGAATGATGGATGGCACAGGGCCTACTCCATCGCGTGGCGGAGGCCACTGCTTCTTTGGGAGAAGAGGCAGGGCTGGCTGCCTGGATGTGCTCTAATTTGAGGTAACAACTTAATCTTGTCAGACACTAAGTAAATCTGAGCTATGGGTGTGAAGCACGGATATGCTAGTACATTTGATTGTGACCTGTTCTTATTTTGTACCTGAACTTTTTTTAGAAAGGGTTGTACGTCAACTTAATGTCCTAGCAGAACTTATTGTGTTGTCTGTCTGTTTTCTTTGCACAACATTCAAGATATTTCCCCGTCATAGATAAAGACGATGAACCGTTATGTACGACTTCGTTGGTTTCAACATAGCCATTCCCATAGCGATCCACTGCTTCCATCCTCATTGTGCCGCCTGCGTGAAATTTGTGTATGCAAGTTCAGTGTGCTATGATGTTCTATATGATTGTGTCAACTATATAAGTTTTTACTGAGCATCGGCAATGCATATGGCTGAAATATGTATTTACGATGGGTCTCTCTCTCTCCCTCTCACACACACACACACGCATGCACGCACAAGTGGGACCCGTTGAATTATGTATTTTCTCGTGACAACTTTTAATTAGGTTCCACTGTAATCTAACTTTTTTCTTAAGTTATTAATTGAGCTCTGTGACTTCAAAAAGTTTTACAAAAGCCTTGTTTGGGCCCTTCCGGCATCACTGAATGTGGGCTGAGTAACCATGTTAGGTTGTACTGTACTACAGAGGCCTTTTTTTTGCTATTTTTTAAATAAGACATTTTCTATTAATTTTCATAAATATTACGCTAGGTAAATTTTTTTCAAAAATAATACACCGTCGGCCCGCTGCCGGCCAACTGGGCCTAGTCGGCCCACAGTCGGCCGATTGGATTCCAGTCGGCCTACAGCTGGCCGACTGGCCCCTGTTGGCCCACTGTGTGTTGATTGGGTCCTGTCGGCCCACTGTGGGCCGACTAGAGCTAATTGGCTCATTGTGGGCTAATTGTTTTTGCAGAAGTGTTAATCATGTATTTAAAAAATATGTGTATTGTGACCTCCTCCGCTCGCTGTGGGCCCACTGTTGACTGAAATATATGTTTTAAAAAGTGTTAATCATGTATTTAAAAATTGTTAAATGTGTGTATAAAAAATGTTCCTTATCTATACAAAAAAAATTAAATGTGTGTATAAAAAATAGCTTTTTGGCAACATCAGCAATGCAACTGGGCCGACAGTTGTACACAATATCTGGGTCAACTTGTTATTCTCCGCCCCACTGGGCTGCAAACTTTCCTAGGAGGTATGCATTAGGCTTAACAAGAAAATGGACTTGAAGAAATAATAAATGGGATGTAATTATAATAACTGGACAGTTACTATGCACCAAACACGTAATTAGTTTGAAAAATATATTATTTTTCGAATTTGGAAATTTTAATTTCATTACTTGTTGCGCGCGCAATATTTCGTTGGATTTTAACGTAATACAACTTTATTTTGAAATTATATTTAACCCGACTAGAAATTTTGAATAAAAATATTTCGGATCCCATCAAAATGTGGGAATTTTTTTTTAATTCTGTTTTGAGCGGTCGTTTGAAATTATTAATCGTTGTTCTAGCTAGAAGTTGCGCTGTAGTTTTAACAAACTATAATTGGGTTGTAGTAAATTCCATTAGAATTAAAAAATGGGCTATACATTCTTACAAATCGCAAATGGGCTATATGTTCTCTGCCAAATCCGAGCTGTGGGCCTACTAAGTTGACGCGTACCAAGGGCTTTGTCAACTTAGTCAATATAAACGATTCTAGCTGCAGTGATCGTACGATGTCCATCCGACGGTCGTAGTGCTTCTTCAACCTCTGGTCTTCTTGCTCCTACCGCCCAAAGCAGCATCGGTCGTATCGCGTGCTCCTGCCTCCTGTGGCCGGCTGTGATGCCACGAAGGCCTCACCGCCCCGTACTACTCCCACCGCTGGCCAGGCCATCCCTCTACTCACCCACACCCCCTGTTATTCTGCGGCGACGACAGCCTCACACCACAGCCGAACTAGTGAACCCTCGTACTCCTCTCCGCGCGAGCTTCCACTGCTGGGTCTTCCCCGGCTCTCCGTCGTCCCCTTCCTAGGCCTCTCCGTCGTCCAAACCACCGCCCTGGTGCTCTCGGCGCAGCGTGGTCAACGTGGTCAATGACCGACTTCCATCGGAAGAGTACTGTACGTGGAGAGGCTGACAGATGGGTCCACGGAAGCCGCAAGGAAGTGCCTCCTTGTTACGCGCAAAATAATTATTCCTCCACCTGACAGCGGGGACCCACCGGACGGGCCACCATATTTCGCGAGAAAAATGATTCGCCCCCTGACTGCTTGGACCCACGAGCTACATCTTCGCACGCAAGGAAGTGTGTCCGAAAAAAAACGATTCACCCCCCTGACTGCTGGGACCCAGCATCCCCCCGATTGCTGGGACCCACTAGCTACATCTTCGCACGCAAGGAAGTGCGTCCGGGCAAAAAAAAACGATTCGCCCCCTGACTGCTGGGACCCACCAGCTACATCTTCGCAGGTAAGGAAGTGCCTGACAGTCGGGACCCACCTGGTCGAAGCGTACGTAGCGTTGTCATTCTGGTCGCGAACGTGTACGTACATATATACTGGTCGATGTAGAGGCGCGCACGTGTTGTAGTAGAGGCGCACACGTGTCGTAGTAGAGGCGCACACGTAGCATGTACACGTACGTACAGCGCCAGGGTGCAAGAAAGAAAATATGGCCACGTATGTGTACATACGGGCGGGGTCTCGAACGCCTACTCGTGGATACGTACGGCGAGGGCTCGTGTACATGGCTAGGTCGGAACGGAGAAACAACGTTGTCGTCGTGTTCATGGGGAGGCAACGGAATGCGTCGTGTTCATTGGGAGGCAATGGAACGCGTGGGAGACAACCGGCTGGGTCGGAACGGAATGTGTGGTCGTGTTCATCGGGAGGGCTTGGATGGAACAGGCGATGGAAACGAGGCCTGGCATACCGCACAACGGAGGAAACGGACCTCCTATGTTCGGAACAGGGTCCTGTTGATCGGGAGGGGTCTGGCGTACCGCAAAATGGAGGAAACGGACCTCCTATGGTCGAAACAGGGGTCCTGTTGATCAGGAGGGGTGTGGCGTACCGCAAAACGGAGAAAATAGACTTGTGTTGGAGCGCTACGGTCGAAACGGGGGTCATGTTCATCGGGAGGGGTGTGGCGTACCACAAAACGGGACTCCACGGGATACTGTTCATCTCCACCGTCGACCCCCTCCAGCCTCCCGAGCTACTGTTCATCCACCGTCGACCTCCTCCAGCCTCCACGGGCTCCTGTTCATCCAGCCTCCACCGTGCGCTACTCCACCGTCTACTATTCAACCACCCCTCCACCGTCTACTGTTCATCCAGCCCTCCACACCACGGGGTCCTGTTCAACCACCCTCCACGGGCACCCCTCCACTGTCTATTGTTCATCCTGCCCTCCACACCATGGGGTCCTGTTCATCCACCCCTCCACGGGCACCCCTCCACCGTCTACTGTTCATCCAGCCCTCCACCACACCACGGGGTCATGTTCATCCAGAGGCAACACCACCACTCACCGTTCATCCAACCCCCCCCCCCACCCCCCCCCCGCAACGCTCACTGTTCATCCCATCGATCGGCTTCAGGGAGAAATGCGCATCGCTCGGCCCCCGACCTCCCACCGTAACCGGGAACTCCCCGAAATTTTCCTCCCCCTCGCTTCTACCACGGTTTTTTCTATCATGGACGGCCCAAAGAATGTCATGCAACTGCGTCTCCGGCCCGCCCAGGACGAAAAGCCCATTTTCGGTCTTGATTTTTTGTCATAGAAGTAGGAGCCCACCACATCTATGATGATACCGGGTTTTGTCACAATTATCGTCATAGAAGTGTCATATGTATGACAGAAAAAAATTCGTTTGGCCCAAAATGTCACGGATGTGTCTTTTTTTTAGTTGAAGGTGGCCCGGCTCTTGGCGACCGGGTTTATTGTTGAAGTTTTTCACCCAGAGTGGTTGGCTAACCCGGTGCTTGTTCTTAAAAAGAATGGCACCTGGCGGTTGTGTGTGGATTACACAGACTTAAATAAAGCTTGTCGAGCTTATCCTTTTGCTCTTCCCCGTATTCATCAAATCATTGATGCTATAGCGGGTTGTGAGCGCTTGAGATTTTTGGATGCTTACTCTGGTTATCACCGGATCAAGATGGCAGTTAAGGACCAGGAGAAGACGGCCTTCATCACTCCGTTTGGAGCCTTCTGCTATGTATCTATGCCATTTGGGCTCAAGAGTGCCCAGGCAACTTATCAACGGTGTGTACATAACTGTCTCCACAATCAGATCGGGCGCAATGTTCATGCTTATGTGGATGCTATAGTGGTTAAATCCAGAGGGAAGGAAACCTTGATAGATGACCTTAAGGAAACCTTTGACAATCTCCGGGTTTACAAGATGATGCTTAACCCGGCCAAATGTGTGTTTCGCGTGCCAGCAGGCAAGCTTTTGGGTTTTCTGGTCTCTAACAGAGGCATTGAAGATAATCCGGAGAAAATCAAGGCGATTACCTCTTTGGCTAAGCCGGCGTGCATCAATGATGTTCAGCGACTGGCGGGTCGTATCGCTGCTTTAATCCGATTCATAAGTCGGCTAGGTGAGAAGGCCATACCGCTGTATCAGATGATGAAGAAAATAGACACTTTTGTCTGGAGTGATGCTGCTAATGCTGCTTTTCAAGATTTAAAGAGACAGTTATCTGAGCCGCCGATCCTTGCGGCTCCCATTGATAGAGAGTAGTTGCTGTTATACGTGGCCGCTAACTCACATGCTGTCAGTGTTGCGATTGTGGTGGAGCGCAAGGAGGTTGGTAAAGAGCATCTGGTTCAACAGTCGGTTTACTACATCAGTGAGGTACTCATTGAGTCTAAGCAAAGATATCTGCATTGGCAGAAGCTTGTTTACAGGGTGTTTATGCGAGCCCGAAGCTTAAGCAATACTTCCAGGGTCACCCCATCACTGTGGTAAGCTCTGCTCCTTTGGGAGACATCATCCAGAATAGAGAGGCCACAGGAAGAGTCGCCAAGTGGGCCATTGAGCTTGGGCCTCATGGTTTGAAGTATGTGCCACACACTGCTATTAAGTCTCAGGCACTGGTAGACTTCATCAATGATTGGACAGTGGTGCAGACACCTGAGGAGAAGCCGGATAACACATATTAGACTATTCACTTTGATGGATCCAGACAGTTGGAAGGCTCGGGGGCTGGAGTCGTTTTAACTTCCCCCCGGGGTGACAAATTTTGTTATGTGCTCCGGCTCATGTTTCCTTGTACTAACAATGCAGCTGAATATGAGGCCTTGCTCCATGGTCTTCAGATGGCTAAAGAGATGAATTTAAGCCAGGTAAGGTGCTTGGGTGACTCAGATCTGGTGGCTCAACAGGTGTCAGGCAAGTGGGACTCTAAGGAGCCCCTCATGGCGGCTTATCATCGAGAAGTTGATGCTGTAGCTGGGCACTTCAAGGGTTATCAAGTGGAGCACATTAATCAAAGGAAGAGTGAGGCGGATGATGCTTTAAGCCGGCTGGGATCTCAGCATAAGCCGGTACCGCCTAACACCTTTTTGGATGTTTTGCATAATCCTTCTGTCAAGTTACCCACAGAGGAAGACTTAGCTATTCCAGACCCAGAAGTGCAGTTGGTGGCGGCTCTTCACGTCATCCCGGATTGGACAGTGCCATATTTGGCTTACATGACCCGGGGAGAGTTGCCCGAGGATGAGACCTTGGCGAGACAAATCACCCGGCGGTCTAAGTCCATGACGATTGTTCATGGTGAGCTGCATCATCGCAGTGTCACTGGGGCGTTTCAACATTGTGTGTCACCTGCGGAAGGTCAGGAAATACTTCTGAGATCCATGAAGGCGATTGTGGTCATCATGCCGGCTCAAAATCCCTTGTGGCCAAGACTTTCCGTCATGGTTTTTATTGGCTGACGGCTCATACTGATGCGGAAGATCTGGTCAGTAAATGTGACGGTTGTCAAAAATTCTCGCGACGAGCTCATGGGCCGGCTCAAGAATTGAGGATGATTCCAATCACTTGGTCGTTTGCAGTCTGGGGGCTTGATATGGTCGGACTTTTCAAAAGGTCCAAGGATAAAAAGACACACCTCCTGGTGGCGGTTGATAAATTTACAAAGTGGGTTGAGGCAGAGCCTGTCAGTAAGTGTGATGCAGCCACGACGGTTCAATTCATGAAAAAGGTGATCTTTTGTTTTGGTTTTCCACACAACATCATCACTGACAATGGCACTAACCTCTCCAAAGGAGCGATGGAAGAGTTCTGTCAACAAGAACATATCTGGCTTGATGTTTCGGCGGTAGATCATCCTCAGTCCAATGGTCAAGCTGAAAGAGCCAATCAGGAGATCTTGAAAGGTATAAAACCCCGGCTCATGGTCCCCTTACAGTGTACACCGGGTTGTTGGGTGGAGGAATTACCCTCTACGATTTGGAGCATCAACACGAAGCCTAACAGATCTATGGGTTATACGCCTTTCTTCATGGTGTACGGAGCAGAGGCGGTCCTGCCAAGTGACATCCGTCATGACTCGCCCCGCATGCGGCTTACGTTGAAGCTGAGAATGAACAAGCTCGTTAGGATGCACATGATTTGTTGGATGAAAAGCGAGACTTGGCAATAGCCCGCTCGGCGATTTACCAGCAAGACCTGCGCCGCTACCATAGCCGCCGGGTTAGATCCAGAACCTTTCAGGAAGGTGACCTAGTGCTCCAGCTCATCCAGGATCAATCCTATATGCACAAGCTATCCCCCCTTGGGAAGGACCCTTTGTGGTCAGCAAGAACCTGAACAACGGGTCATATTACCCCATCGATGTTCGAGAGCACAAAGACTCACGTAAGTCGGAGGAGGAGACCCGCCGACCGTGGAATATCGCTCATCTTCGACCTTACTACACTTGAGCCACCGGCTCTCAGGATGTACATATTTTGAGATGTATATATTATGAAAAGCAATAAAGCAGGACCTCTGTCCTTTTCATCCTCAAAAGTTTACATGTCTTCCTTATTATGTTGTTGAAACAACCAATAGGGAGGAGATCATATTTGAATCCGGCTTTCCCTTTGGTAGGGCTTATGATCATATCTGAATCTAGCCATGATCACTTGGGGGCTTCCTGTTCAAACATAGGTCGTATTCGAACCAAAGTGAACATAGCTGTCGATACGCTCTTGATCGGCATACTACCAAACCCACTAGGGGGCTTCTTGATCATATTTGAATAATAGCTTAACCCCTTTGGGTCTGACATGGATCGTATTCGAATCAACGTCATTAAACAACTCTTAAGGTCACTTGGGGGCTTCCTGTTCAAACATAGGTCATATTCGAACAAAAGAGAACATAGCTGTCGATACCCTTTTGATCGGCATCGCCAAAGCCACTGGGGGCTATATGATCGTATCCGAATCTTAGCTTAACCCCTTTGGAGCGGTTTACTGATCGTATTCGAATCAGAAGCCTTTGAAATTGGTTTATTCTTCATAATATTTTGCAATCACAATTATTTCACTATTTTGAGTGTTTATGAGGTGGTTTTTAATCCACTGGCTTAACCTTGATTAACACAGTTGTTAGCACATAACACACATTATATGTGTCTTGTTTTTTCGGGATTAAATTCTCACCCTTATTTGTCCGGGTTACATAAACCGGTCGGGGAATCAAAGGATCTCAGGTACGCTGTTACAATTATATCTTAAGGGTATATTTGGGAATCGGCTTCTCATGATTTTTTGCTTTGTACTCCGGGTTATCTATAAAGTATATAACCCTCCATATGGTAAGCCACCAAGGGACTTGTGTTTGTTTTATACACAGGGCAATGAAAGCAGCTCTTTAAACATAAGGAAAGCAGAAGATCAGCATAAAACGGAAGAATGTAACGATGGCAGCTTAAACAGTGTTGAGCACCGCACATGTGCGCGATGGCACGGCAAAATCAAGAATTTTTCTACCCTATTACATGACTCCCCGAGTCCGGATAATGAAGCATTGTTTTCCACAAGACATAAATATAAGACGCCCGACGGGTCACTGGTTTTGTTGGCCTGACGTTTCTGAGTCATCCCTTTTCGCTCCTCCATCTGTTGCCCTGTCGTGGAAGGTTGATGATGACCAGTCAATGCCACTTAAGGCTTCAAATTTAGCTGCATCATCAATTAACCCGGCCGGATCGAATTCAGGGGCAAAGGTATGCTTACGAATTGGAGGGATCAGGCTGACTACTTCATAATGTGGTGTCGGGATTCTCTGATTCTGGTTATCATAACCCGGTTGGTACTTGGTAAGGTCTGTGTCATTCCCAATCAGAGTGGCCACAGGGCGAATTTCCCTCACACAGGCGGTGAAATCCCTCTGGTCAAATGGGGTGTCATCCTCCTTCAAGCTTGGATACCCAAGGGCAATATCGGCCGGGTCTAACTCTGGTAGCCATGCCTTGGCCCGGCTTAGAGCGGCTAGGGCTCCAGCTCTTGCAGACGCCCGCCTTAGCTCTTTGACCCGTTGAGGTAGAACGGCAAGCCGCCTTAGTACTTCCGCCAGAAGATTGGGAACCTCATTTGACAAAGCCACAACAGCCAGAGCACGTTGTGACCCGGTGTAGAGTTGTTCCACCAGTGTATAAACCGCCTTTAACTTGATCAACATGCTCTAGTTAAGAATCGAGCTCCTGGGGCCTGCATTAACAAACATCAGGAGAGCCGGAGGTGACAATTGAGATACTAGTCGAAAAAGATTTGCAGTATTTAACACTTGCAGAATAGCTTACCAAAGATTACTGAGACCATCTGAGATACATGGCGCTTTAAGACGGATAGCTCGGTAGTTGCTTCGGCAAGAGACGCCTCCGCTTTCTCTGCCCGGGTGATCAAGGAGACCTTTTCATCAGCCCATGCCTTCTTGTCTGCTTCAAAGCTCTTCTTCAAATTTTCTTGTTCAGATACATTGAACTCAAATTTGGAATTGGCTTTTTGGGTTTTAGCCTCCTGAGCTTCCAAGCGGCTCTTCAAGTCAGAGATCTCCACTTCAAATTGACTCATGGCGGCCTTTACCAATGTCGGGTTACAGTCAGAATTATTATAATGCAACATTAAGTCCCAAGCACTTTGCAAGCAAAGATGCTTGACACTTGGGGGCTAATGCATATTGCAGTTGAACTCTATTTACTCCGGCGGTTCATGGAATCAAAGTCCCAAGCAGTTTGCAAGCAAAGATACTTGGCACTTGGGGGCTAATGCATATTGCAGTTCAAGAATTTTATTACAACATGATAAGGGCTGGTTCAAACATCTTGTTGTAAGCCAGCCTTCGGGTGCTACAGGATAAACCGGTTTTCTGGCAAACATTACCAAGCTAATATTAAGTCTACAACATATTTTCTTCATAAGCAATAGACTTGGGGGCTGGTATAGTAAGGAGGAATAAGGAATAGCAACAAGAGTTATACCTCGGATTTTTGGTGTATCTGTTTCACCATATCAACTTCCAGGTCACGGCTGTTGTGCACTTGATTTATATAGCTAGAGACAATTTCTCCAATACTCAGATGAGTATAATCAGTGACGTCCAGCTTGGCTTTACGGTGTTCCAAAAGTTCTTCCTTGGTAGAGCACTTGGCAAGTACAGTGGGCCTTCCCGGTTCAACAAACCAAGTCTTAAGGATCTCGACTTCCGGGTCATCTGTTTTGGCCGGGCTAGGAATCTCCAGATTATCAGAGCCGTCAAGAGCTTGTTCAGCAGGCGGATCAGAAGTTGGTGCTGGAATGTCATGGGATGGTTCAGGTGGCGGCTCATGTGTGGAGGTGTCAGAGCAGCCGTGCCAAGCTCCGGTTCAGTCATGATAGGGTCTTTTGCTGGCTTATTTTTGTTCGCCATTTTGCTGGGCTTTACTTGTACGCTGTGTGCAAATCAGAAGGGTTAGTACAAAAGCATGAGTAAGATAAGCATAGGATAAATAGGTCGTCATTACCCTGGAGTAGTTTTGAAAGCTGGCATGTTGGACTGCATTGATTCGTCAGAGGGAGAACAGGTAGTTTCCTGTTCAAAGAGATACTAGAAGATGGTATGTAACTTAATTAAGAAGATAATAAGAGTAGATAAGGGATAAAACCTCGACCCGGCGCTTCCGAGAAGGAGTATTGGGTAAACTGGAGGATAACTCATTGCCCCCACTAGTCTGGGTTTGACGGCGGATCTCATGCTATTGTTGCTTCAAAAGAAAGTGAGGGTCCAAATGAGCTAAAGGGTGTGAAAACCTTACTTTCTGGGTTACTTGTCGGAATTTTGGTCTTGGCAAGGGTTGTGAGTCGGAGGAAAGAGATATTACCTCTTCCTCAACTGCTTGGTTGTTTCCCGTGTCATCCTGAAAGGAATTAATGTCAGTAAGATAATGATAAAAGAGTTAGGGGAGTCAAGGATTACCTCTTCTTCATCATCATAAGTGTCGTCCAGTTTAAACAAATCTGAAGTGCTTGGCTTATTCTTCTTTTGGGTTCCGGCCTTGGCGGTTTTCCTCTCAGCTCTCTTGGTTGCTCTGGCCTGTTTGGCAGCCTCGTGGTCATACTGGACCTTCCAGAATTTGTCATTTTCCTGTGAATAATGAGAAAGGGTTATGAGTAAAAGCAAGGCGTCCCACATTGAAATTACAAATCTTTTACGTTGATGACTTACTGGAGGAGCCGGATTATTCTTGGAAAACGAAGTAAGCTGAAGGTACTACTGACCACTGAGCCCTCTTTCAAAAGAGATTGGGTCATGGCTTCAACCATATCATCAGGTAAATCGTCAGGACAATGACGCAGTGGGTCATCCTTTTCGCCTGAGTAAGTGCACATCAGGCCAGGGCGGCGGCTTAACGGAATCACCCACCATGAGATCCAGACTCGGACCAAGTCAATACCATCTAAGCCGTTCCCCAAAAGAGCCTTGATTTTATTTATGGTGGGGGCAAGCTGTAGACGTTCAACAATAGATAACTTGTCCGGTAGTGGATGGTTCGATTCGAGTCGCAGAGCGCGAAAGCCGGGCAGCGGCTTCTCATTAGCCGGAGAAGCATCCTGGCAATAGAACCACGTCTGGTTTGAATTCTTAGGGTGGCTTGGCGGCTCAGCGTATGGGAAAAGGCAGTCCCTCCGTCGCTGAATTGAGATACCACCAAGTTCCAGGCTAGGCCCATTGGCGCGTTCATTATGGCGGTTTAAGTAAAACAACTCCCTAAAAGTAACAGGTTGGGTTCTTCTCCAAGATACACCTTGCAAAAGACTTGGAAGTTGCAAATGTTTGATACGGAGTTGGGCCCGATATCATGAGGTCTGAGGTCAAAAAAGTGCAAGACATCCCTGAAGAACTTTGAGCCGGGTGGAGAAAAACCCCGACTCATATGATCAGTAAAGACGACTACTTCCCCTTCTTTGGGTTGAGGTTTTTCCTCTGACGGATTAGGAGCACGATAGGACATGGCTTCTTTTTTGGGCAGATAGCCAGTCTTCACGAAATCAGTCAAGGTGCTTTCAGTAACAATGGATTTGACCCAGTTGCGGGTCACGGGCGCCTTGGGAGCCTTGGGTGCCATTATACAGATGGAAGCCTATGACAAAATAAAGAATTTTTCTGGCTCAATTTAATACGGAGAAGAACATTATAAAGTCTATTCAAAATGGCGGATTACGAAGGGGCCTAATGACATATGGCTAATTATATCTAGTCAGTTAAGCCCCTGTGAATATTAGAAACAGTTAAGATACATTAAACGGCCAGGAGTTGGCAAGGCTGTCAATCAGTACTGTCTTTTTAAGCCGGCGGTGAGAGTCGCCAGGGCTAAATGGATCTGACAGAAGCAGATTTTTGCGTAAGTGTCGCACAAACAAGTTTCGCAGGTTGCAGCCATTATTTTGGATCAAACGGTCATTCAGAAAAGAAAATCCCCTAGACCTAAAACTAGTACATATGAGTTCATAAGTTCGAATGGGGCCTCTTTAAAAGGAAAGGGATCTATTTGCATTCAAAATGGGTGTGAAACAGCTACCACATCAGTTTTAAACTACTTTAAGATCCAAAAGGAGCTGTGGAGGTGAAATCTAGGAAGGGTTCATGATGAACAGCGAAGAACACCGAGGAACTCGAGAATCCTAATATGGATCTGAGGTACAGGGAGGAAGAAGCTGACCGATGCAGACTTGCTGCGGAGGTTCATCGCGGTTCTTTGGACGATTCAGGTTGATGCAGCGGCCAAGGTCGACGAAGATACGATCCTCGGCAGCGGTGGCGGCGGAGCTCGAGCAGCAGAGGAGTAGCAAGAGGAAGAAGACGACAGAAGGGGGAGAATAGAAAAGACCTAGGGGCCGTGCCTATTTATAAGAGAGGATTGATTGAGAAAGCGCGAGAAACGAGGAGGCCAGGCGTGATTATCCAGCTACTCCGGCGCCTCGATTTTCGGAACGGTCAATAAAGATGAGGATCCGTTGAGATATGACAGAGTAAAATATGAATTTAATGGAAGATGACATCACGGCGGGTTATCGTGAATCTAGAAGATGACGTCACGGCGGGTTATAACCTTTGCATAGACAGAGGAGAAAAGGTTTTTTCTTAAGGTATTTAAGATTGACATGAACCAGTTCAAATCAATCTAGGGCCTAATGTTGGGAATATAACTATTTGTGTAAGCCGCCCACGAGGGGCCGGGTTACGCAAAGGCGATTCATCATATGAAGCCCAAGATCAAGCATGAAGATGGCGGTTCAATAAAGGGCCTAAAGCCCACAGGCGACTTAAGAACCATAGTGATAAACCGCCGTAATTGCATGACTTGTATTATAAGGTAGGATTAACTAGTCACCGAGCCAGACACTGTCTATGAGCCGGCTGGGACTCTGTTGGCCGCAGGGCGTCAACCCGTGTATATAAGGGGACGACCCGCCGGCGGCTTAGGGCAAGTAACATCCAATCAAGAACCGGGCATAGCGTATCTCGCTCCCTAGTCATCGAAACCCTAGCAATACCAACCCAACTAGACTTATGCTTTTACCTTCATCGTAAGGGGCCGAACTAGTATAAAAACTCTCTCATGTCCTTTGTCCCATTAACCCCTTTAAGCTTCCTAGTTGCGATGGCTCCACGACTAAGTCCTTTCACAAGGACATCTGCCGTGACAATCCCACGACAATTACAGTAGCAAAATCTAATGCAGGCATGAGAGAATGGAATGGGCGATATCGGGATGATCAAAGGGGGGGCTTGCCTGGTTTCTCCGAAAAGGAGGGGTCAATAACACCGTAATCGAACTGAGGTCACCGGCAATCTCGGGGTCTACCGGAAAGAAATAACGGAGGGGGAACATAATAAATACTAGAGCAATCAAAGCATCACAAAGCATAACATGGCAATACACGGAGTTAGGGGTGTCCTGGCGCAATACTACGCGATACTGGCGAAGGTGGAAAACATCCGGGAAAGTATTCCCGATGTTTCGCGTTTTCGGACAGACGGACCCAATGGGGAAGGTTGCAGGTTCACTGTGCTAGAGACGTGTGACAGACGAACGGACTGTGTATTCGGATCGTCTCGTCGTTCTGAGCAACTTTCATTTAGAAAACATTTTCACCGAGTTACGGTTTATTTTCTATCAATTTTCGAAGATTAAACCATTTTATGGATTTACTGAAATTTGGCTAAGTCTGAAAATCCCTCGGTTTTAAACATCATTTAGCTGTTTTCCAAAGGCTATAACTAGTGTTCTACTCATCCCATGGAGTAGTGTCTTATATCAATCTTGATCAATTTTCTGTGATCTACATGAGAGTATCAAGTGTAGCTATGTTAGCATCGATTTGCTTGTTCAAATCTTTGTTTGAAAGGTGCTACTGCAGCATTTCTGTTTTCTGTTTTTTTGTTAACAGAATGTAGCAATTTGTGATTTTATTTCCATTTAATCTATACATCAAATGGATTTTGTCCAGTGGGATAAAATGAAGTTTGTCAAATGTACATTCTGCCCATATAATCTTTACTCATGTTAGCCGTCGTTTAGTGGCTGTTTAGGGACCGCTTAGAGGGTTAGTCAACGTAGCAGCAGCAAAGCTAGTTACTGTAGCAGCGCACCAGAGGAGCAGCAGCAAAGGTGGGCGCGCACACACTACACACACTGCACGGACACAACACACTCAGCACGCAAGACACACACACGGCCGCTCGGCCATGGCCAGCGGTAGCAGCGGCGCGCGGCGAGCAGTGGCACCGGCTAGCAGCGACATCAAGCAGCATCAGTAGCTAGGAGCAGCGGCGGCGGCGCTAGCAGCAGAAGCAGCAATAGGCAAAGGAGCAGCAGCAGGCACACACGACGCGAAGGGGGCGCGGGTGGCAAAGGCAGTGGGCGGGGCTTGCTAGCGGGTGCGGACGCCGGGCACGACATCACACGTGCAGCGCCGGCGAGGCGACGTGCAAGTGGGGGGCGGCCAGGGCGGTCTCGGCACAGTGAGCGGCGATGCAACACTGGCGGCGGAGGGCGCGACCGCGGTCGGCTACGGCAGGCGGAGCGGGGCAAGGCCGCGTGTGGGGCCAGGAGAGCGCGGTCGGTCGGGGCGGTCGGCGTGGCCAAGGATGCGCAGTCCGGCGGCCACACGCGATGCGGGTGGCAAGCAAGGGCGGGGCGACGGCGTGTGGAGCAGGACGAGATAGCCGATGAAGAGGCTGGGCGGGAGAGCGGTATCGGGAAGGGCCGAAATGGCCTGGCGCAGGTAGCAGCAGGCAGTGCCGGCTGTAGTAGCAAGCAGCAGTAGTCCGACAACAGCAGCAGCAGCGCGAACTGTAGCAGCGCAGAGCGGCAAGGGCGGGTGCCGGTGCGGGGCTGATGGGCGGGGACCGGGCAACGGCAGGGCACGCACGCGGCTGTGCGAGGCCGCGGCAGCAGCAGCAGGTCGAGCAGGAGCGACGTGCGCGGTACGGGTGGTGCGGGGTGGTCAGGAGCGGCAACGGTGGTGAGCCGATGCGATGGCAGGAAGCAAGCAGGCATGGCCGCGAGCCTGCGAGGAGCTAGAGAGCTGGCTAGTGGGGGGTCGTTGGCCTCCTGGAAGGCCAGGAGCACGACGTCGTGCTTGGCATCGAAGGGTGGGAGCTCTGACCTTGGTGACGGTGACGGAGCTTCGGTCATGGTGGCAACGAAAGCTAGACGTGCGTGATGCAGGAAAGAGAGGGGAAAGAATGAGGAGCTCACAATGGGTTTCATGGAGAGGAAGGCGAGGTCAAGGAAGGCTTGACGCCGACGGAATCGACAACGACGTCTGACGGATCCGAGGTTGAAGAAGAGCCGATGGCGACGGTGTGGCGCGGGCAGCTCGAACTCGAGCCCGTAGTTGACGAAGACGATGATGGCGCTCCTCCTAGACATTCTTGTGAGGCTCGGGGAGGCTAGTGGCCATGGCTACGATGACGGTGCGGCAGCAGAAGTGCTCGGGTGGAGAAGGGCGAGGGGGTAGGGAGGAGTGGATCTGGGCGAGAGATATATTTGGGCGAGGGGGGCTGACAAGGCCGAGGGGGAAGGTCACGGTGTTCTTATCCCCTCCATGGCATCGCCGGCGATGTGGTGTGGCGGGGACGCGCGGGAGGAGACCCAGTCGGATGAACAGGGTTGGAGGAGGTCGACCCGGGAGGTGGAAAAGCTGGGCCGGCTCGGTGAGATGGATCGATGCCCAGGGGGTTCAGGGGCCTTTTCTTTTCTTTCGCAAATTCCTTTTTCATTTTATTGCCTCTGTTTTGTTATATTTTAGGGCACTAAGCCACTTTATAAAAATTTGGTTCACCACCAATATTAAGAAGTGAATAGTTGTCACATGATCAACATTTTAGTTTTCATGTTTGTGAACTTTTGGATTTCACTTAGTATTTGAATTTGAATTTGAATTTGAATTAGGTCTTGGATCAAATGAGGATTAGCAACAATAATATGATGACATGGCACTATTAACGGGGAATTACTATAGCTTAATTATTCGGGCGTCACAGATATGTCTCATGAGTTTAACTTTGCTAAATTTCGTAGACAACCCCGTAATGAGGAATTGCCTAGTAAAGATGAAATTATTGGTATTGCTTCTATTGTCGTGCCTCCTTGTGATCCTTTAGAACAAAATTTGCTACACCATGAAAATGATATGTATATGAATGAAAGAAGACAAATAGATGAAGTATTATTTAAACAGGGACCTATTTTGAAACACAACTTGCCTGTTGAAATCCTAGGTGGTCCTCCTCCACCCACGGGTGATCCCGTGTTTGAGCTTAAACCATTACCTGATACCCTTAAGTATGCTTATCTTGATGAAAATAAGATATATCCTGTTATTATTAGTTCTAACCTTTCAAAGCATGAAGAAAAGAAATTATTGAAAACTCTGAAGAAGCACCATGCTGCTATTGGATATACTCTTGATGACCTTAAGGGCATTAGTCCCACTCTACGCCAACACAAAATAAAATTGGAGAAAGAGGCTAAACCAGTTGTTGATCACCAACTACGGTTAAATCCTAAGATGAAAGAAGTGGTAAGGAAAGAAATACTAAAGCTTCTGGAGGCAGGTATAACTTATCCCGTTGCTGATAGTCAGTGGGTGAGTCGTGTCCATTGTGTCCCTAAGAAGGGAGGTATTACTGTTGTACCTAATGATAAAGATGAATTGATCCCACAAAGAATTGTTACAGGTTATATAATGGTAATTGATTTCCGCAAATTAAATAAAGCTACTAAAAAGGATCACTACCATTTACCTTTTATTGATCAAATGCTAGAAAGATATCCAAACATACACATTTTTGCTTTCTAGATGGTTATTCTGGTTTCTCTCAAATACCTGTGTCAAAAGAGGATCAAGAAAAGACCACTTTTACTTATCCTTTCGGTACCTTTGCTTATAGACGTATGCATTTGGGTTTATGTAATGCACCTGCTACCTTTCAAAGATGGATGATGGCTATATTCTCTGATTTTTGTGAAAAGATTGTTGAGGTTTCCATGGATGATTTCTCCGTATATGGAACATCTTTTGATGATTGCTTGAGCAACCTTGATCGAGTTTTGCAGAGATGTGAAGAAACTAGCCTAGTCTTGAATTGGGAGAAGTGCCACTTTATGGTTAATGAAGGTATTGTCTTGGGGCATAAAATTTCTGAAAGAGGTATTAAGTTGACAAAGCTAAAGTTGATGCTATTGAAAAGATGCCATGTCCCAAGGACATTAAAGGTATAAGAAGTTTCCTTGGTCATGCCGGTTTTTATAGGAGGTTCATTAAGGACTTCTCCAAAATCTCCAGGCCTCTGACTAATCTCTTACAAAAAGATATTCCTGTTGTCTTTGATGATGATTGTGTAGAAGCATTTGAAATACTTAAGAAAGCTTTGATTTCTGCACCTATTGTTCAGCCACCTGATTGGAATTTACCCATTGAAATTATGTGTGATGCTAGTGATTATGCTATAGGTGCTGTTCTAGGACAAAGAGTTGGTAAGAAATTAAATGTTATACAATATGCTAGTAAAACTCTAGACAATGCCCAGAGAAATTATGCTACTACTGAAAAAGATTTTTTAGCAGTTGTATTTGCTTGTGGTAAGTTCAGACCTTATATTGTTGATTCTAAAGTAACTATTCACACTGATCATGCTTCTATTAAATACCTTATGGAAAAGAAAGATGCTAAGCCTAGACTTATTAGATGGGTTCTCTTGCTACAAGAATTTGATTTGCATATTATTGATAGAAAGGGAGCAGAGAACCCTGTTGCAGACAACTTGTCTAGGTTAGAGAATGTTCTTGATGACCCACTACCTATTGATGATAGCTTTCCTGATGAACAATTGGCTGTCATAAATGCTTCTAGTACTGCTCCATGGTATGCTGATTATGGTAATTATATTGTTGCTAAATTTATACCACCTAGTTTCACGTATCAGCAAAAGAAAAAGTTTTTCTATGATTTAAGACATTACTTCTGGGATGATCCACACCTTTATAAAGAAGGAGTAGATGGTGTTATTAGACGTTGTATACCTGAGCATGAACAGGAACAGATCCTACGCAAGTGTCACTCCAAAGCTTATGGAGGACACCACGCTGGAGATAGAACTGCACATAAGGTATTGCAATCCGGTATTTATTGGCCTACTCCCTTAAAACATGCCCGTAAGTTTGTCTTATCTTGTGATGAATGTCAAAGAATTGGTAATATTAGTAGACGTCAAGAAATGCCTATGAATTATTCACTCGTCATTGAACCATTTGATGTTTGGGGCTTTGATTATATGGGACAGTTTCCTTCCTCTAATGGGTATACACATATTTTAGTTGTTGTTGATTACGTTACTAAGTGGGTAGAAGCTATTCCAACTAGTAGTGCTGATCATAACACCTCCATTAAGATGCTTAAAGAAGTTATTTTTCCGAGGTTTAGAGTCCCTAGATATTTAATGACTGATGGTGGTTCACATTTTATTCATGGTGCTTTTCGTAAAATGCTTGCTAAGTATGATGTTAGTCATAGAATTGCATCTCCGTATCACCTGCGGTCTAGTGGTCAAGTAGAACTGAGTAACAGAGAGCTCAAATTAATTTTGCAAAAGACTGTTAATAGATCTAGAAAGAATTGGTCTAAGAAACTTGATGATGCATTATGGGCCTATAGAACTGCATATAAAAATCCTATGGGTATGTCTCCGTATAAAATGTTTTATGGAAAAGCATGTCACTTACCTCTCGAATTAGAACATAAGGCATATTGGGCCATTAAAGAGCTCAATTATGATTTCAAACTTGCTGGTGAGAAGAGGTTATTTGACATTAGCTCACTTGATGAATGGAGAACCCAAGCCTACTAGAATGTCAAACTGTTTAAAGAAAAAGTTAAAATATGGCATGACAAAAGGATACAAAAAGCGTGAGTTTAATGTAGGAGATTATGTGTTGCTATTCAACTCTCGCCTAAGATTTTTTGCAGGAAAGCTTCTCTCTAAATGGGAAGGTCCTTACGTTATCGAGGAGGTCTATCATTCCGGTGCCATAAAAATCAACAACTTCGAATGCACAAATCCAAAGGTGGTGAACAGTTAAAGAATCAAACATTATATCTCAGGTAATCCTATAAATGCTAAAACCAATGTTATTGAAACTATAAACCCGGAGGTATACATAAGAGACACTTTCCAGAACGTTTTAGACTCCGAAAAGGAATAGGTATGTGGTATGGTAAGTAAACCGACTCCAAAACAGTTCTAATGGCAATTTTTCTCCGTTTTGGAATATTTAAGAAAATAGCAAAATAAGAAGTAGTCCGGGAAGGACACGAGGCGTACACGAGGGTGGAGGGCGCCCCCTGCCTCGTGGGCACCTCGTGCGCTCTCCGGACTCCGTTTTCTTGCATGATACTTCTTTTGGTCAGTAAAAATTCATTATATAATGTCCCGAAGGTTTTGACCACCGTACCACGCAAATATCCTCTGTTTCTGTTTCGAGCTGTTTCTGCCGCAGATTAGAGCAAGATGTCATCTCAGAATTCCGACGAAGAGAGCTATGTCTCACATCTCGTCGCTGACCCAAAGACCTATGGGGATCTATCTCCTTGTGGTCGAACTACGGATGATGAAGAGGATGCTCATTTGACGAGGATCAATTATTCAAGTTCGGAGGAGGAGGATGTCCCTCTACCTCAACCTAGGGATATGCACGTGAATTTCAAGAAGTCTAGCCTTCCCAAGAGGGCTAAACTGTCTAACAACCGATCTATTCCTTCTCGTTTTCGGCAGAAAAGCAAAGGAGATTTATGTGAAAAGATCTTGAAGATGGAAATAGAAGTCGATGATTTAAAGGAGGAAATTGCTCTTCTCAAATACAATATGAAAAAGCTGAAGGCACAATTAACTCCATCATCACCATCCCCGAAGAAGGAGACATCATCACATGGGTATGGGCACTCCTCTTGGCTACTGCCAAGCTTGGGGGAGGTGCCCCAGTATCGTATCACCATCACACTCCTATCTTTACCATATTTCTTAGTTCGATACTTTTGGTAATATCTTGTTCCAGTAGAATAAAGTTTTAGCGTGATTTAGTTTTGAGTTTTGCCTTATGATCCTTCTCTGTAATCGAGTCTGTGAGCTATATATAATAAAGATTAGTATTGAGTCAAGGGCTTGATTATCTTGGTATGATCTCAAAAGAAAAGAAAAAGAATAAAAAGAAATAAAAGAGATCATATTGATCTTATGGAGAGTAATGACTTCACATATAAATAGTGTGATGAATAAAAGTTGTTGAGAGTTGACAAACATAGTTTTGGTCATCGTTGCAATTAATAGGAAGTAATAAAGAAAGAGAGGTTTTCACATATAAATATACTATCCTGGACATCTTTTATGATTGTGAGCACTCATTAAAGTATGGCATGCTAAAGAGTTGATGTTAGACAAGGAAGACAACGTAATGGGTTCTGTTTTCTTATATCCGAAATAAAGTATATTGTCATGGAACAGCCAACATGTTGATCTTGCCTTTCCCTCTCATGCTACCCAAATTCTTTGCACCAAGTAGAGATACTACTTGTGCTTCCGAATATCCTTTGACCCAGTTTTGCCATGAGAGCCCACCATATCTACCTATGGATTGAGTATGATCCTTCAAGTAAGTTGTCATGTTGCTTGCAATAAAAATTGCTTTCTAAATATGTATGATCTATTAGTGTGGAGAAAATAAGCTTTATACAATCGTGTGATATGGAAGCAATAAAAGCGACGTACTGTATAATATAGGTCCATATCACAAGTGGCAATATAAAGTGACATTATTTTGCATTAAGATTTCGCGCATCCAACCATAAAAGCACATGACAACCTCTGCTTCCCTCTACGAAGGGCCTATCTTTTATTCTAGTCTCTTACCTTATGCAAGAGTCATGGTGACCTTCACCTTTCCTTTTTACATTTTATCCTTTGGCAAGCACCTTGTGTTGGAAAGATCCTGATATATATATCCAATTGGATGTAAGTTAGCATGAACTATTATTGTTGACATTACCCTTGAGGTAAAAGGTTGGGAGGCAACACTATAAGACCCTATCTTTCTCTGTGTCCGATTAAAACTTCATACCCATAAGAATTGCGTGAGTGTTATCAATTGTGAAAGACTATATGATAGTTGAGTATGTGGACTTGCTGAAAAGCTCTTTTATTGACCCTTTCCGATGTTATGATAAATTGCAATTGCTTCAATGACCGAGATCATAGTTTCTTAGTTCTCAATGAAGTTTCTGATTCATACTTGACATTGTGAATAGATTATTACTTGAGCATAAGAATCGTATGACAATATCCATTTATGTTGCTGTTGTAAGAATGATCATGATGCCCTCATGTTCGTATTTTATTTTAGCGGCACCTCTATCTCTAAACATGTGGACATATTTATCGTTATCGGCTTCCTCTTGAGGACAAGCGAGGTCTAAGCTTGGGGGAGTTGATACGTCCATTTTGCATCATGCTTTTATATCGATATTTATTGCATTATGGGCTGTTATTACACGTTATGTCACAATACTTATGCCTATTCTCTCTTATTTTACAAGGTTTACATGAAGAGGGAGAATGCCGGCAACTGGAATTCAGGACTGGAAAAGGAGCAAATATTAGAGACCTATTCTGCACAACTCCAAAAGTCCTGAAACTTCACATAAGTTATTTTTGGAATTAATAAAAAATACTGGTGAAAGAATCCATTAGAGGGGGCCCACACCCTGGCCACGAGGGTGGGGTGGGCCCCCTGCCTCGTGGGCCCCTTGGCAGGCCTCCGGTGCCCATCTGCTGCTATATGAGGTCTTTCGTCCGAGAAAAAATCATAAGGAAGCTTTCGGGAAGAAACTCCGCCGCCACGAGGCGGAACCAATCTAGGGCTCCGGCAGAGCTGTTCTGCCGGGGAAACTTCCCTCCGTGAGGGGGAAATCATCGCCATCGTCATAACCAACGATCCTCTCATCAGGAGGGGGTCAATCTCCATCAACATCTTCACCAGCACCATCTCCTCTAAAACCCTAGTTCATCTCTTGTGTCCAATCTTTGTCCCAAAGCCTCAGATTGGTACCTGTGGGTTGCTAGTAGTGTTCATTACTCCTTGTATTTGATGCTAGTTGGTTTATTTGGTGGAAGATCATATGTTCAGATCCTTTATGCATATTAATACCCCTCCGATTAAGAACATGAATATGATTTGTCAGTAGTTATGTTTGTTCCTGAGGACATAGGAGAAGTCTTGCTATAAGTAGTCATGTGAATTTGGTATTCGTTCGATATTTTGATGAGATGTATGTTGTCTCTCCTCTAGTGGTGTTATGTGAACGTCGACTACATGACACTTCACCATTGTTTTGGCCTAGAGGAAGGCATTGGGAAGTAATAAGTAGATGATGGGTTGCTAGAGTGACAGAAGCTTAAACCCTAGTTTATGAGTTGCTTCGTAAGGGGATGATTTGGATCCATATGTTTCATGCTATGATTATGTTTACCTTAATACTTCCATTATGTTGCGGATGCTTGCAATAGGGGTTAATAATAAGTGGGATGCTTGTCCAAGAAAGGGCAGCATCCAAGCACCGGTCCACCCACATACCAAATTACCAAAGTAACGAACGTGAATCATATGAGCATGATGAAAACTAGCTTGACGGTAATTCCCATGTGTCCTCGGGAGCGATTTTCCCTATATAAGAGTTTGTCCATGCTTGTCCTTTGCTACAAAAAGGATTGGGCCATCTTGATGCACCTTATTTTCTTTCTTTACTTGTTACCTATTACAAATTACCTTATCACAAAACTATCTGTTACCGATAATTCCAGTGCTTGCAGAGAATACCTTGCTGAAAACCGCTTATCATTTCCTTCTGCTCCTTGTTGGGTTCGACACTCTTACTTATCGAAAGGACTACGATAGATCCTCTATACTTGTGGGTCATCAATCTGTCCCAGGGAGTGGGCGGTGCCGCCGCCAACTCCTGAGAAAGGCTTGCTAAGGCTGAGCCGCTCAAGTGGTACGTGAAGAAGGCTGAAGGCCTCCACGGAGAGCACGTTGAGGCCGGCGCCGCCATCGATGAGGGTCTTGGTGACGGCCACGTTGCAGATGGTGGGCGTGCAAAGCATTGGGAGCACACCCGAGCCGGCGGTGGTGATGGAGTGGTCCCCTGAGTCGAAGGCAAGGTCGGCCTCGGGCGCCGCCCAGCCCGAGGGAGCCACCTAGCGCGTGGAAGCGACCCCGATCTGGCGAAGGAACGACTTGAGGTGGCGGTTTGAGGGTGGCGCTCGTGAGCCACCAAGGAGAACCGCTACAGCGTGGGTTGCCGGCGCCACGAAGCGTGCGGTGAAGAGGTCGCGCAACACCTCCCAAGACGCCACGGAAGATCCCGGGTGGGTGAGCAGCCAGGCACGCGGCACGCCCGTAAGGGCCATGGGAAGCCAGTTGGCCATGACCCTGTTGTCGCGCCTAGCTTTGAGGACGGCCTCCTCGTATGCCAGCAAGAAAGCCACCGGATCCGCCGTGCCGTTGTAGCGCGGCGGCATCTCTGGCTTGAACTTGGGCGGCCACTGCACCTATCGTAAGGCGGGAGCCAAGGCTTGGAGCCCCCTGGCCCCGCCGCTTGCATCGGTCGTCGGAGCGGAAAGTGTTGCGCTTGCCATGGGGGCGGAGCGCGGTGGCGGTGAAGCACAGATCGTCGGAAGGGAAGCTCCGGCACACCCCTACCTGGTGCACCAAATGTCGGATTTTGGGTTTCGGCAAAACCCTTCAGGTTCGAACACTAGCGTGTGCACGAAGATCTCTCCTCTCCCAAGCTCTCACACTCCACAATCTCGCGGACTAGCTCGCCGAACCCAAAGAACACGAGGACACAAGATTTATACTGGATCCGACCACCGTTGTGGTGTAATACCCTACTCTAGTGTGGCGGTGGTGGATTGCCTCTTTGGCTGAGGATGAATAGTACAAGGGAAGAACAGCCTCCTGAGGAGAGGTGTTCTTGTGCTTGGTGAGCTGGTGTGCGGGTGAGGATTGCTCAACCTGAGTTCGCCTCCTGCGGTGATGACTAGTCCTATTTATAGAGGCCCTGGTCCTCTTCCCAAATATTGAGCGGGAAGGGATGCCACAACGGCCAAGTTTGAAGGCGGATAGCTAGTATAGCTTATCCTGACAAAAGTAGTCTTCGCCTACCAAAGGATCTGGTGGTGACGCCGTCTTGGGCTCCACGGTGACCTCCGTCCTGCCATCCTTCTTGCCTTGGTCTTGTTGCACCGATATGGAAACCTTTGCATGATGCCTCGGTACTCTTCGCCTGCACTTGCCTCCTGAGCACCAAAGGGGAAACGAGGACACTATGTGCGCTGGCGCCCGCCTGGCCTTGGTCGTCATGTCTTACGTCACGGGAAACCTCGCGAGGTACTCCCTTGCCTTGATCTCTCCGGCCCTCACGAGCTAACCTGGTGAGGCCACTCCCGAGGAGGTCTTGTGTCTTCCACCTCGCGAGGGTCTTGAGTGCTTGCTGGCGAAGATGGGCCGTACGGGCCCGCTTGTGGAGCCACGCCACGAGCCGCAGGCAGGCAAGTCTGGGGACCCCCGTTCCCAGAAAGCCGACAAAGTCTTCAGATGACTTCCAAACCTTCACAGACTCGATCACTCGGCATCCACAACTTCCTCTTGGATGTTCTAGACCATGATGCCTAACCGTCTGGAGGATGCACAGTCCTCAAAGGTATCAAGCGTCGGTTCCACACATGAACAATCTCTTCAGTAATGCTCAATCACTTTGGGTTTGTAGGTGTTTGGGTTTTCCCCACTTGATGATTTTTGCTCAAAGTCCTCGGAGGACGGGATGCTCTCAATGATAAATGTCAGTTTCTCTCGAAGCAGCCAACCAGCTAGTGGTTGTAGGGGGCGGCTATTTATAGCCTAGGGAGCAGCCCGACATAATAAGACATAAATGCCCTTCAATGATATGACCGTTAGGTGGGTAGATATTTTGGGACAGCTGACGCGTAGCACAACAATGGTCGGATATTTGATCTGTCAAATTCCTCAGGGCTATCATGTTCCTCACTTGTAGGTAATCCGCACTGGCGAATTCCTAACTCCTCAGTCAGAACAAATTCCTCAGAGACCAGAAGATCTTCGTCTCTTTCACTTAAGAAATTTACTGAACTGTATGAGATTTCCAATGGCTTCACTCAAAAGGATTGGTAGGTGTAGGGTTTTGAGATGAGAATCACATGGAAACTTTTCCTTAGTTTTATCTCGACCCCCTTTAACAGTACGGTGTTTCCTATGACTCAAGAAAGAGAGAACGAATCTACGAAAACAAAAGCCTTCACGCTTCATAATCCTCGCATGAATATCAAGTCTTCACGGTCACACCAATTTCTTCACTTTCAAAGTCTTCAGAAAGCCAAAGTCTTCCATTGAAGACATTCATTTTTAGGGGTCGAATTTCTCTGTAAATATCAAACTCCTCATAGACTTATAGACCTGTGTACACTCACAAACGCATTAGTCGCTTAACCAATAAGTATTCAATACACCAAAATTGTAACATCCCAAATTTTCAATTTGGAATGTTATACATAGGTCATCATATGCATATCATATTTTATTTGCACTTCGTTTCCGATCCTGGAAATTCTAAGCAACTCAAGGACCCACGGAGCGAGTTGGGGATTTCATTATTTTCATATTTGAATTTTTCTCAAATTTGAAAAGAGGATCATTTTGATTTTAATAATTTGTCTCTCCGAAATATTTCCAATATTAAAAATAAAAAGAGAGGAGACAAAATGACTTCTCCAAAATAAAAGAAATATTGGAGGAAAAATGTTAAAACCAAATAAATATTTTTATTTGGATTTTTTTGAGATATTATTTGAATTAGAAAAATATGCATTTTTAAAAATTGCATTATTAGGCCAGAAAAATGTTCACTTTGTTCTAAATATTTTATTTAGAAGTTGAAAATTGTTTTTGGCATTTTTAGAATTTTTTATATTTATTTAGGATTTTCTTTGGCGAAATTTTTTAAAGTCTCCGGACCGACTGCGCCGAAGCCCAGCCGGCCCATCGCACCGCCACCGCCTCCTTCGGCGGGGACACGCCGCCGGAGTCCCAAAGGACTCCGCGAAGCCGCCACCGCCTCAGGACACCCGCCCTTTAAACGGGTCGGCCCCGACCCCCTCTGCCCCTCGTCCCGCCCCGCCGCCAGCGCCGCCGCCTAGCGCCACAACCTACCACCGCGCCGCATCGTCGCCGCCGCCCGCGCCGAATCCCGCCGTCTCGCCGCCGTTCGTAGCCGCAGCCGCCGATTTTGTCAGGTTTTTCGTCGGTTTATTTTCGGTAAACCCTAGATCTGGTTTGGTTTTTCTTTTCTTTTTTGACAGAAAGACAGTAAGGGAACCCCCTACCGTATAATTGGTTCAACAAACCCAAATTGCAAGTACCATGCCTTGAACCTGGGTGGGTGGGAAGGCATCATCCCCTTCCCACCACTAGGCTATGCCTTAGTCTGCTAGTTTGGTTTTTCTAAACCGAGAAAACTGATCTATTAAGAAAAACCAATCTATTAGTTTGGTTTTTCTTAATAGATCAGTTTTCTCGGTTTAGAGTTATTTTACGAATGTTCGTTCGTTTAGATCTTATAACGAACGAATTCATTCGGTTGTCTCTGTTAGCGGACGTTCACGACGTAGATTTTTCTTTTTATTTTATTTTTTCGGCCAGGGACCTATCCGCGAATATTTTTATCGTAGATTATCCCCTGATCTTCAAACCCTCGCAACTTTTTAACCGTCCAAATTCCGTGAAACCAACGCCAAAATCTTCGTCTCAGACCCCTCTTTCCAGTTAATTAACTTGAACATGATTTTGACAATTTAAAATTTGGTTTCAAGCAGATTTGAATTCGAAGTTCTTTTGATCGTAGTTTCAGTTCCGTAGCTCCGATTCGATTGATTCTTTTTGCAAATTGTCGGTGTACTAAAGTAGGGGTACCTTAGTACCCCAGACTTGTGCACGGGCAGTCGTAGCACCCTGCGGCAAGGCCCGCCCTGGAAGCGCCAAGAGAAGACCAAGCTTTCAAGACAAGGCCCCCGGCAAGAGGAGCTTGCCGGGCCAAGAAGACAAGGCCCCCGGCAAGAGGAGCTTGCCGGGCCAAGAAGACAAGACCCCGGCGAGAGGAGCTTGCCGGGACGACTGGGCCCATGTAAGGCCATCCAGGAACAAAGTATACGAGACAGAAGATCGAGCCCCCGACAAGAGGAGCTTGTCGGGAAGGCCGAACCCAGGCACCACAAGAGAAGCCCGCCGTGGCGCGCCAAGCGCCCCGGCAAGGCCTGATAGCTGGCACGCTATCGGGCACAGGAAGACGACCCCCGCGGCAGGCCACTTGCCGCGGCAAGATCGCCACCTCAAGACTGCGCTCCAGCTCGCCCGCCACGCGTCGCTCCGGGGCTTCCCCCGAGGGCACGTGGCGAGGCACCGCGCAGCCTGGGGCATGCGGTGGCATGCAGCCGCCATCGTGGCGAACGGTGGCGCACCTAACGGTCCGCCTCGGTGCTGTCCGGGCGACCGTGACGGGCATTTAATGCCCTTGTCCCCTACCGTCAGGAGTAGGTATGATAACACTGTGTCGCACTGTAGCGCCACCGTTCCCACACTATTACAGCTACCACCCCTTTTACGCTTTTACCCCTTTCTCTTACGTTGACACCTGTCGGTGACCCCTTTGCGCTATAAAAGGAGGCCCGTGTGCAACGTAGAGGGGGGGCTGGTCCCCGGGGTTCGGTTCGGTTCGGTTCGGAGATTCGGCATCCAGACAGCCATACGCTCGGTGCAGCTAGCTCCCCAAGCTCCCGAGCTCTCCAGTTCAATACAACCAAGCAGGAGTAGGGTTTTACGCGTCCATCGCGGCCCGAACCTGGGTAAACCGCTCGTGTGCCCGCCTCGATCTGCTCTCTGTGCTCCCTCCGCCCCCCTCGCCGGACAACAAAAGGGGCTCCGGCCCCATAGGTGCTCGCGGGGGGACGCCCGTCCGCCCCGACATCTTTGGCGCGCCAGGTAGGGGGAGCGTCGAGGTTGTGCGGATCAGATCCGGCATTGCGCCGGGGGACAGCCCGCTCCTGCGGATCCCAGGATCCGTCCAGTCGAAGCAGGTGTCCCCGATAAGCCTTGCCCCGGCAAGCAGATCAGCAGTCTGAACGCTGAGGAACGGCCCGCTCCTGCGGATCCGAGGATCTGTCCAGTTGAAGCGGGGGTTCCCGGCAAGCAGACTGCTGAGGAACGGCCCGCTCCTGCGGATCCGAGGATCTGTCCAGTTGAAGCGGGGGTTCCCGGCAAGCAGACTGCTGAGGAACGGCCCGCTCCTGCGGATCCGAGGATCTGTCCAGTTGAAGCGGGGGTTCCCGACAGGCAGACTGCTGAGGAACCGTCCGCTCCTGCGGATCCGAGGGTCCGTCTAGTTGAAGCGGGGGTTCCCGACAAGCAGACTGCTGAGGAACAGTCCGCTCCTGCGGATCCGAGGATCTGTCCAGTTGAAGCGGGGGTTCCCGACAAGCAGACTGCTGAGGAACGGCCCGCTCCTGCGGATCCGAGGATCTGTCCAGTTGAAGCGGGGGTTCCCGACAAGCTTTGGCATTCTTTCCCACGAGCTCGTGTGCGGCCCTCCTCGAGTATCCACTCGCGCAGAGACTAGGCAAGAAGCAGCTGCTCCTTGAGGAGGACCGCCTTCTGGCCGCTGGGCGAACGATTCGCCTCCAGCGAACTCTGCGCCGCTCCCGTAGCCGCAGAAGTTAGCGCCAGAAGTCACGAGAAAGGCGACCTCGTTCCCCGGCGCGCCTCGTCCGCCGGGGTGCCGAACGAGTTGACGCCGACCGTGGGAGGAATCTTGCCAGCGCGGTTGCCGGAACCCGTTCCGTCAACCATCCTCTCTGCCCAAGTCTTGCCGCAGTTACATGTGATCCTTGGCGCAGAGAGGGGCGCGGATCCCCAAGCATAGCTACGCCCAGCTCCGGAGGGTCGCGAGGCCCTGCGCCTTTGCCTACCCCCAGGATGGGCTGGATGCTGCCCAAGGAGGTTTTACCCTGCCGGGCGGCAAGCGATAAGAAAAGATAAGTTGCCGGAGCTCGAGCAATTGTATCTTTAATTTTTAAGAGTTATCTCCCTCGAACGACCGAGCCTTGGTTGAGAGGCCTGAGCGCGGAAGGACCGGCACGAGACTGGTTGCGCCCTCATTTCGTTTCGAGTCCGCTCAACGACTTGAGTGTGCTACACCCCGAGTAGCATCCTCACTTTGTTTCGAGCTCGCCCGGCACCCTAAGCGTGCTGCGACCGCAGTCGCACCGCTTACTTTGCCTTGAGCCTGCTCAACAATCTGGGTGAGCGGCAACCAGCCGCGGCTAGGTTTCTTGCCGGTGGTAGCCCCGCCAGCGGGTCGCTGACGTCCCGCACTCGGCGCCCGTGGGAAGGCGGAGGCCTACGCCGGCAAGCCCCCGAAAGCGTAGGGCGGAAACAAACAAGGCGCCGGTCAAGTAGAGGAGATAACAGCGCGATGCATTGCCTAAGATAAAAAGTTATATTACAAAATGCCTTACTGCTGCTCTAACCAGCCGTTTCCATGGCGTATTTAACAGCGGCAGGGAAAGGAGATAAAAGAAAGGGGGCAGGCGGCCTAGTCCACGCGGTCGCCATCTTCGCCTCTCCGAATAAAGAGATCGTGCGCGACGTGACACGCGCCTGCGCGGTTCAGCCCCGCGCACGCCACCCACGTCACGCTCACCCCGCGCGTTTTCGCCCCCACGACGCCGCGGTAAGCGCGCGCCGCCTGGGGAAGGCGCGGCGGATGCGGAGTCAAGGAGCAGCGCGACCAAGGCCATGCGTGCCCGTGCACCGTTAGGGCCTGGCCCAACAACGCTCGGCACCATGTGTGGCCCACGCCCGGGGGCTCCTGTCGGTGTACTAAAGTAGGGGTACCTTAGTACCCCAGACTTGTGCACGGGCAGTCGTAGCACCCTGCGGCAAGGCCCGCCCTGGAAGCGCCAAGAGAAGACCAAGCTTTCAAGACAAGGCCCCCGGCAAGAGGAGCTTGCCGGGCCAAGAAGACAAGGCCCCCGGCAAGAGGAGCTTGCCGGGCCAAGAAGACAAGACCCCGGCGAGAGGAGCTTGCCGGGACGACTGGGCCCATGTAAGGCCATCCAGGAACAAAGTATACGAGACAGAAGATCGAGCCCCCGACAAGAGGAGCTTGTCGGGAAGGCCGAACCCAGGCACCACAAGAGAAGCCCGCCGTGGCGCGCCAAGCGCCCCGGCAAGGCCTGATAGCTGGCACGCTATCAGGCACAGGAAGACGACCCCCGCGGCAGGCCACTTGCCGCGGCAAGATCGCCACCTCAAGACTGCGCTCCAGCTCGCCCGCCACGCGTCACTCCGGGGCTTCCCCCGAGGGCACGTGGCGAGGCACCGCGCAGCCTGGGGCATGCGGTGGCATGCAGCCGCCATCGTGGCGAACGGTGGCGCACCTAACGGTCCGCCTCGGTGCTGTCCGGGCGACCGTGACGGGCATTTAATGCCCTTGTCCCCTACCGTCAGGAGTAGGTATGATAACACTGTGCCGCACTGTAGCGCCACCGTTCCCACACTATTACAGCTACCACCCCTTTTACGCTTTTACCCCTTTCTCTTACGTTGACACCTGTCGGTGACCCCTTTGCGCTATAAAAGGAGGCCCGTGTGCAACGTAGAGGGGGGGCTGGTCCCCGGGGTTCGGTTCGGTTCGGTTCGGAGATTCGGCATCCAGACAGCCATACGCTCGGTGCAGCTAGCTCCCCAAGCTCCCGAGCTCTCCAGTTCAATACAACCAAGCAGGAGTAGGGTTTTACGCGTCCATCGCGGCCCGAACCTGGGTAAACCGCTCGTGTGCCCGCCTCGATCTGCTCTCTGTGCTCCCTCCGCCCCCCTCGCCGGACAACGAAAGGGGCTCCGGCCCCATAGGTGCTCGCGGGGGGACGCCCGTCCGCCCCGACACAAATCAAAGAACTTCAGTTGAACTTTCAGATTGGATCTTTTTATTTGGAATTTACCCTTGCATATATGCTTGAGTGCTTATGTATGCTATTGTTTGTTTGCGATAGTTCCAGAGTGCAAAGCGTGCTACTACGAGTCTCTAGGGTTTGTAGATCATCAGCAAGGCAAGTAACACTTTGATCATATCCCTTCATTACCCAATTTTATGCATTAGTTTCAACCCTCGAACATTGCATGAGTAGGATCTCTTAACATGTGGGTTTTGGGAAGTAGATCATGAGGTGGAACCTATTGCCCTTTTATTATCAAGCCTGAGAGTTACTTCTACATTATGCTTATGCTACTATGCTATGCTCATAGACATGGTTTGGGTTTGAGTGTATCCATGACAGATGTGATATTGTTATTTAATGGTTAACTTATGGTGGCTACTTAAATACACATCTGGGTGGATTCGTTGCGGGCACCTGGAGAATCCAGTGTTGTCCTAGGATATGCCGGAGTACCCGTGTGATCATCCTACGGTTCGCCACCCAGGCTCAAAGGAATCATAAGATTATTCATGCTAGAAACTTCTGTGTGCAGCCACAAGCCATTATGGGCTCTGGCATAGTGGAGTAAGTTGTGTGACCTCTTTCAGTGGTAGGCTAGCAGATGTAGGGGAAAGTAGGTGTAACTGTCTACGCAGAGTAAAGAGTTAATGCTTTTGAAAGACTGTGTCTCGGTCATTCATTTCTCAAACACCGTGTAGTGCGAGAAATGCAATGGAGGAGATCGAGTCTTGTGGGGAAAAGTGTGCAAACCTCTGCAGAGTGTACAAACTAATCATGGTTAGCCGTGTCCCCGGTTATGGACATCTTGAGTATCTAGTTCTTGAATTATCATGTTGATCTCATCACCCTAAATTAATTTGTTGGGTTAATAATACTGCTTAATTAGGATTGAGTTGGAGGAACCTTCTCTGTGTTTATCAACCACCATGATAGTTAAACAAAATATATTCCTTTGTTGTAGGGAAAATTTGGCTTTTTGCAAAAAATAATAACCATAGAACCTCCACCAGTCATATATGCATGTAGTGATAGCATTTACCTGTTCATTGCTCCACTGTGTTATTTCGCCAGCATATTCCATGTGCTGACCCATTCCGGGCTGCAACGTATTATGTTGCACATTTTCCAGATGAAGAGTAAGGTGCGCTAGGTCGTTGTCGTGCACTCAGCTATGCCGTTGGAGTTGATGGACTCATTTACCTTCGATGCTTCCGCACTTATCTTATTTAGTTGGCCTTAAGCCGTATTATTGTAATAAGTTCTCTTTTGAGACATTCGATGTAATAAGTGTGTGATTGCACTCTGTTATTAATCCTTCGAGTATTGTGTGTGTCAGCATTACCGATCTAGGAATGACATGTATGCACAGAGATTTGACCATCTGAGGTCAGATCGCTACAAAAATCACTAAGGGGCACTAGATGCACTTACACAAAGTTCCTCCGAGAATTGGGTAACTTAGCGATAATGCAACCCGCGAAAAATTTGCCCGGCTGCACACACTTGAGAAGCTCAAGCTCCTTAGTGATGCACTGCATCTAATGAGCCTGTTCTAATACAGAACGGTTTTTGACCATTCTGTAATCATTGAACTGCTACATGATATACCTCTCGCTCCTAGCATCCGTTGCGCCGAATTTAGATTCGAGTGCCTCACACAAGTCCTTGGCAACCCGCATATGTAAGTATGCATCAACCAACTTATCTCCGATCACGCTCACAACGCATCCAACAAATACGACGGTGGCCTCCCTCAATGCCTTCTGCTGTTCAGGAGCGAACGTTCCCATGGGAGTAACACCGGCGACCCAGAACACGTTAATCGCCGTGAGCCATAAGACGGTTTTGGTCTGCCAACGCTTAAAGTATGTCCCCGTAAACGGGGCTGTTTCAGTGCAGCAGCAAAACCATGGATCGAAAATTGCCTACACATATTAGGTTTTTGGATTGTTGAGAAATTAAGCAATTGTATGATTCATTTAATCCAATAATAAATCATGAATATGACATAGGAAGTGTTAATGACATACTGAATTTTGATGATATACGCACGTACTAGGAAGATAGTAGAAACATCTACGCAAACCACTAGTACCGCACACATGAAAATAAACAAGAGCGGGGTAAATGTGTTATACCCTCCAGTAGGCCAGTTGGCCGTAGCATTAGCGGAGGCAGTGGCCTCATCGGCGATCCTCTTGTCAGTAGCGGCCTTCTCGGTACCCACACAGGCGGCGTCAGTGCTCATGGTGAAGACGAAGGTGACGCGAAAATAGTCGATGTAGAGGAAGTAGTTGAACAGAGGCGAGCAGTCGCGTAGGAGACGCTCCCCAAAAACCTAATCGCCTTTCTCTCGTACAAGATCTGGAGAGACAGGGTTTCAGAGGCCTGCTCACCCGTTAGCTGTGTATGCGGTTGATGGGATGGGATTATCGAAGGCAGCGGCAGGGAAAGGAAAGACCAGAGAGCAGTGGAGGTGTGATGTGTTGTGTGTTTGGCTGAGCAGCGATGCCTCATATATATAGCCAGTCGGGTAGGAAAATGTTCCAGCAATAAACACGTTTAATTACAGATGTTTCATCTCCATAATAAGCATGTTTAATTACAGACGTTTCCGTCTCCACAATAAAACGTATTTATTATGGATGTTTCCATTTCCGCAATGAATATGACGGCTCATATTCATTTTGTGTCTGATAGTGGACTCTGGAATTTTGACCCGCAAGACATTGCATCGGCTCGGCTCATTCCCGCAACCCGCGGCATGCGTCGTGACGAGGCGAGGTGAGGCGGGCGGTGGAGGAGGAGGAGAGCGCGTGTGGAATACCTCTCCTTCCTTCACACCAACTCATACTAGTGGGAGAAGAACTCACCTTATAAGTTGGTGTACATCTCTCTCAACTAGCCATGTGGGACTAAACTTCCCACCACTCCCTTGATAGAATGGGCCCTTAGGGATTTTCTGAAATTGTTAAATGTGCCTATAGCCCAACTAATATTCAGCAATCCCCCACCATATCCCAAAGGCCCATGGCATGTCCTCTATACCAAACTCTGTTTGGATATACCAGTATTTTCAGTGGAGACCCGTTAAGGTTGAACAACCACCTAGAAAAAATAGCTACACTCCTCCACAACTGAACAATGGACTAGGCCTTGAATTGTCAATTTGGCTTGAAGGGGTTTCACCAAGTGTCTTACCAGTACTAGGCTGCCGAAGGATGACCCCTCGGGTGGAGCATATTGGTCACTCCTGGCCTATTCATGAACTTACTAGAGATCACCCTAATCTCATAGACTGTGACCAGTAGTCGAGCTCATATAGGTGTGTTCCTCCAAAGATCGCGATGTAGGATAGCATCTTGCTTTTACAATCCTTGGAACACATTGAGACAAAAGTCAACCTGCTATACAGTTACCAAGAGTTGTGCATATCCAACGGAGTGGGTTACTTAATATACTCTCCTTAGTTGACCACTAGCTTGTTTTCCTAGGTCCTACTTCACGGGATCTCTGATCACATAGGTTGGGTTACCACCATGGCAACTCATGTGGGTCTCATACCCATCTCCCTCGATGCATTATCTGTCGCAACACGCGATAGCCCTTCTGTAAAGGGATCTGCCAGATTCTTTGTCGTTTGGACATACTCCAACGCTATCACTCCAGAGTTTCTTAGTTTTCTAATAGCTTTTAGTATCATTCTTATGTGTTTGTTGGACTTCATGTTGTGCTTTGAACTCTTCACCTTAGTGATGACAGTCTGATTGTCACAGTTCATAAGGATCGCGGGAACCGGTTTATCAACCAATGGAAAGTCCATCAAAAGATCTTGAAGCCATCCTACTTCAACACCAGATGTGTCTAATGCTATTAATTCTGCTTCAATTGTCGATCTCGTTAAGATCCTTTGCTTGCAAGAATTCCAGGAAACAGCGCAACCTCCAAGAGTAAACATATACCCAATTGTGGTCTTCATCTCATCAATATCAGAGATCCAATTCGCGTCACTATACCCTTCAAGTACCGACGGGTATCCGGTATAGTGAAGTCCATAGTTCATAGTACCCTTCAGATAGCGCATAAATCTTTCAATAGCACGCCAATGTACATCACCCGTTTTTGAAACAAACCGACTCAGTTTGCTCACGGCAAAAGCGATGCCAGGCCTCGTAGCACCCGCTAGGTACATAAGTGAACCAATGCATTGAGAGTATCGTAATTGATCTATAGCCGTGTCTTTGGACTTTCGAATCAGCACGCTAGGATCATATGGTGTTGAGATGGCGTGCAGTCCGCATATCCAAAACGACCAAACACCTTCTCAACATAATGGGATTGCAGAAGTGTAATCCCACCCTCATTATCTCTCAGTAGCTTGATGTTCAAGATAACATCAGCCACACCAAGGTCTTTCATCTCAAAGTTCTAAGATAGAAATGACTTGACCTCCTCAATGACTCTGAGGTTGGTTCCGAATATCAGTATGTCATCAACCTACAAGCACAGTATAACTCCTTTGCCCCCACCATGGGGATAGTATACACATTTATCAGCTTCATTAAGAACGAAACCAATAGATATTAGAGTTGTATTAAACTTATCATTCCATTTCTTAGGTGCTTATTTTAGGCCATACAATGATTTCAGCAACCTACATACTTTTCCTTCTTGACCATCTATCACAAAGCCATCTGGTTGTTGCATGTAGATTTCCTCGTTTAGCTCTCCATTCAGGAAAGCCGTCTTAACATCCATCTGGTGGACGAGAAGACCATGCGAGGCCGCCAACGAGAGTAATACTCGAATGGTGGTCAGTCTCGCCACAGGCGAATACGTATCAAAGAAATCTTCCTCTTCTTTCTGGTCATAGCCCTTGGCCACAAGCCTAGCCTTGTACTTTTCAATCGTACCATCGGGCCTAAGCTTCTTTTTGAACACCCATTTACATCCCAATGGTATACAGCCATAGGGGTGTTCAGTGATTTCCCATGTCTCGTTAGCCATGATGGAGTCCATCGTGCTACGGACCGCTTCTTTCCAGTAGTCAACATACAGAGATGCATAAGCTTTTGAAATAGAAGTGGGAGTATCATCCACAAGGTATACAAGGAAATCATCACCAAAAGACTTCGCAGTCCTCTGTCTCTTGCCCCTACCAAGGGTTTCCTTGTCATCCTCCTCGGGATTTCCATCATGTGTCTGTTCATAATATTCCATCGGAATGGCAGGTTCAAGAGTCTCATCAGATTCCAGCCTAGAAGTGCTTTGCATATCTCTCATAGGAAAAATATCCTCAAAGAATGTAGCATCTGTAGACTCCATAATCATACTGACCTTCACATTTGGTACCTCAGATTTCACTACCAAAAATATATAGCCGACGCTATTCTTAGCCTAGCCCAAATTAACGCAATCCACGGTCTCTGGTTCAAGATTACACTTTTTGGGGATTGGCACATTGACTTTCGCCAAGCAGCCCCAAGTACGTAAGTATGAGAGTATCATTCTTCTATTTTCCCATTGTTAATAGGGAGTGATCTCATTGTATTTTGTCGTAACTTTATTCAGGACATGACATGATGTCAATATAGCCTCGCCCCACCATGCCTTGGATAAACCCAATGTATCTAACATGGAATTAACCAAATCTATCAGAATACGGTTATTCCGTTCGGCAACCCCATTTGACTGAGGTAAATAGGGAGGCATGCTCTCATGAATAATTATGTGTTCCGCACAGAAAGAATCAAAATCATTAGAGAAATACTCTCCACCACGAGCTGACCGGACTCGTTTTATTTTCATTTCAAGTTCATTCTCAACTTCTGCCTTATAGATTTTAAAGTAGTGTAGAGCCTCATCTTTAGTGTTTGAAAGATATACATAGCAATATCTAGTAGAATCATCTATTAGCGTCATGAAGTATCTTTTTCCACCTTTTAGTCAATACACCGTTCATCTCACAAAGATCAGAATGTATGAGTTCTAATGGCACCAAATGTCTCTGCTCCGTATGTCGGTGTGGAACGAAACCTATGGGATCACAAGAATCCCTACCACGGTTGCTGGGCGCGGGGTCGTGAGAAGAGCGGACCAAACAGATAGCACACGGTTCCTTTACCCAGGTTCAGGCCGCAAGGATGCGCAAAACCCTACTCCTGCTTTGGTGGATTGTATATCTGTGTTCTTGAGCTAGCTATGGGGCGTGAGGAGCTCCAAAAAGCGGAATCCTCTTCCTGGTTTCCTTGGGCCTCCTTTTATAGGGTAAGGGGTTGCCACAGTGACTCACAGGAGGTGGAAAGGATACAGTGATGCGAGGTTATCCCTCGCATTACATGACAAGGCACATTTAATGTGTCTTGCTTAGGTGTCTTTGCTTTATCGGGGACGGGGGAGAGCCCTGTCTCGTCCGTCGCCGCTCCCTCTCGCGTCAACACGCGCCCTGGCCAGCGGTGCCTGCGGTGCCATGTAGGCACGCAGGCAGCTGAGGTGGCGAAGTGATGGGTCTCCACGAAGATCTGCTTGCCGCCACGCAGGTGCCTGCCTAGCTGGTTGGCTCGACAGCTGCATGCGAAAGGCGGTGGAGGCTTGATTGGCGTGGGCCTGATGGTGGCCCCACGTTGGTTCATGGGAAGGGCCATGCCGCGGCCCCGGCAAGGGTCTTTCCGTGGCGCCTGCTGTCATCCCCGGCAAGGCTCTTGCCGGGGGCCTTGTGGTCCTCCTTGGCTGGGATCCCGCCAAGGATCATCATCTTCTAAAGGGTGTATCTGATCTTGAATGTCTTCACAAAGACCCGCATGCCACCACGGGGATGTCTCCCGAATCCTTGCCCCATGGGGGCAGTGGACTCAAGGGTGACTCGCTCCATAGGTGGGGGGCGAGCTGCCACGGCAAGGGTCTTGTCGGGTTTGCTAGAACTGCCCCCCGGCAAGGATCTTGCCTGGGGAGTCCGCTTCGTCCCCTTTGCTCTTTGTGGTCTTGGCCTTGGCGTCGTTCTGCTTCTCTTGAGCTCCGGCCTTACCTTGGCTTACCTCCCTCGTCGTGCTCGGTGTGGCGGTGCCCGTGGCTCAGACTGCCCGTGCACAGTTATAGGGGTACAAAAGGTGTACCCCCTTTTTGTACACCGACAGGAGCCCCCCGGGCCTGGGCCACACATAAGCGCAACGTGTTGTTGGGCTAGGCCCAAAAACGGTGCGCGGGCAGGCGGGGCGGTTTTTGCCGCGGTAAGTTCCTTCACGCGCTGCGCTTCCCACGCGTCCTGCGCGTGGCGCGGCGTGGGGAGGCGTGCGTGACGTGGGCAGCATGCGTGGGGCTGAGCTCTGCACGCATGTGTCACGTCGTAGTAAAGGGGCGGTTCGCACCTTCCCCATAAACGGAGCGAGGCGTGGAAGCGCGGCCCATTTACTGAACGGGGCCGAGAGGCGTGGTCTTCAAGGGGTCCACTCCCTGCGATCACGGGGTGGGGAAAGGTCACCTCATCCGTCGCCTCGGTCCTGCACGCCTGCCACGTGGCTCCCCTGCGCTTGGGGCGGCGATCGGTGGAGGCGGGAAACCGGGCCGTCGCGGGCTAGGGTAGCGGGTCGGTCCCAGTTCCCTGCGCCTTTCGCGTCTTGATTGGCGGAGCGGGGCAGCCGAGCCCCCACCCCGTTCCTTTATAAAGAGCGTTAGGGCGGGATGGCGTCCCACATTCCTACATCTTCTTCTTCCTTCAGCTTCTGCTCCCCCCTTCCATCCGCCATGGAGAGAGGGAACCCTGGTCCCTCAACGGTGGTGGTGCGGGTCGCCGCTCGACAACGCGTCCCTCCTTCTCCTGCATCCGCGGTGGCAGAGCCAGCCGCAAGAGGAAGGGGGAGGGGGCGAGGTCGTGGGCGAGGCGGAGGCGCTCGGGGAATGTCACGACCGGTTTTCCGGGCTTTAATTCCCAGAAAAAGGGCCATTGTGCTCACCATCCCCAGGATTACTGTTAGCTGATGAGGCACCAACTTGTTACAGAAATTCCAAGCAAAGGTACAAAATATGTAGTACAAGACCATTGTGGCCTATGAGTACATCAAATGGTTTCTAGTGGTTGGGGGCGGAAGCGGTTTGTGGATCACCACGGTCTGTGGGGCTCCATTTCCTACGGGAACAGCTGACCAGGTTAACTCCTATCTTCGCGAGGCTGCTATCACCGCTGCTTAGGTTCCGAGGCTGTCGTCGCAACGCTCCTCTCCAAGCAAGTAATCTGGCCAAGACAATAGCCAGGGACAAGCCAGTGAGTACTTTGAATGTACTCGCAAACATTATGAACATAGGTATAATATAACTATGATGTGCTAGAAATATTTTATGCTCATGGCGTTAGTCACAAAAGATAAATGAAACTATGATGCGTGCAAGCATGTTATTTATGAATACGCAATAAACTAGTAGTATAAAATTTTTACGAAATAAACAACAAGCATGCCGCAGTCGGGCGTCTTAGCGACACCACATAAAAGGGCTTTAAAAGAAATGCCGCAGTCGGGCGTCTTAGCAACACCACATAAAGGGCTTTAAAAGAAATACCACAGTCGGGCGTCTTAGCGACACCACAGAGAGGGCTTTGAAAAGAAATGCCACAGCCGGGCGTCTGCGCGACACCACAGAAAGGGCTTTGAAAATAAATGCCACAGCCGGGCGTCTGAGCGACACCATAGAAAGGGCTTTAAAAAGAATTTGGAACAATCATGGTGAATATCTAGGAGGTAGTACCGTCCCAGGGATATTCTCTATTTCAATCATACAAACGGTTAGTCCATAATGATAATAATCATAACCATCATATATCACAAGTCATAATCAATATTTTTAGTGGTTTTTCCTCCGAAGACCGACGCTAAGACTGACACTTCACCCGTCCCAGACTGTAATCCTTAACCGTGGACACGGCTATTCGAATAGGTTTAATATCTCTGCAGAGGGTGTACTCTTTACCCACGAGTAACGGATTCCTTTAGTCCATCGGGACTACTTCCGTCTACGGTCTTTTAATTGAAAACACACCTGACTTGCACACACCAGCTCAACTCACCGGTGTCTGGAATCACCCACGACACCTGTCAAGCAAACTCTAAGTGGGGAGGCTACAACCTCGACGTAGCATGGGATCAAATTTCTATTCACGCGCTCTAAGGGGTATCCCCCTCTTGGTCCCAACCGGATACACCCATGCCCCCGGACCAGGTGGCATGCCTACCGGATGCAGCCGGTATCTTCCACCATGGCCTCTCTGTACGGTGTGTGCCAAGACAAGGGTTAGCAACTTACTGAACCATACCCCACCTACGGTGGGGACCTGTGGCAGTACGAAAACAAGTATGGGGGTTACCGGAACAAGACTCGATCTATGGCCGACTCAGGAGGCTTATGAGTTTCCTGCATGGTTAGCACAACAAAAATACTTCAACCAACAAATCACCACCCATTATACCTTACCATGCCATACCGGATATAACCGTCCCGACGGAGACCGGCGACAAGTTCATACCTACACAAGGCAGAGGCTTTCCCGGATTCCTTACCGGCATGCATGTAAGGCACATGAGGATGATTTCCGTCACACGAGTATGCTCATTTCGAACAGCAAGGAAATCACAATAATGCATCCATGCAAATGATCATATCACATGAAATAACAATATTCCGAACTAAGGTGGTGTTATAAACGTGTCAACTAACACACCAAAATAATTATCCCGGGGTTCAGAATGCTTGCCTTAATGGTGTGGAAAGGCAAGGTGTACTACAAATCTTTTGAAAGCTTTCTTCCTTTCTCCAAAATCCTATTTTCAAAAATATGCAAATAACACATATTTCAAAAACAGCACAAAAAGTTGTTTTGGAAAATTTTCAAATAAATCTTAAAATAAACTAGACAATATTTTAGAGATGTAGGAAAAATAATCAATTCAATTGGAGTTATATTTAAAAAGATATAGTCAGTCAAAGTTCTGGTCAAAACTGATTTAAATAAAACAGAAAAAGAAAAACGTTTCAGAGGGGAATACTCTTTCGGAGCGGGGAGACGTACTGGGGGGATTACGCCTTCACTTAAACACGTGGACGGCGCGGTGTGTCACTGACAGTGGGTCCAGGGGGCCCACTAGTCAGGTTTGACTAGTCTTCTCCCTCTCTTTCCTCTGTCCCGAGTGGAGGCGGAGCTCCAGCGATCGTCGCCGGCGACTGGCGGCTCCTCGCGGGGCTCCGAGGGCGGGGATGGATCCGCTACTCCGGGGCGGTCCTCCCGGTGGTTGCCTGGCAGGTGGGGGCGGAGGGAGCTGCCGGCGGCGAGCTTCTCGGCGGAGGTGGCCTCGGGAGCAAAGTGCTTTTTGGGCTGCGGTGGCTCCCGATCAAAATCGAGCAGGGGGAAAGGTTCACGGGAGGAAGAGGAGGCTTCTGGTGGAGAGAGTGGGGAGGGGGAGGTCCTGGTGGCGCCGGAACGGCAGGGGCAGTGGCGGTGGCCGGAGTTGCCGGAGACAGGGAAGAAAACCTCCCTGGGTTGAATGCGGGCTAGGGAAGCGCCATAGGGGTGGCCTGAGGTTGCCAGCGTGCGGGAACGGGCTCGGGGTCTCCTTAAATAGGCGAGTCGAGGCGGTTCCGACGATGGCCGATGATAAGAACGTCGGCGACCGCCATTCTGTAGCTAGGGAGACGTGGCGGCGACAAGAGCTAGCAGACACGCTTGCGGATGAGTTCGGGCTGTGCCAGGGGCCAGGTGGCGAGTCGGGGTGGCTTGGGCGGCGCTGAACGGAGCAGAGGCTGTCGGCCGACGCCGGCGTGCCGCCAAAAGTGCTCTAGCGGTGGCGCTGTAGGGTGCCAGGGCGGGCTGGCGTGTAGTGGTGAGGCGGGGAGTGCGTGGCAAGGTTCTGCAGTGCGGGCCAAGGTAGGGTGTGACACGGCGGCTCGTGTGTGCGGCTGCAATTGGCGCGCTCTGGGCGCGCCCAGTGCACGCCCACCAGCTGCTCGGCGAAATGCCATGGCATGCTAGGTGGCTCGGTTGGAGCTGGGGGTTAGCAGGTATAGGTTTGGGCTAGTAAGGAGATCAGTGGACAAGCTTGATGGGTCAGTGGATCAGGTTCACCATGCTAACTAAAATCCATGCCAATACTGTCCATGCCCACAGGGTGCTTGACAAAATGCCAGAGGTATCTAGGCAGGTCTTGGAGTGGCCAAAAACTCCAGATGGTGGCCTCATTAGGTGAAAAAGAGGTTGGTGAGGTTAGTTGGCCAAAAACTGAAACTTGTTAGTGCAAGTTTTGTAAAACTTCAATTCTGGACAGAAAGTAAATGGCATTATTCCATGAACCAAAAGTGATCCAATTGTTGTATGCTCTTGGACTTAGGGGTTTAGTAGGGAGGGCTACAAGTAGGAAAAGGAATCATGGATAAAGGAGCAACTAAAAATGTGGTTGTTGTACAAACCATAATGTTGGACCAGAATGAAGATGAGGTTGATCCACTCAAAACTTGCAAATAACACCACTAGGTTTTTTGCATAAAGTTGAATCATATGATACTACTAACATCCCATAATTTTGGTGGAGGCTAGAAAGAAATATATAAAAGGGTTGTAGTGGAAAATTGCCCACTGAACCAGAGAAGAAAAATGGGTGTAGTGCTCACAACATTTCAAGAACAAAAGATATTTTTGTACAAAAGTGATTTAAAAACAGCACATGACATCTCCAAATTTTGGTGGGATTTTTGAATAAACTTTTAAAGAGGTTGTAGTTCAAATATGGCCATATAGTCATGGGAAATCATTTTTCAAGAAAATAAGGACCAAGCAAATTAATTATGTAATTTGTTCTACTAATAAAAGAAAAGCTTTTCTTGAGGTGTTTAAACAAGTCCAAAAACATATTTGAAAAATTCCCTCTTTGGGAAAAAAACTCCATAATGACCAAGGGAATAATGGTTCAAAAATAAAAAGGGAGCTCAGAAAATTAAAGTTTTAATTCCTGGCAAAATTTTAATAAAAAAAAGGTCAAAAATTTTGGGTGTCACAGGGAAGAGGAGGACGGGGCGGCGGCGCCGGCCTCGCCTCCGCCAGCAATTCCTCCCCCCATGGAGGGCCATGTTGCGGATGACCCTTGTGAGTTCTTCGTCAGGCTGCGTCGGCCGCCTCGCCGTCGCCTTCGTCTCCCGACCCCATTCGCGCGGGAGATGGAGATGGATCCGCCAGAATCATTGCGGCTGCACATGAGGAGCTGTGGGATCAGCGGTGCGCGGGTTCGTGTCGACTTCCCAGCCCCTCACGTGATGTATCTTCGTCGGGGATGGAAGACATTCACTCATATCCACCGCTTGACGGAGGGGCTCACTCTCCATTTCAAGCTGATGGAGGGCGGCCTCCTCTCCGTCAAGGTCTTCGGGTGCTTCGGGACCCGGGCAAGGTGCTGCGTGGTGAGCTCTTCTAATAGCGAAGACTCCTCGGGCGGGAGTGACGAGGAGGACAGCGGCAATGACGACGAGGGTAGCAGGCGGCAGGATGATGGGTCCGACTAGGTGTCGGGCGCCGCCCCGTGCGGCACAGGCGACCCCATCATCCGTGTCGCCGGCTCCCTGAACTTCTCGAGGTCGTCTCCTTGGGCGGCTGGAGTTGGGAGGCTGCGGAAGAGGAAGAGGGCGGGCGGCAAGGCCGTCAACTCGGAGTACGCGGGCACCGACGCCTTCGACGCATGCTGACGTCCTGCCGCCTCGTCTTCGAGCTCTGCTTCCGGCGCCGCCATCACCATCCAGCCTCCGGACGGCCACCGAGATGTTCTCTTGGTGTCTTCTGCCACCCGTAGCTCGCCTAGGCGCCCCTTTTGCCCTTTTCGCCTCCTTGACCTGCCTCCTGAGGAGAGAGACAAGAAAGGGATTACGGGCACCTTACCTCTTTTTAGTTTGTAAGCCTTTGGGCCTTAGCTGAATTTAAAACTTGTAATTCCATCATTCATGTTTTTCATTTCCTATGGCCTGTACCTGAGTGGAATGTTTTTAATGAAAAAGGGATGCTTGTCAGGTCATTTGTTTCCGGGTAGGACCCACATCAAGGAGAAAATCCTTGATATCTCTAAGAGAAACATTTCCTTGCCCGGCAGCAGGCCTTGCCGTCTTCCCACGTCGCTCGACCTTTCTCACGCTTTTGGCGGAGGCAGGGACGAGGTGGGTTCAGGCTCCTTGTTTCATCCTTTCGCTGCCGCGACTGCGACCAAACCTGGCCCCAAGAACGAGCCCTAGGGCCTAGAGTCTAGGGGAGCACGGTAGCTTTAGGAAGGAACGAGGTTTCACATACCTCAGTCCATAAGGAAATGCATGATAAGGGATGAAGAACTTATCTGAAGCTGTAGCCCCCGGCAACTCTGGTTTGCCGTGGGTGAATCCTTGTACTTGCAGCCCCCGGCAATACTAGCTTGCCGGGGTCTAGATGCTGGTCTGCCCCTCTTCTCTTTTCGTCCTCAAGTGATCCGGCAAGGATATCTGTGAGTCCTGCGAACCAAAGAAGACAAAAGAACGGCAAAGAGACGCACACTCGACCTCTAAGCTAGGGGTTAGTTGCCGCCAAGCACTATCAACCCTAACCAAGGGCGAGACTCGACCTAGCATGCATGCTATAACTTAGGGCGCTTCATTTATTTATGCTCAGGGTCTGCGCCTGGCTTTGTACGAAGGGTTACATGCATCATCGGCAATGCTTGTACAAAAGGTGGCTTGCCGGGGGGGCCGGCAAGCCGCGCCTCACGGGTAAAACTTGCGAAGATGCTCAATATTCCAGGAGTTACTCACCGGAACGGCATCTTCGGTCTCCAGGCGGACTGCGCCGGGCTTGGTGACTCGTATTACCCGAAAAGGGCCTTCCCACTTTGGCATCAACTTGTTGGAATTCTTGGCCGATTGAACGCGCCGAAGGACAAGCTCTCCTTTCTCAAGGCTTCGGGCATGAACCTTGCGGCTATGGTAGCGGCGCAAGGCTTGCTGGTAGCGTGCTGCTCTCACAGCCGCCCGAAGACGATCTTCCTCAAGGAGCAGTGCGTCATCTTGCCGCAGTTGCTCTTGCTCAAGCTCATCATAAGCGAGCACTCGAGGTGACCCGTATATGAGTTCAGTGGGGATAACTACTTCTGCCCCGTATACTAGGGCAAAGGGTGTCTGGCCGGTGGCTCGATTTGGCGTCGTCCTGGTCGACCAAAGAACCATCGACAACTCATCAATCCAGTGCCTTCCGCTCTTGTGCAGCCTGTCAAAGGTCTTGGTCCTGAAGCCTCGCAGCACTTCAGCATTAGCCCTCTCAGCTAGACCATTGCTTCGCGGGTGAGCAACGGAAGAGAAACAGACTTTGCTGCCGACGTCTTGGGTATATTGCATGAAGGTGCGGCTTGTGAACTGTGTGACGTTGTCGGTGATGACCCTGTTGGGTACGCCAAAGCGGCACACTAGTCCCTTGAAGAACTTGACAGGTGACTGAGCTGTGACCTTCCTCACTGCCTCCACCTCCGGCCACTTTGTGAACTTGCCGATTGCAATGTACAAGTACTCAAAGCCCCCGCAGCGTGGGGGAAAGGGCCCAGTATGTCGAGACCCCAGACCAAGAAGGGCCAGGAGAGAGGGATGGTTTGAAGGGATTGAGCTGGCTGATGAAGCTTCTTTGAATGGAACTGACACGCTTCACATCTGGTGACTAGTGTCGACGCATCCTGGAGGGCGGTGGGCCAGAAGAAACCTTGTCGAAATGCCTTGTCGGCAAGGGCCCTTGACCCGATGTGGGATCCACACATGCCTCTGTGTATCTCCGCCAACAGCTCCAGTCCTTCCTCTTGAGGGATACACTTCAATTTCACACCGTTCGGCCTCTTCCGGTACAGGACGTCATCGACGAACTGGTACATGGTAGAGCGACGGGCTACTTTTTCCGCTTCTTCCTGCTCCTCAGGAAGTTCCCCTGTCTGGAGGAATCGGACGGTATGCTGTGCCCACGCCGGAGCCTGGGGCTCGACGGCGAGGACTAAAGGCATTTCCTCCGCTATAGGAGCGGCTGTCTCGACGGCAAGAGCTTGACGCACCGCCGGAGCTAGCCACCCCGTGGCGGGCTCAGTGTCCCCGGCAACATCCTTGCCGGCGGCTCCGGGGAGCTCGGCGGGAAAGTACTTGCCAGGCCCTGATTTCCTCCTCTTGTTCTGCTCTGTTGATGGATCAACGGATGGCTGAGTTAGCTGAAGCACAAAGGTACCTGGTTCCACATGTAGCTTGAGGGCAGCGCGTTTTGACAGGTAGTCAGCGATATCGTTCTCCGCTTGGGGAACATATTCAGCCTGTATACCATCGAAGCGCTCTTACAGCTTCCTCACTTCATCGACGTAGGCCTTCATCAACGGGCTCTGGTAATCCTTGTTGACTTGCTTGACGACAAGCTGCGAGTCTCCCCTGACGATGAGTTTCTTGATTCCAAGGTCCGCCGCGATCCTGAGACCGGCAAGCAGCCCTTCGTACTCAGTCGTATTGTTGGTCGACGCTTCCCTGGGGAAGTGCATCTGGATCACGTACTCGAGGTGCTCTCCGGTGGGCGCGATAAGCAGTACGCCAGCCCCGGCGCCCTGTAAGTAGAAAGCTCCTTCAAAGTACATGATCCCATCGCAACTTGCCTCCTTGCCGGGGAGAGCAATCTCTTGGGCTTCTTCATCAGGTTTTGCGGTCCATTCTGCAATGAACTCCGCCAGGACTTGGCTCTGAATCGTTGAAGTACTTTCAAACTTGAGGCCAAAGCTGGACAGCTCCAGTGCCCATTCCACAATTCTTCCCATCGCATCTGGATTGTGCAATATCCGTTGCAGAGGGAGGCGAGTGACGATAGTGATCTCTTGTGCCTGGAAGTAGTGACGCAGCTTCCTCGAGGCCATAAGAAGGCCGAAGAGCAGTTTCTGCACGCCGGAGTACCTTGATCTAGCCCCTTGCAGGAGGGAACTAACAAAGTAGACCGGGTGCTGCATCATTTTCTTCTTCGGCGGCACCTCAACTGGCTGTGTTGTCTCTGCATTGGTGGTGTCGGGCTCTGTCGCTGCCATTATCTCGTCGCCAACCTCCCTCTGCGCCACTAGTGCGGCGCTGACCACCTAGTTCGTTGCCACTAGGTATAGCAGCAACGGCTCCTGTGGCCTGGGCGCAACTAGTATCCGCGTGGAGGAGAGGTACATCTTCAAATCTTGCAATGCTGCCTCGGCTTCTGGCGTCCACTCCATCGGGCCTGCCTTTTTCAGGATCTTCAAAAAGGGAAGGGCGCACTCGGCAGATTTGGAAATGAACCTGCCCATGGCGGCGACGCAACCAGCAAGCCGACGCACATCCTTGATTCGCTTGGGTGCTTCAATCTGCTCTATAGCTTTGATCTTGTCCAGATTGGCCTCTATCCCACGCTGTGACACAAAGAACCCGAGAAGCTTGCCGGACGGGACGCCAAAGACGCACTACTCAGGGTTCAGCTTGAGATTGATCTTGCGCAGGTTTGCAAATGTTTCTTGCAAATCTGGTATGAGGGTTGCCCTGTCATTGGTTTTGACCACTATGTCATCCATATAAGCTTCCATATTTCTATGGAGCTGGGGTTCAAAACCAATCTGGACCGCCCTTGCAAACGTCGAACCAGCACTCTTCAACCCGAAAGGCATCCGCATGAAACAATACATACCACATGGGGTGATGAATGATGTTTTCTCTTCGTCTTCTCTTGTCATGAAGATCTGGTGGTAGCCGGAGTAGTCGTCGAGGAATGACAACAAATCACATCCAGCCGTGGAGTCAACAATCTGGTCGATGCGCGGCAACGGGAAGGGATCTTTAGGACAAGCCTTATTGATATCTGTGTAATCAATACACAGCCTCCACTTCCCATTTTCCTTGCGCACTACGACCGGATTGGCCAACCACGTTGGATGGAGCACTCCTCTTACCAAACCCGCTGCTTCCAGTTTTCCGGATCTCTTCTGTGATGAACTCTTGTCGTTCCAAAGCTTGCTTTCTGACCTTCTGCTTGACGGGCCGCGCATGAGGACAGACAGCAAGGTGGTGCTCAATCACTTCCCTGGGAACGCCGGGGATGTCGGAAGCTTGCCATGCAAACACATCGAAATTCGCCCGCAGGAAGGTGACGAGCGCGTCTTCCTATTTGTCGTCAATGGTGGAGCTTATGGTGAAAGCTCCTCCCGTGTCGTCCCCATTGACAGAAACCTTCTTGGTTCCCGGCGGTATGGCCCTGGGCTTCTTGTTTCCGCCGGCGGAGCTCTCTGGCACGTCCACGACGGAAGCGCTACACTCCGAAGAGGTGCGCTTGACGGAGTGGGTGTCCGAGGTCTCACCGGTCTTCTTCTTCTTCCCTCCCGGGGTCCCAGCGGCAGGAGCAAGTGCCCTTGTGGCGGCAGCTGCTGCAACTGCTTGCTGGTATAGTTGGTCAGCGCAAATCAGCGCATCTTTCTTGTCGGAGGGGATGGTGATGATCTTCACAGGCCCTGGCATCTTCAGGGTGTTGTAGGCGTAGTGTGACGCCGCCATGAACTTGGCCAGCACTGGGCGACCAAGGATCCCGTTGTAGGGCAAGGGGATATTGGCAACATCAAACACGATCCTCTCCGTCCTGTAGTTCAGGTTGCTTCCAAAAGTCACGGGCAGCGTGACCTTTCCCTTGGGTTGGCTTTTTCCCGGGTTGACCCCTTGAAACATGCCCGTCTCTTCGAGGTCTCCGTCAGGAATCTGCAGTTTCTCGATCAAGGCAGGTGAGATTAAGTTCAGACCGGCCCCGCCATAGACTAGCATCTTTGTCACCTTGAGGTTGCGTATTGTTGGTGAAACCAACAATGGCAAGCACCCGACCGCAGTAGTGCGATCAGGGTGATCCTCAGTGTCAAAGATGATAGGTGTGCTGGACCACTTCAGCGGCCTTTGGGCATCAAACGACGACTCTGCCGCTGTAATCTCTCGCGCCCACTGTTTAAGCCGGCGGTGAGAAGTATGCAGCGAGGCACCACCGTCGACGCACATGGCCTCTGTAGCTTTCTAAAACTCTTGGTCGCCAGATTCTTCGTCCTCTTCGTGATCGTCGTCTTCTGGCTTTTTGTCACGGACCCGGGCGGGCCTCTCCTGTTGCTTATCCTTGCCGCGACGGCCCGCCTGGCCGTCACGCTTCTTGCCGGACCCCTCAGCACCGTCTTGGCCCTTCTCCTTGTCTCGCCTCTCGTACTCAGCCCTCTGCTTCTCAGCGAGGAGCTCAACCTGTCGGCAGTCTTGGAGAGCATGGCCTTTGGTGTGATGGATCTTGCAGTATCGCTTGTCGGAGTTTCCTGGCTTCTCGGCAGCCGCCAAGGCTCGGCAGGAGACACATCCGGCAATTTCCTTGCCGAGGTCATCTGCCTTGGTTTTCTTGGCGGAGCCGGTGTCATCAGATCCCTCGACGGCAAGCACGACTTTACCTTTGCGCTTCCCGTTGCGGTGCCGGCCCTTCTTCGCCAGGGCGGCGATATCCTCATCTGAGGAGTCGGTTTCCACAACGGCATCTTCGCCGGGGTACTTCCTTCCCTCTTCAGCTCGGGCACATCTGTCAGCAAGAACATAGAGCTCTGCCACATCTTTCACCTTGTTCATTGTCAGCTCTTCGCGCATCTTGCGGTTACGCACGTTCTGATGGAACGCGCTGATGATGGCGGTAGGGTGAACATCGGGGATATTGTACTGTATGCGGCTGAACCTCTGTATATACTTGCGGAGACTCTCGCCTCCCTTCTGGGGAATGATGTGCAGGTCGCTTGCTTGGCCATGGGCTTGGTGGCCTCCAGTAAAGGCGCCTACGAACTCATGGCACAAATCCGACCAGGAGGAAATAGAGTCCACCGGCAAGTGCATCAACCACGACATGGCGTTGGGTTTAAGAGCAAACGGAAAGTAATTCGCAAGCACCTTATCGTCACGGGCTCCGGCAGCTTGCATTGTGATGGTGTAGATGCTGAGGAACTCAGACGGATGGGTCTTGCCGCTGTACTTTTCGCCCACGTCAGGTTTGAAGGTGCCGTGAGTGGGCCACTGGAACTGCCACAGATCACGGGTAAAAGTCGGACAGCCTACCTCGTAAGGTAGGCCTCCAGGGCTCTCCGGTGCCGGGTGGTTCGCAGGAGGCCCTGCTCGCCTATCTGACTGGTGGCGTGCTCCACGCCGGCGCTCGATAGTGGTTCGGGCGTCTTCATGTTCTCGTTCCCGAAGAACTTGGCGTTGGTCATAGTGGGTCCGCGGGTCGGACGACGCTATGGAGATTTCGTCACCCGTAACGTCGCGACGGGCTGGTGTCCGCGGCACCGGGCGAGGAGGAGGCGAGTGCACCGTGGTCGCGGCGCCGCCGGCTTTCCTGCCACTGGTACATGGGACTCCGTCGGAGCGTCGACCCGGGGGCTCCACCGGACTCGGTTCGTCTTTGTTGGCCACTGCAACAAGGCTTCGGATGGTGGCTCTCCATTCGTCGAGTTTCCCCGAAGTGGGAGGAAAATCGAGGAGCAACTGCGCGCGCGCCAGGGCTTCTGCTGGCGTTGGTGGCAGTGAAACCTGCACGGATCGCGACGCGCTTCGACTTCTGACCATGTCAGAAGGAGCTCTATCATGACCCTGCGGTCGCATGCCATCTTCACTAGGCGCCTCAGCGAGCGGGCAGGTCTTCTACATACCGGGAGAGGCGCTCGGGGCTCTTCCCGCGGCGACGCCCGGGGTCTTCGGCATGGTCACGCCGTTCGTCGCGCGCCGCTTGAGAGGAGCGCGGCGTCGGCGCTGGCGTGGGAGTCTTGGAAGCCCTCGCGTCGCCTTCGGGCGGGGTGGCAGCGATCTTGGAAGGCCCCGCGCCACCCGCGGAGGGCCTGGCTCCGTCTTTGGATTTGGCGGCGTGCGGCCCATTACCAGGCGCACGAACATCGCCGCCTCCCAAACTCCGGCTGCTGGGACGGTGTTGGTGTTCGCGAGCGGCGCCCCGGGTCCTTTCCACGACCGGTCCGCTGCTCGCCCGCGTCGGGACGGGATGCCCGGCCTCCGACGGGCCAACAGCCACCATCGTCTTCTTCTTGGGCGCCATGACGATGAAGAAGCGTCGAACTAACTGCTAAAGCCGATTCTCGTAGCTGCGTCCCCCTACCCGGCGCGCCAAAGATGTCGGTGTGGAACGACACCTATGGGATCACAATAATTCCTACAACGGTTGCGGGGCACGAGGTCGTGAGAAGAGCGGATCAAACAGATAGCACACGGTTCCTTTACCCAGGTTCGGGCCGCAAGGATGCGTAAAACCCTACTCCTGCTTTGGTGGATTGTATATCTGTGTTCTTGAGCTAGCTATGGGGTGTGAGGAGCTCCAAAAAGCCGAATCCTCTTCCTGGTCGCCTTGGGCCTCCTTTTATAGGGAAAGGGGTTGCCACAGTGGCACACAGGAGGTGGAAAGGATACAGTGATGCGAGGTTATCCCTCGCATTACATGACAAGGCGCATTTAATGCATCTTGCTTAGGTGTCTTTGCTTTATCGGGGACGGGGGAGAGCCCTGTCTCGTCCGTCGCCGCTCCCTCTCACGGCGACACACGCCCTGGCCAGCGGTGCTCGCGGTGCCATGTGGGCAGGCAGGCAGCTGAGGTGGCGCAATGATGGGTCTCCACAAAGATCTGCTTGCTGCCACGCAGGTGCCTGCCCAGCTGGTAGGGTCGGCAGCTGCATGCGAATGGCGGTGGAGGCTTGATTGGCATGGGCCTGATGGTGGCCCCACGGGGGTTCATGGCAAGGTCCTTGCCGCGGCCCCGGCAAGGGTCTTGCCGCGGCCCCGACAAGGGTCTTGCCGTGGCGCCTGCTGTCATCCCCGGCAAGGCTCTTGCCGGGGGCCTTGTGGTCCTCCTTGGCTGGGATCCCGCCAAGGATCATCAACTTCTAAAGGGTGTATCCGATCTTGAATGTCTTCACAAAGATCTACATGCCACCACGGGGATGTCTCCCGAATCCTTGCCCTATGGGGGCAGTGGACTCAAGGGTGACTTGCTCCGTAGGTGGGGGGGGGGGCGAGCTGCCACGTCAACGGTCTTGCCGGGTTTGCTAGAACTTCCCCCCGGCAAGGATCTTGCCGGGGGAGTCCGCTTCGTCCCCTTTGCTCTTTGTGGTCTTGGCCTTGGCGTCGTTCTGCTTCTCTTGAGCTCCAGCCTTACCTTGGCTTACCTCCCTTACCGTGCTCGGTGTGGCGGTGCCCGTGGCTCAGACTGCCCATGCACAGTTATAGGGGTACAAAAGGTCTACCCCCTTTTTGTACACTGAAACTTGGGATTAAATTCAATTTTGCTAACCGCGTCATACTACCAAAACCAATGTGACAAAGACATGAATACCAAAGTTCTGTTTAATTAACACTCGAATGAATATTGTTCACGACTTTATTACAAAAATCAGCGAGGGAAAAGCGGAATAGACCTCCACATTCATAACCTTTTCCAACAAACAGTCCATATTTCGTAACAACTACTTTATTAGACTCGAATACCAACTTAATCCCTTCTCTACATAGAAGGGAACCATTAGCGAGATTCTTCTTGATGGTGGGGACATGCTACATGTTCATCAGTTGCACGATCCTTCCTGAAGTAAATATCAGATCGACCATGCCAACACCATGAACAGAAGCACTCGCATTGTTCCCCATCAGTACGGACCCATTCCCTATGGCCTGATAAGAAGAAAACAATGAAATGTCAGCACACACATGAATATTTGCACCTGTGTCAATCCACCAATCGATGGACTGACAAACTGAAAATACAGTAAACAAATTAACGTACCCAGATGGCCCACTCTCATCATTGTTCACAATGATGTTGACAGTCTTGGAGTCCTGTCCTGGCTTCTTCAACTTGTGTGGGCACTTGGCAGCCCAATGTTCATCTGAACCACAAGTGAAACAACCACCCTTCATCTTATCTTTCTTGAAGGTCTTCTTGCCCTTCCTCTTAGACTCGGTATTCTGTTGGACAGCAGTCTTCCCCTTGGGCTTGTGGCGATTGAAGTTCTTCTGCACCACATTGGCGATAGAGGTCCCTTCGGTCCATTTTCCATGCGAGTCCTTTGCCCTCGAATTCTCCTCGACACTCAGATGGACAATGACATCCTCAACTAAAAATTCACGCCTCTGGTGTTTTAGAGTAGTGGCAATTCCTCCAGGAACTGGGTAACTTAGCATAATGCAACCCGTGACAAATTTGCCCGGCAGCACACACTTGAGAAGCTCAAGCTGCCTAGGGATGCACTGTATCTCATGAGGCTGTTGTAATACAGAACGGTTTTCGACCATTCTGTAATCGTGGAACTGCTCCATAATATACATCTCGCTCCCAGCATTCGTTGTGCCGAATTTGGATTCAAGCGCCTCCCACAAGTCCTTGGCAACCCGCATATGTAAGTATGCATCAACCAGCTTATATCCGATCACGCTCAGAACACATCCAACAAAGACAACGGTGGCCTCCCTAAACGCCTTCTCCTGTTCAGGTGCGATCCCCGGGGAGTAACACCGGCGACCCAGAACACGTTCATCGCCGTGAGCCATAAGACGGTTTTGGTCTACCAACGCTTAAAGTATGTTCTCATAAACGGGGCTAGTTTCAGTGCAGCAGCAAAACCATGGATCAAAAATTGCCTACACATATTAGGTTTTTGGATTTTTGAGAAATTAAGCAATTGTTCGATTTATTTAATCCAATAATAAATCGTGAACATGACATAGGTAGTGCTAATGACATACTGAATTTTGATGATATAGGCATGTACTAGCCAGATAGTAGAAACATCTATGCAAACCACTAGTACCGCCTACGTGAAATAAACAGGATCGGGGTAATTGTGTTATACCCTCCAGTAGGCTAGTCGGCCGTGGCATCAGTGGAGGCGGTGGCCTCGTCGGCGTGCCTCTTGTCAGCAGCGGCCTTCTCGGCAGCCACGCGGTCGGCGTCAGTGCTCATGGTGAAGACGTAGGTGACGCGGAAGTAGTCGATGTAGAGGAAGTAGTTGAACAGAGGCGAGCAGTCACATAGGAGACGCTCCACAAAAACCTAATCGCCTCTCTCCCGTACAGGATCTGGAGAGATGGAGTTTGGAGGCCTACTCTCCCTTCAGCCGTGTACGCGGTAGACGGGATGGGATCACCGAAGGCAGCAGCAAGGAAAGGAACGACCAGAGAGCAGTGGAGGTTTGATGTGTTGTGTGTTTGGCTAAGCTGTGATGCGTCATATATATAGCCACTCAGGTAGGAGAACGGTCCAGCAATAAACATGTTTAATTATAGATGTTTCATCGCCATAATAAGCACGTTTAATTACATATGTTGACATGTCCACAATAAAACATATTTATTATGGACGTTTCCATTTTCGCAAAATATAACGTCTCATATTCTTTTTGTGAGTGATAATGGACTCTCCAATTATGACCGACAAAACATTGCATCAGCTCGACTCATTCCCACAACCCACGGTGCGCGTCGTGACAAGGCAAGGCGGGCGGAGGAGGAGGAGGAGCGTGCATGTGGAACACATCTCCTTCCTTCACACCAACTCATACTAGTAGGAGAAGAGCTCACCTTATAAGGTCGTGTGCATCTCTCTCAACTAGCCAGGTGGGACTAAACTTCCACCACTCCCTTGACAGCATGGGCTGAGGGAGTCCTGGATTAGGGGGTGTTCGGATAGCCGAACTATATCTTCAGCCGGACTCCAGGACTATGAAGATACAAGATTGAAGACTTTGTCCCGTGTGCGGAAGGTTCTTTCCTTGGCGTAGAAGGCAAGCTAGGCGTGCGGATACTCAAGATCTCCTACCAATGTAACTGACTCTGTGTAACCCTAACCCTATCCGGTGCCTATATAAACCGGAGGGTTGTAGTCCGTAGGACGAACACATCATAACCATCATCATACCCATAGGCTAGCTTCTAGGGTTTAGCCTCCTTGATCTCGTGGTAGATCTACTCTTGTACTACCCATATCATCAATATTAATCTAGCAGGAGTAGGGTTTTACCTCCATCGAGAGGGCCCGAACCTGGGTAAAATAAAGTGTCCCTTGTCTCCCCGGACCCCCTACCCGAGATTCGCCGGTTTTGACACCGACATTGGTGCTTTCATTGAGAGTTCCTCTGTGTCGTCGCCTTTAGGCCCGATGGCTCCTTTGATCATCAACAACGATGAGGTCCAGGGTGAGACTTTTCTCCCCGGACAGATCTTCATCTTCGGCGGCTTCGCTCTGCGCGCCAACTCGCTTGGCCATCTGGAGCAGATCGAAAGCCACGCCCCTGGCCATCAAGGCAGGTGGGGAAGCTTAAACTACACGGCAGATACCCTCGGAGACTTGATCTTCCACGGATTCAAGCCACAGCCAAGCGCGCCGCACTATCTCGAGGGGCATGATATAGCTCTGCCTCCGAACAGTGTCCTGGAGGCCGCATACGCTCCGGCCCCGATCCTCGATCCGGAGCCCGCTGTGTTCTTTGAGGATGAACGGTTGGACGTCACCTCGGGGGCTGCGATCTTAAAAGCCATTGAGCCAAACGCAAGCCCCGCACTCCGCATGGCACATGACTCCAAGGATCCGGACTCTTCTCCGAACTCCGAACCTCCCGCGCCCCTGCCAATCGAATCAGATTGGGCGCCGGTAATGGAGTTCACCGCCGCGGACATCTTTCAGTATTCGCCTTTCGGTGATATTCTGAAATCTCTCAAGTCTCTCTCTTTTTCAGGAGAGCCCAGGTCGAACTGTTGCCTGCGAGGTTGGGATCCGGACGACGAAGAAATTCAAAGCCCACCCACCACCCACTTAATAGCCACTATCGACGATTTAACCGACATGCTCGACTTCGGCTCCGAAGACTTCGACGGTATGGACGACGAAGACGGAGACGAACGGGAACCAGCGCCCATAGGGCACTGGACCTCCACCCCACTTAATGACGTATTCATGGTGGATACACCTGAAAAAACTCACAATGAGGAAGAAGGGGGCGAAAAGAAGGGTAAACCCTCCGAAAAGCACTCAAGGCGGCAACGTAAACACCGAACAAAGCCCCGCCTCGATCAAGACCCAGCCATAGAGCAGGACGAGCCGGCAGATGACGAACGCATCCCAGAACAGCCGTCCGAACAGGGTAACACGGGCAGAGAGGACGAACAGTCCTCCCCCGGTCATAACAGAACTCCAGACGATACCACGCCGGATAAAATCATGGAGCAGAAGAATCTCCAAGAAAGGCTCGTCGCCACAGCACGAAGCCTGAAGAAGCAGAAGCAAAAGCTAAAGACGGCGGAAGATGCACTCAAAACAAGATGGAGCAATGTAATCAAGACCACAGACAAATACGGCGGCAGCCGCCGCACCAAAAGCTATCCGAAGAGAAAGCTACTGCCCGAATTCGACCAGGAGGCCCTAGAGCCCCCAAACTCAAAAAACAAAAAGGCTACACGGTCGAATAAACGACCTCTCGACCACTACAATACGGCAAACGGCGCCGCACTCAATGCGGCATGCGACACAATCAAAGACTCGCATCATGGCTCAGCTAGGTCCATTTACGGGCCAAGAAAGCAAGCTCTCACAAGCAATGCAAAAAATCCACCATCACAATCCGGCACACCCAAATATAGGGGTGCCACACACCCTCTATGTTTCACCGATGAGGTCCTGGAATATGAATTCCCAGAGGGATTTAAACCCGTTAACATAGAGGCGTACGATGGAACAACAGACCCGGGAATCTGGATCGAGGATTATATCCTCCACATACATATGGCTAGAGGAGATTATCTCCACGCCATAAAATATTTACCCCTTAAGCTTAAAGGGCCAGCCCGGCACTGGCTTAAAAGCCTTCCCGAAAACACAATTGGAAGTTGGGAAGAGCTCGAGGACGCTTTCCGAGCAAATTTTCAAGGGACCTACGTCCGTCCCCCGGACGCAGACGACCTCAGTCACATAACTCAACAATCCAGAGAATCAGCTCGGCAGTTCTGGAACAGATTCCTCACTAAAAAGAATCAAATAGTGGATTGTCCGGACGCCGAAGCCCTAGCGGCTTTCAGGCACAATGTCCGAGACGAATGGCTTGCCAGACACCTCGGCCAGGAAAAGCCGAGAACAATGGCCACACTCACAAGCCTCATGACCCGCTTTTGCGCAGGAGAGGACAACTGGTTGGCACGATGCAGCCCCAGCGACCCAAGTACATGAGAAATCAGGGATGGAAACGGGAAACCACGGCGAAACAAGGACCTTCGCCAAATCAAAAGAAAAAGTCCGAAGAGCACGACAGTCAATGCCGGATTCAAAGGCTCACGGCAAAATCAGACAAAATCACCCCCTCAGGATAATAGGGAAGATCCGTCCAGTCTAAAGAGAATCATGGACAGGATATGTTAGATATACAGTACTCCTGGAAAGCCTGCTAATCATACCCACAGAGACTGTTGGGTTTTCAAACAATCCGGAAGGCTTAACGCCGAACACAAGGGGCTCGACACACCAAGTGAGGAAGAGGACGAACCCCAAAAGCAGAACACCAGGAAGCAAAAGAACTTCCCGCAAGAAGTCAAAACAGTGAACTCACTTCACATAACAAGGCATGAGGCACCCATAAAGGTCCGCACATTCAAGCCTATCCCTCGGGAGTCTGGCCACTGGTCACTAAAGCCAATCATTTTTGATCAGCTAGATTATTCTCGCAATATCAAACACGCAGGCCGGACTGCCCTGATACTTAATCCGATAATAGACGAATTCCAGTTTACCAACGTCCTTATGGACGGTGGCAGTGGACTAAATCTAATATATCAGGATACAATTCACCGCATGGGCATAAACCCAGCACGAATCCGTCACAGTAAAACCTCCTTTCAAGGAGTAGCACCAGGCCCGGACACCCACTGTATGGGTTTTCTCCGGCTTGTGGTCATATTTGGCTCTGCCAATAACTTACGTCGCGAAAAGCTTATCTTCCACATAGTCCCGTTTTCAAGTCGCTATCAAGCACTAATGGGACGCGGAGCTTTCGCTCGCTTTAACGCAATACCGCATTATGCATCCCTCACGCTAAAGATGCCCGGTCCTCGAGGCATCATCTCTTTAAAGGGAGCATACTAAACTACATCTCCTCCAAACGGAGGATTGTGCGGCCGCTTAAACGGCCGCCCAACAAAATGGCCTCGCCAGCCAAAAGACTTTTTCGATGTAAGTCACAAAAGGCCGCGGACCCGGACTCAATGAGTTCGGCACAAGCCCATTTTCGTTATAGGCTTGGTACGCCTCACCAGGGGTTGTACGCAGAGACAATAAAACTCGACCGTATCTATTTCTCACTTCACATTCTATTTATTATTCTTTTTGATCCGCACGACCCATTTTTCAATTTAGTTCTTCCCTTTTACAGATGAACGTCGTACGGCGCCCGTTCAGGACACGACACAGCGGAGACACAGGCGCAGACGTGCAGTAGGGACCCACCCCAAAGGATTCTTCTTAGATTAAGACCCTGCGTAAACCTTTTTTACTGTCTCTTGCTGCTATACATCCCCTGGTTTACCTCACTATAACCATGGAGGAGACTGGCGTTTTGGCATGTGGCCACACCAGAATTCTTGCTCGTACCTGGACACAAGGGGCTTTTTTCTTTTTTCAAGGGTGTTGTTTCACACGCACCCACAAAGACCGAACACCTTAGGGAGTGTTCGGCGTCGCGAGTTTTGGCACTATATGCATCAGCTCCGAGTCATGATTTTGGTCACATGTTGGGTTGCCCGGCTCCTGAGTTCGGCCACCTTACGTTCCGTTCTGTCAGCTAAGGTTGCACCAGGAGAACTACTGCGATTGTGCCCCGGTTCGGCCGGGTGAGCACCTCAGTAGAGAAAGCCGAAAACCGACTGTCATGATGTAGCGCGAGACTGGTCGCCACTCGATGACTTATAGGAATTTATCGAGTTCCTCCGTTTTGACGAAGGGCCGCTTCTCGGTCAGGCACATATGCGTCCCGAATTCGGGTAAATGCAGTCGCCATTAAAGGGCTACCTAAAGAGTCCCACTGTCAAGCTCCTATGGCTAAGTGAAAGTGTTAAAGCATTATAGTCCGGTTGCCTAGCCCGCGGCGCTATCACCTCCTTTGTAGGACCAAGACGTTGGGTTAAGTGTGAAAATGCGTTCTCCGCGCGCACCCCCGCACTATGTGCGTGGGGGCTGAAGCCAACGACTGCAATCTTTCAGAATTTATATATTAAAACGGCCGCACAGGAGGTGTTATTAATACTTGAAGGCACAAGTCTAAATTACGCCATTACAATTTATAAAAATATTGATCTACGATCACATATGCTGTCATAAAACAGCATCTTTCGAACACTGCGTCTCTATTATACGAGCGCCCGCGAGGACTTCCTCAAAATAGTGCTCGGAAGGAATTCGGCTTTTATCCGAATCACGGGACGCAACAACGGTGGGCTCCATATCTGCCCAGTATGTCTTGACATGGGCAAGAGCCAGCCGCGCGCCCTCTATGCAAGCGGACATCTTTAGAGCTTCAATCCGAGGCACCACGTCAAGAAATTGCTGCACCAAACTGAAATAGCTTCTTGGCTTTGATCTCCCCGGACACAGGCGGTCCATGGCATACTTCATGGCGAGTCCGGACAACCTATTCAGCTCGGCCCATTGGGCCAGGCGATCATCCACTGATAGTGGACGCTTTGGATTAGTGAACTGCGACCAGAAGAGCTTTTCCACTTCATGATCTTTCTTATCTTGAAAGTACCTGGTCGCATCAGCGGCACTAGCCGACAAATCCAGATAGGTGTCCTCCACGCTCCACGCTCGGTCCAATGGGGCGAACTTCGGATCACAGAATTTTCTCCGCAGCAGGAAGGGCTTTCCATTCGTAATTAGTCCGGCTTGACGCAGCTCTTCCCTTGACGCTCTCATACCAGAGCGGGCGTCCTTGGCGTCGGCGACGGCCTTCTCTAAATCCGTCTGCCGGGCTCGACCTTCCTCTTCAAGAAGTTTGCAACGGTCAGTAGCACTTTTCAACTTCACGGCTATATCAGCCATCTCCTCCTTGCTTCGGCAATGGGAAGCCTGTTCGGCTTTTAGCTCTTCACGGGCTCTTCCGGCAGCCGCATCGCTTTTTCTGGCTTGTTCCTTTGCTTTGGCGAGCTCGGCCCTAAGTCCTTCTACGGCCGCCGCACCATCTGCATCAAGCATACAGAAGGTAAGATATTGACATAAAGCTCCTCTTACTAACAATCGCCAAATAAACTCAATACCTTGAGCATCGTCAAGCCGCTTGTTAACAAGCACGATGTCGGCTTCTGCCTCATCGAGTTGCCGTTTCATTTCGGCAAAATCTCGAGTCCGGCTCGACTCCGGACAACCTGCCACCTACATACAAAGGTGCCACTTAAAGGACCTGGGATTAAGATCCTCTGCGCGCCGCTAATCTTTGCGGCACACAGAGTCTCAGGGGCTACTATCTATACAGGGCGCATGTTATTATGCGCAATTAACACTAATGTTCGTTATTCAAAACGTACCTCAAGGCCCGCCAGTAAACTCTTAACGTCCTCGTTCAGTCCGCTTTCCGCGGATGAAATCTTTTCAATCACCGTGTGCATCAACACACGATGCTCCTCTGAAACAGAGGCTCGGCCCAGCAGAACCTTCAGCTCCTCCGACCGAACACCAGATGGTGCCGGACTCGTCCCATGGCCTTCTTCGGAGGCCGGACACGAAGAACCCCGGGGGGGCGCATGATCACCTTCTGCCTCTGGCAGATTCGTAGAAATCCTCTGCGACGACACTTCGGCGTCGCCCGCCTTGCTAGGCGATGAAGGAGGAGGCGTTCCGCTCTCCATCATCTCCGGAAGAAGATCCCCGGATGACGAGCTCTGCCGAGAAGGGTCGGGGTCCGAACTACAAGGTAAGGTTTTGGTTAAAACTTCTCAGATATAAATTAAGGATTTCTCTTAAAAGAATGACTCTCTTTCTACTTACAGCTCATTGGAGGGCTGCTCCTTTTGAGGATTTAGTTCGGCCGAGGGGCTCCCCGGCGTCGGGTCCTCTGACGCGGATTCTTTCCCCCGCTTTGGAGCTATGGCTCCCGGGTCGTCAGAGGCGGCCCTTTTCTTCCCCTTTGGAGAGGAGTTGTCGATTCCCCCCTTTGGTATGGCCCCTTTCGAAGAGGCCACGGTTTCCTTGTCCGCCCCTTCATTTTCCTCCAGAGGCGCCACCTCCAACATCCTGACTAGCACAGGATCTAGCCTGGTCTCGGGAAGGGGAGCCGGACACCGGACCAGCTTCGCCTTCGCTATCCACTCCTGCGTAAAAAGGAGAAGTACTGTTAAAAAATAAGTCAATTGTACGGATAGAAGGTCCGGGCGCAAGGTCACCTACTTCTGTATCCGGGCGGTTGCGGCTTAAACCAGCATCCTCGGTCCAATCCGGACTCACTCCTTTTGGTCCGAAGAACAGTCTATACATCTCTGTAGGCTCACTCCCATGAAATTTCGGAGAACTCGCGGCCCCTCTGGGTTGAACTCCCACAAGCGGAGGGGGCGACGTTGGCCGGGCAGTGTCCGGCGAATCAGCATAACTTGTGTCACCTTGACCAGGTTGAGGTCTCCTTTTAGGAGATCCTTTATGCGGCCCTGCAACAGAGGAACGTCTTTGGGCAAGCCCCGATCTAACCCTGTGTTGATCCACGATGTTAAACGTGGTGGGGGGCCCGAGCGAGAGGCGGGAGGCGCTACCCAAGTGGTGCCCCGAGGAGAGGTGATGTAGAACCACTCCGGTTGTCATAAGCCGAGCTCCTCTTGAAAAGTTCCCTCGGGCCATGGAGCATCGGTATTCCTTTTTATAATAGCACCTTCGCACTCTACGTGACGCCCCTCGATTATCTTCAGTTCTACCTTGAAGGTCTTGAGCCATAATCCGAAGTGAGGAGTGATATGGAGAAACGCTTCACACACAACAATGAAGGAGGAGATATGGAGGATGGACTCCGGAGCTAGGTCATGGAATTCCAGCCCATAATAAAACATCAGCCCCCTTACGAACGGATCCGTTGGGAAGCCTAATCCCCGAAGGAAGTGGGAGATGAATACTACGCTCTCACCAGGCTGAGGGCTTGGGATCGCTTGTCCTTGAGCAGGCAACCTGTGCGGGATCTCGCTGGTTAGGAACCTAGCCTCCCTCAACCTTGATGCGTCCTCCTCCGTAACGGAGGAGGGCATCCATTGGCCTTGAAGGCCGGAGCCGGACATTGTCGATGGTCCGGTGCACCTAGAATCTAAAAGCCTGGGGTGTTGGAACTCGAGGCTATGGGCGAGCTTGTTTTGAGAACACAAGAGGGGAGCAAGGTCTCGGTCTCTTTATAAGAGGCAGAATATCAAGAGCCCTCCCCGTAACCGTCTTGGGCTAGCCTTTAATCAAGGCAGGACGTGCTTAACGGGCACGGTTGGGTTACCCATGTCCGTATTAATGAGAATCTCGTTAAAAGGGGCACACGATCTCTGCTTCGACAAGACGTGCCAAGGAAACCGCCTCGTTGAACGTGCTGCGGTGGAACAACAAAAAATAATCCATATAGAAGGCTTGGCCGCAGTGTTATGACGCACTGTGGAATACGTCAGCAGATTTGATTTGTGTTTGTATTATTCTCTATATGGCAATACGTGGAAACTTGTTTTGTAGAGCCGGACACTATTTTTTGGTGTTTATTATCTTCTTGAAGAATTTGGAGGAGGAACCTGCCTTGCAATGCCGAAGACAATTTGCGCGCCGGACTCGTCGTCATTGAAGCCTGGTTCAGGGGCTACTGAGGGAGTCCTGGATTAGGGGGTGTTCGGATAGCCAAACTATATCTTCAGCCGGACTCCAGGACTATGAAGATACAAGATTGAAGACTTCGTCCCGTGTCCGGAAGGTTCTTTCCTTGGCGTAGAAGGCAAGCTAGGCGTGCGGATACTCAAGATCTCCTACCAATGTAACCGACTCTATGTAACCCTAACCCTATCTGGTGCCTATATAAACCGGAGGGTTGTAGTCCGTAGGACGAACACATCATAACCATCATCATACCCATAGGCTAGATTCTAGGGTTTAGCCTCCTTGATCTCGTGGTAGATCTACTCTTGTACTACCCATATCATCAATATTAATCTAGCAGGAGTAGGGTTTTACCTCCATCGAGAGGGCCCGAACCTGGGTAAAATAAAGTGTCCCTTGTCTCCTGTTACCATCCGACCTTGACGCAAAAATCGGGACCCCCTACCCGAGATCCGCCGGTTTTGACACCGACATGGGCCCTTAGGGATTTTCTAAAATTGTTAAATGGGCCTATGGCCCAACTAATATTCAGCAATCCCCCACCATATCCCGAAGGCCCATGGTGTTGTCCTCTGTTCCAAACTCTATTTTGATATACCAGTATTTTCATTGGAGACCCATTAAGGTTGAACATCCACCTAGAACAAATAGTTACACTCCTCCACAACTGAATAATGGACTAGGCCTTGAATTGTCAATTTGGCTTGAAGGGGTTTCACCAAGTGTCTTACCAGTACTAGGCTGCCGAAGGACGGACCCCTCGGGTGGAGCATATTGGTCACTCCTGTCCTGTTCATGAAGTTACTAGAGATCACCCTAATCTCATAAACTGTGACCAGTAGTCAGGTTCATATAGGTGTGTTCCTCCAAAGATCGCTCTTTAGGATAGCATCCTGCTTTTACAAGCCTTGGAACACATTAAGACAAAAGTCAACCTGCCATACAGTTACCGAGAGTTGTGCATCTCTAACGGAGTGGGTGAGTTAAAATACACTCCTCAGTTAACCACTTGCTTGCTTTCCCAGGTCCAACTTCATGGGATCCCCGATCACATCGAATGGGTTACCACCATGGCAACTCATGTGGGTTTCATACCCATCTCCCTCGATGCATTATCTATCACAACACGTGATTGCCCTTCTGTAAAGGGATCTGCAAGATTTTTAGCCGTTTGGACATACTCCAACGCTATCACTCCGGATTTTCTTAGTTTTCTGACAGCTTCTAGTCTCATTATTATGTGTTTGTTGGACATTATGTTGTCCTTTGAACTATTCACCTTAGTGATGACAGTATGATTGTCATAGTTCATTAGGATAGCCGGAACCGGTTTATCAACCAATGGCAAGTCATCAAATGATCTCAAAGCCATCCTGCTTCGACACCAGATGTGTCTAATGCTGTTAATTCCACTTCCATTGTCGATCTTGTTAATATCATTTGCTTGCAAGACTTATAGGTAACAGCGCCACCTCCAAGAGTAAACATATACCCAGTTGTGGCCTTCATCTCATCAGCATCAGAGATCCAATTCATGTCACTATACCCTTCAAGTACCGACGGGTATCCGGTTTAGCGAAGTCCATAGTTCATAGTACCCTTAAGATAGCGCATAACTCTTTCAATAGCACGCCAATGTACATCACCCGGTTTTGAAACAAACTGACTAAGTTTGCTCACAGCAAAAGCGATGTCAGGCCTCGTAGCGCTCGGTAGGTACATAAGTGAATCAATGATTTGAGAGTATATTAATTGATCGATAGTCGTGCCTTTGGACTTTTGAATCAACACGCTAGGATCATATGGTGTTTGAGATGGCGTGCAGTCCGTATATCCAAAACGACTCGACACCTTCTCAACATAATGGGATTGCAGAAGTGTAATCCCACCCTCATTATGTCTCAGTAGCTTGATGTTCAAGATAACTTCAGCCACACCAAGGTATATCATCTGAAAGTTCTGAGATAGAAACGACTTGACCTCCTCAATGACTTTGAGGTTGGTTCCGATTATCAGTATGTCATCAACATACAAGCACAGTATAACTCCTTGGCCCCCACCATGGCGATAGTATACACATTTATCAGCTTCATTAACAATGAAACCAACAGATGACAGAGTTGTATTAAACTTATCATGCCATTGCTTATGTGCTTGTTTCAGGCCATACAAAGATTTCAGCAACCTACATACTTTTCCTTCATGACCATCTATCTCAAAGCCATTTGGCTGTTGCATGTAGATTTCCTCGTTTAGCTCTCCATTCAGGAAAGCCGTCTTAACATCCATATGGTGGATGAGAAGGCCATGTGAGGCCGCAATTGAAGTAATACTCCAACGGTAATCAGTCTGGCCACACATGAATAAGTATCGAAGAAATCTTCCTCTTCTTTCCGGTCATAGCCCTTGGCAACAAGCCTAGCCTTGTACTTTTCAATCGTACCATCGGGCCTAAGCTTCTTTTTGAACACCCATTTATTGCCCAATGGTCTACAGCCATAGGGGTGTTCAGTGATTTCCCATGTCCCGTTAGCCATGATGGAGTCCATCTCGCTACAAACTGCTTCTTTCCAGTAGTCAGCACGCGCAGAAGCATAAGCTTCTGAAATAGAAGTGGGAGTATCATCCACAAGGTATACAAGGAAATCATCACCAAAAGACTTCGCAGTCCTCTGTCTCTTGCCCCTACCAAGGGTTTCCTTGTCATCCTCCTTAGGATTTCCATCATGAGTCTGTTCATAATATTCCATCGGAATAGCAGGTTCAGGAGTCTCATCAGATGCTAGCCTAGAAGTGCTTTGCATATCTCTCATAGAAAAAATATCCTCAAAGAATATAGCATCTTTAGACTCCATAATCGTACTGACCTTCACGTCAGGTACCTCAAATTTCACTTCCAGAAATCTATAGCCGATGCTATTCTTAGCGTAACCCAAATTAACACAGTCCACGGTCTTTGGTCCAAGCTTATGCTTTTTGGGGATTGGCACATTGACTTTTGCCAAACAGCCCCAATTACGTAAGTATGAGAGTGTCGTTCTTCTCTTTTCCCATTGTTCATAGGGAGTGATCTCATTGTATTTTGTCCGAACTTTATTCGGGGCATGACTTGATGTCAATATAGCCTCCCCCACCATGACTTGGATAAACCCGATGTATCTAACATGGCATTAACCAAATCTGTCGGAGTACGGTTTTCCCGTTAGGCAACCCCATTTGACTGAGGTGATTAGGGAGGCATCCTCTCATGAATAATTCCGTGCTCCGCATAGAAAGAATCAAACACATTAGAGAAATACTCTCCACCACAATCTGCCTGAACTCATTTTATTTTATTTTCAAGTTGATTCTCAACTTCTGCCTCATAGATTTTAAAGTAGTGTAGAGCCTCATATTTAGTGTTTAAAAGATATACATAGAAATATCTAGTAGAATCATCTATCAAAGTCGTGAAGTATCTTTTTCCACCTTTAGTCAATACACTGTTCATCTCACAAAGATTAGAATGTATGAGTTCTAACGGCGCCAAATGTCTCTCCTCCCCAGCCTTATGGGGCTTGCGAGGCTTCGCTTGCACAAACGAATGGCACTTAGAACCTTTGTCTAAAGTGAAACTTGGGATTAAATTCAATTTTCCTAACCGCGTCATACTACCAAAACCAATGTGACAAAGACGTGAATGCCAAACTTATGTTTCATTAACACTCAAATGAATATCGTTCACGACTTTATTACAAAAATCAGCGAGAGAAAAGCGGAATAGACCTCCACATTCATAATCTTTTCCAACAAATAGTCCATTTTTCATAACAACTACTTTAATAGATTCGAATACCAACTTAAACCCTTCTCTACATAGAAGGGAACGACTAACGAGATTCTTCTTAATGGCGGGGACTTGTTGCACGTTCTTAAGTTGCACGATCCTTCCCGAAGTAAACTTCAGATTAACTGTGCCAACACCATAAACGGAAGCACTCGCGTTGTTCCCCATCACTACGGACCCATTCCATGTGGCCTGATAAGAAGAAAACAATGAAATCTCAGCACACACATGAATATTTGCACCTATGTCAATCCACCAATCGGTAGAATGGCAAACTAAAAATACAGTAAAAAAATTACCGTACCCAGATGGCCCGCTCTTACCATTGCTCATGATTGTGTTAACAGTCTTCGAGTCTTGTCCTGGCTTCTTGAACTTGTGTGGGCACTTGGCGACCCAATGTTCATCTGAACCACAAGTGAAACAACCACCCTTCTTTTTATCTTTCTTGAAGGTCTTCTTGCCCTTCTTCTTAAACTCGGTATTCTATTGGACACCAGTCTTCCACTTGGGCTTATGGGGATTGAAGTTCTTCTACACCACATTGGCCACAGAGGTCCCTTCTGTCCCTTTTCCGTGCGAGTCCTTTTCCCTCGAATTTTGCTCGACACTCAGATGGCCAATGACATCCTCAACTTAGAATTCATGCCTCTAATGTTTTAGAGTAGTGGCAAAGTTCCTCCAGGAATTGGGTAACTTAGCGATAATGCAACCCGAGAAAAATTTGCCCGGCAGCACACACTTGAGAAGCTCAATATCCTTAGCAACGCACTGTATCTCATGAGCCTGTTCTAATACAGAATGGTTTTCGACCATTCTGTAATGGTGGAACTGTTCCATAATATACATCTCACTCCAGCATCCATTGCGCTGAATTGAGATTCGAGCGCCTCCCACAAGTCCTTGGCAACCCACATATGTAAGTATGCATCAACTAGGTTATCTCCGATCACGCTCAGAACGCATCCAACAAACATGACGGTGGCCTCCCTAAACGCCTTCACCTGTTCAAGAGAGATCGTTCTCTCGGGAGTAACACCGGCGACCCAGAACACGTTCATCGTTGTGAGCCATAAGACGGTTTTGGTCTGCCAACGCTTAAAGTACGTCCTCGTAAACAGGGCTGTTTCAGTGCAGCAGCAAAACCATGGATCAAAAATTGCCTGCACAGATGAGGTTTTTGGATTGTTGAGAAATTAAGCAATTGTTCGATTAATTTAATCCAATAATAAATCATGAAAATGACAAAGGAAGTGCTAATGACATACTCAATTTTGATGATATACGCACGTACTGAAGGAAATATGCCCTAGAGGCAATAATAAAGTTATTATTTATTTCCTTATATCATGATAAATGTTTATTATTCATGCTAGAATTGTATTAAATGGAAACATAATACATGTGTGAATACATAGACAAACAGAGTGTCACTAGTATGCCTCTACTTGACTAGCTCATTAATCAAAGATGGTTATGTTTCCTAACCATGAACAAAGAGTTGTTATTTGATTAACGAGATCACATCATTAGTTGAATGATCTGATTGACATGACCCATTCCATTAGCATAGCACTCGATCGTTTAGTATGTTGCTATTGTTTTTTATCCATGACTTATACATGTTCCTTTAACTATGAGATTATGCAACTCCCGTTTACCGTAGGAACACTTTGTGTGCTACCAAACGTCACAACGTAACTGGGTGATTATAAAGGTGCTCTACAGGTGTCTCCGAAGGTACATATTGGGTTGGCATATTTCGAGGTGAGGATTTGTCACTCCGATTATCGGAGAGGTATCTCAGGGCCTTCTCGGTAATGCACATCACATAAAGCCTTGCAAGCATTGCAACCAATGAGTTAGTTGCGAGATGATGTATTACGGAACGAGTAAAGAGACTTGCCGGTAACGAGATTGAACTAGGTATTGGATACCGACGATCGAATCTCGGGCAAGTAACATACCGATGACAAAGGGAACAACGTATGTTGTTATGCGATCTGACCAATAAAGATCTTCGCAGAATATGTAGGAGCCAATATGGGCATCCAGGTCCCGCTATTGGTTATTGACCGGAGACGTGTCTCGGTCATGTCTACATTGTTCTCGAACCGTAGGGTCCGCATGCTTAAGGTTTCGATGACAGTTATATTATGAGTTTATGAGTTTTGATGTACCGAAGGAGATCGGAGTCCCGGATGAGATTGGGGACATGACGAGGAGTCTCGAAATGGTCGAGACGTAAAGATCGATATATTGGACGACTATATTCGGACATCGGAAAGGTTCTGAGTGATCCGGGTATTTTTGGGAGTATCGGGGAGTTACGGGATTACGGGAGAAGTAATGGGCCTTGATGGGCTTTAGTGGGAAGAGGAAAAGGCTGCTGCGCCCCCCCTCCCCTTTGGTCCGAATTGGACTAGGGAAAAGGGGGCCGGCCACCTCTCCTTCTCCTCCTATTCCTTCTCCCTTCCTCCCCTTTTGGTGGACTCCTACTAGGACTTGGAGTCCTAGTAGGACTCCACACCCTGGCGCGCCAAGCCTTGGCCGGCCTCCTCCTCCTCCATCCTTTATATACAGGGGCAGGGGGCACCCCATAGACACACAATTGATCATTGAGATCTTTCCTTAGCCGTGTGCGGTGCCCCCTTCCACCAAATTCCACCTCGGTCATATCGTTGCAGTGCTTAGGCGAAGCCCTGCGCCGGTAGTACATCAAGAACGTCACCACGCCGTCGTGCTGACGGAACTCTTCCCCGAAGCTTTGCTGGATCGGAGCCCGGGGATCGTCATCGAGCTGAACGTGTGCCAAGAACTCGGAGGTGCCGGAGTAACGGTGCTGTGATCGGTTGGATTGCGAGGAGAACGTACGACTACTTCCTCTACGTTGCGTCAACGCTTCCGCTTCAGTCTACGAGGGTACGTAGACAACACTCTCCCCTCTCGTTGCTATGCATCACCATGATCTTGCGTGTGCGTAGGAAATTTTTTGAAATTACTACGTTCCCCAACAGTGGCATCCGAGCCTAGGTTTTTATGGTTTGATGTTATTTGCACGAGTAGAACACAAGTGAGTTGTGGACGATACAAGTCATACTGCCTACCAGCATGTCATACTTTGGTTCAGCGGTATTGTTGGACGAGACGATCCGGACCAACCTTACGCGTACGCTTACGCGAGACCGGTTCCCTCGACGTGCTTTGCACATAGATGGCTTGCGGAAGACTGTCTCTCCAACTTTAGTTGAACCGAGTGTGGCTACGCCCGGTCCTTGAGAAGGTTAAAACGGAGTCTATTTGACAAACTATCGTTGTGGTTTTGATGCGTAGGTAAGATGAGTTCTTGCTTAAAGCCCGTAGCAGCCACGTAAAACTTGCAACAACAAAGTAGAGGACGTCTAACTTGTTTTTGCAGGGCATGTTGTGATGTGATATGGTCAAGACGTGATGCTAAATTTTATTGTATGAGATGATCATGTTTTGTAACCGAGTTATCGGCAACTGGCAGGAGCCATATGGTTGTCGCTTTATTGTATGCAATGCAATCGCGATGTAATGCTTTACTTTATTACTAAGCGGTAGTGATAGTCGTAGAAGCATAAGATTGGCGAGACGACAACGATGCTGCGATGAAGATCAAGGTGTCGCGCCGGTAACGATGGTGATCATGACGGTGCTTCGAAGATGGAGATCACAAGCACAAGATGATGATGGCCATATCATATCACTTATATTGATTGCATGTGATGTTTATCCTTTTATGCATCTTATCTTGCTTTGATTGACGGTAGCATTATAAGATGATCTCTCACTAAATTATCAAGAAGTGTTCTCCCTGAGTATGCACCGTTGCGAAAGTTCTTCGTGCTGAGACACCACGTGATGATCGGGTGTGATAGGCTCTACGTTCAAATACAACGGGTGCAAAACAGTTGCACACGCGGAATACTCAGGTTTAACTTGACGAGCCTAGCATATAACAGATATGGCCTCGGAACACGGAGACCGAAAGGTCGAGCGTGAATCATATAGTAGATATGATCAACATAGTGATGTTCACCATTGAAACTACTCCATCTCACGTGATGATCGGACATGGTTTAGTTGATTTGGATCACGTGATCACTTAGAGGATTAGAGGGATGTCTATCTAAGTGGGAGTTCTTAAGTAATATGATTAATTGAACTTTAATTTATCATGAACTTAGTCCTAGTAGTATTAGCATATCTATGTTGTAGATCAATAGCTCGCGTTATTGCTTCCCTGTGTTTATTTTGATATGTTCCTAGAGAAAATTGTGTTGAAAAATGTTAGTAGCAATGATGCGGATTGGATCCGTTATCTGAGGTTTATCCTCATTGCTGCACAGAAGAATTTTGTCCTTGATGCACCGCTAGGTGACGGACCTTTTGCAGGAGCAGATGCAGACATTATGAACGTTTTGCTAGCTCAATATGATGACTACTTGATAGTTTAGTGCACCATGCTTAACTGCTTAGAATCGGGACTTCAAAGACGTTTTGAACGTCATGGAGCATATGAGATGTTCCAGGAGTTGAAGTTAATATTTCAAGCAAATACCCGAGTTGAGAGATATGAAGTCTCCAACAAGTTCTATAGCTAAAAGATGGAGGAGAATCGCTCAACTAGTGAGCATGTGCTCAGATTGTCTGGGTACTACAATCGCTTGAATCAAGTGGGAGTTAATCTTCCAGATAAGATAGTGATTGAAAGAATTCTCTAGTCACCATCACCAAGTTAGTAGAACTTCGTGATGAACTATAATATGCAAGGGATAACGGAAAATATTCCCAAGCTCTTCGCGATGCTAAAATCGGCGAAGGTAGAAATCAAAGAAAACCATCAAGTGTTGATGGTTGACAAGATCACTAGTTTCAAGAAAAGGGCAAAAGGAAAGAAGGGGAACTTCAAGAAGAACGGCAAGCAAGTTGCTGCTCAAGTGAAAAAGCCCAAATCTGGTCCTAAGCCTGAGACTAAGTGCTTCTACTGCAAAGGGACTGGTCACTGGAAGCGGAACTACCCCAAGTGATTGGCGGATAAGAAGGATGGCAAAGTGAACATAAGTATATTTGATATACATGTTATTGATGTGTACTTCACTAGTGTTCATAGCAACCCCTCAGTATTTGGTACTAGTTCAAGTTGCTAAGATTAGTAACTCGAAACGGGAGTTGCAGAATGAACAAAGACTAGTTAAAGGGCAAGGTGACGATGTGTGTTGGAAGTGGTTCCAAGATTGATATGATCATCATCACACACTCCCTATACTTTCGGGATTAGTGTTGAAACTAAATAAGTGTTATTTGGTGTTTGCGTTGAGCATGAATATGATTTGATCATGTTTATTGCAATACGGCTATTCATTTAAGTAAGAGAATAAATTGTTGTTCTGTTTACATGAATAAAACCTTCTATGGTTATACACACCAACGAAATGGTTTGTTGGATCTCGATCATAGTGATACACATATTCATAATATTGAAGCCAAAAAAAAGATGCAAAGTTAATAATGATAGTGCAACTTATTTGTGGCACTGCAGTTTAGGTCATATTGGTGTAAAGCGCATGAAGAAACTCCATGCTGATGGGATTTTGGAATCACTTGATTATGAATCACTTGATGCTTGCGAACCATGCCTCATAGGCAAGATGACTAAAACGCCGTTCTCCGGAACAATGAAGCAAGCAACAAAATTGTTGGAAATCATACATACTGATGTATGTGGTCCGATGAATATTGAGGCTCGCGACAAAATATCATTATTTTCTGACTTTCACAGATGATTTGAGCAGATATGGGTATATCTACTTGATGAAACATAAGTCTGAAACATTTGAAAAGTTCAAAGAATTTCAGAGTGAAGTGGAAAATCATCGTGACAAGAAAATAAAGTTTCTACGATCTGATCGCAGAGACGAATATTTGAGTTACGAGTTTGGTCTTCAATTAAAACAATGTGGAATAGTTTCACGAAGTTATGCCACCTGGAACACCGCAGCATAATGGTGCGTCCGAACGTCATAACCGTACTTTATTAGATATAGTACAATCTATGATGTATCTTACCGATCTACCACTATCGTTTTTGGGATTATGCATTAGAGACAGCTGCATTCACATTAAATAGGGCACCATCTAAATCCGTTGAGACGACACCGTATGAACTATGGTTTAGCAATAAACCTAAGCTGTCGTTTCTTAAAGTTTGGGGCTGCGATGCTTATGTGAAAAAGCTTCAACCTGATAAGCTCGAACCCAAATCGGAGAAATGTGTCTTCATAGGATATCCAAAGGAAACTGTTGGATACACCTTCTATCACAGATCCGAAGGCAAGACTTTTGTTGCTAAGTTCGGAAACTTTCTAGAGAAAGAGTTTCTTTCGAAAGGAGTGAGTGGGAGGAAAGTAGAACTTGATAAGGTAATTGTACCTTCTCCCTTATTGGAAAGTAGTTCATCACAGAAAACTGTTCCTGTGACTACTACACCAATTAGTGAGGAAGCTAATGATGATGATCATGTAACTTCAGATCAAGTTACTACCGAATCTCGTAAGTAAACCAGAGTGAGATCCGCACCAGAGTGGTACGGTAATCCTGTTCTGGAAGTCATGTTACTAGACCATGATGAACTTGCGAACTATGAGGAAGCGATGGTGAGCCCAGATTCCGCGAAATGGTTTGAGGCCATGAAATCTGAGATATGATCCATGTATGAGAACAAAGTATGGACTTTGATGGATTTGCCCAATGATCGGCAAGCCAAAGAAAATAAATGGATCTTGAAGAGGAAGACGGACACTGATAGTAGTGTTACTATCTACAAAGCTAGAATTGTCGCAAAAGGTTTTCGACAAGTTCAAGGTGTTGACTACGAAGAGAGTTTCTCACTCGTATCTATGCTTAAGTCTGTCCGAATCATGTTAGCAATTGCCGCATTTTATGAAATCCGGCAAATGGATAAACAAAACTACATTCCTTAATGGATTTATTAAAGAAGAGTTGTATACGATGCAACTAGAAGGTTTTGTCGATCCTGAAGGTGTTAACAAAATATGCAAGCTCCAGCGATCCATCTATGGACTGGTGCAAGCATCTCGGAGTTGGAATATACGCTTTGATAAGTTGATCAAAGCATATAGTTTTATACAGACTTGCGGTAAAGCCTGTATTTACAAGAAAGTGAGTGGGAGCACTACAGCATTTCTGATAAGTATATGTAAATGACATATTATTGATCGGAGATAATGTAGAATTATTCTGTAAAGCATAAAGGAGTATTTGAAAGGAGTTTTTCGAAGAAGGACCTCGGTGAAGCTGCTTATATATTGAGCATCAAGATCTATAGAGATAGATGAAGACGCTTGATAAGTTTTTCAATAAGTACATACCTTGAAAAGATTTTGAAGTAGTTCAAAATGGAACAGTCAAAGAAAGAGTTCTTGCCTGTATTACAAGGTGTGAAATTGAGTAAGACTCAAAGCCCGACCACGGCAGAAGATAGAAAGAGAATGAAAGTCATTCCCTATGCCTCAGCCATAGGCTCTATGAAGTATTCCATGCTGTGTACCAGATCTATTGCATACCCTACCACTGAGTTTGGCAAGGGAGTACAATAGTGATCTAGGAGTAGATCACTGGACAGCGGTCAAAATTATCTTTAATGGAATAAGGATATGTTTCTCGATTATGGAGGTGACAAAAGGTTCGTCGTAAAAGATTACGTCGATGCAAGTTTTGACACTAATCTAGATGACTCTAAGTCTCAATCTAGATACATATTGAAAGTGGGAGCAATTAGCTAAAGTAGCTCCGTGCAGAGTATTGTTGACATAGAAATTTGCAAAATACTTACGGATCTGAATGTGACAGACCCGTGGACTAAAATTATCTCACAAGAATAACATGATCACACCTTAGTACCCTTTGGGTGTTGGTCACATATCGATGTGAACTATGGGTGTTAATCACATGGTGATGTGAACTATTGCTATTAAATCACATGGCGATGTGAACTAGATTATTGACTCTAGTGCAAGTGGGAGACTGAAGGAAATATGCCCTAGAGGCAATAATAAAGTTATTATTTATTTCCTTATATCATGATAAATGTTTATTATTCATGCTAGAATTGTATTAAAGGGAAACATAATACATGTGTGAATACATAGACAAACAGAGTGTCACTAGTATGCCTCTACTTGACTAGCTCATTAATCAAAGATGGTTATGTTTCCTAACCATGAACAAAGAGTTGTTATTTGATTAACGAGATCACATCATTAGTTGAATGATCTGATTGACATGACCCATTCCATTAGCATAGCACTCGATCATTTAGTATGTTGCTATTGTTTTTTATCCATGACTTATACATGTTCCTTTAACTATGAGATTATGCAACTCCCGTTTACCGTAGGAACACTTTGTGTGCTACCAAACGTCACAACGTAACTGGGTGATTATAAAGGTGCTCTACAGGTGTCTCCGAAGGTACATATTGGGTTGGCATATTTCGAGATGAGGATTTGTCACTCCGATTATCGGAGAGGTATCTCAGGGCCTTCTCGGTAATGCACATCACATAAAGCCTTGCAAGCATTGCAACCAATGAGTTAGTTGCGAGATGATGTATTACGGAACGAGTAAAGAGACTTGCCGGTAACGAGATTGAACTAGGTATTGGATACCGACGATCGAATCTCGGGCAAGTAACATACCGATGACAAAGGGAACAACGTATGTTGTTATGCGGTCTGACCGATAAAGATCTTTGCAGAATATGTAGGAGCCAATATGGGCATCCAGGTCCCGCTATTGGTTATTGACCGGAGACGTGTCTCGGTCATGTCTACATTGTTCTCGAACCGTAGGGTCCGCACGCTTAAGGTTTCGATGACAGTTATATTATGAGTTTATGAGTTTTGATGTACTGAAGGAGTTCGGAGTCCCGGATGAGATTGGGGACATGACGAGGAGTCTCGAAATGGTCGATACGTAAAGATCGATATATTGGACGACTATATTCGGACATCGGAAAGGTTCTGAGTGATCCGGGTATTTTCGGGAGTATCGGGGAGTTACGGGATTACGGGAGAAGTAATGGGCCTTGATGGGCTTTAGTGGGAAGAGGAAAAGGCTGCTGCGCCCCCCCTCCCCTTTGGTCCGAATTGGACTAGGGAAAAGGGGGCCGGCCACCTCTCCTTCTCCTCCTATTCCTTCTCCCTTCCTCCCCTTTTGGTGGACTCCTACTAGGACTTGGAGTCCTAGTAGGACTCCACACCCTGGCGCGCCAAGCCTTGGCCGGCCTCCTCCTCCTCCATCCTTTATATACAGGGGCAGGGGGCACCCCATAGACACACAATTGATCATTGAGATCTTTCCTTAGCCGTGTGCGGTGCCCCCTTCCACCAAATTTCACCTCGGTCATATCGTTGCAGTGCTTAGGCGAAGCCCTGCGCCGGTAGTACATCAAGATCGTCACCACGCCGTCGTGCTGACGGAACTCTTCCCCGAAGCTTTGCTGGATCGGAGCCCGGGGATCGTCATCGAGCTGAACGTGTGCCAAGAACTCGGAGGTGCCGGAGTAACGGTGCTGTGATCGGTTGGATCGCGAGGAGAACGTACGACTACTTCCTCTACGTTGCGTCAACGCTTCCGCTTCAGTCTACGAGGGTACGTAGACAACACTCTCCCCTCTCGTTGCTATGCATCACCATGATCTTGCGTGTGCGTAGGAAATTTTTTGAAATTACTACGTTCCCCAACACGTACTAGGCAGATAGTAGAAACATCTACGCAAACCAGTAGTACTGCACACATGAAAATAAACAGGAGCGCGGTAAATGTTTTATACCCTCCAGTAGGCCAGTCGGCCGTAGCATCAGCAGAGGTGGTGGCCTCGTCGGCGATCCTCTTGTCAGCAGCGGCCTTCTCGACAGCCACGTGGTTGGCGTCAGTGCTCATCGTGAAGACGAAGGTGACGCAGAAGTAGTCGATGTAGAGAGAGTAGTTGAACAAAGGCTAGCAATCGCGTAGGAGACGCTCCCCAAAAACCTAATCGCCTCTCTCCCGTACAGGATCTTGAGAGACAGGGTTTCGGAGGCCTGCTCTCCCGTCAGCTGTGTACGCGGTAGATGGGATGGGATCAATGTAGTTAGCAGCAGGGTAAGGAACGACTAGAGAGCAGTGGAGGTCTGACGCGTTATGTGTTTGTCTGAGCTGCGATGCCTCATATATATAGCCAGTCGGGTAGGAGAACGGTCCAGTAATAAGCATGTTTAATTGCGACGTTTCATCTCCATAATAAGCACGTTTAATTACAGACATTTCCATCTCCACAATAAAATATATTTATTTTGGATGTTTCCATTTCTGCAATGAATATGACGTCTCATATTCATTTTGTGTCTGATAATGGACTCTCCAATTTTGACCGGCAAAACATTGCATCAGCTCGGATCATTCCCGCAACCTGCGGCGCGCGTCATGACGAGGCTAGGCGGGCGGCGGAGGAGGAGCGCGTGTGTGGAACACCTCTCCTTCCTTCACACCAACTCATACTAGTGGGAGAAGAACTCACCTTATAAGTTGGTGTACATCTCTCTCAACTAGCCATGTGGGGCTAAACTTCCCACCACTCCCTTGACAGCATGGGCCCTTAGGAATTTTCTGAAATTGTTAAATGGGCCTATAGCCCAACTAATATTCAGCAATCCCCCACCATATCCCGAAGGCCCATGGTGTTGTCTTCTGTTCCAAACTCTGTTTTGATATACCAGTATTTTCAGTGGAGACCCGTCAAGGGTTAACATCCAGCTAGAACAAATAGCTACACTCCTCCACAACTAAACAATGGACTAGGCCTTGAATTGTCAATTTGGCTTGAAGGGGTTTCACCAAGTGTCTTGCCAGCACTAGGCTACCAAAGGCTGACCCCTCGGGTGGAGCATATTGGTCACTCATGGCCTGTTCATGAACTTACTAGAGATCACCAAAATCTCATAGACTGTGACGAGTAGTCAGGCTCATATAGGTGTGTTCCTCCAAAGATCGCTATGTAGGATAGCATCTTGCTTTTACAAGCCTTGGAACACATTAAGACATAAGTCAACCTGCCATACAGTTACCGAGAGTTGTGCATCACCAACAGAGTGGGTTATTTAAAATACTCTCCTTAGTTGACCACTAGCTTCTTTTCCCAGGTCCTACTTCACGGGATCTCCGATCACATTGGTTGGGTTACCACCATGGCAACTCATGTGGGTCTCATACCCATCTACCTCGGTGCATTATCTATAACAACACACAATAGCCCTTTCGTAAAGGGATCTGCAAGATTCTTAGCCGTTTGGACATACTCCAACGCTATCACTCCGGAGTTTCTTAGTTTCCTAACAGCTTTTAGTCTCATTCATATGTGTTTGTTGGACTTCATGTTGTCCTTTGAACTCTTCACCTTAGTAATGAAAGTCTGATTGTCACAGTTCGTAAGGATAGCTGGAACTGGTTTATCAACCAATGGAAAGTCCATCAAAATATCTTGAAGCCATCATGCTTCGACACCAGATGTGTCTAATGCTGTTAATTATTCTCCCATTGTCGACCTTGTTAAGATCGTTAGCTTGCAAGACTTCCAGGAACCAGCGCCACGTCCAAGAGTAAACATATACCCAATTGTGGCCTTCATCTCATCAGCATAAGAGATCCAATTAGCGTCACTATACCATTCAAGTACCGATGGGTATCCGTTATAGTGAAGTCCATAGTTCATAGTACCCTTTAGATAGAGCATAACTCCTTCAAGAGCACGCCAATGTACATCACCCAATTTCAAAACAAACTGACTCAATTTGCTCGCAGCAAAATCGATGTCAAGCCTCGTAGTGCTCACTAGGTACATAAGTGAACCAATGATTTGAGAGTATTTTAATTGATCTATAGCCGTGCCTTTGGACTTTCGAATCAGCGCGCTAGGATTATATGGTGTTTGAGATAGCGTGCAGTCCGCATATCCAAAACGACCCAACACCTTCTCAACGTAATGGGATTGCAGAAGTGCAATACCACCCTCATTATCTCTTAGTAGCTTGATGTTCAAGATAACATCAGCCACACCAAGGTCTTTCATCTCAAAGTTCTGAGATAGAAACGACTTGACCTCCTCAATGTCTTTGAGGTTGGTTCCGAATATCAGTATGTCATCAACATACAAGCACAGTATAACTCCTTCGCCCCCACCATGGCGAGAGTATACACATTTATCAACTTCATTAACAACGAAACCAACAGATGTCAGAGTTGTATTAAACTTATCATGCCATTTCTTAGGTGCTTGTTTCAGGCCATACAAAGATTTCAGCAACCTACATACACTAGTAGAAAAAGGGTCAAATGTGAAGCACATTAGTGCCGGTTTGAATTAGAGCTGGCACTAATGTGTACATTAGTTCCGGTTCCAATGGCTAGCCGGTCCGCTCTCATTAGTACCAGTTCGTGGCGAACCTTTAGCACCGGTTTGTGCCACGAACCGGTACTAATGAGAGTGGTGGCAGGATGTTGTCAGTCTGGGGCCCCTCCAGCACCTTTAGTACCGGTTCATGTCACGAACTGGTACTAAAGGTCATCCTACATAAACCCTTCTTCCAGCCGAGCTCGCTCTGTTCTTCCCCTTTCCCCTCCCTCTCTGTTCTTCCCCTCTTCCTCTCGAGCTCATCACACATTTTGCCCAGAATTTGTCAAGATTTGAAGGTCCCCATCGATTCAAATGATCACAAAGGTTAGCAACTTTGTCCTTTCATCTCTCATTGATAGATTAGCTCTTGCAATGCTTTATATAGTGTTTAATTTGTGAGTTTAGTAATTTGGGAGGAATTATATGTGCTAGTATTTGATTTATATGCAATTTGAGGTCAAAAATAACACTTAGTTTGCATATGTAGGTGTGGTTTACTTAGTACCTTCTAAATCTCCGCCGTAACCACCGTCGATCGCCCGCACCGTCCCGTCGCCGGCACCACCTTGTGGTGAGCCTCTTGTTCATGAAATTTTATATAAAAATTGATGTTTGTGTGATTTGGATATGTAGTTACTCGTATAATTATCTTACCCGTACGGTGTTTGTTATACATAGTGCCATTGTTTTGATATCCGTCCCCGTCGGCCCTCGTCCTTGTTATGATTCGGATGTGGTATATATATTCTCTTTTAAAACTAGTTGCATTTTGTGTTTATGAAAAATTATGCCCATCAAGTTGACATAGATAATTTTTCTAGGAGGTATGTGAACCGGAAATTCCAACCGACCCTATTGTCGAGAGGTTAAATTTAGTTGAAAGAGAAAACGAGTACTTGAAAGAAAAATTGAAAAGAATTGAGGGGGAGAAGATGGAATTGGAGTTGCATGTTGCCGATGTCGTCGATGATCACAAGATCAATATGGAGAAAATGCGCTTGAAGATTAGAAAGATTAGAAAATATGCCACCGATAGTGAGGCTTGGTATCATTATGCTGTTGGATCAATTGTTACCTTAGTTGCGATCTTGATCGCATTTGTTCTTGCATTTAAATGCTTTAGCTAGAGAGTTATTTGTTTGTTGCATTTAAGTGTTGTATGAACTTTATGTATGAACTTGTATTAAGTTGGTGTTTTTGGTGCTGTGTATTGAAGATGAGCCGACAATGGATGTATGATGACCGATGCTCTCCCAAGTTCATTAATGGCGTGCAAACTTTTCTTCTTGCAGCTGAGGCAAACAAGCGGGCGGATGGTTTTATGCCTTGTCCATGTGTTGTCTGTAAGAATGGTCAAAATTACTCTAAGTCAAGAATCATTCACGTCCACCTGTTTAAGTCCGGTTTCGTGCCCCACTATAATGTTTGGACCAAGCACGGAGAAAGAGGGGTTATGATGGAAGACAATGAAGAAGAAGAGGACGAGGACAGCTATCCTGGCCATGGGTTCCCTCAATACGATGATACAACAATGGGGGAAGAAGCTGAGCCGGTAATGTGGGAAGAAACTGAGCCGGCAATGCGGGAAGAAGCTGAAGAAGAGGCATCAGATGAGCCCGTTGATGATCTAGGTCGGGCCATTGCTGATGCAAATAGAAACTGCGCAAGTGATTTGGAGAAGAAGTTGCAGTGCATGTTAGAGGATCACAAAAAATTGTTGTACCGGAATTGCGTAGGTGACAAGAAAAAGCTGGGCACCACACTGGAATTGCTACAATGGAAGGTAGAGAATGGTGTATCTGACAAGGGATTGGGAAAGTTGCTGGTAATGATAAAGGATATGCTTCCAAAGGACAACGAATTGCCCGAGAGTACGTACAAAGCAAAGAAGGTTGTCTGCCCTCTAGGGTTAGAGGTGCAGAAGATACATGCATGCCCTAATGATTGCATCCTCTACCGCGGTGAGTACGAGGATTTGAACGCTTGCCCGGTATGCGGTGCATTGCACTATAAAATCAGCCGCGATGACCCTGGTGATGTCGAGGGTGAGCGCCCCAGGAAGAAGATTCCTGCCAAGGTGATGTGGTATGCTCCTATAATACCACGGTTGAAACGTTTGTTCCAAAACAAAGAGCATGCCAAGGCGATGCGATGGCACAGAGAAGACCGTATGAAAGACTGAAAGTTGAGAGTACCCGCTGACGGGTCGCAGTGGAGAAAAATCGAAAGAAAGTACGGGAAGGAGTTTGCAGATGACGCAAGGAGCATATGGTTTGGTCTAAGCGCAGATGGCATTAATCCTTTTGGGGAGCAGAGCAGCAACCATAGCACCTGGCCTGTGACTCTATGTTTGTATAACCTTCCTCCCTGGTTGTGCATGAAGCGAAAGTTCATTATGATGTCAGTGCTCATCCAAGGCCCTAAGCAACCCGGCAACGACATTGATGTGTACCTAACGCCATTAGTTGAAGAACTCTTACAACTGTGGAATGGAACAGGTGTACGTGCATGGGATGAGCCCATGGGGGAAGAATTTGACCTAAAGGCGTTGCTGTTCGTGACCATCAATGATTGGCCTGCTCTCAGTAACCTTTCAGGACAGACAAACAAGGGATACCGCGCATGCACGCACTATTTGGACGATATCGACAGTATATATTTGGCTAATTGTAAGAAGAATGTGTACCTGGAACATCGTCAATTTCTTCCGAGCAGGCATCCCGTAAGAAAGAAAGTCAAGCATTTCAAAGGTGAGGCGGATCACCGGACGAAGCCTCGCCACCGTACTGGTGCTGATGTACATGATATGGTCAAGGATTTGAAGGTGGTCTTTGGAAATGGTCCTAGTGGACAACCTGTTCCGAATGACGCTGACGGACGCGCACCCATGTGGAAGAAGAAATCTATATTTTGGGACCTGCCCTATTGGAAAGACCTAGAGGTACGCTCCGCAATGAACGTGATGCACGTGACGAAGAATCTTTGTGTGACCCTGCTTGGCTTCTTGGGCGTGTATGGGAAGACAAAAGATACACCTGAGGCACGGGAGGACCAGCAACGTATGCACGGAAAAGACGGCATACATCAGGGTCATGCAAGCTACGCTCTTACCAATGAAGAGAAGGAAATCTTCTTTGAATGCCTGCTTAGTATTAAGGTACCGTCTGGCTTCTCGTCGAATATAAAGGGAATAATAAACTTGGAAGAGAAAAAGTTCCAGAACCTAAAGTCTCATGACTGCCACGTGATTATGACGCAACTGCTTCCGGTTGCATTGAGGTGGCTTCTACCGGAAAACGTTCGATTAGCCATTGTGAAGCTATGTGCATTTCTCAGTGCAATCTCTCAGAAGGTAATCGATCCAGAAATCATACCAAGGTTAGAGAATGATTTGGTGCAATGTCTTGTCAGTTTCGAGTTGGTGTTCCCACCATCCTTCTTCAACATCATGACGCACGTCCTAGTTCACCTATGCGAAGAGATTAACATTTTGGGTCCTGTATTTCTACACAATATGTTCCCCTTTGAGAGGTTCATGGGAGTCTTAAAGAAATATGCTCATAACCGTGCTAGGCCAGAAGGAAGCATGTCCAAGGGCCATGAAAATGAGGAGGTCATTGAGTTTTGTATTGACTTTATTCCTGACCTTAAGCCGATTGGTGTTCCTGAATCACGGCATAAGGGCAGACTGGATGGAAAAGGCACGCTAGGAGGGGAACAAATAAAATGTATGGACGGACATTCTCTCACTGAAGCACACTAGACAGTTCTATAGAATTCCGCCTTGGTGGCTCTGTATATGGATGAACACAAGAATTTGCTACGCTCCAAACACCCGGAGCGGTCTGATGACTGGATTACACGTGAACAAACCAGGAGTTTCGCCAGCTGGTTGCAGACACGTACCATGCATGACGCCTCTATTGAAGATGACATGTACTTGCTATCCCAGTTACCATCTTCGAATATAATGACTTTCAAAGGGTACGAGATAAATGGTAATACATTTTACATGATCGCCCATGATAAGAAGAGCACCAACCAAAATAGTGGTGTCCACTTTGATGCAGAAACCAAGACGGAAAAGGAAACATATTATGGTTATATACAGGACATATGGTAACTTGACTATCGACGTGGTTTGAAGGTCCCTTTGTTTCGGGGCAAATGGGTCAATATGACACGAGGCGGGGTAACGGAAGACCCGCAGTACGAAATGACAACAGTGGATCTCAACAATCTTGCGTATGTAGATGAACCATTCGTCCTAGCCAATGATGTGGCACAGGTTTTCTATGTGAAGGACATGTCTACCAAGCCAAGAAAAAGAAAAGATAAGGAAGCGAATGCATCGTACGATGAGCCAAAGCGGCACATAGTTCTTTCTGGGAAGAGAAACATCGTGGGAGTGGATGACAAGAAAGACATGTCAGAAGATTATGAAAAGTTTGATGAAATTGCTCCATTCATAGTGAATATTGACCCGAGCATCCCGTTAAATGATGAAGATTTTCCATGGTTACGGCGCAAAGGGACACACGCGAAGAAAAAGTTTCACACCCAATGATCTGGGATGTGATCAGCTTCACTATCATCACTTTCTTCTGTGTTTCACACCCAGGAGGGAATCTCTGTAATAGTTAGGGTAGTTATGTGTTTTGGCATTTGAAACGTAAAGAAATTTTATGTGCAAACAAATTCTTTCATGCCTTTACTGAATTTGAAAGTTAAGTTATTCACAAACTAGTGATTCACACTAATTTCAAATAATTCAAAATCTAAACTACTCAAATTTGAAAACCACGGGCACTAACAGAAAGTTTGTAATTTTTTGTACCTAAAGCAAAAATATTCACAAAGAAACTCTAAATACACAAAAAACAACTCAAAAATAAATAAAGCAAAAAAAAGCCCGCCTACTGGGCCTGCATACGACTAGAAACCCAACCAGTTGTTGGGCCAGGATGCAGGCCCGCAAAGGCCCGGTAGGCCCACAGGGCAGCACAGAACATGTAGGCCCAGTAGGCCTGCTTTGGAGAGGAGCTCGAGCAAGCTACCGCACGGGAGGTTATAAACCAGTGCGGACGCCCCTCGGCTAGTGAGGTGGGACTAAACTTGCCGCACCGCACCTGCGCCAGCGCACCCCCCTTTAGTACCGGTTCGTGGCACCAACCGGTACTAAAGGGGGGCCTTTAGTACCGGTTGGAGCCACCACCAGGTACTAAAGGGGGTGCGCTTCCCGCCGCTTGGCCTGGCCAAAACAGGCCTTTAGTACCGGTTGGTGGCTCCAACCGGTACTAAAGGTCCATCCTATATAACTAAACACTTCAAAAATTTCAGTTTCTCATCTGCTTCTTCTCCTCTGCCCCGTCACCCGTCGCGCCCCCGTATCCATATCCCTCTCGTCGCCGCCCCCGTCGCCGCCCCGTCCCCGTCGTCGCCGCCCCATCGTCCCCGTCGTCACCGCCGCCCCGTCCCGGCCCGTCCCGCGTCGTCCCCGTCCCCATCGTCGCTGCCCCGTCCCCGTCGTCGCCGCCCCGTCCCCGTCCCCGTCGTCGCCATCCCCGTCGTCGTCGCCCGTCGCCGTCCCCGTCGCCGCCCCCCGTCGCCTCTTGCCTCGCCGGCCGGTGAGCACACACACACACACATACATTTTTTTTAGTTTTTTAGTTATAGAAATAGTTATAAAAAAGTTAGAAATGTTTCTTTTTTTAGTTATAGAAATAGTTACTTATATAGCATTGTTAGAAACGTTATAGAAATGTTAGAATTGTTAGAAATTTTTCTGTTTTTTAGTTATAGAAATAGTTATAAAAAGTTAGAATTGTTAGAAATTTTTCTGTTTTTTAGTTATAGAAATGGTTATAAAAAAGTTAGAATTTTTTCTTTTTTTTAGTTATAGAAATATTAGAAATGTTATACAAATGTTAGTTATATATATAGAAATGTTATAATTTTTTTCTGTTTTTTAGTTATGCAAATATTAGAAATGTTATAGAAATGTTAGTTATATAGCATTGTAAGAAATGTTATAGAAATGTTAGTTATATAGAAATGTTAGAAATTTTAGTTATGAAAATCCAATCATTAAAAAAATGTTACTTTTTGCGGGCATATAGCTAGTATTTGTTCTCGACGATGCCCGGCCCGCATCCTCGCCGTCGACCCGTCCGCGATGACGTCCGGCTGACCCATGTCCGGGACTGGGCTCCGCCAGGCTGGCACTGGGAGGTGCTGCCTGGAGGGGCGCGCCGCTTGATGAGGAACCCGGCCCCGGGTCCCGTCATCGACCCTGATCTCGTTTGGTGGCGTTCGCGTGGGCCAGTTTCGGTGCGGAGGGAGCCGGCCCCGCCGGAGGTGGTACGTAGCCGTGTCAGGGAGGAGGACGAGCACGTCCTTGGCTACATGGTTGCGTTAGAGGGTGGTTGGTTCTCCAATACCTGGCAGTTTCTTCAGGGATCTCACTTCAGTTATGATCCTGTGAGGGTTCCTTCTCTTTGGATGTCCACCGCCCGCGCCGCAGGAACCGCGAGTGTCCTAGATTCTTCTGTAGTATTCGATCTTTATTAGCTATCTAGCCAGTGATGTATTCGATATATAATATTCGAGACGATGTATTTGAGATTATATATTATTCGAGACGATGTATTCGATATTATATCTATTATTCGAGACGATGTATTCAAGATTATATCTATTATCCGAGACGATGTAATTTGAATACTAAATTGTTTTATATTTCTTTTGGATGAGTTAAATAAAAGCTATGGCGGATAATACCGGCAGAGACGGAGAACAGGCCCTGTTCGATATGATACGCCATCCTCGCGGGCCAGATGATGATCAGAATGAAGAAGATTATGACGGCTCCGAAATTCTAAACAACACCGGGGAGGGTGATATGATATTCGATCACGACTACCGAATTGATGAAGTCATGAACTATGATTATGATGATGACGAAGAAAATGTTGATCCTGAAACAACAAAGACCGGCGAGGTATATATATTTATATAAGCAGGCATCTAGTGATCATCACATGTTTTAAATGACTCGAAGATATATTAACGAATCGATCTTTCTTCTTTCAGCCATCCGGATCGAGCAAATCTTCAGGCAACAGGACGAAATGAGGCCCGAACAAAAAGTTGAAGGAGGGCGTAAAGTACAATATCGAGGCAATCAGACCTAATGGCGGACCATTAGCGCCTAGGAAGATTGCGGACAAGTTCGTTCGTCAGTGCGGAGTTCTTGTGAAGGACCAACTCCCGATCTCCCTTCAAGAATGGAGAGAGCCAGCAAAGCCACGTCCAGATCTTACTTTTGTCGACGACAGACAAAAAGGTCTACTTTGGGATACTCTCATGGAAAATTTCACCCTACTAGATCATTTCACAGAAGCAGATGTGCAAAAAGTCAAGGACGCTGCTCTTAGGAAGATGGCGGTTGCATTCAAGAACCACAAGAATCGTGAATGGAACAAGTACGTCAAGGGAGGAAGGAAGACTCCAGTATTCGAGGGAACACTAGAGAAGCAAAGTGCTCATTGGGACGATTTTGTAAAATTCAAGGATTCGGAATTAGCTAAGGAACGGTCAAGAATAAACAAGAAGAATGCTGAAAAAAGGATAAGTTCCATAAGCTGGGGCCAGGTGGCTACGGGGTGGCAATGCCTAAGTGGGATAAGTTTGAGAAAGAGATGGAGTATGCAGGTGTCACTCCGGTTACTAGGAGCTGGCCCCCCAGGTGCAGGACTTGGTTCTATGCGCATGGGGGGAGTTGGACCCGAAGACAGGCAAAGTTTCGACGAAGGCATGTCTGAACGGAGCCGACGATGCGATAATTGTTGCAATAGAAGAGGCTCGATCGGGGGTTTTCCAGCCCAACAGAGAGAACGACGAGCTTACGCGTGCCCTGGGAAATCCTAAACACCCGGGAAGAACATGAGGCAAGGGCGCTATTCCGTGGTATGAGGGGTTTTCGGACTGGAACGCCGACTACAGAACCCGTGCGAGAAGGAAGATTGCGGAGGAGAAGAAGAGGAAGATGGAGGAGGAGCAGAGGAAGCTGGACTATGAACGCCTTCAAGGCCTAGAAACAAAGCACGCAAACTTGGCAGTCAAATTCCAGCGGCAGCAGGAGCAGATCGACTCACTTAGCCAGCAAAGGGGGTCTCAGCAGCTGCAGCAGCTAGCGGATGATCCAGCATTGGATAGCACCGCCCCATCCATGCCGAGAAGCAGCGTGGGTTCCGCCCCTGGCGACGCAATGCTGGATAGATACCCCGTGGATGACATCATGGAGAACACTAACTGCGAGCTACACTTCAAAATGAAGAACATATCCATGAAGGTGGCGGACGCCGTTGTCGGATCACGGGTTCCGGCAGACCCTTAAGGTTCAAACTCTGGGGTGCGCGCGGAGATCGTGCCCTCTACCTCTCCGTCTCGTAAGGATTTAGCTACCGTAAGAACAACACAAGAGACACAGGGTTTATACTAGTTCGGGCCACCGTTGTGGTGTAATACCCTACTCTAGTTTGTGGGGGGTGGATTGCCTCTTGGGCTGATGAGGAAGAATGGTATAGGTGAGCAACCTCGCGAGGGTATTGCTCTTGGCTAGGGGATGAACTCCTAGGGGAGTTTGGTCGCCCTCCCCTTCTCTCTCTCTCTCTCTCCTTGCTCTAGATGCTCCGTCTGGTTTCCTCTACTCTGGGGGCGGCTAGTCCTATTTATAGGCAAAGGCCCTGGGCCTCTTCCCAAATATTGAGCGGGAAGGGCGCCAACAATTGGCCAATTTAAAGGGGAACATCGGGTACACTTATCCTGACTAAAGTTGGTCTTCGCCTGCCAAAGGCTCTGGTGATGACGCCGGCTTGGGATCCACAGTGACTTTCTCCTTGTCGTGGAGCTGGTCTTGGTCTCGTTGCACCGAAATGGGTGCCTTTGCTTGATCCTCTCACCTGCGCTTGCCCCCTTTGCACCAAAGAGGAAAGGGAGGACGCTGCGCGGGCCGGCGCCCGCCTGGCACCTTTGATCGTCATGGCTTGCGTCATGGGCACCTCGTGAGGTACCCCACCTTGATCTCTCCGCCTCCTCGCGAGCCAGCCTAAGGAGGCCGTGCCGGAGGAAGCGCCGTGTCGTCCGCCTTGCGAGGCTTGGCCCCTCACGAGGGTCTTGAGCCTTGTGTTGATGAAGATGGGCCACGTTGGGCCCCCACTCGAGCCACGCCGCAGGCCGCAGGCAGGCAAGTCTGGGGACCCCCATTCCCAGGACGCCGACAGTAGCCCCCGGGCCCAAGGTGCGCATGGACTTGGCCGTGCCGAGAGGCGAAAGGGCAAGGGCGAAGCGCCGCGGGGCCTAACAGCCTGCGGCCTTGGGCGCCGCGTGGCGGTTGATTGGACGTGGGCGTCACTGTTTACCCACGCCCCCTTATTTTGCGCCGTGCTAGGTTACCCCGCAGTTGTACACAACCGTCTTCCTCCCTGTTGCCTGACCGTCTCCTGCTCTCCCCCCCTTCGAACTCAGACCCTTGCTTCCAATCCCATCTAGCATCTCCTCTTGTCCGCCCGCCGCCATGGCTCCAAAGAACGGGAAGGGGAAGAAACCTGCGGCTCCATCTCGCCCGCTGCCGCCGGTGGCGCCTGCTGCCGGGCACTCAATCGTACTCAACCTGGAGTGCCTGGACAAGCTTAGTCCGGCTCTGGCCACTGCCTTCAACGAGTGCGGGAGGACGACGGCGTGGCCTAAGTGCCACCTTCCTACTGACAGGACAATCACCGAGGTCCATTACTTTGCCGACGCCTTGTGGGCGGGTTTGGTGCCCCCCTTCTCCGGTTTCTTCAACGCTGTCCTTGATCATTATCGGATCCACATGATGCATATGGGTCCTGAGTCCATAGCTCTTCTCTCTGTCTTTGCTTTTGTTTGTGAGGCGATGGTGGGCATCCCTACTTCTGTTGCCCTGCTGCGCCACTTCTTCTCCTTGCATCTGGTCGACCCCACGCAATGCTCGGCATGCGTCAGCTTCGTAGCTTCGTCCCAGACCGCTGCCTCTGGTATCGACTTCAACCTCCCTCCGCCTTCAACCAAGTTCCGCGAGCGGTGGTTGTACATTGATGTCGGGGTGCCCAGCCCCCGGCTCGTGAAGCCGACATCGCCTGCTATGCCTAATTCGGGCTGGGGCCAGGAGACGCCCGTAAGTCCCCGGCTCGCCTTCGTCTGGCATCGCTTCATGTCCTTGAAGAAATTTGGCGTAACGGCGCCCAAAGTGGTGAAGGAGTTCCTATCGTGCCGCATTGCCCCTCTCCAATGCCATTCTTGCAGAATGTGGGCCTTCAGCGGGCACGGCGACCGCATGAGGCTTCAGGGAGAAGACCTGACGCCCGAGGTGCTGAGGAAGGTGCTCTTGATCCTGACAGGCGATCCCAACCCCGGGGGTGTCCGGCAGGGGGGAGCCTTGCTGTACCTCTGCCACAACAGGGATGACTTCGTGAGGCAGATGCCCTCTTTCGACGAGTGGGGGTTACGCCCTGTCGACCTCCAGGGGCGTCGCGAGAACCCCGTGGTGGTGATTTCCCTTTCGGTCGGCCTGGGTGAATCCTCCTCGAGTGGTGGTGCAGGGAGGCAGGAGACAGCGGGGGTCGAGGGAGCCGCGGACGATGTGACCGTACCTGGCGATGCTCTTGACGGGGCAGCTCACGAGGTCCGCGCACCCGAGGCCACGGGTGAGGCGCCGCCGCTTCTGGTGCTTGAGGCCGAGGCTCCTGAGCCCCCGTCCGAGATTTCTGACGAGGCAACTGCCCGCGCGCTCCAGGCATGCGCCCTCGACGCGAGTGGCCTTGGCGCTCCGTCCTCTTCGCAGGCTGGTTCCTGTGCGTCTCTCCTGGCCACATGTGAATAACTATCGAAGAAATCTTCCTCTTCTTTCTGGTCATAGCCCTTGGCCACAAGCCTAGGCTTGTACTTTTCAATCGTTCCATCGGGCCTAAGCTTCTTTTTGAACACCCATTTACATCCCAATGGTATACAACCATAGGGGCGTTCAGTTATTTCCCATGTCCCATTAGCCATGATGGAGTCCATCGTGCTACGGACCGCTTCTTTTCCAGTAGTCAGCATCCGGAGACGCATAAGCTTCTAAAATAGAAGTGGGAGTATCATCCACAAGGTATACAAGGAAATTGTCACCAAAAGACTTCGTAGTCCTCTGTCTCTTGCCCCTACCAAGGGTTTCCTTGTCATCCTCCTCAGGATTTCCATCATGTGTCTATTCATAAAATTCCATCGGAATGGCAGGTTCAAGAGTCTCGTCAGATTCCAGCCTAGAAGTGCTTTGCATATCTCTCATAGGAAAAATATACTCAAAGAATGTAGCATCTTTAGACTCCATAATCATACCAACCTTCACATCAGGTACCTCAGATTTCACTTCCAGAAATCTATAGCCGACGCTATTCTTAGCGTAGCCCAAATTAATGTTGTCCACGGTCTTTGGTCCAAGCTAATGCTTTTTGGGGATTGACACATTGACTTTTGCCAAGCAGCCCCAAGTACGTAAGTATGAGAGTGTCGTTCTTCTCTTTTCCCATTGTTCATAGGGAGTTATCTCGTTGTCTTTTGTCAGAACTTTATTCAGGACATGTCATGATGTCAATATAGTCTCCCCCCACCATTCCTTGTATAAACCCGATGTATCTAACATGGCATGAACCAAATCTGTCAGAGTACGGTTTTTCCGTTCGGCAACCCCATTTGACTGAGGTGAATAGGGAGGCGTCCACTCATGAATAATTCCGTGTTCCACGCAGAAAGAATCAAACTCATTAGAGAAATTCTCTCCACCATGATCTGGCAGGACTCGTCTTATTTTCTTTTCAAGTTGATTCTCAACTTCTGCCGTATAGATTTTAAAGTGGTGTAGAGCCTCATCTTTAGTGTTTAAAACATATATATAGCAATATCTAGTAGAATCATCTATCAGTGTCATGAAGTATATTTTTTCACCTTTAGTCAATACACTGTTCATCTCACAAAGATCTGAATGTATGACTTCTAACGGCGCCAAATGTCTCTCCTGCGCAGCCTTATGGGGCTTGCGAGGTTGCTTTGCTTGCACACACGAATGGCACTTAGAACCTTTGGCTAAAGTGAAACTTGGGATTAAATTCAATTGTGCTAACCGTGTCATACTACCAAAACCAATGTGACAAAGACGTGAATGCCAAACTTCTGTTTCATTAACACTCGAATGAATATTGTTCATGACTTTATTACAAAAATCAGTGAGGGAAAAGCGGAATAGACCTCCGCATTCATAACCTTTTCCAACAAACAGTCCATATTTCGTAACAACTAATTTATTAGACTCAAACACCAACTTAAACCCTTCTCTACATACAAGGGATCCACTAACGAGATTCTTCTTGATGGCGGGGACATGCTGCACGTTCTTCAGTTGCACGATCCTTCCCGAAGTAAACTTCAGATCGACCGTGCCAACACCATGAATAGAAGCACTCGCGTCATTCCCTGTGGCCTGACAAGAAGAAAACAATGAAATGTCAGCACACACATGAATATTTGCACCTGTGTCAATCCACCAATCCATAGACTGACAAACTGAAAATATAGTAAACAAATTACCGTACCCAGATGGCCCACTCTCATCGTTTCTCACAATCATGTTGAAAGTTTTGGAGTCCTGTCCTGACTTCTTGAGCTTGTGTGGGCTCTTGGCACCCCTTCTTCTTATCTTTCTTGAAGGTCTTCTTAACCTTCTTATTAAACTCTCTATTATGTTAACTTAGCGATAATGCAACCTACAACAAATTTGCCCAGCAGCACACACTTGAGAAGCTCAAGATCCTTAGTGATGCACTGTATCTCATGAGCCTGTTCTAATATAGAACGGTTTCCGACCATTTTGTAATCGTGGAACTGCTCATAATATACATCTCCCTCCCAGCATCTGTTGTGCCGAATTTAGATTCGAGCACCTCCCACAAGTCCTTGACAACCCGCATATGTAATGGACTCATATGCGGGCGTTTCCATTTACGCAATGAATATCCCGCGGCGCGCATCGTGACGAGGCGGGCGGTGGAGGAGGAGGATCGCGCGTGTGGAACACATCTCCTTCCTTCACACCAACTCATACTAGTGGAAGAAGAGCTCACCTTATAAGTTGGTGTGCATCTCTCTCAACTAGCCATGTGGGACTAAACTTCCCACCACTCCCTTGACAGCATGGGTCCTTAGGAATTTTCCGAAATTATTAAATGGGCCTATAGCCCAACTAATATTCAGCATACATAGCATTTGAGAAGCCTCTAGTCGAGGCTCGTATCTGTATTCATGGAACATTACCACCAAAGCCGTACGAACCAAGCTGGAGGGTCGTTCATGTTTGCAAGTAACCAACCTCTGTCTCGACACAATCTGCGAGACTCTGCACTGGCCAGCACCCAGAAAAATGTTCCACGGTCAATGGGTCAACATTGTCTAAGTATTGCACAGCAGGTCATTGTATTTTACATGTAGTTCGGCACAGAAGGCTTCTAATAGAGTAATAGTTCGACTACCTTTTTGGTTGCATTTGTTTTTTGCACCAACGGCCAAACAATTAAATGTTCTTTATCAAAGTCAAATAATAGTTAAACTGTTGAACATGAACTCTTTGCATGTACGTGTATATAGGTCTGTGTTTTGTACATTGTACTTGTCACGTCTCTCTCCCCTCTGTAACTTGTTATATCTTGGGAGACAAGACATCAGACGCACCCCCTTGTATCTATATATGTGCCTAGTGCACGATCAATGGAAATTACGATGCACACAATCCCTCTCCTCATAACTTACATGATATCAGATAGGGCGTCGATTCTTGCCTAACTTCTGCTGCCCTGGCCGCCGCCACCACCCATCCCCGTCGCCGTTGCCCATATACCTCGCAGCCACACCACCTCCTCCCAAAGCCACCACGCTGCCCCCATCTTCTCCCGCCGCGCCGCCGCTCCCTTCCCTCTCATCTCCAACCACCGCGCTGCCGCATCCTTCCCCTACCGCCACCGCGCTGCGACCCTCCTCCTACCACCATGTCCCTCAACTCATCCATCTCTGGTGCCACCAACCCCTTTGCCGGTCCAGATCCCACTGACATCGGCAATATCAACATCCATTAGCGTGTTCATGTGATTCTCGACCCGAACGACTCCATGTACTATGCGTGGAAGACCTACTTCTCGCTTCTCTTTCACGAGAACAATCTCGGGGATCATGTCGACGGTTCTATCGACTCGCACGCCATGAAGGATGACTCCGAGTGGATCGCGATCACGCCACGCTCATCCAATGGTTCTTCCTCACCATCTCGAAGGACATGTTTCACACGGTCATGAGCGATGATGATGACGCACGCGCCATGTGGGTGAAACTCAATTGCCTCTTCACCAACAACCAGCTTCAGCGTCGCATTTTTCTGTAGCAAGAATTTTTTGGTTGCCATCAAGATGATCAATCAATTGATGCTTATTGTCGTCGTCTCAAGATGTTTTCTGATGAACTCCGTGACATTGGCGCCAAGATTGATGATGATCTCATCCTCAGCACGCTCATGGCCGGCCTCAATGAGGACTTCGGCAATGCTGCTACCAATCTCACCTTGATGCCAGAGCCCTCCTTCCCCAAGTTCATGGCATACTTGCGGTTGGAGGAGCGCTGCGTGAAGCAGGTGAAGAAGCACATGCAGCACACCGCCCTCGCCGCCGGCACCTCTCGCAGCGCCCCAGCGTCACGGAACCCAGCGCTGCCCACGCCCTGGGGTACTACCCCCTCCCTCCCATGCCACCTGTCCCTCCTGCACCTCACTAGCAGCAGGCAGGCGGTGGCCTCCGCAACAACCGTCGCGGGGACGGCCGCCCGAAGCAGCAATAGCAAGCGCACGGGGAGGCGCCTCGGCAGCAGCAGCCTATGCCGCCCTGGACCTACGGCACCAACCCGTGGACCGGCGGTGTCCATGCTTACTCAATGCCAGTCCCACGGCCGCACGCGCCTGGCATCCTTGGGCCTCGTCCGGCAGGCCATCAGGCCTATCTCGCCACGCCTAGCACCGCTGGCTATGCGGCCCTGCCTGCACCATAGATGGCTGGAGGCTATCCCGCTGCCCCGGCACCACCTATGGCGGGTCCTACCCGTTGCAGGTTCCACCGCTGTAGGACCCAGCCCTCCTGTCTGCTCTGCACTCGGCTCCGTCACCCAGTAACTATGGTGGCGGTAGAGACTGGTACATGGGCTCGGGCGCCACCGCTCACATGACATCTCATCCCGGTAACCTAGCCTCTTCCACTCCAGTTCATACTCCCACTCACATCACCGTATTAACGGTTCCTCCTTACCCATTACACATGTTGGTCGTAGATCGTTTCCTTCTACATCTAACCCTATCACCATGTCTAATATTCTTGTTTCTCCTGACCTAGTCACGAACCTTGTATCTATTCGTCGCCTTGCTCGTGAGAATCCCATTACTGTTGAATTTGACGATGTTGGTTTTTCTGTGAAGGACGCCCGTACCCGGATGGTTCTCCATCGATGTGATAGCCCTGACGAGCTCTACCCGGTGCACTCCTCCGCCACCACCTCCACCCACCCAGTCGCCCCCGCCGCCAGTGTCGACCTTTGGCATGCTCATCTTGGACACCCCAACTCCACCGTTTTGCATCAAATTGTTCAGGGTTTTTTGTTATCATGTAATAAGGTTGACGACCCATACTTGTGAGGCTTGTCGTCTTGGCAAGCACGTTCGTCTCCCCTTTAGCGCCTCTACAACTATTTCCACTTTTCCGTTTCAGTTACTGCATAGTGACGTTTGGACATTCCCGGTTGCAAGCAACACGGGCTACCTATAACATTTGGTGATTTTAGATGATTTCTCTCATTATGTGTGGACATTTCCTCTTCGTCGCAAGTCTGACGCCCTTGCCACACTCACTGCCTTTTATTCCTACGTCACCACACAGTTCGGTTGTCCTATCCTTGCACTACAAACTGATAACAGAAAAGAGTTTGACAACGTCGCTGTTCGTAATCTCATAGCCTCCCACGACACCATCTTCCGCCTCACTTGTCCCTACACGACCCAACGAAATGGCCGCGCCGAGCATGTCCTACGCACTCTTAATGACTGCGTCTGAGCGTTGCTCTTTCACTCTAACATGCCTCCCCGGTTTTGGCCAGACGCCCTCGCCACCGCCACCCTTCTCATCAACATCCGCCCGTGTCGCGCCCGCTAGAACTATGCCCCTCACCAGCTTCTCTTTGGTGCGCCTCCATCTTATGATGGTCTTTGCATCTTCGGGTGTCTCTGTTATCCTAGCACCGCGTCCGCCGCTCCTCACAAACTCGCTCCACGGTCGGTTCCTTGCATTTTTCTCGGCTACCCTCCCAATACCAAAGGTTACCGGTGCTATGATCCAGTGTCCCACCGTGTATATACATCACGACACGTGTACTTCGATGAGATGGTGTATATACTGGCTCGACTTCATCATCGCATGTCTCCCCTCCGGTTCATCCGGAGGGTGCCGCAACCCCCTCTAGTGTTGTCACCCGGGCTCACACTGGGATGTTCCGGCCTAGCACGCACTACACCTCCGACGAGTACATGTCTGCTGCATCAACCTCGACACCGTCTCCTCTACCTTCCTCCGCTCGTGTAGCCCTTCGGGATCCGAACTAGTTTGCTGCGATGCACAAGGAATTCCACGCCCTACAGCAGAAGTGAAACGATTACCAAAGCCCATCGAATCAATTCAACTAGCTCCGGCTTAATTTCTTGGTTTTTGGTTCTTGTACTAATGACACGGTGATGCATAGTTATTTCCATATGGTTTGGCTAAAAAGGTTTTAATATTTTGTAAGTTAAGCGAGTTATATGCCAGATGCAATAGATAAGTTAGGCAAGTCATGTGAAACAACTTTCATATGATATCATACTTTCTCCACGCACCACAGGCTCTTTGTGGATCATTCATAAAACGTGTTGTTCATGAGTTGCTTTGCTTCTTGGTTCTTTGCGCCAAGGGCACGTGTGTCATCTAGTTTCTAGGTGTAAAATGGCATTTGTACTCATGTGAAGCATACCAACAGCCTCCACATTATCATAGTTACGGTTGTTCAGGTTTGCATATCGCTCTTGATCTCGCGTGAACATTGAGACATGTGTTATAGCAGGCGTGTTGCGTGCAATAGACCTCCTAATAGACTTTATTTTCAAAAACAAAACGTCCCCTTTATTTATTAGAAATAATAGTTGCATCGTCAGTAAGTAGATTTACAATTTCATTCATAGGCTCCTCAAACCAGTCCCTAGTCACAGAAAATTTAGCTAACCTAGCAAGTTCGTCGGCTACTTTATTTGCTTTCCTATTACAATTTTCAAATCTAATAAGCGTAAAATTGCACGCCATAAAATAACAATCATCAAACACTATCACTGCCGCTCCTGCTGAATATCCTACATTCTTCATTATGTCAATTACTTCCATATTGTCGGCGTTAACGATGATACGGTTGCATCCTGTCTTTTGTGCAAGTAATAAGCCATATCTCAGAGCCAAGGCTTCAGTTGTTAATACATTTGCACACCAATTCATCCTCCAAATCCCCCCCCCCCAAATGAATGCTCCTTTGTCATCTCTAAGTACAGCCCCCGTTGTTCCTCTAAGCATGTCTTGATCGAAAGAAGCATCAACATTTAATTTCACAAAACCTCTAGGTGGTCTTGTCCACCCCTCTCTTTTACTGGATGCCCTAGGGGATCGGGCACTTACATAATTTTTCGTTATAGCACGGGCTCCCATCGAAATTTGGTATGCGTCTTGTGATTTTCCCTGATGGACTAGCGTATGTCTGTCCCACCATAAGTACCAAGCTATAATGGCGATCAATTCACGTACATTCTGGGTGTCCACTATAGATAGCTCATGATTTGGCATAAGAAGAAGGAACTCAAGAACTACCTCTCCCGCACGGTCAATTGCACAGGCTTTCTCAATGGCCTCATGCAGACCCAACCTTTCCCACACTTCTTTCACCTTTTTACATAAAAATAACAAGTGTTTTGTACCTTCTAGCCCGTTAGAACATGATGGGCATATGGGTGAAACCTTCATATGTCTATTTGCAAGTGTAACATGACACGGAAGGGTTCCGTGTAAAGTGGGCCAAATAAAAATCTTCACCTTTGCTGGACAAGATAACTTCCAAATCTTCACTACAAAAAAAGACACATCCATGACATTTTGGGCCGAACGAAAAAAAATTATGTCATACATATGACACTTCTATGAAGATAATTGAGACAAAACCTGGTATCATCGTAGATGTGGTGGGATCCTACTTCTATGACAAAAAATCATGAAAGAAAATGGGCTTTTTGTCCTGGGCGGGCCGAAGACGCAGCTGCATGATATTCTTTGGGTCGTCCATGACGGAAAAAACCATGATAGAAGCGAGGGGGAGGAACATTTCGTGGAGTTCCCAATTACGGTGGGAGGTCGGGGGCCGAGCGATGCGCATTTCTCTCGTACGCGTACGCGCGTGTGTGCGAGGCGTTGGCTCTAACTGAACCCGCGCGAGGCGTTGGGCTCTAACTGAACCCGAGCGATTGCACTATAGGCTACGCGTTACTGAACCCGAGCGATCGATGGATGGCTGTTAACTAAACCCGATCGAACGATTCCTTCCATACTGTTGCTAACTGAAGCCGGTCGATTGGATGAACAGTGAGCGTTGCGGGGGGGGTGGATGAACAGTGAGCGGTGTCGTTGCCTCTGGATGAACAGGACCCCGTGGTGTGGTGGAGGGCTGGATGAACAATAGACGGTGGAGGGGTGCCCGTGGAGGGGTGGTTGAATCGGACCCCGTGGTGTGGAGGGCTGGATGAGCAGTAGACGGTGGAGGGGTGCCCGTGGAGGGGTGGTTGAACAGTAGCCGGTGGAGTAGTGCGCGGTGGAGGCTGGATAAAAAGGAGCTCGTGGAGGCTGGAGGAGGTCGACGGTAGCCCATGGAGGCTGGAGGAGGTCGATGGTGGAGATGAACAGTATCCCGTGGAGTCTCGTTTTGCGGTACGCCACACCCCTCCCGATGAACAGGACCCCCGTTTCGACGGTAGGAGGTCTGTTTCGTCCGTTTTGCGGTACGCCACACCCCTCCCGATCAACAGGACCCCCGTTTCGACCGTAGGAGGTCCGTTTTGTCCATTTTGCGGTATGCCACACCCCTCCCGATCAACAGGACCCCTGTTTCGACCGTAGGAGGTCTGTTTCCTCCGTTTTGCGGTACGCCACACCCCTCCCAATCAACAGGACCCCCGTTTCGACCGTAGGAGGTCTGTTTCCTCCGTTTTGCGGTACGCCACACCCCTCCCGATGAACAGGACCCCCGTTTCGACCGTAGGAGGTTCGTTTTGTCCGTTCTGCGGTACGCCAGGCCTCGTTTCCATCGCCTGTTGTCGGGGGAAATCTGCCTCCACGAACACCTATGGGGACCGAGCCCCTTTCTTGGTTCGGCGGGGGGCGGAGGTTGCGCGAAGAGCGGATCAAGGCGATGCACACAAGGGATTTACCCAGCTTCGGGCCGCAAGGATGCGTAAAACCCTACTGCTGCTTTGTGGTTTGGTATTGTGTTCTTGCTCAGGAGCGTGTGGTGCTACAGTACACGCGAGCTGCTGGCGAGACCGAGCGCGAGTGGCCTCCCTCTTTCCCCCCGTTGCGCATGGGGCCTCCTTTTATATGTGCAAGGGGTTACCCACAGGTGGCAACGTAGGCGGGGGCAAAACTAGAAAACGTTGTGTTGGGTACAGCTGTTTGCACAGTGCTAACATACCTAACTCTAACGGCAGGGGACAAGGGCATTAAATGCCCGTCCGCATCGCCCAGACGGTGCAGGAAAGGGGACCGTCAGGAGCGCCACCGTTTGCCATGATGGCTACTCTGTCAGCGTTGCTTCGCCACCGCATGCTCCTGGCTGCGCAGCCTCTCGCCACGTACGCCTGGAATGGCCCCAGAGAGACGCGTGGGTGGATGAGCTGGAGCGCAGGCGCGGGGTGGTGACTTGCCGCGGCAAGCGCCTTGCCGCGGCTGATGTCTTGTCGCGCCCGGGAGCTTGTCGCTCACCGGTCCTTGCCGGGACGCGGAGCGCGTCGCAGCAAGTATCTTGTCGTGCCTCGGTCGGCCTTCCCGGCAAGCTCCTCCTGCCGGGGTCTTGTGCTTCGAGCGGTCGTCCCGGCAAGCTCCTCTTGCCGGGGCCTGGCTCTCTTCGGGTGGCCTTCCCGGCAGGCTCCTCCTACTGGGGCCTTGGCTCAAATACTTTGTTCTTGGATGGCCCAAAAAGGGACCACGGAGAGTCTTGGCGATCGCCTGGCAAGCCTTGCCGCGGGGTGCTACGACTGCCCGTGCACAAGTTCGGGGTACTAAGGTACCCCTACTTTAGTACACCGACAGGATCCCCCGGGCCTGGGCCACACACGGTGCCGAGCGTTGTTGGGCCAGGCCCAAAACAGTGCACGGGCATGCGCGGCCTGGGTCATGCTGCATCTGCTGCTACGTCCACCACGTCCTCCCCGAACGGCACGCGTCGAACGCGGCATCGTGGGGAGAGGCGTGCGTGACGTGGGTGGCGTGCGCGGGGCCGAACCCTGCAGGCATGCATCACGTCGCAATAAAGGGGGACGGTTCGCGCTAGCTCCATAAGTGGAGGAAGGCGTGGAGGCGTGGCTCGTTCGCTGGACGGAGCCGAGACACGGTTTCCGAGGCGCCCACTCCCCACGATCACGGGGTGGGGAGAGGTCGCCTCATCCGTCGCCTCGGTCTTGCGTGTCAGCCACGCGGCTTCCATGCACCCGGGGTTGCGGACGGTGGAGGCAGGAAACCGGGCCGTCGCGGGTCGAGGCAGCAGGTCGGCCCCAGTCGCCTGGCCTTCCTGCGTCTTGATTGGGTGAGCGGGGCGGCCGAGCCCCCACCCTGCTTCTTTATAAAGAGCAAGAGGGGCGACGGAAATCGGCACTCCTTCGTCTTTCCTTCCCTTCGGCTTCTGATCCCCTCCCTCCATTCGCCATGGAGAAAGGGAATCCTGGTCCTTCATCGGTGGCGGCGAGGGTTGCCGCTAGGCAACGCGCCCCTCCTCTCCTTGCACCCGCGGTGGCGGAGCCAGCCGTAAGGGGAAGGGGGAGGGGGCGAGGTCGTTGACGAGGGCGTGGACGAGGCCGAGGCGCTCAGGGAAGAGGTGGGTGGGGCAACGCGCTGGCCTCACCTCCGCCAGCGGCTCCTCTTCCCACGGCGATCCACCTCGGGGACGATCCTTGCGAGTTCTTCGTCAGGCTACGCCGGGCGCCTCGCCGCCGCCTCCCGGCTCCCTTCGCAAGCGTGATGGAGATGGAGCAACCCGAGACGCTAAGGCTGCGCATGAAGGGCTGCAAGATCAGCGGCACACGGGTCCACGTCGAGTCCCCAGCCCCCGGCGTGGTGTATCTTGGCCGAGGGTGGAAGACATTCGCCCGTATCCACAGCTTGATGGAGGGGTTCACCCTCCATTTTAAGTTGATGGAGGGCGATCTCCTCTCCGTCAAGGCCTTCGGGGACTTCGCGACCCGGGCCCGGTGCTGCGTGGATAGCTCCTCCGACAGCGAAGGCTCCTCCTTGAGTGAGAGTGACGAGGAGGGGAGCGACAGCGACGACGAGGGCAGCGGTCCTCGGGATGACGGGTCCGACTAGGCGCCGGTCGCAGCTCCGTGTGGCACCGGCGACCCCATCATCCATGTCGCCGGCTCCTTGAGCTTCCCGGGCTCGCCTCCTTGGCGGCTGGCGTGGCGAGGCTGCGGAAGAGGAAGAGGGCTGGCGGCAAGGCCGTCAACTTGGAGTACGAGGGCACAGCGCCCTCGACAGCGTGCTGACGCCCTGCCGCCTCGTCGAGCCGTTCTTCCGGCGCCGCCATCACCGTCCAGCTTTCAGCCGGCCCCCGGGGCGTTCTGTTGGTGTCTTCTGCCACCCGTAGCTCGCCTAGGCGCCCCTTTTGCCCTTTTCGCCTCCTTGTCCTACCTCCTGAGGAGAGAGACAAGAAAGGGATTACGGGCATCTTATCTTTTTTCAATCTGTAAGCCCTCGGGCCTTAGCTGTGTTTAAAACTTGTAATCCCATCTTTCATGTTTTTCTTTCTCTCTGAACTGTACCTGAGCGGAATGTTTTTAATGAAAAGGGGATGTTTGCCGGGCCATTTGTCCCATGGGTAAAATCCACGCCAAGGAGCGAATCCTTTATATCGTTAAGATAGACACTTCTTTGCCCGGCAACAGGCCCTGCCGTCTTCCCGCGCCACTCGACCTCTCTCACGCCTTTGGCGGAGGAAGGGATGAAGCGGGTTCGGGCCCCTCGTTCCGCCCCTTTGCCGCCGCGACTACTACCAAAACGGGCCCCAGGAACGCGCTCTGGGGCCTGTCGTTAAGGGAGCACGGTAGCTTTTAGTAGGAAACAAGGTTTTCGTATTTCACAGTTCATAAGAGAATGCATGACAAGGGATGCAAAAACTTATCTGGGATTGCAGCCCCCAGCAACTTTGGCTTGCCGCGGGCGAATCTTCGTACTTGCAGCCCCCGGCAACACTGGCTTGCCGGGGACCAGATGCTGGCCCGCCCTTCTTCTCTTCTTCGTCCTTAAGCGGTCTGGCCAGGATATGCAAAACCCTGCGAACCAATGGAAACGAAGGAACAGGAAAAAGGACGCAGACTCGACCTCTAAGCTAGGGGTTAGCAGCTGTTAGGCACTATCAACCCTAACCAAGGACGAGACTCGACTCAGCATGCATGCTAAAACTTAGGGCGCCAGCGCTTCATTTACTGCTGCTCAGGGTCTGCGCCTGGCTTTGTACAAAGGATTACATGCAACTGCGGCAAGACTTGTACAAAACGTTGGTTGCCGGACGGGGCCCGACAACCGCGCCTTACGGGTAAAACTTACGAAGATGCTCAATGTTCCAGGAATTGCTCACCGGAGTGCCATCTTCGGTCTCGAGGCGGACAGCGCCAGGCCTCTTGACTCGTCTCACCCGGTAAGGGCCTTCCCACTTCGGCGTCAACTTGTTATGATTCTTGGCGGATGGGGCGCGCCGAAGAACAAGGTCGCCTTCCTCGAAGCTTCTGGCTTTAACTTTGCGGCTATGGTAGCGACGCAAAGCTTGTTGGTAGCGAGAGGCTCGCACAGCAGCCTGAAGACGATCTTCCTCAAGGAGCAGCGCATCATTTTCACGCAGCCGCTCTTGCTCAAGCTCATCATAAGCGAGCACTCGAGGTGACCCGTATACGAGTTCCGTGGGGGTAACTGCTTCTGCTCCATAGACTAGAGCAAATGGTGTCTGGCCAGTGGCTCGATTTGGCGTCGTTCTGATCGACCAAAGAGCCACCGGCAGCTCCTCGATCCAGTTTCTTCCGCACTTGTGCAGCCTGTCGAAAGTTCTGGTCTTGAGCCCGCGCAGTACTTCGGCATTGGCCCTTTCAGCTTGACCGTTGCTACTGGGATGAGCAACAGAAGCGAAGCAGACCTTGGCGCCAAGATCTTGGACGTATTGCATGAAGGCGCGGCTCATGAATTGTGTACCGTTGTCGGTGATGATCCTGTTGGGGATCCCGAAGCGGCAGACAATCGACCTGAAGAACTTGATGGCTGACTGTGCTGTCACCTTCCTCACTGGTTCCACTTCCGGCCACTTTGTGAACTTGTCGATTGCGACGTACAAGTACTCAAAGCCCCCGACAGCTCGGGGGAAGGGGCCGAGGATGTCGAGCCCCCAGACCGAAAATGGCCAGGATAAAGGGATCGTCTGGAGAGCTTGAACTGGCTGGTGTATCTGCTTGGAATGGAACTGGCATGCTTCACACTTGGTTACTTGTGCAGTTGCATCCTGGAGGGCTGTCGGCCAGAAGAAACCTTGCCGGAGCGCTTTGCCGGCAAGTGCTCTTGCGCCAATGTGGTGACCACATATGCCTCCATGTATCTCTGCCAACAGCTTCTGTCCGTCTTCCCGGGAAATACACTTCAATTTCACACCGTTGCGCCCTCTTCTGTACAGTGTGTTGTCGATGAACTGGTACATACTCGAGCGCCGGGCTACTCTTTCTGCTTCTTCTTGTTCTTCGGGAAGTTCTCCGTGCTGGAGGAAATGGACAGTCTGCTGCGCCCATGCTAGAGCCTGCGGCTCGACAACAAGGACTGAAGGCACTTCTGCTGCTGCAGGAACGTCCGCTTCTACGGCGAGGATATGGGGCTCAGCCGGAGCTTGACGTTCCCCGGCAAGCTTGCCGGAGCAAAACTTGTCGGGAGCGCCTGCTTCTACGGAGCAAACCCTGGGGTTTTCTGGAGCAGACGGCTCCTCAGCGCTCTTGGCGTCGATCTTGGGGACCTTCTTGGCAGCGGCTCCGGGGAGCTCTGCCGGAAGATAGTCGCCGGAGACCAACTTCCTCTTCTTGCTCTGTCTGGTTGATGGCGTTACGGATGGTTGAGTCAGCTTGAGCACAAAGGTTCCTGGTTCCACAGGTAACTTAAATGCTGCGCACTTTGACAGGCCATCAGCGATGTCGTTCTCAGCTCTTGGAATGTGTTCCATTTGCAGGCCGTCAAAGTGCTCTTCTAGCTTCCTCACTTCATCAACGTATGCTTCCATCAACGGACTCTGGTAATCTTTGTTCACTTGGCGGACGACAAGCTGCGAGTCACCCCTGACAATGAGCTTCTTGATCCCAAGTTCTGCCGCGATCCTGAGACCGGCGAGCAAACCTTCATACTCTACAGTATTGTTGGTTCCTTGCTCCTTGGGGAAGTGCATCTGGACTACGTACTTGAGGTGCTCTCCGGTGGGCGCGATAAGTAACGCGCCAGCACCGGCGCCATGCAGCGAGAAAGCGCCATCAAAGTACATCAGCCACTCTTTGCTTGCTTCTTTGGCGGGGATGCTCGTCTCTGGGATATCTTCGTCTGGTGTCGGTGTCCACTCTGCTATGAACCCCGCCAATGCTCTGCTTTGGATAGTCGAGGTGCTCTCGAACTGGAGACCGAAGCTCGAAAGTTCTAGTGCCCACTCGACAATCCTGCCTGTTGCTTCTGGATTCTGCAGTATCCTCTTCAGCGGAAAGCGGGTGACAACTATAATCTCATGTGCTTGGAAGTAATGGCGCAGCTTTCTCGAGGCCATGAGAAGGCCGAAAAGCAATTTCTGCACACCAGAGTACCTTGACCTAGCCCCCTGCAAAAGGGAGCTGACAAAGTAAACTGGGCGCTGCACCATTTTCTTCTTCTGCATCTCCACTTGCTCCTGCGCAGATTCATCCTTGTCGGGGCCAGAGCTTGTCGGGGAAGCCCCCTGCTTGTCGTTGGACGTGCTTGCCGCGGTTGCTGGCTCATCATCTGTCTCCCTCTCCGCTACTAACGCAGCACTAACCACTTGATTGGTCGCCGCCAGGTATAGCAGCAACTTCTCTTGTGGTTTAGGCGCGACAAGTATTGGAGCGGTGGACAGGTATTTCTTCAAGTCCTGCAGCGCAGCCTCCGCTTCCGGAGTCCATTTTACTGGACCCGCCTTTTTCAAAATTTTGAAAAACGGCAGGGCGCGTTCTGCAGACTTGGAAATAGACCTGCTGAGAGCCGCGACGCAGCCGGCAAGCCTTCGTACGTCCTTGACACGTGTTGGTGCTTCAATCTGCTCGATGGCCTTGATCTTGTCTGGGTTGGCTTCGATTCCTCGCTGAGACACGAAGAACCCGAGAAGCTTGCCGGAAGGGACTCCGAACACGCACTTCTCGGGGTTGAGCTTGAGGTTGATCCTGCGCAGGTTCGCAAAGGTCTCTTCTAAGTCTTGAATCAGGGTTGTCCTGTCTCTGCTCTTGACCACTATGTCATCCATGTAGGCCTCCACATTTCTGTGGATTTGTGGCTCAAAAGTGGTGTGGACAACCCTTGCAAACTTTGAACCAGCATTCTTCAGTCCAAAAGGCATCCGCACGAAGCAGTACGTGCCACATGGAGTGATGAACGCGGTCTTCTCTTAATCTTCTTCAGCCATGAAGATCTGATGATATCCTGAGTAGGCGTCAAGAAATGAAAGCAGGTCACGTCCGGCCGTGGAGTCAACAATCTGGTCAATGCGCGGCAAGGGAAAGGGATCTTTGGGACAAGCTTTGTTAACATCAGTGAAGTCGATGCAAAGCCTCCATTTCCCATTTGCTTTGCGCACGACAACAGGATTGGGCAACCACGTCGGATGGTGCACACCTCTGACGAGGCCTGCCGCTTCCAACTTCTTGATCTCTTCTGCGATGAACTCTTGGCGCTCCACCGCTCGCTTCCTGACTCTCTGCTTGACGGGTCGCGCATGAGGACAGACGGCGAGGTGGTGCTCAATTACTTTCCTAGGAACGCCGGGGATGTCAGATGGTTGCCAGGCAAACACATCGACATTCGCCCGCAGGAAGGCAACGAGCGCGCTTTCCTATTTGGGGTCGAGTGTGGCACTGATGGTGAAGGTACCACCAGTGTCGTCCTCCTTGGCGGACTCCTTCTTGGTCGTTGGCGGAGCTGCCATTGTCTTCTTACTCTTGCCGGTGGAGCTCGATGGCGCGTCCTCGACGGTAGCGCAGCACTCCGAAGAGGTGCGCTTGCTGGAGTGGGCGCCAGAGCACTTGCCGGGCTTGGTCCTCTTCTTCCCTCCGGGAGCTTCAGCGGCAAGCGGCTTGTGATCCGCTGCGGCTGCTGCTTCCCGGTTGATCTTGTCGGCACAGATAAGGGCATCCTTCTTGTCGCCGAGGGCAGAGATGATGCTTATCGGGCCTGGCATCTTGAGCATGTTGTATGCGTAGTGAGAGGCCGCCATGAACTTGGCGAGCGCTGGACGGCCGAGAATTCCATTGTAGGGCAATGGAAAATCGGCAACGTCGAAAGTGATCCTCTCTGTCCTGAAGTTCAGCTCGCTGCCAAATGTCATTGGCAACGTTATCTTCCCCTTCGGCTTGCTTCTTCCCGGGTTGATTCCTTGGAACGTGTCGGTCTCTTCGAGCTCGCTGTCGGGGACTTGGAGTTTCTGGAGCACAGCGGAGGAGATCAGGTTCAAGCCGGCCCCGCCGTCAACTAGCATCTTAGTGACCTTGAGGTTGCGGACTGTTGGTGAGACCAACATCGGCAAGCACCCGATCGCAGTTGTGCGATCAGGGCGGTCCTCAATATCAAAGATGATAGGCGTCTGGACCATTTCAGAGGCTTGCGTGACTCGATGGGTGGTTCCGCTGCATTGACTTCCCGCGCCCACTGCTTGAGCTGGCGGTGAGAAGTATGCAGGGAAGCACCGCCGTCTACGCACAAGACCTCTGTGGCTTTCTGAAACTCCTGCTCACTGGTCTCGATGTCATCCATGTCTTCGTCTTCGTCGTCGTCTTCGTTCTTGTCGCGGCCGCGGGGAGGTCGGTCCGCTTGCCGCTGCTTGTCCTTGTCGCGGTGTCCTCCCTGGCCGGGGCGCTTCGTGCCTGATCCTCCGCCACCTCCCCGGGCTCTCTCCTTGTCGCGCCGCTCATACTCGGCCTTTTGCAGCTCGACGAGCCGCTCGACCTGCTTGCAGCTCTGGAGGTCATGGCCCTTGGCGCGGTGGATCTTGCAGTACTGTTTGTTGGTGCCGTCCCGCTTGTCGGCGACCGCCACAGCCTGGCAGTGGGCGCATTCGGCAATCTCCTTGCCAGAGCTACTAGTCTGGGCCTTCTTGGCGGTGCCTTCATCGCCGGACTGCTCAACAACCAGTACTTCTTGGCTCTTCTTCTTCCTGCTGCTCCGCCGCCGGCTCTTCCTTGCCGGGGCGGTATCCTCACTGTCAGATTCTCCTGCTCCAGTGTTCTCTCCGGGGAGTTTCCTCCCCTCCTCAGCACGGGCACACTTGTCGGCCAGGGCATATAGCTCGCTGACGTCTTTGATCTTGCACATCGCCATCTCCTCCCACATCCTGTGGTTACGCACGTTCTGATGGAACGCGCTGACGACCGCGGCGGGGTGGACGTCTGGGATGTTGTAGTGTACACGGCTGAATCTCTGGATGAACTTGCGCAAGGGTTCCCCTTCCTTCTGGACGAGCAGATGAAGGTCGCTCGCTTGGCCATGGGGTTTGTGGCCGCCCGTAAAGGCGCCAACAAACTGATGGCACAAGTCTGTCCAGGAGGTTATGGAGTTGTCCGGCAAGTGCATGAGCCAGGATCTGACGTTGGATTTGAGTACCAGCGGGAAGTAGTTGGCAAGGATCTTGTCGTCTCGCCCTTCGGCAGCCTGCACCGCGATGGTGTAGATGCTGAGGAAGTCCGACGGATGGGACTTGCCGTCGTACTTCTCTGGTACGTCTGGCTTGAAATTCTTCGTGCTGGGCCACTGGACTTGCCGCAGCTCACGGGTGAACGCCGGGCAGCCCACCGCGTAGGGCAGGTCGCCTGGTTCCCCCGGTGCATGCATGTCGACAGAGGGCCCAGCGCGCTGGTCTGATTGACGCCGCGCTTCTCTCCGACGCTCGATGCGAGTACGAGCGTCCTCTTGCTCTCACTCGTGAAGAACTTGGCATTGATCGCGACGAGTTTGCGGATTCGACGACGCGGTGGAGTCATTGTCGTGATGGTTCCGGCGAGTCGGTGATCTTGGCCTTTGGGGCGGGGAGTGCACGGTGGTCGCACCCCCGCAGGTCTTGGCGCCATCGGTTCTCGCCTGGCCATCCCGCCGCGGCTGCGACGCGCTGTGCTGCCGCGGGGTGTCGCCGTTAGCGAAACCGATGAGGCTCTGTATCGTGGCCCTCCAGTCGTCGAGCTTGTTCACCGTTGGAGGGTAGTCTAGGAGCAGTTGAGCTCGCGCCAGAGTTTTGCTGGAGTGGCGGGCAGCGGTGGCGAACGGCGCGTGGAGCGGGATGTGCTCGAACTTCTAACTACGTTAGAAGGAGCAACACCCAGACCAGGAAGCCACGCCACGCTCGCGCCAGCACGTCGGTGTGAGTGCTGGCCTTGAGCGCCCTGAGATCCGCCGGCTCGATCTGGGTCCAGCGAGCGTATGGTACCGTGGGCGCCAAGACGCTGTTGGTCCCGTGCCTCCTGAGAGGGGCGCGGTGCATGTTCGGACGTCGTGGCGCCATGAACTGGCTCGACGACGCCCGCCCCGTCGCCGGTGCCGTCCCCACCACCCGTTTGCTCCAAGGGCGGTGGGTTCGACGCGGACGGACCGGCCACCTCCGGAGCTTTTTTCTTCGGTGGCATGTCGACAAAGATGATGGAGATCTAGCCTATGCAGACGCTGGATCAGGTTCACACAACTTCGACGCACCCTACCTGGCGCGCCAAAGATGTCGGGGGAAATCTGCCTCCACGAACACCTATGGGGACCGAGGCCCTTTCTTGGTTCGGCGGGGGGCGGAGGTCGCGCGAAGAGTGGATCGAGGCGATGCACACAAGGGATTTACCCAGCTTCGGGCTGCAAGGATGCGTAAAACCCTACTGCTGCTTTGTGGTTTGGTATTGTGTTCTTGCTCGGGAGCGTGTGGTGCTACAGTACACGCGAGCTGCTGGCGAGACCGAGCGTGAGTGGCCTCCCTCTTCCCCCCCCCCCCCCCGTTGTGCATGGGGCCTCCTTTTATATGTGCAAGGGGTTACCCACAGGTGGCAACGTAGGCGGGGGCAAAACTGGAAAACGCTGTGTTGGGTACAGCTGTTTGCACAGTGCTAACATACCTAACTCTGACGGCAGGGGACAAGGGCATTAAATGCCCGTCCGCATCGCCCAGACGATGCAGGAAAGGGGACCGTCAGGAGCGCCACCGTTTGCCACGATGGCTACTCTGTCAGCGTTGCTTCGCCACCGCATGCTCCTGGCTGCGCAGCCTCTCGCCACGTACGCCTGGAATGGCCCCAGAGCGACGCGTGGGTGGATGAGCTGGAGCGCAGGCACGAGGTGGTGACTTGCCGCGGCAAGCACCTTGCCGCGGCTGATGTCTTGTCGCGCTCGGGAGCTTGTCGCTCACCGGTCCTTGCCGGGACGCGGAGCGTGTCGCAGCAAGTATCTTGTCGTGCCTCGGTCGGCCTTCCCGGCAAGCTCCTCCTGCCGGGGGCTTGTGCTTCGAGCGGTCGTCCCGGCAAGCTCCTCTTGCCGGCGCCTGGCTCTCTTCGGGTGGCCTTCCCGGCAGGCTCCTCCTGCCGGGGCCTTGGCTCAAATACTTTGTTCTTGGATGGCCCAAAAAGGGACCACGGAGAGTCTTGGCGATCGCCTGGCAAGCCTTGCTGTGGGGTGCTACGACTGCCCGTGCACAAGTTCGGGGTACTAAGGTACCCCTACTTTAGTACACCGACACCTGTCCAAGCCCTCCCGATGAACACGACCACGCATTCCGTTCCGACCCAGTCGGTTGGCTCCCATGCATTCCGTTGCCTCTCGCTGAACACGTCGCATTCCGTTGCCTCCCCATGAACACGAGCATTCTGTTGCCTCCCCATGAACACAACGACGACGCTATTTCTCCGTTCTGACCCAGCCGTGTACATGAGCCCTGGCCGTACGTATGCGTGAGTAGGCGTTCGATACCCCGCCAGTATGTACACATACGTGGCCGTATTTTCTTTCTTGCACCCTGGCCGCTATACGTACATGTACATGCTGCGTGGGCGCCTCTACTACGACACGTACGCACCTCTACTACGACACGTGCACGCCTTTACATCCACCAGTATATATGTACGTACATGTTCGCGACCAGAATGACAACGCTACGTACTCTTCGACCAGGTGGGTCCCGACTATCATGCACTTCCTTGCCTGCGAAGATGTAGCTGGTGGGTCCCAGCAGTCAGGGGGGCGAATCATTTTTTTTTGCCCGGACGCACTTCCTTGCGTGCGAAGATGTAGTTGGTGGGTCCCAGCAGTCAGGGGGAAACATTTTTTCATGAAATACAGTGGCCCGTCCGGTGGGTCCCAGCTGTCAGGTGGAGGAATCATTATTTTCCACGTAATAAGGAGGCACTTCCTTGCTGCGATGGTGGACCCAGCTGTCAGCCTCTCCACGTACAGTCCACGTCCGATGGAAGTCGTTCCTTGACCACGTTGAGCACGCCGCGCCGAGAGCACCAGGGCGGTGGACGACGGCGAGGCCTAGGAAGGGGACAACGGGGAGCCGGGGAAGACGCGACACTGGAAGCCCGCGCGGAGAGGAGTACGAGGGTTCATTGGTTCAGCTGCAATGTGAGGCTGTCGTCGCCGCAGGGCCTGGCCAGCGGTGGGATAGTAGGGGGCGGTGAGGCCTCCGCGGCAGCACAGCCGGCCACAGGAGGCAGGAGCATGCAGCACGACCGGCGCTGCTTTGGGCGGCTGGAGCAAGAAGACCAGAGGTTGAAGAAGCACTACGGCCGTTGGATGGACATTGTACGGTCACTGGAGCTAGAATCGTTCACATTGACTAAAGTTGACAAAGGCCCCCGTCCCAGTCAACTTAGTAGGCCCACAAGTCAGCCTCCCACGATGGTGGGTCCCAGCTAGCAGGGGGAGTATTCATTTTTTTGTGCGTAATAAGGAGGCACTTCCGGTGGGTCCGAGCTGACAGCGGGGGAACGTTTTTTTTTGCGAAATACGTTGGCCCGTCCGGTGGGTCCCAGCAGTCGGGGGGAAACGTTTTTTCGCGAAATAAGGTGGCCCGTCCGGTGGGTCCTTGCTGTCAGGTGGAGGAATAATTATTTTGCGCGTAATAAGGAGGCACTTCCTTGCGGCCGCCTGGACCCAGCTGCCAGCCTCTCCATGTATAGTACTCTTCCGATGGAAGTCGGTCGTTGACCACACCGCGCCGAGAGCACCAGGGCGGTGGTTTGGACAATGGTGAGGCCTAGGAAGGGGACGACGCGGAGCCGGGGAAGACGCAGCAGTGGAAGCCCGCGCGGAGAGGAGTACGAGGGTTCACTGGTTCAGGTGCGGTGTGAGGCTGCCGTCAACGCAGAATAACAGGGGGTGTGGGTGAGTAGAGGGATGTCCTGGCCAGCGGTGGGAGTAGTACGGGGCGGTGAGGCCTCCGCGGCATCACAGCCGGCCACGGGAGGCAGGAGCACGTGACACGACCGGCACTGCTTTGGGCGGCTGGAGCAAGAAGACCAGAGGTTGAAGAAGCACTACGGCCGTTGGATGGACATCGTACGATCCCTGCAGCTAGAATCGTTTATATTGACTAAGTTGACAAAGCCCTTGGTACGCGTCAACTTAGTAGGCCCACAGCTCGGATTTGGCAGAGAACATATAGCCCATTTGCGATTTGTAAGAATGTACAGCCCATTTTTTAATTCTAATGGAATTTACTACAGCCCATTTACAGTTTGTTAAAAGTACAGCCCAACTTCTGGCTAGGACAACGATTAATAATTTCAAACAACCGCTCAAAACAGAATTCAAAAAAATTCCCACATTTTGACGGGATCCGAAATATTTTTATCCGAAATTTCTAGTCAGGTTAAATATAATTTCAAAATAAAGTTGCATTACGTTAAAATCCAACGAAATATTGCGCGCGCAACAAGTAATGAAATTAAAATTTTCAAATTCCAAAAATAATATATTTTTCATACTAATTACGTGTTTGGTGCATAGTAATTGTCCTGTTATTATAATTAGATCCCATTTATTATTTCTTAAGGTCCATTTTCTTGTTAAGCCTAACGCATACCTCCTAGGAAAGTTTGCAGCCCAGCGGGGTGGAGAATAACAAGTTGACTCGGATATTGTGTACAACTGTCGGCCTAGTTGCATTGCTGTTTTGAAAAAAAAGACATGTGTAGTACAGTACAACCTAACATGGTTACTCAGCCCACATTCAGCGACGCCGGAAAGGCCCAAACAAGGCTTCTGTACAACTTTTTGAAGTCACTGAGCTCAACTAATAACTTAAGAAAAAAGTTAGATTACAGTGGAACCTAATTAAAAGCTGTCACGAGCAAATAAATAATTCAACGGGTCCCACTTGTGCGTGTGCGCATGTGTGTGCGTGTGTGTGTGTGTGTGTGTGTGAGAGAGAGAGAGAGAGAGAGAGATAGAGAGAGAGACCCATCGTTTGATGCTCGTAAATACATCTTTCAGCCATATGCATTGCTGATGCTCAGTAAAAACTTATATAGTTGACACAATCATATAGAACATCATAGCACACTGAACTTGCATACAAAATTTCACGCAGGCGGCACAATCAGGATGGAAGAAGTGGATCGCTACAGGAAGGGCTGTGTTGAAACCAACGAAGTTGTACATAACGGTTCATCGTCTTTATCAATGACGGGGAAATATCTTGAATGTTGTGCAAAGAAAACAGACAGACAACACAATAAGTTCTGCTAGCACATTAAGTTGACGTACAACCCTTTGTAAAAAAAGTTCAGCTACAAAATTAGAACAGGTCACAATCCAATGTACTGGCATATCAGTGCTTCACACCCATAGCTCCAATTTAACTAGTATCTGACAAGATTCAGTTGTTACCTCAAATTAGAGCACATCCAAGCAGCCAGCCCTGCCTCTTCTCCAAAAGAAGTAGTGGCCTCCGCCGCGTGATGGAGTAGGCCCTGTGCCATCCATCGTTCCGAGCAACATGGGGAAAGTCTGACGTTGACTCCTGTAATGGATGCCGTCTATGGACCCTGGCACCAGCGGCGGCAGCAGGACTTCGATTGATGGATTGACCACTTCTTCGACATGCACGAACACTCGGTATAGGTACATCCCTAACGTGGTCCGCGGCGGCCTTCGTGGCGACGAATATTACAACCCCGGTTCCTGCACCGGTATCTCAATACCAATCACCTTCGGTATGGTGGACGGCTTCTTCATCCATGCCATAAACGTCAGAGCCCAGCTGTCTGGAGGAACAAACATACTTACGAGCTCACCTCCAAGGTCGCTGATAAGCTCGTTCATGGACTCGATCTTCCAAGCACGTCGAGGCATGCCGTGGAAGCTAAGCTTTGTTAAAAACTCAAACTCTGAGGGCACCGAGCACCATCCTGGGTGCCACCGATGAAAGCTCACCAGCGCGCCATCGCAGAACAAACGCTGGGAAGATTCGAACACACGACTGTAGTCGAAAGTTGTCCGGAACCTGATGAAGAAATCAGCCGGTGGCGGACAGACTTCGATGAGCAAGTCACTTATTTGGATGCCGTGCGCAATGCCAAGAGCTTCGACAAGGTCGTCCGGCAAGACGGGAGGCCGGTCGCCGTTGATGGTTACCATCAGCACTTTGCCGGCAAACTGGTCGTCAAGCGCCGCCATGCAACTGTTGAGCGACAGCATGCAGTGACCGAAGGCAGGACGGACCTCCGGATCTCTGGCTCGGAGATCCACGTTGACCAGCGACATGATAGTGCGCTTGAGTACAGGGAGTACAGGAGGGGGATTTGGGGGAACTGGAGTAGGAATCGAGATTCCAGAGGTTGGGGAGGGGCGGGAGACTGGGGATGAAAAGGTAGCATGAATTTCGAGCATGCGCCAATATGCTCTCGGCGCGCAAGCGCACGAAAACACCAGTGACACCCACATGTCGGCCTAAGAGTCCTTATTCTTTCTTTTTCGGAGAGCCTGGCCTTTTTCAGGATCTTTTGAGAGCCCGGCCTAAGAGTCATAATTGACCTGTTTTGCATTGCGTTACTACTCAGCCCATATTCAACGACACCTCACTGGCCCAAACAAGTGTACATCATTGAAAAGACACTGAGCTCAAGGTATATAACTTGTAAAAAGGAGATATACTCTGAACACTGGAGAATGGTGATGCCCTCATTTAGCCCACCAGTAGTTCGAGACAATAAACAGTTCGAAACAACGATATATACAACATTCAAACACTGACTAGTGACTACTACTGACATAAACAACAAGACATGATAGTTCATAAGAAGTCTTGCTACACCACCAAAACGCACCCATCTGCAGCGCTCAGACTCTTGTGATCCAGATGAGAATGACATTCTAAACAGAAGCAACGATTACATAGTAAGAGTGACATAGACGAGGATGACCGAATGACAAGGAATATGCATAACAAAAGAAAGAACTACCCATCCAGAACCAGCAGCAAAGACAACAAAGTCATTCGAAGAGATGATCCAACACCATCATAATTTGCAGCCCCGCTTCAGCGACCAATGATCTGGAGACACCAGTACTCCACCCTTTCGATGCAGCAGCCCAATTACCTATCAACCTGGAGGCTTGAACCACATCACTGCCTGTCGTAATTGAGAAATCCAAGGATCAAAGTTAATCTGGATGCCGTTGTCATTCTCACCTTCTTTTGGCTGCAGACTGTATCGTTGACAATCAGGGGAGTTTGCTCCCGAACTCCTAGGGCTCGCCGTGTAGACACAGTTTTCCATAGCAAACAGAGCCTCTCTGCCATCAAGGTCCTTGCCAACGGTGATCTCCTAGTTAATCGGATAATTGAGTCCGAGAAACAGAGAGTGTGAACCAAGGCTGTTTACCCGCCTTCAACTAAAAAATCCTAAAGGCCCCAACAAGCTGGTATCCTGCTCATAGACGTAACAGCCACTGTCCGGATACTCATGTATTACATGGTGCTTGTATACAATGGGGTTTTCGCAATATAACTTTTCTGGCTCATGTGTCCGAATGATCATCAGTTTTTTTGCCGTCGTTTGATCAAGCAAGGAACCAGTTGTGCTTCCCTGTTTTTGGCAAAGGTGGTGTGATTACGAAGGGCAGTAACTGTAGGGACACTGCATCATATCAAAAAGGACAGGCATTGTTAATGTAAGATCAGCATTTTTTAGAGTATGAGTAGGATAATGCAAGAAACAGCATTGATATGTCCCTGTTGGAACTGGGAGGAAAATACAGGGGAATGTATACTGGGTTCAAAAATATAGAAGTGCCATGCATGGTTATACTCATGTTATCTCGCAATCGATTCTTCACAGGAAACTACCATGTCATGCATGTTATGTAATCATGTTCTGTCCTCAAAAACAAATTCTTCAAGGTAACTAACAGACCATGCATTGTTATATACTCGTGTTCTGTGGGCAAAATTTTTGTGAGGATATTAATCTAGCCATTGATTGCTGAAGGGCGAATATAGGTATGTACACATGGTAAGCATTGCAGGATTTCACTACTTCCAAATATAGAGTTCTCCATATGCACATTTACTTCCCTAATGTATGGTTAGATGAAACCAACAGTGTGGTGCATGTTTCTACATCATGAAAATGAGAAAACTAACATGGCCATTGATACACACTCATATTTAGTAGTAGTATATAGATTACTGCAAAATAAGGATAATATCCATATATTCCTAACCGTTTGATTATTGAGGGTACAAATTGGCTGTAATGACATGGTCACAATCGCATGAATTAACTCATTCCAAATATAGATGATTTATGGCATCTCTAATACATTGCCATAGTTCTACTCAAATTCTGCTCAAACTGGGATATGCCAATCATCACAGAAAGTTCAAACAGTGTCATGGCGTCATCATTAACATGAGATGGAAACAACTTACACGCACCGTCCCAGCAATACGTGGTGCCATCTGCTTTGTCGATCGTGTAGATGATGCCATTGTGTTCAATAGCATCACAGAAGTGTGTATTAGCTTTGATGATGATCCACTGTGAGCCGAGTTGTCTCCACCTAAAGTAGGCACCGGCGTTGAGATAGGCGAGTCCACGGTCGAACAAGGCAATTAGCTTGAAGTCTGCGTAATTTGCATGTCATGTGGGCACTTGGCAGATTACAATCTTCTGCAAAACAAGGTCCGTCCAACTAACATAGTAATCTAGATGACTTGGACCGCGATGGTAATACTCCATATAATCCAATGGAGGAAGGATAATCTCATGGGAGGTCTAGAAGTTCACAAGCACCAACTTTTTACCGTCTTCTCTGAAGGCAGCCATCCAGTGGGACTTCATGCCGACCCAGTACATACCTGCCAATAAGTTTTGGGAGATGGTGATCGGATCGATGTCGAGGGAAATGATGTACGGCGACCCACTACATACCTGCAAAGAAGTTTCGGCTAATGGAGATCGGATTGAAGTCGAGGGGCATCATGCACGCCTCCGTATCATGGTGAGCCTATCTCGCAAGACCAGATAGCAGTAAGCAGGGTGTCTTGAAAAGCTTAGGCCTTGCTTCAACGATGGCCGTGTGCATGTCCCTCGAGCATGCAGCCAGCCGCAGGGCGCTCAACATATCCATACACGAACAACAGAGGTCGAGGATGTCACTGGGGAGATTGCTCCAATCGCGGCTCATATGGATGCTGTGCGGTTCGCGTTTGGCCATGGTGGAGTTTGGAAGGGGGCTTGATTTACGGGGGAGAAGGATGTCAGTGCTGGAGCGGCTAGCGAGGGAATAGTGGTACTGGGGGAGGCGAGTGAGGCGATGGTACACGGGGGCACAGTGAGATGGAGATGGAGACGGAGACGGAGAAGGATATGGAGATGGAGTGGTGCTATGGGAGCGGAGAGGGAGACGAGGCGAGGCACCAATGTGATGTACAGCGGCGGTGACAGACTGCACAGTGCACAGGTTGAGGCTGACTTTGGTAACCCAGACACGCTGCCTGGACTAGTGTCAGGCGCAAGGTGTTGTCACTTCACTGTGAGGACCGTGTGAATAGTATTTTGACCATCAAGTGTACCACAGTTGTACTACTACTACTACTAGTAGGAACATGAGTACTCCAGTATTGTATAGCGGAAATAGGTCTCCCGTGCTAGCATGCCTGTTCACTTCATCGTTCAGGTATCATCCATATTGCGAGCAGAACCAAATTCTCGTGCATGCCCAATCAACGCCCTGCCGTGATGCATGCAGTGGTGATTCTGGTGCATCAAGGACGGCATGCAGATCTTTCCACGGAGAAGAGAAAAAATGGAAAGGTAGAACGCGGTAGCAGAGGAAGAGAACGCTGGCTAATGAGGCTGGGAGGGGATCGAGCAGGAAGTTAATGATCCATGCCTAAAGGTTTTTGGAAAACCTGATTTTCATAAGGTGACTTATACTCACCTAAATGGAGGGAGTATTCCCTAATCAGAGAATGTTGTGTCTCCCACTCACGCGCTAAAAAAAACTACGACACATTTTTTTATCTGTTTGCATAGCTCCCACCTATCAGGAAGGATGGGCACGTACACGAACAGGTACGACTCATAAGTCTACCCGCATAGCCTTTTCGTTTAGTCTACCTAGCCGTCTAATCAACTGCGTGCACGCCACTTCTCCCACTTACTTCTCCATCGGGAACCGATTCTCCTCGGCTTCTTCACCTCCCCTTCGTCTTCATTTGCATCCAAACCCCACTGCGTTCACATTGTTTTAACCTCTTTAAATAATCATCTACTACTTCAGTTAGACTAGCCATCTAATCCCAATTCTTCAAACCATAGCCCTCCATTCCAGCGGTTCCAAATGACGAAAGAGATCGAGATGCAGGTTTTTAGCGTCGAACATGTCCTCGTCGAAGGCTCGATGGGCATAGTTGCCACCGTCACCGTCCACCCAAGGGTTGTTCGGTAGTGGATCAACAATGTATCCAACTCCCTCGAAAAGGTAGAGACGAGGGCCATCAGTCTCGATACAGAGTACCCGTAGCGTTCCCCTGGGAAGATCCAGCGCGCCGCTGTCCTTCAGTTGTGCCTCGAAGATGATGTTTTGGTGTACCACATCATACACTCGCCCTCCATACCAGGTGAGCTTCACGATTTCTTGTCTCGGGAGGACGTATACTTCTGTGGGGCAGACATTGAAGGGGACAAACAGAAGCTGGAGCCGTACAACCTTGATTTGAAAAGCATCGCTGACCTACAAACCAGAATCAAAATTCCTGTAGAAGATTGTGATAAACAGACACCATCCCTATTCGACGTAGCAAATTTTGTGCTCGGTACAGATCTTCAGAAGGGTGACGAGACGGTGGAATTAAGGTCGTCTGGATGGGAGAATTATCCCTTGACGTACGAGCGGACAAAATATGCTGCCCTCGATGCCCGTGTGAGTTTCGAGATAGCTGCAAGGTCCAAAGAGCTTGTTGCGAAGCCGTCTCCCAAGAGAATGAGAACAAGAAGAAGAAGAAGAAGAAGAAAAGGCTGCACCAGCAGGAGGGCATTATGGATGGATGAACTATTTCCTCTCTTGTAAAAAATTATTCCCTCTTGGTGTATATTGATATATATGGACTATTTTGATGGTGTGCGTGTCTTTGGAACAGAGTAGTAGCGTGGGTCCGCTTGACTATAAGGAACTATTTATCCGCATATATAGCTTTCTCTGCTACTCCTTCCAGTGATCGGTATGCAGTGCATGTGTCCGTAGACATGACAGCTTGTCCATGGAAGTTCAACTACGGCGACCATCACGTTTCATCTCGCGATTCCCACGACGCCTCTCCAACCCACGACACCACACCCCCCGACGTGAGACTCACCCCTCTCGGCCGCACCGCCCCTCTGCCTTTGTGTGCATGACATGTGGGCCACCTAAAATGCGGCGAGCATCAAGTTTCTACCACAGCCACCCGTGATTCCCACGACGCCGCTCGAACCCATGAAACCACACGTCCCCCGACCTGCGGCTCACCCCTCTTGGCCCCACTACCCCTCTGCCTACAGGAGCATTACATGTGGACCAGTCACCTATCGGGTCCACATGTTATTGACTCAAAGGTAGGTGTAGTAAGGCGCTGAAGCTCAGTCCCGACGGCCCTGAGAGGGAAATGTAACTCCTGCGCCAGACTCGAGATTTGTTTCTTTACTATACATGCACGCAACGATTTAATGGACATTGTAATCTCAACATGTGATGGGGAGCTCTAAATTTGAATTTGAAACTTATAAAATGAAAAGATTCAAAACAAATAAACTGGGGGAGAGGGAGTATATCGTAGGATGTGTCCCATACAAAATAAGTTCCCTGATTTGTCACCACGAAGATGCGGTTAGAAAGGAGCACAGCGTCTTCCTACTCGTACGGCAACGAATCGGCCGCAGACAGCATGGTCCGCCTTTGACCGCCATGTGCAAGGTTCGTGCTATCTTATTCAATCTCACCGTGGTTCCATCATACCAATTCATGCGGTGCCCCGTTGCATGGCTAATCCCAATGTTGGACAAAGGTTCTACGGGAACGGTGTCACTGTTGTAAATGTTGTGCAAATTGATGTTGGTACCCTCCCGTACATATGCAAGCCAATCTCCACTCGCACCGAGCCTAACCTGTGAAACAGTGGGCAGGGGGAGAATTAGGAAATGGACACGGAAGTAGTCTTTAGAATGCATTTACTACGTGATGAAACTCATCTTACCTGCTCATCGGAGGAAATCTGAGTGCCCCTCAACATCGGCATCTCAAGGGGCGTCAACTTGCAACTACGCCCACACCGCGCTGGACAGACCCCCAAGGAAACATCCTCGTGCGTTCCATGGAACATCAAGATGAATTTGTATGAGTAGTTTATCTTGTGAGAGAAAAGGATGAATGAGGGAAGGCCTCTAGAGATAGAGATGGACACTACTACTACCAATGTGCTGGCCCGTGCATTGCAATGGATCCAAAGTAGTAGAATAATATTTGTTCACGTGCTTGAGATACAAACACTCTATTTTTTATATACATGTGTCAGCAGACATGACATCTTGTCCATGGAACTTGAACCACGGCGACCATCACGTTTCTTGTTTCTACCACTGCCACACCCACACGCGATTCCCACGACGCCGCTCCAACCGACGGCACGACGTCCCCCGACGTGGACATGGATCCTCTGACGTGGCTATCACTGCCTTGCCCTACCTTTCTTTCGCTGACAGGTGGGACCCACGCTTATGGGTCCCACATGTCAGTGACATAATGGTAGGATTGTTCGCGTCAGGGGATCCTCATCCCCCCGACGTGCCCCTCATCCCTCTCGGCCCCACTGCTCCTCTTCCTTTGTGTGCATGACATGTGGACCAGCTGAACTGCGGCAACCAGCAACTTTCTACCACAGACACACCCGATTGGATGCGGTTTGCCTGCTCCGCTGTTGTGCTCCGATCTGTACTCCCACACCATCGAATTTTCATCCAGCGGTTGTGACACATTTTGTCCCGGGCATCAATCCTCGGCTGGAGTACTTATGTACTACAGGTAGTACCCGCCGGTGTGGCCATCTACGCCTCGTAACGCCCCAACACCCAGCTATGGCACCCTCGCCACGGCCATGCCACCACCCGCCGGTTCATCTCGAACGAGTGAGTCGCGAACCACACCACCACCATGAGAATGACATGTGGGCCAGCCGCATTTAAGGTCAGCATGTCATTGACTCATAGGCCGGGCACTAAGCCACTAAAGTTTGGTCCCGTGGGCCCCGAGAGGGAAATCTAACTCCTGCGGCAGGCCTTGTGGTGCTCCCGCAGTACGAGCTCGTGCCAAAACTAGAATTTGTTTATTACTACTACCAAGTAGTACTAGTAAGGTACACGTGCATTACACGCATGAGATTCTGGTGGTTTGTGCATTATGCTTCTACATGTGGAGCTTTCTGGATTCTAACATGTGGCAAAATCTGGTGGAATGTAAGGTTAGGCAAGTTTGATTAACTTAGGTGAGTGTTTGGTTCAAGCCACACTAAGGCCCCACATGACATACACACAAAAAATGTGGCAAGATTCCCTTAGGCTTGCCAACTTGTGGCTCTCATTTTGAAGAACTAATAACTTTGCCTAAGCTTAGTTGTGGCAAAGTTAGTCATGAATTAAGTTCAACCATGGAGTCTTCTTGATTATACATGTGGCAGAATCTGGTGGATGATATCCAACGGCCAGTAGTGCTCGGATTTGCCATCTTTGTACCGTCGGATTGGCTTCATCCAATGACCAACTTTCAAAGTTTTTCACACACTATATAGGGTGTATAGATATAGATGTGTCGGTCCGTTGCAATGGATCCAAAGTATATCTATTTAGTGGAGTGCACTCTAAACGCATTATCTATTTATTTTTCTCTAACCTTCCGTAGCCATGCAACCAAGCCACATAACCTTCATGGGTGCCCCCACATCATATTATTCATACTACGTTGATTGAAAAAAAAGATAAATCACCCAAAACAAGATCTTCCCCATTTTTGTTCCTGCGATGTTGTGTCGTGCACGTACCTACTAGTTGTATAGTGGTAGTACTAGTAATATAGTGTTAGGAGTACAAACTTGGTACTAGTAGGAGTAGTACTAGTACGGAATGCTCCTACTCTATCAACGAGCCCCGTCTGATACCAAATTTCTTGGCTTCCATGCTACAGCTAGATCTTCCCCGCGTTTCTGTTTCCCAACCCGGCGGCGGGCGGGCTGTCGGTTTGCTCAATGGCGGTCCCACATGAAAGTGAAAATGCTAGGCAACACACCTTCCCTAAGCTATGTGTCGTGCCGGACGGGTCGTGTTGTACTCCCGATTCCCGGGCGTGTGGGGGTGCGACGCGAATGCGACAGGCCTTTTCCTTTTACCAGCAATGTGCCCGTGCGTTGCAACGGATCCAAAGTAGTAGAATAGTAGTATATGTTCACAAACTTGAAAGAAATCACTATTGTTTTGATATACTCCTAATATATTACTCCCTCCGTACCTAAATATTTGTCTTTTTTGAGATTTTAAATGGACTATCACATACGGATTATATAGACATATTCTAGTGTTTCTAGCAAGATGCCCGTGCATTGCACGAAGTTGATGGAAAAGGTAAGCACAACTTATCAATTGACGGATGGAGTACTAGTTAAAGTGATGCATATAATTAAGCAAAGGGATCGCACATGTCGGTATTGACTGGAACGAGAATGCAACAGCACAATAAGAATTAAGGCCACGATGATGCGATCGCAGTGGTGGTTACAGAAGGCAAGAAGAAAGATGGATACACGAACGTATGACCTCCTCCTCCTCAACTTAGTGCGCCGGGCCATCGACCGACGGCTAAGGAGCGGCGGTTTTTGTGGCGAGGTCGAGGTGCTTCTTAGCAAAGGCATCCAAGGCTTCCAGCCGGTTGAGGAAGGCCAACGTCGTTGCATCCTCACTGGCCTTGTAGATACCTATGTACACGATTTGCTCGTACACGTGGATGTGTAGGTCGACGAATTCTTGCAGGGCGAGGCACCTCGCGGCGAGCACGACCTCTAGGTGGACATTCTTCGTGGCGTCGGCGGGCAGTCGCAGGGCCACCAGTGCTTGAAAGAGGTTCCAGCCATGGAGGCCGATTAGGGTGGCAGGCAATGAGGAGCCCCGGCGTGTGGGCTGGAGGAGTACGGCGATGTCGTCCGCGAGCTTCTTGAGGACGGTGAACTTGTTGCTGGTGGCAACGATCATCTGGTCCAACTGAGAGTCGTAGTTGGCGTCGACGGTGGCCATCCACCAGCCGGTCTCCAACACCGTCTGGAGACGATCCTCGGCGCCATGCCGCAGGCCGGCTTCGTGGACCATCTGGCGCAGCCGCTGGCCGCTCACGCGCATCGCCGCCATGGGTCTGGAGTGAGCTCTTTTGCACTTAGTGTAGGTGCTTAGGCAAATGCTTAGGTGCGTACGATGTGGTAGATGCATTGGAATGGAGGGGCGCCTTTATATGAGGCCAATGAGGGCAAATTGCGTTGCATGCACATCGTGCAGCCTCTTTTCCTGGACCTCCTCCCATTACTTCCCTCATGCATTAATTGAAGGAGGATGCATTGGCCGTTCAACATATCGGGAACCGCTACTCCCTCCCTCGTCTGCATTAATGCCGTATCAGGAATTGCGCCGCCCGCTATCAAATCGAATACTCCCTTCGTCTAGGTGAGTATTAAGTCATCTTACGAAAACCAAATAGTAAACACATAGGTGTGGTGCATTAACTCTCATGTTGTTTCTTATTTTTTGACATAAATAGAGGAATCAACCAAGAAGAGATGTGGGGCTTGTATGTTTTTAATGACTTGAGACTATCAAACATGACGTGCAGTGGTCAGTTTGTTGCACAAGAACAAATACAACCCACGACAGCACACACGCATCTTATATAGCATCACATCCAATGGCTATAAAAGATGAATGATACCAAATTATATCTCATCTAGATGAGTTCTAGCAAAACTATATTAATAATACTTAGTACTCCTGCGCCATGTATCATATATTAGTATCATGTAGTACCTTATTTATTGCCATGTATGACACATAGTACTCAACTCTCTCTCTCTCTTTCTTCATTTAATTCTATGACACCTCATCAAAATTGCTAAGGCTAGTACCATTACAACCAGCCTTAGCAAATACTAAACATTAAGTCTCTCATTTTCCTCTCCACCTTGGTCACCTAGACGGAGGGAGTATACTGCGCGGGCTTTTCCTGCGCTGTAGGCGGGGCAGTTCCGCCTAGTCGGTTCGAGGGAGATGCGAGAAGACGAGGGAGTAGGCTGTTGCAAACGTAGGGCTATGTGATTTGACAGCGAGTTACTGCTGGACAGGTGGGGCCCCGTGATTTTACTTGCCATTATCATTTTAACTGCGGCGCTACGGCCAGCTGAGTCTCCTGATTCCTGACCACCTCCATACAGGTGCCTCTCCCAATGCTCCACCATGTAGTAGAGGCTGGCTCTTGCATGAGAGCCCACTTCTCCACTTTTTCCTTGCCTCTCTTTCCTCCACGTATGCAAAAATGCCATGTAAAGCGCACTATTGTACTTACTTGCTCCTACAAGTCTTAAGCTTGCCACATAGGCATAAAGTCTAATGTGGCAAGTTAATCAAGAAGAGAGAGACTAGTTTGGTGACCCAAGGAAGAAACGGTGCTAAGCGGGTGTACCTAGGTGAAAACACAATTTTGAGTCTATAGCTAATTAAATGAAGCAAACTTAGCAACACCATTTCATTGGAAGAGGTCACTCCTTGGCAAATGCAATAAATACTAGTACTCCCTATGTCCGAAAATATAAGAACGTTTTTGGCACTACACTAGTGTCAAAAACGTTCTTATATTATGGGACGGAGGGAGTACAAAGAAAGAGATAGAGAGTAGTTAAAAAATACACTTATAGCCAACCTTATAGCCAAAACCTTTTTGTAGTATGAGTGACTAAGTGATGACTATGTATGACATGCCAACATCAGATAGCCTAACGCACCGTGTTAAATGTCCAAGGGCGCGACCGCACGAGCGACGCGATGGTCATGGTAGGCGCGACCACGATACGGGCTGCTGGCAGCCCTTGGATCTGAGATCAAAGGGTCGCATGCTAAGTTGCTGAAAATTTGCAGAATAACCCTCCAGGATAGGATATTCACCCATAGGTCTAGAATCACGCCATGCAACCGTTCAATCTCAGATCCAAGGGCTCTCAGAAGCTCGTATCATGGGAGAATGGAAAGCCACTACCCTGCCGTTTGCACGCTGGCAGTTCGCTCCTACTCGTCCCTGCACGTCCTTCAATACTACGGCGGTTCGCTCCTAGTCGTCCTGTCCATTCACATTACGGCAGTTCCACTAATCCTAACCCTCCTCCCAAATCCATGGCGTCCCAAATCTCCTCGATCGGTGGTGAGTACAGGGTTAGAACCATCACCGGCGATGAGTTCAACGTCATCTACACCCGTTCTTCTACGACGGTGAAAGGATGCCTTTCTCGCTTCAGACGCATGTTCGAAGACTCAGATGATGAGTGGGTCGCTGGGCTAGATGTTGAGTACACCACAGTCTTGGGACGAGAGAAGGATCTAAAGGACGAAGAGAGGAAGAAGCCCGCCGTGATCCAGGTTTGCGTGCACGACTTATGCTTGGTCTACCACATATGCCATGCCGACGTTGAGTGCCGGGACTTTAAGGACTTCCTCGAGAGCAACCTAGTCAAATTCATTATTGTAGACTTTGGTAACGACAAAGAATTCCTGCGTCAGATAGGCCTCGTTGTAGGCAACACCTTCGACCTCCAGAAGAATCTGCTGGTGTCCTCTCGTCAGCCTTCAATGCTGACCCTGGCAGGAGCCATGGTTCATCCTCCGTACGGTAAACTGTAGAAACCTCCATACACGTTTCATCGTCATGCATGGTAGTAGAATGTACTAGATATAGACCACGTCTAGTACGCTGCAATGGATGGCTACCTTTGCTTCAATATCTACAAGGGTTGGATGAAGAGCAACAACCAAGTGTGCGGTTCAAGCAAAGAAGTATCGGCCAAGAGGAAGAGGGACAAGGACGAAGTCGAGGACGTGGACAAGGACTCCGAGTAAGGTGGAAGTGTCATTGCTCATGGTGGTTCTAATGCAGTGTCTACCAGAATAGTTGCAAAGTTTAATTTCAGGTGTGCTTAATTTAATTTGAGGGGTGTGTTGTGCTGAGCCCCCAGCAGAACTATGTTATGTTTCTTCCTGTTACTTTAACTCTTTAGTACGTACATACTAGTATTTCTTACATTTTATCTTTTAGTTGGTATAGTACTACCACTCGTTTCTTCACATTATATACGTACAATATATATGGCCAACATCATATATCCAGCAGTTTAGTTGTCAAAGAATTTCAGGATGCTTAGTTTTGTCAAAGAATTCCAGGGTGCTTAGTTTTATTTGAGGGGTGGGTTGTGCACTTGTGCTGGACACCATTATTGTGACAAGCCTTTTTAATAGTACTATATGCATAATTTGGCGACGAGCGCTCTCTATATGTACCACCTTTTTTTTAATTTAAAGTTTTGCTCCATGGCGCAATCCATCGATACTACTACTATACAATGGAGTATATACATTTTTTAAAAGGCTAGAGGGTGGGGCAGTCTAGCTCGGTCGGTTTCACGAGAGGCGAGGGCCTTTGTGATTCGACGGCTCATTACTGTTGTCAAATCGAATAGTACTGCACCGCCCACTGCACGCCCGGTGCCTCCATTAAACCCCTCCGTTAAACCCTTATGCAAACCGAGAATCCTACTCCAGCCACACATCCGTTCATGAGCGGGCCAGAATTAAATGCAACACCGGCCGAGCTCCTCCCGTCCGCCCTCAGTTTAAACGAGGCCAGACGCCGGCCAAGCTCCTACTGTTCGCCCTCTATTTACACGAGGCCAGACGGCCAGCGGGCAAGAATCGCACCCCTCCGCCGCTCCCCCATCTCCTCCTTCACCATTTTCTCCACTCTTCCGATGGCTTCCGATGAGCCGTTCTCCCGCATATTACCCGGCTGGGTGGCCCGTCGAGCCCTCCGGATACGGGCGAGGCCGCTCGGTGCTTCACCAACCTCGCTTGGCCCGATGGAGCCAGTTGCCACCCCAAGCAGGCGCGTGGTTCAGCCACTCGCCGCTCCAGTTCAGCTCAATGAGGAGTGGCGAGTTGCTCCACGCCGCCACGGTGGCGAGCATGCCGGTACGGGCGCCGTCGCTGTCGCGTCGTACCGCGCCACCAGTGTGTGCGGTGGCCGCGCCTCCCATGTCTGTGGGCGCGCCTCCCGTGCCTGCGGCAGCGCCATGCAGGCAGAGACAGAAGCCGAGTGTGTGGAGAGCGAAGAGTCAGTGACCAGCTTCTCCGTGTCCGCCACCATCATCGAGGAGAAGTAGAACATGGGAGGCCGCCGCCACTTGGGACCCATGAAGGCCACCATCGAGGCGACGACCGCAGATTCATGTGGTTTCTTTGCTGCTTCGTCTCTTCCGAGGACCTTTGTCGACCCCGCAAGTGTCTGACGGACATGAGGAAGACAAAGGGATCCGCGGTCGGCCATTTAGAACTAAAATAAGTCTAGATACATCCATTTCTACGACAAGTATTTCCGGACGGAGGGAGTATTAATTATACAAGAGAGCCGGATTGGCACCTCTTAGTTCATGTAAATGTAATGAAATCCATCATGTTTATATGAAGATCCGGCTTTTTTATACGAAATCCTTCATGCTTATATGAAATCAGTCCGTGTTTGCACGAATTTCATCTGGTTGGTTAGAGTTGTAAAAATGTATGCCGCTGGCGTTTGATATCGTCCTCTGCTTAAGGAAGCGGGAGGAAATTTGCCGGCTGTCGTTGGAGATGCTCTTTATGCTGGAAATAATAGAGTGACATACAATCCATTTGAGTTAATTGCCTATATGATTGTCCCTCTATAAAAAGTTAATTGCATGTACAGTGTACACGTGACTTGCAGGGTGGCTACAGCTTTGTACAGAAAGTTAAAAAGAAACAAGTCCATCCTTAATCTTGTATTCTAAGTACTCTGTGGGTTCCACTGTCAGTACAGTAGCGGAATAAGTATATATTAAATAAGTAGAGTAATATATAATATAAAAATATAAAGTTAAAAGACAGAATTCGAACTCATGTCATCGCGTTGCGAGCATCCGGCGCTAACCAGCCCAACACATTTTTGTTGTAGACCATGCTGGAGATATATCTCCATGTCTACTCTTATATATACTCCATTCATTCCTAATTATTTGTCTTTTTCAGATTTCAAATGGACTACCACATACGGATGTGTATGTAGACATATTTTAGAGTGTACATTCACTCATTTTGCTCCGTATGTCTTTTCAGGAAGGGGTCAGATTTGTCCTTGATTTATTTATGAGGTATCCAGATGGCACTGCACCGCCAAGAAAAGAGGGTAACATCAAAATTATGGACTACTTTTTTGAGTATGTTGGTAAGGTCCGGTCATAGTCACTTGTTGAAATCTCTAAAAAGAAAAATACTCCCTCTGTCCGGAAATACTTGTCATCAAAATGGATAAAAGGAAATGTATCTAGACGTATTTTAGTTTTAGATACATCTCTTTTTATCCATTTTGATGACAAGTATTTTCGGATGGAGGGAGTAGAAAACAGAGTTGGTGATGATGGTGTGCGTGCCATCCTGCAATATAGGCCGTCGGATTTATATCTAACGGATAGGAAAGAAACTATGGCAATTTTGCAAAAATATACCCACACATCTCTCCACGTTCGCAAATACGGCCTTCCCTCGTTCAACCTTTTCTCTCACAAGATAAACTACTCGTACAAATGCATATTTCGTGCAACGCACGGGCAGCTAGCTAATTTCTCTTAAAATAGTTGTTGCGATAATTGGGTTGAAGTGATATATTTTATGTCTTCCCCAAATGATTTCTGATTCGCTAGTAGTAACAAAGAAAAGGTTGCCTTGTTAATTAACAGAAAACAGGGTGAAAACTATCACATGAGGCCTGTAAAAACAACGCACACTGGGTTCAGCGTCATCGTCACTACAGCTGTGCGCGCGCGAGAAGTCTACTTATCGAGGGGGCTACCGAGCGAGGCACCATGACACAATGTTTGAGAGAGAAACCAATTGACAGATTATGATCAGATCGAGTTGTCACCCTTCTGCTATCATTGTTGGGTGGAGGGAGAGAAAGACGTATCGAGAGTGTGCGCGCTAGGCATAGAGGCACAACTAGCGACTGTGTGTGTGTGTGTTTGAAAGAGGAGTAGATAGATTATTATCAAGATCGATGTGCCACCCTACTCCTTCGGTGTCGGGTAGTGTGTGTGTGTACAATTGAGAGAGAAGCCAGTCGATAGATTATTATCAAGATCGAGGTGTCACCCTACTCCTTCGGTGTTGGGAAGTGTGGGTGTGTGGGGGAGGGCAGTGACACTCACATATCTCTACTCTTATAAAAAAACAGAGTTGGTGATGATGGTGTTCCTGCCATCCTGCAATATAGGCCATCCGATTTATATCCGACGGACAGGAAGGAAACTATGGAAATTTTGCAAAAAGATACCCACACCCATCTCCGCATGTGCAAATAAGGCATTCCCTCGTTCATCCTTTTATCCAACAAGATAAACTTCTCATACAAATGCATCTTGATGTTCCGTGCAATGCATGGGCATCTTGCTAGTAGGGAGAAGGAGTTTGTGTGACACATATCTAGCTATATTAAGGGATAGGTAGATAGCATATGTGTGAGAGACATTATTATACTTTGAGACATTAGTGGCTGTGGGTGGGCGGAATTAAAGGGGTGGGCGTGTTAGACATAGAGAGCGTGTGTGTTTCTGTGTGAGAGACTTGTAGGACGGGGTAGAAAGACGAATTTAACCCTGATGGAGGGAGAGAAATACACGAAGTGCGCATGTGTGATTCTGATGCCCACATGGAAATGAGGTATGTATGCGTGTGAGAGAGATTGCACAATTCATTCACATATCACTATTGTGGGGACCCCGACTCATAAGTCGTGATCACTGAATGCACGTGTACAGTGATCCCAGAGATCAATGCTCACTGAACACACAGAAGCTGAATAACAAGAGTCTTACATCCATACATACTGTATTACACAAGTAGGACAATTATGGTCAAGTCTTGAGTATAACACTGCAGCGGAAATCTTCGTCGATAACTTGGACCCATGCCATCTGCCTTAACCCTACAGGCATTCTGACTGGGAAGCGTCCTAGCTCGCATGATCGTCACGAAGTATTCTTCATCATATCATGTTCTTTCATGCCTGGCCAATAAAATAACCAGTGGCAAGCCAATGAGCACTTTGAATGTACTCGCAAGCAACCCATGTTTTGGTTCAAGATACAACAATGCATGATATAGGTAAATTTTGCAGAAAGCTAGTTTTGAGTGCAATGACATGCTCAAACACTTGTAAGACATGCATCAAGAGAATTCAGGTAACCATAGGGACTGGTTATAGATATCACATAAAGGGAGTGGGCTCCAACCCAACTCAATCATGTCAAGTGTATGACTTAACCCAAGTAGTTCTTCCCACACACACTGGTTGAAAACAAGTGGACGTAGCCCAAGAGCGGTTACCCAACTGTCCTTGACCGTGGACACGGCTATTCGAATAGTTTTACACTCTGTAGAGGTTGCACACTTTACCCACAAGATCCGGGGAACTTCCGTGTCATCCACGACCCGCGGTACCTCAAGTACCCGGGGTAAGCACCCGATCACTATCTTTCCCTAGACGACACTAACAAGGAATCCACTCGTTGTTCCGTATCCTCATGATGTACATCATACGAGACTCACTCGAGATCGTAACATCTGAGAGGGGACACAACAGTGTATCCGGTGCCCTGTGAAAACAGTCATGGCCGCCCTACCTAGCACGACCCTGTCCCGAGAGAGAGCACCAACTCTCCCCCATCACTAGTAATGCGGGCTCTAAGCTAGTATCAGCCTAGGTAATCAATAATGCCCTTTCCCATATAAGGATAGAGTGGTTGCGCATGTAAGGTTGGAATAACGGTCGCAACTTAAACCAATCCGTTTTTGAAAGCAACACACACACTTGCCTTTGTACACCACTTCGTCATCAAGTGGTTACCCATCTCATTATCTCCCTCGGGCATAAGTGGCACCCGACGGGGTTTTCGAAAAGTCCTTCGAAAATACTTTGTCTCCATCACCATGCATATTCCCGTCCCTTTTTGCGTAGCAACTACTTTAGCATCCTATCTACTCCCACCGGCATAACCCTCATAGAAAGGTAGGGTCATGCATCATGCAAGTGTCAACGAGAAAAGCAACGGAGGCAACCACCTCAAGTGGTCACCATTTTATCATGACTTCGATGCAAGCAATAAAAGTGCCATATGACATGCATAAAAGGGGTTTCTTAGACATGGTCAAAGGGCTACTTGCTTGGTTCATCAGAGTCTTGAGATCTTCTGGTCCTTCTCCAAGTACTCCGTCTACTTCGTCAACTAACGTCGAAACAATCATAATAAGCAACACAACAAGGCAGAAAATAAAAGTGCTCTAAAAATGTGAGTTGGACTTTTCTAGAATACCCTTGGTCATATGAGGAGTGACCAAAGTGGTTTCGTTGGGACTTGATGAATGGATATCTCTGAGCATTTCCATATGATGGAATCAAGGGATTTGTGGATTTGCAAGAAGTGTACAGAAATATTATTTTGAAAAATGAGCAAAGACACCCATTTAACAAGTAATAATTTTAGAAGAACCTAGGAGTTGGTTTCACTGGATTTGGAGTTCAAATGATTTTTCTATGAATTTGTAAACTTGGTTATACATGGAGAAATGGACCAATATTTTATATGACACAGAAGGTATTAGGAAAAAAATGTTCCAACCCTAAGTTATGAGCTTAGAAGTATCTAGGAATTTGAATAATGGCATTTAGATCAAATTTGAGCTCTCTGTGATTTTCTAAAGTTCATCACAGAAATAGGAAAAATAGGATTTGATAAATATTTGTGAAGGAAATGCTTCTGTAAAAATGTGACAATAGCACCATGTGGTAGGGAATGATTTTAAAAACTACTAGAAATTTGAATCATCAAATTTGGAGTTAATTTGAATTATTTATGGATTTTAGAAACTCATTGGAAAAGAATAAAAAGAAATATAAGGCATTACCCTTATCCTGCGCACCGGCGAGAGATAGCCGTGGGCCGGCCCAGCTGCTCGACCGCGCGGCCGACAGGGGCAACGTCGAAGGCGTACCGAGGTAATATGCCTTCCCGCACGGGAGGCAACCCTGAGCTGGACCCGTGTCCACTTGCCAGCGTGGCCCGATGAGTGGAGCCACCGACGAGCGGGGCCCGCCCGCAGGTCATAGTCTTCGTCTTCCTCCCGCACGCTCGCCTGGCCGAGGGAGCAGAGAGCCCCGACGACGACTGCCGGCGCTACGGAGCACCTCCGGCGACACTCTGGCTATGGATGAGCTCGGCGTCGAGCACCGCATCCATTCGTGTATGCCACGGCTGCCGGGGATGGTCGAGGCGACGGCGGCTTGGATGCCGGCGGACGGTGGCGTCGGGCGAGATTGGGCACGGCGCTACGGTGCGTCCTCGGACGAGGGAAAGAGCGTGGGAGCTCCGCCTTGCTCAGGGGAGCCTGCTGGTGGAGAGAGGAGAGGGAGAAGAGCTCGGGCTCGGCTGAATTTAGGTGGAGGCCGGCGGCGGCTCTCCAGCCATGGAGGGCTATGGAGGGCGCGGGGAGAGGAGTGAGCCGGTCGGGATGACATGTAGGAGGGAGAGAGAGCCATCGGAAACCAAAGAGAGCTCGGGGTGGCCTTTTAAGGTAAGGGGGCGAGGTGCACCGTGAGCTCATACGCCGGCGAGGCTGTTGCCGTCGCTGCAAGCCATGGGGGCTCACGTGGGCGTGTCCGGGGTGTTTGTAGGGGTGTTCTATGCCCAGAGGAAGGGAGAGAAGGAGCGGGGAAGTGTCAGGGCGTCACGCGTGTGAGCTCGTCCATTGGAGCTGTCGGGCGGCCGGCGCGCGTGCGAAAGGAGGTAGCAGGAGGGAGAAGGAGGAGGGGGCCAGGGGTGTGGCGTGTTGCGGACGTCGAGCCACCTGACTGGCGCGAGGGGGAGGCTCGAGGTGGTCGGGTGGCTTGGGCAGAGAGCATCTACAGTGCTAGGGCGCACTGTAGCGTGCTCCAGAGCATGCATATGGCTGGCATTGGCATCTTTTTGGCGCCCAGGGCGTGGCCACTAGTGTCCAGCCGCTCTAGGGGGAGTAAACAAGTGGGGAGGAGCTTTGGATGCCTTGGAGAGCTACTAGGAGAGGAGAGAGGTTGAGGGAGAGAGAAAGAGGCTGTCCAGATAGAGAAAGTGAGAGTTTCACCCCCAAATAATAGAGTTGTTGAAGGGGGAATTACTGGAGGTAGAAGGTGACTAGATTAAGCTCTGGTAAAAAGTTGAGCTCATGCAGAATAGTGGAAGAGGTCGAAAATGGCATTTTGGTAATGTGTCAGAAGGTGTTTGATAAAGGTTTGGGCAATCAAATTAATTCCAATTGACATGATAATTAACAGGATCAAGGGGCATATATAATTGAGGTTGACCACCAATTTTTAGTCCATTTGAAGAAAGTAGCCAATGTAACTTTATCAAACCCTAGAAATCAGGATAAATGGATTTTCCAAGATTTAGTCATGCAAATATATTCTCCTTGATGCACCACTTTGCGTAGTGTCATCATTTGTGCGTTTGAGCATAACCACAAAGTTTGGGATCAAATGGAAAAAGTTGGCAATGTAGAGTTGTTCAAATTTGGTTCTGGACAGAAAGGGTTTTGAGGGGGTTTGATGATGTTTTCTTGATCTTCAAGTCATGAGGCTTTGTTAGAACATCAAATATGTCATATTTGACATGCTAGAATTTTATTGGATTTTTATGGAAATATTTCCTGTAGAAATATTTCAAATCCTTGAAATGGGCAAAAATGGTTTTGGGAGGTTTTGTCCAATATTTTGATCATGACCATGTGTTGAAACTCATATATATGGAAAATATATGTCCATTGAGTCTCCCTAATTTTTCTAAAAAAAATTTAAAGCTTTAAAATAATTTTAACCTATTTAAGACCATTTCTGGCCTTAAGAAAAAGCCTTTAAATAACATAGGAAAATAAGTTTTAAAATTATATTTTTGTGGTTTCTGGGCATCCTATGTCTAATAGGAGTCAAATATATTTTTGGAAAGATTTTTACTACCCTTTATTAAGTACTTGCAGTGCAAACCTCAATTCAGGGGGTTTTGGAAAACTAATTTTTGAAATTACTTTTTGGCCAAATTATTTTTGTAAGAAAATACTATATTGCTCTATACACATGGCATGATCATTGGGAAAAGGTTTTGGATCAAGGAGAAGGAGTATAAGAGTTGGATAATTTATTTGATTTTTAGAGCACTAGCAAACAACAGTCAAACATTCAATCAAAGCAAAGACAAAATACTCAAAAGTTTTTGTCAGGCCACATTTTATCATGTTTATTAGATTAAGTGTTGTGGCATGAAAATCAGGGTGTGACAACTATCTAGCGATCGTGGACGTGCATCGCTTGAACATAAGTCAATATCTACTTCATATCGTGGCCAAAGGTACAATATCGATTCAACGCTATAAAGATTGGACACTCACATATCACATTTTTTTCTATTTAAATAAACCTTTTCAGTTGTGCATGCCAAAGTTACAGTGATGTTTCTTCAAACAACCAATGTAGCTATCATGTACATGCACCATTGTTACTCTGGCATTCAAATTCATTAGTCTTGGATGACTTAAGTTTCTATTTTGAAGTAATATATGTAATATTCATATATGAATTCAACGGGTACGCAATTTATGAAATGGAGGCTATGTAATCATATGAGTTAACACTTTTAAGTAGTTGACTACAATATCCATTTCTTTTTGTGCGCCTCTACACTAACACGTCAATGCATTATGTTTGAAGTAAATAACCAATGGCACTAAATTATCTATTTACACGAGAAATACATAGGCTGAGCGTTTGATCCCTTTTTTTGTGAACGCGCCACTACACCCGTACGATTGGTCGCGCCCGTGTGAACGTCCAAGTTATCGGCGCATCATCCTGAGTTATTGTCTTTTTTTCTGGGGTGGACTTCACACCAGTTATTAACTACTGACGCGTGCCCCGTTGTCGGTGTCAAAACCGGCGGATCTCGGGTAGGGGGTCCTGAACTGTGCATCAAGGTCGGATGGTAACAGGAGACAAGGGACACTTTATTTTACCCAGGTTTGGGCCCTCTCGATGGAGGTAAAACCCTACTCCTGCTAGATTAATATTGATGATATGGGTAGTACAAGAGTGGATCTACCACGAGATCAAGGAGGCTAAACCCTAGAAGCTAGCCTATGGTATGATTGTGTATGATGATGGTTGTCCTACGGACTACAACCCTCCGGTTTATATAGACACCGGATAGGGTTAGGGTTACACAGAGTCGGTTACATTGGTAGGAGATCTTGAATATCCGCACACCTAGCTTGCCTTCCACGCCAAGAAAAGATCCTTCCGAACACGGGACGAAGTCTTCAACTTTATATCTTCATAGTCATGGAGTCCGGCTGAAGGTATAGTTCGGCTATCCGAACACCCCCTAATCCAGGACTCCCTCAGTAGCCCCTGAACCAGGCTTCAATGACGACGAGTCCGGCGCGTAGATTGTCTTCGGCATTGCAAGGCGGGTTACTCCTCCAAGTTCTTCAAGAAGATTATAAACACCACAGAATAGTGTCCGGCTCTGCAAAATAAGTTTCCACATATCGCCATACAGAGAATAATATTAACACAAATCAAATCTGCTGACGTATCCCACAGTGCGTTATAACACTGCGGCCAAGCCTTCTATAAGTTGTTTTCATCGTTCCACCTCAGCCCGTATAGCGAGGCGGTTTCCTTGGCACGTCTTGTCAAAACAGAGATCGTGTGCCCCCCTCTAACGGGATTCTCATTAATACGGACGTGGGTAACCCAACCGCGCCATTTACCGCGGCGCTTGGGAGGCAAGTGAGTTTTATTAGGTAGGTGAGGACGCCTAACCGTACCTGCTTATATAAAGGGATAAGGATTCCCCCTTTTAACCTACGCCCTCTTCCTCCTTCGCCAATCCATCTCTCGCGCACTCAAGCTCCAGCGCCCAAGTCCGCTCTTCTTCCTCAACCTTCTCCAACAATGTCCGGAGCGGGAGGCAAGTGGATGGTCTCCTCCGTTACGGAGGCTCAAGTAAAAAGGCTAAGGAAAGCCGGATACTTATCCAAGGATATCCCGCATCGGCTTCCTGATAAGGGGCAGCTTCTTCCTACCCCAAGGCCCCATGAGAGGGTGGTTTTTCTCCCCCACTTCCTCCGCGGACTGGGCTTTCCACTTCACCCATTTGTCCGGGGGCTCATGTTCTACTACGGCCTAGATTTTCACGATCTGGCCCCGAACTTCGTCCTCAACATCTCGGCATTTACCGTCGTGTGTGAGGCCTTTCTCCGCGTCCGCCCCCACTTCGGCCTCTGGCTCAAGACCTTCAACGTCAAGCCCAAGGTGGTGTCCGGCACCCAGGCGGAGTGCGGAGGTGCTATGGTTGGCAAGATAGCCAACGTCCTCTGGTTCGATGGCTCCCTCGTGGAGTCCCTAAAGGGGTGGCAGGCAGGGTGGTTTTACATCACCGAGCCCCGCGATCTGAAATGGGTCGCGGCCCCTGAGTTCAGATCCGGACCCCCCACGCGGCTCATGTCCTGGAAAGAGACAGGCCTGTCGTGGGGCAACGAGGAAGAAGTGACTGGGTTGCAAACATGCATCCAGTCCCTGGTGGACAAGCCAATCCGGCTTGCCAACATAGTCCAGGTCATGCTCGTTCGCCTGATCCTCCCGTGCCAAGAACGGGATTTTGCATTGTGGGAGTTCGACTCGGCGCAGCACCAGACCCTCAGTGGGCTCTTCGACACGACGTATGAAGATGTCTGGAAGGTGCTAAACAAAGGCGCCGAGTCCCCCACATCCGCCTCCGAGGACCGCGGATACAGCTCGCAGCGTATCGCCGGCGAGGTGAGCTATCTATACCTTTGACAGGTTCCTTAAGCTCTTCTTCATAGATTATCTCTATGCGGGATCTAAACCCCCTTTTGCCTTTGACAGGCTTGGCTGGAGATAGCCGGACCAATCAACTGTCCGGCCCCTCTGCCTGAAGACCCGGCCCCAGCTCTCTTGGTGAAGCTAATGGCTCCGGCACCTTACGTGGTGCCGGAGAGGAAGGCCAAGAAGAAGAAAACCACTGGGACTCGAAAGATTTCCCGCAACATGGTGGTGTCGGACTCGTCATCCAACGAGTCCGCAACGCCCTCTCGCGAAAACGAGGAGGAGGAACAAGGAAGCTCTCCCCCTCCAGCGAGGGGAGCAAAGAAGAAGAAGGCCGCCCCAACAGGGGAGGCCGAGGGGTCAAGGAAAAGGAAGACCCCTCCGCCGGACTACTCCCACGACGCCGAAGAGGGCGGAGAGGAGTGGCCGGACAGGACCAAGCGTACGACAAAATCGTAAGTATTTATATACCAGAGTAACTCATGATATCCATTTTCTTTGTGTGTGTGTGTGTGTGTGTGCGGCTTTCCCTGATATTGCACGCATTTTATGCAGCCCGCCCCGGGCCGAACTCGACGACTCGTCGAGCGGCTCCTTGGATTCGTCGGACGTGAACTCTATTCCGCCCGCGGTCTCCCCCTGCGGGGCGGACGACGCCGAAGTGGCGCCCCGCCAAGCTTCAGGGAAGGAGGAGATGGTCCTGGAGCAGCCACAAGGCAATCCTCCGGACCCCAGGAGTGAAGGGGATGAAACCCTCCAGGGCTCCAAGTCCGGCTTTGTGCCGAACACCACGCCGGACTCGACAATCCCGGTCCATGGCGGGCGAACTCCTTCCAAGAGGAGTAAGCCGTCCGAGCCGGTGGCCTCCGTCCAACCGGAGGCGCCGGACAATTTGTTGGAGGTGCTTGAGGGCGCCGCCATCGACGAGGAGCACCGTACTGTTATGAGTACGGTGATCCAAAGGATTCAGTCCGCCAAGAGCGGACTGAATGAAGCTTGTGCTAGCCTTCTAACAGGCTTCGAGGTAAGTAAAAATGTGCCAATTTATTTACCGCATAGACAGTAGCCCCTGATGCTCTGTTCGGTGTTCGGGAAGAAAAGCCGAATAGAGGATCTAATAATTTTCGCAGGAGTCTAATAAAAAGGTCAAATATGCGTATGCAGGCTTCGCTGCTTTCCACCGGCGCACTGACTGCGCAGGTGGAAGTCCTTAAAAAGGACCTCGGGCGGTCCGAGCAAGAGCTCGGCCTTGCCAAACGGCAGCTCGAGGAGAGAGAAGGTAAGAAATACCCTAAAAGGAAAGGTGCCTATAGAGAGGCTTGATTGCAGAAAGAAATAACAGGATTGTGCTGCTTATTGTAGGGGCCACAACCGAGGTGACAGCCCTGAAGCAGGCGCTGGCTGAGGCCGAGAAGAAAACGGCCGAGGAGCTCACCGAGCGAGAGAAGCTTGGGGTCCAAGTCGGCGAGGTGTAGCAAGAGCTGCAAGCTCTCATGAAAAAACATGAGGGTTTGGAGCTTGAGGCGAAAACGCAAGCATCCGAACTCGCCTCGGCCATCGAGACCGCCAAGAATGCCAAGGCCGAAGCCCAGAAGGCCCTCCAAGAGTTGGAGGATGCGAGAAAGATAGCAGCGGGTAAGGCATTCTCAATGCAAAGTAGGAATATAAAACTAAATTACCTATTACTTACCCGAATCCTCGGTTCTCCAGGAGCGTTCTTTGATCTTCCCCGCAGCGCATCCGACGCCGCCGAGTTCTACCGAGCTGAAGAGGGCAGCTCGACGAAGAGTGTGTTCTGGTCTCGGTATTCTGAGGCCGGACACCCTGTGTCCTTGAGCGACCAGCTGAAGCAGCTGGCCGAGCTCCATAAGGCGGCCGAACAGGCCATGAAGGGCTTACTAGTTCGGCTGTGGCCTGGAGAGGCCCTGCCTGGGAGCTATTTTGGGCTGGTGCGGCGGCTGGTGGAGGCATGTCCACGGCTTGAAGTCATCAAGCGCTCCGTCTGTATTGAAGGTGCCCGGAGGGCCCTTGCCCGTGTAAGGGTACACTGGGGTAAGCTGGACGGAGAGAAGCTGGTGAAGGACGGGCCGCCGCAGGGGAAGGAGCATCGCAAGCCCGAGAACTACTACAAGGACGTTCTTGCCGGAGCCCGCCTTGTCGCGGATGAGTGTACGAAAGATGTAGTATTTGAATGAACTTGCTCGTTTGTATCATGTGCGCTGAAAACTTGTTCATATGAGCTAAGCAATGCTTGTTTAATTTAAAATATTATTTTCTGTGCGGCCGTTTATCAAAAATTGAGAGATGGCGAGTCGTCAGCTTCTGCCCCCATGCCACTAGTGCTGGGGTGTTCGGGATAAACCTGAGGACTCTTGTTCCCATAGTTGGGTCCTTCGAGGGAGGCGCTCAGCACAGTGAACCAGGCAATCAGACTATAATGCTTGAACACTCTCACTTAGCCATAGAACGTTATAATTTTAAATTTCGGCGAAGCCCCTAGTTCGGAAGGCCGAATTCGGGGCGCTATCCATGCCTTTGGCCGGACATAGCCAGCTCCTCGCTCAAAGCGGCATAAGCCTTTAAGGACTCGAAAAACCTCTCGAACTGCTACCGGTCTCGCGCCTTATCATGACAGTCTATTTTAGCTTTCTCCACTGAGGTGCTCAACCCACCTGATCTGGGACACAATCGCAGTGGTTCTCCTAGTGCTACCTTAGCCGATAGAGCGAAACGTAAGGTACCAAAACATAGGAGCCGGGCAAACCCAACATGTGACCAAAATCATGACTCGGAGCCGATGCATATAGTGCTATAAGTTCGGGGTGCCGCACTTGTGAAAGTGTACGGACTTCTCACAACCAGATAGAAGGGTAATGAAGCCCCTGGCGTGGTTTGCCGTACCATGGTGTACGGGTGCGATCATGTTATTTAATAAACATATATATATATAAGAAAGAAGATAATGCAAAAGATAGACAAAAAGCTATGCATTGTTTATAAGGAGGCTATTTATCAAAGCCAAATGATACAAGTAGTGCGATAGGCAAAAAAGATATTAGACTATTTAACATGTCCTGACCAGGCGCAGGCCGCGAAGTTTCGAAACAGATATATCGCTCAAAATAGAGACCACCTGAGAATTGCGGAGTGCGGCGTAGCTGTGTCTGCTTTCCTGGGTCTTGCATCGTTTGTGCGGCAACACTGCCGGACAGGTATCCAGAGTATGGAATCCTGAAAGTAAAAGAAGTGCGGCAGCCCCTAGTACGTTTGACGCCGTATCTTAGGCATGCCGTTTAATGTGCCCCTCCCCCTGTGCCCATGGAATTTTAAGGGCATAATTGTGTACTCTAGGTACTGGCTCCGTTATGGTGGGATGGCTGGGGTTGGGGCCGAATTGCTACGCTTGCTCTGAACGTGCCAAACGTTCTTGTTGCAGGTTACTTCGGGCGCGCTTTGCATTGTCCGGATTTTTAACGGCCAGACTGGAGTGTTGCCTTGAGAGGCTGCTTTGTACTTCCGCCGCGAGGGCTGCCGTGTGCTCCTCCGTTCGGATGGAGCGTTCGGTGTTTCCGCTGACCGTGATTACTCCTCGGGGGCCTGGCATCTTGAGCTTGAGATATGCGTAGTGCGGCACCGCATTGAATTTAGCGAATGTGGTTTGTCCAAGCAGGGCATGATAGCCACTGCGGAACGGGACTATATCAAAGATTAACTCTTCGCTTCGGAAGTTATCCGGAGATCCGAAGACCACATCAAGTGTTATCGAGCCTGTGCAATTGGCCTCTACACCTGGGATGACGCCTTTAAAGGTCGTCCTTGTGGGCTTGATCCTTGAAGGATCTATGCCCATTTTCCGCACTGTATCCTGATAAAGCAGGTTCAGGCTACTGCCGCCGTCCATCAGGACTCTTGTGAGGTGAAATCCGTCCACGATTAGGTCAAGAACCAATGCGGCGAAACTGCCTTGACGGATGCTAGTGGGGTGGTCCCGCCGATCGAAGGTGATCGGGCAGGAGGACCATGGGTTGAACTTTGGGGCGACTGGCTCCATCGCGTATACGTCCCGTAGCGCACGCTTCCTCTACCACTTGGGAATGTGTGTTGCGTATATCATGTTCACCGTCCGCACTTGTGGGGGAAACCCTTTCTGTCCATTGTTGTTCGGCGGCCTGGGCTCCTCCTCGTCATCGCTATTCAGCCCCTTGCCTTTGCGTTCGGCTCTTAACTTGCCTGCCTGCTTGAACACCCAACAGTCCCTGTTGGTGTGATTGGCTGGCCTTTCGGGGGTGCCGTGAATCTGGCACGAGCGATCGAGTATCCGGTCCAAACTGGACGGGCCCTGGGTATTCTTTTTAAACAGCTTTTTCCGCTGACCGGATTTATAGCCTCTGAATCCGGCATTTACTGTCGTATCCTCATTGTTATCGCTGCTGACGAGGCGCTTTTGCTTATTCCGGCGTGACCTGCCACTTTTATCTTTGGTATCCGAATTACCGTGCTTCTTCGATAAGTTGTTGCTGCGATCCAGCCAGCTGTCTTCGCTCGCGCAAAAGCAGGTCATGAGTGTCGTGAGGGCTGCCATGGATTTTGGCTTTTCCTGTCCCAGGTGCCGGGCAAGCCATTCGTCGCGGATGTTATGTTTGAAAGCTGCTAGGGCCTCTGCATCCGGACAATCGACTATCTGATTTTTCTTTGTTAGGAACCGTGTCCAGAATTGCCTGGCCGATTCTTCTGGCTGCTGGATTATGTGGCTTAGGTCATCGGCGTCCGGTGGCCGCACATAGGTCCCATAGAAGTTGTCGAGGAATGCGGCCTCCAGGTCCTCCCAAGAACCGATTGAGTCTGCTGGGAGGCTATTGAGCCAGTGTCGGGCTGGTCCCTTGAGCTTAAGGGGCAGATATTTGAAGGCGTGCAAGTCATCGCCACGTGCCATGTGGATGTGAAGGAGATAGTCCTCAATCCATACCGCCGGATCTGTCGTACCATCGTACGACTCGATATTGACGGGTTTGAAACCCTCTGGGATTCTATGATCCATTACTTCGTCTGTGAAGCATAGTAGGTGTGCGGCGCCTCTGTACTGGGCTATGTCACGACGCAGTTCGGAAGATCTGTGCCTGTTGTGTTCGGCCCGGCTGGATTTACTGTGTCCGGAGTGAAGGTCATCACGTGTCGTCGGGCGTCCGCGTGATCCGTAGAACGATCTTGTTTGCCTTGCTTTATCCTCCAGTACGTCTCGCAGGTCTGGCTCGTTTTCCCGTGCCTTATTTGAACGGCGCCGGGTCATGGCTTGTTTAGAGGTTCGGCAGGCCTCTCTGTCACGGCCGCGAGGTGGCCGGTCTGCCATGTTATGAGCTTCCTCCTCTGATTGGGGTAGCGGCCTGCGCTTGGGATAATTTTTGGAGGGGCGCTCGAGTTCATGCTCTTCGGCCGCGAGGACTTCAGTCCATCTGTCAGCTAGCAAATCTTGATCAGCTCTAAGTTGTTGCTGCTTTTTCTTTAGGCTGTTCGCCGCGGCTAGAAGCCTGCGTTGAAAGCGCTCTTGTTCAGCGGGGTCTGATGGTACGACGAATTCATCGTCGCCGAGGCTTGCCTCGTCTTCGGAGGGAGGCATGTAATTATCATCCTCAACCTCCTGCTCTGCCGCTTTCTCGTGAGGGCTGGCATTTTCATCTTCCTATGCCGAATCTTGCTGGTTTTGGTGTTCGTCGGCGTTGTCCGGGGTAGTATTATCTCCCGTGCCGGAATCACCGTTTCTACTGTGGTGGGATTTAGAGCGGCGCCGTTGGCGCCGGCGTTTTGGCGGCTTTTTCGAGGTGCCGTCCTCCGCAGTCCCCTCGCCGTCTCCATCCTTTGGAGCATCCACCATGTATATATCATATGATGAGGTGGCGGTCCAGCGCCCTACAAGTGGTGGTTCTTGTTCGTCTCCTCCTTCGTCGTCCATACCGTCAAAGTCTTCGGAGCCGAAGTCAAGCATGTCGGTTAAGTCATCGACAGTGGCTATTAAGTGGGTGGTGGGTGGGCTTTGAATTTCTTCGTCGTCCGAATCCCAACCTCGCAGGCCATAGTCCGGCCTGGGCTCTCCTGATAAAGAGAGAGACTTGAGAGAATTCAGAATATCACCAAAAGGTGAGCACTGAAAGATGTCCGCGGCAGTGAACTCCATTACAGGTGCCCAATCAGACTCGATCGGCAGGGGCACGGAAGGCCCCGAGTTCGGAAAGGAGTCCGGCTCCTTGGAGTCGTGAGCCATGCGGAGTGCAGGGCTGGCGTTCGGCTCGATCGCCTTTGATATCGCAGCCCCTGAGGTGACGTCCAACTGTTCATCCTCGGAGGACGCGGCGGGCTCCGAGTCAGGGACCGGGACCGGAGCGTCTGCGGCCTCCAGGGCACTGTTCGGAGGCAGAGCTATATCATGCCCCTCGAGATAGTGCGGCGCGCTTGGCTGTGGCTCGAATCCGTCGAAGATCAAGTCTCCGCGGATATCCGCCGTGTAGTTTAAGCTTCCAAACCTGACTTGATGGCCAGGGGCGTAGCTTTCGATCTGCTCCAAATGACCAAGCGAATTGGCCCACAGAGCGAAGCCGCCGAAGACGAAGATCTGTCCGGGGAGGAAAGTCTCACCCTGGACCTCATCGTTGTTGATGATCAGAGGAGCCATCGGGCCTAAAAGCGACGACACAGAGGAACTCTCAATGAAAGCACCAATGTCGGTGTCAAAACCGGCGGATCTTGGGTAGGGGGTCCCGAACTGTGCGTCAAGGTCGGATGGTAACAGGAGACAAGGGACACTTTATTTTACCCAGGTTCGGGCCCTCTCGATGGAGGTAAAACCCTACTCCTGCTAGATTAATATTGATGATATGGGTAGTACAAGAGTGGATCTACCACGAGATCAAGGAGGCTAAACCCTAGAAGCTAGCCTATGGTATGATTGTGTATGATGATGGTTGTCCTACGGACTACAACCCTCCGGTTTATATAGACACCGGATAGGGTTAGGGTTACACAGAGTCGGTTACATTGGTAGGAGATCTTGAATATCCGCACACCTAGCTTGCCTTCCACGCCAAGAAAAGATCCTTGCGGACACGGGACGAAGTCTTCAACTTTATATCTTCATAGTCCTGGAGTCCGGCTGAAGGTATAGTTCGGCTGTCCGAACACCCCCTAATCCAGGACTCCCTCACCCGTGTACACGGTCTAGCATGACCTTCCCGCTAGCACGGTCCAAAATTAGTTGAAACTGGATACGAACGATCCCGCTGGCGGCAAAATCTCCCGCCTCCTTCTAAAATTTCCGCCACCTTAGTCTTTATCATGCGAAATCCCCCTTTTGTCCTTGGTGCACGGAGACCAACAGTTACAATACCACCCTCATCTACATGATAGGTCGGTGCTGCTTTGGTAACTTCCGGTTCCCCCACTACACGGCACCCCCATTTCCTCTCCCCCTCCCGCAAAAACGACTAACTCCACAGCACCAGAGCATCTTACATCACGACGTCCGTACTTCATCTCCCTTTCACCCCTCCCCTCTCGAAGCCCTAGACTGCTCATCCACCGGCGTACCATAGCCCATTCACTGCCAGCGGCGTCCACCTCGCCGGATCTGCTTCTGCGGCCGCATCTACCCCTCCCACCTCCCCTAGAAACAAGTAGACTGCTCATCCACCACTGTACCACAGCCCATTCAGTGTCGGCCTTGTCCACAGCGCCGGATCTGCTTCGCCGGTACTCTTGTCAACCGTCGCACATCTGCAGCGGCTCATTCGTACTCCCCACCGCAGACGCTTCGTCCACACCCCCAGAGCCGCCCCACCGACGCCCCCGTCGACGGCCTATGATCCTCTTCGCCGACACCTTCCTCAACCCTACCGGAGCCGCTTCACCGACACCTTCCTCAACCCTACCGGAGCCGCTTCGCCGACACCTTCCTCAACCCTACCGGAGCCGCTTCACCGACACCATCGTCAACCCTACCAGAGTAGCTTCGCCTATACCATTCTCAACCCTACCGGGGCCGCTTTGCCAACTCACAAGTCCACGGCCTCAGATTCGCTTCCTCGCACCCTCATCCAACCTACCGGAGCAGCTTCTGACGCCCCGTCCACGGCCGCAGATCCGCATCGTCGACACCATCCTTAACCCAACCACCGGAGCAGCTTCTGATGCCCCGTCCACGGCCGCAGATCCGCGTCGTAGACACCATCCTTAACCCAACCACCGGAGCAGCTTCACCTACGCCCTCGTCCACGGCCACAGATCCGCTTCGCCCACACCGTAGTCCACCCTACCGGAGCCGCTCCACAAACACCCTGCTCGACGGTTCTAGATCTCCTTACCGGACCCCGACAGCCAGCGCAGTGTCATCACCCTCGACGTTTCTAACCTGATTCCCACCGTCTGGAGAGATGCCAAGCACCCACCACGGCCTAGGTACTTGTCACCTTTAAACCCGTCCAACATCACCTTCCCGATGTACTTCAAATATACTAACCGGTCGCTGTTACCTGCTATGTGATAACCCACAAGTATAGGGGATCGCAACAGCTTTCGAGGGTAGAGTATTCAACCCAAATTTATTGATTCAACACAAGGGGAGCCAAAGAATATTCTCAAGTGTTAGCAGCTGAGTTGTCAATTCAACCACACCTGGAAACTTAGTATCTGCAACAAAGTGTTTAGTAGCAAAGTAATATGATAGTGGTGGTAGCGGCAACAAAAGTAAGGACAGCAAAAGTAATGTTTTTGGTATTTTGTAGTGATTGTAACAGTAGCAGCGGAAAAGTAAATAAACGAGAACCAGTATATGGAAAAATCATAGGCACCGGATTAGTGATGGATAATTATGCCGAATGCGGTTCATCATGTAACAGTCATAACATAGGGTGACACAGAACTAGCTCCAATTCATCAATGTAATGTAGGCATGTATTCCGTATATAGTCATACATGCTTATGGAAAAGAACTTGCATGACATCTTTTGTCCTACCCTCCCGTGGCAGCGAGGTCCTATTGGAAACTAAGGGATATTAAGGCCTCCTTTTAATAGAGAACCGGAACAAAGCATTAGCACATAGTGAATACATGAACTCCTCAAACTATGGTCATCACCGGGAGTGGTCCCAATTATTATCACTTCGGGATTGCCGGATCATAACACATAGTAGATGACTACAGACTGGCAAGATAGGATCAAGAACTCACATATATTCATGAAAGCATAATAGGTTCATATCTGAAATCATGGCACTCGGGCCCTAGTGACAAGCATTAAACATAGCAAAGACATAGCAACATCAATCTCAGAACATAATGGATACTAGGGATCAAACCCTAACAAAAATAACTCGATTACATGATAAATCTCATCCAACCCATCACCGTTCAGCAAGCCTACGATGGAATTACTCACGCACGGCGGTGAGCATCATGAAATTGGTGATGGAGGATGGTTGATGATGACGACGGCGACGAATTCCCCTCTCCGGAGCCCCGACCGGACTCCAGATCAGCCCTCCCGAGAGGTTTCAGGGCTTGGCGGTGGCTCAGTATCGTAAAACGCGATGAATTCTTCTCTCTCATTTTTTTCTCCCCAAAAGCCAATATATAGAGTTGGAGTTGGCGTCGGAGGGTGTCAAGGGGGCCCACGAGGTAGGGGGCGCGCCCTAGAGGGGGGACGCGCCCCCACCCTCGTGGATAGGGTGTGGGCCCCCTGGTCTTCATCTTTGGCGAGGATTTTATTATTTTTTTATAAGACATCCCGTAGAGTTTTGGGTCATTCCGAGAACTTTTGTTTTCTGCACATAAAACAACATCATGGCAATTCTACTGAAAACGGCGTCAATTCGGGTTAGTTCCATCAAATCATACAAGTTAGATTCCAAAATAAGGACAAAAGTGTTTGGAAAAGTAGATACGACGGAGACGTATCAACTCCCCCAAGCTTAAACCCTTGCTTGTCCTCAAGCAATTCAGTTGACAAACTGAAAGAGAAAAAGAAAAACTTTTACAAACTCTGTTTGCTATTGTTGTTGTAACTATGTAAAACCAGCATTCAAGCTTTCAGCATATATCATAACTAACCATATTTGCAATAATTCTCAGTTCTCACAATTACTCATATCAATAGCATAATCAACTAGCGAGCCATAATAATAAATCTCAGATGACAACATTTTCTCAAAACAATCATAATATGATATAACAAGATGGTATCTCGCTATCCCTTTCTGAGACCGCCAAACATAAATGCAGAGCACCTTTAAAGATCAAGGACTGACTAGACATTGTAATTCATGGTAAAAGAGATCCAATCATAGTCATGCCCAACATAGATTAATAGTGATGAATGCAAATGACAGGTGTGCTCTCCAGCTAGTGCTTTTTAATAAGAGGGTGATGACTCAACATAAAAGTAAATAGATAGGCCCTTCGCAGAAGGAAGCAGGGATTTGTAGAGGTGCCATAGCTCGGTTTTGAAATAGAGATAAATTATATTTTGAGCGGTATACTTTCATTGTCAACATAGCAACTAAGAGATGGCGATATCTTCCATGTCACACACATTATAGGCGGTTCCCAAACAGAATGGTAAAGTTCGTACACCCCCTCCACCAACAAGCATCAATCCATGGCTTGCTCGAAACAACGAGTGCCTCCAACATACATCAGGTCCCACGGGGAGTTTTGTTTGCAATTAATTTTGATTTAGTTTGCATAAAGCATGGGACTGGGCATCCCGGTGACCAGCCATTTTCTCGTGAGTGAGGAGCGGAGTCTACTCCTCTTGAGAATAACCCGCCTAACATGGAAGATAAGGGCAGCCTTGGTTGATACATGAGCTAGTCGAGCATACAAAACAGAATGTTCATTTGAAGGTTTAGAGTTTGGCACATACAAATTTACTTGGAACGGCAGGTAGATACCGCATATAGGAAGGTATAGTGGACTCATCTGGAATAACTTTGGGGTTTAAGGGATTGGATGCACAAGAAGTATTCCCGCTTAGTACAAGTGAAGGCTAGCAAAAGACTGGGAAACGACCAACTAGAGAGCGACAACAGCCATGTACATGCCTTAAAATTAATAAACATTGGATGCAAGCATGAGTAGGATATAATCCACCATGAACATAAATATCGTGAAGGCTATGTTGATTTTGTTTCAACTACATGCGTGAACATGTGCCAAGTCAAGTCACTTAAATCATTCAAAGGAGGATACCACCCCATCATACCACATCATAACCATCTCAATAGCATGTTGGCACGCAAGGTAAATCATTATAACTCATAGCTAATCAAGCATGGCACAAGCAACTATGATCTCTAATTGTCATTGCAAACATGTTTATTCATATAAGCTGAATCAAGAACGATGGACTCATTATATTTACAAAAACAAAAGAGGTCGAGTTCGTACCAGCTTTTCTTATCTCAGTCGGTCCACCATATATCATCATAATTGCCTTTCACTTGCACGACCGAACAGTGTGAATAATAATAAGAGTGCACGTGCATTGGACTAAGCTGGAATCTGCGAGCATTCAATAAACAGGAGAAGACAAGGCAATATGGGCCCTTGGTTAAATCAACAATAAAGCATATAAGAGCCACTTCAACAATTTAATCATGGTCTTCTCCTACTGACCCCCAAAGAAAAGAAAAGAAAAGAAAAGTAATAAAAACTATTTACACGGGAAAGCTCCCAACAAGCAAAAGAAGAACGGGAAATATTTTTGGGTTTTCTTTTTACTACTACTACAGCAAGAAGGTAAATTACTACTATTTTTTTCCTAAGGTTTAACAAACACACAAGAAGAAAGCAGGAAAAAGAAAATAAACTAGCATGGATATTACAGTGAAAGAGTATGAGTACCGACATCTAGCAATGAGTGTGTGTGAACATAAATGTAATGTCGGTGAGAAATACGTACTCCCCAAGCTTAGGCGTTTGGCCTAAGTTGGTTTATTGCCAGGGATAGCATGGCGGATACCCGTAGGTGTAGCTGGGGTCGTACTGCGACGAAGAATAGTTGGGGTTGTGCTGTGATGCAGCGGCTATCGCATCCTGAGCTGCAACGTGGAGTCGGGCTGCCTCCGCTCTCCTCTCGTACTCATCTGCCTCCTCTCTAGTAATAGTATATCTTCCGTTTGCCTGGTGATCAAAGATGGCAAGAGCAGGGAGAGTAATACGGACAACATGTCGTTTGTTAAAAATTAATTGATACTGGAGAGGTGACTCAGTCCTCTCAACCAAATTGGTGGGAAACCATAGAATTAAAATCTAAATAGACAGGAGGCAACTCCATGTCTCCTTCACGAACGTCTATCTCAAGAAATTTTGCTAAGCGGGTTGCATAAATTCCTCCAAAGAAATCTCCATTATGTTTATTATGATGCAACCTACAAGCTACAATGGCTCCCATATGATAAGATTGGTACCCTAACATACCACTCCTGAGAATGCTAAGGTCAGGGACACACATGTGACATGCTTCATATTTAGCATTTATGCATCTACCGATGAAGAGAGCAAAATAATGTATAGAAGGAAAGTGAATGCTCCCTATGGTAGCTTGCCTTATATCTCTAGATTCCCCTACAGTTATACTAGCAAGAAAGTTTCTAAATTCAGATTTAGGGGGATCTCTAACACTACCCCATTGTGGAAGTTTGCAGGCAAGAGTAAAATCCTCTAAGTCCATGGTATAAGATTTGTCATCAAGATCAAACATGACTGAAGGAGAATTACGCGAAGATGAATACTCAAACCTCCTCACAAAAGAACTTGTGAGATCATGATATTGGGGGCATTTGTCAGCTTCAAAATCCTCAAGAATGGCATTGCGCAAATATGCTTTAAATTCTTCTTTAATTCCCGCATGATCCATAAAGTTTTCCGATGGCCATTCGCAAGGCCGCTGTGGGGACCCCGACTAATAAGTCGTGATCACCGAATGCACGTGTACAGTTATCCCAGAGATCAATGCTCACTGAACACACAGAAGTTGAATAACAAGAGTCTTACATCCATACATATCGTATTACACAAATTATGACCATTATGGTCAAGTATTACATAGATAAAGCCACAAGGGCTGAATACCAAATAAACTTAAGCAGCGGAAATCTTCGTCGATAAGTAGAACCCATGCCATCTGCCTTAACCCTACAGGCATTCTGACTGGGAAGCATCCTAGCTCGCATGTTCGTCACCGAAGGATTCTTCTTCATATCATGTTCTTTCATGCCTGGCCAATAAAATAACCAGTGGCAAGCCAATGAGTACTTTGAATGTACTCGCAAGAAACCCATGTTTTGGTTCGAGATACAACAATGCATGATATAGGTAAATTTTTGCAGAAAGCTAGTTTTGAGTGCAATGACATGTTCAACAACTTGTAAGACATGCATCAGGAGAATTCAAGTAACCATGAGGACAGGTCACAGATATCAACATAAATAGAGTGGGCATCAACCCAACTCAATCATGTCAAGTCCTTTGACTTGACCCAAGTAGTTCTTCTCACTTATCCAAACACATACACTGGTTTGTAAACATGTGGACGTAGCCCAAGAGCGGTTACCCAACTGTCCTTGATCGTGGACACGGCTATTCGAATAGTTTTACACTCTGCAGAGGTTGCACACTTTACCAACAAGATCCGGGGAACTTCTGGGTCATCCACGACCCGCGGTACCTCAAGTACCCGGGGTAAGCACCCGATCACTATCTTTACCTATACGACACTAACATAGAGTCCACTCGATTGGCAGTAACCCCCGTGCCCAACATTTCACATCTTAAAATTATGGAGCCTCGCTCCCATTTTCATCACATACCACAAGCACGGGGTACCAACGGTGTGTCCGGTGCCCTGTGAAGACAGTCATGGCCGCCCTACCTGGCATGACCCTGTCCCGAGAGAGCGCAACAACAACTCTCCCGTCACTAGTAATGCGGGCTCCAAGCTAGTATCGGCCTAGGTAATCAATAATGCCCTTTCCCATATAAGGGTAGAGTGGTTGCGCATGTAAGGTTGGAATAATGGTCGCAACTTAAACCAATCCGTTTTGAAAAACAACACACACACAAACACAAACTTGCCTCGGTACACCACTTCGTCATCAAGTGGCTACCCAACTCATCATCTCCCTCGGGCATAAGTGGCACCCGGCGGGGTTTTCGAAAAGTCTTTTGAAAATACTTTGTCTCCATCTCCATGCATATTCCCGTCCCTTTTTGCGTAGCGACTACTTTAGCATCCTATCTACTCCCACCGGCATAACCCTCATAAGGAGGTAGGGTCATGCACAATGCAAGTATCAACGAGGAAGTAACGGAGGCAACCCATCAAAGTGGTTACCACCTCATCATGATTCCGTTGCAACAACAATATGCTGCTATATGACATGCATAAAAAGGGTTTCATAGACATGGTCAAAGGGCTGCTTGCCTGGTTCATCAGAGTCTTGAGATCTTCTGGTCCTTCTCCAAGTACTCCGTCTACTTCATCAACTAACGTCGAAACAATCATAATAAGCAACACAACAAGGCAGAAAATAAAGTGTTCTAAAAATATGGATTTGACTTTTCTAGGACTTCCCTGGTCATATAAAAAATAACTAGGGTGGTTTCATTGGAATTGGATTAGTGAATATTTCTGAACATTTCAATATGATGGAATCAAGGGGTTTATGGATTTGCAAGAAGTCTACAGAAATATAATTTTGAAAAATGAGCAAAGGCACCCATTTAGCAAATCATGATTTTAGAAGCATCTGGGAGTTGGTTTCACTGGATTTGGAGTTCAACTGAATTTCCTATGAATTTGCAAAGTTGACAAATATAAAGAAATGGCTCATTATTTTATGTGCTACAGAAAGTATTAATAAAAATGTTCATAAACTAAGTTATGAACTTAGAAACATCTAAGAATTTGAATCATGGCATTTGGATCGAATTTCATCTCTCTGTGATTTTCTAAAGTTCATCACAGAAATGGAAAATGGGGTTTTGATAAATATTTCTGAAGAGAAAGTTTCTGGAAAAATGTGCAAATAGCACCATGTGATAGATCATGATTTGTGGATCCCATAGAAATTTGAATCATCAAATTTGGAGGTAACATGAATATTTGGGAGATTTTACAAATTATCTGGGAAAAGAAAATAAGAAAAAGACTATACCCTTATTCTGCGCACTGGGCGAGAGATAGGCATGGGCCGGCCCAGCTGCACGGCTGCGCGCGGGCGGTCGATGCAGGAGGCGTACTCGGGGAAATATGCCTTCCCCGAGCGAAGGCGTCAGCGGGGAGAGCCCGTGTCCACTTAAACGAGGCGAGGCCCTCCTGTCAATGTCTCAGCCCCGCTGGCCGGCCGACAAGCGGGGCCCGCTGGCAGGTTCGTCCTCCACCTCTCGTGCGGGTGTGACAGGAGACATAGGAGGCGCTCGACGCCGGTCGCCGGCGCTACAGGGCGTCTCTGGCAATGTCCTGCCCACCGGCGTGCTCAGGGGACCCGGCCGTGTCCAACCGTGGGTGGCACGGTCGCCTAGGAGCACCAGGTCGAGCAGGGTGCTGGCCGCGGCGAACGAGGCCGGCGGTGAGATTCGGGCACGGCGAGGCAGGCACGGGGAGGAAGGAAAGATGTGTGGGTGAGGCTCCTTGGGGCCATGGGGTTCCTATAATGATTTAAGGGGAAGGAGAGGGTCGGAACGACGCGAATTTTGGGGATGGACGGCGGCTCGGCTCCGGCCATGGGAAGCGACGGAGCGGCTCTGGAGAGGAGGAGAGGGGTCCGGGAGACTGTTTGGGGGGCGGTTAGTTGAATGGTGACCTTAAAGGAGGTCGGGAGGGTCATATAGGGCGAGGCCGAGGTGCACCATGAGCGGAGCTCACGGCCGCGGCCCGGGGCATCGCTAGAGGCCAAACGGGCGCTCTGGTGCATGCCTAGGGTGCTCGTGGGCGTGGTCCATGGCTCTCTTAGGGGAGAGGAGAAGGAGAGCGAGCTCGAGGAGGTCCCGCACGAGTGCGGCGACTGGCGGACGCGAGCGGCGCTCAAGCACGTGTGTCAGAGGTCGCCGGAGAGAGAAGGAGGAGGGGGCCGACCGTCTTGCGTGTCCCCGATGCCGAGGCGGCCTTGGGGGACACAATGGGAAGGCCCTAGGTGGTCAGAAGCCTCGGGCAGGACGCGGCTACAATGCCCTGGTGCACTATAGCGCGCTCCAGAGCACGCATATGGCTGGCATTGCCATGTGTTTGGCACCCAGGGCGTGGCCACTAGTGTCTAGGGGGTCAGGGGAGGAGTAAACAAAGGGGTGGTGGCCTTGGATGCCCTGGTGAGCCAGTAGGAGAGGAGAGAGGTAGATGAAGAGGGAGAGAGGGGCTGTCCAGGGAGGTAAATTGGGGTATTTTACCCCTCAATCATTGAGCAATCGCCAGGGGAGAGTTACTGGAGGTAGGAGAAGACTAGGAGGAGCTGTGGTAAAAAGTTGAGCTCAAGGAGATTAGTGGAAGGGGTCAAAATGGTGTTTTTGGAAAAATGGCAGAAGGTGTTTGATGATGACACATATAATTAGGGCTTTCCACCAATTTGGAGCTTATTTGGGCAAAGTTGCCAATGCAACTTTTGTAAGCCCTAGAAATTAGCAGAAATGAACTTGTGTAGATCTAGTTGAGAAAATCACTTCCCCTTGATGCACCACTTGGTGTAGTGGCTTCATTTGGTCATGTGAACATGCTCACAAAAGTTGGGGTCAAGGAGAGAAAGTTGGTAGTACAAACTTGTTCAAATTTGATTCTGGTCAGATAGGGTTTTGGGGCATTTTGGTGAACCAAAATGATCTTGATTGCCATGAGGCTTTGCAAGGTGATCACAATATGCATTTGTGACTTGCTGGATTTTCCTTGGATTTTTATGAAAATATTTCCTGTAGAAATATTTCAAATCCTTGAAATGGGCAGAAATGGTTTTCGGAGGTTTTGTCCAATATTTTGATCATGACCATGTGTTGAAACTCATATATATGGAAAATATATGTCCACTGAGTTTCCCTGAGTTTTCTCAAATATTTTTAAAGCTTTAAGATAATTTTAACCTATTTAAGACCATTTCTGGCCTTAAGAAAAAGCCTTTAAATAAAATAGGAAAATAACTTTTAAAATTATATTTTTGTGGTTTCTGGGTATCCTATATCTAATAGGAGTCAAATACATTTTTGGAAAGATTTTTACTACCCTTAATTAAGTACTTGCAGTGCAAACCTCAATCCAGGGGTTTTTGAAAAACTAATTTTTTTTAAAATACTATTTGGCCAAATTAATTTTCTAAGAAAATACTATATTGTTCTATACACATGGTATGATCATTGGGAAAAGGTTTTGGATCAAGGAGAAGGAGTATAAGATTCGGAGGATTTATTTGATTTTTAGAGCACTTGCAAACAGCAGTCAAACATTCAATCAAAGAAAAGACAAAACACTCAAAAGTTTTTGTCAAACCACATTTTATCATGATTTATTAGCTTAAGTGTTGCGGCATGAAACTCAGGGTGTGACAGACCTACCCCCCTTACAAGAATCTCGTCCCCGAGATTCCCAGACTAGGCGCGGAATGGAATACGGAAACTTGGATTTGGGGTGTCTTCACGTCCTCATACTGCTTCTGCTTCCGAGTGGTGCCCCATTGAACCTTGAAGTACTTGATGGTGTGGCTTCGTGTACGACGTTCTTGCTTGATCCAGGTTTCTAAGGGGTCTCTCGCGTTAGGTCGGGTTGGGCTGGGGGTCAATGGTTCGGTGATTGATGCCCTGGTAGGGATCGGGCTAGTTAGGAAGTTGGAAACACTTTCGGGGTTGTGTCGCGTGGAAAACGCTGTGCACAGTGGGCAACTCAGGTGGTAACTCCAGCTGGTAGTCGTCTACTCTTCGTCTCGAAGTGATCTCAAAAGGGGGTTGTTGAACCTTGAAGGGATCTCGGAGAGGGTCGATGAATCTTGGTGTGGGCTTCCTTGTCATGGAAATGCTTGGTTCCTTAGAGAGGAATGGTTTGCAGATACGCATGGTCTTCGACGAGGAAGTTCACTTCTTGACGGTAGTGGTTGGTATAGTTCTTCCTCCTTGACATGGCGATCTTCAGATGTTCCTTAACCAGCTGAATGATTCTTCTTCCATCCTCAGTTAGACGAGTAGGTCACCAAGTAAAAGTGACAACCAACATGACCAAGTACTCCATGAAGTTTCTGTTCATGGGGTACATAAGGTAGGCTGGGGCATTGGTGGTGGTAACGGTTGAGTGTGGGCCAAGGTGTTTTCGATCTAGAGTCAAAACCCAAAGTTATGATCCGACCATGTTGTAGCTTGGTAGGGCTTAAGGGTTTCAAGGATCTAGTGTGTGAGTGAACGTTTATCATCTTATCCTTGGGCACAGTTTCTGAGATGCCAATTGTTCTATCTAGTCCTTTAAACAAATCACATCATATCACTGATAGCATCATTACATATAGGTCAACTCCAATCATCACTCATGTGATTCATATCCTCATGGCTCCAGAGAGGAGGTCTAACAAAATCATATATGTCTACGATTCCCAAACTCATATATATGGCTACCCCTAAAAATCCATGGGTATACAAGCTTCCAAGATGGAGTAAAACATGACAATCCAAGTGCTTAGCCTATTCTTCCAAGGTCTAAGATAAAGCACCTCTATCCTAAGGAAACACGTCGTAAGCCACTCCAAGATCTTGTTTCCTTCCTATGAATCAACTCCAACAGCCCATTAACTTCCATTAATCACTACATAATCCATTAATTCTACAATTCCAATATTTATGGTGTTCCACATGATCTTCTAATGTCCTATAATCCTCATATACTTGAAAAAGGGTTATCTTTACTATAGTCAGTCCACCAATTCCCATTATCGGGGTCAAGTAACTCCAAGGTCAAGCTTATATAGATCCCTAAATCAACTCCAACAATTAACCCAATCTCCTAGTTTATTGTCCTCCAAGAAACATGGTATCATGATCGAGATCATCAGTCTAAATCCAATTTACTCCGAACCATGTAGACTCACTCATCATCTATACTCAACTAGAATTACCTACTTAAATCCAAATCTCATGTCCAACGAGGATTTTTATATGTCTCCCCAAGTCATTATCGTAATGCCAACTATCTTCTATCAATATCCCCTGGCTAAGTCAAATCCTTATACTTCCAAGAATTCAGCTTGCGGTCTTAATTATCCCACTAAATCCAATTTATCCAGGGGTAAAGAAAGTTATGCTACTCTATACTCATGATCCAGCCACGTTCATCTACCAACATGAAAGCCTCATAATCCACCAAATAGTCTCAGATGATTCCTCAAAGTCATTGATATAAACTCATCAAGTCATTTGTCCTCTATTCCTATATCCTCAAACTAGTCTTCCGTATGGCATCATCAGTTCTGGTGCTATATTAGGATGATAATGTGCTCACTCCCTACGTCCAGTAGTTCCATAGTGAACCCAATGTTGAGCGAGGTTACTGAGGCTTAATTGGTTCTCCTGCAATTCTGGGGGTTAAGCACATGGTTAAGGATTCGAGATGGGTCATCTCATGAAGTCTTGAAGGGTCTAGGGATGGGGTTACACTCATGAGGGGTAAACATAACTCTATGGGGTGTATTTGGTCGAGGAGGCGGCAGCAGAAGTCTTCAGTGCTAGTTGGTCGCCGAGGTAGAATCCTTGGTGTATCTTGTCTTGCTGGCCTTCAGTTGAGGACAGAGATGATAGGGAAAAGTAGCATAGAGGAGGGGAATACCTAAAGGGGGTTCTATAGTGCAGGTGCAAACAAACGGGCGCCAAAAAGGGCCAAACAAAGGAAAACAACGAAGGTGATATATGTCGGGACCCCGATCCTAAGTCACACCGATCTAGCATGTAACACATCATATCACCTTGCGGCCTCACGCACGGTTCTCCCACGGGTGCCACCTTACCTGGCCCGGGACCGTTTGCGTTTTTTGGCTCACGTATATGATAGTGTCGCTAGCATCCATATGACAGAGAACCCGGGCCGACATGGCTAGTCGTGAATCCAAAGCGGCGCTAACCTATGAGGACAGGCATACATGAAACACATCGAGCATGTCGGTCATCAACGTGTGAATCCGGGCTGTAGCACTGGGCTAACAGGGCTCCGGTAACCGGGCTGTAGCAGGCTAGGCAGGACTCCGAAAGTCACTGCGTGACATTTCCCCGAAGGGACAGACACAGGAACGAAGTGATTCACATGCCGGCCAGTCAAGTGTTCCGAGCAGCAGTGCTGGGCTAACAGGACTCCGGTGATCCGGGCTGTAGCGGACTACTATCGCTCAGAAGCACTAGACTACATTTCCCCATATGATAGGCTGCCAAGGATAAACAACTAGATAGTCGGATCCCACTCATACCAAGCATTTCAATCATACACACAATATGCCCGATATGAGTAAATACAACATGGCATCACAACATAACTCTACGACTCAAAGTATTTATTCAATAGGCTCCGAGGAGCGAGATATTACAAACATAGGTCTCATGACCCAACATTCAGAGCATACAAGTCAAACACATGCGGAAGCTTAACATGTCTGAGTACAGACATCTACAAATGAAAAAGGCTGAGAAGCCTGACTATCTATCAGATCCTGCCGAGGCACAAGATCGAAGCTGAGGTATCAAGCTAAACGTCGAAGTCCACACGGAACTACTAGCGAGACTGACGTCTCTCTGCAAAAACATAAAATAGGCAAACGTGAGTACAAACGTACTCAGCAAGACTTACATCAGAACTAACTACTTATGCATCAGTATCAAAAAGGGGTAGTGGAGTTTAACTACAGCAAGCCAGCTTTGACTCATTGGCTAACCTAAACTACGACTGCGAGTAACTCTTTTGAGGTGGCGCACACGAGTCCACATATTCACCATATCAATACACCACTATGGATCCGCTCCCGTCTCCCCACGAGAACGCCATCCATAGCACTCACGCTTATCTTGCGCATTTTAGAGTATCCACTTTCACTTGTCTATGAACTATGCAAGGGGTCCAAGTTTCCATATCCGAGGAATCCGGCTATTCAAATAGATAATGATAACCTTGCAGGGGTGTACTTCTTCACACACGCTCTCGCCACTTATCGCCCTGTACACGTCATGTACCTCGGCAACCTTCAAGCGGAAGCCGGGCGAGGGAGTCGGCCACGACCTGACTAATCACACAAGTCTCTCGTCCAGGTTTATCGCCTATTCGGGTTCCATCCGCAAGGAGATCCGGCCGGGGTGTCGCTCACGGCCCCAAACGATGTGAGCAGGGTTCCCAAGCCCACCAACCGGGTGCCACTTAGTACACCGTGCCACTGTGCCTAGTCTGTCCCAAGCCCACCTGTACCGGGTGCCACTTGGTAGACTACTAACACTACCTACAAACACCAGAAACTAGTTGCAACTCCTGGACAGAGATCAAGTGGATTAATAAGTCGAGAGGGGCACTTAAGCATTCCAATGTGTGGTAGTAACTATTCATGGATCACAAACACAGAACTCAGTTCCTGAGGACGGCTGCAATGAGACAACCCACCATGTACTCCTACATGGCCTCTCACCGCTACCTTTACCAAATCGTGTTCACACACTTAGCTCTTAACAGTAGGACATGTTCATCACCATTCTAATTCATTCCCGATGAATCAGACCCGACTCAACTCTAAGCAGTAGCAGGCATGACAAACAAGCATGAATGAGTAGGCACATCAGGGCTCAAACAACTCCTACTCATGCTAGTGGGTTTCATCTATTTACTGTGGAATGACAGGTCATGCAAAGGATAAAGGGGTTCAGCTACCGCAGCAAGTAACACATGAATCGTTGTTGTCCTAATGCAATAAAAGAGAGCAGGAGCGAGAGAGTGGGATTGTATCGGAATGAACAAGGGGGTTTTGCTTGCCTGGCACTTCTGAAGATAGTATAGTTCTTCATCGGTGTCATCGAACTCATCGTCGGGATACGCCTACCGAGGGGGGGACAAATACCGGCAAACAAAGAGGAACACAATCAATGCAATGCAACAAATATGATGCATGATAATGTCATGGCAATATGATGTGATTTGAGCTGATGCAGCTAGCAACCAGATTAAATGAAGCTGGTTTGAACCAAAGATTCAAATTCAACTCCATATGTGATTATTCAAATGCCATTCACTTAGTTTGTCCTAAACAGCAGCCATAGGTTGTTCTAACATGCATGAAAATGGTACAGATGGATAGATTGGATTTTTCTGATAATTTTTCATATATAATTTATTTCATTTGGAGTTACGGTTGATTTGATATGAATTTTTGAAGTTAGCACTATTTTCTGGAATTTCCTATATAAGATTAAATCCAGAAAACACTTATTATGTCAGCATGACGTCGGGGTGACGTCAGCAGGTCAAAGGCGCCAGCCCAGGTCAAACCTGACGGCTGGGACCCACATGTCGGTGAAACAACTAACTAACAGAGTTAGTTAGTGTTAGGTTAGCACTAACCTAGGTTAGTTAGGGTCTGGGCCCACTGGTCAGTGTCTAAACTAACTGTCAGGGTTAATTAGCACTAACCTAAAACTAAACAAAGGTTAACAGAGACGGGCCCGCATGTCAGTTACCCTGGGGGGTCAAACCCCAGGTCAAACGAGTCAACCTCGCCGGGCTTGGTCCACGGCTCGTCGCCGGCGACCAAAAACACGGCGGTGGCTCGCCGGAAATGCTCGGGTTTCGTGTACAGGCTGCGGTTTAAGCCGCGGTTGGTCTCTACGGGTAGCTGGAGAAGTGGCGCATCCAACGGTGGCGGCGGCTGGGGCTGGGCTGGCCGGAGCTCGCCGGAACGGGGCTCGTGGCGGCGGCCGGAGTTCGGGCACATGCGGGAAGTGGTGCTGCGGGGTGCAAACGAGCGCGGTGAGGCACTAGGGAGACTCTACGCGCGGCAGTGAGTACGTTGGACGCATGACCGGGACCAAATGGTCACCGGAGCATCGTCGGCGGTGAGCACGGGCGGTGGCCGGAGATCGGGCGCGGTGGAAACGGCGGCTACGGCGGCCAAACGAACACGGGAGCTAGGGGAAGAGGAAGAGGAGCTCACAGCGGGGTCAGAGACGGTCTCAGCGAGCTCGGGGAGGCGGAGACGGCGGCAAATCGACGGCGGCGATCACCGGACAGAGGCGAGGAAGATGGCGACGATGGCGGCTCCACAGGGCCTCCGCGTTAGCTTTCTTCGAGGGAGAGGCGTGGTGCGGGGTGGCCAAGGTGCTGGACTTATCGGGGAGGCAAGGCATCGGCGTTGGGTGCGGCAACGGCGAGCGGCGGCGATGGTGGCGCTCGGCCATGGGGAGGAACGAGAGAGGGAGGCGAGGGGGAGAGTGAACGAGGGTCCAGGGGGTGCGGGGCGTCGTGGCGACGCGCGGGGCATCCAGAGCGACGAGGGGGAGCCAGGCAGGCAGCTGCGTGCCGACGTGCACGGCGTCGGGCACCGCTTCCCCTCTGCCTACTGGCAAGAGGAGGAAGACGGCTCTGCCCCTGGTGGGCTGGGCCAGAACAGGAACGGGCCGGCCAGGTAGGTGCCAGGTAAGTGGCTGGGTCCTTTCTCTCTCTCCTTTTCTAAATATTTCAGTTTTCTATTATTCTGTAAATTTCAGGGCTTTATTAAAATACCAGGGCATTACCAAAAATCATGAAACTAATCATGGCTACTGTTTAGAATATATCAAACAGCAAACATTTTAGTTTATGATTATTTGAGCATTTAAAATAATTTATAGCATTTAAATGCCCAAATGCAAATAAAGTATGATTTAAATCAGTGACCAAATATGTCATGGAAAAATGTGCAACACTTCTGGTTATGGTTTTAGCATTTTCCAGAAATGATGAACATTTTTAAAAGCCATTTGGATTACTGAAAATATTTTAGGTGAACCTAGTTGAATTTCTTTTGGTGCTAGGGTTTGAACATCCCCAATTCAACTTTCAAAGAAATTTAGACATGATGCATGGATGCTTGTGCAACTATTTACAAACAAATTCTAGGGCTGTGACAACTCACCCCCACTAAACAAGAATCTCTCCCCGAGATTCAAGACGTGAGGTAAGAAGACAGAGGGGGCACAAGCTAACACGATCTTCATGATCCAACTGCCCTTCTCGAAGAAGTAGCTTCATTGCATCATATTGATCTTGATGTCCTCGCTTTGAGATCTTCATCCAACACGATGGCGACAGAAGAACTCTATAGGAAACGATCTCCTCGAAGATCGAGCATTCAAGATCAATTCGTGGAATGAGATGTTGGAACATCTTGAGTTGAGACAAAAAACACATCGAGAGGGATGGCAGAACATCGACGGGGTTTGATTTGATGGGCAATAATTCCACACTTAGAAAGATGGTGGATGGTGTCACGGTAGCAAGGAAAATTGCCATGATTCCATAACGGGGCACCTCAGGGAAGGTGACTCGCAGAAATATTCCCTTAAGTGGCAAAAAGAATTACTTTTGATACTGAGATCATTGGAACTCTTTATTCCAGCCTAAGGCAATCACAAACGATCGTTTGAAGGAGCTCGGAAAGGTGACATACTCGGACTAGATTGAATGATGGACTACCTTGTTGAAGACAACGCAATGAATGATTTTGCTTATCACCGGAAATGGATGGGACCATGACAAGTCCACTCTTGAATATGATCCTGGACAACAACTATTGAGGTGCAAGCTGGGAACAAAATGCAAATGCTGGGAATGATTCTGGTAACTGGGAGATAACTCAACAGTCGAGAGCAATTCCACTGTTGGAATGGTTATAGCATAATCGAGGAATACTAATAGCACAAGGATCCCTAAGGAACAACTTCTAAAATAAGTCGCACGAGATCCTCATGGAGAAGATGTCAAATAGCTCAATCAAGATACTACAATGATAGATCTTTCGGCTAGGTGTGTCGGCCAGACATCAACCTTGTCGGGACCTACATAGTAGATCTTGGAAGAAGTTCCAACCATCATATCTGCCTGAGATTCAGATCTGATTGGTAACGGAATATTTCAGACAGCCTGTCTGGAAAAGAAAGTTTGCAACACAATTCGACGAGATGACGTTGCGAGATTCTCGGGATATGAACTATGATAGCAAGCTCCAAAACATGAGCTGGTTATGCTACAAGCATGTGAACACGTTGTCCTAGACAAGCATGACCACATGGTAGTCTTATAATAAAACACCACCAGGTTCTGGTTGGGAACCATCATCGAGGACATCGAAGTCCTTACATAAGTCTTGCTCTTAAGAAGGAACTTCTTCTCCCTAAACAAATCAATCAGTGGCTTGCTGTGCTAGGGAATACATATGGAGTGGAGGTAATTAATCTACCAAACCATAGAATACTTCGCACGTATGCATGACTGATTTGAGATGATTCCAGAGGAAACAAAACAAACCTTTCTCAAACTCACGGCGGCAACTTACACCTAATGCATGTGAATTCGAGGAAGTCACTTCTTACACCAAACATGTATTTCATGAACGGGACATGGAAATAATGCTTACAAAGTTTCCAACACTAGGTTGATGTTCAACATGAATCATGGGGGAGACAAAATGCTGCTGATGGGCTCAACAACAACTCATCGGAATTTCCATATCACTGGACTTCCACCATCATGTGAACACGGTGATAGCATTGGTCAGGCCAAAGGATGTAATGGTGTATGCTCGAGGGATCAACCACGAGTAAGACAACATTACGAACATCGTTGGTTCTGATTTGACTTGATGATAGCCCATACTCAAGTCAAAGTTTTGACAAGACAATACATCCAACAACTGATCATGAGGACCAATTGGTGAAGATATCATCTTTCTTCAACACACACCACAAAAGATATCCCTTAACATGAACTAAGTCAGACAAGCTTTATCTTCCAACTCTCCAAGTTGTTGTCTAGCTCAACCAACTAGCTCAGGGATATCTAACACAGATTCTTGGAGAAAGGGTGGTTCACAAGGAACCAACTTGATCACGAGCTCAACATAACAGTCTGAGGACAACCTGGTAATACTTCCGAGAAGATATTCGGAAAATCACGAACCACCGGTATGTTACTAAGCTCGAGAACAACCTTGCTTTTCAGGGCTAGATGAAATGATCAAAAGAGCAAGGGTTTGACTAATCCTCACTCATTGATCAAGGAGTGCACCAGGAATAAGGACTAGGTAGCACAATTAATCTTAGAATGATGATTCAATAACCAACACGCTAAGAATGAGGATTTGTCCATTTACTACCAGGCAACACGGTTGCTAGGAGTATTGATTTCACACATCATGGTTCACTTGTCGGCATTCCGGTTGTGACAACACGGAACCGAGGAATGAACAGTGATGGCAAGAAGTATTACTGCGTCAAAAATTCATGAGAGATGGTGCAATTCTCATGACCATCCTGACATAAAGGGGGTAATACTCCGAGGTAGAACAGAACAAAAGCTAGATTGGCATTTTGATCTGCGAAGTACAATTGCTTTGACCCAATCCTAGATGTGGATGAGGTACTGGAGTTTGTTTCTCCTAGTCATTCCAGAACAGAATGGCTTGACGAACCATAAGAATACTAGGATCGATGAACACGAATGCACGACCACTCCTGACTATCAATTGATAGACGAGGGTCAGAAAATGACTAAGGGGAACAACTCAAGGAGCATATAACTTCCTGAGTTGTGGATTCATGGGTTAGTATGTCAAACGAGTTCAACAAATTTCTTCCGGATAACCCATGCAGGAAGGAGGTACTGGCAGAATCACAATATGAATGGAGTACTCCTCAGGAGCACCCTGGTTGTGATCTTTTGGTTCAAAGAACTTCTGCCTTAGTGGTTCATGGTATCTGGAAGAAGGAAATACCACGGACCTCGAGGACTAATGCCAAGGTTACTAATATCTTAAAGGATCTAGCAAACACTAACAACAAGATGTAGGGTGAATCTCGGGTTCGAAAACCCAGGAGTAGAATACCTACTACTAATTGGCATCACGGGATGCTTTCGAGAATAGTGGCCAGAATCATCACACCGGAAACACAAAACATTGCTAGATTACTAGGTGACTCCCTAAAACACCTAGGGTCATAATAATAGCTCCCACATATATGTCGAGGCAACAGAGTACCTCAACTCACCGATTAGTGTGCTTGTCCTGACCAAAAAGGACATCAGGAACGGAGAGAAAGGATTTGCAAATGCATCAGACTATTTAGAGACCTGGGATGACTCGGACAGCATAACGGCTGTAAATGCTCAAAAATATTTGAGACATCCTGCAAAAATGGTGGCATAGCCACTCAACATCACAATATCAAGGTTCTGAGGCCAGCTATGAACATATGGAGGTAGTAGAAACAGAACTGGGGCTTGAACTCAACAATCCTAGGCAACTACGGTTTAGTAACACGTCATCCTGAGAGATAGATGAGAAGGCCTAGTTCTTAAACCCCGTAGAAGAGAAGAGGGTGTCTCAGATCAGAGGGCATGAGGTATAAGGAGTAAAAAGAGCCTTACGTTCCCTTCCACAATCAATTCCCTTACATAACTAAAGCATTTCTAGACTCAACTTAGACCAGTTTGGCTTGGTAATCCTACAGGCAGTCAGGCTCTGATACCAAAGTTGTCGGGACCCCGATCCTAAGTCACACCGATCTAGCATGTAACACATCATATCACCTTGCGGCCTCACGCACGGTTCTCCCATGGGTGCCACCTTACCTGGCCCGGGACCGTTTGCGTCTTTTGGCTCACGTATATGATAGTGTCGCTAGCATCCATATGACAGAGGACCCGGGCCGACATGGCTAGTCGTGAATCCAAAGCGGCGCTAACCTATGAGGACAGGCATACATGAAACACATCGAGCATGTCGGTCATCAACGTGTGAATCCGGGCTGTAGCAATGGGCTAACAGGGCTCCGGTAACCGGGCTGTAGCAGGCTAGGCAGGACTCCGGAAGTCACCGCGTGACATTTCCCCGAAGGGACAGACACAGGAACGAAGTGATTCACATGCCGGCCAGTCAAGTGTTCCGAGCAGCAGTGCTGGGCTAACAGGACTCCGGTGATCCGGGCTGTAGCGGACTACTATCGCTCAGAAGCACTAGACTACATTTCCCCATATGATAGGCTGCCAAGGATAAACAACTAGATAGTCGGATCCCACTCATACCAAGCATTTCAATCATACACACAATATGCCCGATATGAGTAAATACAACATGGCATCACAACATAACTCTACGACTCAAAGTATTTATTCAATAGGCTCCGAGGAGCGAGATATTACAAACATAGGTCTCATGACCCAACATTCAGAGCATACAAGTCAAACACATGCGGAAGCTTAACATGTCTGAGTACAGACATCTACAAATGAAAAAGGCTGAGAAGCCTGACTATCTATCAGATCCTGCCGAGGCACAAGATCGAAGCTGAGGTATCAAGCTAAACGTCGAAGTCCACACGGAACTACTAGCGAGACTGACGTCTCTCTGCAAAAACATAAAATAGGCAAACGTGAGTACAAACGTACTCAGCAAGACTTACATCAGAACTAACTACTTATGCATCAGTATCAAAAAGGGGTAGTGGAGTTTAACTGCAGCAAGCCAGCTTTGACTCATTGGCTAACCTAAACTACGACTGCGAGTAACTCTTTTGAGGTGGCGCACACGAGTCCACATATTCACCATATCAATACACCACTATGGATCCGCTCCCGTCTCCCCACGAGAACGCCATCCATAGCACTCACGCTTATCTTGCGCATTTTAGAGTATCCACTTTCACTTGTCTATGAACTATGCAAGGGGTCCAAGTTTCCATATCCGAGGAATCCGGCTATTCGAATAGATAATGATAACCCTGCAGGGGTGTACTTCTTCACACACGCTCTCGCCACTTATCGCCCTGTACACGTCATGTACCTCGGCAACCTTCAAGCGGAAGCCGGGCGAGGGAGTCGGCCACGACCTGACTAATCACACAAGTCTCTCGTCCAGGTTTATCGCCTATTCGGGTTCCATCCGCAAGGAGATCCGGCCGGGGTGTCGCTCACGGCCCCAAACGATGTGAGCAGGGTTCCCAAGCCCACCAACCGGGTGCCACTTAGTACACCGTGCCACTGTGCCTAGTCTGTCCCAAGCCCACCTGTACCGGGTGCCACTTGGTAGACTACTAACACTACCTACAAACACCAGAAACTAGTTGCAACTCCTGGACAGAGATCAAGTGGATTAATAAGTCGAGAGGGGCACTTAAGCATTCCAATGTGTGGTAGTAACTATTCATGGATCACAAACACAGAACTCAGTTCCTGAGGACGGCTGCAATGAGACAACCCACCATGTACTCCTACATGGCCTCTCACCGCTACCTTTACCAAATCGTGTTCACACACTTAGCTCTTAACAGTAGGACATGTTCATCACCATTCTAATTCATTCCCGATGAATCAGACCCGACTCAACTCTAAGCAGTAGCAGGCATGACAAACAAGCATGAATGGGTAGGCACATCAGGGCTCAAACAACTCCTACTCATGCTAGTGGGTTTCATCTATTTACTGTGGAATGACAGGTCATGCAAAGGATAAAGGGGTTCAGCTACCGCAGCAAGTAACACATGAATCGTTGTTGTCCTAATGCAATAAAAGAGAGCAGGAGCGAGAGAGTGGGATTGTATCGGAATGAACAAGGGGGTTTTGCTTGCTTGGCACTTCTGAAGATAGTATAGTTCTTCATCGGTGTCATCGAACTCATCGTCGGGATACGCCTACCGAGGGGGGGACAAATACCGGCAAACAAAGAGGAACACAATCAATGCAATGCAACAAATATGATGCATGATAATGTCATGGCAATATGATGTGATTTGAGCTGATGCAGCTAGCAACCAGATTAAATGAAGCTGGTTTGAACCAAAGATTCAAATTCAACTCCATATGTGATTATTCAAATGCCATTCACTTAGTTTGTCCTAAACAGAAGCCATAGGTTGTTCTAACATGCATGAAAATGGTACAGATGGATAGATTGGATTTTTCTCATAATTTTTCATATATAATTTATTTCATTTGGAGTTACGGTTGATTTGATATGAATTTTTGAAGTTAGCACTATTTTCTGGAATTTCCTATATAAGATTAAATCCAGAAAACACTTATTACGTCAGCATGACGTCGGGTGACGTCAGCAGGTCAAAGGCGCCAGCCCAGGTCAAAGCTGACAGCTGGGACCCACATGTCGGTGAAACAACTAACTAACAGAGTTAGTTAGTGTTAGGTTAGCACTAACCTAGGTTAGTTAGGGTCTGGGCCCACTGGTCAGTGTCTAAACTAACTGTCAGGGTTAATTAGCACTAATCTAAAACTAAACAAAGGTTAACAGAGACGGGCCCGCATGTCAGTTACCCTGGGGGGTCAAACCCCAGGTCAAACGAGTCAACCTCGCCGGGCTTGGTCCACGGCTCGTCGCCGGCGACCAAAAACACGGCGGTGGCTCGCCGGAAATGCTCGGGTTTCGTGTACAGGCTGCGGTTTAAGCCGCGGTTGGTCTCTACGGGTAGCTGGAGAAGTGGCGCATCCAACGATGGCGGCGGCTGGGGCTGGGCTGGCCGGAGCTCGCCGGAACGGGGCTCGCGGCGGCGGCCGGAGTTCGGGCACATGCGGGAAGTGGTGCTGCGGGGTGCAAACGAGCGCGGTGAGGCACTAGGGAGACTCTACGCGCGGCAGTGAGTACGTTGGACGCATGACCGGGACCAAATGGTCACCGGAGCATCGTCGGCGGTGAGCACGGGCGGTGGCCGGAGATCGAGCGCGGTGGAAACGGCGGCTACGGCGGCCAAACGAACACGGGAGCTAGGGGAAGAGGAAGAGGAGCTCACAGCGGGGTCAGAGACGGTCTCAGCGAGCTCGGGGAGGCGGAGACGGCGGCAAATCGACGGCGGCGATCACCGGACAGAGGCGAGGAAGATGGCGACGATGGCGGCTCCACAGGGCCTCCGCGTTAGCTTTCTTCGAGGGAGAGGCGTGGTGCGGGGTGGCCAAGGTGCTGGACTTATCGGGGAGGCAAGGCATCGGCGTTGGGTGCGGCAACGGCGAGCGGCGGCGATGGTGGCGCTCGGCCATGGGGAGGAACGAGAGAGGGAGGCGAGGGGGAGAGTGAACGAGGGTCCAGGGGGTGCGGGGCGTCGTGGCGACGCGCGGGGCATCCAGAGCGACGAGGGGGAGCCAGGCAGGCAGCTGCGTGCCGACGTGCACGGCGTCGGGCACCGCTTCCCCTCTGCCTACTGGCAAGAGGAGGAAGACGGCTCTGCCCCTGGTGGGCTGGGCCAGAACAGGAACGGGCCGGCCAGGTAGGTGCCAGGTAAGTGGCTGGGTCCTTTCTCTCTCTCCTTTTCTAAATATTTCAGTTTTCTATTATTCTGTAAATTTCAGGGCTTTATTAAAATACCAGGGCATTACCAAAAATCATGAAACTAATCATGGCTACTGTTTAGAATATATCAAACAGCAAACATTTTAGTTTATGATTATTTGAGCATTTAAAATAATTTATAGCATTTAAATGCCCAAATGCAAATAAAGTATGATTTAAATCAGTGACCAAATATGTCATGGAAAAATGTGCAACACTTCTGGTTATGGTTTTAGCATTTTCCAGAAATGATGAACATTTTTAAAAGCCATTTGGATTACTGAAAATATTTTAGGTGAACCTAGTTGAATTTCTTTTGGTGCTAGGGTTTGAACATCCCCAATTCAACTTTCAAAGAAATTTAGACATGATGCATGGATGCTTGTGCAACTATTTACAAACAAATTCTAGGGCTGTGACAATATAGTCGCGTACTTGTTGCCTAGGGCAAAAGTTGTGACCTATCTTAAAACACGAACAAATAAAAACAAGCAACACACAATCATGGTTCTATTTGAACCATCATAAGGACTCGACTGCGCATAGGGGGTACACGACTCATCCTACCCTAGGGGTTCTCGGACTCAGTAGTCGTGCCTTGTGCCTCGTGCAGTCTTCTGAGTTTTCCTCAGGTGTTGCTACGTCTCTTGTAGTTGTTCGATGAAATGGTCTGGGTTGAGCCTGAAGAGTCTTCAACAACTTCTCGCATGTTGAAGTGATGGGGTGAAGGTGGCTCCTCGTAGCAGGTATTGACTCGGTCTTCTGTTGTCTTCTTAATCGTGACGACCCCTTTTGCCTTCTAAGGCGTCGACGGTACCAGGTAGGTAATCCCTTATGCAATTATATTAACAAGGCATAGTAGAGGTCCAACATGTCGGTTACGTTGATGAAAACATCGACACCAAGAGCGGGGAACGAAGAGAACCGTTTTCCTGCTCACTATAGTGAGGCGGACCAAATGGCGAGGTTCTCATCTACCGGTGGTTGTCGATACAACAACGGTAAGGACATGGTTGCTCTATTAGCGATGAACATCATGATCTTGCATTTCCTATGCCCTAATCATCATAGGCTAAGGTCGCATCATCTTGGATCAATGTCAAGGGTGTCACCATCTTCTGGGCCTTCATGTCCTCATTCCTCAAGGATGTATCTTCTGTTGGTATCGTCTTGTTGTGGTGTCGCCAATCTTGTGTTCGGAAGAGGTGGGTGAGTGTTCGACAAGGAATCTTCCTTCTAGGTTACTCACGAGGGTTACAGGGAATCATGTGGTCAGGGGCTTAAAGGTACTAGCGACCATAAGTTTTGAAGGGAAAGAGATCAATAAGGAAAATATACCTTAGTTTTTTCAGAAAAACTTAGAGGGGAAGAGAAGTATAGATAGTTTTGAAAACTTGTAATAGTTTTGGAAATAGTTTTACCCTAACTAACGACCATGCTAACTAAGGCTTCCTACAGTCAGGATGGCTCTGATACCAGCTCTGTGGGGACCCCGACTCATAAGTCATGATCACCAAATGCACGTGTACAGTGATCCCAGAGATCAATGCTCACTGAACACACAGAAGCTGAATAACAAGAGTCTTACATCCATACATATCGTCTTACAGAAATTATGACCATTATGGTCAAGTCTTACATAGATAAAGCCACAAGGGCTGAATACCAAATAAACTTAAGCAGCGGAAATCTTCGTCGATAAGTAGAACTCATGCCATCTGCCTTAACCCTACAGGCATTCTGACTGGGAAGCGTCCTAGCTCGCATGTTCGTCACCGAAGTATTCTTCTTCATATCATGTTCTTTCATGCCTGGCCAATAAAATAACCAGTGGCAAGCCAATGAGTACTTTGAATGTACTCGCAAGCAACCCATGTTTTGGTTCAAGATACAACAATGCATGATATAGGTAAATTTTTTCAGAAAGCTAGTTTTGAGTGCAATGACATGTTCAATAACTTGTAAGACATGCATCAGGAGAATTCAAGTAACCATCAGGACAGGTCATAGATATCAACATAAATAGAGTGGGCATCAACCCAACTCAATCATGTCAAGTCCTTTGACTTGACCCAAGTAGTTCTTCTCACTTATCCAAACACATACACTAGTTTGTAAACATGTGGACGTAGCCCAAGAGCGGTTACCCAACTGTCCTTGATCGTGGACACGGCAATTCGAATAGTTTTACACTCTGCAAAGGTTGCACACTTTACCCACAAGATCCGGGGAACTTCCGTGTCATCCACGACCCGCGCTACCTCAAGTACCCGGGGTAAGCACCCGATCACTATCTTTCCCTAGACGACACTAACATAGAGTCCACTCGATTAGCAGTAACCACCGTGCCCAACATTTCACATCTTAAAATTGTGGAGCCTCGCTCCCATTTTCATCACATACCACAAGCACGGGGTACCAACGGTGTGTCCGGTGCCCTGTGAAGACAGTCATGGCCGCCCTACCTGGAACGACCCCGTCCCGAGAGAGCGCAGCAACAACTCTCCCGTCACTAGTAATGCAGGCTCCAAGCTAGTATCGGCCTAGGTAATCAATAATGCCCTTTCCCATATAAGGGTAGAGTGGTTGCGCATGTAAGCTTGGAATAATGGTCGCAACTTAAACCAATCCGTTTTGAAAAACAACACACACACACACACACAAACTTGCCTCGGTACACCACTTCGTCATCAAGTGGCTACCCAACTCATCATCTCCCTCGGGCATAAGTGGCACCCGGCGGGGTTTTCGAAAAGTCTTTTGAAAATACTTTGTCTCCATCTCCATGCATATTCCCGTCCCTTTTTGCGTAGCAACTACTTTAGCATCCTATCTACTCCCACCGGCATAACCCTCATAAGGAGGTAGGGTCATGCACAATGCAAGTATCAACGAGGAAGTAACAGAGGCAACCCATCAAAGTGGTTACCACCTCATCATGATTCCGTTGCAACAACAATATGGTGCTATATGACATGCATAAAAAGGGTTTCATAGACATGGTCAAAGGGCTGCTTGCCTGGTTCATCAGAGTCTTGAGATCTTCTGGTCCTTATCCAAGTACTCTGTCTACTTCATCAACTAACGTCGAAACAATCATAATAAGCAACACAACAAGGCAGAAAATAAAATGCTCTAAAAATATGGATTTGACTTTTCTAGGACTTCCCTGCTCATATGAAAAATAACTAGGGTGGTTTCATTGGAATTGGATTAGTGAATATTTCTGAACATTTCAATATGATGGAATCAAGGGGTTTATGGATTTGCAAGAAGTGTACAGAAATATATTTTTGAAAAATGAGCAAAGGCACCCATTTAGCAAATCATGATTTTAGAAGCATCTGGGAGTTGGTTTCACTAGATTTGGAGTTCAACTGAATTTCCTATGAATTTGCAAAGTTGACAAATATGAAGAAATGGCTCATTATTTTATGTGCTACAGAAAGTATTAATAAAAATGTCCATAAACTAAGTTATGAACTTAGAAACATTTAGGAATTTAAATCATGGCATTTAGATCAAATTTGAGCTCTCTGTGATTTTCTAAAGTTCATCACAGAAATCGAAAATGGGGTTTTGCTAAATATTTCTGAAGAGAAAGTTTCTGGAAAAATGTGCAAATAGCACCATGTGATAGATCATGATTTGTGGATCCCATAGAAATTTGAATCATCAAATTTGGAGGTAATATGAATATTTGGGAGATTTTGCAAATTATCTGGGAAAAGAAAATAAGAAAAAGACTATACCCCTATTCTGCGCACTGGGCGAGAGATAGGCATGGGCCGGCCCAGCTGCACGGCTGCGCGTGGGCGGTCGACGCAGGAGGCGTACTCGGGGAAATATGCCTTCCCCGAGCGAAGGCGTCAGCGGGGAGAGCCCGTGTCCACTGAAACGAGGCGAGGCCCTCCTGTCAGTGTCTCAGCCCCGCTGGCCGGCCGATAGGCGGGGCCCGCTGGCAGGTTCGTCCTCCACCTCCCGTGCGGGTGCGACAGGAGACAGAGGAGGCGCTCAACGCCGGTCGCCGACGCTACAAGGCGTCTCCGGCGATGTTCTGCCCACCGGCGTGCTCAGGGGACCCGGCCGCGTCCAACCGTGGGTGGCACGGTCGCCTAGGAGCACCGGGTCGAGCAGGGTGCTGGCCGCGGTGGACGAGGCCGGCGGTGAGATTCGGGCACGGCAAGGCAGGCACGGGGAGGAAGGAAAGATTTGCGGGTGAGGCTACTTGGGGCCATGGGGGTCCTATAATAATTCAAGGGGAAGGAGAGGGTCGGGACGACGCGAATTTTGGCGATGGACGGCGGCTCGGCTCCGGCCGTGGGAAGCGACGGAGCGGCTCAGGAGAGGAGGAGAGGGGTCCGGGAGAGTGTTTGGGGGCGGTTAGTTGAATGGTGACCTTGAAGGAGGTCGGGAGGGTCATATAGGGAGAGGCCGAGGTGCACCATGAGCGGAGCTCACGGCCGCGGCCCGGGGCATCGCCAGAGGCCAAACGGGCGCTTTGGTGCGTGCCTAGGGTGCTCGTGGGCGTGGTCCATGGCTCTCTTAGGGGAGAGGAGAAGGAGAGCGAGCTCGAGGAGGTCCCGCACGAGTGCGGCGACTAGACGACGCGAGCGGCGCTCGGGCACGCGTGTCAGAGGTCACCGGAGAGAGAAGGAGGAGGGGGCCGACCGTCTTGCGTGTCCCGGACGCCGAGGCGGCCTCGGGGGACACAAGGGGAGGGCCGTAGGTGGTCAGAAGCCTCGGGCAGGACGCGGCTACAGTGCCCTGGTGCACTGTAGTGCGCTCCAGAGCACGCATATGGCTGGCATTGGCATATGTTTGGCGCCTAGGGCGTGGCCACTAGTGTCTAGGGGGTTAGGGGAGGAGTAAACAAAGGGGTGGTGACCTTGGATGCCCTGGTGAGCCAGTAGGAGAGGAGAGAGGTAGAAGAAGAGGGAGAGAGGGTCTGTCCAGGGAGGTAAATTGGGGTATTTTACCCCTCAATCATTGAGCAATGGCCAGGGGAGAGTTACTGGAGGTAGGAGAAGACTAGGAGGAGCTGTGGTAAAAAGCTGAGCTCAAGGAGATTAGTGGAAGTGGTCAAAATGGTGTTTTTGGAAAAATGGCAGAAGGTGTTTGATGATGGTTTGGGCCAGCAGATGATTACCAACTACCATGAGACTCCACAGGGTGAAATTTCACATATAATTAGGGCCTTCCACCAATTTGGAGCTTATTTGGGCAAAGTTGCCAATGCTACTTTTGTAAGCCATAGAAATTAGCAGAAATGAACTTGTGTAGACCTAGTTGAGAAAATCACTTCCCCTTGATGCACCACTTGGTGTAGTGGCCTCATTTGGTCATGTGAACATGCTAACAAAAGTTGGGGTCAAGGAGAGAAAGTTGGTAGTACAAACTTGTTCAAATTTGATTCTGGTCAGAGAGGGTTTTGGGGCATTTTGGTGAACCAAAATGATCTTGATTGACATGAGGGTGATCACAATATGCATTTGTGACTTGCTGGATTTTCCTTGGATTTTTATGAAAATATTTCCTGTAGAAATATTTCAAATCCTTGAAATGGGCAGAAATGGTTTTGGGAGGTTTTGTCCAATATTTTGATCATGACCATATGTTGAAACTCATATATATGGAAAATATATGTCCACTGAGTTTCCCTGATTTTTCTCAAATATTTTTAAAGCTTTAAAATAATTTTAACCTATTTAAGACCATTTCTGGCCTTAAGAAAAAGCATTTAAATAAAATAGTAAAATAACTTTTAAAATTATATTTTTGTGGTTTCTAGGTATCCTATATCTAATAGGAGTCAAATACATTTTTGGAAAGATTTTTACTGCCCTTAATTAAGTACTTGCAGTGCAAACCTCAATCCAGGGGGTTTTGAAAAACTAATTTTTTGAAAATACTATTTGGACAAATTAATTTTGTAAGAAAATACTATATTGTTCTATACACATGGTATGATCATTGGGAAAAGGTTTTGGATCAAGGAGAAGGAGTATAAGAGTTGGAGGATTTATTTGATTTTTAGAGCACTTGCAAACAGCAGTAAAACATTCAATCAAAGCAAAGACAAAACACTCAAAAGTTTTTGTCAAACCACATTTTATCATGATTTATTAGCTTAAGTGTTGTGGCATGAAAATCAAGGTGTGACAGCCGCACCGGAGCGTCTCTTGGTGGTTCCTCTTCAGCATCACGCATAGCAATCCTGGGTCCTTGCTTCTTAGAAGAACCACCTTGGAACATCTTCCTAAGCATATTGTTTTTCTCTGAAAAATTCTGAAATTTTTAGTAACTTCAAACAAAAGAGAACCAACTTCAATAAAACTGATAGCAACTATTCCTACAAGTGCCTAGAGCCTATATCAAGCATTAGAACTACTTGGAACCATATAAATTTGACATGCAAGCTCAAGAACATGGTCACCTATGCAGCACAACTTTGCAAAGAATAGAGCACTAGAACAAAAACTAATTGGACCAATGGAGGAGTCACATACCAAGGAACAATCTCCCCAAGTAGTTTTGCGAGAGGTGCTTTGAGCAAGGAGATCGAAAATCACAGCAAAAGTGGCTGGAACTCGTGCTTGAGTTGGTTTTTCGGGTTTGTGTGAGGCAGAGGAAGAAGATGGGTGCTGGGATAAGTGAAGGAGGGCCACCGTGGGCCCACGAGGCAGGGGGCGCGCCCTCCACCCTCGTGGCCAGGTGGCAGCTCCTCCCGTGGTAATTTTTGCACAGTAAATCCTCAAATATTCCCAAAAAAAATCATATTAAATTGCCATGGCATTCTGAGGACTTTTATTTTCGGGATATTTTTATATTGCACGGACAAGACAGGAAAGAGACAGAAAAATACTATTTTTAATTTATTTCTACTAAAGAACAGAGAATATAAAGAGGGTACAGAAGATTGTGCTTCTAGTTTCATCCATCTCATGCTCATCAAAAAGAATCCACTAACAAGGTTGATCAAGTCTTGTTCACAAACCCATTCCGATAATCATGAAACCGGAGAAATTTCGAATGACACTAAGTTACCTCAACGGGGATATGCACATCCCCTATAATAAGTATATCATATTTCTTTTTGACAGTAGGAAGAGGATATTCAAAACCTCCAAATATAATCGATGGAGTTTTTCCAATAGAGTTGATACTATGGACTTGAGGTTGTTTCCTCAGAAAGTGTACCGTATGCTCATTACCATTAACATGAAAAGTGACATTGCCTTTGTTGCAATCAATAACAGCTCGTGCAGTATTAAGAAAAGTTCTTCCAAGAATAATAGACATACTATCATCCTCGGGAATATCAAGAATAACAAAGTCCGTTAAAATAGTAACATTTGCAACCACAACAGGCACATCCTCACAAATACCGACAGGTATAGCAGTTGATTTACCAGCCATTTGCAAAGATATTTTAGTAGGTGTCAACTTATTCAAGTCAAGTCTACGATATAAAGAGAGAGGCATAACACTAACACCGGCTCCAAGATCACATAAAGCAGTTTTAATATAATTTCTTTTAATGGAGCAAGGTATAGTAGGTGCTCCGGGATCTCCAAGTTTCTTTGGTATTCCACCCTTAAAAGTATAATTAGCAAGCATGGTGGAAATTTCAGCTTCCGGTATCTTTCTTTTATTAGTAATGATATCTTTCATATATTTAGCATAAGGATTTGTTTTGAGCACATCAGTCAATCGCATACGCAAAAAGATAGGTCTAATCATTTCAGCAAAGCGCTCAAAGTCCTCATCATCCTTTTTCTTGGATGGTTTGGGAGGAAAAGGCATGGGTTTCTGAACCCAAGGTTCTCTTTCTTTACCATGTTTCCTAGCAACAAAGTCTCTCTTATCATAACGTTGATTCTTTGATTGTGGGTTATCAAGATCAACAGCAGGTTCAATTTCTACATCATTATCATTACTAGGTTGAGCATCATCATGAACATCATCATTAACAGTTTCATTAGGTTCATGTTCATTACCAGATTGTGTTTCAGCATCAGACATAGAGATATCATTTGGATTATCTGGTGGTTCAGCAATAGGTTCACTAGAGGTTTGCACAGTTCTATCATTTTTCTTTTTCTTCTTTTTGGAAGAACTAGGTGCATCAATATTATTTCTCTGAGCCTTCAGGATACAAAGGTTCCTGAGTCATTCTACCAGTTCTAGTAGCCACTCTAACAGCATAATCATTTTTCTTACTATTCATTTCATCAAGCACTTCTTTTTGAGCTTTAAGTACTTGTTCTACTTGAGTGGTAACATAGAAGCATGTTTACTAACAAGTTTAAGTTCACCTCTAATATTAGCGATATAATCTCCCAAGTATTTAATCATATCGAAATCATATTTCAATTTTCTACCAAAATAAGCATTGAAATTTTCTTGTTTGACAATAAAATTATCAAACTCATCAAAGCATTGCCTAGCAGACTTATAGTGAGGGATATCACCTTCATCAAATCTATAGAGAGACTTTACCTTTACTACCTGTGTCGGGATATCGAGATCAGGAGGTTCTAGTAAATAAGTGATTGAGATCATATGTTTCTTCAACAGGTGGTAAATTAAGACCATGTATTTCTTCAATAGGAGGTAAATTCTTAACATCTTCAGCTTTAATACCCTTTTTCTTTCATAGATTTCTTTGCCTCTTGCATATCTTTGGGACTGAGAAATAGAACACCTCTCTTCTTTGGAGTTGGTTTAGGAATAGGATCATTAATTGGAGCAGGAGCTGGCTCAGGACGTGCCCAATTATTTTCATTTGTCAACATATTATTCAATAGAATTTCATCTTCATCCGGTGTTCTTTCCCTGAAAAGAGAACCAGCACAACTATCCAGGTAATCTCTGGAAGCATTGGTTAGTCCATTATAAAAGATATCAAGTATTTCAGGTTTCTTAAGAGGATGATCACTCAAAGCATTAAGTAACTTGAGAAGCATCCCCCAAGCTTGTGGGAGACTCTCTTCTTTAATTTGCACAAAGTTGTATATTTCCTTTAAAGCAGCTTGTTTCTTATGAGCAGGGAAATATTTAGCAGAGAAGTAATAAATCATATCCTGGGGACTACGCACACAACCATGATCAAGAGAATTAAGCCATATCTTAGCATCACCCTTTAATGAGAACAGAAATATTTTCAGTATATAAAAGTAACTCGATCTCTCATCATTAGTGAACAGGGCGGCTATATCATTTAATCTAGTAAGATGTGCCACAACAGCTTCAGATTCATAGCCATAAAAAGGATCAGATGCAACCAAAGTAATTATATGTGGATCAACAAAGAATTCATAATCCTTATCAGGAACACAGATAGGTGAAGTAGCAAAAGCAAGGTCAGGTTTCATTTTATCTCTAAGTGATTCTTTGTTCCATTTAACTAATAACCTCTTGAGCTCATATCTATCTTTACAAGCTAAGATAGCGGTGGAAGATTCCATATAAAAAACATAACCCTCGGGAATAACAGGCATATTTTCATCATCACTTTCATCATTATATTCAGATTCAATAATTTCTTTTTCTCTAGCCCTAGCAATTTGTTCATCAAGAAATTCACTAAGGGGCACAGTAGTATCAGGCATAGAAGCAGTTTCATCATAAGTATCACGCATAGTAGAAGTGGCATCATCAATAACATGCGACATATCGGAACGAATAGCAGAAGCAGGTTTAGGTGTCGCAAGCTTACTCATAACAGAAGGTGAATCAAGTGCAAGGCTAGATGGCAGTTCCTTACCTCCCATCGTAGTTGAGGGATAAATTGTTGTCTTAGCGTCTTTCAAGGTCTTCATAGTGTCCAGCAGATATAAATCCCAAGTGACTCAAAGAATAGAGCTATGCTCCCCGGCAACGGCGCCAGAAATTAGTCTTGATAACCCACAAGTATAGGGGATCGCAACAGCTTTCGAGGGTAGAGTATTCAACCCAAATTTATTGATTCAACACAAGGGGAGCCAAAGAATATTCTCAAGTATTAGCAGCTGAGTTGCAATTCAACCACACCTGGAAACTTAGTATCTGATGGAAAGTGTTTAGTAGCAAAGTAATATGATAGTGGTGGTAGCGACAAAGCAAAAGTAATGTTTTTGGTATTTTGCAGTGATTGTAACAGTAGCAGCGGAAAAGTAAATAAATGAGAACCAGTATATGGAAAACTCGTAGGCACCGGATTAGTGATGGATAATTATGCCGGATGCGGTTCATCATGTAACAGTCATAACATAGGGTGACACAGAACTAGCTCCAATTCATCAATGTAATGTAGGCATGTATTTCGTATATAGTCATACGTGCTTATGGAAAAGAACTTGCATGACATCTTTTGTCCTACCCTCCCGTGGCAGCGGGGTCCTATTGGAAACTAAGGGATATTAAGGTCTCCTTTTAATAGAGAACCGGAACAAAGCATTAGCACATAGTGAATACATGAACTCCTCAAACTATGGTCATCACCGGGAATGGTCCCGATTATTGTCACTTCGGGGTTGCCGGATCATAACACATAGTAGGTGACTATAGACTTGCAAGATAGGATCAAGAACTCACACATATTCATGAAAACATAATAGGTTTAGATCTGAAATCATGGCACTCGGGCCCTAGTGACAAGCATTAAGCATAGCAAAATCATAGCAACATCAATCTTAGAACATAATGGATACTAGGGATCAAACCGTAACAAAAGTAACTCGATTACATGATAAATCTCATCCAACCCATCACCGTCCAGCAAGCCTACGATGGAATTACTCACACACGGCGGTGAGCATCATGAAATTGGTGATGGAGGATGGTTGATGATGACACCGGCGACGAATCCCCCTCTCTGGAGCCCCGAACGGACTCCAGATCAGCCCTCCCGAGAGGTTTTAGGGCTTGGCGGCGGCTCCATATCGTAAAACGCGATGAATTCTTCTCTGTGATTTTTTCCTCCCCAAAAGCCAATATATAGAGTTGGAGTTAGCGTCGGAGGGTGTCCAGGGGGCCCACGAGGTAGGGGCGTGCCCTAGAGGGGGGCGCGCCCTAGAGGGGGGCGCGCCCTAGAGGGGGGCGCGCCCCCCACCCTCGTGGACAGGGTGTGGGCCCCCTGGTCTTCATCTTTGGAGAGGATTTTTTATTTTATTTTTATAAGACATCCCGTGGAGTTTTGGGTCATTCCGAGAACTTCTGTTTTCTGCACATAAAACAACATCATAGCAATTCTGCTGAAAACAGCGTCAGTCCAGGTTAGTTCCATTCAAATCATACAAGTTAGAGTCCAAAACAAGGGTAAAAGTGTTTGGAAAAGTAGATACGATGGAGATGTATCATTATGCAGCTGGCAAAAACTACAAGGACGATGTTTCTTCTGGATCTAACAGCTTGGCCAACTAAGATCCTGGACTGAGGCATTGCTATGATCTTGTAAGTGCGTATCTCTCTCTCTTGTATTGTTCTGTGCCTGCCAGCATGCTTTGCTAAGATTTTCGACCAGTAATCCCTTTGTGCAGACAATGATTTCTACTACTGGCTGCTAAATTAGATATGTAGATGTCATACATGATACTACCTCGTACCTCCGTCCCTAAATATAAGTCTTTCTAGAGATTCCACTATAGGCTACATACGGAGCAAACTGAGTGAATCTACACTCGAAAATGCATCTATATACATATGTATGGGGTCCATACTAGAATCTCTACAAAGACATATATTTAGGAACAAGGGCAGTACATTACACAAAAAATCATAGGTGGCATGTAGGAATTCCAGTGCACTACATTAGGCTCCCTTAGAGTGCCTGCTAGTCCAGCATACAAAGTCATGGCTAGTTTATGGTATGCACACAATCATTAATTGGTGGTTTAAATATGCGCAAGGGATATGCAATGTAGTATCATGTAGAGATGTCTGAAATTAGCTGTGTCAACTTGTAGATAGGGTTACACAATGAAAAAGTACAAGATGTATGTGGCAATTTCATGGAACATCGAAAAAAAGGAGAGGCAGCGGTGAGCCTATACAGTGTGCTATGGTACGTCACTCCTCCATTGCAATCATCGTGACATGTTATTTGTATGCCAGTTCTATTAGCCAAGTTTCTTAGGGACAGTTATTACGAGTTATCCTAAGAAAATAAGCACCTGTGAATACAAGCTCCATGTAATAAGCCAACCAGCTCTCTTCATTGCGTTTTCAGCTTATCTTTGGTATGATCGGTGGAAAGTCTAGATTGCATTATATTTTTTTCATTTTGCTGCCCATATGGAAATTAATTTGACTTGCAAACATCACAAATTGAACCCAGTGCGGTAATTAATATGATAGAAAAACAGACCATCGCTATTTGCTCAAAATGCAAATACAAAGATACCATCTACTTGGCACAATCTACTTTGGTCAATGTTTTACATAGAGATCCCATTGTCTAATTTAAACGAAGAATGCATGACCCACATTTAAATGAAGAAAAATTATTTATTGAAATGCGATGGTCCAAGTGGCTGGTTATTATCGTATAGCAGCACCACCTGAAAGCATCATATAGCAGCAGCAGCAACTCATCATACAGCAGCAGCAGTCTGCAATTCATCATATACCAGCAGCAGCTCATAGCAATTCATCATATAGCAGCAGAAGGAGCAGCTCATAAAATTCATCATATAGCAGCAGCAGGAGCAGCTCATAGCAATTTATCATATAGCAGCAGCAGGAGCAGCTTGTAGCAACTCATCATATAGCAGCAGCAGCTCATAGCAATTCATCATATAGCAGCAGCAGCTCATAGCAACTCATCATACAGCAGCATCAGCTCATAGCAATTCATCATATAGCAGCAGCAGGAGCAGCTCATAACAATGCATCATATAGCAGCAGCAGAAGCAGCTCATAGCAATTCATCGTACAGTGGACCAGAATGAAAATTTGGCAAAAAATCAGAGGAGATCCTCACCTTGTTGGATGAGCTCATCCTTCAACAGCACCTCAAGGCCATGGCCTGGGAGGAGGGGAGGGGGAATAAGGTGCCTTCTGCCGCAGTGTGGCATCAGCCGTAGTTGTGCAGCGCCCGCCGGAGTAGTGCGTTGGACGAACCACAGTGGAGCAACTGCTGGAGACCATGAGAATGAGGGGCAGCGCCAGAGGGAGGAGCAGCCAGGGAGATTTGCCCCTACCCGCCGGCCATGTAGCCTAGTTGGACATAGCATCATCGAGGACCAGGCCAGATGGGACTAGTGGCGACGGCTCGCTGGAGGAACCCAAGTGCTGCAGGCAGGGGATCGAGGTAGAGGGAAAGGGGAGAGGAGATGCAAGCGGGCAGGGCAATGAATGCTTGCGTGTTTTTTTACTTGAGGGTCAGGTGTGACACGGGCGTTAGCAGTTGCATTTTGAGCGTAATATAGGCAGACAACAGAGTCATTTCACTATTCCCCTTCCCTTCAATTTTTAGTGAGGTTCTACCCGAAACACCCCCCTCCAAAGCGAAATTAGTTAAGCCCAAGCCCATAACTCAAAAATGAATTCTTTACATCTTTTATGGCTTATTTTGACAATATGCCCTGAAAAGGCGGAATCAAACTGGCCCTTAACCTGCAATTCAATTGTGCGTGCAATGATGAATCACTCCTGCCTGCTATCTGTACATTCAGGCATCATCATACATGGCATAACCTAATACATGTGCATTCCATTGTAGAATCTGGAATATGCATTGTTTATGTTAGTTCATACATTGCACATGATGTTTAAATGCCCCTAAAATATGGTCAGTCAAGTGATGGTCTTTAAGCCTCCTTCTTTGCTTCTTTTCTTGATATGTAAGATTTGCTCACACATCTGTTCAATTGCTTGTTTGCATCAGCCAGCCGTACTAGGACTGTTTGCTTTGATTACTTGTTGTTCTTGACCTAACACTCTAACAGGGCTTGTCGACGATTTAAACACTAAGGGCTGCTATAGTGGGGCCTTGTCTAACTCATAGGTGACATAAAGGTTTGGCTATACACTACAGTAGGCTCTCCAAGAGTACCTGGAGATCCAGTTCGAAGGTATGCCTAGTTTTTACATAGTGTAGACATAGTAAATGCTCATTTCATTGTGTGCAAGTGCAAGAGATGCGGCATGTTTCATTATGTGGTGTTGTTTTGTTATAATCTCATCCTTTTGTGTTCACAGACTAGAAAGTATGCATATTTATCTTCCAAGGAGACGAGTAGCTAGTTTGTGTCACCTTGCAGAGGGGGTGCAATGAAGATAAGATTGAGGATTTCCAAGTACAAGATGTTAGGAAGGAGCCTTGCAAGAGAAGTAGGAGCTACGCTGAGCCTCTTCAACCTGCTAAGATAAGTCACTGTATGCAACTCAACAGTTCAATTCCTTATTTGTTTCAGGCATAGTTAATTTTCTCTTTTCAATTGCTTTATTTGTCCTCAGTTAATGAGATGCCCAAATAATCATGTCTGATGTTCGGTACTTGTATCACTATTAGTTGACATAATTAAAGGCCTTACCATTTAATTACTTTGCCGAAGTGTGCCTGAAGCTTTGAAGTCTATTAACCAACTATTATTGCATGAGGCTCACAATCTAGTTTATACTACGCTAATGATTGCATAGTTTTGCCTGTTGTAGTATGTTTGTATGAAACCCTCTGCTGTTCATTATGCTCCCTAAGACTTTAATTGAGGCACAAAATGGCCAACTGCTTGCTTACTTATACGCAACGTGATGTATAAATCTGTAACTTGTCTGTGTTTTCGATTGGGCCCCAACATCATGCTCCTCTGGTGAGCTAAGAGGGATTTCTGTATGCAGGCTGCACAGACTATATTTTTTATTATTTTTAAAATATCACCTACTTATGCTTCATGACGTGTAACATTTTTTTAAAGTGACGTGTAACATTATTGTTAGTCTTGTTTTGCCATGTAGTACAAAATAGTGTCTTGTTCGCTTCACTATTGTAACTATATTTTTGCTCTAGTCAAGTGTACTTACAGAAACATTTCAGGATGAAGTGACATCAACACAAAGATCTGCGAGTAGTGCGGCATGGCCGTTACAGAATGATTATGGATTGGAATTGGAATGTGCTGATGTTCTCGAGCATCAACTAGAGGTGGCAAGACAACGTGTACATGATTGTCAACGTATCATCAACAAGTTGTGACTGGACATGCAGGTATTAGATGCAGGAGTCAAAAAATGAAACAAGACACTGAGGTAACCATGAAGGAATTGGAGATTTTGCAGACGGCCAATCCTATTTTCTGAAGAGATTATAGTTCACATGCAGTTAAGTTGATGCGCGTCCATGATGTATGAGTTGTATTTGCCCAGTGTATGTGATGTGCTATTTGTGTATGCTTTATTATCACCTGTGCCGAACCATCATGCCTAGTGGGTATAATCGGCTATAATTTCTTTATTGTATAGTGTAGGATTATTCTACCTTTCTATGCCTTGATCTCTTTGTTGTATAGTGTATGCTTTTTAGAGGTGATATTATTGAGTAGGATAATTCTTTGAATATGCTATATCGTTCAAACGAGGGCCAACTCGCCCGACCATGGCCCTTCACGGGCCGTCGGATCCATGGGCCGTCTACGTCTCGTAGGATCCATGGTCCTTCTATGTCTCGTAGGATCCATGGGTGAAAGTGCAACTATCCCTAGGTGGTTTTGGTAATTCATAACAACATATAGCTCATTGAGCTAATGCTATTCCAAGATAATTATTTCAGGAAAGCTCAATGATTGGCATGGCATGGATTGTGAAAGTGGAACCCTCAAAATGCTAAGGACAAAGGATTGCCTAAAGCTTCAAGCTCAAGACTCTTCATTTTACATTTTAGTGATCCAAGATCACATTGAGTCCATAGGAAAAGCCAATACTATCAAGGAGGGATGAGGTGTTGCTTAATGAGCCTTTTGCTTTATGTGCTTAATGATATGCTCCAAAATCCTCAGCTACTTTCCCATATCAACAAATGACCTAAACTCCAAGCCAAACTCGGTCCTACCGATTCGTTCCATCCGGCGCCACCGAGTTTCACTTGTCATAAGCCACTGCCAAACCCTAGCAAATCGGTTTCACCGATAGGGATCTCGGTCTCACCGAGATGGGGTTGCAATCTCTCTGTTTCCCTTTTGTAACTTTTCGGTCTCACCGAAAGAGCAAATCGGTCCCACCGAGATTGCAATGTAAACTCTTTGTTTCCCCTTTGTAACTTTTCGGTCTCACCGAAAGAGCAAATCGGTCCCACCGAGTTTACCTGACCAACTCTCTGGTTAGCCAATTACCAAATCGGTCTCACCGAGTTTGTGTAATCGGTCTCACCGAGATTACGTTATGCCCTAACCCTAACCATATCGGTCCTACCGAGTTGCATGTCAGTCCCACCGAAAATCTCTAACGGTCACTAGGTTTACCTTTTTGGTCCGACCGAGTTTATTGATTCGGTCCCACCGAGATTGGTAAATTGTGTGTAACGATTGGATTTTGTGTGGAGGCTATATATACCCCTCCACCTCCTCTTCATTCGTGAAGAGAGCCATCAGAACATATCTACACTTCCAACTCATATGTTCTGAGAGAGAACCACCTACTCATGTGTTGAGACCAAGATATTCCATTCCTACCATATGAATCTTGATCTCTAGCCTTCCCCAAGTTGCTTTCCACTCAAATCTTCTTTCTACCAAATCCAAATCCTATGTGAGAAAGTTGAGTGTTGGGGAGACTATCATTTGAAGCACAAGAGCAAGGAGTTCATCATCAACACACCATTTGTTACTTCTTGGAGAGTGGTGTCTCCTAGATTGGCTAGGTGTCACTTGGGAGCCTCCGACAAGATTGTGGAGTTGAACCGAGGAGTTTGTAAGGGCAAGGAGATCGCCTACTTCGTGAAGATCTACCGCTAGTGAGGCAAGTCCTTCGTGGGCGATGGCCATGGTGGGATAGACAAGGTTGCTTCTTCGTGGACCCTTCGTGGGTGGAGCCCTCCATGGACTCGCGCAACCATTACCCTTCGTGGGTTGAAGTCTCCATCAACGTGGATGTAGGATAGCACCACCTATCCGAACCACGGGAAAAACATCCGTGTCTCCAATTGTGTTTGAATTCTCCAAACCCTTCCCTTTACATTCTTGCAAGTTGCATGCTTTACTTTCCGCTGCTATATACTCTTTGCATGCTTGCTTGAATTGTGTGATGGTTGCTTGACTTATCCTAAAGTTGCTAAAATCTGCCAAGAACTAAAATTGGGAAAAGGCTAAGTTTTTATTTGGTCAAGTAGTCTAATCACCCCCCCCCCCTCTAGACATACTTCCGATCCTAAAATGGGCCTTGTACGTCTCGTAGGATCCATGGGCCTTCTACGTCTCGTAGGATCCATGGGCCTTCTACGTCTCGTAGGATCCATGGGTCGCCGACTCATTTATGGGTCTTGTACGGGCCTTTAATGGGTCGTAGACGGGCCTTTAATGGAAATCGTACGTTTTATGGGCTGACCATAACGGGTCGTTAATAGGCCGTATTTGGTGATGCTATGAAAATGGCCCAACAGACTAACGGTCCACAAACGGGCCGACTGTAACGACGGGCTGAATTTGGCCCACAAGCAGAAAATGACAGTAACGGGCCGTAAGTAACTGAATGCTGCAAATGAGCCCAAGAATAAATGGGCCCTCAGAAGGCCGAAAGTTAACTTGGGCTGGAAACAGCCCAACGGAATAATGGGCGTTAATGGGTATAAAGTGATACACTGTTCATTACGGGCCAGTTTCACCACGGGCCGTTAATGGGTGTAAAGTAATACATTGTTCATTACGGGCCAGTTTCAGCACGGGCCGCTAATGGGCCAAGAGTTACAAAGGGCCTCATATGGGCCGAAAGACGTCATGGGCTATACATGGGCTAGAAGTGAAAACAGGCTGGAATCATATTGGATGGCCCAGATGATGCTACTGGGCCTAATTCGGATAGGGCGTAACGGGCCTTGGGTTAGTGGGCTGTAAATGGGCTATATGCGAACAGGCCGTTAACAGGCTTTCCATGGGCCGGCCCGCCAGCTTTTGACCAAGTCAAACGGGCCGGCCTTTTCACAGGAATGGGTCACTGTTGGGCCGTGCCACGTGTTAACGTATCATAGGCGCCTTCTGTCCAGTGAGTGGATGACATCTGTCCCAACGATGAGCCGACACGTGTTTCCTCTAGCCAATGATGATTTTACACGTGGAAAATCCCCATTGGTCGGGGCTGTTAACGGGTTATCGGATCCAAAACCCGACCCGATAGCTTAACGGCGTTCCGTTACGATGGATGCCACGTGTCGGTCACCCTTCACGGAAGCACTTCTGTGACGCGCGATTTATCGTCATGGAAGTGGACACTTCCGTGATGATAATTTTGGTAATGTCATGGAACACTTCTACGACAGCACAGGTATGACTATCTTGATTCTGTCATAAATTTGTCATGGATGTACATGCATGACAAAAAACGCGACCTACTGTGACAAACACGTATCATCACGGAGGTGTATTTTTTTGTAGTGCTTAGACCAGATCGTATTGACATTTGTTCTACTCATGCCATTTTCGTATTGCAATTTTATCCCATATTGTTTGTTCCATTCCTTCAAATAAGTCGAGCGGACTGTGAGACATCCGTTCTTTGTAAAACTCCAAGCAATGAAGTCTGACCTCCGATAGGAAAAACTGAATCTCAGCAACAAAGATCAAATACATGCTTCCCTGTTCGAGGTATAAATATGTGTAATTCTTAATTGACATGCTAGATGGTATCTTCTCATCCAATTATAGAAGAACTTGTAATTGTAAGAAAATATGACTATATTCCATGAAACTCTAAAATCCTATGAGGGGGAGATAACAACAAGAGCATCAAATTATAAAATAGAAACTTGTCTCGACATTTTAGGAACAGTTAGTATTTTTCTCACAGCAAATGTCTATTTGTGAGTTGTACACTAAACACGGAATATGCTGATCTATTTGTTGAATGCTTAGTTTAAGAAGTTCATATGCAACTTCAGATTTGCTCTTGGTAAAGAATGAGCAACTATCTTTTGTCGAATAGAGCTTCATATACCTTTTTTGTTGGTTGGTGATACCCTGGTGGTGATCTATTATCGATGCTCTTCTTTCAGTTGATTAAATAAAGAAGAGCATCACATACAAAATATTATGTAGGTTCTGACAAGAACAAGTGAGATAGACTACAGATTCTACAATGTCAGTGTGTAGTCCAATGATATTTGGCAACGTATTTTTCTGCTTCTGTCATCTATGAGCTCATTACTAAGTGTTAAAAACAATAAAGATGATCAAATGTGCTCTAAGCCATTTAATATGTGTTTGAAACAGCCGCCCTTCCACACCCACAACGTTTGACTAAATTCACAGCAAATTTCAATCAAAAACATTGAAAATTTAATGCACGAGTTTCAGGGCACACCTTTGAATTATTTTATTTTAGTATTTATAGATCATCACTAACTGCTTACAATGATGAGTCAACAACCTACAACAAATTTACGCAAGATTTCAGAGGATAGAGAAAAAATATGAGTTTTATGATTTTACAACATGCAAATGCACATGTTTATTGAACATCAACTTGAAGCAGGTTAAGTGGTTCCTAGATATTAGCAAGTATAATTGAAGTTGTAGCATTGTCATATAAAAAGTCATAAATCACTTGTCGTACTGGGAGCTATTTGTATATTATTTAAGAAGGAAAAGTAAAACCATCTAGATGGATTAGCTATTGGGGGCTCTAGTTAATGCATGGAGCAGCACTACCATCATTCCATTTCATGGAGATGAACATGAACATCTTTTCGTTTGACCAGAAACATGAACATATTTGACTAACCTTGATTCCAGGAAGAAGAAATAAAGAGCATATAGTAATGTTTGTCAATGGGTAGTCATCATTTATGCCTTTTTTAGATTATACCTATAGCCTCGTTTCCTTATATATGCTCAATGCACACGTTGAGTTGTTACTTGAAGCACTAAATGGCAACATTTGTTCCTGGATTCAAAGATCAATGGAATTTGCATCAGCAATCATAGCACGGCAATAAAGAAAATATATACTTAATTATATACAGGAAAATTTCAAGAAAGATATAAGAATCTTGGTATACTCACGCAAATAAACATCTTTCATTTTTTAGACTCACAAACCGGTATTTTCCAAGGTCTTGATTTCCCCGGTGGCATCGGTCCAGGATGAGGATTTTGTGCAAATCATTCCTCGGTGCGCCGGCGCTGTCGTTCAATACGGGTGCCAGCGAGGATTGGGGTGTAACCGTCGATTGCCACCTCCAGTGATGCGGAGTATCCTACGGTCATCCCCATGGACCTACCATCGTCTCATCAAGAGCCAAGAGGACCCATGACATGAGCATGAGCTAGAGCTCTCGTGACCGAGGTGACTTCCTTCCTTAGTGATATCACATGGCTACTACCTAAGTCCGAGATGTTGTGCATGATTAGGTATCAAGAGGACCCTCCCGAAGATGCACGTGAAGACGGACAAGTCCCCAAGTTCATGGTTGAGGAGAACCAACGGAAGGAGTCAAGGATAGCTCTCAGGACCCGGACATCCGTCCATGACCCCGGACATCTGGCCCCTAGAAGTGTCACCATCAGCAAGGAGCCAGCGGCCAAGTCTACAGGGCCCAGACATCCGGCGGCCAACCCGGACATCCGGCCTCCGGCCCGGAAATCCGGCCTTCTTCCCGGACATCCAGGCAGGCCTATCCAAAGAACAGAAGACCTGGCCCTTCAGCCCAGTCATCCATCCAAAGGCCCGGACATCCGGCCGGTCCCGAGCTCCCAGACTTCCGGCCCATCGCCCGGACATCCGGACCCCGCCTATCCAGAGAACATCAAGGCCAGCATCGACCGCCCGGACATCCGGCGCCAGCCCGGACATCTGGCCTCCCCTGTCTGCGCACAGTGCAAGGGCCCGAGGTCCATGTACCCCTTCGCCCACCTAGACTATATATAATCCTCCTCCTCCCTCTTTCTAGGGTTAGCATTGTGATAGCTCATTTGTGAGATAGAGCCTCACTCATCCATACGGATCTACTCCTTGAGAGAGCCCGCGGCCCCTCTTCAGAGAACATCCACGTTGGATTCAAGACCCCCTCTTGGGTGGCCCCATCAAGACCTCCTCACGGAGAAGAACCGGTTACCTTTGTATCGTTGTTTGTTGATGTGTATCTTGTATCTCCTCTCGTGTTCGAAGGATCTAGCATATGTGTGTCTATATCTTTTTGGTTTGAGTGATTCTCTTGTGTTTTCCCTCGTGTTCTTAGTTGGGATCCGCTCCTTTCGTGAAAGATCGGCCGTATAGGGTTCCACCCTACATCATCTTGGTATCATGAGCCACGTTGATCATGATTTTGGAGCCCCCCTCTTTGTTTTCTAGCCTAGTTTTGTTGATTTTGTTCCTAATTTAAAATTTTCCCACAAAAATAGCCCCAAATTTTTTCTGATTTGTTGGTGTGATGAAGTTTTGTTGGATTTGATCCGCAGATTTCGTGTGTTGCAGGTAGATCTAGCTTTCCACCATCTTTTCCCCAATTTCCATCCACAAAATCTCTCAAATCTTTCCCCGATTTTGCCTCTTCCACGTGGAGTTCTTCGAGTTCGTCCTCGGATCCAAAGCCCGGGCATCTGGTCGGCCATCCCGGACATCCGGCCCCTGACAGCAGCACTTCCATCCACCGCTCTGTTTCCCCCCTAACCTTCGTCAAATTTTGATTCGGTGCCCACATACCACCATCACTTCCGCATAGCACCACCATTTTCCACAAACACCACCACCACTTACCCACTATCAATCCCGACAATTTCTACATGTTTTGCTTTCAGAATCTGAGTTGCGGTTCCCGTGTCCTATTGTGTTTCGGCTATTTACGTACGGTTCAACATCAACATCACCGCCGCTCATCGTCGTCATGGACTCGTCATCAACAACGGTAACCTCATTTTGGTATCGTGATATCATTCTACATTCTTGCCATTGCATTGATAACCCCATAGCCTTACTTTTGCGTACCTTACCCAACGAGACTAGCCTTTGAGTATTGCCGGCAACAAAACTTGTGCACATTAGTGATCATACTTTCCATAGCATACATACCATACCATCGTGGTGCATATCTTGGAATCATCTCTTGTGTCACAAGGTTGTCATCGCATACACAATTGTTATCTTGGTTCGTGAAGTTTTGCATGAGAAAAGAGCTCAAACGACAAAGAGCCAAACAAGATTTTAAGCAAAAGGGAAAGATAAGCAAAGAGCTTATAAGCAAGAACCATAGCATCGTACCACATTAAGATTGTCATACTCGGTCATCTTGGATCATATCATCGGAATACCATACATATAGCATACTTGCGATAGAAGTCGTTGCATTTTTGCTTAGTAGGTTGTACACAAGTTTCGTATCCGCCTATTGTGCAATCGTGCTAGTGTCTCTCTAGTTTTGTGCAACATGAGCATTTTCGTGGATTCCACATTTTGGCTCTCTCCTTGGTTGCACGACCCCACTTATTTATTTGCGTGTGTCTTTCCGTGTACCATATCTTGCTATTGGTCTATTTGTTGCATTTGCAAATTTGTGAATCTTTTCCAACATTATTGAAGCTCACTAACAATTGCATCAAGTTTTGTGCCACCATCCTAACCAAGCTCCACTATAATCTTTTACTTGTGTAGGTGTGAGAAACCGACAAGAATTAGTACCAATTGTGATATTTCCTTGTTACACATCGGAGTGATCATTGATCCATCTTTGATGTCTACTACGCAACCTTCTTCTTGTAGACGTTGTTGGGCCTCTAAGTGTAGAGGTTTGTAGGACAGTAGCAAATTTCCCTCAAGTGGATGACCTAAGGTTTATCAATCCGTGGGAGGCGTAGGTTTAAGATGGTCTCTCTCAAACAACCCTGCAACCAAATAACAAAGAGTCTCTTGTGTCCCCAACACACCCAATACAATGGTAAATTGTATAGGTGCACTAGTTCGGCGAAGAGATGGTGATACAAGTGCAATATGGATGGTAGATATAGGTTTTTGTAATCTAAAAATATAAAAACATCAAGGTAACTAATGATAAAAGTGAGCACAAACGGTATTGCAATGCTAGGAAACAAGGCCTAGGGTTCATACTTTAACTAGTGCAAGTTCTCTCAACAATAATAACATAATTGGATCATATAACTATCCCTCAACATGCAACAAAGAGTCACTCCAAAGTCACTAATAGCGAAGAACAAACGAAGATATTATTGTAGGGTACGAAACCACCTCAAAGTTATTCTTTCTGATCGATCTATTCAAGAGTCCGTCCTAGAATAACACCTTAAGACACAAATCAACCAAAACCCTAATGTCACCTAGATATTCCAATGTCACCTCAAGTATCCGTGGGTATGATTATACGATATGCATCACACAATCTCGGATTCATCTATTCAAACCAACACAAAGTACTTCAAACAGTGCCCCAAAGTTTCTACTGGAGAGTCAAGACGAAAACGTGTGCCAACCCCTATGCATAAGTTCACGAGGTCACGGAACCCGCAAGTTGATCACCAAAACATACATCAAGTAGATCACGTGATATCCCATTGTCACCACAGATAAGCACATGCAAGACATACATCAAGTGTTCTCAAATCCTTAAAGACTCAATCCGATAAGATAACTTCAAAGGGAAACTCAATCCATCACAAGAGAATAGAGGGGGAGAAACATCATAAGATCCAACTATAATAGCAAACCTCGCGATACATCAAGATCGTACCACCTCAAGAACACGAGAGAGAGAGAGAGAGAGAGAGAGATCAAACACATAGCTACTGGTACATACCCTCAGCCCCGAGGGTGAACTACTCCCTCCTTGTCATGGAGAGCACCGGGATGATGAAGATGGCCACCGGTGATGGATCCCCCCTCCGGCAGGGTGCCAGAACAGGTCTAGATTGGTTTTCGGTGGCTAAAGAGGCTTGCGGCGGCGGAACTCCTGATCTAGGTTATGTTCTGGGGGGGGTTCTGTATATATAAGAGCTTTTGGCGTCGGGAACAAGATAGGGGGATCTCCGGGCTGTCCACGAGGTAGGGGGCGCGCCTAGGGGGTGGGCGCGCCTCCCACCCTCGTGGGCAGCGTGGGACTCTTCTGGCCCAACTCTTTTACTCCATGGCCTTCTTCTGGTCCAAAAATAAGCTCCGTCAAGTTTCAGGTCAATTGGACTCCGTTTGGTTTTCCTTTTCTGCGATACTCAAAACAAGGAAAAAACAGAAACTGGCACTGGGCTCTAGGTTAATAGGTTAGTCCCAGAAATCATATAAAATAGCATATAAATGCATATAAAACATCCTAGAAATATAATATAATAGAATGAATACTTCATAAATTATAGATACGTTGGAGACGTATCAGCATCCCCAAGCTTAATTCCTGCTCGTCCTCGAGTAGGTAAATGATAAAAGAAATAATTTATGAAGTGTGAATGCTAGCAGGTGCACAAGTTTGATCAATGATAATTTCAATCACCTTTTCTAGCATCATTATATGTCATAACAGTAGCTCATATCATAAAGCTTCTCATGATCAAGTAACAAGATATTCACATGTTAAAGTATAGATCATAAACTTTCTTGAAAACTAACAAACAATTGTCAGTCATCAAACAATTGCAATTCATCTTATTTTCAGGAAGGGTCTATGTAAGAGCTTTGATTTAGCAAATCCCACATACTCAACTATCATATATTCTTCCATGATTGCTACCACTCAAAGCATATTTTTAGAACAAATAGCATCCATCGAACACAGAGAAAGATAGGGGCTTAATGTTTCGCCTCCCAACTTATTTATCATATATATAGTTGTCAACAATAATAATTCATGATCAAATATATTTGAATGGCCATATATGCTTAGATCTTTCCCACCACATGATGCTTGCCAACTAAAAAGTAGGTTGGAATGAGAAGGAATACTACTGACTCTTGCATAAAAGTAAAAGATAGGCCCTTCGTAGAGGGAAGCAGGGATTTGCATAGGTGCAAGAGCTCGAAGCTAAAACAGAGATGAAAATAATTTTGAGATGTATGCTTTCATTGTCAACATAACGACCAAGAGTTCCCAATATCTTCCATACTAGATACATTATAGGCGGTTCCCAAACAGAAAGGTAAAGATTTTACTCACCCTCCACAAACAATCACACTCCAGTGCTTCTCCGAAACAATGGGTGTTGTCCAACTATCAACAATCCTGGGGGAGTTTTGTTTAAATTATTTGTGAATTTGTTTTTTGATCTTTTGATCATAGGACTGGGCATCCCAGTTACCAGCCATTTTCTCATGAATGATGAGCGGAGTCCACTCATCGTGAGAATAACCCACTTAGCATGGAAGATACTGACAACCCCTAGTCACTACATGAGCGATTCGAGCATACAAAGCAGATTATTATTTGAAGGTTTAGAGTTTGGCACATGCAAATTTACTTGGAACGGCAGGTAAATACCGATCTAGGTAGATATGGTGGACACTCATGGAATAAACTTGGTTCAAGGTATTTGGATGCACAAGCAGATATTTTGGCTAGCGAAGGATTCTAAATAGCAAGGCACCACATGTTAGAGGATCCATAATAATATAACTTCTATACAAATATACCCAAGCATAACTCATTATGTTGTCTTCCTTGTCCAACTTCAACTAATTTGCTCAGGTTTGAAAATAATTAATGAGGCTCACAATCATAGAGGATGTCCAAGATAGTATATTTATATGTGAAATCTCTCTTCCTTCAATATTCTTTCATGAATTGTTCAAGTGACCAATACAATGTTTGCTAACCTTCAAAAAAATTACCACCTCTACTTATTATATGTGAAGGCATTACTCCCCATGGGAAAGGCATATGAAACATATATAATTTCAGATTTATGACATTCAAATCATTCAACCATTTACTCATAGGATATAAGTGAAGCACACGAGTAAATGACAAACTACTCCAAAAAGATATAAGTGAAGATCAATGAGTAGTTAAATAATTATGTAGCTATGTGAAGACTCTCTCTCTCTCATTTAAGAATCTCAGATCTTGGTATTTTATTCATACAGCAAGCAAAACAAAAGAAAATAAAATGACGCTCCAAGCAAAACACATATCATGTGGTGAATAAAAATATAGCTCCAAGTAAAGTTATCGATGAACAAAGACGAAAGAGGGGATGCCATCCGGGGCATCCCCAAGCTTAGGCTTTTGGTTGTCCTTGAATATTACCTTGGGGTGCCTTGGGCATGCCCAAGCTTAGGCTCTTGCCACTCCTTATTCCATAGTCCATCGAATCTTTACCCAAAACTTGAAAACTTCACAACACAAAACTCAACAGAAAACTCGTAAGCTCCGTTAGTATAAGAAAATAAATCACCACTTAGGTACTGTTGTGAACTCATTCTAAATTCATATTGGTGTAATATCTACTGTATTCCAACTTCTCTATGGTTCATACCCTCCGATACTACTCATAGATTCGTCAAAATAAGCAAACACCATATAGAAAATAGAATCTGTCAAAAACAGAACAGTCTGTAGTAATCTATATCAAAAATATACTTCTGGTACTCCAAAAATTCTGAAATAAATTGGTGAACTTGAGGAATTTGTCTATTAATAATCTACAAAAAGAATCAACCTAAAAGCACTCTCCAGTAAACAATGGCAGCTAATCTCGTGAGATTTTTTGTTTTTTACAGCAAGATCATAAAGACTTCAGCCAAGTCTTCTCAAAGGTTCTACTTGGCACAAACACTAATTAAAACATAAAACCACATCTAACCAGAGGCTAGATAGATTATTTATTGCTAAACAGAAGAAAAAGGCAAGGAACAAAAATAAGATTGGGTTGCCTCCCAACAAGCGCTAACGTTTAACGCCCCTAGCTAGGCATGATGATTTCAATGATGCTCACATAAAAGATAAGAATTGAAACATAAAGAGAGCATAATGAAGAATATGACTAGCAGATTTAAGTCTAACCCACTTCCTATGCAGAGGGATTTTGTGAGCAAACAACTTATGGGAACAATAATCAACTAGCATAGGAAAGCAAAACAAGCATAACTTCAAGATTTTAAGCACATAGAGAAGAAACTTGATATTATTGCAATTCCTACAAGCATATATTCCTCCCTCATAATAATTTTCAGTAGCATCATGAATGAATTCAACAATATAACCATCACATAAACCATTCTTTTCATGATCTACAAGCATTGAAATTTTATTACTCTCCACATAAGCAAAATTCTTCTCAATCGGAATATTGGGAGTATCATAAGAAACTCGAATACTATAAATTGTTTCTACATTAAAAGAGTAATGTTCAGAAAAAGGGTAATCATAATCATGACAAGTTTTATAAATATAATCATCACTACTTTTTATAGCATAAGTATCATCACAATAATTATCATAAGTAGCAACTTTGTTCTCATCATAATCGATTGAAACCTCTTCCAAGATAGTGGAAACATTACTAAATAAAGTCATGACCTCTCCAAACCCACTTTCATCAATATAATCATCATAAGTAGGAGGCATGCTACGATCATAACAAATTTGCATATCAAAACTTGGGAGGCTAAAAATATCATTTTCATTAAACATAGCATCCCCAAGCTTGGGACAAACATTAATTTCAGAAAATATATTCTCAAACTTGTCATTCTCATCAAACATAGAATCCCCAAGCTTGGGCCTTTTCATATCATAAGCATAATCACTCTCATCATTAATAGTATGGATAGCACCAATAGTATAGCAATTATCATCATCACAAGAGTAATAGGAGCAACATCATTTGGGAGGGATACCTTTTCACATTTGCTTCTCCGTCTTTTCTTTTTATTCTTCACATCATGTGTGGGTTTAAGCCTCTTTTTTGAGCTCATTATTAATGAGATTGGTTGAATAGAAAGCTCCTCCTCGTTACCTGATTCATCATAAGAAATAATAGGAGGATATTGGGAAGTCTCTTCCCTTTCATTAGTATTCTCTTCATCTTCTATTTGTTTTCTTGTCTTCATGTAATTGGTAATATAAGGATTTTCAATGCAATTCACCGCACAATACATAAAAAATTTCTTCTAGATCAAAATCAAGAAATCTATCAAGATTAAATTTTGGAATACCCTCAGTTATACGTTTCATTTCTTCATACCCCAAAAGAAGATTAAGCTCTGTATGATGCTCAAGGGTAATAAAATTATCACAATTTTTGGACATGATTTGATCATCAAACAAATAGCATTGGAGCTTTAAATGACCATGTTCATTGCAAAGTTCACAAGGATGGCGATAAATATTGAATCTTTCAGCACAATCATCTAGCCTTTCTTGCAACCATTTAGTTTCCAAATACTTATGTCTCTTGCAAAATCTATCTTCCCTATTTGGTGTGTGCTTGCAAGCTGTATGTATTCCACAAAAGTTGACATGCTTATAGGAGACATTTTCATCATGACTAGTGCAATCATCATTAGTACTATGGATATTCAAAGAATTCATACTAACAACATTGCAATCATGCTCATCATTCAAATATTTAGTGCCGAACATTTTAATGCATTCTTCTTCTAACATTTTGGCACAATTATTAGAATCCTTATTTTCATTAATGATATTAAAAAGATGAAGCATATGAGGTACCCTCAATTCCATTTTTTGTAGTTTTCTTTTATAAACTAAACTAGTGATAAAACAAGAAACTAAAAGATACGGTTGCAAGATCTAAAGATATACCTTCAAGCACTCACCTCCCCGGCAACGGCGCCAGAAACTGCTTGATGTCTACTACGCAACCTTCTTCTTGTAGACGTTGTTGGGCCTCCAAGTTCAGAGGTTTGTAGGACAGTAGCAAATTTCCCTCAAGTGGATGACCTAAGGTTTATCAATCCGTGGGAGGCGTAGGTTGAAGATGGTCTCTCTCAAACAACCCTGCAACCAAATAACAAAGAGTCTCTTGTGTCCCCAACACACCCAATACAATGGTAAATTGTATAGGTGCACTAGTTCGGCGAAGAGATGGTGATACAAGTGCAATATGGATGGTAGTTATAGGTTTTTGTAATCTAAAAATATAAAAACAGCAAGGTAACTAATGATAAAAGTGAGCACAAACGGTATTACAATGCTAGGAAACAAGGCCTAGGGTTCATACTTTCACTAGTGCAAGTTTTCTCAACAATAATAACATAATTGGATCATATAACTATCCCTCAACATGCAACAAAGAGTCACTCCAAAGTCACTAATAGCGGAGAACAAACGAAGATATTATTGTAGGGTACGAAACCACCTCAAAGTTATTCTTTCTGATCGATCTATTCAAGAGTCCGTCCTAGAATAGCACCTTAAGACACAAATCAACCAAAACCCTAATGTCACCTAGATACCAATGTCACCTCAAGTATCCGTGGGTATGATTATATGATATGCATCACACAATCTCAGATTCATCTATTCAAACCAACACAAAGTACTTCAAAGAGTGCCCCAAAGTTTCTACTGGAGAGTCAAGACGAAAACGTGTGCCAACCCCTATGCATAAGTTCACGAGGTCACGGAATCCGCAAGTTGATCACCAAATTATACATCAAGTAGATCACGTGATATCCCATTGTCACCATAGATAAGCACATGCAAGACATACATCAAGTGTTCTCAAATCCTTAAAGACTCAATCCGATAAGATAACTTCAAAGGGAAAACTCAATCCATCAAAAGAGACTAGAGGTGGAGAAATATCAGAAGATCCAACTATAATAGCAAAGCTCGCGATACATCAAGATCGTACCACCTCAAGAACACGAGAGAGAGAGATAGAGATCAAACACATAGCTACTGGTACATACCCTCAGCCCCGAGGGTGAACTACTCCCTCCTCATCATGGAGAGCGCCGGGATGATGAAGATGGCCACCGGTGATGGATCCCCCCTTCGGCAGGGTGCCAGAATGGGTCTAGATTGGTTTTCGGTGGCTACAGAGGCTCGCGGCGGTGGAACTCCCGATCTAGGTTATGTTCTCGGGGTTTCTGTATATATATAAGAGCTTTTGGCGTCGGGAACAAGTTAGGGGGATCTCCGGGCTGTCCACGAGGTAGGGGGCGCGCCCAGGGGGGTGCGCGCGCCTCCCACCCTCGTGGGCAGCGCGGGACTCTTCTGGCCCAACTCTTTTACTCCATGGCCTTCTTCTGGTCCAAAAATAAGCTCCGTCAAGTTTCAGGTCAATTGGACACCGTTTGGTTTTCCTTTTCTGCAATACTCAAAAACAAGGAAAAAACAGAAACTGGCACTGGGCTCTAGGTTAATAGGTTAGTCCCAAAAATCATATAAAATAGCATATAAATGCATATAAAACATCCTAGAAGGATAACATAATAGCATGAATACTTCACAAATTATAGATACGTTGGAGACGTATCAATCTTCAACTTCGGCCAAGGTACATTTGGTATAAGTTCTTCCATTTCTCCCACTCACATATTTGCTTGGAATGATGGATAGGCCAAGTACTTCTACCAACCCACTCTTCCTTGAGCAAGACGACGAACCGAACAACTACGTCACCAAGCTACACCTCTTTGGTACACAACAAGCTTTGCATCAAGAGCAACAAGCAATGAGCGACCGCATCGACCATCTCGCCACTGACTTGCGACTCTCCGAGCAACGTACAGGAGACTACTTCGACAACAAGATCGAAGAACACAAATAAGAGAATGACGCAAGAATGGACGAGATTTGTGCCTTGTTGGTCAACCGCTCTTCTACCACTTCGTGCTACTCAAGACGGAGCCGCTCGAGTCGACACTCCGACGACACTATCTCCGGCTCAAGTACTCTGACATCGGACACTCTTCGTCGTGCCGCGCGACAAGACCATCATGCCAACCGCAATCCGCTACACGACACCGACTCTCAAGAGCAAGCTCGCGTGCAAGAACATCGACACCGTCAAAACCAAGCTACTTTCACGCAAGCACAAGAACGGCAACGTCTACGCCAACAACAAGAGGAAGAGCGTGCGCGACAACACCAAGATGCACAAGATGCCGAGGCACAACGTCAAGAACAACAACTACGAGAAGCTCAAGCACTTGAGGTGCAATGTGCCCTTCGAGATTCAAGTCGAGCCGTAGCCACGCGCAACCGACAAGCTCGTGAGCAACAAGAAGCGCTTCGTGATGAAGTTCAAGAACGACTATATCAAGCTCGCGTGCATCGTCAAGTTCGTCAAGCTCCTCCACAAGCTCGCCAAGAACATCAAGTTCAACAAGAGCAAGATGACAATGGAAATCCTCCAAGACAAGAGCAAGATGACAATGGAAATCCTCCAAGACAAGAGCAAGTTGAGGGAGACAATCCTCCTCGTCAAGGACGTCATCATCCCCGACCCCAACACAATGAAGAGAAACGATACGGCAAGCTCAAGTTCACCATGCCCAAGTTTTCCGGAAGCAATGATCCCGAAGAGTACCTATCATGGGCATTGAAGGTTGACAAAATCTTCCGCTTGCACGACTATGAAGAAGAGAAGAAGATCGTGATGGCATCCCTCGAGCTCCAAGACTACGTCCTCATTTGGTGGGAACAAGTCACTGAGCGTCGAGCGGCCAAAGGTGAACCACCCATCACAACTTGGGCGCAAATGAAGGATGTCATGAGAGCACGTTTCATGCCTACCTACTACAACCGCGACCTATTCAAGAAACTCCAACTCCTCAAGCAAGGAACCAAGAGAGTTGAAGAGTACTATAAGGAAATGGAGATTTCCATGATACGAGCCAATGTCACGGAAGATGATGAGCAAACTATGGCACGTTTCTTGAATGGACTCAATCATCCTATCAAGTAGATCGCCGACTTCCAACCATACTCGGACCTCATCGAGCTAGTGCATCAAGCTACCAAAGCGGAATGCCAAGTGCAAGATGACTTCAAGTACGCCAAGTTCTCGTCCAAGTCCTATGGCTTCTCCAACAATCAAGCTTCAACGACTCCAACACCTTCTACCTCAACCAAGCCATCTACAAGCAACGGCAACAATTCAAGTTACAAGAAAACTTCGACAACCTCAAGTCGTCCTCCTACTTCAAGCAACTTCAAGCCGAGAGCTTCATCATCATCTACCCCAACCGATGAGACCATCAAGACAAGTTCCTTCTAATGCTTCACATGCGGCGGCCGAGGCCACAAGTCCATTGAGTGTACAAACAAGCGCACCGTGATCCTCAACGACGACGGAACCTATGACGCCATGAGTGAAGGAGAAATGGAAGCCCTTGAGCAAGTGGCCATGCACCGGCAAGTGAACGACGATGAAGATGATCAAGTCTTTTGTGACGAAGATTCGAGCGCCGCTCTCGTTGTCTCCAAGCTCTTGACTCTTCAACATCAACAAGAAGAAGACCAACGATGCCATATCTTCCACACCAAGGCCGGCATCAATGGAAGATCTGTCAAGGTCATCATCGATGGAGGGAGTTGCCATAACCTAGCAAGTGAAGAACTATGCTCCAAGCTCCAATTGGACAAGATGAATCACCCGCACCCATACAAAGTTCAATGGCTAAGCGACTCCGGCACTATCCAAGTCGATCATAGGGTACAAGTTTCTTTAAAGATTGGAGCTTATGAATACACTTTGGAATGTGATGTCGTGCCGATGACCGTTTGTCACCTCCTTCTTGGACGGCCATGGCAATTTGACCGAGGCATCACCCACAACGGGCGTACAAATCACTATAGTTTCAAGATGAAAGGAAAGGAGTATGTGCTACGACCTATGTCTCCAAGCCAAGTGATCGCCGACAAGCAAGCCACCCATCATGGAGAGAATAGTGAGAGAGCGAACCACCAAAAAGAGAGTGAGCACCACAAGCCCAAATTGAGTGCCTCCACGATGAGCGACAAGAAGAATTTAGTCCTCTTTGCCACCAAACGTGAGATGAGAGAAGTGTGTGAGAACCCATCAAGTGCCATGCACTACGTCCTATTGTGCAAAGACGAGGCACCAAAAACTAACACCTCTCACAATCTACCTTTGGTGTTATCTTCTCTATTGCAGGAATTCCAAGATGTTTTTCCTGACGAGCTACCTCCGGGTCTACCTCCTCTATGAGGCATCGAGCACCGCATCGACCTCATCCCCGGAGCACCGCTTCCAAACAAGGCTCCCTACTGAGTCAACCCCGAAGAAACCAAAGAAATACAAAGGCAAGTAAAACATCTCATAGACCATGGACATATGCGTGAAAGTTCGAGTCCTTGTGTCGTACCGGTCATTCTTGTGCCAAAAAGAGACGGTAGCTTTCGCACGTGTTCCGATTGTAGACCTATCAATGCTATCACCGTTCGCTATAGGTACCCCATTCCACGCCTTGATGATATGCTAGATGAACTTAGCGGTGCCACTATTTTTTTCCAAAATCAATCTCAAAAGTGGTTACTATCAAATACACATACAAGAGGGTGATGAATGGAAAACCGCATTCAAAACAAAGTTTGGTTTGTATGAGTGGTTAGTTATGCCTATGGGTTTATCAGAAGTACCCGGTACTTTCATGTGTCTTATGCATTATGTGTTTCGCCCTTACATTGGTGAGTTTTTTGTGGTCTACTTTGACGATATCCTTGTTTTTAGCAAATCTCTCAAAGATCATGTCACCCACCTTCGAGTCGTGTTGCAAACTCTTCGAAAAGTGCGTATTTATGCTAATATGGACAAATGCCTTTTTGGTGTTGATAAGCTTGTTTTCTTGGGTTTTGTAGTATCTTCTAAGGGTGTTCATGTTGATGAATCTAAGATCAATGGTATTAAAACTTGGCCCCAACCAACCAATTTGCAACAAGTGCATAGTTTCCTTGGTTTAGCCGATTTCTACCGTAGATTTGTGAAGGACTTTAGCACTATTGCGTCTCATTTATATGCTTTGAGCAAGAAGAATGCACCCTTTGTTTGGGGACCATCTCAAGATAGCGCATTCAATGATCTTAAGAATTTGCTTACTCATGCTCCCGTGCTTGCATTACCCAACTTTGACAAACCCTTTGAAATTCATTGTGATGCTAGCGGTAATGGCATATGAGGTGTGTTAACGCAAGATAAGCGCCCCATAGAATACTTTAGTGAAAAACTCTCCGGAGCGCAACTCAATTATCCCATCTATGAGAAAGAGCTATATGCTTTAGTGCGAGTTCTGCGTGAATGGGAACACTATCTTCGCCCTCATGAATTTATCATCCATACCAATCATTAGACGCTTAAGTATCTCAAGGGTCAAACTAAGTTGAACAAGCGTCATGCTAAGTGGAGTGAGTTCATTGAGTCATTTCCTTATGTCATCAAGTATATTAAAGGTAAGGAAAATGTTGTGACGGATGCACTTTCCCGTATATGCATGCTTGTTACTAAACTTGGATTAAATGTCATTGGCTTTGAGCACATAAAAGACTTGTATGCGCATGATCCTACTTTTGCTATTCCTTATGCCAAGTGTTTGACGCATACATCTTGGGAACGCTATTACATCAAAGATGATTATCTTATGAGAGCTAACAAACTTTGCATCCCCGAGTCTTCTCTTCATTTGTTGCTTTTGCAAGAATCTCATGGAGGAGGACTAATGGGACACTTTGGACGTGACAAGACATTTGTTACGCTCTCCAAGAACTATTTTTGGCCCAAGATGTCCTGCGACGTCTTACGCTTCACCACTCGATGCTCTACATGTCGCAAAGCTAAGTCTAAAGCTCAATCCCATGGACTTTATGCCCCTTCCAATTCCATATCACCCATGGGAGGATATTAGCATGGATTATGTCCTTGGTTTGCCTAGAACTAGAAATGGAAAGGATTCCGTCTTTGTTGTTGTGGACCGATTCTCTAAAATGGCACATTTCATACCATGCAACAAGATAGACGATGCTTCACATGTTCCAAATCTTTTTTGTAGGGAAATCTTGCGACTACATGGAGTGCCAAAGACGATTGCCTCGGACCACGACGTCAAGTTCTTGAGTTTATTTTGGAAGACCTTGTGCGCCAAGCTCGGAATCAAGCTCTTGTTCTCTTCGGCATACCATCCTCAAACCAACGGCCAAACGGAGGTGACAAACCATACACTCTCCACTCTACTATGCGTGTTGATAAAGAAGAACATCAAGGAGTGGGAGGAGTGCCTACCTATCGCCGAGTACGCCTACAACCGTGCAAGACATTCGACTACCGGCAAGTCCCCCTTCGAGGTCGTCTACGGCTTCAACCCGTTGTCCCCATTGGATATTCTTCCTCTACCACTACAAGAGCGCACAAACATGGACGCGAGTGCCCGAGTCAACTACCTCAAGAAGATGCATGAAGATACAAGGCACACCATCTAGCGCCAAGTACAACGACTCGCGACCAAGCTCAACGTCAACAAGCAACCCATGATATTCAACATTAGAGATCTTGTGTGGCTACACCTTCGCAAGGACCGCTTCCCCAACGAACGCAAGTCCAAACTTCTGCCACGAGACGATGGACCCTTCAAGGTGCTTGCACGCTACAACAACAACGCCTACAAGATCGACATTCCACGCGACAAGTACTCCATGAGCGACATCTTCAACGTCAAAGATCTCTCCTCGTACCATGGTGATGAGAATTTCGATCCGAGGTCAGATCTTTCCCAAGGGAGGGGAGATGATGCAGAGCATCCTACGGTCATCCCCATGGACCTACCATCGTCTCATCAAGAGCCAAGAGGACCCATGACACAAGCACGAGTTAGAGCTCTCGAGACCGAGGTGACTTCCTTCCTTAGTGATATCACATATGATCCACTCGAGACATGGCTACTACCTATGTTCGAGATGTTGCGCATGATTAGGTATCAAGAGGGCCCTCCCGAAAATGCACGTGAAGAAGGACAAGTCCCCAAGTTCATGGACAAGGAGAACCAACGGAAGGAGTCAAGGACAACTCCCAGGACCCCGGACATCCGGGCATGACCCCAGACATCCGGCCCCTGGAAGTGTCACCATCAGCAAGGAGCCAGCGGCCAAGTCTACAGGGCCCGGACATCCGGCGTCCAACCCGGACATCCGGCCTCTGAACCGGAAATCCGGCCTTCTTCCCGGACATTCGGATAGGCCTATCCAGAGAACAGAAGACCTGGCGCTTCAGCCCAGACATCCGGCTGGTCCCGAGCTCCCGGACATCCAGCCCATCACCGGACATCCGAACCCCACCTATCCAGAGAGCATCAAGGCCAGCATCGACCGCCCAGACATCCGGCACCTCGCGAAGGCCCGGACATCTGGCCCGATGCCCGAACATCCGGCCTCCCCTGTCTGCGCACAGTGTAAGGGCCCGAGGCCCATGTACCCCTTTGCCCACCTAAACTATATATACTCCTCCTCCTCCCTCTTTCTAGGGTTAGCGTTGTGATAGCTCATTTATGAGATAGAGCCTCGCTCATCCATACGGATCTACTCCTTGAGAGAGACCGCGGCCCCTCTTCGGAGAAGATCCACGTTGGATTCAAGACCCCCTCTTGGGTGGAACCATCAAGACCTCCTCACGGAGAAGAGCCGGTTACCTTTGTATTGTCCTTTGTTGATCGTGGATCTTGTATCTCCTCTCGTGTTTCGAGGATCTAGCATATGTATGACTATATCTTGTTGGTTTGAGTGATTCTCTCGTGTTTTCCATCGTGTTCTTTGTTGGGATCCGCTCCTTTCGTGAAAGATCGGCCGTATAGGGTCCCACCCTACATCATCCAGGCTGTCTCGTCCGTCGATAATGGTGCAGCGTCGGCCTTGGCAGTCATAAACACAACTTCCACATGCTTGCAAAACTGTTTTTCTTATCGAAAACAGCAGAAGGATGACAATAACAAGATACTAAAATGATACTAATTATTATTATTATTTATCATAACAGAATAATTGTCCAAAGTAAGAACAAGTCTAAAAAACATATTACCTCATCAAAGACATCCATGGAATCCACTTGCTGCAACATTTCCATATATGCGAAGAGGTATCTCTGAAATTGATCATCGGGTTGTAACATGAAAGATGATGTCGTAACAAAGAAGGGGCTACCAAAAGAAAAAACAAGCGATGAACCTTCAAGATGCTCAAAATCTAGAAATAAAAAAGAAACTACTTCCAGGATCAATGAGATCCCTTGAGAAGTTCCTTCTAAGCAGAACATGCCTTTCCTCGAAGATTTCCCCTTTCCTTTTCCAACCAGTTGTACTTGGCCTCATCACCAGGAAAATCAAGGTGGGGCTGACTCTAAACTCTAGAGCACAAAAAGAAATGGTTTGATGCAAAGCAAAAACAAAGTATTTGACACCTTGACCAGTACTGTCAATTGACCACTGCTATGCATTATCTGCAGTTGACACTTTGACAAAAATTCTGAAACTTATAATGCATCGCTATAAATCAGAAAAAACAAATTAACAACTCTGATGACCCCTGCCCTTTTGTGTTTTCTGACCCCTACCTCTTCCCTTCATGTCCAACTTCCGCTAGCAGCTAGACTAATGCCAAACTTAGCCAAACTTGGCCATCGCCTGCGGGTAACTTCGGTGACGTCGTGCAGCTGTTGCCGCCCTGCACTGCTAGAGGTTGATGTCCTTCATGCAGAAGATAGGAGTATAGGCTCCGGCATGTAGGCTGGAGCAGAGCCGTCTTCTTGCGCGGTCTGATGCCGACCGTCACACTAATTACTGCGGTACATGCCTGCTGAAGTACCGGTTGCCAGCGATCGCTTCCTCAGCCAAACGCACGACGATTCAGCTAGCGAACGACCGACCAAGCCACACCGACAACGCGCCCTAGTGCCTCGACCCATGCTAAAACGGACATGTTTCGCTCCAGCACGCCGGCCAAGCCCATGATTGCTCCTTGTCCAATCCCCCTTTCTTCTTACTCGATGAATGACGCAGCCGCAGCCGCCACAAACTCACTATGGCCAGCGATTGATTCTAGGTAGGGCGGCCACCCCACCTTGCCCTACGGGGTCCTCCGTCACTGGTATTAGGAACTAGGTAGCACAATGGATCTGATTATCTACAAGCGGAATTAGACACGGGAGCAGATCATCTACTATCCAAAGCCAAGACAGGCAGTAGCGAAACTGAACGGCACCATTTACCTTTGAATGGCACACATCCTCTCTCGAAAGAGCTGATCCAAGTTCAGGTGGCCCAAGAATCCACATGTGCCGGCCGGGTTGAATAGGAGGTAGGCTGGCAGCCCCATCTCCTTGGACACGTCCACTACAGATCCGATGGCACCGTCGGCGAGAACACGGATTACCGCCGGGACTCCCTAGCGTCGGCGCGTAGCGTGGTGCTCGGAACGAGGGTGCTGGGCAGCGGCCTATTTCTCATCTCCCACGACAGCGGCTCTGCACGTCGGTCATTGGAATAACGGTGGCGCTGCGGCGCTTGGCATTGGCAGCGGCGCTTGGCATTGGCAGCGGCGCATGGCGATGCCTGGCGATGCATAGAGTTTAGGGCTCGCGGGTGCGTGCGTGGATGGTTGCGTCTGGCTATTTCTTCGGTTTTCTTGCGTGGGGTATTCTGTGCGATGGGAGGAGGGGCTTGTGTGTGTGCGGGGTCGTTCTTTTGTAGTACGTGAAAACAAATCGGTGGAATCGAAGGAAGGAACAAACGACGTACAAACTGCTCCGAGTAGAGATATGCCGCCGGTTTTTTCTACTACGAGGGACAAAAAATCGGTGGGAGGAGGTGGGACGAGGGGGTGATTTCCTTCGATCGATCGGTGGAGCTAAAGAGACTAAAACCAAACGGACTCCTCCTTTGGAGTCTCTACTTCTAATGAACGACTTGGTGAATAGTCTGCACGGTTTAATTTTACTGAGTTTTTTTCGTCATTCTCCCACCTCCGTTAACTCGCAACCCTCAAAAACCACCCCCACGCACGAACCACTCCCCTCCCTCTCCTCGCGCAAGCATCCTCTCCTCGTACCCTCGCACGCGCTAGGGTTCCTGCTCCGCCGCCACACGGGAGCTTGTCGACCAGCCCAACGTCCTCCGGATCGCCGCCGTCACCGCCGCGGATCGCCACCTTCGCCGTCGGAATCGCTGCCAACGTCTCGTCGCCCCGGATCGCCGCCGTCCGGGTCGCCGCCGTCGTCGGGCCATGGCGGTGGAGGTCGACAGCACCCGGAAGCGCGGGGCGGCGGCCTTCCTGGACGACCCCTTCGAGCTGCTGCAGGCGAAGCGGGGCCGGTGCTCATCGTCTGCCACCGCGGCCTCGGTCGCCGACCTCGGCATCAACATGGAGTTCGACCCCGTCGAAGCGCTCCAGTCCGTCTTCCCCGACGCCGATCCACAGGTACCCCCGCCGCCGCTCCGCGCCTCTTTCTTTCATTCTTTCGGTTGATTGGTAGGTCGTGCGCAGACGTGTAGATGAGCCCGCCGATTCAGTTCATCACAAGAACCACGCGAACTTGGTTACACCGCAAGAAAGATTGTGCCTTGAATCTTGAAACAAATTTTCTGTTGTCGATGCATATCCCCTTTCTTGAATTAGAATAGACTAAGAGTTCAAAGATTGATGGAATTGGAAATCAAAAGTTCAGAAGAATCATCCATTTATTGCTGATACAAATAATCTTTATTTAGTTTACAAACATGTAATGAAATCTACACTACGAATAAGAAGACTGAAGGGTGTGCGGCAGCCCATGGCGGGCAAGGCGTGCTGCAGTGGGGTTATGGCAGCATTATGGTCATGAGAGAGCTAGCATGCTCATTGGTATAAATTAGTTACCCTCATGTGGGGTTATTTTTTATTCTAAGTATTAACATGCCTTCAAAATAATTCTGTAATAGGTATATAATTGCAGGTTGTTGTGTGAGCTGCTCCTAAACTGAGAACTGAAACTGCAATGAATTACTTGAAACTTGGTGTCTTTATATTTGCCCCATTTGTTGAGGTTCAGTTTCACTAAAATGGACAGACCATGAGCTCCTTTAGGAACTTGTTGGGAAATGTCGCTTGTGTGGAGAGGCTGGAAATACGAAGACAAGTATGTGTTTGATTATTTTGAAGCTAGGGTTTTTTTAGGGGGATTTTGAAGCTAGGGTAATGAGCTCCTTTAGTGGCGTCAACGAGGGTAAGTCCAGGTTCCACATGTCAAGCTATATCAGTTTTTTCGCAAAGAAATTTCTCTTTATACAACAAGACAATACTTATTTGTGATTTTGCATGCCGTCGTGGAATTCTAGCGAACATGTCAATTTGTTCGTGATTTCGGACGTACAGTATTTGGGTCCCATGCACGAGGAGACGTTGATAAGTTACTTCAGATATACATATGAACCGAACTAAATATGTATTTAGATATTATAAAAGTGTGTGTGTTGTTTTGCAATAGTTTTAACCCACTCAACTGTATTATAAATGTGCAAAAAAAATCTGGCCCGGTGGCAAAGCAGAGTATTTAGCTAGGTGAGCTATAGACCAGGAGCTGGTGGCGGCAGGGCAAGCACGCCGCTTCTCCTCTCTGTCTCCAGAGAGGCGCGTGCGTCGAAAAATGAACATATCTGAGCCATGCGCCTTGCTTCTACTGGTTTCTATAGAGATTGGCTCGCTTATATTTTAGACTAGGCGGTTGTTGTCGAGGTCGCCAAGGTGATCCTACAGCACTGCCATGGGGATTGTTCATGATTCTATCTGGACAAGCGGTGGTGGTGATTGGCTGGGTGGTGGTGTTGCCTTGGGGAGAGACAAAGTGAAGGTAAAAGCAAGCAAGATCCGATGGTGCTGCCGTGGGGATAGCCAAAGTCAAGACGTCGACTACGGACTCGTCGCAACGAACCTGGACGCTACGAGCCTGATTCATGGACCAATGGAGGGTCTTGACGCTGTTAGGGTTGGGATAGGATGAATGTGGAGGGTGACGTGCTTGGTTGAGTGCCCCTAGAAGATTGTGTCCTCCCCGTGGATCTGTCTGTGGCCATCGTAGAGGAGATTGTGGCCCTTCCCCGACGAGCAAGAACAATGTAGGCGGTAGCAAGAGGTAGGGGTGGATGCGGGGATGGATGTTGATGGTTGCTCGAGGTTGCGGTGTGGAAAGCTAAGAGCACGATGTCGAAATCAGATAGGAGTTTGAGTTCTTGTTGGCCGTGGCTGGCTCCCCACTTTAGTGATGTATTTTTTTCAGTTTGTTGAAGTTCGGTTTGTTGAACCTAGAGTGCCACTCGCAACATGTTTCAGGTGACCCAGAAGTTCCCTTTCATCAACAGTTACAGAGTGTTCAGAGTTCCGAGCTCTGTCAACGTCGCCAGCCTTGTGAAATGCCAACTGGTCGTCGCTTCTTTCGGTGGTAGTTCTCGATTCTTTGCACCCTTACATGCAGATTCAGAGATGAGTATCAAATTCTTCAGATAAGTTCTGAGACAGAGCAAGATCCTTACATACTGCTTGTGTGCAGTTGACGGGAAACACGTAGATGTTACTGGACTGCAATTACCCGGCGTGTTGGATGACATGTTTGCATACACAGGAGCACTCGGTGCGGTTTTCAGCGAGGACTCTGTGAGCCGGCACCTTTGGGCTCCTACAACATAGATTTGGCTTCTAAAGACGACGCATTTTACCATCTCAAGTGTCGCCTCCGGTTCTGTACTATTCCCGCTTATATGTAAAATGTCCCCAATATATCTTGCAGGATGTGAGTGTGTGGTTCTTAGATGGTCCGCCGGCCCTGCTCTAGAGACGGTGCGGCTCAAGGAGTCAAATGATGTTTGGAGTGTTACTTGACCAAGAGAGTGGGAAAACCGATAGTATTTATATGAAGTTGACGTGTATCATCCAACTAAGGCACAAATTCTAAAATGTTTAGCTGGTGACCTTTATGCTAGAGGGTATGTGGCTGTGCGTATTTTAGTTATGTAGTTCAGGGAGAGGAACTTTCCGCAGAAGAAAAAAGTTCAAGGAGAGGAAGAAACTAGCTTGTTGTTTATTTGATCAGCCTTTCTGCAAATGGAGCGTGGACCTGGTTGGTTGACATTAACAATGAAACATTGAAGCCGGCTTCCTGGGATGAATTGGCCGATGAGAAGCCAAAACTTGATTCCTGCTCTGACATAACCATCTACGAATTGCACATTCGTGATTTTAGGTAAATTGTGCTGCTTGATTTACACAACTAAAAATCTGGCGGGGTTTATGCATATTCATATTTGGAACTTAGATGTCTGTTTCCTTTGCTTTCAATTACAGTGCCCATGATGGCACAGTGGACATTGACTCTCGTGGAGGATTTCGTGCATTTGCATACTAGGTCTTCAGAGTTGATTTACTAGATGTATTGCATTGCCTTTTTTCAACAGTATCTCATGCTGATTGCATTTTGGAACCTGTTGTACAGGCCTCAGTAGGAATGTTTGACTCATGTGCATTTTTTGCCAAGCTTTCATTTTGCCGGCATTGATGACATTAAGAGCAACTGGAAATTTTTCGGTAAGGAAATTTTTCTCTTTATAAAAGGTGGTAAGGCACTTTGAGCTTTTGCTAGATGTCTATCATTTTTTGTTGCATAGCAATGAGTGACAACTACTTATAAGTACTTGGTTTAAACTGCACCTCTTCATTTTCGTCTCATTTAGTTCAGATTGACTTATTTGGTTATACGGAACTTCATTTACTCTGGCAGATGAGTGTGAACTAGCAACATTCCCTCCAGGATCAGATATGCAACAAGCAGCAGTAGTAGCTATTCGGGAAAAGGAGATATGCCGTATATATTCAGATAGGTGAATTATCGCAAGTTGGTCCCGGTATGTTAATAGGATTGCGCCAACCTAGAGCCTTTTCAGATCGTGCCAACTCTGTTTGGGGTTTCCTTCTACCTAATCAAGGCTTAGCCCAGTTTGTCTTGTCCTTATCTCCTTTTCTGTCATAAATTCTTCATCTATTCAAGAAGCTCATTTTTGTTAATTGGAACAACTGAAAAAATCATACTCCCCCCGTTACTGTATATAAAGTCTAATTGTTTTTTCAAAAGTCAAACGAGTGCATGTTTGACCAAGTTTTTAGAAAATATATCGATATCCACTATACCAAATTTATATCATTCGATCCTTCATGAAAAGTAGTTTTATATTTGATCTACTAGGTTTTCAGATGTTGATATTTTATTCTATAATCTTGGTCAAACATTCGAATGGTTGACTTGGAGGATATCAATACACCTTATTTTCTGGAATGGAGGGAGTATCATTCTTGGTGTGACGGACAAACAGAAAGAATGGTCCGCAAAGAGTGCACTCACAAAAGCCATGTACTGTAGGCCATGAGTGATTATCTTGAAAGCTTTCTCATCGAGGCCATAGTTCCAAACTATACCATCCTTTAAGAAACATTCAATCAGAATTGGAGGAAATGCCATCCATTGGGGTTCTGAAGTTCTGAACTTTGATCTCTCTATTTGAATAGTTGTTATTATTTTGTCTGTAGGCCATGAGAAAAGAATCTGGAGAGTGCCTAATGTTCCTCAACTTTTCTTATGTTCCAAATTCACTATTAATGTTGATCATCTTCAAAGAACAGAAAACGTATGACGGGATTAAGATTGTAATTTGTGCTCATATTTTTTTCCAAAATTCACTGCTTGATTAGAAGCTTGAGAGAAAAAGATAGTAAATACACAGTAACTTTATATTGATTTAAGAGTAATAGCAACACACCTGCTTTTAACTATATATAAATATCTCTATATTGTTCTATACTGTCCGTTAGCAAGCGAGCGTTTGAATTGTTGTTGATGTGCATTGTACATGGGCCTGGCCACTTGGATCGTGAGACGAGATCATCGACTAGATGCTTGTTTATTTGTGTTGTTCTTAATTTAACTTTGTGGAAGGTTGCGAGCCGAATGCGTCATCGACGAGGAGGTGAGTTTGGATTGGGACGGCGAAAATGAGAAGATAGTTGGGGAGGAAGAAGGTATAAAATCAACAATATCGTTTGGTGTGCATGAGGATCCTAATGGTACATGTTTGACGCGATCGTTGCTAACCTAATAAGATATGCGGTGGCGCGAGGTGGTGGCGGCAATGGGGCGGTTGTGCTGCATGTCCAAGGCTGCACTAGGGAGGCGCGAGCGGTGCCTCCCGCAAGATTCCATTGGGGCGACACATGGGCGGCAGCCACCCCCAAGACCCTGTTAGCACAATTTCATAATAATATATGTATACTGATTGTTGTGCAAAATAGAACGCTATTGTTTGTAGTTATATTAGTTTATTTCCTCTATATACAATGACACGTCTTATTATGTGTCCAAGAGAAAGGAAAAATATATATTTCTAGGTGTTATGTTACTTACCTTTAAAAGGAATAACTCTAATAAGAAGTCCTGTTTTAGATGCCAAGTTGATGAAATTTGTTACCTAAGATATATGCGGTAATTTGATATGAACCCAAATATCTTGTTTTCCTTCAAATAAATTATACCTGGAAATATTTGTTTTGAGTAAATATTTCTTTATCGTAGGCATGTTGCAACCACTAACAAGTCTAGTCACCATCACATGTTTACTGCATGGATTCCATATTTGTCACTATATTGGCATAATCGACATGTGTGAGTCATCTATAATTTACGAGATGGCCAAATGGATAAGATTATTTACCATGTTTACTGCATGGATTCCACAAGTGTCACAATATTGTTTGTACATCTGAAATTTAACATGTAACTCTTGCAACTATTTCAAGAGCCCGTGGCAACGCACGGGCACTCTACTAGTAGAGATAGTTCTTCCCCTCACTCAAATTCCCAACCAACATGACGAGAATTGTGCAATTATCAAAAAATAAAAGACCATAAATGGGCAATTTCCAAAATAAAATGCCACTAATTTCTTTTTTCTCTTTTAAAGTACTCCCTCCATTTTTGATACTAGGCAACTATCAAAATTACAATTTGCAGCTATACAAGGCCACTAACACCAATCGAGATAAAATTTATGAGGTTTGCCTCGTACTAGCAATCGAGGATATTAATACCCTATGCATGCATATGGGGGTGAGAAGGTTGTTTTAATGCACCGCATTAATCAACCAACGAGGAGTGAGAGAGTTGTCTTATTGTGCGTTGGAGAGAAAAATATACATTCATTAACACGTCAAGCGATGAGAAAAGACTAGTTTCCAACATTGACTTAAGTGGCCATTAGTTTCTACCTTGATACCTGTAATATGGATTTGTGGCCTTGTATACAAAAATGAAGGAAGTACAGATAATGTTCATCCCCTGATTTCTCTCTTCCTCTTTCATATTTCTCAAAGAAAGAATCTCTATGTAATCCAGAGCAATAATACTAGTTTCCATACTACTAGCATCCAAAATCGGACCACCTACCAGAGACGGGATCAAATCCTGAGAAACAAGGTCCCTATTATATGGAAGTACCTCCAATCTGTTGTCGTTGTAGCCGCCGGCCTTCCCACTCCCCGACAGATCAGTAGGGATCCTCGCTGGATTCATGCGCATCATCTCCTTTACCCTCCTCTTCATCCACTTCCAGCACCTATTCCGGTTTGGAGATCGCCGGAGAATCCGCCTTGATGTGGCCTTGATTTCTTCCCAATCCAGTGCGCCCACCCACCGGGCCCCCGACGGAATCCCCCGCCCTACTGGGAATGCGAGGCTCCATGGTCTCCGCCTGGGACGCCGCTATTGCCCGCCCCCTCCCGTTGGGGTCACGAGCCGCCGGGGCCTCCGCCGGATTCCCCGTCTCCATCACTCCCCTTTCTCTATCTTCATCGCCGCCAGATCGCCAGGCGATCACGGGAGCTTCGGTTTTTTTTTTTTAAACTCCCCTGTCCAGCGGTCTTCTGCTTTGAAGATACCTCCTAATAGACTTATAAGCCCCCTTATAGACATAACTGCTTGAACGGTGACTCCTAGTGCTACCTCTTGAAAGGCGTGTACCAAAGGGTCAAACAAATCTCATCGTCATATTGACGTGGCAAAGTGGAGACATCACACCATGACGACAACAAGTGGAGACAGCTCGCAGGGGCTTGTAGCTAATTTCACACGCGGTTATTACAGCAATCAAAGTGATACAAGGGTTTTATTAAATCGCCCTATGGCATGGCATGGCATGGCCTAGTTCAAGTCTAAATGCAGGGAACCAAACAACCTCTAAAAAATCCAAAAGATGCATCTTGCTGGATTAGTTCAACCTAAAAAATGGATCTTGCTGGATAAGTTCAACCTCGCAAGAAAAACAAAAGATGCATCTTGATGGATTAGTTCAACCTCATGGACCTCATCATGCAAGCAACCTAACACACCACACAAGCCTGTACTACCGCAAGTAATAATCAACAAAATTCAACTTGAAAACGATAATTCTGGAACACTTCCAGAATATCAGTATATGCATCCAATGCAAAAACAGCTACTCCCTTCATTCGGAATTGCTTGTCGTAGAAATGGATGTATCTAGATGTATTTTAGTTCTAGATACATCCATTTTCGAGACAAGTAATTCCGAACTTAGGGAGTAGAAAATATCAACTCTGATGTACTCCCTTCCTCCGTCTCAAAATTCTTGTCTTAAATTTATCTAGATACAAGTATTAGATACATTCATATCTAGACAAATTTAAGACAAAAATTTTGAGACGGAGGGAGTATGATCATTTCATTTGTACAAAATGTTGACTGCCAATGCAGAATGTCAGTTCTGTTTGTACAAAATGTTGACTGCCAATGCAGAATGTCAGTTCTTTGGGGCACGGTCGAACTCAATATCTACAGATTCTGCAAACACATGACTGACAGGCATAACAAAACGGAATCCAACTTGGTCCCCTCTTAAGATACAAACATCAAATAAAATTGTAGAATGACAATCATAGCTAGCTGGTCCCCTCTCATCCAAAAGTCAAATCGAACAAAACTGGGTGCAGATTGTTTGCAGTGACGGCTGAAATCAGTAGCGGTACACTGCTGCGAAAACTGCGTTAACAAGTTGTAAAATTCTTTTGGATCAAAACCTATGTTGGCAACTGAAAGGGGGGAGGACGACTATGGTCAAATGAAGAGTCACCAACAGATTATGTTGACAACAGATGGCTCACTACATGACATCCTTTGTGAGGTATTTCACGACTGTGCCATCCTTGCATTTAAGCAGGCTTATGCTTTACGGTCAGCCAGCCGATTCTTCACCTGAATATATTGGTAACAGAGAGAAGGACATGTTAGTTCAAATTCAAACAATGCTCGGGTAAAAAAAAATCAAACAATGGGGTCACAGCATGATTTTAAGTTCAGAGATATATTCATTACTGTTAGAAACTAGGGTTCAACCGAGTCCCCGTCGTTAGAATAAATCCGAGGCACTCCGTTGATCTACCGAGAACCAAGCAATCACACAAGCACGACAACGAGATTTGTTAACGAGGTTCACCATCATGGCTACATCCTCGGGGGGCACTCCTCCCCATGACACCGCTACAATACCGCATCCCGGCCGCCTGGCCGCCGGCACACGCCGCCGGCTCCCCCGCATGCCTGTGCTATTACGTTGGCATGGGCTATCGTGTGTCTACCCTCGCTATATATGAGAGGCCTAGAATACAAGTATCCTACTTGGACACGACTCCATATCCTATCTACACACCGTACGACTCCAAGTCCAACTGTAACCTAACTTGTACAACAATATTCGACACAACTCTAACAAACTCCACCTTGGCGAATATTCTTCACCACCTTGAATTCATCCATGCGTCGAACCCCATGTACATTGGACTTGAGATACACCTTGAGCACCGCTGCTACTCCCAGACTCCATGTGACTCCACCTGCAACTGTAGTCCCTTCTCATCTTTTTCACAGTCAATACTTGAGCAAAATTAAGTTCCTCATTACTCACTTTGTACTGCCAACTTCTGGAGAATCCGTTCAATGCCATCACACACCGACCACTGTCTGCGTGAAAGTGAATAACTCACATATTGGACGCCACATATAAGAGTTACCTGACTCAATGTCACCGGTCTTTCTTGACTGCTTGTCTAAAACTTGAAGGAATTTCACCGTCGCCCTGTGTCACCCTGAGTCAAATTTGCAGTTGTCTCAACCTTGTTCCGGATAGTCTCTTGCATGTCCCACAGCTATAGCACTCCGCCTCCTTCTGTATTTGTCATCCGCACTTTGCCATGTGCACTGAGCACCATAGAATATACGGCCATGTACTCTCTTAGCTTTTGACAATTTCAAACTTTCCCCCACTTTCTCATATTCTCCATGGTCAACTCCTGTCCATCAACCGGCATCGATAGACTCGGTCACCAACTTGAATCTGGTACTCGTCAACACTGCTTCAGCACCCGCTGCACAATTTGCCTGACCACATGTCTGACCACCAGTGCCTTGGCATGTCGCTGTGTCCCGTGCTTACCTCACGCCTCACCGCTACCACCGCGTCGAGCCTCTGCTGTCCTGGTCGAATCTCCAGGGCCACGGACCCACACCACTCAAACCCCTACTGCAGAGAACCACTGATCATCACCGACCGATGCCGAGTATCACGTCTCCATCAGACCACTGGGCCCCAGTCCGACCCATGTGTCTCTCGCTATCCCGCTGAAATAGGCTTCGACTCTCCATGCATTTACGCCGTAGCCCCTCCATCAACACAGAGTGTAGTCATCCATCAGACTCCAGCTCCACCCTCAACATGACTCCATGGTGGTTGTACGAGCCACCCCCGCGCCCTGTCGACTTCAAGCTCTCATGTGTACACAAACCTTGAATCAACCCTGCACCATTGTCTTGTCGAAGCCGCACAAGCCCTCAGGCCTGCACCACGTGTTTCCACGCCCCAGAAGTCGACCTCCATCAGCATCATGCTCCTATGTCGTCGTCGCTGAAATCACTGCCGTCTTCTGCTTTTGACCAACATCCATGTCGATCCATCAAACTATCCAGTCCGACCCAGCCAAAATTATCTGACTGCAACCATGCTTCACCCTGCGTCATGTCCGCCAACACATCTCTCTGTGCATTGCTTAACGCCCTGTGTATGCATGATCCTTGCATAACGCTTTCTAGGCTCCCAAATCATCTTCCGCAAATTTTCATCCACATGATACTTTCATCTTAATTGTCCCGGCCTCTGCAACACCTTCAAACGTCACTGATATGCTGACCAAGCTACTCCACTCCTGCCGTAAAATCTAACCAGGAAATATCCTTTGGTCTTCACGTGGTGGTGCTTCTCTTGGCACAATCTCCCACGCTTGATGTTGCTTTTCCAGCCAACGTACTGCTACCAGATGCAAAGCTATCCATGTGGGTTTTTTTCCTTCGCTGATTAATTTGCTGCTAGCCTCCACGATGCATGCTTTTTTTTTCAACACCACCTCGTGTCCAGCTTCTGCGGCTCCACGCACCTTGCCTCCGGATGCATCGCGCGTACCACCAGACTTCCCACGAACGAGCATCTTCCGTGCACCAGCCAAACCCCGCCATGGCCAGCCCACACACCACCAACTGGGTTTGCCGCCCGAGGTGGCCGCCACTAACCAACGTGGGCCTTAAATCCCACACTTGGGCCTGCTAGCAATGGGCCTACAGCCATGTTGCTCGGCTGCTACTCGCACCACAGGCCTGTCGCTCGCCACGCCTCGAGGACTCCTGCAGCACGCACGTTGCACCGCCGCCGCATCCGATCTCGCACCACCACCAGGACACGACCAATCTCAATCTGTTGTCGCCGTGTCATCCGACACACGAACCACCAGCCGTGCGCGCCTTCACCGGCAGGGCCGCCTGCCCTAGCGCTTTGCTTGCGCGCCCTTGCTGCTACGTGTTACGTATGCCGCTGCCGCACGCTTCCGATCTCGCCGAGATTCCATGCCTGTGTGCCACGCGCGCCCCGCCAGCCACCAGCCTGCGGCGCTGACGATCCAGTCTTGCAATGCTATTTCTGATTGCTTTATACGTGATGATCTCCGATCGCTACCGCACGTCACCGAGCCTCCGCAACCGCCGGTCTTCATCGCTATCCTCTAAATCAACTTCTGCTGCCTCTTCGAACCTTACTCATGATACCACTTGTTAGAATAAATCTGAGGCGCTCCGTTGATCTATCGAGAACCAAGCAATCACACAAGCACGACACCAAGATTTGTTAACGAGGTTCACCATCATGGCTACCCATGTGCCAGAGCCATGAGTTGGTTGCGAGATCTTATGGGTTTCACCTTTAGCCTACCCCAACTTGTTTGGGACTAAAGGCTTTGTTGTTGTTGTTGTTGTTAACCATCATGGCTACATCCTCGGGGCCTGACTACGGGCGCTCCTCCTCATGACACCGCTACAATACCGCACCCCGGCCGCCCGGGCGCTGGCACACGCTGTCGGCTCCCCCCGCGTGCCTGTGCTATTATGTTGACATAGGTTACATCGTGTGTCTACCCTCGCTATATATAAGAGGCCTAGGATACAAGTGTCCTACTTGGACACGACTCCATATCCTGTCTACACGCCGTACGACTCCAAGTCCAACTGTAACCCAACTTCTACAATAATATTCGACACAACTATTACACCCTCTACCGGCTTGGTTAACCGAGTCGTCGTCTCAGCCGGTCTACACGATGGCCTCGGGACCGCCGCACGTGTCGTCACAGCAGGCGTAGTACGGCGGGTCCTCCAGTTCCGCGGGCCCCTACGTTGGCCTCGACGCGACGCCGTTCCACTGGCGGGGGGGCTGTGATCACCGACCCGGCGCCGCTGCTCTGCACCGCCGAGTCGTACCCCCAGGGCGGTCATACTCAGACGGCGCCGCGCTACGCCAAGCTCACGTTCGCCACCTACGACGGCACCGAGGACCCCCTCAACTGGCTTAATCAGTGTGACCAGTTCTTCCGGGGACAACGCACGCTCGCGTCGGACCGCACCTGGCTCGCTTCATATCACCTCCGAGGCGCCGCACAGACGTGGTATTACGCTTTCGAGCAGGACGAGGGCGGCAATGCCTCCATGGGAGCGTTTTCGCGAGCTTTGCTTCCCTTCACTTCGGACCGCCAATACGCGGGAGCCGGTCGGCGGAGTTGGGCCGTCTTCCCTTCACCTCTACGGTGCAGGACTTCACCGACAGCTTTCAGGCCCTGGCGTGCCACGCGCCCGGCGTGACGGCTCGCCAGCGGGCCGAGCTCTTCTTCGGCGGTCTACCGGATCATATCCGCGTGGACGTGGAGCTGTGGGGACCCCAGGACCTCCAGACGGCCATGTACTACGCCCGCGCGTTCGAGCGCCGCGCGGTGGCCATCCAGCAAGCGTCACCGTCCCGGGCCGCTGGGCTGCCACCCTGGTCGGACGTTCCCGCGCAGGGTCAGTCTGCTCAGGCTTCCGCGGCACCCCTCGTCGTGCCCGTGGCACGCCCATTCCGCCGGCTCACCCCGGCCGAGCAACTCGAGCGTCGCCGTCAAGGGTTGTGCTTCAACTGCGACGAGCCCTACGTGCCCGGCCACGTCTGCCCACGACTCTTCTACCTGGAGGTTGTGGACTACATTGAGGAGGCCGCCGCCACCACCGGGCTCGGCGCCCTGCCCGCCCCAGCGGCCACGGAGGTGTTTGGCGACGGTTGATCACCTCGAGGAGTTCCGCAAGCGCTTCCCCTACTTCCAGCTCGAGGACGAGCTGTTTGTGCAGGCGGGGAGAAATGTTATGACCGGCATATTAGGGGCTTAGCCCAGTTAGTTGTGGCCCAGTCTATCTTATCGTTATTAGGGGCTTAGCCCAATTATCTTAGTAGGAGGATTATATAAACTCATGTAAGGATCTGTTTTGGAATGAAGCAAGAAGCAATCATATTTGCTCGGCTTCCTTAGGGAGCCGGGAGACCTAACCCTAGCCGCCGCTTCCCCTGCGCCATCTCCCTCTCATCCACCGCCTCCTCGCGCACGACGGCGGCCAGCCGCCAGCGGCCGCGAGTGCGTCCACGACCAGCTCCCTCCTTCCCCTACAACCTCGGGCCTAGACCCGGTAGAACCCTAGTTTCTAACAGTTACACTGTTTGTGTTTAGACCACCACTTCCTTTATTCTTCGGACATTTTAGATTCCACTTTATTTTAGACCAGGAGACATATTATTTAAAGAAAGTGGAATCTAAACATATTACTTAGATTCCACATGTCTTTGAATACAAATTAATCTTTTTGTTTATAATCTTAGCTCCCTAAGCCAAAGATAACATCTAGAGTAAATGACTAGAGGCCAGTAATATACATCACGCAATCTACTTTAGAGCAGAGTACCATGCTCTAAGGATGGTTCATCAAGAGAACCAGTGAGGCGCAGATTTATGATGTAAATGAGGGGCGATCATCTGGGTTGACCCCACCAAGTGCAAACGGTGATGCACATATATACGTCTGGAGTTCACCCATTTAGCACTTCTCTGAAACCATTTTGAATGGTTTCTCTAAACCTTATTTCGAATACCCCTAATGTAGGCTGGTCGGTCCCAACGCTACTCTCAAATGGCAGGATCTGTTGGTTTTAAAGGATTTCCATAGGAATTCTGGAGGATTGTAATCCTTATGAACTTTTCCTTTGTGGGTTGTTTGATTTGTAGGATTATAATCCATAGCATTTCTTCCTGTGGGCTCATTTGAATTAATTTTCCCAGGAAAACTTTCATTGACTCATACAAAACAGAGAGGCTCACCCTTTCCTGATTCCCACCGCAATCCTATGTAACTTTTTTCCTATTCCCACATTTTTGGAATACTACCAAACAGAGAGGCTCACCCCTTTCCTGATTCAAGAAACTTCTTGTCCTTTCTAATGTGCATAGGCTTGTACCCAAAAACCGAAAAGAAACACTTTTAGAATCCATAATAGAACTAAATAAAATGCACTGGTTTCTAGGGATGAAATTTTACCGCATTTACATACTTCAGCTGCTTTAAGACTTCATCTGTATCCAACTCCTGCAGAAAACGATAATATTTCAAGAAATTAAAAGGCATCACTTTGAAGTATGTGTACGATCAACTCTACAGCATTTCGGGACGTATAATAGGTTAACCAAATTTTGTGTACTAGTAGATGACCAGATACCAGCAGGATTTCCTGAGTTATCGGCTATACATTGTATATTCGAAGCAGAAGCAGTTTCTAACGAGTATTCAAAACAAGCTCGACGAACAAAAACAAGAGAACAATGCAAGAATGGACGAGATTCGTGCCTTGTTGGTCAACCGCTCTTCTACCACTTTGTCATATTCAAGACGGAGCCGCTCGAGTCGACACTCCGACGACACCATCTCCGGCTCAAGTACACCAACATCGAACACTCTTCGACGAGCCGCGCGCCAAGACCATCAAGCAAATCGCAGTCCTCTACACGGCATCGATCCTCAAGAGCGACTTCTAGCGCAAGAACATCAACATCGTCAAATCAAGCTACCTTTGCGCAAGCACAAGAACGGCAACGCCTACGCCAACAAGAGGAAGAGCGAGCACGCCAACACCAAGACGAGCAAGACGCCGAAGCTCTTCGTCAACAACAACAACGATGAGAAGGTCAAGCACTTGAGGCGCAACGTGCCCTCCGAGACACAAGTCGTGTCGTCGCCGCACGCAACCGACATACTCGTGAGCAAGAAGCACTTCGCAATGAAGTTCAAGAGAGGAACTATCAAGCACGAGTGCACCGACAAGTTCCACAAGCTCGACAAGAACCACAAGTTCGCAAGAGCAACAAGACAATGGGAATCCTCCACGTCAAGAGCAAGTTGAGGGCGACAATCCTCCTCGTCAAGGACGTCATCACCCTCGACCCCAACACAATGAAGAGCAACGCTACGGCAAACTCAAGTTCACCATGCCCAAGTTTTCCGGAAACAATGATCCCGAAGAGTACCTTTCATGGGCATTGAAGGTTGACAAGATCTTTCATTTGCACAACTATGAGGAAGAGAAGAAGATTGCCATGGCATCCCTTGAGTTCCAAGACTATGTCTTCATTTGGTGGGAGCAAGTCACTGAGCGTCGAGAAGCAAGAGATGAACCACCAATCACAACTTGGGATCAAATGAAGGAAGTCATGAGAGCATGCTTTGTGCCAACATACTATAACCGCGACCTCTTCAAGCGACTACAACTCCTTAAGCAAGGAACAAAGATCGTTGAAGAGTACGGAGAAATGGAGATTGCCATGATACGAGCTAATGTCACGGAAGATGATGAGCAAACTATGGCACGTTTCTTGAATGGACTCAATCACCCTATCAAGAAAACCGCCGACTTCCAACCTTACTCAAACCTCATCGAACTAGTACATCAAGCTACTAAAGCGAAGCGACAAGTGCAAGATGACTTCAAATATGCCAAGTACTCTTCCAAGACATATGGCTCATACAATCAAGCTTCAATGACTACACCAACTTCTACCTCAACCAAACCTTCTACAAGCAACAGCTACAAGTCAAGTTACAAGAAAACTTCGACAACTTCAAGTCGTCCTCCTACTACAAACAACTTCAAGCCGAGAGCTTCATCATCTACAACACCACCGGATGAGACCATCAAGACAAGTTCCATCAAATGCTTCACATGCGGCGGTCGAGGCCACAAGTCCTTCGAGTGTACCAACAAGCGTACCATGATTCTCAACGACGACTGTACATACGACTCCATGAGTGAAGGAGAAATGGAAGCCCTTGAGAATGTGGCTATGCACCGGCAAGTAAGAAGATGACCAAGTCTTTTGTGACGAAGATTCAAGCCCCGCTCTAGTTGTCTCCAAGGTCTTGACTCTTCAACATCAACAAGACGAAGACCAAAGATGTCATATCTTCCGCACCAAGGCGGGCATCAATGGAAGGTCCATGAAGGTCATCATCGACGGAGGAAGTTGCCATAACTTGGCAAGTGAAGAACTATGTTCCAAGCTCCAATTGGTCAAGATGAAGCACCCGCATCCCTACAAGGTCCAATGGCTTAGCGACTCCGGCACAATTCCAGTGGAACACATGGTCCAAGTCCCCTTCAAGATCGGAGCATACGAAGACACATTGGAGTGTGACATTGTTCCTATGTCCATTTGCCACCGCCTACTTGGACGACCTTGGCAATTTGACCATGGCGTCATCCACAACGGGCGAACCAATCACTATATTCAAGATAAAAGGGGAGGAGTACGTGCTACGACCTATGTCTCCAAGCCAAGTGATCGCCGACAAGCAAGCAACACACCATCATGGAGAATAGTGAGAGCGAACCACCAAAAAGAGAGTGAGCGCCACCAGCCCAAATTGAGTGCCTCCACGATGAGTGACAAGAAAAACCTAGTGCTATTCGCTAACAAAAGTGAGATGAGAGAAGTCTGTGAGAACCCATCAAGTGTTATGCGCTATGTCCTACTCCCTCCATTCCTTTATCTAAGGTGTATTATTTTCAGCACGTTAACCAACGCATATAATTATGGACTATTTAGGACGAAATTACCCTTGTCTAATTAGTACATTAGTGGCAAGTAAATCATTTAGGCTAGGAAAGGAAGAGATACACGCAATTCACGCAATCAGGAGAGATATAGTTTCCTTTTCTTTCTCTACAAGGAGAGATACATGCAATCAGGGAAGAGATACATTCCTTTTTCTGGAGGGCCAAGATCGGAATTAAAAGGAATTAGAACAAATGCACCTTACATTGTGGAATTTTATCAAAAAACAAATACACCTTATATAAAGGAACGGAGGGAGTATTATGTAAGGACGAGGCACCTAAAACTAACACCTCTCACAATCTACCTTTAGTGTTATCTTCTCTATTGCAAGAATGCCAAGATGTATTCCCCGACGAGCTACCTTTGGGTCTACCTCCTCTTCGAGGCATCGGACACCGCACCGACCTCATCCCCGGAGCACCTCTTTATAACAAGGCTCCCTACCGCGTCAACCCCGAGGAAACCAAGGAGATCCAATGGCAAGTACAACAACTCATCGACAATGGCCATGTAGGAGAAAGTTTGAGCCCATGTGCCGTCCCGGTAATTCTTGTTCCCAAGAAAGATGGTACATTTCGCATGTCCTCTGATTGTCGTCCTATCAATGCTATCGCGGTTAGATGTCGCCACCCCATTCCACGCTTAGACGACATGCTAGATGAGCTTAGCGGAGCCACAATTTTCTCTAAAATTGATCTTAAAAGTGGCTACTATCAAATACGCATCCAAGAAGGTGATGAATGGAAAACCGCTTTTAAAACCAAGTTTGGCTTATATGAATGGCTGGTCATCCCAATGGGTTTATCCGAAGCACCCGACACCATTATGCGTGTGATGCATTTCGTCCTTCGCCCATACATTGACATATTTGTTGTGGTCTATTTCAACGATATTCTTGTCTTTAGCAAATCTATCAAAGTCAAACATCTTAGAACCGTTTTGCAAACTCTTAGAAAAGAGCGCCTTTATGCTAATATGGACAAATGCCTTTTTGGTGTTGATAAGCTCGTTTTCTTGGGTTTCGTTGTGTCATCTAAGGGTGTTCATGTCGATGAATCTAAGATCAATGCTATTAAAACTTTGCCTCAACCAACCAACTTGCAACAAGTGCGAAGTTTGAATCTTGTATCACTCTTTATGTTTCCTCTCGTTTTCCCCTCGTGTTCTTCGTAGGATCAGCCCCAATCATGAAAGATCGGCCCTAGGGTATCCACCCTACATCAGAAAATGTAATCGCAGCCATGAAAATAGTGGAAGCATGGGGGTATGCTTAAATATTGGCTTCTTTTGCTCTAGAATACCAAGGAAAAGAAATATTGTACAACATGTGTTGAGTCACGGGCTCACGCTGTCCGTGGTTGTGTCTTGTGTGTATGGCGGCTCACACAGGAATGGGAGGACTGGATGCCCCCTTCTAGGTCAGCACCTCCACATGGGTTTGGGCCCTAAGTGACAAAGCTAGATGGGCTGGGGCCCATACCGGTTCAACACTCCCCCTCAAGATGGGTGGTAGATGTCTATCATTCCCATCTTGTCACATGCCAAGTTACAGTTCTTTGTTCCCAGTCCCTTTGTCAAGCAATCTGCAAACTGTTGTCCCGTGCTGACATGAGTAAGGCTGACGATCCCAGCATCAAGTTTCTCCTTAATGAAGAAGCGATCAATTTCCACATGTTTTGTCCTATCATGTTGAAATGGGTTATTAGCAATGGTTATAGCTGAATGATTGTCACACCACACCTTCAAGGGTCCCTTCCTCAGAAGTTTCAACTCGCTCAGTACATACTTCACCCAAAGCATCTCACACAAACCTTGAGATAATGCTCTATACTCAGCTTCTGCTGTTGGTCTAGACACAACCGTCTGTTTCTTGCTTCTCCATGACACCAAATTTCCTCCCACAAACACACAGTAGCCAAAAGTTGATCTTCTATCATCTTGACAACTGGTCCAATCAGAGTCACTATAGACATCCACCTCAAGATGTCCACTTTTCGCAAACCACAACCCTTTACCCGAAGTCCCCTTCAAGTATCTTAGAATTCTGTGCACAATATCAAGATGCCCACTCCTTGGTTCATGCATGTATCTGCTCACAACACCCACAGCATACGTAATATCAGGCCTGGTATGACACAAGTACAATAACCTCCCAACCAGTTTCTGATAATCTTCCTTATTCACCAGTTCTCCTGATTGTGCTGTCACTTGATGATTTTGTTCAATCGGAGTAGGGGCTACATGACATCCCATCATGCCCATGTCACTCCAGAGATCCAAGGTGTATTTTCGTTGGCACAAAAATATTCCCTTCTCTGTCTGGGCCACTTCAATACCAAGGAAGTATTTTAGGTTGCCCAAATCCTTTACCTCAAACTCCTTACTCAGACACCCCTTCAATCTCTCTATTTCCTCCCTATCATCTCCAGTGATGATAATGTCATCCACATAAACTGCAAGAATGGATCTTCCAACCAGAGTGTCTGTAGAACATTGTGTGGTCACCGTTACACTGACGGTACCCCATACCACAGATAACACGCCTAAATCTATCAAAACCATGCCCTTGGTGATTGCTTCAGTCCATACAAGGATTTCTTCAGCCTGCATACCTTCCCCGTGGTTTCTGAAGTACCAAAACCTGGTGGTATCTCCATGTACACTTCTTCCTGCAACTCACCATGCAAGAAGGCATTCTTGACATCTAATTGATGCAACTTCCACACAAAGTTTGCAGCACGGGAAACCAATATCCTTACTATGTTCATCTTTGCCACTGGAGCAAACGTCTCGTCATAGTCAATTCTATTCTATAAGTTTGACTATATCCTCTGACGACCAATCTGGCCTTATACCGTTCTACCTTCCCCTCAGGATTCTGCTTCACTGTATAGATCCACGTACAACTCACTGCTTTCTTTTCTGCCGGCAACGTGGTTAGCACCCACGTCTTGTTTTTCCTCAGTGCTTCCAACTCTTCTATCATCGCTTCACGCCACTTCGGATCTTGCTTTGCAGTCTTCCAGTCCTTTGGGATTGACACGGTTTGAAAAGACGCCACAAACGCTCTATAGGAAGGAGACAAAGCCTCATAAGAGACAAAATTTCCAATGTCATGATCATCAAAAACATCCGATGGTAAAGCCTTTTGTGCCGCTTCACGTGTCCCCTTTCGCAACGCAATAGGCAGTACCACTGTGTCAAATGAGCTTGCATCACTGCCTTGCTGCTCCCCCTGCACTTGTGGCTGCCGCCGAGAATATACCAGATGAGTGTCGGGTGAGTCATGCACTTGTGGCACTTGTGGCTGTCGTCGAGAGTACACCAGGGGACTCGTCTGCCACCGATCTCGAACAGGGAGCTGGAGATTACCAATCTGAATGGAACCCAGTGTTGGCTGGACACGAGCCTGCACATCACCATCAATGAGAGTACCAGTCTGAATTGTACCCACAATTGGCTGGACACGAGCCTGCACATCACCATTAGTGTTAGTACCCTCAAGATCACCATGAGTGGCCTGCTCCCCCTCTTGACCATCTTCCACAGGGTGCAGGTGGTCAAGCTCTGCAAACAACAGACTCAGGTCTGTTGGCTCACCATAGAATGGCTCAGGTTCCCTGAAAGTGACATCCATACTTACAAATCTGTGTCTTAGAGGGACACCAACATTTGTACCCCTGCTGACTAGAAGCATAGCCCAGAAAAACACACTTCACTGCCCGGGATCTAGTTTCCCAACAGAAGGTCGGTGATCGCAAACAAAGCAGGTACTGCCAAACAACTTTGGGGGAACAACAAACTTATTTTCTCCAAGAAGCAGCTCGCACGGAAATTTCATGTTGAGTATCCTTGAAGGTGTCCGGTTGATCAGGTATGTGGCTGTCATAATTGCTTCACTCCACAAAAACTTGGGCACATTCATGGTAAACATCAATGACCGAGCAACCTCAAGGATATGTCGGTTCTTCCTTTCTGCCACTCCATTCTGAGGGGGGGTGTCTGGACAAGAAGTTTGATGAAGAATCCCTTGGTCTTGTTCACATACTCTGTGCCATTGTTAGTCCTGATCACCTGCACCTGCACCTTAAATTTATTCTTCACCAAGGCATGGAAATCCTGAAAACATCTAAACACGTCGTCCTTGTGACGCATCAAATAAATCCAAGTCATACGAGTATAGCAGTCGATAAAGGTAACAAAGTACTTTATTCCATGCATTGAGACGACCGGGCTTTTTCATACATCCGAATGAACAAGCATAAAAGGAGATATGCTCCTAAGTCCCTTACTCGCATAGGAGTCTCTTGTGTGTTTAGCATATTCGCAAGCATCACATGTCAACTTGCCCTTGCCTATGCCACACATAACATCCGGAAATATTCTACTCATCTTATCAAAAGATACATGCCCATCCTACAGTGATGAATCATCGCCTACTTCTCCTTGTCCTCCATGGTCCCAGCACACACCAAGTCCGGTTGCACCTCCTGGTCCATATACCAGAGCCCCCTACGCCTGGTGCCAGTACCAACCGTCTGCCTCATTTGTTGTCAAGAATCACACGACAATCTATTTGATCAATGAGAGCACTCATCAAGACCAAGTTGATAGGAAAAGCTGGCACATGTAAAACTGAGGATAGGGAGATGCTCGAAGTACATTGTACTGTGCCAACCCCTATGACAGGCTGCTTTGTACCATCGGCAGTTTGTATAGTGCCCTTGTGAGTAGGAGGTTGCTTATTGTAAGAGTCAAACACATCGGATTTACCCGCAACATGCTTAGATGCTCCAGAGTCTAGAACCCATTCTGGACCATTTTCATTAGTGGCAAGAGATGCCTTTTCCGGATTATCTTCATCAGTGGAGGCCCAGTGAGCACAGTCTCCATAGGCAGCAGCATCTACTCCTCTGCCTCTGCCTCCAAACTTCATGCGTGATATTGAAAGCATGGAGCTCCTCCAACTCAGCCCTCAACTTAACGGTCTGAGCATCCTTCTCACGTGTCACCCCCTCGGCTGTTTTCTTGTCAGCCTAGATTTCCTTCACCTTCCTCTTGAGGCTCTCCAAATTCCTTCACCATTTCAGTCTTCTCAGTTTCTGCCACAGATATGTTGTATTTCTCCTCTACTTCTGCAACCACCTCCAGTCGCTGCTCTTTCTCCCTCTCATTTCTGCTTCTGCAACCACCTCCAGTCGCTGCCTCTTTCTCCCTCTCGTTTCTGCTTCTGCAACCACCTCCAGTCGCTGCCTCTTTCTCCCTCTCATTTCAGTCACTGTCCCCTTTTCTCCCTCTGGCTAGCAGCAGCTCCACGCAGCACACAACAGAATCAGATCAATAGCAAGCACCAGCCACACTCCTCCAGCAGAACAGCAGCCTCCACTTCCCCTTTCAATCAGCGGCACAACACTGCACCACTTTTCCTTCCTCAGCAGCAGGACAGCAGACCAACAGCAAACTCAGCTTAGGCAGCTACAGTCTTCTCTTCTCCCCTTCTCCTCTGCCACAGCACCACAGCAACGAAGCAGCAGCTCTCTCCTTCTCCTCTCACCACCAACAGCAAGCAACAGCAATTCAGCGCAGTCCCAGGCTCCCAGCTGCCTCCTCTTCCCTTTCCAATCAGCAGCAGCACCAAATCAGCGCAGCACAGCAAGCAGCAAGCAGCAACGAGCAGCCCCCGCAAAAAAAAGGAAAAAAAAAAGAGCAGCCTCCACAGCCTTCCTTCTAGAACGACCTTCCTCTCCTCTGCATACAGCAGCAGTTCGTCCCCTCTCCTTCCTTTACCAATCTGCAGCAACCAGCAACCGCAGCCAGCCGCACCTCCTCTGCTCCAGCAGCCGCACTCAAGTGCGAGCAAGCAACAGCAGTAGGACCCTTCTTCTCTCCCTTCGCGCAGCGCAGCAGCTCCTTTCTTCTTTCCTCTCCTACCAAGCTCGCTGCCTCCAGCTCGCAGGAACCAACCAGCCGCCGTGTTATGACCGGCATATACTACAGCGCGCGCGTCGCGCGCTGCGCCGGCGACCTCGCCTTCCTCCACGCCAAGCCCCCTTCCACCCCTATAACCTAAGAGCTCGTCCTAGTAGGGACTCGGTTCCTATCACGCCGTGATGCTCAGCTGCATGCGCGCACGCACACACAGCCACACCCGCCCAGATGCGCCGCCGCCTCCTCGCCGGTCTCCGCCGCCGGCGGACGACTAGGCCACCGTCGCCGTCGTCCCCAGCACCTCGCCTCCGTCTGATACCATGTTGAGTCGCGGGCTCACCCTGTCCGTGGCTGTGTCGTGTGTGTATGGCGGCTCACACAGGAACGGGAGGACTGGATGCCCCCTTCTAGGTCAGCACCTCCACATGGGCTTGGGCCCTAAGTGACAAAGCTAGATGGGCTGGGGCCCATACCGGTTCAACAGCATGTTTAAGAACAAGGCAGCCGCTAGAGCATCCTTGAAAAAGTAGAGTACCTTCTAATAATAAAACCATTACACAAAATACAATGGAACTACAAACGTATAATTTTCTGTTTAGAAGTGTGCACTAAGTTAAATACTAATTTACAATATCACAAACCTAAAACAATTCTAGAGACTATAGACTAAGAACTTAAAGTTGTTCTTCTCAAGATACTTTCAATCGTTCAAATATCCAGGGGTGGAGCCAGGATTTAGACATAGGGGGGCCAAAGCCGACAATCCCAAAAAAACATAACGTCGCAAATATATTAGGTGATTTTGATAGTTAAACATGGATCTCATTGTTTTTCAAAGAATCAAATAGACTGTTTTTTCTCATCACGACTATACACACCCATGCACAGTTGATAACAAGTTAAATCTAAATGGTAGAATCATTGCATCATTCTAATTTGCGGTATCAAATCGCGAGGATAAAACAAGAAATTGCTGAGTGTGATTAATTTCATCTAAATCATAAAAATTGCAGCAATACTGATCCATCTATATCGATAAATCCTAGCGCCGGCGAAGGAGCGACTGACTGTAAATTGTATCGCACAGAACAAATAAACGAATATTGACGACCAGGAACATATGAACGAACTTGAAATTGCAGCAATACTGATCCATCTATATCGATAAATCCTAGCGCCGACGAAGGAGCGACTGACCGCATAGAACAAATAAACGAATACTGACGACAGGGAACATATGAACGAACCTGGAGCGATTGATGCTTGGCCACTTATCCATCTAAATCTTATCGCACAAAACAAATAAATGAAGGAGTGATTGAGCGCAAATTTTCTAGGGTGTCCTCGTGGTTGCCGGGTGCGGCCTAACAACTTTGGCCGTCGGTGTTGATCGGCTGCGAGGCTCGGCGCCGCCCCACCATTTGCCAATCGGCGAACTGCCCGCCGCTGCGAGAAGTGCGTTGGGATCGAAATAAGCGATAATCTGTCATTAGTATCATGGACCAAGCCGCCTGTTTGTCTTCGATAGTGGTGGGTGGACTACAAAGGTTCAATACTGGGCTGGCTAGTATATGGGCTGAGTTGTTGGGTTGGGCTACGTTATTGCTTGCCTCGCTGCAGCCCTTGAGCGCATGTATTAGGGGGGGGTAGGGGATTATGCCTAAATGGCCTGGCCCCTGCTCGTCCCCCCTTGGCTCCGCCACTGCAAATATCCATTACATACAGCAGGTTGATGATATTTTGGACCTTACATGCAAAATAATTACACCTTGAACTCTCGATAACACTATACAAGTCTAGAATTGGTGACGAATGACTTCTTAACTACAGAAATAAAGAATATTCGTTTGTACATATGTTTGTAATTTCTTATATCTCCTAGGAACTAAGACAATATTGCGTAGTAACACCTTAGAAATTACATTACGGTAGCTGCCACTAAGTACTAAGTTCGTTAAGATGCTGTACGTTACTTAAAAAAATCAAGAAATAATTACCTGTGGAACAGCACAATCAGCATGAGCTGGATCCCAGAGAAGACAACAAAAACAATCCCAATCATCTGACTGACCAACATATAGGGGTGCCCTACAGGAGATCCCAATGATAAAATTGTAAGAGATATCTACAAAGATACGTAAGATATGAACAAGGGAAAGCGAAACTTGTGAAATTTGTATCAAATATGTTTATGGGGTATAAGCGAGAGAGTTAGGTGTTGTAGTCAAACAATTGTAACCTGGGCCTAATATATAAAGGCACCACAGGGTAACCAAAACAGAATACACAAAATAGGTAGGTTTAAACAGAAGATCGCAAGAGGAACGGACAGGCCACGCATGGCAGGGGCAGCTAGACCAGCCGTGGCAGGTGGTCAGAACCTCGGCAAACTTCGTCTTTTCGTGTATCTTGATTTAATACAACAGGGAGGAACACCCCAGCAATGGCTCCTGAGATGTAGACTTCTACCAAAACCTCTCATCAAACATAGTTCGCCATCGTCTACTTTCTGCAATGTTCTTATAAGACCAAGCATAATGAGTCTTAACAACTAATCTTCACTAGTCGCGCGACTAGTCTAGTAGTCTCAATCTGATTGTCGACTAGGTTCTTCGTGTGGACTAGCTCTGTGAGTCGAGAAGTGGAGCGACTAGTCAGCGTGTTTGAGTCGACCGACTGAATTTGAAGGGATAAGTGAGCAGCCCACGGAAGGGAAAAATTGCAACCCTAGCTTTTCAGGCTCCTCCACAACGAGCCGCCTGCCCGCCTCACCTGGGACAAGGTAGCCGCCACCACCCACTGACCCGCCATTGCCGGCGGTGGTGGCCAGGAGCATTCTGCTCCTCTTCCTCTGCTGGATCCGCCCCTACTGTTATGCTCCTCCCCTGGATCCGCCCCTCTGCTGCTGTGTTCCTCCTGGATCCGTCGGAGGTGGCAAGCAAGCACTCCTCTGATGTTGTAGCAAGTAATTTCTCCCTTCACTCCTTCCCTTCTTGGGTTTGATTTCTCTCCTGCGGCCCTGGCCATTGGATATTACAATTGGCCCAGCCTCGGGTTCTTCATTCACTTCCCATGCATTCAATTTTTATTGTATGCTGTACGGTACTATACAATGTATGCTACATACTATGCATTAGTAGCTGAGTACTGTAAGTTGAGTACTACAGTACCATGTCGACTAGTCCGGCAGTAGTCTAAAGTAGTCACGATTAGTCTATGAGTCTCAGGGCTCTTTTGATTCAAAGGAATTCCATGGGATTTTTAAAGGGTTAGAACCCTTAGGATTTTTTCCTACATTGGTCGTTTGATTCATAGGATTGAATCCTATAGGAACTTTTCCTATGGAATCATGTGTACTAGATTTCATTGGAAATCTAGCATCCACTCCCACCCCTATTTTCACTTCCTTTGATTTTCCTATGGCCTCTGTTTTTGAGTCGGCGACTAATCGCCAAGTCGTCGCGGCGTGGCTGGCTCGCGCAGGCGACTTGACTCAGGGAGCAAGTCGCGCGACTCGCGTGGCTCGCCGGCGACTTGGGGCGATTAGTCGCACGACTCGCTGGCTCGCTGGCTCGCGTGGCTTGCTACTGCTGTATATGTGATCATGTGGGGACTGGGGAAGGAGGAGGACCGAAGGAAAGAGAGCGCAGGGTGGGCTCTATATGTGCTCTGCTTAGATGTAGTATATGAAAGAGAGCGCAGGGTGGCTCTATATGTGCTCGGCTTAGATGTAGTATATTTTCTCTGTTGTATATGTGCTCTTCTGCTGCTGCATATCTATGTGCTCTGCTGCTCTATGTACTGTTGTGCCATGGCGACTTGGGGCGACTAATCAAGCCAAGTCGCTGACTCAAGCCAGCAAGTCACTAGCCGCAGCCTCGGCGACTTGGCTTGACTCGGCGACTCAAAAACCTTGCCTATGGCATCAAACAGTCTGTTCTAATCCTATGGGATTCAAGTGGGCAATGCCACTTCAATCCTTTATTTTTCCTATTCCTGCGTTTTGAGACGAATCAAAGAGGGCCTCAACCTCGGCTCGACTCGTCAACTCGTAATTCTTGTGGAATACCCAACGTCTATTTCTAACAAAACTTATGTGGGGTTCAAATCTTAAGGTCTATTTCTAACAAAAACGTATGTCGGGTCAAAATCATAAGTTTAAACATGTCACTTTTTGTGCTACGTGCCTGCTTCAGACCAGAAATCAAGCAAGTGTGGCTAGTTTATAGTTCAGATGTGCGGCTATATATCTAGCAAACAGTTGAACCAATACAAACAACCTTGAGGTAGTATGGAAAAGATAGTTCTAGGCTTGTAGCTTCTACACACTAAAAGAATGTTTAGGGAATTTGTACAAAAGCAAATCATAAGTAACAAGCATGCAGTAACTCAGATGAGAGAGGCTGACATGGCAATTTGATATTTCCACTAATTGAGCTGTTATAAAATCAAAGTTAATAGAAATACCTATCAAATAAAAAACTGCAAAGTTCTTTACCTTCTCCACTTGCCACAGATTACTGGCTTGTTAGGATCTCCTGTGCTCAAGACCTCACGGCATTGTACCCAATTACCAGTTGAACTTGAAGATTTGTTGTGATTATTCTTTGAACAGAACTATGCAAGCAAGAAACCAGCTTAAGAAACTGTATGTGGGAATTACTACTAACTCAAAAATACAAATCTTACATTCAGTTTCATGAGTTCAGCAGGATCAAATTCAGAGGGCGCTGTGAAATAACCATCGCTACTGCACAAAACGAAGTAGAATAAATTGTTTGAAAAACGAAGCAGAATAAACATGAAACAAGAGCATTAAGAATGTAAGCAAAACTAAACAGGAACCACTCATACCACAAGATAACACATTATGAGTTCAAATTTATTTGTTGGACTACACCAACACTAAGGGCTCCTTTGATTCAAAGGAATTCCATGGGCTTTTTAAAGGGTTAAGCAATGTGAAATGTCATAGCTATAAAGCCCATATAAGTGAAGTATAGAAATTATCGGATTATTTTCAGTTGTCAGTCACTTACACAGAGAAGTACATATAAATAACTAGAACCTGATAGATCCATAACCACAAAAAGCTAATCAAAGGCAATGTAGCATGTGTGAAGTTAAAACAAAATCTATGAATCATGAAAAATGATGTATTTCATTCTGCTACCACTTAACATGACATCATTATAATCTATGACCGAGTAGGAACAAAATTTTGCACAAAAGGGGGAAAAAAACAGCACTACTAGAGTAGAGCCCTTAGGATTTTTTCCTACATTGGTCGCTTGATTCATAGGATTGAATCCTATAGGAATTTTTCCTATGGAAATTGTGTACTTGATTTCATTCGAAATCTAGCATCCACTCCCACCCCTATTTTCACTTCGTTTGATTTTCCTATGGAATCAAACACTCTGTGCTAATCCTATGGGATTCAAGTGGGCAATGCCACTTCAATCCTTTATATTTCCTATTCCTGCGTTTTGAGAATCCTATGGATCAAAGAGGGCCTAAAGCATTGAATAAATTAGATACTAGTTCGGAACTAGGGTATACGGTACCATAAGTTTGCAACAGAGAAGCCATCTGATTGCACTATATTCCAACCAGCCAGTCATGAGTGCAGGCAACTTTGTTCTCAAACCTTTAGTTTTATTTTGGACTTCCAAAATTTACTATTTTCCTGACATGTATAGGTCTTCCATATCTTCTATAATATTTTAAGTTCCTATTACTTGACTGATCAATAACAATACAAACATAAATATTACTGGTAAATATTTTGAAATTATCAAACTTTGCAATGAAAACAGAATCAGCGTTCAAGATTAAAAGCACAAAACACCTCTTGTCCAATGGCAAGTAGCAGCCTAGTACCACTAACAACAACAACAATAACCACAACAAAGCCTTTCAGTCCCAAACAAGTTGGGGTAGGCTAGAGTTGAAACCCATAAGATCTCAAAACCAAGTCATGGTTCTGGCACGTGGATAGCTAACATCCACACACCTATGTCCATGGCTAGTTCTTTGGTGATATTCAAGTCCTTCAGATCTCTCTTATGGACCCTCCCATGACCAGTTTGGTCTACCCCGACCTCTCTTGACATTATTAGTGCGCTTCATCTGTTCGCTAAGCATTGGCGCTTCTGGATACCTGTGTTGTATATGCCCAAACCATCTCAGACGATATTGGACAAAATTCTCTTCAATCTGAGATACCCCAACTCTATCACGTATATCATCATTCTGGACCCAATCCTTTCTTGTGTGGCCACATATCCATCTCGGTGTGTGCATCTCTGCAACACCCAACTGTTGGACATGTCGCCATTTTAGTTGACCAACATTCTGTGCCATGCAACATCATAGGTCGAATCGCCATCCTACCTAGCCTTTAGCTTTTGTGGCACTATCTTGTCACAGGGAACACAAGAAACTTGGCACCAGTTCAGCGATCAGGCTTTGATTCGATGGCTCACATCTTCAGCGATATCACCATCCTTCTGCACCATTGACCCCAAATATCGAAAGGTATCCTTCTGAGGTACCACCTGCCCACCAAGGCTAACCTCCTTCTCCTCGTGCCTAGTAATACTGAAACCACACCTTGTGTACTCAGTTTTAGTTCTACTAAACCTAAAATCTTTTGATTCCAAAGTTTGTCTTGGCAGCTCTAACTTTCTATTAAACTCCGTCTGACTATCATCGACTAGCACCACATCATCCACAAAGAGCACACGCCATTGGATGTCTCCTTGTATATCCCTTGTGACCTCATACATCACCAAAGCAGAAAAGACAAGGGCTCAAAGTTGACCCTTGGTGCAGTTCTATTTTAATTGCAAGTCATTAATGTCGCCATCATTTGTTCGAACACTTGTCACGACATTATCATACATGTCTTTGATGAGGATAATGTATTTCGTTGGGACTTTGTGTATCTCCAAGGCCCACCACATGACATTCTGCGGCATCTTATCGTAGGCCTTTTCCAAGTCAATGAACACCATGTGCAGGTCCTTCTTTTGTTTCATGTATCTCTCCATAAGTTGTTGTACCAAGAAAATGGCTTCCATGGCCGACCTCCCAAGCATGAAACCAAAATGATGTTTGGTCACGCATGTCATTCTTCTTATGCGGTGCTCAATGAGTCTCTCCCATGGCTTCATTGTATGGCTCATCAGCTTAATTCCACGGTATTTGTACAACTTTGAACAACCCCATTGTTCTTGAAGATTGGTACAAATAATATACTCCGCCTTCATTCTTCGAACATCTTGTCTCACCAAAATGAGATTGAAAAGATTAGTTAGCCATAAAATTGATATGTCTCCTTTCATCCTTTTTAAAGCCTCCCTGATCTCAAACTCCTGCATTCATCGCACAAAACATATGTCAAAGTACTCTCGCCATCTATGCTTGATCTCCTCGTCCTTCAATAGAAGCCGATATGCTCCGTCCTCGATGCATTTGACTTGGTTGACACCCCTCGTCTTCCTATCTCGGATCTTGACCATCGTACGCCCAATCCCTAGCTTCACTCACAACTCACTTCGTGGTCTTCTTTGCCATCTTGTACTCTCTATGTTGTCTGCACTCATATCCAAGTGTGGGCATTTGAATCAACCCCTCTCTCTCTCCCCCTCTCTCTCCCTCTCCCCCTCTCTCTCTCTCTCTCTCTCTCTCTCTCTCTCTCTCTCTCTCTCTCTCTCTCTCTCTCTCTCTCTCTCTCTCTCTCTCTCTCTCTCTCTGAATTTGAACCAAGGATTAGGAAGAGCATATCTTATAAAGATTATGGTGAATGCAAAAAAAAGAATAGTCATTTAATTAGCTATCTTCAGAAATTTATGTTTACTCCACCAAAATTACATGGTACTATTCCTATAACTAATGCAAATGTGTTTTCTCATAGTTAACCAATGCAAATGTTATTCCTAACTAATGCAAATGTGTTTTCTCAGAGTTAACCAACGCGAATGTGTTTTCTCAGAGTTAACCAATGCAAATGTTAGAACTACAAGCAATTGTGTCAACGCACCTGGAAATGGGACCAGACCATTCTGGCACTTCAGCTTGGAAATCTCCACCAAGTCGAACCCCAGTAACGTATGATTCAGCATCTTTGAACATGTACTCTATATGACTCATGCCATGAGGCCTTTGGTCCATATTCCCGGAAGACCTGACCTTGCCCTCTAACAGTTGACCATAAAGACTCTTAGGTTTCTTCTTCAAGCATGGCTGACAATACCATTCACCAGCTGGTACCACCTTAATACAAGGGATGCAACAAGGCAAATGGAATGCTGCTTCACAAGAATCACATATAAGCATCTTTAGTGGAACATCCAAGCTTCCACAAGTATTGCATGTCACCAAGTGGTTGGCATTACAATCAGTGGATTCCTCTGAAATGATTCTAGTTTGTGACTCAGTTATGAGTCCATCTTTCCTCAGTATAGCAATGCATAGATCCCTTGCTGATGTGAGCTCTGTTATCGATTCTGTAGGGCGTATATTTGATGAGGACCATACAGAAGCATCCTTTTTGTCTAGTATCACGGAAGATGGTGGCATACTTGACATTGAACATCTTTTGTTCACACCAGAATTTGGCTCCAATGAAACTCCAGCAGGCTCTTCAAGCTCTACGACAGGGTCTATCTTACCTGCCGTCAAATTTGAAAATACTGGATATGAGGGATTCATAACAGGGAGCAGTAGTGAAGAGTGATCTTCAGAGGTAGTGCAACTTTGAATTGTCAGTTCTTTAACTTCTTCATCTGCTACAAGGGAATTTGAATCTTTATCCATCTTTCTCCTTTTATAAACATTGCCATCCTTATTTTCTGCAGATATTGAGCACATTCTGTTATAGCCAGTTAACTAACATAACTTGCGGACAAAAAGGGTGTTCTGTTAAGGATAGACTGCACTCACCATTTTCATGCAAAGATAGTTCTCTGTGACTATTTGAAGGGCACTCACTCCATTTTGGAGTCATCTGTTAATCAAATACAACCATATGCAGCATAAATTTGGATGTCAAATATATCTACACTGGAATTAAGAAGAAAATTCATACTTAAGTAGCCATATATAAAAAGTCATGAGATTATACCGGTCTACTGCAGGTATACTTAAAAAGCCGACCCTCAAACCTAATGTAGTCCAATCCTCCGATTCCGGTGAATAGCCTGGATCATGAATTAATAAACATTCAAATAACAACTGGTGAGGTCACAACTCTATGTAAATGAGGTCCAGAAAGTCAGAACTACATCTAATAAGATCGAACTTAACTAGCAAATCTGTGGGGCATGCAGATAGGTCCCTCCGATCCATTTTTCTGGTCTCATCTCCAAATTTTGGTTATTTCAATTTCTAAGCCCACCACTATTAGTTCCCTCCTTGCCTGTGCAGCCGTCCTCTCCATTGGTCCTTGATGATTTGGTTTCTCACCAACTAATGCTAAGTGCACATGCAGACATGCATGTATGGTTTCTCACTAATTAATGTGGAACTAAGGAAAAAAGAGGAATTTTAGGGGTAAATATTCACATCTATTGGTCTAGGTTTTTTGAGAACCTCTATGCTGGAAGATATTATAGGATGGGGCTAATAAAATGAATGAGAGGGAGGATGATATATGGTTGGGTAGAGGCGGATTACCACCGTCGCTGTTCCTCCTTCCAACAGAAAACCATGCAAGCATATAGTGTTACATGCTACTGATTTTTTTTTCCGTAAAATACGCATGGTGTGTATCATTTCATTTATAGAGGGGTGAGAAATTACAGTGTGGGCAACCTCCTAGCCACATACACAGAGGCATGGAGGAAGTTGCACAGGAGCAGAAGACGAAGAGGGGTTGCTCAGCCCCGATAGCATACATGTCTACGTTACAGGGATCAGATTATTCAGGCCCTTGGCACCTGCCTTCGCCCACGTGAGCGCTTCGTCCTGGATAGTGTACCAGGTTCGGGAGGAACAGTTGTCGGTTATCAAAGGTGCAGGCATTGCGATGTTTCCAGATAGAGCAAGTGCAGAGAGCGATAATCGAGGTTAGACCTTTGCAGAGGCCCGGAGGACATGATTTTGTCGCCGATGCCCACCAGTTAAGGAAGCACTTGGAGCCGTCCGGTGAAGTAGTGGTCAGGCCGCACCACGCCAGGATTTGATGCCTTGGCAGGAGATCACGCAACCCACAAGGAGGCGGTGCATGGTTTTGGGCTCTTGATCGCAGAGCATGCAGCATGAAGAGTGAGGAGGCCTCGGCGAGCCAAGTCCTCGGCTGTCCAACATTTGTCCTGTTTGGCAAGCCATAATTAGAATTTGACACTCGTCGTGCCCAGCTTTTCCAAGTTAGCCACCAATGTGGATCAGGGATGGAGCCATTGAACAGCGCAAGGTGGCACGATCTGGCAGTGTAGACTCCATTGTCAGTCCAGCGCCAATGAATGGTATCCGGCACAGATGAAAGAGTGACATTCTGCAGGCGCCGCTACACATCGAGGGCGATCCCAGTGCGTAGAAGATCATGGACGTGAAGGCCTACAAGAGCGAGAGGGAGGCACACACTAGGCCAAGTGACGAAGCAATTGCCGGCACTAGCCTCCTTCCGGTCATGCCAAAGGAAGTCCCTAATAATGCGAGTCACCTTCTTGAGGCTTGCCAGACGGCTCTAGTGGTGGGGGACCTTGAAGAGGAGTTGGATGGGCTCATCGCCGGCCAGACGGCTCTAGGGGTGGAGGATGAGGCAGAAACACGGCGAGTGAACGTTGTCGGCCGCAACCATGGTGAACAGCGCACGCGGGAGGGAGACCTCTGCCGCCACAATCTCCGAAAAGCGTGGGAGGAAGCATAACACTCTCGAAAGGCGAAGACAAGGGTGGCCGGACATGGTTGTGATCGTGCGACGGGACGAGAGTGCCTTGGAGGTGGACACGAACAAACGAGGCAAGATGGAAGATCCTGACTACGGCGGTCCAAGGGGTGAGGGACGCATGGACTCAGACCCAGGGGCATGGGGCTGTTGGGTCCTACCCCGGATGTAGTGGCGCGGGCGGGTCCGCACTAGACGCAGATGACCCGGATGAATGCGAGTATGGGCGCTTGGCCCGCGTGGAAGCGCTAGGAGGAGGTGCGTGGGAGCATGCAGGCCCGGGCAATATGAACATAGAAGCAGCAGCGCTTGCAACGCACATCATGCCTGCACTCGGCCCGAGGATGGCAGGGAAGGGGCGGCAGAGCGCTGCGCTCCAGGCTAGCAATGAGGTAGCACTCACAGGTCGTCGTGGCTGGCAGTTGCGCACCATCTCCCAAGGGGCAGGTGTGGGCTCCTCATGCGGCGGAAACCGATGGATCTCGAAGCGAAGGCCGCGGCGAGGGGCCACGGTGTGAGAATCTGGCTCAGGAGACGTGAGATCCTCTCTGCATAGGACCTCGCAAACGACAGACCACGGAGGCCGCCAGAGCCAGCAAAGGAAGGGCTGGACTCCATCCAGCTGGCCTCGCGGGGTCGACCTCCACCGGAAGCGGTTGGGGAGGCTAGGATTTTTCATGTATCTAGTATCATCGTTTTTGCCCGCTCCAGATGTAATGGTTGACCAACTATTATTACTGTTTCTAGGATGGTAAGTCAATATTATCTGCAATTGGTAAGAAGTAACACACACAAATTTGGCATGGATGCTACTCAACATCAGGCAATAGAGTGGCAGTCTAGCAACGGTAGCAAGCGATAAGAGGGAAGTCAGGCTAAAGTGGGGCTCTTGCGTTTGCTTTATTTATAAAGCGGGGCGAAAGCTTTTTTGGGTAAGTGGGGCTCTTGCACAGGTGGATTAGGTCAACTAATTGAGTTCAACTACTAACCTTATGGGCTCAGGAATGGTAAAATATAACGTCCTGATGTATTTTAGACTCATTTCACCCTTGAATTCTAGTCCTGCATCTCTGAGAGTAATGGCATAAAGTAGCTATGTAACCCAGCAACCAAGCACACACAAGAGGGAGGCACAAGTAAAGCAAAACCTATATTTTTGCCCCAATTATTATCTATATTTCTACCTCCAATCATCGAACTCCCATCGGAAACATGGTGGTTGCCACTCATCAGAGACGTGGCAGTAGGTCCATCACAAAATTCACAAAATGCTCCAGGTATGGTGCAAAGACAACATCATTATTTGAAAAATCGGGACAACAAATAATCCCAGATGTAGCAACAAACTAATCTCACACCGTTAATAAAGTATTTACCTGGAATAAATCCCTAGTCTGACATTGGAATAAATTAAAGTGCAGCATGAAGGTAGGGCAAGAACAACATGTTTGGATAAAACATGGTAGGGATAGGCCAGAGGGTAAAGAGGGATACTACGACTCTAGGAGGGCAAAGGATTCTGGGAGAAGTCGCTTACTCCAGAAACATAAAATGTGTTAAGACTAGCCATAGTGGAGACTAAACGTAAAATATGTTACTACCTCTATAGTGGGGAGTAACATATGTGTGGTGTCATGCAACACTTCATTTATTATGTTGTAGACTCATCTTGTCTTCGTATGTGTGATGTTACTCATCGTATGAGTAACTAGCTATGTTACTCAATTTGTCTCTCTCCTCGTTAATTAGCTGCCACATCATCTATTTTACATAGATATGTGTGATGTTACCACTCATGTTACTCCCACTGTGGGTAGTCTTAATGCTAACCATGATTTCATCTTTTGTAGCCTACCACAAACTTACATCATACCTGATACGGCACTAAAACTCACAAAGCTGTCCATACATGATTAAAATAAAAACACCAGGGTACGTCTAGAAGATTGGGCCAAATAAATCTGAAAAGGAACAGTAACGGCTGCAATAGATTGCGCCATTCAATCATTGCAAAAATGAAACAATAACAAACTTGAAATAACATTTATGATTGTGCTTTTCTGGTCCACAGTTTCTTGGGCTAGAAGTTCCATGAATATAAAATAACATGTCCAATTAGTTTTGATGTAAACTTGACACAATTATTATCCTATAGAGTGACATGGTATATTGTCCAATTTTCTTCTGTTTGGCAACTATAATTAAGATACCGCTTATGACTGCACGTGACTGAAGTAATCAGGACGAAATAACGAGTCGCCTGCCATACGCACAGTTATATTTAACTTCTAAATTATTCAATTTAATTTTCTAAGTACGAGCTGTCATTTTTTCTTCACATTCTCGCAGAAGACACTGCTACTAAAAAGTTATCAACACTCCCAGATGCCAGGTATTACCCTCAACTAGGGTTATACTAGCCTGAATTGTTGTCCTAGTATTTTCTCTAATTTAGTGTCCTATATGATGAAAATCCAAAGATGGTACGACACTAAACAAGTTCTCTTTGGTAACATACCCGCATTAGATGTAACCCATAAATTCTTGCCAAAACAGCCTACACTTAGGAAGTTAAAAGGGGCCTGCAAGTGGATGCTACCACCTCTAATTATTGCTGAGGCCTATTACGAGTGCACGCCCTTTCTCCCGTGAACCACCTGCTGAGGGTAGCTGCCTTTCACCCTACCCCGTCGCACCCATCCTGTTAGACCTTTGAACCTGAGCATTGATAGTTGTGGATGACACTAGGAGAGTTGGGACAATTTTCGTTGGTTTATTTCTCACACAATGCCATGCCAACCTGAGGGGTTGGGGATACATACTTATAGGCTGCTAGCCAGCCAAGCATATGCTGAGATGCTACTAAGATGCCAGTCTAAGATGCCTAAGATGCTGGTCTAAGATGCTGGTCTAAGATGCTATCCTAACTGCCAGTCCTTGATGGTCAGGAACTCTATCCTAACTGCCACAAGGACCATGTGCTGCAGCCCCACAAAGACCCTAGTACACAGACTTATCCAACATTCTCCCCCTAAGTCTTGTACGTCGTCTTGTGGGAGTGTTGAATCATCCCGATCCTGGAGCAAAGCTCGAGGAACTTGACCCTCCCAAGAGGCTTGGTGAGCAGGTCTGCGAGCTGATCCTTGGTGTTGATGTAGCTCGCCTCGATGCTCCCTTCTTCCACACAGCTGCGGATGAAGTGATACCTCAGCCGGATGTGCTTGCTCCGTTCATGGAACACGGGGTTCTTTGCCAGGGCCAGGGCAGACTTGCTATCCACCAGGAGCTGCAACGTTCTGGTGTCTTGAACGAGAAGATCACCAAGCAGTCGAGCGAGCCAAAGCGCCTGAGTGCAGGCGGTGGAGGCCGCTATGTACTCAGCCTCATAGCTGGAGAGGGCCACCACCTGCTGCTTGACTGATTGCCAGCTCACGAGACACTTGCCGAGGAAGAGGAGGATCCCGCTCGTGCTCTTGCTGGTGTCGATGTCGCCGGCGTGGTCGTTGTCGCTGTACCCGGCGAAGTGTGCTGCCCCCAGACACCTAGGGTAGTGGAGGCCATGGTCGAGGGTCCCTGCTATGTAGCGGATGATCCTCTTCACTACCTGCTGGTGTTCCGACGTCGGTCGCTCCATGAACCGACTGACATAGCCGACGGAGAATGCTAGGTCCGGCCGTGTGTGGGTGAGGTAGCGAAGGCTCCCCACAAGGCGGCGGTACTGCGTAGCATCCACTTCCTCCGTCGTGCTGTCGCGGCTCAGTTTCAGCCTCTCCTCCATCAGAGTGAGAGCTGGATGGCAGCCTCAGTACCGCCGCCTTGTGGGGAGCCTTCGCTACCTCACCCACACACGGCCGGACCTAGCATTCTCCGTCGGCTATGTCAGTCGGTTCATGGAGCGACCGACGTCGGAACACCAGCAGGTAGTGAAGAGGATCATCCGCTACATAGCAGGGACCCTCGAGCTAGCTCAACGATGCGCTTGGCATAGGCGGACTGTCGAAGCGCGATCCCGGAGTGATCCTGGTGCACCTCAATCCCTAGATTGAAGGAGAGGAGCCCCAGATCACTCATCTGGAAGGTGGCCTTCATGTCTTCCTTGAATGCCGCTACCTCTGCATCTTTGGTGCCGGTGATCACCAAGTCGTCAACATAGACGCCCACCAGCAGGGCATTTCCTCCACTGCCCGGCCTCATGCGGGCTTTGCTCGAAGCTCATCTTCTTTAGCGTGGAGTCCAGCTTGGCGTTCCACGCCCTAGGTGCCTGCCGTAGGCCATAGAGGGCCTTGCGCAGGCGGAGTACCTTGCCCTCCTGGCCGGGAATCGCAAAACCCGATGGCTGATGCACGTAGACTTCTTCCTTCAAGTCACCGTTGAGGAATGCCGACTTGACATCCATGTGATGGACACGCCAGCCCTCCTGGGCAGCCAGCGCAAGGAGGAGTCGCACAGACTCCATCCGTGCCACGGGAGCGAAGGCGTCGTCGAAATCGACTCCTTCCTGCTGCAAGAAGCCTCGGGCCACCAGGCGAGCCTTGTGCTTGATGATGGCGCCAGCTCCATCCCTCTTCAGCTTGAACACCCACTTAAGGGTGATTGCGCGGTGACCATGGGGGAGGTCAGCGAGCTCCCAGGTGCGGTTTTGCTCGACCGCATCCATCTCCAACTGCATCGCGGCGCGCCATGCCGCATCTCTCTCGGCCTCTGCAAAGGACCGTGGTTCGCCGTCCTCACACGCGAGTTGTAGCTGCGCCTCCAGGTCACGTGGCATCAGTCCCGGCACCGGCTGGTCGCCGAGTAGATCATCCATCGTGCGATACCGCAGCTGTTCGCCTCCATACCACGCGTCGACCCGCTCCTCGTCGTGAGTGAGCGGGGAAGCGAACTTCATCGGTTGTGCTCTGCGTGAGCTGGTGCTGATGAAGACGAATCCGGAGTGGCGACCGCCGGGGCTGGAGTATGCGGCGTCGCCAGTTGTGGTGTCGTCGACGTAGCGGGCACCGGAGTCGATGTAGTTTTGGGGGCCGGGGTAGACGTGCCCGGCGGAGAGGAGCTGCTTGCTCCCCCGGCTTCCTTGAAGTGAGCGTACTCGACAATGAAGTCGTCATACGTCGGCGTCGCGCCGTCGTCCACCGCCTTGTCCCATTGCCACCCTCGCCCTTCATTGAACACAACGTCTCGCGCCGTGCGCACACGCTGTGTCTTTGGGTCGAGGATGCGGTAGGCCTTTGAGCCCTCCGCGTAGCCGATGAAGACTCCCGGAGTGCTCCTGTCGTCGAGCTTGCCGATGTGGCCAAGCTCCTTAGCTAACGCAAGACAGCCAAAGACCCGCAAATGGGAGACCGCCGGCTTCCGCCCATGCCAGGCCTCATACGGTGTCCTGCCGTCGAGTGCCTTAGTAGGCGAGCGGTTGAGGATGTAGACGGCCGTCAGCACCGCCTCTCCCCAGAAAACAGCCGGCATCCCTCGCTGCTTGAGGAGAGCCCGAGCCATCCCCACAACCGTCTGGTTGCGCCGCTCGACGACTCCGTTTTGATGCGGGCTGTACGGCGCGGGGTAGTGGCGCTGGATGCCCTCATCGGCGCAGTACGACGCGAATTCAGCCACCGTGAATTCGCCACCGTTGTCAGTGCGCAACACGCGCAATTTGTGGCCGCTCTCCGCCTCCACACCAGCCTGCGCGCGCCTGATGGCGTCCGCCGCTTCTCCCTTGCTGCCGAGAATCATCGCCCACATGTAGCGAGAGAGATCGTCGACGAGCAGCAGGAAGTAGCGTCGACCTCCTGGTGTGGCTGGCGTCACCGGGCCGCACAAGTCTCCGTGCACGAGCTCCAGCTTCTCCTTGGCCCGAAAACTCGCCTGTTAGGGAAAGGGGAGTCGTCTCTGCTTCGTCAGTACGCAGATGTCGTAGAACTGCTCCACATGGTCGAGGCATGGCAGGCCTCGCACCATCTCCTTGGCACTTAGACGCTTCAGGGCCTCAAAGTGAAGATGCCCAAAGCGCTCATGCCATTGCCACGCCTCGTCGTCTCGACGGACAGCGAGACAAACCGGTTGTGCCACCTGCACATCAAGGACGTAGAGTCGATTTCCACCTCTGGGTACCTTGGCGAGAAGGCGACCATGGCGATCCCAGATGCGTAGGACCCCATGCTCAATCAGCACACGTGAGCCATTCTCATCCAGCTGTCCCAAGCTGATGATGGAGTTCCTTAGCGCGGGGATGTAGTAGACATCGGTGAGCAGCCGGTGCTCTCCCGTCTTGGTGGTGAAGATGATGGAGCCGACGCCCTTAATTTCCACAGCGGAGGCATCCCCAAACTTGACGGAGCCTCACACATCGGAATCGAGGCGAAGAATTCCCTTCGACCGGTCATGTGGTGGGTGGCACCGGTGTCGAGGCACCACCCCGTATTCTTGTCCTTCCCGGAGGCATCGCCAAGAAGAGCGTGCGCCTTTGGCTCATCAAGGTGGATGAGAGCTTTTGCGACTGGTGTCGCTGAAGATAGCTCAATGCTTGCATGCGCCATGAACAGAGCCGTCTCCTCCTCCTTCGCCTGTGCGACGTGAGCCTGGCCTTGTCGTGGTTGCCGACACTCATTGGCCCAATGGCCAAACCGGCCACAGTTGTGGCAGCTGTTGCCTTGTGCCGGCTTGGGCTTGCCAGCGGCGCCGTCCTTGGCGCCTCCGCTGGCGTCCCCTTCGGCACGTCCTTGTGCCCTGCCCGGGGGGCCTCTTCGCGTCTTACGCTGCTTGCCACGCTTGCGGCCGCCCGTCGTGGAAGAAGGCTCCCCCTTCTTCCTGTCACCAAGGCTGGCATCCCACGGCTCCCGAGTTAGGAGCAGCTTCCCGCCGGTGGTGATGGCCCCGAGGAAGGTTGTGGCTCGTCGGTGTCGACGACCTTGAGGCGACCTATCGCCTCCTCGATTGTCATCGTGGAGGGGTCCAGCAAGGACTCAATCGACCGAGCCATCTGCTTGTACTTCTCGGGGATGCACCGAAAAAGCTTCTCGACAGCTCTCTCCTCGGTGTAGGTGGCATCACCAAACTTCACCAACTTCTGCAGCAGAGTGTTGAGACGGAGAGCAAAGTCATCAACATCCTCACCTGGCTTGAAAGCCAGGCTCTCCCACTCCTTACGAAGTGCCTGCAGAGTGGACTTGCGAGCACGGTCGCTGACGGTGCGTGCCGCGGCGATGGCGTCCCAAGCTTCCTTGGCAGTCCGCTTGCTGGAAAGCGAGAACTGAATCTCGGGCGGGACTGCGGCGATGAGGGCGTCCAGCGCCCGTTGGTCCTCTTGGTGGTCGACGTTGCTGTCCTGGACTACCTCCCACATGCGCCGCACCTGGAGCCTGACCTTCATGATCCCGGCCCACTCGACGTAGTTGGTTTTGGTGAGGGTAGGCCACCTAGCACTGGGACCAACATCCCTGACCACAGTCCGGACCTCATAGAGGCCGCGGTCCTGGTCGTTGCAGCCGCCATCGCGGTGCGCACCTCCACCTGAAGCGCGGGCGTGCTTGGCTGCCCATTGCGCCGTCCGCTCTTGCGCCACTTTGGCGTGGTCTGCGTCAGCGCCGTCGTCCGCAGGCGCGGAGCTGTTGAAGCTGCCGGAGCCGCCGCGGAGTGCTTTGGCATCCGCCGTAGCCTCACGTGCTGCGTTCGCTGCTGCTGCTGCTTCTAACTCTGCCCTGGCTGCTTCTACCTCCGCTTTGGCTGCTGCCAGCTCCGCTGCAGCCAGCCTCGACACCCTTGCTGCCGCAGCAGCTGCTGCTACAGCTGCTCGCTCACGCTCCTCTGCCACGGCGCGCTCGGCCTCTAGCCGGCGCCGCATGCTCGAGGTAGCCGTGTGCTGAGAGCGACTTGCAGACATGGCTTGCTGCAGGGGGGCTGTTGCGTGAAGAGGAGGTTGTTGAAGACGAACTGATGCTCGACAGTCCAGAGGGAGAAAAGCAACCAGAGGCAGACGGAGCAGCTGCTGCTACCGACTTGGGCTGCTCACAGGAAATGCTCAGGGTACAAGATAACGAGGCTCTGATACCACTTGTTAGACCTTTGAACCTGAGCATTGATAGTTGTGGATGACACTAGGAGAGTTGGGACAATTTTCGTTGGTTTATTTCTCACACAATGCCATGCCAACCTGAGGGGTTGGGGATACATACTTATAGGCTGCTAGCCAGCCAAGCATATGCTGAGATGCTACTAAGATGCCAGTCTAAGATGCTAGTCTAAGATGCTGGTCTAAGATGCTACCTAACTGCCAGTCCTTGATGGTCAGGAACTCTATCCTAACTGCCACAAGGACCACGTGCTGCAGCCCCACAAGGACCATGTGCTGCAGCCCCACAAAGACCCTAGTACACAGACTTATCCAACACACCCAACCTAACATTTCAACTCGGGATGCAAATGAGTTGAATTCGAGCGAGTGACACGGCTCAGCTCAGCTCATACTAAAATTTGAGCGGGCTCAGAACTCATATTGAATGGGGCTAAAGGCCGGGCCGTAGAAATGGCTTATACTCAGCTTGTAACGATCTCGAGCCAGTTGCGAGCCAACTAAGACGATGAAAATTCTGTAGTCTAAGGCAATTTTTTCAACTAGGTAGACCACATGAACAAACATTTAGTCCAGGGCTTGACCACGTACCATATTAATGCCTAAATTTGCTATCTTCTTAGTTAACCTTCCATGTTTGCTTGCAGACATTAGGAAGAAAAATCACATACACAGCGTAGGGTAATGAAGTATCCTATTTCCTTCTAATATATACCATGATCATTATCCATAGCTATACTATGTCGAGTTGTCAAGCTAAAATCGAGCGAGCTACATAAAACGCTCATACTCAGCTCATTTCCAATCGAGCGAGCTACATAAAACGCTCATACTCAGCTCATTTCCTTTCGATTCGGTCTCGAGTGGAGCCAAACAAAGAGTCAATCTCGAGCGTCTCATGAGCCTCGAGCTTTTCTTGTAGCCCTAATTTCAACGGGTTGTCATTGTCGCCGCCTACCACCCCTCCATCTACATCTTGTAACACTGCAAACCTGTCAGGAAAGCATCCACGCTCTGACAACCAAAAGTTATCAACATACAAATTGTGAATCACTTGCGGCAGGCTTATCTAACCACTACAGCGCTGCGAGAATGTTCCTTGTTCTCTTCTCCACTTAATTTCTAAGGAAGAACAACGATTCAACTTCCATGAAATGACTCGTAGCTGCAATCAGGGGCGGACGCAAGTTGAGACGAGTGGGGGCCCAGGACCCCACTCGAGTTCCTGTCGTCCCGGTATAAATGTCTCATGCCAGCCAGCAGGCCCCCAGTCAGGCTAGAGCTGGTGCCCCTACTCCCTTCGGCCGTTCTCCAAAAGCCCATAAAAAAAGCAAAGCAAATGCATGTTTGTCCTCCAACACAGCGATAAACGCGAGGAGAAGCTGGCTGCTGCTTGCCTCTTCAATCTCTGGGAGATTTAATAGCAAGAAAATTGATTAAACCAAGAAGCGAACCGTCAGCCACCGCCCAACACCTGCTTCGAGGATGGGTTGATCGTGGATCGGTGGCTGCTCACTCGCCTGTCGGCCGATGCCCGCCCCACCGCCTGGTCGCCGGCCGCCGACAGCCGCGGCGCGACCGCTAGTCTACGTAGGTCCGGTCTGCAGCAGCAGCAACCTCTGCTCAAGTGCCCATCCCCAACCTTTATTCATCTCAATCCCATCCCAACTCCTAAACTGCCGTAGGTAAACAGAAACTCAGGTACTTCTCGATTTGGTTTGCCTGGACCTCTCCGGTCCTTTTTTTTCAGTTGATTTCTTTGTGTTTTCTGTCAAATCAAGTGAAAATATGCAATCCCGTCCGTACTAGTACTCTATCAGACTGCAGACATGTACTGTTGGTTCTAACAATAAATTATTGGATTAGTGTGGCACACTAATAGTAGCTTAATTTGTAGGGTTTGGGAATTCTCTGTGCAATTCAATCCGGCAAACCATTCTATTAGAAGTACTTGTGTGCTGGCCTGATAGTACTTGTGATAGCATGCTTTCTCTGTGAATTTTTACAATTAGTACTTCAATTATTTGACAGGGAAGAAAGATAATGGATAAGTATTTGATAAAGAAAGAAAGAGATGACAACACCACCACCAATATGTCTGCTTTGAGCCCAAGTGGTTTACTTTGTTATTTTGACAAGGAAAAGTTGTTGAAATTAGCTAAGCTTTATCCTGATGATTTTAATCGCAAAAATATGGTGACTCTTGAGCGTGAACTTGGTCTCTACATAGATAACATACTCCATGATACATGGTTTTCTTGCTTTGGACAAAATGGGTGATTTTGCTAAACCGGCGGTGGATACAAGGAAGCATCTCCCCTATCATTAGTATATAGCCTAATTTTCTTCGTGGAAAGGGACTGCTGGACAAAATTACTGATAAAGTGATTGTTGATAGTTTCCACAAGATGAAAGATCCCTGTGGGAGAAATGAAATGTAATGATCCAATACCTTACACCTCTTGTGTGTTTACCATTTCCATGTAGTTGCCGATCGATCGAGACAGAGAGAGAGAGGTAGTAATGGAGGATGAGCTCGCGAGAGGTTTTGTGCTGCCACAACGCGCAGCGTTTTCTGTTCTGTTATTCCACCTTTTATGCATCGTACAGGACTCCACTAACCACCTCCCGGCCAGGCTGCTGCGATCCGCAAGTGTCGCTCCATCCAGCGACTGGATCGATCAGAGACCACGACCAGGAGGTGGGAGTATCCTACGGAGAGGCGCAGCTCTCCACTACGTACATGTCCAAGCATGCATTATTGCAAATACAGAAAGAAAACTATACTACATGCATGAGATTAACCAGGCTAACATTTCACCCCCTTAATCTCACTGCACTACGCCGATCATCCCTAGCCTCTGCCGCATCTCGATGAAATGAACGCGCCCGAGCACCTTGGTCAGTGCATCGGCGAGCTGATCTTAAGTTCCAACATGATCTATCTCCACTTGCTTCTTCTCCATACAATCTCTCACAAAGTGGAACTTAACATCGATGTGTTTGCTTCGATCATGATGGACTGGGTTCTTGCTCAGAGCTATGGCTGACTTGTTATCCACCAACAACTTGAACTGCGCCGGCGAGACACCTGTGATATCCTCCAGCAGCCGGCTCAGCCACAGTCCCTGACAAGTGGCAGTAGCTATAGCTACATATTCTGCTTCACAGGATGAGAGGGCAACAATCTTCTGCTTCTGAGAGCTCCAAGTTATCAGATTCTTGCCAAGGAAGAAGACATGCCCGGATGTGCTCTTGCGATCACCAGTATCTCCAGCGTGGTCGCTGTCACTGAATCCAAGAAGTTCAGCAGTCCCATGGCCCCTCTTATAGCTGCACCCATAATGCATAGTGCCTTGATGTACCTCAGGATCTGCTTAACTGCTGCCCAGCGATGAGTACTTGGTTTCTCCATGAATCTACTGACGACCTACTGAGTGTGCAATATCTGGTCTTGTGTTCACTAGGTAGCGCAGACTCCCAATTATCCTGCGATATAGAGTTGCATCAAACAGATCACCATCATCTTCTTTCCTCAGTTTGAGGCGACAGTCCATTGGAGTGTGACAACTGTTGCAGTTGCTCATATCTGCCATTTCCAAGATCTTCCCAGCGTAGCTCTTCTGACTGAGAGTGATTCCACTGCTGTTCTGCTGAACTTCAATGCCCAGATAGTAACTCAGCTGTCCAAGATCACTCATCTTAAAGAGCTGCTGCATCTGATCTTTGAACGAGATGATATCTGCTGCACTTGTCCCTGTGATGATCAGATCATCTACATACACTCCCACCAGCAGAAAGGACTGTGAATTTCCTCGTCTGTACACTGCATGCTCCAGAGCACTCCTTGTGAAACCAAGAGAGGAGAGTGTTTCATCCAGCTTTGCATACCATGCACGTGGTGCTTGATGCAGTCCATACAATGCTTTGTGCAAACGCAGTACCTTTTCTTCTTGGCCAGGAACCTCGTATCCCGGTGGCTGTGCTACGTAAACCTCCTCACTGAGATCTCCATTCAGAAATGTTGATTTCACGTCCATGTGATGGACCTCCCAGCCAGAGTGCGCGAGCGCGAGCAGTAGCCTGACAGTTTCCATGCGAGCTACAGGAGCAAAAACCTCTTCAAAATCCACCCCCTGGCGCTGAACATATCCCTATGCTACGAGGCGAGCCTTGTGCTTGACGACATTTCCTGACGGATCACGCTTGACGCGATACACCCATTTCAGTCCGATTGCTTTGTGCCCGGTCGGGAGCTGAGCAAGCTTCCAGGTACCATTGTCAATAATGGATTGCATCTCAACATCCATGGCGCCCTTCCATGCCTTGCTTGCTAGTGCCTCATCCACGTCACGCGGCTCCTCAGCACTGAATAGGCACCGCACAAGCAGACAGCGCTCAAACTGTTCGCGCATTGCCTGATCTTCAGTCTCCTCCAGTACACTTGTGAAGCTTCCGTAGCGAACCGGCTGTCCAGTTGGCACATCATGCCTGGAGTCGTGTGACTGAGGTGTGGCCGAGTGATCTTCTTCAGCTGCTGCAGGTGTTGCCGGAGCGGACTGTGGTGTCCCTGATGCACTCGAGGCGGGCGTGTTCATTCCAGCAGGAGAGGCTGCAGGTACGGGCGTTGTGGTCGATGCTGAGCATGGCGGTGACGACGCGCACGCAGGAGACCCGGTGTCTGTCTCATACACCCCACTGGCAGTGGTGTACACCACGGTGAACGTGGTGGGCGCGGTGCGGTTCTCTGCCGCGCCCGGAGCACGCCATGTCCAGGGCCTTCTCTCTTCAAACACCACATCCCGAGTTACCTGCACCTTCTTTGTTGCTGGGTTGTAGACACGGTAGGCTTTGGATCCCTCCTCGTACCCGATGAAAACCATCGATGTCGAACGGTCGCTAAGCTTGGTGACCCCGGGGCCGACGTTCTTGACATGAACCGTGCACCCGAACGTGCGCAAGTGTTGCACACTGGGCTTACGGCTGTGCCACGCTTCATATTACGGCCGTGCCACGCTTCATAGGGCGTGACACCCTCCAGACTGCGCGTGGGCGCGCGGTTTAGCACATACACAGCAGTCCTCACCGCCTCCGCCCAGAAGTACGCTGGCATGTCCATGCTCTTCAACATGCACCTGGCCATTTCCACGACCGTCTGATTCCGTCGCTCCACCGCTCCATTTTGCTGTGGTGAGTATGGAGCAGTGGTGAAGTGCTTGACACCGTTCTCTTCACAGTAGGCCTTGAATTCGCCAGAATTGAACTCGCCGCCGCGATCAGACCTGAATGCACACAGCCTGCATTTTCCTTCTGCCTCCGCAAGAGCTTGCACTTTTTTGAACCTTGCAAAGGCCTCATCTTTGGACTTGAGCAGCTCCAACCACATATAGCGACTATAATCATCCACGATCAGCAAAAAGTACTTGCTTCCTCCTGGTGTGGTTGGCTCGATCGGTCCACAAAGGTCAGCGTGCACGAGCTCCAGACCGCGCTCTGCACGGTACGCGGCGACTTGCGGGAACGGCGTGCGATGTTGCTTTCCGAGGGCGCACCCATCGCAGTACTCTTCGACGTGGTCGATCACTGCCATGCCCCGCACCATCTGCTTCGATGACATAGTGCGGAGAGCACGGAAATGCAAATGACCCATGCGCGCGTGCCATCGCCAGGTCACGTGGTCTCCCAGCGCCAGCAGGCACCTGGGCGTGTCGATCTCGAGCGCGCCAGTGTACAGGCGATTCCCAGAGCGACGAATGTATGCCAGTGTGCGCCACCCTGGATCCTGGATGGTCATCACGCCGTCTTGGATGTTGACAATGCAGCCAGCTTCGTCCAGCTGTCCAACTGACACAATGTTCGTGCGCAGGCTCGGAATGTGAAAAACACCCGTGAGCACGCGCTGCCCTCCGCCTTGGCAGCGGAAGACAACTGAGCCACGTCCGCATATGGCCACCACCGAGCCGTCGCCGAACTTCACCGTTCCGTGCACAGTTTCGTCAAGCGACGCAAAAACTCCCTTGTCACCCGTCATGTGGCTGCTGGCACCGGTATCGAAGTACCACACTCCGTCCGGCGAGGGCACTGGCATAACCTTTTCTTCGTTGAGGAAGACCTCCTGCGGCGCGGCGATCTGAGGCGTGGAAACGGAGGTGACCACAGCCATGTACAGACCTGGGTCGTGATCTGCGCCGCCTTGCACCAGGTTTGCCTGCTCCTGGGTGCCCTTTTGCTCCTGCTCACGGAGCCACGTCCGGCACTCCTTTTTCCAATGCCCCGGGATGCCACAGTGATGGCATTTCCCTTTCTTCTTCTTGCCGCCTGAGCCGCCCGATCCGCCTGCGCCCTGGTTTCCTGACGCAGACTTGCCGCCGCCCGCGCCGTTGGGTTTAGCGGGCGACTTATTCTTGCCGCTGCCTGCACTGGATGTCGACCCACCGCCACCGCCTTGCTTTTCTCTGGCCACCCACTCCTCGTGCGTGAGCATGAGGCGCCCGGTGGACTGCGTGGCGTCGTCGAGGTCGTAGTGATCCTCGCAAGCCGAGAAGCGCCCGATAAGTTCTTCGATCGTCATGGTCTTCAGATCAATCAAGGATTCAATCGCCATGGCCATCGAGCGATACTTCCGCGGCACCACCCGGAGAAACTTCTGAACGGCCTTGTGTTAGGTGATGGGATCGCCGTACAGCTCCAGATCCGCAACGAGGGCGGCGAGACGCAGCCCGAAATCCTCGACGGACTCTCCGTCTTTGAACCGGAGATCCTCGAACTCTCGCCGGCGCACCTGCGCCTTGGACTCGCGGGCACGCTCACTGCCCATCCGCATCGTCCGGATCGCCTCCCACGCCGTCTTCGCCGAGTCCTTGGCGGCCAGCACGCGCAGCATCTCCGGCTGGACGCCGGTGAGGATGATCTGCAGCGCGCGCCAGTCGTCGTTTTCGTCGGCGACGTCATCGGTCACCGCGGACCAGACCCGGGCGACCTGCAGCTTAACCTGCATCACAAGCGCCCACTCCATGTAGTTGGTGCGCGTGAGCATCATGGACGCCCCCGCCTCCTCGCGTACGACGCGCTCTACCACCTTGATCTCGCCGCTGCCGCTGCCGGTGAGGCGCGCGAGCGGAGCTTTGGATGGTGGCGTCTTCGGCGGCGACTTGCCACCGCCTTTGTTCTTCCCGTCTGACTCGTCACCGGACATCACCACGACGGATCACACACCGCCGCCGCGCCAAGGATCAAACACCTAGGCTCTGATGCCAAATGTAGTTGCCGATCGATCGAGACAGAGAGAGAGGTAGTAATGGAGGATGAACTCGCGAGAGGTTTTGTGCTGCCACAACGCGCAGCGTTTTCTGTTCTGTTATTCCACCTTTTATGCATCGTACAGGACTCCACTAACCACCTCCAGGCCAGGCTGCTGCGATCCGCAAGTGTCGCTCCATCCAGCGACTGGATCGATCAGAGACCATGACCAGGAGGTGGGAGTATCCTACGGAGAGGCGCAGCTCTCCACTACGTACATGTCCAAGCATGCATTATTGCAAATACAGAAAGAAAACTATACTACATGCATGAGATTAACCAGGCTAACATTCCATTAGTATTTTAATTGCTAACAATAATATGGGTTTTTTCTTCACAGAAAATGGCATTTATGTTAGGGATAAATATTATCTTTTTTGCAAAATATGAACTATTTGGATTTAAAGTCTTTTTATAAGGTATGTTCAATTTAGTGATAACTTGCTGTGTCACTGTAGGATAAAGTATCTCTTTTTAGAACTTGAATAAAAGTATCTTATAACTTGCAAGAAAATGTCTATATATAGCATATTTAGACGTTTATAAGCCCGTGTAAAAAATATCGAGAGTTTTCTATAGCTGGGTGCCCCCCCCCCCCTCGGTTTTTATCCTGGGTCCGCCCCTGGCTGCAATCCATACCAGATACCAATACTAATAAACTAACTAATAGAGAGATAGAGGAAGCCATTGGTATCATTGCTCGCAACAAAGTAAAGATTCTCTAAAGCCTAACAATCCATCCAAGCAAGTTAGGGTTCCAGGTTCCTTATAACAGCAAAAGAAACGAACCCAGAGTCTTGATGGATCTCCGCTCCACGCCAGTCCAATACCAGTAGAGGGGAGCAGGAGAACCACGACGAAGACGATCAAAGAGTTCCTTCGAAGTGGAAGGAGGCTACAGGCGTGTTCGGCGGCGCGTGTGCGAGCGACGGTTGTGATTCCGCGCCAGGAAGGGAAGGCGGGGGGGGGGGGGGGGGATGCCAGGCGACGGAGGAGCTGACCTGCTCGGTGGTTTCGGAGGGAGAGGTCGGTGAGCAGGGAGCGGTGCGTTTGAGCGGAGGGAAGGCGGGGAAGAACCGGCGGGCTTCGCCGCGGCGGCGGGCGGATTATGCGGGAATCGCTTTTCAGCAGTTCGGGCAGACGTGCGCTCGGGTTGGGGTCCGACCCTCGGACAAGAATGTGCATGAAAAAAATGCGAAATAAAAAAAATCATGTAGTATTTTTTTTTCTAATAATAAAGTTCACGGCTCATAAATGGATGCTATCCCTAGAAAAATTCTCTTTATCTCTCTATATATCTTGGGGCATCGGACCCCTAAAACGGACACCGCATTTGTCCGCGGACCGGTCCGAACATTGATACGGAGCTCATCATTCAAAGCTATCCGCAAATGTTTGGCCACATTTTGAATGGAATTTAACCAAAAGAAATAAATTTAAACAAATTGGACAACTTTCATCCAAAATTAGATGATTTTTACATAAAATTAGACAACTTTCATCTAAACCGGAGCATATTCATTACATTTTTTATATATTTCAACATAACTATAACGAACTAGGCTATCCTAAACTAGTCTAAATGGTCGTCGGCCGCCCGTTTCCCACAACATGTCTTTCCCATGTCCGGCAACAAGCTCACTGGCCGGCCATGAACCCCAGAAACTGAAGGTTCGGCGGGATGGGAAGAATAGTGGTCTCCGTCTCCGTGAAGTGGGCAAGCTCACCGGCTGCGAGTCCTGGTAAGACGGTGGTGGCGGCCTTCCTGGGACCCAAGTGTCTGCGGCCTCCCATGTTCTATCGGCGGCCGTCGTGGATGTGTCGGCCTTGTCGTCATAGCGGCGCGATGCAGTCAGCGGTGGCGGCACGGCCGACGCGGAGCCGGCGACGTCGTCAAATTTCTCCGTTGTCGAGTCGATGTCCACGAACCGAGCGTATTTCTTCGCCCGCAAGATGCGCATCTGCCATTGCTTGTGGAGGATGTCACAGATGGCACGGAGCATCACCTTCTGCTCATCCACGTCTGTCACCATGCCTATGACGGCTTTATCATTCGCCTGGTCGCGGGTGATTTGCTCCTCTGCGTGTCGGTGCTCGTCGAGGAGCCAGAGGTTGTACCTCTGGTCGGCCTGCGCTTGTCAGAACGCCGCCTCCCGCTCTTCCACCACCATGTTTGTGAAGTGTGGGGCTTGCCAACGTGGTGAGGCTGGCGCTACATTGCATCAAACTATGTCCTGTGGAAGCACTGTTGACCAGCTTCTTCGGCCTCCTGGCTCGGCTGCGGGTGGCCGACCCGCAAGTGGATTGCTGGAAGCGATCTGCATGCCTCGAGGGAGCACGGCGAGCGTACGCTTGCGTGAAGACGCATTTCCGGAAGGTGCGCACGGCGATCGCTACTGTGGGCCCCCCAAAGGAAAGGTGCGTACCGCGGAGCAGTTCTTCGTCGAAGTGAAAGAGTGCGCCCGGGCTACCGAGGCCATGTGTCCAAAAGACACTTTGTATTTCTATTTGACACTTCAGAATGCCGAAGTATGTGGTGTGTATAAAAACTATCTTTTGTTTTAATGAGTATGGCTTTAAAATTCCCTCATATGATTGTGTTGTTTGATATTTAATATCCCTCCTGATTGACCGTTTGACCTGAAAGTGGCCAGTCGTCGGCTTCTACCCTAATGTAGAGTATACAGAGGGTGTTCCTTGAGGCAGCTTCGACCCTTAGCCGATGTCTCGGTACCTGGAGGCGGTATGTGCTCATAGGAACTAGGCAATCGAACTATGACGACTTTATATCTTTCACTTAGTCATAGGAGTTTGATAGTGGGGGCTGATGACGAGCCCCCGGTGTGTGAAGTGGTCGGCTTAGGTAGCCGAGGTCTACGCCATCGCCCACTTCGGCTCATGCTATGAAGAACCCCTTCATTTAACACGAGTGATCTCTAAGGACACATCGCTTAACGCGGTCTTTGGATTGCAGACCAGTTTTCGCTTACCTAGATAGTCAATTTTCGGCTTTCTCCACTGAGGCACTCTGCCAATTAAACCGGCGGCACTATCGTAGTGGTTCTCCCATTACACCCTTAGCCGAATTTGTCGGGAACGTAAGGGGTACACATAGGAACCGGGCAACCCAACTATTAACCAAAATCTAGATTCAAAAATGATGCATATAATGCAACATCCAAGACGCCGAATACTTCGGACTTGTATTTCAGGACAGGGAAACAAAGCCCCTTTAGCCGTTGTATCTAAAAGACATTATTGTAGCTTACAAGCAATGCTTGTATAGAAATGCATTAAGACCTTAAAAGGTATGATTTCTTTATTTTATAGAGGTCAAGCTTTACATGTCAAGCTGTAACGAGAGGAACTAAAAAGATACAATGCTATTAAAGGTAGTGAAGGAGTTAAAAAATAGGGCGGATCTTGTCATCGGGTTTATGAGCCCGGGCCGCTCCCTGACGCACGTCTGCGTCTTCATGCTATTGACCAACTCGTCTTCGTTGATGGCGAAGAGTAATATGGACTGTATGCAACCTCGGCCCCGCATGTGCTTGAAGCTTTCGCTGGCCGAGTCCTTTGAAGAGGTCTGCAGATGTCCACTGTACGATTGAAGCCACATGGATATGCTTTTGTTGGCTAGTTTTTTGACAGAACCTAGTAGATGGGAAAGCTCGAGGCTCAGTCGCTCCTCGGTCTAGCCGTTCCGACGTTTCCATAGTTTTGGCTCCTCGGTGGCTTGGGGAATTTTTAGTGTGAAATTGTGCACCCTAGGGCGTAGTGCCCCTTCCAGGGGAGCGCGCAACGAGCACATACCCCTATTTAGGGTGTGGGGGTACGTGTCCTAGGTCATCAGGTGTGGCCCGCGTACGCTTCAAAGAGTTGAGGTTCGTTTACTACAACGGGTTGCCTCCTTGGATGCCTGCGCTTCGGCTGCGAAGGCTGCGATCTACTCCTCCATCCGGAGGAAGCATTATGTATTACCATTAACTATGATAACACTGTTAGGCCCCTCAAATTTTAAGCTTGAGGTAAGCGTAATGCGGAACTGCATTGAAGCGAGCAAATGAGTTGCGCCCTAGGAGCACATGGTATCCGCTTCGGAAGGGGACGATGTCGAAGATTAACTCCTCCTTCCTGATGTTCTCGGGTGATCCGAAAACTACCTCCAATGTCACAGTTCCGGTATAACAGGCCTCAACGCCTGGTATGACACCTTTACAGGTGGTGCTAACTTGGCTTGACCCGAGATGAGTCGATGCCCATCTTCCTAACTGTGTCCTCGTAGATTAAGTTGAGGTTGCTTCCTCTGTCCATAAGGACGCGTGTCATACGGAAACCATCGACGATTGGGTCCAGGACAAGTGCGGTTGATCCTCCATGCTTGATGCTGGTCGGATGGTCATGTTTATTGAATGTGATCGGGTAAGCCGACCACGAATTAAAATTCGGGACAACTGGCTCTAGTGCATAGATGTCCCGAAGTATGCACTTCCTCTCCATTTTGGGGATGTGGGTAACATAAATCATGTTTACTTCTATTACCTTGTTAGGAAACTTCTTTTGTCCTCCATTGTTAGGCCGCTGAGGTTCATCCTCGTCTTCACCACAATTTTGGGTTTTACCTTGACCCTCTGTCGACACCTTGCCAGCTTGTTTGAAGACCCAGTAGTTCTTGTAAGTGTGGGTTGCTGGTTTGTCCAGAGTGTCATGGATTTGGCACGATCGATCCAGGATATTGTCTAGCTGGCTAGGTCCATCCTTGTTCCCTTTGGAGGGTTTTCTTTTCTGACCGGATCTAGGTCCGGTGAACCCTGCATTGACTGCGGCATCCTCGGTGTCGCTTCCGCCATTTTTATGCATGTGCTTGTTTTTATTACGTCAAGGCTTTCCATTGGCGTCATGCGTCTTCAAGGTGCTTGCCTCATCGTTATGGGTGCTACGGGCAATCCAGTTGTCCTCTCCCATGCAAAAGCGGGTCATTAACGAGGTAAGAGCTACCATGGTCCTCGGCTTATCCTGGCCGACCTGGCGGGCAAGCCATTCATCTCGGATGTTATTCTTAAATGCGGCAATGGCCTCGGTGTTCGAACAGTCTATGATCTGGTTCTTTTTAGTGAGGAACCGGTTCCAAAATTTCCAAGCAGATTCTCTGGGCTGCTGAGTGACACGGCTGAGGTCATCGGCGTCCGGAGGTCGGGCGTAAGTCCCTTGGAAATTTGCCTGGAAGGCATCCTTGAGGGCTTCCCAACTATCGATAGAATGAGGAGGCAGGCTGTTGAGCCAATGCCTCGCCGGCCCCCTTAATTTGAGAGGCAGGTATTTGATGGCATGGAGGTCATCTTTGTTAGCCATGTGTATATGAAGAAGAAAGTCTTCGATCCATACGACTGGGTCCGTTGTGACATCATATGATTCTATATTGATGGGCTTAAACCCTTCTAGGAACTATTCTTCCATAAGACCATAACCCTATCGGTAAACCAGATCGGGTGGGCTGGACCTCGGAACCGAGGTGTGTCACGTCGAAGGTTGGGGAGAGCCGTTTGTAGGCTTGATCTCGGGTGCGGCCGTTCCTGTCTAACCAGGCATCGTAGCCATCAAGCCTGTTGGGATGGACCGAGGAGGCGCTCAGTTTGCCTCAATGTGACGTCGAACGTCATGAGGGTCTAGGTAGTTGACAGGGTCTTTGCCATGACGGCGTGGTGCCATTTGAGTGCTGAAGTCTTCCCGTGTTGGCCTATCCTGCTAATACGTATCCAACTTATCTATAATTTATGAAGTATTCATGCTGTTATTTTATCATTCTTTGATGTTTTACAATCATTTTATAGCAACTTTATATCATTTTTGGGACTAACCTATTGACCCAGTGCCTAGTGCCAGTTGTTGTTTTTTGCTTGTTTTTAACATCGCAGGAAATCAATACCAAACGGAGTCCAAATGCAACGAAACTTCACGGAGGTTTTTTTGGACCAGAAGACCAACAGTGGGCCAAAGAAGCACCTGGGGGTGCCCCAAGGGGGGGCACAACCCACCAGGGCGTGCCTGGAGGCCCAGCCGCGCCCAGGTGGGTTGTGCCCACCTCGGTGGCCTCCCGCGCCCCCTCTTTACCCTATAAATTCACAGATATTCCAAAACCCACCGGGGTTAACCTAGATCAGAAGTTCCGCCACCGCAAGGCTCTGTATCCACGAAAACCAATCTAGACCCCGTTCCGGCACCCCGCCGAAGGGGGGAATCATCTCCGGTGGCCATCTTCATCATCCCGACGGCCATCACGATGAGGAAGGAGTAGTCCACCCTCAGGGCTGAGGGTTTGTACCAGTAGCTATGTGTTTAATCTCTCTCTCTCTCTCTCTCTCTCTCTCTCTCTCTTGATCTATATCATGGGCTTTGTTAATATAGATAGATCATATGTTGTTTCTCCCCTCTATACTCTTGTTGTGATGAATTGAATCTTTACCGTTTGAAGTTTTGTCTCGTCGTATTGAATATCCAGATATGACAACACATGATGTATGTCTTGCGGTATGAATACTTGAGGTGACAATGGGGTATCATATTGATTCACTTGATGTATGTTATGGCACTCAACTTGCGGATTCCCGAGGTGATATTGGGGTAATCTATGCATAGGGGTTGATGCATGACTCCAATGTATCTACTTTTCCTAACGCTTTTCCTCTTGTTTTGGACTCTAATTTGCAAGATTTGAATGAAACTAACCCCGGACTAACGCTGTTTTCAACAGAACTACCATGGTGTTGTTTTTGTGCACAAATAAAAGTTCTCGGAATGGAACGAAACTTTGCGAGGATTTTTTATATCAATAATAAGAATTTCTGGAGCCAAGACCTGCTGGAGAGGGCCACCTAGGGCGCTCCCCCACTCCTGGCGCTCCCAGGTGGGTTGTCCCCCCTGGTGGCCCCGTAGACCCTGATTCCAACGCTATAAAATCCTATTTTTGGAGAAAAAATAAGGGTGAAAGAATTATTGCGATCCACGAGACGGAGCCGCCGCCAAGCCCTGTTCTTCCTCGGGAGGGCAGATCTGGAGTCCGTTTAGGGCTCCGGAGAGGGGAATCTTTGTTCTTCGTCATCACAAACCCTTCTCCATCGCCAATTCCATGATGCTCCCCACCGGGAGTGAGTAATTCCTTCGTAGGCTTGCTGGTCGGTGAGGAGTTGGATGAGATTCATCATGTAATCGAGTTAGTTTTGTTAGGGCTTGATCCCAAGTATCCACTATGTTCCTAGATTGATGTTGCTATGACTTTGTTATGCTTAATGCTTGTCACTTTGGGCCCGGGTGCCATGAACTCAGATCTGAACCATTTATGTTACCATCATTATATCCATGTTTTAGATCCGATCTTGCAAGTTATAGTCACCTACTACGTGTTATGATCCGGCAACCCCGGAGTGACAACAACCGGGCCCACTCCCGGTGATGACCGTAGTTTGAGGAGTTCATGCATTCACTATGTGTTAATGCTTTGTTCCGGTTCTCTATTAAAAGGAGGCCGTAATATCCCTTAGTTTCCAGTATGGACCCCGCTGTCACGTGAGGGTAGGACAAAAGATGTCATGCAAGTTCTTTTAATAAAGCACGTATGACTATTTACGGAATACATGCATACATTATATCGATGAACTGGAGCTAGTGCCGTATCGCCCTAGGTTATAACTGTCACATGATGAATATCATCCAGCAATTCACCGATCCAATGCCTACGAATTTATCCTATATTATTTCTGCTAAGTTACTACTGCTATCATCACTGTTACACTTGCTACAAAATTACTGCTATCACTGTTACCGTTACTACTGTCACTACTATCAAAACTATCATATTACTTTGCTACTGATCACTTTGCTGCAGATAATTAATCTCCAGGTGTGGTTGAATTGACAACTCAGCTGCTAATACCTCCAAATATTCTTTGGCTCCCCTTGTGTTGAATCTATAAATTTGGATTGAATACTTTACCCTCGAAAACTGTTGCGATCCCCTATACTTGTGGGTTATCAATGCACGTTTTTATTATCTTTTCTCCGATACAAACTTGGGGGTGTCTTTGTAGTTCTTTGTGTGGATTGAGTATTATGAATATGAATTTGCTTTGGTGTTATTTTAGTACGAATTCTAGGATAGATCGAATGGAAAAAATAGCTTTGTGTTATTTTAGTACGAACTCTTGAATAGATCAAACGGAAAGAATAGCTTTGAGGTGGTTCCGTACCCTACAAACGAATCTTTTGTTCTCCACTAATAGGAACTCGGGAGTGATTCTTTATTGCACTTTGAAGGATAACCATATGATCCAGCTATGTTAGCATTGTTGAGAGGTTGCACTAGTGGAAGTACGGGTCCTAGGACTTATTTTGAAGCATTGCAATACCATTTTTGTGCCCGTTTACTATTTGCTACCTTGCTGTTTTTATTTATTCAGATTATAAAAATATATTTCTACCATCCATATTACACTTTTATCACCATCTCTTCGCTGAACTAGTGCACCTATACAAATTGCCATTGTATTGGGTGTGTTGGGGACACAAGAGATTTCTTGTATTTGATTGCAGGGTTGCTTGAGAGAGACCATCTTCATCCTACGCCTCCCACGGATTGATAAACCTTAGGTCATCAACTTGAGGGAAAATTGCTACTATCCTACAAAACTCTGCGCTTGGAGGCCCAACACATGTCTACAAGAATAAAGTTGCGTAGTAGACATCAAGCTCTTTTCTAGCACCGTTGCCGGGGAGGTGAGTGCTTGAAGGTATATCTTTAGATCTTGCAATTGAATCTTTTAGTTTCTTGTTTTTTCACTAGTTTGGTTTATAAAAGAAAACTACAAAAAATGGAATTGAGATGGTCTCATATTGTTCACCTTTATCATGTCTTTCTTGAAAATTATGGAAAGGAAAATTATGCTCAATTGATAGAATAAGAATTCAATAAATTGATTGGCATGAATGATGAGCATGATTGCAATATTGCTAGTATGAATTCTTTGAATATCCATGATGCTAATGATATGCAAAGCCATAAGCTTGGGGATTCTATGTTTGATGAAGATGATATTTTTAGTCCCCAAAAACGTGTCCTACAAAACTCTGCGCTTGGAGGCCCAACACGTGTCTACAAGAATAAAGTTGCGTAGTAGACATCACCTGCCCTTTAGGGGGTCGGTCAGGTTGGTTTGGATGTCTGCATGTTAAAAGCACGACACCCATCAGTTCTTCATCAAACTCGGGAACAGACATCTGTACGGGTAAGACTTAGGCGCACTACGACACCGTTCTTCGAGATCTTGCTCGACCGAGAGTATTTCGACCCATTTGTCATTCAAAGCTTCCTCGTTGGCCTGCAGTTGCGGCTACTTCCACTTCATGCTACAAGCGGTGGCGGTGAGACGTTGTATAAAGCGCTCTTGTGCTATGGGGTCTTCGAGGACTATGTAGTCCTCGGTGCCGAGGCTTTCGTCCTCCTAGGATTCAGGCATGTAGTTGTCATCGGCCCCTTCAAAGAGGTCGTCGGAGTCCTCTTCCCCGGGAATTCGTCTGTGGCTGATACGTTGCTCTGGGGAGGCTTGAAGGTCCTCCTTGGGATTGTCAGCGTCGCTAGTTGTTGCCTCACCATTGTCGGCAGTGGCGTTATTCTCAGTGGTGTCCCCAGTGTTACCCCTTTGCGTCTATGCCCATGTCTTGGGAGGGGAATTTAGTATTGACCATGTAGATATCGTAAGTAGATGTTGTGGTCCACTTGTCGGTGTTAGGTTGTGGTGTGGTGGTCTCTGCAAGGTCTTCGACATCTTCATCCATGTCTGTGGCCTCATCATAGTCTAACAAGTCAGTTAAATCGTCGATCGTGGGGACTAGGTGGGTGGTGGGTGGGACATAAATTTCCCCATCATCGGCTTTAAGTTTGATTATGTCGTAAACCAAGGTTCTACCGTCCGAGATCGACAAGCTCTAGATTTAGTCAAGCATCTCATTGAGGTGAGATAACTCCTCGGGATTCATGGCCTGGTGGTAGGCCTGGTTAACTCGAAGTGGCATTGGTGGTACGGTCAATGCATCTTTGGTCGCACCAGGAACCAGGGTGGATTCTAGATCCGTGATCGGGGTCGGTTCTAATCTCGATAACGAGTTTGGGGCTGAGATCTGATTCTAGTCAGAGCTGGGTGTTGTGATGGAGCCGTCTCAGATGGGGGAGGGCAGCCCCCTCCGCGCCTCCTAGAACTAGAGGGCCTGATGCGTTGTCCTCAAGGGAGGTCAGTTCTGAAATCGAGCTTGTGATGCTCGTCAAGCCCTGAATCCGACCAGGCGTCCAGCCTGACAGGACAAGCTCGCTGCAGGAATCCGCAGTGTACTCTGGCCCTTCGAAGTTTACAACCTGATCGGGGGCGTAGTTTTCGACGGTGGACAAATGGCACGTCGAGTCGGCGCAGAAAATCATGTTACCGAGCACAAAGAGTTGGACGGGGATCATGGGTAATAGGAATAGGGAGGCAATGTTACCCAGGTTTGGGCCCTCTTGATGGAGGTAAATGTCACAATCCTAGATTAATGCTTGTAATTAGTGGCATTGCAATCAGTGCATCATGTCTAAATTCTAAAATTCAAACTGAGGAAATTTGAAAGCCTCGAAAATTTAATTAAAAGAAGGGCAACGAACCCTAAAAATTGCATTCAATGAACCCACAAAGCTCTTCATTGATGTCTGATATTTTTGGCAATGGTCTTGATCCAAACCAAAAATAATGAACATTTTTAAAGAATAATTTTGGGCACTGATTTTAAATCATATTGTATTTTGAATTTGAATTTATATTCATATAACTACAATATATCTTCAAATGCTCCTGAAATAATTTATGGGCTTGTGGCTAGGTCCATGTATGAAACATAAAATATTTCAGAAAGATTTGGCATAAGTTCGAATTCTATTTTGAATTTAGACAATGGCAAATAAATAAATAAAAGAAAACAAAAAAGAAAAATAAAATGGAGCAGAGACTCAGCTGACTTACCTGACCCAGTGGAGAAGGCGGCCCATCCCACCAGGGGCATGCCTGTCTTCTTCCCCGTGCCAGCGCACGAAGCAGCTCGGTGGCGAGCGCCGACGTCGCGCTTGGCCGCCTCCTGCTTGTCTGGCTCCCTCCTCGACATGTCTGGACGATGCCACTGACCACCCTGGTCCCTCTCGCCCACTCCCTCGTCCTTTCCCCTCCTCCGCTTCCTCTCTGCAGCGTGCCCGAACACCCCGCTGCATGCCGACGAGCACCACCGTAGCCACCGCGCATGCCTCGCCTCGCCGTCCGACCCTCTAGCTCCGCCTCGACGCCGTGGAGCTCCACGTCAAGGCACGTGACTGCGGAAGGCCTGCAACGTCTGCATCATCGCCATCTTCAACATTGGGTGCCGCCGTTCTTCACCGTTGATTCGCCAGCCTCAAGTCCTCCCCGAGCCCGCCGACCCCGCCTACGTGTTCGCTGTGAGCTTCCAGCCACTTCCCCTAACCCCGTGGCGTTTTTCTCGCCATATTCGTCTTTTCCATCAGAGTCAAAGCTCACCTCCGCCCTGCCTTGTCGCTGTCATGGCAACAGCTGCCGCCGCCCACTTTTGAGCGTGTCTCCATGCTCACCGTGCTCCTAGGAGCTGAACACACGCACTAACCCCTCCTGTCGTGCCCCCCTAACGCCGAACTCGAGCTTGCCCGAGCTCCGGCCGCCGCCTAGCTTGCCGCTGCCACCGCCACAGTGCACCCCAGCTGCTGCCGCTCGTTGCTTTGGATGCGGGAGAGCCTGGGCTTCGCGTTCATGCCCTCCACCATTTATTTGGTCACTGGAGGAGCGTTTTCTATGCCCACCGCCGTCTCTAGCGTTGTCGGTGACGGGCCGCGGGTCAACTCCGGCGAGTTTGACCCGGTTTGACCTCCCCGAGTCGCTGACATGTGGGCCCAGCCCCTGGGTTAATTAGTTTAACTAGTAATTAGCACTAACAACCCTGTCAACTAGTTAAGACACTAACGTGCGGGTCCCAGCCATCACGTTTGACATGGGCTAGTGTCGATGTCCTAGGAACAGAGGTACCCAGACTTGCCTGCCTGCGGCCCATGGCGTGGCTCCGTCGACGGCCCGGTACGACCCAATTTCAGCAGCAACAACTCAAGACCGTCGCGAGGGGCCAAGCCTCGCGAGGCGGACGACGCCAAGACCTCCCTAGGGGCGGCCTCGCTAGGCTGGCTCCCTAGGAGCGGAGATATCAATGTAGGGTGCACCTCGCAAGGTTCACCTGATGTGAGCCATGACAATCAAGGCCAGGCGGGCGCCAGCGGGCGTAGTGTACCAGTTTCCTCTTTGGGCTAAGGAGGCAAGTGCAGGTGCGGGGTCCCAAGGCATTAGGCAAAGGTTTCCATATCGGTGCAACAAGAACAAGACCGCCAGGACGGCAGGATGGAGGTCATCGCAGAGCCCACGACAGCGTCACCACCAGAGCCTTTGCAGGCGAAGACTACTTTTGTTAGGATAGCTTGTACTAGTTGTCTCCCTTCAAACTTGGCCGTTGTGGGATCCCTTCTGTCGGTGTACAAAAGTAGGGGTCTTTCTGTACCCCTTTACTTGTGTGCGGGCAGTCGTAGCCTCACCTGCGACCATGCTTGGCAAGGCAGAAGAAGCAAGGGTACGAGACTGCCAAGGTAGCACTCAAGCCAGAGGCATGAAGAGCGAAGGGGCAAGATGGGCTTCCCCCGGCAAGACCCTTGCCGGGGCGACCTACATAGCCCCGGCAAGAGCTTTGCTAAGGCGACTTGCCCCACACTAGCAAGGCCGCCACCCTTGAGCCTGAGAACTCTGACACCATCAACAACGTCGAGACCAAGACTCAGGGGCGCCCGTGTGGTGGCATGCAGATCTTTGTGAAGACCAAAGGCTTGCGAATCTAGATAAGGACCAGAAGACAAAGACCCCGGGCAAAATCCTTGCTAGGGATAGACGAAGACCCTCGGCAAGATCCTTCCCGGGGACGACCGAAGACCCCCGGCAGGATCCTTGCTGGGGACGCCCGCGAGACCCTGGCAAGACCCTTGCCGGGGACACCTGCGGGGCCATGGCTAGGCCCGCACCTACCAACATTTCACTGCCCCACAACCGTTCCGATGCGGTAACCAGCCCGCCAACTAGGCAGGTGCCTGCGTGGCAGCATGCAACTTCTAGGCCAACTAATCAAGCACATGTGTGGTGGCATTCAGATCTTCGTGAAGACCCTGTCACCTCACCAGCATAGCAACCAGCCAGCCAGCATGGCGATGCATGCCTCGTCAGCTTGGACGCGCGTCGAAGCAGGGCGAGGCGGCAACGGACGGGACGAGCTTTGTTGCCGCCCCCGATAAAGCAAGAGGACACGTAGGCAGCGCATTAAATGCGTTTGTCCTACGGTGCCTGGCAATAAACTTGTACACTGCAGATACTTTCCACCTCCTGTCTGCCACTGTGGCGACCCCTTTGACATATAAAAGGAGGCCCGAGGCGTACTGTGGAAGGATTTGGACTTTTTTGAACTGGGCATGCACCGCAGCTCAAGAGCTCAAGAACACCAAATATACACAAAAGCAGGACTAGGGTTTTACGCATCATTTGTGGCCTGAACCTAGGTAAAAATCCCCTTGAGCTGATTGCTAGACCTGCTCTTTGCGCAGCTCCACGCCCCGCTAACCGTAGAAGGGATTCCCCGGGATCCCATAGGTGTCATTCCCTCGACATCTTTGGCGCGCCAGGTAGGGGGCGCTGAGGCTGTGAAAATCTAGTCTAGAAGTCAATGCATCGACTCCTTCATCGCGATGGGCCTAAATAAGAAGGCAACATTAACCAGCCACACTCTAGTGCCATCAGCCAGGCGAGCGGTGTCGTCTGCGGCCGCAACGACCATCCGCGTGGAGATGGAAAAGCTAAGTCACGCAAAACCTTGAGAAATTTCCTTTTTTATATAGGGTTATCTTCCTCGAAGGATTTTGTTCCTTTTATGGAAAACCTGCATGCAAGGGAACCCTTCCGCTATTGGCAACGCCCTTGTTCTATTTCGAGTCCGCTCAATAGTTCAAGCGGCTGCGCTGAGAATGGCAAGGTGGCTTGCCCGGCAGCAAGCGCCCCCGGCAGGCTGCTAAGGATCCATTCCTCAAAGCGCCACAACCCGGATTTATGCGCCGTCAAACCTATCCAACTAAGCATAGGGTGTGTACATACAAAGAAAGATCAAACAGGAAGATAGCATGCTCCATTTCAAAATACTGCAAAGTTATATTACATCAGCGGTTGTCGCGTTTCTAACTTAAGATAAAATTATCTTCATCATGAACTCGCAGCGGCAATGAGAAATGGGACGGCTAGTCTCGGCGCTGGCCTTCCACCCTCTTGACTCCGTCAATGCAGCTGATGATGGGCTCAATACGTTTGAGGGAGTCCTGGATTAGGGGGTGTTCAGATAGCCGGACTATACCTTCAGCCGGACTCCAGGACTATGAAGATACAAGATTGAAGACTTCGTCCCGTGTCCGGAAGGATCTTTTCTTGGCGTGGAAGGCAAGCTAGGCGTGCGGATATTCGAGATCTCCTACCATTGTAACCGACTCTGTGTAACCCTAACCCTATCTGGTGTCTATATAAACCGGAGGGTTGTAGTCCGTAGGACAAGAACCATCATCATACACAATCATACCATAGGCTAGCTTCTAGGGTTTAGCCTCCTTGATCTCGTGGTAGATCCACTCTTGTACTACCCATATCATCAATATTAATCTAGCAGGAGTAGGGTTTTACCTCCACCGAGAGGGCCCGAACCTGGGTAAAATAAAGTGTCCCTTGTCTCCTGTTACCATCCGACCTTGACGCACAGTTCGGGACCCCCTACCCGAGATCCGCCGGTTTTGACACCGACATTGGTGCTTTCATTGAGAGTTCCTCTGTGTCGTCGCTTTTAGGCCCGATGGCTCCTTTGATCATCAACAACGATGAGGTCCAGGGTGAGACTTTCCTCCCTGGACAAATCTTCGTCTTCGGTGGCTTTGCTCTGCGGGCCAATTCGCTTGGTCATCTGGAGCAGATCGAAAGCTACGCCCCTGGCCATCAACTCAGGTTTGGAAGCTTAAACTACACGACTGATATCCGCGGAGACTTGATCTTCGACGGGTTCGAGCCACAGCCAAGCGCGCCGCACTATTTCGAGGGGCATGATATAGCTCTGCCTCCGAATAGTACCCTGGAGGCCGCACACGCTCCGGCCCCGATCCTTGACTCGGAGCCCGCTGCGTTCTCCGAGGATGAACGGTTGGACGTCACCTTGGGGGCTGCGATCTCAAAGGCGATCGAGCCGAACGCCAGCCCCGTACTCCGCACGGCCCAGGACTCCAAGGAGCCGGACTCTTCTCCGAGCTCCGGGCCTTCCGTGCCCCCGCCGATCGAATCTGATTGGGCGCCTATAATGGAGTTCACTGCCGCGGACATCTTTCAGTGCTCACCTTTCGGTGATATCCTGAATTCTCTCAAGTCTCTCTCTTTATCAGGAGAGCCCAGGACGGACTATGGTCTGCGAGGTTGGGATTCGGACAACGAAGAAATTCAAAGCCCACCCACCACCCACTTAATAGCCACTGTCGACGAATTAACCGACATGCTTGACTTCGGCTCCGAAGACTTCGACGGTATGGACGACAAAGGAGGAGACGAACAAGAACCAGCACGTGTAGGGCGCTGGACCGCCACCTCTTCATATGACATATATATGGTGGATGCTCCAAAGGATGCGGATGGCAACGAAACAGCGGAAGACGACAACTCGAAAAAACCGCCAAAACGCCGGCGCCAACGGCGCCGCTCTAAATCCCACCACAGCAGAAACGGTGATTCCGGCACGGGAGACAATACTACCCCGGGCAGCGCCGAAGAACACCAGAACCAGCAAGATTCGGCGCAGGAAGATGGAAAAGCCAGCCCTCAGGAGAGAGCGGCAGAGCAAGAGGTTGAGGATGATAACTACATGCCTCCCTCCGAAGACGAGGCAAGCCTCGACGACGACGAATTCGTCGTACCATCAGACCCCGCCGAACAAGAGCGTTTTCAACGCAGGCTTCTAGCCATGGCCAACAGCCTAAAGAAAAAACAGCAACAACTTAGAGCTGATCAAGATTTGCTAGCTGATAGATGGACTGAAGTCCTTGCGGCCGAAGAGTATGAACTCGGGCGCCCCTCCAAAAATTATCCTAAGCGCAGGCCGCTACCCCAATCAGAGGGGGAAGCATATGACATGGCAGACCGGCCACCCCGTGGCCGCGACAGAGAGGCCTGTCGAACCCTTAAGCAAGCCATGCCCCGGTGCCGTTCAAACAAGGCACGGGAAAACGAGCCAGACCTGCGAGACGTACTGGAGGATAAAGCAAAGCAAACAAGATCGATCTATGGATCGCGCGGACGCCCGACGACACGTGATGATTTTCACTCCGGACATAATAAATCCGGCCGGGCCGAACACAGCAGGCACAGCTCTTCCGAGCTGCATCGTGACATAGCCCAGTACAGGGGCGCCGCACACCCACTATGCTTCACAGACGAAGTAATGGATCATAAAATCCCAGAGGGTTTTTAACCCGTCAATATTGAGTCTTACGATGGTACGACAGATCCGGCAGTATGGATCGAGGATTATCTCCTTCACATCCACATGGCACGTGGCGATGATCTGCACGCCATCAAATACCTACCCCTTAAGCTTAAAGGACCAGCCCAGCACTGGCTTAACAGCCTACCAGCAGATTCAATCGGTTCTTGGGAGGACCTGGAAGCTGCATTCCTCGACAACTTTCACGGGACCTATGTGCGGCCATCGGACGCCGACGACCTAAGCCACATAATTCAGCAGCCAGAAGAATCGGCCAGGCAATTCTGGACACAGTTCCTAACAAAGAAAAATCAGATAGTCGATTGTCCGGACGCAGAGGCCCTAGCAGCCTTCAAACATAACATCCGTGACGAGTGGCTTGCCCGGCACCTGGGACAGGAAAAGCCGAAAACCATGGCAGCCCTCACGACACTCATGACCCACTTTTGCGCGGGCGAAGATAGATGGCTAGCTCGCAGCAACAACTTATTGGAGAAGCCCAGTAATTCGGATACCAAGGACAAAAGTGGCAGGTCACGTCGAAATAATCAAAAGCGCCGCGTTAGCAGCGACAGCAATGAGGATACGACAGTTAATGCCGGATTCAGAGGCTATAAATCCGGTCAGCGGAAAAAGCCATTTAAAAAGAATACCCAGGGCCCGTCCAGTTTGGACCGGATACTCGACCGCTCGTGCCAGATTCATGGCACCCCCAAAAGGCCAGCCAATCACACCAACAGGGATTGTTGGGTGTTCAAGCAGGCAGGCAAGTTAAGAGCCGAACACAAGGACAAGGGGCTGAACAGCGGCGACGAGGAGGAGCCCAGGCCGCCGAACAACAATGGACAGAAAGGGTTTCCCCCACAAGTGCGGACGGTAAACATGATATACGCGACCCACATTCCCAAGCGGGAGAGGAAGCGTGCGCTACGGGACATATACGCGATGGAGCCAGTCGCCCCAAAGTTCAACCCATGGTCCTCCTGCCCGATCACTTTCGATCGAAGGAACCACCCCACTAGCATCCGTCACGGCGGTTTTGCCGCATTGGTCCTCGACCCAGTCGTGGACGGATTTCATCTCACAAGAGTCCTCATGGACGGCGGCAGTAGCCTGAACCTGCTTTATCAGGATACAGTGCATAAAATGGGCATAGATCCGTCAAGGATCAAGCCCACAAGGACGACCTTTAAAGGCGTCATACCAGGTGTAGAGGCCAATTGCACAGGCTCGATAACACTTGATGTGGTCTTCGGATCTCCGGATAACTTCCGAAGCGAAGAGTTAATCTTCGATATAGTGTCGTTCCGCAGTGGCTATCACGCCCTGCTCGGGCGAACTGCATTCGCTAAATTCAATGCGGTGCCGCACTAGGCATATCTCAAGCTCAAGATGCCAGGCCCTCGAGGAGTAATTACGGTCAGCGGAAACACAGAACGCTCCATCCGTACGGAGGAGCACACGGCGGCCCTCGCAGCGGAAGTACAAAGCAGCCTTTTAAGGCAACTCTCTAGTCCGGCCGTTAAAAAACCGGACAATGCAAAGCGCGCCCAGAGTAACCTGCAACAAGACCACCTGGCACAATCAGAGCAAGCGTAGCAATACGGCCCCGACCCCAGCCATCGCAACATAGCGGAGCAAGTACCTCGAGTACACAATTACGCCCTTAAAATTCCATGGGCACAGGGGGAGGGGCACATTAACGGCATGCCTACAACACGGCGTCAAACGTACTAGGGGCTGCCGGATTTTTCTTTTTTCCTTTTTTCTACTTTCAGGACTCCATACTTTGGAAAACCTGTTCGGCAGTGTTGCCGCACAGACGATGCAAGATCCAGGAAAGCAGACAAAGCTACGCCGCATTCCGGAACTCTCAGGTGGTCTCTATTTCGAGCGATATATCTGTTTCTAAATTCCGCGGCCTGTGCCTAGTCAGGACATGTTAAATAGTCTAATATCTTTTTTGCTCATCGCAATACTTGTATCGTCCGGCTTTGATAGATAGCCTCTTTATAAAACAATGCATAGCTTTTTGTCTATTTTTTGCATTATCCTCTTTTGAATATATATATATATATATATATTTATTTATTTATTACATGACATGATAGCACCCGTACACCATGGTACGGCAAACCACGCCAGGGGCTTCATTACCCTTTTATCTGGTGTGAGAAGTCCGTACACTTTCACAAGTGCGGCACCCCGAACTTATAGCACTATATGCATCGGCTCCGAGTCATGATTTTGGTCACATGTTGGGTTTGCCCGGCTCCTATGTTTTGGTGCCTTACGTTCCGCTATATCGGCTAAGGTAGCACTAGGAGAACCACTGCAATTGTGCCCCAGTTCAGGTGGGTTGAGCACCTCAGTGGAGAAAGCTAAAACAGACTGTCATGATAAGGCGTGAGACCGGTCGCTGTTCGAGAGGTTTTTCGAGTCCTTAAAGGCTTATGCCGCTTCGAGCGAGGAGCTGGCTATGTCCGGCCAAAGGCGTGGATAGCGCCCCGAATTCGGCCTTCCGAACTAGGGGCTTCGCCGAAATTTAAAATTATAACGTTCTATGGCTAAGTGAGAGTGTTCAAGCATTATAGTTTGATTGCCTGGTTCGTTGTGCTGAGCGCCTCCCTCGAAGGACCCAACTATGGGAACAAGAGCCCTCAGGTTTATCCCGAACACCCCAGCACTAGTGGCATGGGGGCAGAAGCCGACGACTGGCCATCTCTCAATTTTTGATAAACGGTCGCACAGAAAATAATATTTTAAATTCAATAAGCATTGCTTAGCGCATATGAACAAGTTTTCAGCGCACAGGATACAAACGAGCGAGTTCATTCAAATATTATATCTTTAGTACATTCATCCGCGACAAGGCGGGCTCCGGCAAGAACATCCTTGTAGTAGTTCTCGGGCTTGCGATGCTCCTTCCCCTGCGGCGGCCCGTCCTTCACCAGCTTCTCTCCGTCCAGCTTACCCCAGTGTACCCTTACACGGGCAAGGGCCCTCCGGGCACCTTCAATGTAGATGGAGCACTTGACGACCTCAAGCCGTGGACAGGCCTCCACCAGCCGCCGCACTAGCCCGAAATAGCTCCCAGGCAGGGCCTCTCCAGGCCACAGCCGAACTAGTAAGCCCTTCATGGCCTGTTCGGCCGCCTTGTGGAGCTCGACCAGCTGTTTCAGCTGATCGCTTAAGGGCATAGGGTGTCCGGCCTCAGAATACTGAGACCAGAACACACTCTCCGTCGAGCTGCCCTCTTCAGCTCGGTAGAACGCGGCGGCATCGGATACGCTGCGGGGAAGATCGGCGAACGCCCCTGGAGAACTCCGGATTCGGGTAAGTAATAGGAAGTTTACTTTTATATTCCTACTTTGCATTGAGAATGCCTTACCCGTTGCTATCTTTTTCACCTCCTCCAACTCTTGGAGGGCCTTTTGGGCTTCGGCCTTGGCACTCTTGGCGGTCTCGATGGCCGACGCGAGCTCGGATGGTTGCGTTTTTGACTCAAGCTCCAAACCCTCATGTTTTGTCATGAGAGCTTGCAGCTCTTGCTGCACCTCGCCGACCTGAACCCCAAGCCTTTCTTGCTCGGCGCGCTCCTCGGCCATTTTCTTTTCGGCCTCTGCCAGCGCCTGCTTCAGGGTTGCCACCTCGGTTGCGGCCCCTACAATAAGCAGTACAATCATGTTATTTCTTTCTGCAATCAAGCCTCTCTATAGGCACCTTTTTTTTTCTTTTTTTTCTTTTTTTAGGTTTTCCTTACCTTCCTTCTCCTCGAGCTGCCGTTTGGCAAGGCCGAGCTCTTGCTCGGTCCGCCCGAGGTCCTTTTTAAGGACATCCACCTGCGCAGTCAGTGCGGTGGTGGACAGCAGTGAAGCCTGCGTACGCATATTTGACCTTTTTTGTTAGACTCCTGCGAAAATTACTAGATCCTCTATCCGGCTTTTCTTTCCGAACACCGAACAGAGCATCAGGGGCTACTGTCTATGCGGTAAATAATTTAACATATTTTTACTTACCTCGAAGCCTGTTAGAAGGCTAGCGCAAGCTTCATTCAGTCCGCTCTTGGCGGACCGAATCCTTTGGATCACCGTACTCATAACAGTACGGTGCTCCTCATCGATGGCGGCGCCCTTAAGCACCTCCAGCAGATTGTCCGGCGCCTCCGGTTGGACGGAGGCCGCCGGCTCAGACGGCTTACTCCTCTTGGAAGGAGTTCGCCCACCGTGGACCGGGACTGTCGAATCCGGCGCGGTGTCCGGCACAAAGCCGGACTTGGAGCCCTGGGGGGTTTCATCCCCTTTACTCCTGGGGTCTGGAGGATTGCCTTGTGGCTCCTCCAGGACCATCTCCTCCTGCCCCGAAGCTTGGCGGGGAGCCACTTCGGCGTCGTCCGCCCCGCGGGGGGAGACCGCGGGCGGAACAGAGTTCACGACCGACGAATCCAGGGAGCCGCTCGACGAATCGTCGAGTCCGGCCCGGGGCGGGCTGCATAAATTACGTTCGATATTAGGGAAAGCCACGCATTAAAAGAATATCATGAGTCACTCTGGTATGTAAACACTTACGATGTTGCCGGACGCTTGGTTCGGTCCAGCCACTCCTCTCCGCCCTCTTCGGCGTCGTGGGAGTAGTCCGGCGGAGGGGTTTTCCTTTTCCTCGACCCCTCGGCCTCCCCTGTTGGGGCGGCCTTCTTCTTCTTTGCTCCCCTCGCTGGGGGGGGAGAGCTTCCTTGTTCCTCCTCCTCATTTTCACGAGAGGAGGGCGTTGCGGACTCGTCAGATGATGAGTCCGACACCACCATATTGCGGGAACTTTTTGGAGTCCCGGTGGTTTTCTTCTTCTTGGCCTTCCTCTCCGACACCACGTAAGGTGCCGGATCCATCAACTTCACCAAGAGAGCTGGGGCCGGGTCTTCGGGCAGAGGAGCCGGACAGTTAATTGGTCCGGATATCTCCTGCCATGCCTGTCAAAGGTAAAGGGAGTTTAGATCCCGCATAGAGTTAATCTATGAAGAAGAGCTTAACGAACCTGTCAAAGGTATAGATAGCTTACCTCGCTAGCGTTACGCTGCGAGCTGTATCCGCGATCCTCGGAGGCGGATGTGGGGGACTCGGCGCCTTTGGTCAGCACCTTCCAGACGTCTTCATACATCGTGTCGAAGAGCCTACTGAGGGTTTGGTGCTGCGCCGGGTCGAATTCCCACAAAGTAAAATCCCGTTCTTGGCACGGGAGGATCAGGCGAACGAGCATGACCTGGACTATATTGACAAGCCGGATTGGCTTGTTCACCAGGGACTGGATGCACGTTTGCAACCCAGTCACTTCTTCCTCGTTGCCCCACGACAGGCCTGTCTCTTTCCAGGACATGAGCCGCGTGGGGGGTCCGGATCTGAACTCGGGGGCCGCGACCCATTTCGGATCGCGGGGCTCGGTGACGTAAAACCACCCGGCCTGCCACCCCTTTAGGGACTCCATGAGGGAGCCATCGAACCAGAGGACGTTGGCTATCTTGCCAACCATAGCGCCTCCGCACTCCGCCTGGGTGCCGGACACCACCTTGGGCTTGACGTTGAAGGTCTTGAGCCAGAGGCCGAAGTGGGGGCGGATGCGGAGAAAGGCCTCACACACGATGATAAACGCCGAGATGTTGAGAGCAAAGTTTGGGGCCAGATCGTGAAAATCCAGGCCGTAGTAGAACATGAGCCCCCGGACAAATGGGTGAAGTGGAAAGCCCAGTCCGCGGAGGAAGTGGGGAAGAAAAACTACCCTCTCATGGGGCCTTGGGGGAGGAAGAAGCTGCCCCTTATCAGGAAGCCGATGCGGGATGTCCTTGGACAGATATCCGGCTTTCCTTAACCTTTTTACTTGAGCCTCCGTAAGGGAGGAGACCATCCACTTGCCTCCCGCTCCGGACATTGTTGGAGAAGGTTGAGGAAGGAAGAGCGGACTTGGGCGCTGGAGCTTGAGTTCGCAAGAGATGGATTGGCAAGGGAGGAAGAAGGCGTAGGTTAAAAAGGTGAATCCTTATCCCTTTATATAAGCGGGTACGGTTAGGCGTCCCCACCTACCTAATAAAACTCACTTGCCTCCCTATCAGGAAGCCGATGCGGGATGTCCTTGGACAGATATCCGGCTTTCCTTAACCTTTTTACTTGAGCCTCCGTAAGGGAGGAGACCATCCACTTGCCTCCCGCTCCGGACATTGTTGGAGAAGGTTGAGGAAGGAAGAGCGGACTTGGGCGCTGGAGCTTGAGTTCGCAAGAGATGGATTGGCAAGGGAGGAAGAAGGCGTAGGTTAAAAAGGTGAATCCTTATCCCTTTATATAAGCGGGTACGGTTAGGCGTCCCCACCTACCTAATAAAACTCACTTGCCTCCCAAACGCCATGGTAAATGGCGTGGTTGGGTTACCCATGTCCGTATTAATGAGAATCCCGTTAAAGGGGGCACATGATCTCTGCTTTGACAAGACGTGCCAAGGAAACCGCCTCGCTAAACGAGCTGAGGTGGAACAATGAAAGCAATTTATATAGAAGGCTTGGTCGCAGTGTTATGACGCACTACGGAATACGTCAGCAGATTTGATTTGTGTTAATATTATTCTCTATATGGCAATGTTTGGAAGCTTATTTTGCAGAGCCGGACACTATTTTTTGGTGTTTATAATCTTCTTGAAGAACTTGGAGGAGGAACCCGCCTTGCAATGTCGAAGACAATCTGCACGCCGGACTCGTCGTCATTGAAGCCTGGTTCAGGGGCTTCTGAGGGAGTCCTGGATTAGGGGGTGTTTGGATAGCCGGACTATACCTTCAGCCGGACTCCAGGACTATGAAGATACAAGATTGAAGACTTCGTCCCGTGTCCGGAAGGATCTTTTCTTGGTGTGGAAGGCAAGCTAGGCGTGCGGATATTCGAGATCTCCTACCATTGTAGCCGACTGTGTGTAACCCTAACCCTATCCGGTGTCTATATAAACCGGAGGGTTGTAGTCCGTAGGACAAGAACCATCATCATACACAATCATACCATAGGCTAGCTTCTAGGGTTTAGCCTCCTTGATCTCGTGGTAGATCCACTCTTGTACTACCCATATCATCAATATTAATCTAGCAGGAGTAGGGTTTTACCTCCACCGAGAGGGTCCGAACCTGTGTAAAATAAAGTGTCCCTTGTCTCCTATTACCATCCGACCTTGACGCACAGTTCGGGACCCCCTACCCAAGATCCGCCGGTTTTGACACCGACAACGTTCTTCGAGTGCCTCGAGGTCCGCATCCTCCGGCAAACTCTCAAGCGCGTTGGCGAAGTCGACACTGGGGGTTCCAGAACGCCACCTTGGTGAGCACCTTGGTTAGGGCGCCCCGCCAAAGCTTCCGAGCCTCATTGGCCAGATAATTCGCTCGACTGGAGCGGAGCTGTTCCATGGCGTCGAGGACGCCCTCGAAGAACAAGGTCAGCCTAGCACTGGGGCTTATGTTCGCCTCCTGGGAGTACCTGAAGTTCAGCATGTCCATGACGGCCAGCTGCGTGGTAAGCCTCTCTGCAACGTCAATGAGGCAGCCGGTCCAGAGATTTATGCTGCCCACATAGTCCTTGTGGGCGGCGACGTTGTTCTACCGTAGCAGCCTCTCCCCCTCAAGGGCCTTGTTCAGGGTGTCCTCACGGGCCCTAACCTCCGAAAGCGTCCCTTCCAAGGTGTCCAGTTTCAGCTTCAGATCACCAATGGAGTCGTTGGCCTCAGAGGGCAGCTTGGTCTTGTCGGAGATGGCGACCTGCAAATCCGCCAGAGTGTGGTTAGCCGTGTCCGTGTCCTTTGTCAGCTTGAGATCTCCTTCTTCAGCTCCTCCCGCTCCAGCTTCTCCACCTTGCCAGCTTGGTCCAGGGCCAGAGTATCAAGTGCATCCTTGTGCTTCCGCTCCATCTCCTGGGTCTGCTACATGACGATCTGCTCGATTTCCTTGTCCTTGCTACGGAGCGTGGCGGCAAGCGCCTATTCATGAGCAACGAGGTCTTCCTCCTGAGTGTCCAGCAAAGCTTGTTGCTGCCATCGGTCAGCTTCGTCCTTGGCGACCTGTTCCTTCGCCGCCTCTTGGGCCTTCTCGATGTCGGCCTGCTTCAGGAGGAGCTCTCATTTGCGCTCATCCAGCTCATCCTGGGCGGTCTTCAGTTCCTGTCGGGCCTCGCCGAACTAGACTAGCGTCTGAGCGACGCGCTCCTGAAAATCTGCTTCCGCCTTGTCCACAGCCGCCATCCTGGAGTTCACCTTGTCCTGGTGGGCACGGTGGAGCGCCTGAAGCTTTTGGAAATTGGCGCTCATGGCCCGAAGGAGGTGCTCCTCTTGGGAACCGCCGCCGCTGGCGCTCGGTTCATCAACAACCTGGAGCCCGGCGGTGGCGAGCACCTCATCGTCGAAAACCTCCCCTTCGGCTGGCGTTCTGGTGCCTATCGTCCCTGGAGGCGGACGAACAGATCATTGCCCACCCTCAAGTACTTACACGGGGCGGGGGCTGCAGGGGAGGGAAGGTTGGTCTTCGGCCACCCCCTCCCCGGGAAGCCCCTTGGCAACCTCCTCGGCAGCGGCCTTGCCGGCCTCCCCGGCAGCAGCCTCGCCGGTCTCCCCGGTAGGCCCCTTGGTGGCCTCCTCAGCGGCAGACTTGGCGGCCCCAGCCGCGATCTTGGTGGCCTCACCTTCGGCATCCTTGGCGACCTCCTCGATGATAGTGTCGATGCCTTCCTAGTCCATCGAGGGAGGGTCTGGAAACCAGAAAGGAGAATGAAGCGAGGCCAAAATCAAAGTTCAGAACAAAGAAAAGAAATAACATCGCGTGGCAGAGATAGAAAGGGACGGGAGGCAGGCAACTTACCCGTGCCGAACTGAGAAGAAGTGTCTCCCTCCCCGCCAAAGTTTGTTGCCAGGACAGGGCCACCAGCACCCAAGCTCGCCCCTTCTTCCTCCATGCGCGTGGGCTCGGCGGTAGATGCCCTTGCCGGTGACACCCCTCTGGGTGGTGTGGTTGACGGGGCGGCGTGTTAAGGGTGGCCCTCAGCGGCTCCTCCTGTTGCCGCTCTCCTCCTGCGAACCCGGCAAGGTCAGCACCAAGGATACACATCCCAACGCCCATCGATGGGGAGTGAATAATGAACTCAAGCCGGGGGCTGAAGCCGGGGCTGCGTCGAGGGCTGTTGTCCGGGCTGATCACCACCAACGCCGGCATCCGCGGAGCGGTCGCCGGGGGCTCGTCGCCCGTCGAAGCTTTGGCCCTCTTCGCCACCCTCTGGGCCAGCGTCTCCGTGTCGTTGTGAAGATAAGATTAAGTCAGGGAAAGATGGCACGGGCGGAGGGTCAGGAAATGGTGAGGGGCAAGGTGCTTACTCGTCCTCCTCTACTGGCCTCCTCTTCCTCTTCGGGCTGAAGGACCCAAGATCAAAGTCAGCCTCCGGGGCGGCGTCCGCAAGGGGAAGAGAAGGGGATGGCGTCCTGGACCGCTTGGACGAGGAGGAGGTGGCGGCTGCGGCCTTCTTCGCTGCCGCAACCCTCGTCTAGCGCACGGGCTGCTCCTGGGCCCGTTGCCGTTGCGCTATCCTGCCAGGCCGAACCGGCTCACCGAAACTAGCCCGTCGCAGGACGTGTTTCCTCCCTAGGGCCGGGGAGTCATCCGCATTTGTATCCTCTTCGGCTGACTCCTCGGCCGCTTCTTCAACAAGGAGAACCCCAGCGCCGGCTTCGCTGGTTTCCTCGGCAGACCCCGTCCACTCGGCAAACTCCCTCTCTTCTGCGGCCACGTCGGCCTCGTCCTCCATAGTGTCGAGGCTGCTGGCCTCCTCGGCAAGTGCTGCCTCCTCTGCCCTGGCGGCAATGTACACCAGCTCTTCCTTAGTGGTGTCGCGGATGAGCTACGACTTGTCACGAACATACCTCTCCGACAAGTTGTCGAAGAATGCTTGCACCAGCTCCGCTTTCGGCTCAACCCAGGTCGGATCGAGGCCGTGCGTGTTGAAAACCGGCATCATGGCGATGATGGTAGTCAGGCAAGAGTTGTTGCTCAATAGAACCACCCCCGTCGGCAACCCGAACAGGCTGTCAGACTTGCCGGCCTTGGCGGCCTTGCCGGTCTTCTCGTCCTTGCCGGTTCTCTCGACCCTACCGACCTCGTCAACCTTGAGCTAGAAAAGCCTCTGGCAAAGATGAGCATGTTGGAGCACCGTAAAGTTGTGGTTCAGGTTGGGGCGGAGCCTCATGATATCGGCCGCATTCCTGAAATCCCAGGCCAGCCTCCCCTTATTGTGAAGTGGGGCAATCCGGCGGCGGATGTAGTCAGCTCCGATCATCTCGAGAGTGAGCCAGGCCAAGGTGAGGCGATGGATCCTGGTGGTGGCAACTATGTGTTGGGGAACGTAGTAATTTCAAAAAATTTCCTACGCACACGCAAGATCATGGTGATGCATAGCAACGAGAGGGGAGAGTGTTGTCTACGTACCCTCGTAGACTGAAGCGGAAGCGTTGACACAACGTAGAGGAAGTAGTCGTACGTTCTCCTTACGATCCAACCGATCACATCACCGTTACTCCGGCACCTCCGAGTTCTGGGCACACGTTCAGCTCGATGACGATCCCCGGGCTTCGATCCAGCAAAGCGTCGGGGAAGAGTTCCGTCAGCACGACGGCGTGGTGACGATCTTGATGTGTTACCGGCGCAGGGCTTCGCCTAAGCACTGCAACGATATGACCGAGGTGGAATTTGGTGGAAGGGGGCACCGCACACGGCTAAGGAAAGATCTCAATGATCAATTGTGTGTCTATGGGGTGCCCCCTGCCCCCGTATATAAAGGAGCCAAGGGGGAGGGGCTGGCCGGCCAAGCCTGGCGCGCCAGGAGAGTCCTACTCCCTCTGGGAGTAGGATTCCCCCCCCCCAATCCTAGTTGGACTAGGATTCTCCAAGGGGGAGAGAGAGAGGGGGCGCCCACCTCTCCTAGTCCTAATAGGACTAGGGGAAGGGGGGAGGCGCGCAGCCCATGAGGGCAGCCCTCTCACCTCTCCTCCAAGGCCCATGTTGGCCCATTATGCTCCTGGGGGGTTCCGGTAACCCTCCCGATATTCCGGTAAAATCCTGATTTCACCTGGAATGCATCCGATGTCCAAACATAGGCTTCCAATATATCATTCTTTACGTCTCGACCATTTCGAGACTCCTCGTCATGTCCGTGATCACATCCGGGACTCCGAACTCCTTCGGTACATCAAAATGTATAAACTCATAATAACTGTCATCGTAACGTTAAGCGTGCGGACCCTACGGTTCGAGAACAATGTAGACATGACCGAGACACGTCTCCGGTCAATAACCAATAGCGGGACCTGGATGCCCATATTGGCTCCTACATATTCTACGAAGATCTTTATCGGTCAGACCGCATAACAACATACGTTGTTCCCTTTGTCATCGGTATGTTACTTGCCCGAGATTCGATCGTCGGTATCCAATACCTAGTTCAATCTCGTTACCGGCAAGTCTCTTTACTCGTTCCGTAATACATCATCTTGCAACTAACTCATTGGTTGCAATGCTTGCAAGGCTTATGTGATGTGCATTACCGAGAAGGCCCTGAGATACCTCCCCGACAATCGGAGTGACAAATCCTAATATCGAAATACGCCAACCCAACATGTACCTTCGGAGACACCTGCAGAGCACCTTTATAATCACCCAGTTACGTTGTGACGTTTGGTAGCACACAAAGTGTTCCTACGGTAAACGGGAGTTGCATAATCTCATAGTTAAAGGAACATGTATAAGTCATGGATAAAAAGCAATAGCAACATACTAAACGATCGGGTGCTATGCTAATGGAATGGGTCATGTCAATCAGATCATTCAACTAATGATGTGATCTCGTTAATCAAATAACAACTCTTTGTTCATGGTTAGGAAACATAACCATCTTTGATTAATGAGCTAGTCAAGTAGAGGCATACTAGTGACACTCTGTTTGTCTATGTATTCACACATGTATTATGTTTCCAGTTAATACAATTCTAGCATGAATAATAAACATTTATCATGATATAAGGAAATAAATAATAACTTTTATTATTGCCTCTAGGGCATATTTCCTTCACTATGAGCTTCTTGTCATCGGCGTCGACATCGCCCCAGTCCTTGTTGCGGACTGGCAACCTCTGATGGACCCGGCAGAACTCCTACGGATCTGCCTCCTCGACCCAGCACCACCAGCCCCACCACTCGTCCCACCTCTCCTTCTAGGCACCTTTCAGGTACGTGCCCTTGCTTTGGGTCCTCGGGATCCAGGTGATGCAGCCAGAGATGGCGCCCCCTGGCTGGATGGGAGGAGTGAAGTAATGGTGGAAGAGCGCCGTGCTGAGGAGCACTCCAGCGAAGACCTCGCAAAGATGGGCAAAGAAGGCCATGCACGCCACGGTGTTCAGCGTAAGGTCCAGAAGGTGGAAGCCGTAGGTGTGCATGATGCCGATGAAGAAATCTGAGAAGGGGGGCAGAGCCCGTAGGAGAAATAGTCGACAAAGAAAGGATATCGATTTGGACCGGCCTTGGCGAAGGAGGCGAGGATGATGCGCGTGGCGGGATGCCCCAGCGTTTGCCTTCCTGTCGGTGTAAATGACCTCGGGTAGCCTAGCCGGCTCCCCTGGCACTTCAGAAAAAATCACGAGCCGATCCGGCCTCCAAGAAACCAAGACGTGGGGCCGCCTACCCCCTGCCGGCTGCCTCTCAGGCCGACTATCGGAAGGCGGCCCGGCCTTAACCCTCATGAAGAAAGCCGCGGGAGGGCCGACTCCGAGAAGCCGGCCACGAGAAGGCCGACTCCAAGGAGCCGGCTCCCACGACGCGGTCAGGATCGTACCCTCGGAGTCCGCATCCACATAACGGCGATGGGACGGGACGTGGCTACAGTAAAGCCTGCCACCCCCGAAAACCGGAGCATGCCTGGCACAATGCACCGTACGGGGTAGCCCTGACCCGTCTGGCGCGGCACTGTTGCCATGATGACTATGACGCCATCCACGGCGGGCTGTCAGCGCGGTCCACGGGCGGTGGGCCCCTTCGGGCAGAGAGACACCCGAAGGCGGCCAGGCCTCCTCCAGTCGGCCCACGACATGGCCGGCTTCCCCAAGCCGGCTTGCCCCCTCCCTCGAAGGAGGCGCGCCATTAAGGAGACAAGACGACGTGAGGCTACAGCGATCGCCCGCCAGGCGGCGGCACTGTAGCCATGCTTACCTCGATAAGGCCCTCATCATCAGGATTGAGGCAGCAGTAACCAGCCGCCGACAGGGCCCTTGGCAGTGGGGCCTGCCTGTCGACCAAGAAGCCAGCAGCCGGCGGGCCCCAGCAGCCGGCGCAGAAGCCGACAAGCGTAGACACTGACGGCTAGGGCCCGCGCCCAGCCGGATTACCATTGTACCCCCGGGGGGTAGGCCTATATAAACCCCCCGGGGCACCCATGCAAAGGGTTGATCTCATCTAAGTTTAGACACCACATAGAGAGAAGAGTAGAGCTAGCCTTGCCCTTCTTCTTCCTCTCGCCAAACAGCTCAAGGAGCATCTTGTAGCTACTTGTTCATCGAGTGATCATGCGGAGACCCCGCAGAGCAGCAGTAGGGGTGTTATCTCCACGGAGAGCCCCGAAGCTGGGTAAGATTCGCCGGCGTGCATGTCTTCGTCTTATCCCGCTTCCAGGCACCGGCAATGTCTTACTGGCTCCCACAATGATAAGCCACCTGTTGGCATATGTCGCACCTACCACCCGACATTTGGCGTCCACGGCATCGTACCCGGCCTCCAACAACGTGGCCGAGTATGAGGCGGTTGTACACGGGCTCCGACTTGCCAAAGAGCTCGGCATACGCCGGATCCTGTGTTACGGCGACTCAGACTTGGTAGTCCAGCAGTCATCCGGCGACTGGGACGCCAAGGACGCAAATATGGCAAGCTACCGCTTTCTCGTTTAGCAGATCAGCGGGTACTTTGAAGGGTGCGAGTTCCTCCACGTACCACGAGCCGACAACGAGCCAGCAAATGCCCTGGCTCGAATAGGCTCCACTCGGCAGGCAATACCAACCGGCGTCTCTCTGCAACGCCTCCTCAAGCCGTCTATCAAGCCGTCTCCAGAGTCCGAGTCCATCTTCGTGCCGCCTAACCCCGATGCAGCCGGATCCAGCTTGAAGAGCCAAGCAGGCGACCCGGGGACTTCGATAGGCGGCGCGGGGACTTCAGTAGGCGGCTCGGGGACTTCCGTAGTCGCACCCAACCCGGGGACTTCTGAACCCGGCTCGGGGACTGCGGTAGTCCGCCCGGGGACTGCACCAGCACCGCAGGCGGCGGCCGGCTCCACCATTCCACAACCCAGCCCGCCCACCCTGGTCGCAGTAGCCGCGTTGGCAATAGAAGAAGTCACAGCTCCATCATGGGCCCAGCCCATCCTCAACTTCCTGACAAACCAAGAACTGCCAGCTGATGAGACAGAGGCAAGACAAGTCCAACACCGAGCCGGAGCATACACAATCGTCAACAGAGAGCTTGTCAGGCGCAGCGTCATTGGAGTCTTCCAGCGATGCGTTGAGTAAGAGAAGGGCATAGCAATCCTCAGAGACATCCACCAAGGTGAATGCGGCCACCATGCGGCTTCAAGATCACTAGTCACCAAGGCTTTCCGCCATGGATTCTTTTGGCCGACTGCTTTGGACGACGCCAAAGAATTAGTCAAACATTGCAAAGGGTGCCAAGTCTTCAGCTCCAAGCAACACCTGCCGGCTTCGGCACTCAAGACCATTCCCCTCACTTGGCCCTTTGCCGTTTGGGGTCTGGACATGGTGGGCCCATTCAAGATGGCGCGCGGCGGCATGACACATCTGCTTGTCGCTGTGGACAAGTTCACCAAATGGATCGAAGCAAAGCCGATCAAGAAGCTGAATGGGCCGACTGCCGTGACATTCATCGCAGATATAACAACTCGGTACGGCGTGCCGCACAGCATCATCACCGACAACGGCACCAATTTTGCCAAGGGAGCATTGGCACGTTTCTGCGCGACGCAGGGCATCCGACTGGACTTAGCATCCGTTGCCCACCCGCAGTCAAACGGCCAAGTCGAGCGAGCCAATGGCCTCATCCTTTCCGGCATCAAGCCCCGACTGGTCGTGCCACTGGAGCGTTCGGTCGGCTGCTGGCTCGATGAGCTGTCGGCCGTCCTCTGGAGTCTGCGCACTACCCCAAACAGGTCAACCGGCTTCACTCCTTTCTTCCTCGTATATGGTGCCGAGGCGGTCATCCCAACCGACATCGAGTTCGACTCGCCTCGGGTGACCATGTACACGGAGGCGGAGGCCAAGGAAGCACGAGAAGACGACGTCGACCTGCTGGAAGAAAGCCGGCTGTTAGCCCTCAGCCGGTCCGCCATCTACGAGCAGGGTCTGTGTCGCTACCACAGCCGGAAGGTCAAGCCAAGATCCTTCCAAGAGGGCGACCTTGTGCTCCGGCTGATCCAGCGAACAGCCAGCCAGCACAAGCTCTCGGCCCCTTGGGAATGCCCCTTCGTCATCAGCAGAGCGCTAGGAAACGACTCCTACTACCTGATCGACGCACAGAAGCCGAATGCACGAAAGAGAGACGACTCCGGCAAGGAGTCGGAGCGACCATGGAACGCCAACCTACTCCAAAGGTTTTACAGTTGAAATGCAGTATGTATCACGCTAACTTTTGTACTAAGTACGAGACAATAGGCCCCCCGAGGAGAACTCGGGGACTACCATCTTTCATCTATGAATGAAGAGTATCATGCTTATGATTATGTCATTACATTCACTCCTCTTGTCCGGCACCGGGTTCGACTAGTCGGCCCGGGGACTGGCCGCCTTGAGTTATATTAGAAGTCCTACCCGCGGTCAGACAAGTAGTGTGCCGGCTCCAAAGCCCTCTCTTGCCAAAAGTCGCAGTTCGAAGAATCGGCTGTCCGGCTGGCAAGAGCCAAAGGCAGGAAAGGACGCCCACATGAAAAACGGCTAGGGACTAACGGACCAATATAACAAAAGCCGCCCTTTTTCCCTACTGTCGACCGACTACAAGAGTAGCCGGCCGGCCGGCTTCCATTCACTTCGCTACAATCTAAGAAAGCTCGAGTACTTGCCTTCCCCAAAAAAGATAGCAGAGCAGCTGCCGGCTGGGAAGGCAGCAATCAGGGGAAGGCGGCAAAGGAAACAGCCTAAGGATAAAAGGCATACGAGAATGGAAGGCAAACACACGCATGATTATATTTACTTGAAAAGGCCAACATTCAACATAGTTTGAATACACCCCCAGTGGGTGGAACCGCGCAAGCTTAATAGAAATTGTTCAAAGATTAACAAGCAGGAAAAGCAACGACGGCAGATCAAGCCAGGGGAACGACTGGCGAATCGGGCAGGTCGGCGGAGACAGCAGCGCCGGCTGGAGGAGTGGCCGGCTGATGATCACCGCCTCCCGCAGAGGGCGCGCCAGCACGCGCCACGTTGCTAGAGGCATGATTGTGCTGAGGCTGGCTGGTTGCTTCACCGGCCGGCTCGACGTCTTCGCCCTCCTCCCCTTCTTCGTCTTCACCTTCATCACTGGAGGCGACCTCCTCCGCCGAGTCTTCACCCTCCGCCGGGTTCAGCCCGAACCACTCCTCGGGCTGGGCGACGCCGTTGTCGTCCACCGCAGGAGCAAAGACGCTGGTGTCGGTAAACTCGGCAAGAGCTGAAGCACGCTGGATGATAGCCGGCCACACCTCCACCAGCTCTTCGTCAGCCTCCGCCCGCCAAGTCCTCAGCTGTTCCAAGTTCAGCCCAGGGTACCAGGCCTGGACGAACTCCAGCGCCCGCGTGGCACCGGATCAAGCAGCGGAGGCCTTCCAGGCCTCAAAGCGGCCGACTGCCACCTCCAGCCAGTCGGCAGTCCGGCTCGGGGTGCGGGGAATCGCTTCACCTGGCCAGAGGGCGGCCAACACCTGCGCCCCAGTGCGCTGGAGGCGGAGGAGCATGCAGTGTACCGGCTGCAACCGGGCTTGGATCGCCAAGAGCTGCTCCTCAGGTGTCCGGCTCGCGTCCGGCGCGATCTCAACCCCCGCCTGCCGGCGTGCCTCGCGGTGGGCCTCGATGGTCTGGGTGGCAATGACGGAGTAGCGGGGGAAGTAGTCTGTGCAAAGAACAAAAGCAGCACAAATCAGAAGACGAATCAGAGGGCAAGGGGGCGAGCAAGGAGTGAGGAAGGCGGCTTACCGTCGATCAGATCCTCGATCCGGCCGTAACCCTCGCTCAGCGCTTGCTTCGCCTCAGCCCAGCCCGCCGCCTCGGTCTCGAACTCAGCTTTGAGGGCGGCCTCGCTGTCCTACGCCTTCTTCAGGGCCGCCTTGTGGCTCTCCTCCTGGTCGGCGAACTTCTTGACCAGGCGGTCACGCTCCAGGACTAGGGCATTGAATTCGGCCTCCTTGGCGCGAAGGGCGGTCTGGGCCCCGCCGAGCTGCTCCCTCAAGTCGGCATTGGCCCCTGCAAGCATGAAGACAAAGGAAGAAACAATAAGGAAGAAGTCGTCGGGGAAGATCCGACCCGACTGCTCAGCAGTCAGCCCGGATCTCGGGGACTACACCCAGTGGGTGCGCTGACGCGCCCCCACAGGATATGAACAAAACAGAGCATGCACTCCGGCTGTCGGTCAGATCCTCGCCCTTCTGGCGCAGCTCCTGAGCCTGGGAGTCGAAGGCGGCGGTACTCTGGTTATGGTACTCCTGGAAGATCAAACAGGATGCAGGAATAAGATAACTGTCAGGACCTAGTAAGTTCTAAGCCGCCTGCTCAGCAGCCGACTCGGAACTCGGGGACTACACCCAGTGGGTGCGCTGACGCGCCCCCATAGAAGAAATCAAAAAAGCAAAACAACCAAGGCCAGAAGACTCACCCGGACGACGGCTCGCGTCACAAGGAAATCTCGGGTATATCGCTGCAGCGTGGTAGCATGAGCCTGAAGCCGGCTCCGGACCTCCTGGGCCGCCGCGTTCAGCTCGACCGTCCCCCTGCTGGGCGCCCACTCGGACGTGTTGGAGCTGGCCGCCTCCAGGGCCTCTGCCGTACGGCTGGCGCTCGCGGCTCTGTCCGGCTCCGGTATGGGTGTCGGCGTTCTGGGAACGGGGATCCCCAGACTTGCCTGCCTGTGGCCTGCGGCGTGGCTCAAAGGGGCCCCAACACGATCCAACTTCATCAACATGAGATCCAGGACCCTCACGAGGGGCCAAGCCTCGCGGGGCGGACGACATGGCGCTTCCTCAGGCGCGGCCTCCTCAGGCTGGCTCACGAGGAGGCGGAGAGATCAAGGTAGGGTACCTTGCGAGGTGCCCATGACGCAAGCCATGACGACCAAGGGTGCCAGGCGGGCGCCAGACCGCGCAGTGTCCTCCCTTTCCTCTTTGGTGCAAAGGGGGCAAGCGCAGGCGAGAGGATCAAGCAAAGGCACCCATTTCAGTGCAACGAGACCAAGACCAGTCCAACGGTGGGAATGAGCTCATCGTGGAGCCCAGAACGACGTCACCACAGGGCCTTTGGCAGGCGAGGACCAACTTTGGTCAGGATAAGTGTACCAGATGTTCCCCTTCAAATTGGCCAATTGTTGGTGCCCTTCCCGCTCAATATTTGGGAAGAGGCCCAGGGTCTTTGTCTATAAATAGGGCTAGCCACCCCCAGGGTACAGGGGGAGGAGGATTCAGAGCAATCGTAGAGCAAGTAGAGAGAGAGAGAGAGAGAGAGAGAGAGAGAGAGAGAAGGGCGATCGAACTTCCTCTAGCAAGTTCGTCCCCCTAGCCAAGAACAGGACCTCGCGAGGCTGTACTCGTTTGTATTGTTCGTCATCATCATCAGCCCAAGAGGCAATCCACCCACCACAAACTAGAGTAGGGTATTACACCACATTGGTGGCCCAAACTAGTATAAACTCTGTGTCTCTTGTGCTGTTCTTCCTGTAGTTTAGATCCTTTCGAGACGGAGAAGTGGAGGGCATAATCTCCGCGCGCACCCCAGAGTTCGAACCTTAAGGGTCTGCTAGAACCTGAAATCCGACATTTGGCGCGCCAGGTAGGGGTGCGCCAGAATCTGTCTTCCACCGCTCCGTCCTTCTCCGACTGCCGCACCCATGTACGGCGCCGGACGGGCCCGCGTCGCCCGAGCAGCCCTCGCCGGTGGGCATTCTCGTCGTCCCCCATCGCCCGCCGTCAGCACCGCCACCCGCCCGGCGGGAAACGAGCAGCAAGCACCACGCCAGCATCCGCCTATGCGACGGGGCGACTACGCCACAACATCGACACCTCCGGTCGTTGCGGCCCTCCTGGGCGGCTCGCAAGCATCGCCCACGAGTCGCCATGTCAAGCCGTTTGCCCGCCGGGTCAGCACCGTTTCCGCACGGCAGGGGGCTTCCTCGGACCGGGCAACGCGCGAGGACGATCTGACCTTCAGCTCGGAGGACCACCCCACTAACTTGGCCGGCTCGGGCGCGCTCCCCCTGTTGTGCACCCCCACCATCTGCCAAGTGGCCGTCACCAGAACCCTCGTCGACGGCGGCGCGGGCCTCAGTGTGCTTTCGGTCGAGACCTTCAATCTCCTCTGCATACCCCGGGAGCGGCTGCGGCCCAGTCGATCTTTCTCGGGCGTCGGGGGCGGATCGTCCGACTCCTTGGGACAGATCCGGCTCCCGGTAACCTTAGGCACCTACGACAACTTCCGCACGGAGATGGTCGACTTCGACATCGCCCCCATCGGCCTCCCTTACAATGCCATCCTCGGTTACCCGACGCTAGCTCAGTTCATGGCCGCCACGCACCCGGCGTACAACCTCGTGAAGATGCCCGGGAGCAGCGGTACCCTCACCGTGCACGGAGACACCGGGGACGCCCTGCGAGTACTCAAGCTCGCCTTCAAGACGACGGCATCGACACGGCCCGCCGACGCGGAGACCCCTGAGCCCAAGGGGGCTGCGCCCGCCAAGAAAAAGCAGTTGTTCACCCAGGACAAGGCAGAAACCAAGCAGATACCCGTTGACGAGGACGGGTCCTCCAGTGCCACTTTCACCATAGGCGCCAACCTTGAGCCTGAGCAGGAGGAGGCCTTGGTCAGGTTCCTGCGCGCTAATAAGAAGGTGTTCGCTTGGGAGCCCGATCAGTTGGTACGGATTCCCAGGAGTGTCATCGAGCATCACCTCAACGTGTGCACAAATGCGCGCCCCGTGAAGCAGAAAGCCAGGCGGCAGTCCGCAGAGAAGCAGACCTTCATTGTCCAAGAGACCCGCAAGCTAGAAGCCGCAGGGGTCATTCGCGAGGTCCGATACCCGGATTGGTTGGCCAACCCCGTCGTTGTGCCTAAGAAGGGGGGGAAGGAACGCATGTGTGTCGACTTCACCAATCTCAACAAGGCATGCCCGCAAGATCCGTTTCCGCTCCCCCGCATCGACCAGATCATCGATTCCACCGCAGAGTGCGACCTGCTATGCTTCCTGGACGTCTTCTCCGGATATCACCAGATCAAGATGGCGGTAGAAGACGTTGAAAAGACCGCCTTCCTGACCCCGTGCGGGGTATACTGCTATACATGCATGCCGTTTGGACCGCGTAACGCAGGAGCTACCTTTCAGCGGTTGATGCACATCACCTTGGGCCCGCAACTCGGAAAGAATGTCGAAGCCTATGTTGATGACATTGTGGTAAAATCTCGGGAGGCCAAGACCCTGATACAAGACCTGGAGGAGACCTTCGCGAGCCTCGACGCAGTAAACCTGCGACTCAACCCGGAGAAATGTGTGTTTGGCGTCCCCTCGGGCAAGCTCTTGGGCTTCCTCATATCTCATCGTGGCATCGAGGCCAACCCAGAGAAGGTCAAGGCGGTCGAGGACATGAGTCCCCCAAAGACCCTCAGAGAGATACAGAAGCTCACTGGGCGCGTGACCGCGCTAGGGCGCTTTATCTCCAAACTAGGGGAGCGAGCGTTGCCTTTCTTTCAGCTGATAAAGAAAAAGGGGCCCTTTGAATGGACTGAAGAGGCAGATAAGGCGTTTCAAGATCTCAAGAAGTACCTGACCAGTCCCCCAGTCATGGTGGCTCCGCGCCCTCAAGAGCCCCTGCTGCTCTACCTCGCCGCCACTCCCTACTCCGCCAGCGCAGCCCTGGTGGCGGTTAGGGAGGAGCACCAAGCCAAGACCGCAACGGCAACCCGAGGCAAGGAAAAACGAGAGCAAGGAAAGCCTGCGGAAGCCACAACCGCAATTGAGGAGGGTAGGCTGCCGAAGAGTACACCGGAGGCAGGAGAAGCCACACGCCCGGATGGTCCGCCTCCCGAGGCCGCGTCATCTCGTGAGGCGCCCTCACCTCCCGAGGGCGCCGCAACCCCAGATGCTCTCAGCCTTGTTGAGCATCCAGTTTACTTTGTTAGCACGGTGCTACGGGACGCGAGGGCACGGTACCCAATGCCTCTGAAGCTCCTCCACGCGCTACTGGTGGCTTTGCGCAAGCTGCATCACTACTTCCAGGCCCATCCCATTAAGGTCGTCTCATCGTACCCCCTGGAGATAGTGCTCAGGAGCCCTAACTCAGCTAGAAGGGTCGCCGAGTGGAACATAGAGCTGCAGGCGTTTCAACTCGAGTTCAGCACAACTAGGGTCATCAAAGGAGCAGCATTAGCGGATTTCGTGGCTGAATGGGGGATGCACCAGGCCTCAAGGACAACGAGGATCGGTCCCTCTCTCCAGGGAGTGAGGCGCCAGAAGGCTGGGTCATGTATTTCGATGGGGCATTCTCCAGGCACGGCGCGGGGGCTGGCGCGGTACTGATATCACCCACTCAGGATAAGCTCTACTATGCCGTACAGCTCTGTTTCCAGCAAGGTGAAAAGGTCTCCAACAACATAGCAGAGTATGAGGGTCTGATAGCCGGATTAAAGGCAGCAGTAGCTCTGGGGGTGAAGCGCCTCACCGTCAAGGGCGACTCGCAGCTCCTTGTCAACTTCTCCAACAAGGTATATGAACCGAAGGACGAGCATATGGAGGCCTATCTAGCGGAAGTCCGCAGGATGGAAAAGCAGTTCTAGGGATTGCAACTAAAGCACGTGCCCCGTGGCACCAATCAGGAAGCCAACGACATAGCCAAACGGGCATCCAAGCGGGTGCCACAGGAACCAGGCGTCTTCGAAGAGCGGCTCTTCAAACCCTCAGCACAGCCGACATTATCAAACGTTGCTCAGCCTCGAGAGGAGCTCCCTTGGCCGCCAGCCTCGGGAGCCCCGATCTATGGACCGACCTCAGGAGCGCGTCTACTCCTAACGATGGAACCTCGGGAGGAGTGCTGGATCACAGAACTCCGGAACTATTTAACACAAGGGACCCTACCGGAAAAGGAAGAGGAAGCGGAGCGTGTGGCGCGGCAGGCCACGACATACTGCATCAGAGATGGAGAGCTTTACCGGAAGCGACCAAATGATGTATCTCTGCGCTGCATCTCCCGGGAGCAAGGAAAGGAACTACTGGAGGACATACACGGCGGAGACTGCGGGCATCACTCATCATCACGAACCCTCGTCGGCAAGGCATTCCACAGCGGATTCTATTGGCCCACCGCGCTCAACGACGCAGTCGAATTAGTAAAGGCTTGTGAGGCCTGCCAGTTTCATTCCAAGCAGATCCATCAACCGGCGGGGGGCCTGCAGACTATACCCCTCTCGTGGCCATTCGCAGTTTGGGGGTTGGATATTCTGGGCCCATTCCCTCGGGCGCCAGGGGGCTACCGCTACCTCTACGTCGCCATTGACAAGTTTACCAAGTGGGCAGAAGTGGAGGCCGTCCGTACCATCCCCGCTGGTTCCGCGGTGAAGTTCATCAGGGGTATCGTGAGCCGGTTCGGGGTGCCGAACCGCATCATCACAGACAACGGTTCGCAGTTCACCAGTAATCTCTTCAAAACATACTGTGCTAACCTTGGAACGCAGATATGCTACGCTTCGGTGGCACACCCGTGAAGCAATGGGCAGGCCGAACGGGCCAAGGCGGAGGTCCTGAGAGGCCTCAAGACCAGGACGTTCAAGAAGAAGCTAGAGGCTTGCAGTAGAGGTTGGTACGACGAGCTACGATCCGTGTTGTGGTCCATCCGCACGACCGCAACCAAACCAACTGGGGAGACCCCGTTCTTCCTGGTCTATGGAGCTGAAGCAGTCCTCCCTCACGAGGTCAGCCGTCGCTCCGCGTGGGTCCTAGCGTTCGACGAAGCGCAACAGGACGCCATGCGGGGGATGGACCTCGTACTGGGGGAGGAACGCCGTCGGGAAGCCGCGTTGCGAGCGGCGAGGTACCAACAGGCGTTGCGACGATATCACTGCCGCAACATCCGCCCCAGGACCCTCGAGGTAGGAGACCTCGTGCTCAGACGGGTTCTCTCCAGGGAGGGGCTGCACAAGCTCTCTCCCATGTGGGAGGGCCCGTTCAAGGTTGTTCATGTTTCCAGGCCAGGCTCCGCGCGCTTGGAGACTCAAGAGGGGGAGCCGATACAGAACGCGTGGAACATCCAGCACCTCCGGAGGTTCTACCCCTAAAAGGCCCGGAGCCTGTGAAGACCTTCCCTTTTTGGAAAAGGCCCAGAGCCTGTGAAGACCTTCCCTTTTTGGAAAAGGCCCAGAGCCTGTGAAGAAGGCGAACGCCTGTGAAGACCTTCCCTTTTTGGAAAAGGCCTAGAGCCTGTGAAGAAGGCGAACGCCTGTGAAGACCTTTCCTTTTTGGAAAAGGCCCAGAGCCTGTGAAGAAGGCGAACGCCTCTGAAGACCTTCCCTTTTTGGAAAAGGCCCACAACCTGTGAAGAAGGCAAGTGCCTGTGAAGCTGATCACCTCTAGGAAGAAAGGCCCGGAGCCTGTGAAGAAGGCCAATGCCTGTGAAGCTCGCCGCCCCGTGACACTCTCACGTAATAATGAGTGCGGCTGTACACGCCCCGGAGTCTCAGGAGCGCCGGCCTCAGGCCCTGGGGCTCCCTCCCACGCCCAGTGGCAGCACTTAGCTCCGCGCTGGTGAGAAGACATCGAAGACTAGATTAGGTGCCGGACGCGGCTTTTTTATTTGCTTTCCGTAGTTGACGTGTTTATTTGCATCTGAAGTCCTATCGAAACTATCGCCATCGCCGATTTGTGGTTTGTTGATTTTCGCTCCTCGTTTTGATTTCTCTCATGAAAGGCCTCGCGTGGGATGGAACTCGAATGCCCTCGCGAGCGTTTCCGCCCTAGCCGCTTAAAGGTTTCACAGCCCGGGCTCTCTTCAGGAGCACCCCTCTAGTCCGTGCCCCTCGGGCACCGCGACACGCGCACAGGGCCTGGGTCGGTCGCCCCCCCGGCTGGGGCCGAAAACTACCTACGCGAGGGCAAATAGTTGAGAAGCACAACAACAAAGTGAAGTTAATAGCTACAACGGTAATGATTCTCAACACGCCCCCGCGGGGCTCCATGCAGCTATTTTGTCTTACACAGGAAGCAAAAGGAAAAGGAAAAGGCGAGCCCGGCGCGGCCCGCTTCACATCGGCCTGCAGAGGTGACACGGGATGCCTCCGAGGCTCAGGCGGACTCACTCTCGCGCTTCACCGGGGCGCGGCTACGGGGGGATGAACAGCCACACCCCAAGCAAGCGCGGCGGCGAGGGGGCTGGCTGCAGCCACCGTTGGAGGAGCCGCCCGAAGAAGAGTTGGTGGAGCTTGGGGAGCATCGGGCACCGCCATCGGAGCGGGCGCCGTCTCCTCCATCGTCGTCGGGGCGAGGCCCCTGGCCACGGTCGTCGCCCTCGGGGCAGCATCCTGCGCGGCGACCATCTTCCCCAAACACCCTCACATAGAGGGTGCCATCACCGTCGAACTTGAAGTGTAGGGTGCACCGCTGGCCCAGGCCGCGCGCGCGGGCAAACGTTTGCCAGCCGCGGGTCAGGGCCCCATTCCCCGAAGGGGAGACCTCGAGCGAGACCCAGGAGGCCCTGCTGCAGCAACCATCATCCTGAAGCCAGAAGCCGCACCGGGCGCTGGCCGGCAGCTCGCCAATGAAGAAGCGAGGGAGCTGGAGCCAGGTGTTGGTCGGGTCCGCCGACCACACGACGAACTCCGGCAGCACCTCCGCCGAGCAAAAGCGCGGCCTGGGGGGCCGCGCAGTCACAGCCTGCCTCCCCTTGGCAGCCGAGCGCTCACCACCACGCGGAGAACCATCCCTGTGGCCACGGGGAGCCGCAGCGGGGGCCGCGGGATGCTTGCGGGGACGACCCCGGCTGCGCTTGGCCGGGGGGGAGTCGGGCCCCGCCCGACTAGCCTTCCCCTTCTCCGCGGCTGAGAACCTCTTTGGAGCCATGCGGGCGGTGGGCGGCAAAAGATAGGAAGAATAAGAGAAGCAGGAAGGGGCGGACTAGCGGAGCTCACGCGGCCCCGTACTTATAGCCGGAAAAGGCCAACCGTCGAGCACCACGATCGTAGGCAATAATGACCCGTATCTACGCATGCAGGGACTAGTCAAGTCACGCAGTTGCCAAGGCGTCGTGGGGAAGCAGAGACGCCCACGTCCTGTCAAACCGCCATGCGGCGCCCAAGGCCGCAAGCTATTAGGGCCCGCGGCGCTTCGCCCTTGCCCTTTCGCCTCTCGGCACGGCCAAGTCCAGGCGCGCCTTGGGCCCGGGGGCTACTGTCGGCGTTCTGGGAACGGGGGTCCCCAGACTTGCCTGCCTGCAGCCTGCGGCGTGGCTCAAAGGGGCCCCAGCACGGCCCAACTTCATCAACACGAGACCCAGGACCCTCGCGAGGGGCCAAGCCTTGCGGGGCGGACGACACGGAGCTTCCTCAGGCGCGGCTTCCTCAGGCTGGCTCACGAGGAGGCAGAGAGATCAAGGCAGGGTACCTCGCGAGGTGCCCATGACGCAAGCCATGACAACCAAGGGTGCCAGGCGGGCGCCAGACCGCGCAGTGTCCTCCCTTTCCTCTTTGGTGCAAAGGGGGCAAGCGCAGGCGAGAGGATCAAGCAAAGGCACCCATGTCGGTGCAACGAGACCAAGACCAGTCCAACAGTGGGAATGAGCTCATCGTGGAGCCCAGAACGGCGTCACCACAGGGCCTTTGGCAGGCGAGGACCAACTTTGGTCAGGATAAGTGTACCAGATGTTCCCCTTCGAATTGGCCAATTGTTGGCGCCCTTCCCGCTCAATATTTGGGAAGAGGCCCACGGTCTTTGCCTATAAATAGGGCTAGCCACCCCCAGGGTATAGGGCGAGGAGGATTCAGAGCAATCGTAGAGCAAGTAGAGAGAGAGAGAGAGAGAGAGAGAGAGAGAGAGAGAGAGAGAGAGAGAGAGAGAGAGAGAGAGAAGGGTGATCGAACTTCCCCTAGCAAGTTCGTCCCCTAGCCAAGAACAGGACCTCGCGAGGCTGTACTCGTTTGTATTGTTCGTCATCATCATCATCCCAAGAGGCAATCCACCCACCACAAACTAGAGTAGGGTATTACACCACATTGGTGGCCCGAACTAGTATAAACTCTGTGTCTCTTGTGTTGTTCTTCCTGTAGTTTAGATCCTTTCAAGACAGAGAAGTGGAGGGCATAATCTCTGCGCGCACCCCAGAGTTCGAACCTTAAGGTTCTGCCGGAACCTGAAATTCGACAACGGGGGCCGCTTCCCCCGAGCGCCGGCGTGATGCCGGCTGCACCACCAAGCCGGCTCTTGCTGCCGGCTCGCTCCCAGCCGGCTGCTCCGGCGCCGTAGCCGGCTGGCCGCCCTGGCCCGCCCCAGTCGGCGCCGTCTGCGGCACCTCCTCCAAGACAATCACATCATCCTCCCTCCGCTCCGCCCCCGACCAGCCGCGGTTGGCTTCCTCTGGCGGAGACACGGGGACGCCGGGAGCCACGCTGCGGAGGGGGATGATGAGCTGTGGAGGCTGGTTGCGCGAGGCCTCCGCCTCCCTCTCCATGGCCGTCGCCTCCGCCTGGGCCTTGGCCGCCGCGTCGGCCTGCTCCTTCGCCGCCTGGGCGGCCCTCCGCTCCGACGCTTCCCGCTCCTCCTATGCCTCCCGCGCGTTTCGCTCCGTAGCCTCCATGAGGTCGGCGCGGGGATCCACGCGACGGGAGCTCGAAGACCCTCCGGCTGATTCGATCATAGAGCCGGTAGGACCCCGCTCGAGGGAAAGCGGCGCCCTGGCCGGTTAGCCAAGAAAGAATTTAGAAGAACTCCAATCAAAGAACACGACAAGAATACAAGACGCTTAACACTTACGCCGAAATCGCCTGCGGCCGTTTCATGACCTTCTGGAAGCGGGCTGCCCTCGCGGCCGCCTCATCCCGCTTGGTTGCCGCGGCGGCGCCCCTGGGCTTCTTCGGCCGGCTGCCGAAGTAGGTCGACACGGCCCGAAGCTTCGGTGCGGCGCCACGGGCGGCCGGCGCGGCAGAAGGGCCCGCGCCTTGAAGATCCGGCGCCGGCTGGCGGTGCGGGACGACTTTGACCTCGTCGTCGTCCGCCCAGTCCTCGAGGCCGGCTCCGAGCCCCGTGCCGCTTGCCTCGCCGCCTTCCCCCGCGGCGGCATCTTCCATGGCAGCCGCCCCAAGATCCGGATCGTCGACGTCATCCACCGTGCGGTCGGGGAGGAACTGGCGCTCTGCGCCCGCGGCCCCTGCCGCCAGCGGAAGTAGGGGATTCTGTAGAAAATAAGCCGACTGATTAGAGGCCGATCATATCGAAGCCGGCAACACCGAAGAAAGGAAAGAAGAAATACTTACGGCAGGCGGAGGGTTGGCGCGAGAGTACGGCTCCTTGCCGAATCGCCAATCCTCGGGGAGCTTGTAGTTGGCGATGTAGTTCACCAAGTAGGACACCTCGGCATGGGGCATCTCCCTGGTGCTCAGCCGGCATGGGTCGAAGCGGTCGCTCATCTGGCAGATCATATGCGGCCGGCCTTGGAGCGGGAGTACCCGGCGCTCCACGAAGGCGGCCACCAGGTCGGCTCCGACCAGGCCCTCCGACTGGACCATCACCCAGAGTCGGGCGATGGCGGCGTTCCCGGCCTGGGACAGCGTCCTGGCCCGGTAGCTCCATGAGGGTGGCCTCTGTAACGCCCCAAGACCGGAGATTCAGATGCCTTCCATGGATTCCGGGTTTCGTCATGCGTTTTGTTTTGCTTGTTGCATTCCTCTTTGCATCTGTGCATTGCATCATGTCATCATGCCACTAAATTTTGCAACCCAAATAAATGGCATCGATCTTTGATCCATTTAAATCGAGGGAATTCACATGGTGATTCTCTTTAAAACATATCCTCTCGATATTTAGAGAGCTATAGTAAATATTCCAATTATTTGGATTTACCGCAAACACACTTGCAAATTATCTCAATGCCTTTATTATCTCAATTCTTGGTCTCCAGCCTTGCCCATAATTTCTTTCATCATATTTGAGGCTCCTCCTTAAATCCGAACATTTTTTGGACCTTCCTTTTACCAAGTCCTAGTTCAAACCTTTTGGATTAAATTCAAAGGAGTTTGAATTTATATCTTTCGATCATGCCACTTCTATTTTCTTGGGACAAGCGCATTTTTGTGAGTCCGGGAAAATTGTGTGCGTGTCCAACTTCTTCCTCTAACCCCTCTTTCTTTTCTTTCTTAATCTCTGTTTTTTTCTTTTCCTTATAAGAGAGAGAGAGAGAGGAGCAAGCCCAGCTGCAGCCTCAGGCCGGCCGGCCCAAGATCCATCTGCGCCTAGGCCCAGCCTAGAGCCTATCTGACCCTAGCGCATCTTCCCGATCCCCTCGTCCTCTCCCTCTCGTCCGCCGCCGCCGCTACACACGCAGAGAGAGGGCAGCGCTGACCCCCTTTCCCGATCCACCTCACGCCCTCGATCTCCTCTGCCTCTCGTCGCCCTTCGTCGTCAAGCGCACCGCGCCCCGCGCCCGAGCTACCCTCGATCCCCCCAACCAGAGCCCCCAGCCATGGAGACCACCGCGACAAGGCCAGCCCTCGCCGCCCTTCTCCTTTTCCTCCATCCTTCTTCCACCTCCCTAATCTCTCTGCTCCCCTCTACCGCCATGGACAGGGCTCCGCCGCCGCCGTCCTCGTGCTGCTTCACCACCGCTGCCGGAAATCGCCAGGTCCGGCGACCCCTCGTCCAGCAGGCCCTCTCCGTCCTCGCCTTGTACCCCGCCACCGCCGGAGCTGCTCCGTCCGCCCCGCGCCGGAGCCATCATTCCCGCGCCGCCCGCTGACTCCTGCCGCGCTGCTCTACTTCGCTCGCGTCGCCCCGGCCCCCTTCTGCTCCGTCCATGCGAGGTGAACGAGCCCAGCTCCGCGCGCCCCTGCCTAGCTCCTGTTGAGCCACACCAAGTCCCTCGAAGACTGCCATGTTGCTGCCCCGTGCGAGACCGTCAAGTTCCATGACGGACCGCGAGCTCCACGGATCCGCCAAGTACCTCGATGTCCGATGCCGAAAACGGTCACCGAACCGGGTAACGCCAAGTACCCCTACGCACGAAGACGCCAAGTCCGTTTCGGGATTCGTCAAGTACCGCTACCGATGGCTCGAACGTCTACGAAACGTGTACGACTACCGTCGCCGAAGTCCGCGAGTACCACTACTTCCATTACCGTCACCGTGTAGCACTACTTCCCTCGACGCCCGAGAACGACTACTTCCTCTACTTCCCCTCTGAACCGTTTCACTTCGAAAATGCACGCTTCAAAGGTATAACCCCGAGATGAGCCCGTGGACGAATGCATGTGTTGTATGAGATACACCGTTTGCACCGTGTCCGAAATTGTCGCTTGCATGTTTCTCCTCGTTGCCATCGTCTCGTGGGAACCCGATAACCGGGATCACCCCACCATCTTGCATGACACGCTGACGACATGCTTCCTTTTGCACTGGTATCTCAATGAGCTACCGGAACCGATATGTTGCCGTGGCATCATTTTCGGATTCGTTGCCGTGGCACCCCTTTCTTCCACCACGGTGACAAAATGCTTCATAACATGCTCATGCCAACGTTTTCATTAAAAATGCTTAAACTTGCATATGTCATCCGCATCATGATAACAACAATTAAAATGTTTAAAATGTTGTTCGTTTAAATTTGCTTAAATGCCATGCTAAAATGATTTATTTCATAACTAAATAACCGTAACTCCGAATTTAATAAACTTTATATGTAAATGGGGTAGAAAAATGCATAGATTAACTTGGTTCACTTTATTTTCCTGTTTAACAACAATAAAATATGCTTTAGGCAGAACAGTAGCAAATTCGAAATTTGCATGTGGGGATTTTCCGGAAATATTGTTTGTTGTTCCGGCCTCATTTAAATTTGCCTAGATAGGTAGTTTTTCTTGTGCTTCACCCCTTGCCATGTTTAATAACATTTAATATTGTTGGGTACATAAACGGGGGAGAACTAAACAATTGTTGTGGTGTTTCGTCAATATGCAACTCGTTGCATATTGAGCTCCACTTAATTTGTAGCGTTGTTTATTGCACTTTGCCATGCTCATTGAACCGGACATGCATCATACTTGTTTGTGCATCATGTCTTGTGTATGTGGTGGTTGTTTACTATGTTGTTTGTTCGTTTCCGGGTTGCTTCTCTCGTTAGCTTCGGTTTCGTTCCGGAGTTGTGAGGATTCGTTCGACTACGTCCGTTTGTCTTCTTCATGGACTCGTTCTTCTTCCTTGCGGGATTTCAGGCAAGATGACCATACCCTCGAAATCACTTCTATGTTTGCTTGCTAGTTTCTCGCTCTTTTGCTATGCCTATGCTGCGATACCTACCACTTGCTTATCATGCCTCCCATATTGTTAAACCAAGCCTCTAACCCACCTTGTCCTAGCAAACCGTTGTTTGGCTATGTTACCGCTTTACTCAGCCCCTCTTATAGCGTTGTTAGTTGCAGGTGAAGATGAAGTTTGTTCCTTGTTGGAACATGGAGATGTTGTTCCTTGTTGGAACATGTTTACTTGTTGGGATATCACAATATATCTTATTTAATTAACGCATCTATATACATGGTAAAGGGTGGAAGGCTCGGCCTTATGCCTGGTGTTTTGTTCCACTCTTGCCGCCCTAGTTTCCATCATATCGGTGTTATGTTCCTGGATTTTGCGTCCCTAACGCGGTCGGGTGATTTATGGGACCCCCTTGACAATTCGCTTTGAATAAGACTTTTCCAGCAAGGCCCAACCTTTGTTTTACCATTTGCCTCACCACCACCTACTTTTCCCTTGGGAGTCGCTCTCTCGAGGGTCTTCTTTATTTAGCCCCCGGGCCAATGCTTGTCTAAGTGTTGGTCCAAACCAGAGCCACTTGCGGTGCCACCCCGGGGCAACTTGGGGTATCGTCGGTTGCCGTACGTAGTGTTCATCCGGTGTTGCCCTAAGACCAAGATATGTGCAGCTCCTATCAGGATGTCGGCGCATCGGGCGGCTTTGCTGGACTTGTTTTATTACTGTCGAAATGTCTTGTAGCCGGGATTCCGAGACTGATCGGGTCTTCCCGGGGAGAAGGAATATCCTTCGTTGATCGCGAGAGCTTATCATGGGCTAAGTTGGGACACCCCTGCAGGGTTTGAACTTTCGAAAGCCGTGCCCGCGGTTATGTGGCAGATGGGAATTTGTTAATGTCCGGTTGTAGAAAACCCGAAGTTGATCTTAATTAAAATACACCAACCGCGTGTGTAACCGTGATGGTCTCTTCTCGGCGGGGTCCGGGAAGTGAACACGGTTGTTGGAGTTATGTCTGACGTAAGTAGTTCAGGATCACTTATTGATCATAGTTGTTCGACCGTGCTTTGCTTTCTCTTCTCGGTCTCATTTGCGTATGTTAGCCACCATATATGCTAGTCGCTTGCTGCAGCTCCACCTCATACCTTTTACCCTACCTATTAGCTTAAATAGTCTTGATCTCGCGGGTGTGAGATTGCTGAGTCCCCGTGACTCACAGATACTTCCAAAACCAGTTTGCAGGTGCCGATGAGACTGTGCAGGTGATGCACCCGAGCTCAAGGAGGAGTTTGATGAAGATCTTGTCCTTTATGTTGTTTCGTTCTAGTCGATCAGTAGTGGAGCCCAGTTGGGGTCGATCAGGGACCTTTGTCGCTTTTGGGGTTTCTTCTTTTATTTTGGCTCCGTAGTCGGGCCTTGATTGTATCTGTATGATGTAATGTTTTATTCATGTATTTGTGTGAAGTGGCGATTGTAAGCCAACTATGTATCTCTTTCCCTTATGTATTACATGGGTTGTGTGAAGATTACCTCACTTGCGACATTGCTTTCAATGCGGTTATGCCTCTAAGTCGTGCTTCGACACGTGGGAGATATAGCCGCATCGAGGGCGATACAAGTTGGTATCAGAGCCTTCCCCGACCTTAGGAGCCCCCACTGATTGATCATTTTAGCGGCCGAGTTGTGTCTAGAAAAATGTTTTGAGTCATTCTTTTTACTTCCCAGTCTCCTCATCGCTCTGGTAAGGCATCCTGACGTAGAGTTTTGACTCTTCTCTTCTCAAATTTCACTAAAATTTTTTTTTAGGATCACGCGCGTATCTTAGAATTGTTCCGATGGTTTTGTGATGACAACATTGTCTTGGTTGCCTCCCGTCAGCAGGGGTTTTAGTGGAGGTGTCCCGGGGAGTTGAGCTCCGAGGTGTTGTCGTCATAATTTTATCGTTGCAGTTTTGGAATACCTGAGTTTAGTACGCCGACATCGAAAATCTCTTTTGTACAGTTGTTGGTGAGATAACCCTGATAGCCCAGTACTGAGGCGAGTGCGGGAGTATTGCCATAACTCGTACTTATAGGTTGGAGCGAGGGAGAGCGTGCGAGCCTTTGCCGCTCCCTCTCCTCCCCCTACTTATAGACCCGAGCGGTGGAGCCGAGGAGACGTGGTGTGGGGGACGTGGGATTAACTGCGCCCACTCCCCCACGTCCCGCTATAACTGCGCCTTGACGGCGTGGCGAAACTGCCGCGGGAAGGCAAACAGCCCATCTTGGGCCGCAGAAGATCCACGCCTGGGCCGAGGCCAGGAGTGGCGGGCCCGGGCCTGCGGCGATGTCCCGTCGCGCACGCGCAATGACAGGCCTTTTCTGCCATGTGACACGCGGGGAGGCGCGCGGTCAGCGCACAAGTTGGCCCACGTTCTTGTTGACGAGGCCACGACGCCCTCCCAAGGCGGCGTGCATAAGCAGAGCCGGCCCCAGCTGCCATCTCCTCAAGATAGGAAGCTGACCGAGCTTCTCGTCCCCCTTGCCGACCTTGAAGCGCGACCAGCTTTGGGGACTACTGTCGGGGTAAATGACCACGGGTAGCCTAGCCGGCTCCCCCTGGCACTTCAGAAAAAATCATGAGCCGATCCAGCCTCCAAGAAACCAAGACGTGGGGCCGCCTTCCCCCTGCCGGCTGCCTCTCAGGCCGACTATCGGAAGGCGGCCTGGCCTTAACCCTCACGAAGAAAGCCGCGGGAGGGCCGACTCCAAGAAGCCGGCCACGAGAAGGCCGACTCCAACGAGCCAGCTCCCACGACGCTGTCAGGATCGTATCCTCGGAGTCCGCATCCACATAACGGCGATGGGACGGGGCGTGGCTACAGTAAAGCCTGCCACCCCCGAAACCCGGAGCACGCCTGGCACAGTGCGCCGTACGGGGTAGCCCTGACCCGTCCGGTGCGGCACTATTGCCATGATTACTATGACGCCATCCACGACGGGCTGTCAGCACGGTCCACGGGCGGTGGGCCCCTTCGGGCAGAGAGACACCCGAAGGTGGCGAGGCCTCCTCCAGTCGGCCCAAGACATGGCCGGCTTCCCCAAGCCGGCTTGCCCCCTCCCTCGAAGGAGGCGCGCCATTAAGGAGACAAGACGACGTGAGGCTACAGCGATCGCCCGCCAGGCGGCGGCACTGTAGCCATGCTTACCTCGATAAGGCCCTCATCATCAGGATTGAGGCAATAGTAACCAGCCGCCAACAGGGCCCTTGGCAGTGAGGCCTTCCTGTCGACCAAGAAGCCAGCAGCCGGCCGGACCCACCAGCCGGCACAGAAGCTGGCAAGCGTAGACATTGACGGCTAGGGCCCGCGCCCAGCTGGATTACCATTGTACCCCCGGGGGGTAGGCCTATATAAACCCCCCGGGGCACCCATGCAAAGGGTTGATCTCATCTAAGTTTAGACACCACATAGAGAGAAGAGTAGGGCTAGCCTTGCCCTTCTTCTTCCTCTCGCCAAACAGCTCAAGGAGCATCTTGTAGCTACTTGTTCATCGAGTGATCATGCAGAGACCCCGCAGAGCAGCAGTAGGGGTGTTATCTTCACGGAGAGCCCCGAAGCTGGGTAAGTTTCGCCGGCGTGCATGTCTTTGCCTTATCCCGCTTCCAGGCACCGGCGACGTCTTACTGGCTCCCACAATGATAAGCCACCCGTTGGCATATGTCGCACCTACCACCCGACACTTCCCCACAGGGGCTTGAACTTCTCCTTGAGGGTGAGCGCGTCGATCGTTGATGTGAAGAGGGCGTACTGTGTCCGCAGCTCCACCAACTCGCTCTCCGGTGCCTCCTTCCCCCCGGCGTCCTTGGCCGCTCCCTTGCCCTTGCTTGTCTTGGGCGCCATGGCGGCTGAGAGGGGGGTGAGGGATCAAGGGCAATGGGGACACGGCGGGGGCGAGCAGAGGCGAAAGCTTCGAGTTGCGCTTGAAGAAGAAGAGGAGAACGACGGTTCCAAGATTGGAAAAGGCATGGAGGGTAAATGAGCAGCTGATATGTCCATTTTGCATCATGCTTTTATATCGATAATTATTGCATTATGGGCTGTTATTTCATGTCATGTCACAATACTTATGGCTATTCTCTCTTATTTTACAAGGTTTACATGAAGAGGGAGAATGTCGGCAGTTGGAATTCTGGGCTGGAAAGGGAGCAATATTAGAGACCTATTCTGTGCAACTCCAAAAGTCCTGAAACTCCACGGAATATCTTAAAAGAAATAAAGAAAAATCCTCGCCAAAGATGAAGGCCAGGGGGCCCACACCCTGCTCACGAGGGTGGGGGGCGCGCCCCCCTCCTAGGGCGTGCCCCCTACCTCGTGGGCCCCCTGGTGGCCCTCCGACGTCCATCTTCTCCTATATGAAGTCTTTCGTCAAGAAAAAAACCAGAATCAACCTTTCGGGACGAGACTCCGCCGCCACGAGGCAGAACCTTGGCGGGACCAATCTAGGGCTCCGGCAAAGCTGTTCTGCCGGGGACACATCCCTCCGGGAGGGGGAAATCATCGCCATCGCCATCACCAACGCTCCTCTCATCGGGAGAGGGCAATCTCCATCAACATCTTCACCAGCACCATCTCATCTCCAAACCCTAGTTCATCTCTTGTATCCAATTCTTGTCTCAAAGTCCGGGATTGGTGCTAGTAGGTTGCTAGTAGTGTTGATTACTCCTTGTAGTTGATGCTAGTTGGTTTATTTGGTGGAAGATCATATGTTCAGATCCTTTATGCATATTATTACCCCTCTGATTATGAACATGAATATGCTTTGTGAGTAGTTACGTTTGTTCCTGAGGACAAGGGAGAAGTCTTGCTATTAGTAGTCGTGTGAATTTGGTATTCGTTCGATATTTTGATAAGATGTATGTTGTTTAGCCTCTAGTGGTGTTATGTGAATGTTGACTACATAACACTTCACCATTATTTGGGCCTAGAGGAAGGCATTAGGAAGTAATAAGTAGATGATGGGTTGCTAGAGTGACAGAAGCTTAAACCCTAGTTTATGCGTTGCTTCGTAAGGGGCTGATTTGGATCCACATGTTTCATGCTACGGTTAGGTTTACCTTAATACTTTTGTTGTAGTTGTGGATGCTTGCAATAGAGGTTAATCATAAGGGCGATGCTTGTTCAAGTAAGAACAACACCCAAGCACCGGTCCACCCACATATCAAATTATCAAAGTACCGAACGCGAATCATATGAACGTGATGAAAACTAGCATGACGATATTCCCATGTGTCCTCAGGAGCGCTTTTCTTATTATAAGAGTTTGTTCCGGCTTGTCCTTCGCTACAAAAAGGATTGGGCCACTTTGCTGCACTTTATTTACTTTTGTTACTTGTTGCTCGTTACAATTTATCTTGTCACAAAACTATCTGTTACCACTTATTTCAGTACTTGCAGAGAATACCTTGCTGAAAACCATTTATCATTTCCTTCTGCTCCTCGTCGGGTTCGACACTCTTACTTATCGAAAGGACTACGATAGATCCCCTATACTTGTGGGTCATCAGCAGCGCCCTTGCGGTTTCCTCTTTTCTACGGGAAGACGCGGGCCGCCTCTTTACTATTCACCGCAGGGTGACGCAAGCGTGCTGCGGCCGTTCCACACATGACCCCCACGTCACGCACTCAATGCGGGTCGTGGGGAAGCGCAACTGGCAAAGAAGTTACCGCTGTTAAAACTCTGTGATGCATACCCGTGCACCGTTCTGGGCCCGGCCCAACAATGCTTCGCGCTTATGTGTGGCCCGGGCCCGGGGGCTGCTGTCCGTGTACAAAAGTAGGGGTGTTTCTGTACCCCTTTACTTGTGCGCGGGCAGTCGTAGCCTCACCTGCGACCATGCTTGGCAAGGCAGAAGAATCGAGGGTACGAGACTGCCAAGGTAGCACTCAAGCCAGAGGCATGAAGAGCGAAGGGGCAAGATGGGCTTCCCCCGGCAAGACCCTTGCTGGGGCGGCCTACATAGCCCCGGAAAGAGCCTTGCGGGGGTGACTTGCCCCACACCAGCAAAGCCGCCACCCTTGAGCCTGAGAACTCTGACACCATCAACAACATCGAGACCAAGACTCAGGGGCATGTGCGTGGTGGCATGAAGATCTTTGTGAAGACCAAAGGCCTGCGAATCTAGATAAGGACCAGAAGACGAAGACCCCCGGCAGAATCCTTGCCGGGGACAGATGAAGACCCTCGGCAAGATCCTTGCCGAGGATGACCGAAGACCCCCGGCAGGATCCTTGTCGGGGACGCCCGCGAGACCAGGGCACGACCCTTGCCGGGGACATCTACGGGGCCCCAGCTAGGCCCGCACCCACCAACATTTCGCTGCCCCGCGGCCGTTCCGATGCGGCAACCAGCCCGTCAACTAGGCAGGCGCCTGCGTGGCAACATGCAGCTTCTAGGCCAACTAATCAAGCACCTGTGTGGTGCATGCAGAGCTTCGTGAAGACCCTCTCACCGCACCACCATAGCAACCAGCCAGCCATCATGGCGCTGTATGCCTCGTCAGCTTGGACGTGCATCGAAGTAGGGCAAGGCGGCGACGGACGGGACGAGCTCTGTTGCCGCCCCCTAGAAAGTAAGAGGACACGTAGGCAGCGCATTAAATGCGTTTGTCCTATGGTGCCAGGCGATAAACTTGTACAGTGTAGATACTTTCCACCTCCTGTGTGCCACTGTGGTGACCCCTTTGACATATAAAAGGAGGCCCAAGGCGTCGTGTGGAAGGATTCAGACTTTTTTGGACTGGGCTTGCACCGCAGCTAGTTCAAGAGCTCAAGAACACCAAATATACACAAAAGCAGGACTAGGGTTTTACGCATCGTTTGCGGCCCGAACCTGGGTAAAAATCCCTTTGCGCTAATCGCTAGACCTGCTCTTTGCGCAGCTCCACGCCCCACCAACCATAGAAGGGATTCCCCGGGATCCCATAGGTGTCGTTCCCCCGACACCTTCCCGCCTAACATTTTGTAAGAGGACCAAGGCCACTATAAATAGGACCTAGCCACCACCCTAGAAAAGGACGGATCATTCAGATCATCCTCACACACACTAGCTCATCGAGCTCAAGAATACCTCACCTCCTGAGGCTGTTCATCCACTGTACTAGTTCATCCTGAGCCCCTCGAGGCAATCCACCACAAAGCTGGAGTAGGGTATTACACCGCAAGGTGGCCCGAACCAGGTTAAATCTCCGTGTCTCTCGTTCTTTGGGTTCGTCGAGCTAGGCCGTGGGATCGTTTAGCGAGCGAGCTAGGAAGAGAGTGTTCTTCATGCGCACCCCAGAGTTCGAACCTCTCAAGGGTATGCGGAACCCGTAATCCGACATTTGGCGCTCCAGGTAGCACTATAAAAAAAGACACTTCCGTGATGATACGTGTTTGTCATAGCAGGTCACGTTTTCTGTCATGCATGTACATCCATGACGATTTTATGATAGAATCAAGATAGTCATACCTGTGCTGTCGTAGAAGTGTTCCATGACATTACCAAAATTATCATCATGGAAGTGTTCACTTCCATGACAATAATTGCCGCGTCATGGAAGTGCTTTCGTCAAGGGTGATCGACACGTGGCATCCACCGTAACGGGTCACCGTTAAGCTATCGGGTCCGGTTTTGGATCCGATAACCCGCTAATAGCCACGACCAATGACGATTTTCCATGTGTAAAATTCTCATTGGCCGACGGAACCACATGTCAGCTCCGCGTTGGCACATGTGTCACTCATCCAATGGGCGAGATGCGCCTATGATATGTTGACACATGGACCGGCCCAAAAGTGGCCCATAAAGATTAAATAGGCTGGCCCAATTAAAGGCCCATAGGATTTTGCGTACCATAATGGGCCGGCCCAGCTAAAGGCCCACGAGATTTCACCGACCATAATGGGCCGGCCCAGCTCAAGGCCCACGAGATTTCACCGACCATAATGGGACAGCCAGCTAAAGGCCCACAAGATTTTGAGGACACTAATGGGCCGGCCCGTTAACAGGCTACCATGTTTTGGGACAAATGCCGGCCCATATTTGAACTGGTCCATTAACAGCCTGCCACGTTCCGGGCCAATAAAGGCCCATATGAGATCCGGCCCGTTAAAAGCCTACCACATTCTGGGCCAAATTACGGCCCAGATCAGATCCGGCCCTTTAAGAGGCTTTGGGCTAAATTATGGCCCATATCAGATTCTGCCCGTCAACTGGACGCTACGCGTTTGGGCCCACTTGCTAAAGGCCCATTTAGTAATTTGGCCTGATATTAGTTTCGGCCTGTTTAACATTTCAGCCCTATATTTCTTTCGGCCTGTTAAAAGCCCGCCATATAGTTGGGCCTAACTACGGCCCAGTTTGCATCCGGCCCGCTCACAGCCGATAATCTGATTGGGCCAAACAAGGACCAAGACAATTTTGGCCTGTTAACAGCCCGTGATGTGATTGGCACAATCATGGGCCGGGGTCTATTTCGGCCTGCTGCCGGCCCATGAGCTGTTCGGCACATTTCAGGCCCAACCTACTTTTCAGCCTCCTATAAGCCCATTGAGTTTTCTTGCGAAAATAGGGCCGATGGTTTACTCGGCCTATTAGAGGCCCAAATCTTCTAGTGGTCCAGTTTACATTTAGGCCTGTTAACGGACCGATTATGTAGTGATTTGCATGGCGACCCGATTATGTACCGTAATTTTACGGTTTGGCCGGTTTACTGCGAAGACAGGATATATATATATATACAGTAAAATAACTATAGCATCATGAATAAGAAAAAAAATCTAGACTATACAATAAAGAAATTACAACATATTACATCCACTGGGCATCAAAGTTCACCACTATGATAATAAAGGACAAGCAGACAGCAGATTACATACACTGGGCATCAAAGATCGCCACGAGTGCAAATAAACACGCCGACAAAATAATATACAAAACAAACAACACTTCAATAGAGTTCAAGAAAGGTTAGCCCTGCTCGGGAGCTGCAGCGCAAGCAGCTGAGCAAGCTGATGAGACTGCGCTTGTTTGACACTTATATCCTCCTCACTCTGAAAGATAAACAAGCAGACAGATGACAGGTTTTGCACATATAAGTATCAGTGCTGACAATTCATCACATTTCTTACTGACGAATAAAGTGACACGGTTTAAAATAGCATTAACACAATATGGTATTGTTTAGGTTAATACATGGCATGAAATGACAGTGTGAAGGAGTTGGTAGCTTCACAACACCACTGGATTACAGATCAAGAACTCATAAGTATCAATGGTTAGTGTGTTGTCAATTTATCCCATTTCAGATTGGCAAATAAAGAGACGATTTAAATAATAGTAGAATGATATGACATTGTTCATAGTTAAGACATTGCAGAATATGACATTGTGCTGTAGTGGGTAGGTTCACCACACCACTGGATTACGGATCAAGAACAGAAGCATACATGCAGTGCAAAAGAAGATCACTTGCTCTGTATAGTTTAATTTACATGGTATGAAGAAGGAACTTGGTTGTACAACTGAAAACTAAAATTGAGAAGGACAAACTTTTGTTTATGAACTACATAATAAACTTTAAACATGCAATTTGATGCAAACACCAAAAATAAACAGCTGTTGCAGTCATGCCTAACCAAATATACACAACAAAGTTTGAAGGCTTGAGAAGGACAAACTTACATTATTGGTGAATACAGGCTCTATAAAGCCCTTGTCCATGCTAATGGGGGGGGGGGCAATTCAAGAAGTTTACCACAGAATCTTCTTCATAAGCATTGCCTTTATTCTGCGTAAATATAGATGTGATAATATAAGAAAAAATGGAGAATATTTAAGATAAGATGAAGAGTGATGCTACATAACCAAGTAGCTATAAATGTAAGTACAGCGATACAGGCAAAAGGTACAGCCAAGAGCAATGCAAAGCTAAACTTCTTCGGGACCATCGGTGTTATCCAACCTTATGGTAAGAGTAAATGTAGATCTGATGCGTAGAAAATGGAGGGTAAAGGAAAATAAGCTGCACAGTGATGGTACATGAACAACTGCCTGTCAATATAAGTACACTGATAAAGGACAGCAGGTACTTACAAGAACAATGCAGGGCTAAAAAAATTCATTGGCATTGGATATATTCTACACTAATGTAACCATTCATACAGATCAGATAATTTGGAGCGAACAATTGATAAGCAAGCTATCATGCATACTACTGTCACATAGTGAACTAGGTATGAGTGCAAGTACAGTGAAACATGACAACATGTACTAACAAGAACAAAGCAGTGGGCAGCATATTTGCGATATCCTGTCGTTCTTTTCAAACCGGAATTCTTCTTCGAGCTGATTTCCTGCAAAAAAGATCCGTAAGGCACATGCGATAAAGTAGAAGTTCAAATTGTCATGTGATATCATAGACCTGGGAATGAGACCAGTGTATAACAAGGTTTTTCCATTCAATGTCTTCTAAATTTAGCACAGGAGACTTCACCGGAAATTCGTTTATAGACTTGCCATCAAAGTGTGATTTCCTCAGGTAACACTGATACTACTGCAATGCTTCCTTGAAAAGCGCAAGCAAGCTTTGCTCATCATGACTATCCAGATTGACCCTCGCTTACTTACAACAATGTAATGTAAATCATTGATGTGTTCAATCAACAGAAAACAGGAAAATAATCACCATGAATAATAGCACTTACATGTAAGTGGGACAGGAAGATGTGAAAATGGTGTTTGTCTTCACTATAATCTTCCCATGATGGGAATATATGCACGTAGTCCCTAACAACATTGAAAGCGTCGTCTTTAAAACTGGGAATAACTGGAATGGGGTTCCATTCTGCAGGAATTGGCCGTCTCTGCAGTCGGGATAGGTCTTCGGCCGGTGGACTTGCTGTACTTTTTGCTGGAGTGGGATTTTTCTATGGTACGGCTGGTGCTATGGCAACTTAAATCGGCATACCTTTTGCTGGAGTGCAAGTCTTATGCGGTGGGGCTAGTGGTGTGGCCAGTGAAGTATGGGTACAATCTGCTGGATTCGGTCCTACATTTTGTGTCACTGGTTGTACAACCAATATAAGTGGGGTGCTATCTGATTTCTCTGGCACCACCACATTTTTCAAGGACTTTGCTGGTGCTCCTTCAGGTTCGGCAATCACCCTCTTCCTTTTTGATGTCTGATGCACAAGAACAACATTTGAGTGAAAAAACATGGTATGGTGACAGATGGAATATGTATTGATAATGTATGGGCATGGCATCTTGACATATATGATGAGTAAACTAAGCAGATGGCGATGCAACAAAGTAGAAGGAATGCAAGACAACATATGCAAGATACGCGCAATCAATAAAACCTTGCCAAATTCGAACATGCACCTTGATGGGTGAACAGGACATGCCATCTGTCTTTGACTCCTCGAGGTTAGAATAGTCATTAGGATCATATTCTGAACAGGAATCTACAGGCGGGGAGCGTATGAGTCTCATTGCATCTAGAATAGCACTTAATGCCTTGGTGCCAATTTTGTAAGTCGTTGCAGTGTTCCACAATATTCTTTTGATGCCCGGATTCTGATATTCACTGTAATTACGTATAATATCTGAGAATCATGAAAACATAAATAGTAGTGAGATTATCTTTGTAATGCAGAGGATATTCTAATATAGGGGCGCCCCTATAAATCCTTGTGTGCTATCACTAGATTCTGATGAGAGAGCTCATGTGTGCTGTAATATGGTGCGTGCATTAATATAATCTGGCACAAGTACAAAAAAATAGGTTCCAGAAGTAAGGATAGTTGGCAGATGATAGGTTCATAATATATTGTATAGAGAGTTTATTGCCAAACCATGATAACAAGAGCACACATCAACTAGGCAGATCGTAGTGTACATAAAAGGGGTACACCATAACCACGATATATAAATTGGGAAAGTGGAACTGGCTGGAAAATATGGTGTTGTATTGCCACGACTAATTGAAAGACTATCAATCACGTATAGGCCAGCCCTATCAGTTGCTGACTGCAGATGTCGCTATTCCCCTTCCGGACAAGGAACATATTGTACGTACTAAATACAAAATAACAAAAGAGGAACATGTTAAAGAACAGAAGAGGAAGCATATTCTTGAGGTTCCGCTTCATTGCATACAATGTTGGTTGCCCACTCATGATGAATCACAGCGCCCAAAGAAATGTAATTCCATGCTGTCTCTCTATATGTGGCCACATGCATCTGGAAAATCAAGTGGGAGCATTACCTGACCAATTAAATGTGTGTCTGTTAACTAATATCAGTATCATATCAAAATTCGTATTTGAAGAAGTAAGCTTTGGACTTATGATTGGTGTGTTGTTTATCATAAAGAGTGGACTGCTGCTAGTGCAACACATAGCAGCTACACAGATCATAGTGTAGATATAATGGGAAAACCGTAAGCATTAGGAGTAAAATCAGCAAAGTGGAACTTGCTGGAATATATGTGCTAGTATTGCCAGTACGGCTAGAAAGGCTTCAGATACCATCTCTCTTCAACTGAAGGTGCGGTACTGTTAATATCAGTGCAACTCTCAAAGGCGACACAGCTCCCCGCATTTCCTTGCTAATCTTATAGGATTCAAGTGGGTAGGCCACTACTAATCCTATTCCTATGTTTACAAAATCCTACGAATCAAAGAGGCCCTAAGAGTTCAAAGTGTCCATCACAACCGACCGTATAGACCTCTACACTGCAAATGTCCCTGCTTATCTTCACTACAAGGAACATACTGTACTACTATCATACTCCCTCCGTTCCAAAATATAAGTCTTTGTAGAGATTTCCTCTATGGATCACATATAGATGTCTACAGATACATTTTAGAGTGTGGATTCACTCATTTTGCTCCATATGTAGTCCATGGTGGAATCTATACAAAGACTTGTATTTAGGGACGAAGAGAGTACTTATTAAAGAAGAACGAAAGAGGAACATGCTAAAGAAGAGCAAGAAGATTTTGGATAATAAAATGTTGGTTGTGCAGTGCCCACACATGATGAACCAGAGCGCATTAAGAATGCAACTCCCTGCTGTCTCTCTATATGTGGTGCACGTGCTTTTTGAAAGTAAAGTAGGAACATTAGCTGACCAATTAAACGTTATCTGTTTTAGTAATATCAGCATCATATCAGATTCGTATTTGAGCAACAAGTTTGGAATTATGAGTGGCACGTTGTTTAGCTTGATGGATTCAGGAGAAGTGCTAAGCAGGTAAGATGATGGTACTGAATATAAAGGCATGTCTGCATGCAAGTCGCGTGACTTTTGTCATTTTAGTCAGTCGACCATTTCAGGCGGTTGGATGAAGATCCTATGTCTCCTAACCCTTCTTCTTCCACGTCTCTGATCCTTCCCATATAGAACACCGCACGGGCCGCCAGCCGAACCACTGGCCCCGACCCCCCGCCCTCCCCTGAAGCGCCCCACCACCACCGCCACCCCCGCCCCACCCGCGTCAAGTTCTCTTCGTTCGGCGAGGCCCCACCACCGCCCCGCACATCCACCGTCCCCACCCGAGCCCCTTCCTTCGCACCGGCGAACTCCGGCGAGCTCTCAAAAATCGACTGACCCAATTTTGAAATTTAGTCTACTATCATTTAACTAGTGTGGAATATAAAAGGGGGAAACCATAAGCATTGCGAGTATAGTGTTGAGCGTGCCATGGCGGATCTGAAGGTGCAAACTGGACAAAGGCAACTTCGCAACCAATGTTTGCTTTCAACTAACAAGTAAGTGATGGACAAGAATTCAAAGTAAAGCACTGTGAAAGTGCAACTATCCCTAGGTGGTTTTGGTAATTCCTAACAACATATAGCTCATTGAGCTAATGCTATTTCAAGATAAATATTTCAGGAAAGCTCAGTGATTGGCATGACATGGATTACAAAGTGGACCCCTCAAAATGCTATGGACACATGTTGGCTCAAGCTCAAGACTCTACATTTTATTTTTAGTGATCCAAGATCACATTGAGTCCATATGAAAAGCCAATACTATTAAAAGGGGATGAGGTGTTGCTTAATGAGTTACTTGCTCAAAATGCTTAGTGATATGCTCCAAAACCCTCAAATACTTTCTCACATCCACATATGTCCCAAACCAAAAGTCAAGCTCGGCCTCACCAAAATTTCCTATCCGGCACCACCGAGTTTCCTTGACATAGCCACTGCCACAAACCCTAGTCACTTCGGTCTCACCGATAGGGATCTCGGTCTCACCGATATGGGATTGCAACCTCTCTGTTTCCCTTCGTAACATTTCAGTCCAACCGAGATGAGCCATCGGTCCCATCGAGATTGCAATGCAAACTCTCTGTTTCCCCTTCGTAACGTTTCGATCTAACCGAGATGAGTGAATCGGTCCCACCGAGTTTGCCTGACCAACTCTCTGTTTGCTTATTACCAAAATCGGTCCCACTGAGTTTGTGTAATCGGTCTCACTGAGATTACGTTATGCCCTAACCCTAATGGAATCAGTCTCACCGAGTTGACATGTCGGTCCCACCGAAAATCCTAACGTTCACATTTTGAACTAAATTGGTCTGACCGAGTTTCATTATTCGGTCCCACCGAGTTTGGTGATTTGTGTGTAACGGTTAGATTTAGGCTATATATACCCCTCCACCCACTCTTCATTCATGGAGAGAGCCATCAGAACATGCCTACACTTCCAACATACATTTTTTGAGAGAGAACCACCTACACTTGTGTTGAGGTCAAGATATTCCATTCCAACCACATAAATCTTGATCTCTATCCTTCCCGAAGTTGCTTTCAACTCAAACCCCCTTCCCACCAAATCTAATCCTATGAGAGAGAGCTGAGTGTTGGGGGGACTATCATTTGAAGCACAAGAGCAAGGAGTTCATCATCAACACACCATCTATTACCTTTTGGAGAGTGGTGTCTCCTAGATTGGCTAGGTGTCACTTGGGAGCCTCCGTCAAGATTGTGGAGTTGAACCAAGGAGTTTGTACGGGCAATCGCCTACTTCGTGAAGATCTACCCTAGTGAGGCAAGTCCTTCATGGGCGATGGTCATGGTGTGATAGACAAGGTTTCTTCTTTGTGGACCCTTCGTGGGTGGAGCCCTCCGTGGACTCGCACAACCGTTACCCTTCGTGCGTTGAAGTCTCCATCAACGTGGATGTACGATAGCACCACCTATCGGAACCACGGATAAAAAATCTCCGTGTCTACATTGCATTTGCTCCCTCCAAACTCCTCCCTTCACCTTCATATGCCTATACTCTTAGAATTGCATGTGTAGGTTGATTACTTGAATTGTGCTAAGTTGTTAAAATCTGCTCAAACTTAAAATTGGGAAAAGACTAGATTTTTATTTGGTCAAGTAGTCTAATCACCCCCTCCAGATATACTTTTGATCCTACAAGTGGTATCAGAGCTTTGGTCTCCATTTGCTTTGATTTCCATAGCTTTTGGTGATCATAGCCTTGGTTTCTCAACCTAGGAGAGTATGGCGTCTAGCGAGGGAAATTACCACCGTAGAGGTCCTTACTTTGATGGTACTAATTTTGCTAGTTGGAAGCATAAGATGAAAATGCATATTCTTGGACATAACCCCTCCGTTTGGGCTATTGTGTGTATTGGCTTGCAAGGTGAATTCTTTGATGGGAGAGAACCGAACCGTGAAGCTACCGCGAAAGAGTTGAAGATGCTGCAATACAATGCTCAAGCTTGTGATATTGTCTTCAACGGATTGTGCCCCGAAGAATTCAACAAAATTAGCCACCTTGAGAATGCAAAGGAAATTTGGGATACTTTGATCGCTATGCACGAAGGTACCGATTCCATCAAGGAATCCAAATTGGATGTGCTTCAACGTCAACTTGACAAGTACAAAATGAAGGATGGTGAAGGTGTCGCTGAAATGTACTATAGGCTTGCTCTCATCACAAATGAGATTGCCGGCTTAGGAAGTGAAGACATGACCGATAGATTCATCATCAAGAAGATCCTAAGAGTCTTGGATGGAAAATATGATACCGTGTGCACTTTGATCCAAATGATGCCCAACTACAAAGATCTCAAGCCAACAGAAGTCATTGGAAGAATTGTTGCTCATGAGATGTTACTTAAGGATACGGAAGAGCTCCACAACAAGTCAAGTGGTGCTTACAAAGGCTCATGTGAAGCTCCCACATCATCAAGTGAGAAACAAACCTTCAATGAAGAATTGAGCCTAATGGTGAAGAACTTCAACAAATTCTACAAGAGTAAAAGCAAGGAAAGAAGCTCCAAGTCAAGGTCCTACAATGACAAGAGATCTTCAAGTCATGAACGAAATTGCTATAATTGTGGAAGACTCGAACACTACTCCAATGAGTGTACGGCTCCCTACAAAAGAAGAGAAGATTCTCCCAAAAGAAGAAGTAGAAGAGAAGAATCACCACCTAGAGAGAGAAGGAGTAGAGATGATCGTTATGAGCGAAGACCCTCTCGGAGAAGCAAGGATTCGGAAAGGAAGGAAATTTCATTAAAGAGCTACACAAAAAGAAGACATCAAGCTCATGTTGGTGAATGGGTATCCGGCTCCGACTCCGACCATAACTCCGAAAGAATTTATCACTCCGACTCCGAATATACACAAGATGAAGGTGTTGCCGGTCTAGCTCTTGTGTCAACCAACTCCTGTGCCATATTTGACTCACCAAATGAAGGAATTGGAAGATGCTTCATGGCCAAAGGTCCAAAGGTAACACACACCGAGTATGTTGATTTCAATAGTGATGAAGATTATTTGCTAGGAGATGATGATTTACTTGTTGACAACTCTAGTTATGAAAACTATGATGAACCTGCTATTAATCATGTTAATCAATATAAAACGAATGACGATGGTAAGAAGGAGATTGAGCATCTAACTAAAGAACTAAACACTCTTAAGTTAGCTCATGAAACTACCTTGGAAGATCATCGAGAACTTTTAAAGACTCATGAGAAGCTACGCTTTGAAAAGCTCAACCTTGAGCAAGGGCATGAGTTCTTAAAAGCAATCAATGATGATCTTCGCAAGAAAAGTTCTTCTTACATTGCCAAGCATTTACTCTTGTCTACTTACATGCCACAAGTTAAATCTAGCAACAAGAAAAAGAAAGATTCTCCCTCTGGTAGTAACAACAATCATGCTAAATCCAATGTTGTTGCTTCTAGTATTCCTCTTGATTCCACTAATGATTCTCTTAGCCAAGTCACACTTGAGCAAGAAAATAGCTTATTGAAGGGAATTATAGAGAAAGGTGTTTACAAGAGTCTTGCCGGAAGTAAGCAATTTGAGGAAATTGTATGCAAGCAAGGAAGACACCGGAAGAATCAAGGTGTTGGTTTTGAATGAAAGTTCAATGCCAATGGAGTTGAGTGGGAAGAAGATCAATACCCCAAGACGAAGTTTGTTCCTCAACAAGAGAAGTATGATCCTACTTCTTTCCAAGGAACACAAGCTCAAGATGATCTTCCACCACAAGACCACAAGCTAAAGGGCAAGGAGAATCTTCAAGAGGAGATTAATGCATTTGAAGAAGCTCCTAAAGCCTTGGTAAGGTGGGTTCCCAAGACTACATCAAGTTCCACTTCATCAAGTACGACTACAACTCCAAGGATTCCCATCAAGATGGTGTGGATCCCGAAGAAGAAGAACTAGAAAGTTCTTGAGGGTGACTCCGCCAACATACTTCACTCTTATCATTTTGGCAAGAACAAGTGCAAACTACTTCCATATCTTGCACTAGTTCAAGGAGTCACAAACCCTCTTGTTGGTAAGGCAAGGGACAAGGTAACCTAATGCTTTCATGGACATCATCCTATGTGAGCTTCACTCTATGTCTATGGATATCCTTGTTTGTTCCTTGTGGGACTAACCCGTGTAGGTATTGAAAGTGCAACTCACTCCAAAGGATTGCTCCGAATGATCTACATCAACATTGAGCACCTACATCTTCAACACCTACATGAAGTCATCATCGACAAAATCCAAGGTTAGTTCATCCCTCTTAGGGGGGATATCACGTCTAGGGGGAGATTTACTCTAATCAATTGAGATAAAGCAACTCTAATGATGTGAACACAACAATGCTTTATGTAAAAATGGTAACCCCACTTGTGCTTAAATGATGAGTATGACCTATGATCAAATGTTCTCATTTGACTCCTAAGTCAATATACTCATATATAGATGACCTAGTCATCTCCAAATTGTTTGATAGATGCTAGAGTGTTTGTGCATGCTTTGTCACATATTTTATTCGTCATTTTATTGTGTGAGCATGTTGGATGCATATTTTACTCATTCGAGGACATCCATTTGTTGCTTTGATTGTTTGGCTCTTTCTCTTTTGCCAAATGGGTGGACAAGAATGCCTAAGAACTCCCTCTAGCTACTACGCTTTTCTCGTCTCAAACTCTATTCATGCTACATCACAAAGTTTGATCAAGTCAGATTCGAACCACTCTATGTGAGGGGCACTCGGAGTCCCATATTCGTCATAGACTTAAAATTCCAAAACCTCTTTGTGCATTTTGGTACGACCGAGTTATCCATTTTGGTCATACTGAGACCACTAAGTTGATCTAGGTTTTCAATCTCGGTGCAACCAATTTGAACTTTTCGGTCACACCGAGTTGCAGTAACCACTTGCGATTCTGCATCTTGGTGCCACCGAGTTGTTCCACTCGGTCACACCGACAGGGTCGGGATATATAAACTCATGAATGAGATTTTGGAAATTTCTTTGAAATCTCTCAGCCCGCGCGTATCCTGCTCTGCCGCCTTGGGTCTCCGGATCATCTCCTTGCCGCCAGCGACCTCCCGCTGAGGGAGTCCTCGATTAGGGGGTATCCGGACAGCCGGACTATATCCTTTGGCCATACTGTTGGACTATGAAGATACAAGATTGAAGACTTCGTCCCGTGTCCGGATGGGACTCTCCTTGGCGTAGAAGGCAAGCTTGGAAATACGAATATGTAGATCTCCTCCCTTGTAACCGACTCTGTGTAACCCTAGCCGCCTTCGGTGTCTATATAAACCGGAGGGTTTAGTCCATATGACAACAACAATCATACCATAGGCTAGCTTCTAGGGTTTAGACTCTACGATCTCGTGGTAGATCAACTCTTGTAGTACTCATATCATCAAGATCAATCAAGCAGGAAGTAGGGTATTACCTCCATCGAGAGGGCCCAAACCTGGATAAACATCGTGTCCCCCGCCTCCTGTTACCATCCGCCTTAGATGCATAGTTCGGGACCCCCTACCTGAGATCCGCCGGTTTTGACACCGACATTGGTGCTTTCATTGAGAGTTCTACTGTGCCGTCACCGTAAGGCTTGATGGATCCTTCGATCATCGGTAACAATGCGGTCCAGGGCGAGGTCTTCCTCCCCGGACAGATCTTTGTATTCGGCGGCTTCGCACTGCGGGCCAACTGGCCACCAGGTCAGGTTCGGAAACTTGAACTACACCGCTGACATCCGTGGAGACTTGATCTTCTACGGATTCGAGCCCATGTCAGGTGCACCGCACGATCACGACGAGCATGATTTAGCTCTGCTGTCGGACAGTGTTCAGGAGATCACACTTGAAACTACTCCGGCCCTCGATCCGGAGCAAATTGCACCATCCGAGGACGGGTGGATAGACCCCGCCTTGGAGGCCGCACTCTCATTGGCGATAGAGCCGAATACTGACTTTACCCCTCGCGAGAGCCGTGCTGCGGAACCATTGGATTCGTCCCTGGCCACAGGCTCCGAAACGCCTGTGTCCGTGCCTATCGAATCCGATTGGACACCAATCACGAAGTTTACCTCTGCGGATATCTTTTAGCACTCACCCTTCGGCGATGTGCTAAATTCGTTAAGGTCCCTCTCCTTGTCAGGAGAACCTTGGTCGAACTATGTCCGACTAGGATGGGATGCAGACAATGAAGAAATCTGTTCCCCACCCACCACCCAGTTAGTAGCCACTGTCGACGATCTAACAGACATGCTCGACTTCGACTCCGAAGACATCGACGGCATGGACGATGATGCAGGAGGCGAATTGGAACCACCGCCCACAGGGCGCTGGACCGCCACTTCATCACACGACATATACATGGTGGATACACCCAAAGAAAACGATGACGAGGAACGGGAGGATGCAGCGAAGGATAGCTCCCTCGAGAAGCAACCAAAGCGTCGCCGTAGGCGCCGCTCCAAATCCCGCCCCACCAAAAACAGCGATAACAGCATTGAACCAGCAAACGACGAACGTAGTATGGATCTGCTGTACGGACATAGCGACGCCGAGGATATAGCTCATAAACTTCCCTCCGAAGAGGAAAACAGTCCGGACAAAGAAGCACACATCATCCTGGAAAGGCACTTGGAACAACAAAACCTCCGCCGAAGGCTTATTGCCACCACGAGGAGTCTGAAGAAGCAAAAGCAAAGGCTTAAGGCCATGCAGAATACGCTAAACAGTAGATGGAACAAAGTGCTCGACAACGAAGAAAAGTATGGTGGTAGTTACCACACGAAGAGCTATCCAAAGCGCAAGCTGTTGCCTGAATTTGATGACGAGGCCTTAGAGCCCACACAACCGAAGAATAAAATGGCCGACCGGTCGGATCAACCACCTTGTGGCGGCGATAGAGCGGCTAACAAGGCCACACATAAGTCTGCACACGCCTCACATGAAGACTCGCATCAGAAGACCGGCGCAACCAGATCCATCTACGGATCAAGGAAACGTGCTCCAGCACACAACCAAAACCTTACACTACAACTGTCAGAACGCCTCGACACAACAAAATACAGGGGCGCCGTGCACTCTCTATGCTTCACCGATGAGGTGCTAGACCACGAATTTCCAGAAGGATTCAAACCAGTGAACATAGAGGCATACGACGGAACCACAGACCCTGGAGTCTGGATTGAGGACTTTATCATCCATATTCATATGGCTCGCGGAGATGATCTCCATGCCATCAAGTACTTGCCCCTCAAGCTGAAAGGACCAGCTCGACACTGGCTGAAAAGCCTCCCCAAAAACTCAATTGGAAGTTGGGAGGAGCTTGAGGATGCTTTTCGGGCTAATTTTCAAGGGACTTATGTCCGACCTCCGGATGCAGACGATTTAAATCATATAGTTCAACAGCCCGGAGAGTCAGCCCGAAAGCTCTGGAACATATTTCTCACTAAGAAGAACCAAATCGTCGGTTGCCTGGACACCGAAGCCTAAGCAACTTTCAAACATAGCGTCCGAGACGAATGGCTCGCCAGACACCTCGGCCAAGAAAAACTGAGAACAATGGCAGCCCTGACAAGCCTCATGGCCCGCTTTTGCGTGAGCGAAGATAGCTGGCTAGCTCGTAGTAGCACTGGCGACCCAGGCACATCCGAAGTCAGGGATGGCAATGGAAAACCACGACGCAGTAAAAACAAGCGCCAGAATAAAGAAGACAGCACAGATAACACGACGGTAAACGCCGGATTTAGGGGCTCTCGACCAGGTCAGTGGAAAAAGCCTTTCAAAGGCAACCGAGATGGACCGTCCAGCCTAAACAAGATTCTAGACAAACTATGTCAGATCCATGGCACCCCTGATAAACCTGCAAATCACACCCACAGAGAATGCTGGGTCTTCAAGCAGGCCGGTAAGCTAAACGCCAAACACAAGAGGAGGGAGACACCAAGTGAAGACGAGGATGAGCCTCGCCAGCAAAGCACTAGGGGACAGAAAAAATTCCCACCAGAGGTCAAAACAGTGAACATGATCCATGTGACAAAGAGGAGAAGCAAACATGCACTCCGAGACACACGAGCCGTAGTGCCCGTCACCAGTAAGCCCAACCCCTGGTTGGCCCACCCGATCACTTTTGATCGCAGGGATCACCTGACAAACATCCGGCATGAAGGATTGGCTGCCTTGATGTTAGACCCAATAATAAACGGATACCATCTCACATGAGTCCTTATGGACGGCGGCAGTAGTCTAAATCTGATATATCAGGACACAGTCCGCAAAATGGGGATAGACCCGACAAAAATTAGCCACAGTAATACTACCTTCAAGGGAGTAATACCAGGCCCAGAGGTCCGCTCCATGGGCTCTCTAGCACTAGAGGTTGTATTCGGTTCACCCGACAACTATGGAAGTGAAATGCTAAACTTCAACATCGCTCTGTTCCGAAGCGGCCATCAAGCACTACTCGGAAGAACAGCTTTCGCTCGTTTCAACGCCATACCGCATTACGCTTCTCTTAAGCTTAAGATGCCTGGTCCACGCGACACCATCACAGTTAGTGGAAATATTGAGGGTTCCTTACGTGCGGAAGAACGTGCGGCTGCTTTAACAGCCGAACACTAGACAGCCTCACCAACCAGAACAAATGACCGGTCGTTAAGACCACGGACATGGTTAGATGAGTCCGGCGCATCACTAGATATACGTGAGATTGGTTTGATGGTTATACCATTAGAGACGGTACCAGGGGATTCCCGCGTGTAAACAAGGCTAGTTCGGCTCAACTTTACTTATCTTGAATTTTAAATGGTTTATTTAGAATAACCAATTTTTTGCATGACAACTTTCAACTAAGTTTCTCTCTTTTACAGATGACAATCGTGCTACACCCGTCCAGGATACGGCACAACGGAGACACGGGCACAGACGCACAGCAGGGACCCGCTCAAAGGTTTCTTTTCAGATTAAGACCCTGCGTACAACTTTTTTTACTGTCTCTTGTTGTTTACATCCTCCGGATACTCAATACAACCGAGAAGGATGTCGACGTTATAGGCATTTCGCCACGTCAGAATATTGCACGTACCTGGACACTCGGGGTTCATTATCAAGGGCATTGTTCAGCCCAACATATGTTATAAAGATCGAATACCTTAGGGAGTGTTCGGCGTCGCGAGTTTGGCCTTGTATGCATCAGCTCCGAATCATGTCTTTGGTCAAATGTTGGGTTTGCCCAGCTCTCGTGTTTTGCTACCTTACGTTCTGCTCTATTGGCTAAGGTGGCACTAGGAGAACTACTGCGATTGTGCCCTGGTTCATCCGGACGAGCACCTCAGTAGAGAAAGCCAAAAACTGACTGTCATGATAAAGCGCGAGACTGGTCAACCACTCGATGACTTAGCGGAATCTTCGGGATTCCTCCGCATTAATGAAGGGCCGTTTCCCGGCCAGGCATGTACGCGCCCCGTATTCAGACGAGCGCGAGCCACCAGGGGCTATATAGTAGCCCCACTGTCAAACTCCTATGGCTAAGTGAAATTGTTAAAGCAATATAGTCTGATTGCCTAGTTAGCTGCGCTACCACCTCCTTAATGGACCAAGACGTTGGATCAAGTGTGAACATGCGTCTTTTGTGAACAGCCCCGCATTATATGCGTGGGGGCTGAAGCCGACGACTGCAAACTTTCAGGTTATATACATATATACACAAACGGCCGCATAGGAGGCATCATAGTACTTTCAGGCAAAAAGTATAAACACAACCATTATAATTTAATAAAACATTGTTCTTACAATGGGAATACATGTCATTGGAACATAATATTCTTCGAGCACCGAGACTCTATTGAACGAGCGCCTTCAAGGACTTCTTCAAAGTAGTGCTCGGCAGATACTCGGCCCTCGGCCGAACTCTGGGTTGCAATTGCGGTGGCCTCCATTTCTGCCCAGTATGTCTGCACACGGGCAAGCGCCATCCGCGCACCCTCTATGCATGCTGACCTCTTCATAGCATCGATGCGCGATACAACACCAAGGAACTATTGCACCAAATTAAAATAACTGTTCGGCCTTGGCCCTTCCAGCCACAAATGATCCACAACAGACCTCATGGCAAGCCCGGACAACCTATGGAGCTCGGCCCATTCGGCCATCCGCTCATTCAACGGAAGCGGACGTGCTGGAACATTAAATTGTGACCAGAACAACTTTTCCACTTCACGATCTTTTTGATCTTTGAAGTATTCGGCCGCATCAGCGGCACTTGCTGCCAAATCCAGATATGCGTTTGCAGAACTCCACAACCGATCAAGAGGAGCATACTTAGGATCTCCGAACTTCATCCGCAGCATAAAGGGCTTCCCAGCCACGATATCCTCGACTTGACGCAGCTCCTCCTTCATAGCTCTAATTGTGGAGCAGGCGTCCTTGGCCGCCACCGTGGCCTTCTCCAGGCCCGTCATTTTCACTCGATTTTTATTTTAGAGAAGCTCGTAATGGCCGGCGACATCCTTCAATTCCATAACCATATTGGCTATTTCATCCTTGCTTCGGCAATGCGCAACCTGTTCGGCTCTCAGCTCTTCGACTGCCTTTAGAGTGGCCACATCACTTTTCCTGGCTTGTTCCTTGGCTCGGGCAAGTTCCGCCCGAAGGGTCTCCACGGCGGCAGCCCCATCTGCAGTCACAACATATTAAAGATACTAGCATCAAGATCCTCTTACTATGTGTTGATCACAGGAGAAATCACATACCCTGTGCCTCGTCGAGCTGTTCGTTCACAAGCATGATGTCGGCATCCGCCGCATCAAGTCGCCGCTTTAGCTCGGCAAACTCACCAGTCCGGCTAGCCACCGGACCTTCCGCCACCTGCATATGAAGGCGGCCTGATTATTACCTGGGACTATGACCCTCTGTTTGCCGCCATTCTTGACAGCAATCAGAGTCTCAGGGGCTACTATCTGCACAGGGCACACCTAACGTGTGCAGTACCGTAAAAAACATACACTATTTCACGTACCTCAAAGCCTTTCAGCAGACTCATAAAAGCTTCATGCAACCCGCTTTCAGTGGATGAAATCCTCTCAATCACTGTACCCGTTAGCGTACGATGCGCTTCTGAGATAGCCGCTTCCTCTAGCAGATCCTTCAATGCGTCCGATCGCACACCGGACGGTGCCGGACTCTTTCGGTTGCTCTCTTCAGGAGCCGAATACTGAGGACTTCGGGTGGCCGAAGGATTACCCTCTAGCCTTGCCAGATCAGGAGAAACTCTTCACGATGACACTTCAGGGTCGCCCGCCTCATGAGGCGGGATGGCATGGGGAGGCATTTTGCTCTCCATCATCTCCGGAAGAAGATCCCCCGAAGACGAACTCTGTCGAGAAGGGCTACGATCCGAACTACAAGATAAATGCTTCGGTTATTGTCCTCAGAAGTAAAGCAGGATATTTTTACTATTAAGTACCTTTTTACTTACAGCTCGGTGGAGGGCTGATCCCCTTGCGAGCACAGTGTGGCAAGGGTCCCCCCCGGGGCAGGACCCTCTGGTAAAGATTTCTTCCCCCGTTTGGAAACCATTGTTTCCGGGTCTTCAGAGGTGGCCCTCTTCCTTCCTTGGGGAGAGGGAATTTCAGATTCTTCTCCCCGGCTATCCTCCTTCGCGGAGGCGCTAACTCCCCCGGTTTGGATGAACAGTGAGCAAGGTCCGCTTTCAACCTCTTTATTCCCCCCTTTATCTTCCCCTGAGGGCGCTCGATAAGGCGCAAGCTCCCGCATCCTGGCTAGTATAGGATCCGGTGAGACCTCAGGAAGGGGATCCGGACACCTGATCATCTTCGCCTTTGTTACCTAGTCCTGGTCAAAGAGTGACTTTTCAGAATGATGTTGTGATGAATAAAAAGACAATGTGTTTGGCTACAGGACTACTTACTTGGGTATATGGACGATTGCAACTCAGACCCGCATCCTCGGTGGTGTCCGGACACCTTATTTGTGGTCCGAAGAACAATTTGTACATCTCTTCGAGTGTCATGCCGAGGAAGTGCAGAATAGCTCGCGGTCCTTCCGGGTTGAACTCCCACATGCGGAGGGGTCGATGTTTGCAGGGCAGGACTCGACGAACTAACATGACTTGCACTACCACGGGCAAACTGACATCTCTCTCGAGGAGATCTCAGATGCGACTCTGCAATATCGGCACATCCTTTACTGGCCCCCAGTCCAGCCCCTTGTGTCGGATTTCGGGTTCCTGCAGACCCTTAAGGTTCGAACTCTGGGGTGCGCACGAAGATCTTTCCCCTACCGACTCGCGCTTCTGTGGCTCGCAAGAAATTGAGGCCGGAAAGAAGAAAACACACAAGGGACACGAGGTTTATACTGGTTCGGGCCACCGATGTGGTGTAATACTCTACTCCAGTGTGTGGTGTAGTGGATTGCCTCAGGGGTTGATGATGAACAATACAGGGGAAGAACGGCCTCGCGAGAGGTGTTCTTGAGCTGGCGCGGCGTGTTCTGCTTGGTTTGGAACTCTCCCCCTATCCCTATGGTGGCTAGTCCTATTTATAGAGGCCCTGGTCCTCTCCCCAAATAATGAGCGGGATGGGTGCCAACAATTGGCCATTTTGAAGGGGAACATCCAGTACAAGTTATCCTGTCCAAAGGTGGTCTTCGGCTGCCAAAAGCACTGGTGATGACGCCGTCTTGGGCTCCACGGTGACCTCCGCCCTGCCGCTCTGCTGGTCTTGGTCTCGTTGCAATGGAATGGTAACCTTTGCCCGATGCTTTGGCCTGTGCTTGCTCCCTTTGCACCAAAGGGGAAACAAGGACACTGCGCAGGCCGGTGCCCGCCTAATCTCGATTGTCATGGCTTGCGTCACGGGCTCCTCGCGAGGTGCCCCTGCCTTGATCTCTCCGCCTCCTCGCGAGCCTGCCTGATGAGGCTGCTCCTGAGGAAGCTTCCTGTCGTCCACCCCGCAAGGCTTGGCCCCTCACGAGGGTCTTGAGCTTGAGCTGATGAAGTTGGGCCGCGCTGGGCCCCCACTCGAGCCACGCCGCGGGCCGCAGGCACGCAAGTCTGGGGACCCCCTTTCCCAGAACGCCGACAGTAGCCCCCGGAACCAAGGCGTGCCCGGGCTTGGCTTAGCAGAGAAGCGAAGGGGCAAGCGCGAAGCGCCACGGGCCCCAATAGCCTGCGGCCTTGGGCGCCGTGTGGCGATTGATTGGACGTGGGCGTCTCCGCTTCCTACGACGCCTCGACAACTGCATGACTTGACAAGTCCCTGCATGCAAAGAAATGGGGCATGATTACCTGCGATCGTGGTGGCCGGCGGTTGGCCTTCTCCGGCTATAGTACGGGATTGCATGAGCCCCTTCAGTCCATCCCTTCCTGCTACTCCTTTCCCTCCATCCTAGCTACTCGCCATTCCCATGGCTCCGTCGAAGAGATTCTCGGCCGCGGAGAAAGGAAAGGCTCGTCAGGCAGGGTCTGACTCCCCCCCGACCAAGTGCGGCCGGGGCCGCCCTCGCAAGCATCCCGCGGTCCCCGTAGTGGCTCCCCGTGGCCATGGGGGCGGTTCCCTGCGCGGTGATGAGTGCCCGGTTACCGATGGGAGGCGCGCCGTGGCCGCGCGGCCCCCCAGGCCGTGCTTTCGCTCGGCGGAGGTGCTGCCGGAGTTCGTCGTGTGGTCGGCGGACCCGACCAGCACCTGGCTCCAGCTTCCCCGTTTCTTCATGGGTGAGCTGCCAGCCAGCGCTCAGCGCAGCCTCTGGCTTCTGGCAGATGGTTGCTGCAGCAGGGCCTCCTGGGCTTCGCTGGAGGTCTCCGCTTCTGCGAGTGTGGACCTGACCCGCGGCTGGCAAACGCTTGCCCGCACGCGCGACCTGAGCAGGCGGTGCACCCCGCACTTCAAGTTCGATGGCGACGCCACCCTCTACATAAGGGTGTTCAGGGAAGACGGTCGTCGTGCTGGGTGCTGCCCCGAAGACGATGACCGCAGCCGCCTGCTCGGCCCCAGCGCTGACCAGGATGAAGACGACGGTAGGCGTGCGGGCTATGGCGCTCGGGGCTCGCTAAGCTTCGGCGACTCCTTCTCAGGCAGCAGCTCCTCCAGCGGTGGCTGCGACCAACCCCCGCGCCATCGCGCCCGCCTGGGTGAAGGTAGTGGGTCAGCCCGCCGTCGCGCCCTCGTGAAGCGAGAGGAGGGGTCCGCCTGAGCCCCAGAGGCAGCGCGAGCTTTCGCTGCAAGTTGGTGTCGAACAAGTCATGCTCATTTTGTTTTTCTTCTTTTCCTGCGTAGAAAAAGAAGGTAGTATAGGACCCCGCGGGGGCGTGTTAGAACTGCTGCTGTTAACCATCGCACTGTTTCTGCTATTTCTGCGCTATGTTTCTGCGCCGTGTGCCCGTGTGCGGGAATTATTTAGCTCGGTGGGGCTTGACGCGGTCCTTGCCTCCCGAGGCTGAGGCCTCACCGTGCGCTTCATGCCCTGCAAGGATTAGCTGGAGGAGTAGCTCTCGGTCTCGGTTGTGGGGGCGATCGGCCCAGGTCCTGCGCTCGTGTCGCGATGCCCGTGGGGCACGGACTAGGAGGGGTGCTCCCGCAGCGGACTCAGACAGGAAAACTTTAAACGATCGGGGCAGAAAACACTCGCGAGGGCGCCAGCGAACCTCCCTCGCGAGACTTGTGCGAGAGAAAACGAGGCAAGTGAGTAGAAAAGATAAAGAGTCACAAGCTAGGGACGACAACAACTCCAGTAACACTTCAAAAAGGAACGAACAAGCCAACTGCAGAAAGCAAATGAAATAGCCGCGTCAGGCACCTATTCTTGTCTTCGACGTCTTCTCACCAGCGCGGAACTAAGTGCTGCCACTAGGCGTGGGCGGGAGCCCCCGAGGCCCGAGGGCGGCACTCCGGAGACTCCGGGGTGTCTACAGCCCCACTCATTATTAAGTGAGAGTGTCATGGGCGGCGAGCTTCACAGGCATTGGACTTCTTCACAGGCACCGGGCCTTTCCCAAAATGCGGCAGCTTCACAGGCATTGGCCTTCTTCACAGGCATCGGGCCTTTCCCAAAATGCGGCAGCTTCACAGGCATTGGCCTTCTTCACAGGCACCAGGCCTTTTCATAGGCGCTAGGCCTCGCTCAGGGATAGAACCTCCGGAGATGTTGAATGTTCCATTCGTTCAGGATGGGTACCCCCTCCGGGGTCTCCAAGCACGCGGAGCCAGGCCTGGAAACATGAACAACCTTGAATGGGCCCTCCCACATGGGAGAGAGCTTGTGCAGCCCCTCCCTGGAGAGAACCCGTCTGAGCATGAGGTCCCCTACCTCAAGAGTTCTAGGGCGGATGTTGCGGCAATGGTATCGTCGCAGCGCCTGTTGATACCTTGCCGCTCGCAGCACGGCTTCTCGATGGCGTTCCTCCCCCAGCACGAGATCCATCCCCCGCATAGCGTCCTACTGCGTTTCGTCAAACGCCAGGACCCGTGCGGAGCGATGCCTGACCTCGTGAGGGAGAACAGCCTCTGCTCCGTAGACGAGGAAGAACGGGGTCTCTCCAGTCGGCTTGGCCGCGGTTGTGCGGATAGACCACAACACGGACTAGAGCTCGTCGTACCAGCCCCTGCCACAAGCCTCCAGCTTCTTCTTGAAGGTCCTGGCTTTGAGGCCCCTCAGGACCTCCGCGTTGGCTCGCTCGGCCTGGCCGTTGCTCCGGGGGTGTGCTACCGAAGCGTAGCATATCTGCGTTCCAAGGTTAGCACAGTACGTTTTGAAGAGATTACTGGTGAATTGCGAACCGTTGTCAGTGATGATGCGGTTAGGCACCCCAAATCGGCTCACGAGACCCTTGATGAACTGGACTGCGGAGCCTGCTGGGATGGTGCGGACAGCTTCCACCTCAGCCCAATTGGTGAACTTGTCCACGGCGATGTAGAGGTAGCGATAGCCCCCTGGCGCCCGAGGAAACGGGCCCAGAATGTCCAGCCCCCAAACTGCGAACGACCATGAGAGGGGTATAGTCTGTAGACCCCCCGCCGGCTGATGGATCTGCCTAGCGTGGAACTGGCAGGCCTCACAAGCCTTCACCAGCTCAACGGCGTCGCTGAGTGTTGTGGGCCAGTAGAATCCAATACGGAACGCCATGCCAACAAGGGTTCACGACGATGAGTGGTGCCCACAGTCTCCGCCGTGTATGTCCGCCAACAGCTCCTTCCCTTGCTCTCTGGAGATGCAACGTAGGGACACGCCATTCGGTCGCCTCCGGTAGAGCTCTCCATCCTTGATGCAGTAAGCTGTGGCCTGCCGCGCTACGCGCTCTGCCTCCTCCTCGTTCTCCGATAGGGTCTCTTGCATCAAGTAGCTCTTGAGCTCTGTGATCCAACATCCTTCCTGAGGCTCCAGCGCCAGGAGCAGGCGTGCCCCTGAGGCCGGGCCGCAGACCGGAGCTCCCGAGGCAGGCGACTGAGGGAGCTCCTCCCTTGGTTGCACCGTGCTCGATAGTGACGGTGCCGCCGAGGGTTTGAAGAGCCGCTCCTCGAAGACACCAGGCTCCTGAGGCAGCCGCCTGGATGCCCTCTTGGCAATGTCATCAGCCTCTTGATTGGTGCTGCGAGGCACATGCTGCAACTCCAGCCCCTAGAATTGTTTCTCCATCTTGCGAACCTCAGCAAGGTAGGCCTCCATGTGCTCGTCCTTTGGTTCGTATATTTTGTTGGAGAAGTTGACGAGGAGCTGCCAATCGCCCTTGATGGTGAGGCACCTTACCCCTAAGGCGGCTGCGGCTTTCAAGCCTTCTATCAGGCCTTCGTACTCTACTATCTTGTTGGAGACCTTTTCTTTGTGCTGGAAACAGAGTTGTACGGTGTAGTAGAGTTTGTCCTGGGTAGGGGATACGAGCACTGCACCAGCTCCCGCACCGTGTCGGAAGAATGCCCCGTCGAAATACATGACCCAGCCATCCGGGGCCTCGCTTCCTGGGGAAAGTGATCGGTCCTCGCCTGCCTCGAGACCCGGTGCTTCTGCCCATTCTGCCACGAAATCCGCAAGTGCGGTTCCCTTGATGACTCTGGTCGTACTGAATTCTAGATGAAATGCTTGTAGTTCAATGTCCCATTCAGCGACTCTTCCAGCTGAGTTGGGGCTCCTGAGTACTCTTTCCAAGGGATATGCTGAGACGACTTTGATAGGATGGCCTTAGAAGTAGTGTCGCAGCTTGCGTGAGGCCACTAATAGCGTGAGGAGGAGTTTTTGAGGCATGGGGTACCGCGCCCTTGCGTCCCGTAGCACCGTGCTGATGAAGTACACAGGGTGCTCGACGAGGTTGAGGGTGCTGGCGCAGCTTGCGTCCTCCAGAGGCCGAGGCGTCTCCTGAGATGGCGGAGCCCCCAGTGCTTGGTCGCTCGAAGAGGCCTCTCCTGCTCCAGGCGTGTTCTCCTGCCGTGGCTGTCCCTTTTTGGCCACGGTCGTGGTCTTCGCGAGGCCCTCTTGGTTTTGTTTTGCTTCAGCTCGGATGGTCGTTGCAGCCTTGGTCTAGCGCTCCTCCCTGACCGCCACCTAGGCTGCGCTAGCGGAGTAGGGGGTGGCCGCAAGGTAGAGCACCAGGGGCTCCCGAGGGCGCAGAGCTACCATCACTGGTGGGCTGGTAAGGTACCTCTTGAGATCTTGGAATGCCTTGTCGGCCTCTTCAGTCCATTCGAAGGGGCCCTTCTTCTTCATCAGCTTGAAGAAGGGTAGTGCTCGTTCCCCCAGCTTGGAGATGAAGCGCCCTAACGTGGTTACACGCCCAGTGTGCTTCTACATCTCTCTAAGGGTCCTTGGTGGGCTCATGTCTTCGACTGCTTTGACCTTCTCCGGGTTGTCCTCGATGCCCCTGTGGGACACGAGGAAACCCAAGAGCTTACCCGAGGGGACTCCAAACACACACTTTTCCGGGTTGAGCCACAGGTCCACTTCGTTGAGGCTCGCAAAGGTTTCTTCCAAGTCCTGTATCAGGGTTTTTGCCTCCCGGGACTTCACTACAATGTCGTCAACGTAAGCTTCAGCGTTCCTCCCGAGCTGCCGGCCTAGGGCGATGTGCATCAGCTGCTGAAAGGTTCCGCCTGCATTGCGCAACCCAAATGGCATGCACATATAGCAGTACACTCCACATGGGGTCAGGAAAGCCATTTTTTACACATCTTCTACCGCCATCTTGATCTGGTGATAGCGTGAGAAGGCATCTAGGAAGCACAATAGGTCACACTCTGCGGTGGAGTCGACTATCTGGTCACTGCGGGGGAGCGGAAATAGATCCTGCGGGTAGGCTTTGTTGAGGTTGGTGAAGTTGACACACATGCGCTCCTTTCCTCCCTTTTTTGGCACGATGACCGGATTAGCCAGCCAATCAGGGTAGCGGACCTCGCGGATAACTCCTGCTGCCTCTAGCTTCCGGGTCTCTTGAACGATGAAAGCTTGTTTCTCAGTGGACTGTCGCCTCGCCTTCTGCTTCACGGGGCGCATGTTGGGGCACACGTTGAGGTGATGCTCAATCACACCCCTCGGGACCCCTGCTAACTGATCAGGTTCCCATGCGAACACCTTCTTGTTCGCGCGCAGGAATGTCACCAAGGCCTTCTCCTGCTCGAGCTCGAGGTTGGCTCCTATGGTGAAGGTGGCGTCAGTGGACCCGTCCTCGTCGACCAGCACCTTCTTGGTTTCCGCCTTGTCCTGGGTGAATAGCTGCTTCTTTTTAGTCGGCGCAGCACCCTTGGGCTCAAGGGCATCGGTGCTGGTGGGCTGTGCCACTGCGGCCGCCCTGAAAGCAAGCTTGAGCGCCTGCAGTGCATCCCTCGTATCTCCTGATACGGTAAGGACGCCGCTGCTCCCGGGCATCTTCATGAGGTTGTACGCCGGGTGAGTTGCTGCCATGAACCGGGCCAAGGCCGGATAGCCGAGGATGGCGTTGTAGGGGAGGCCGACGGGGGCGATGTCGAAGTCGATCAACTCTGTGCGGAAGTTGTCGTAGGTGCCGAAGGTCACTGGGAGGCGGATCTGTCCCAAGGAGGCGGTGGAACCGATCCCGACGCCCGAGAAAGGCCTGCTGGGCTGAAGCCGCTCCAGCGGCACGTGGAGGAGGCTGAAGGCCTCCACCGAGAGCACGTTGAGGCCGGCACCGCCATTGATGAGGTTTCTGGTGACGGCCACTTGGCAGATGGTGGGGGTGCATAGCATCGGGAGCGCGCCTAAACCGTTGGGGTTGAAGGGGCGATCATTCGAGTCGAAGGTCAGATCGGCCTCGGGCGCCACCCAGCCCGGGGGGGGGGGGGGGCTTCTCGACGCTTGGAGGCAGTGCTGGTCTGGCGGGTGAACGACTTGACGTGGCGGCTCGAGGGGGGGGGGAGGTGCCTGTGAGCCTCCTAGGAGAGCTGCGACGACGGGCGGCTCTAGCGCGGCATAACGGGCGAGGAAGATGTCATGTAGCTCCCCGAGGAGGTCACAGAAACCGTCGGCAAGCGAAGCAGCCACATGCGCGGGACACCGGCGAGGGCCATGGGAAACCAGTTGGTCATCACCCGGTCGTCGCCCTCGGCTTTGAGGACGGCGTCCTCATACGCCAGCAGAAAAACCAGCGGATCCGTCGCGCCGTTGTAACGCGGCAACATCTCAGGCTTGAACTTGTGCGGCCACTGCACCTATCACAAGGTGGAGGCCAAGGCTCAGAGCCCCCCGGCCCCAGTGCCGGCATCGGCTGCCGGAGCGGGTGGTGCAGCATCCGCCATGAGGGCGAAGCGCGATGTTGGTGGAGAGCGGGTCGTCGGGAGGGAGAACTCCGGCGCACCCCTACTTGGTGCGCCAAATGTCGGATTTCGGGTTCCGACAGACCCTTAAGGTTTGAACTCTCGGGTGCGCACGAAGATCTTTCCCCTACCGACTCGCGCTTCTGTGGCTCGCAAGAAATCTAGTCCGGAAAGAAGAACACACAAGGGACACGAGGTTTATACTGGTTCGGGCCACCGATGTGGTGTAATACCCTACTCCAGTGTGTGGTGTAGTGGATTGCCTCAGTGGCTGATGATGAACAATACAGGGGAAGAACGGCCTCGCGAGAGGTGTTATTGAGCTAGCATGGCGTGTTCTACTTGGTCCGGATCTCTCCCCCTATCCCTATGGTGGCTAGTCAAAATAATGAGGCCCTGGTCCTCTTCCCAAATAATGAGCGGGAAGGGCGCCAACAATTGGCCATTTTGAAGGGGAACATCCAGTACAAGTTATCCTGTCCAAAGGTGGTCTTAGGCTGCCAAAAGCACTGGTGATGACACCGTCTTGGGCTCCACGGTGACCTCCGCCCTGCCGCTCTGCTGGTCTTGGTCTCGTTGTACCAGAATGGTAACCTTTGCCCGATGCTTTGGCCTGTGCTTGCTCCCTTTGCACCAAAGGGGAAACAAGGACACTGCGCAGGCCGGCGCCCGCCTGATCTCGATCGTCATGGCTTGCGTCACGGGCTCCTCGTGAGGTGCCCCTGCCTTGATCTCTCCACCTCCTCGTGAGCCTGCCTGATGAGGCTACTCCTGAGGAAGCTTCCTGTCGTCCACCCCGCAAGGCTTGGCCCCTCGCGAGGGTCTTGAGCTTGAGCTGATGAAGTTGGGATGCACTGGGCCCCCACTCGAGCCACGCCGCAGGCCGTAGGTAGGCAAGTATGGGGACCCCCATTCCTAGAACGCCGACACCTTGTTTATCCATGACGTCAGTTGTGGCAGGGGGCCCGAGCAAAAGGCAGGGGCGGCCACCCACTTGGTTCCCCGGGGAGCTGTGACATAAAACCACTCCCGTTGCCATAAGCTGGACACCTCCTGGAAGGAACCCTCTGGCCATGGGGCATTGGCACTTTTTCTTATTACGGCACCTCTGCACTCTGCGTGTCGCCCCTCGATCATCTTCGGCTTCAGATTGAAAGTCTTGAGCCACAGGCTGAAGTGAGGGGTAATGCGGAGGAAGGCCTCACATACAACGATGAATGACGAGATGTGAACGACCGAATCCGGGGCCATGTCATGGAAATCCAGCCCGTAATAGTACATGAGCCCCCTGACAAAAGGATCTAGAGCGAGGCCTAGCCCTCGGAGGAAGTGAGAGATGAATACAACGCTCTCGCCGGGTTCGGGAGTGGGAATGACCTACCCTTGAGCAGGCAGCCGGTGCGAGATCTCGCCGGTTAGAAACCTGGCCTCTCTTAGCTTCTTGACGTCTTCCTCTATGACAGAGGAAGGCATCCACCAACCTTTAAGGTTGGATCCGGACATGGTTGAAGATCCGAAGCGCCTAACCTAAGCCTCGGGTATTGAAACTCGAGGCGGGGGGGGGGGGAAGGATTCGATTGAGTTCGAGAGGAAAACAGGGCAGGCCTTGGTCTCTTTATAAAGAGGGTGAATACCAAGCGTCCTCCTCGTGACTGTTTGGGACTTGCCTACTATCGAGGAGTCGTACCAACGGGCACGATTGGGTTACCCACATCCGTGTTGATGAGAATCCTATAATAAGGGGGACACGACCTCTGCTCTGACAAGACGTGCCAATAAAATTGCCTCGCAAAGCGTGCGGTGGCAGGCTAATTGGGAAAATGGTTCATGTAAAGAACATGTCGTGGTGTGATGTCACGTTATGAAGGGTCGTCAGCAGATTAGATTTGTGGAAATATAATTCTCTCCACGATGGTATGTGGAACTTGTTTTGCAGAGCCGGACACTATCCTTGTGTTCAAAAATCTTCTATGGAGTATTCGGAGGGAGAACCCGCCTTGCAATGCCGGAGACAATCTGCACGCCAGACTCATCGTCATTGAAGCCTGGTTCAGGGGCTACTAAGGGAGTCCTGGGTTAGGGGGTATCCAGACAGCCGGACTATATCCTTTGGCCGGACTGTTGGACTATGAAGATACAAGATTGAAGACTTCGTCCCGTGTCCGGATGGGACTCTCCTTGGCGTGGAAGGCAAGCTTGGCAAGACGGATATGTAGATCTCCTGCCTTGTAACCAACTCTGTGTTACCGTAGCCCCCTCCGGTGTCTATATAAACCAGAGGGTTTAGTCCGTAGGACAACAACAATCATACCATAGGCTAGCTTCTAGGGTTTAGCCTCTATGATCTCGTGGTAGATCAACTCTTGTAATACTCATATCATCAAGATCAATCAAGCAGGAAGTAGGGTATTACCTCCATCGAGAGGGCCCGAACCTGGGTAAACATCGTGTCCCCCGCCTCCTGTTACCATCCGCCTTAGACGCATAGTTCGGGACCCCCTACCCGAGATCCGCCGATTTTGACACCGACACCCGCCGCTGGTTTCCACCACCGTCAACGGAATTCTGCTCCTCCGTTGCCGCCGTAGAGAACTCTGCTGAACTAGGGTACGAGTTCGTCTCTTTGTGCTATTCCTTTAACACTGATTCGTAGCACATTGCTCTGCGATGATCATCACCATGTTTGCAAACACTCTATCCATTGAAAACATCCTTTAGATTAGATTAGATTCGAAAATTTAGGGTTAGGTCTCCGCCGAACCCATCTCGGACCGACCGAGTTGTAGAAATCGGTCTCACCGATTTGGCTTATGCCAAAGCACTTGCGATTTTCGGTCTGACCGAAAACTGCAAATCGGTGTGACCGAGTTCGATTCCCTGTGAAACCCTAGCAGTCTCGGTGCCACCGAACTGTGACTCGATCTGACCGAGTTCACTAGTTCAGGTTTCAAAGCTGCTTCGGTGTCACCGAGTTTACAAATCGGTAGCTCCGAAATGCTTTCTGTGGAGAGCTAAAACTAAGTTTTTAAGTCATCTCTTCTGCAAAAACTCTGCACTTTGTGATGCTCATCCACTCTACCTCATCTACATCTATTCACAGGGTCTGCTGTCAGTAAGTTTGCAGAAATGTCTGATCAGAGTGACAGTCAGAACATGTCTGAGGAACATGCATGTGCAGCTGAGTGAGGGTTCAGATCCCTCTAGCACTTCGGATGATGGCAGCAGGAGCACTCCAAGCAACTTGCCAAAGGCAGCCACCAGATCTAGGAAGAAGAGAACCTCAGAATCTGAGGATGAGGATTATGTTGCCACTGAGGAGGAAGTAAGCTCCAAAAAGAAGGTGCTGAAAAAGGAGTATGGCACAACAGCTGCAAGTAAGCCATGGCTGAATAAGAAGGCACCAGCAAGGGGAATTCCTATGTCTAAGGCCAGAGCCTCTACTCAAGAGACAATGGAGTTCAATCTTGAACCCAAAGAAGGTGGTGAAGGCAAGAAGAGGAAGGAAAGGGTCAAGAAGACCATTGCCAGAGTCATTGGGAAGTCCTCCATGATGAGAGATCCCTCTGAAGAAGAAGAGGAAGAGGATGCTGCACCAGCACCCAAAGCTCAAAAGCTTATGGGAGATGTTATAAATATAGGGCTGCTACATCAAAGCCCAAGTCTGCTCCCAAAGCTCAAGCTCAGAAGCCTCCAAAACCCAAGAGAAACACGAGAAGTATACCTGCCGAGGAGAAGAACAAGGCCCCAGTGCCTCAAGCTGAAGAAGAGGAAGATGATTCACTTGTTTTGAGGAAGTTGAAGCCCAAGATTCCTGACCATAATGATGCTCATCCAGTAGTTGAAGACATGCGTATAAGAAAGGATGTTGGACTAAGATTGTGGAGATAGTCTGATCCTTATGCTGTGAGGAGGAGGATAGCATTTGATTACAGGTTTCACACAAAGGAACAACAAGAATTTTATGAAACTATTTTGCTTGACAAGAAGCCCATTGTATGTGACATGAGATGGGTGGATTGGGAATACATCAAGGAAGAAGATCACTATCCAGGTGTTTATGACAGCTTCAAGGCATGTGGAGTTGACAAATTTGTTGGGCAGAAGCTCACCAAATGGAATGATGAGATGATCATGCAGTTTTACTCCACTGCCCACTTCTATCTAGATGGAAGGATAGTTTCGATGTCAGAAGGTACTAGGTACCAATCCACAGTTGAGGAGTGGGCCAAGCTGATAAATGCCCCTGAAGAACATGAAGATGACTTGGATGTGTATGACACCAAGAAGAAGGACCACAACACCATGGCAAACATGTACAAGGAGATCCCAGATAAGGCTTTGGAGACTCACAAGCTTGGATCTGTACATTTCTTGTTGTCTGATCTGCCTACAATCAACACAATCCTTAGGCACACTCTGCTACCCAAGTCAGGAGACACAAGATGATCAGAGGGCATTCTATCAACCTGCTACAACTTTTTGATGTCCCTCAGAAGTTCAAGGTTATGAGTTTGATTGTACAAACAATCAAGAGGACTGCTGCTGACCAGAAGAGAAGCTGTGGGTATGCTCCACACATTCAAGAGCTCATCAACTCCAAGATGGGCACAAGAATAGATCTGTTGGATAAGGAGCATCTACCCTTACATCCTGATTTTGAAGACAACACTATAGTGATGAATGAGGAGGAACCATCACCAGTTCAAGCACAGGAAAAGAGAGCCAAAGCAAAGGCTGAGAAAGCTGCCAAGATGCCCAGTGTTGAAGAGGCATCTCAAGTTTTCCTGAAGAGCAAGCAAGATCAACTTGGATATCTGATCCAATCTACACTAAGGATTGAGAAGAGCTTAGCCACCTTGACTCAAAACCAGGAGATCTTGGAGAGGATCATAGAAACCAAATTTTATGATCTTGATCTGAAGGTAACTGAGATTCAAACAGCAGTTGAGCAGCTTCAGGAGGAAGCAGAAGAGAAGAGAGGCAAGGCAACTACTGATGCATTTCAGCAAGTGCCTAGAGGACAGAGGTCTGCTGCAGTGCCAGTGAGAGATTCTAGAGCTACAACATCAGCACCAGCAGCCACAGCTCCAGTGCCACCTCCAGCAGCCACTCCACCAGCTCCAACTACATCAACAGATGCCTTCGTCCTTGGAGTTCTCTCTACACCACCTCCCGAAGACCAAGCATGAGAGATGCATAGCACTATGCACATTTGAACTTTTTGGTAGCTTGTTGCCAAAGGGGGAGAAATATGTATAGATCATAGGCTTCGAGAGAGTATCTTGCTTCTTTGCCTTTGGTTGAACTTTTATTTTGTGAGATACTTTTTATCTTGTGAGATACTTGTGTGATCATGTGATTGATCATTTGCTACCTTATTGCTTGTTTGGATGATATTATCTGTTATATCTCATATATGATCATTCACTTGCTTGGTGATGAGTGCATGCTTTTAACTTCTATCATTTTAACGCTCCACCAAGATGTATGTGACATGGAAGAGTAACCCATGATCCTAATCGATTGTGCATTTGCATTCAAAAGCAAATTTTAAATAATGCACAAATTTAGGGGAGCTCTTGCTTATCACATACTTCTCAAAGCGATGATATTTTTCAATCCTATTATCATTTGTCGAAGCTTTGATCTATATGTTGTCATCAAGTACTAAAAAGGGGGAGATTAAAAGTGCAACTATCCCTAGGTGGTTTTGGTAATTCCTAACAACATATAGCTCATTGAGCTAATGCTATTTCAAGATAAATATTTCAGGGAAGCTCAATGATTGGCATGGCATGGATTAGAAAGTGGACCCCTCAAAATGCTAAGGACACATGTTGGCTCAAGCTCAAGACTCTACATTTTATTTTTAGTTATCCAAGATCACATTGAGTCCATAGGAAAAGCCAATACTATTAAGAGGGGATGAGGTGTTGGTTAATGAGTTACTTGCTCAAAATTCTTAGTGATATGCTCCAAAACCCTCAACTACTTTCTCACATCCACATATGTCCCAACCAAAAGTCAAACTCGGCCTCACCGAAATTTCCTATCCGGCACCACGAAGTTTCCTTGACATATCCACTGCCACAAACCCTAGTCAATTCGGTCTCACCGATAGGGATCTCGGTCTCACCGAGATAGGATTGTAACCTCTTTATTTCCCTTCAAAACGTTTCGGTCCAACCGAGATGAGCGATCGGTCCCACCGAGATTGCAATGCGAACTCTCTGTTTCCCCTTCGTAACGTTTCGGTCTAACCGAGATGAGTGAATCGGTCTCACCGAGTTTGCCTGACCAACTCTCTGTTTGCTTATTACCAAAATCGCTCCCACCGAGTTTGTGTGTCTCATCGAGATTACGTTATGCCCTAACCCTAATGGAATCGGTCCCACCGAGTTGACATGTCGGTCCCACCGAAAATCCTAACGTTCACATTTTGAACTAAATCGGTCTGACCGAGTTTCATTATTCGGTCCCACCGAGTTTGGTGATTTGTGTGTAACGGTTAGATTTTGTGTGGAGGCTATATATACCCCTCTGTGGGTGTCAAAACCGGCGGATCTCGGGTAGGGGGTCCCGAACTGTGCGTCTAAGGCAGATGGTAACAGGATGCGAGGGACACGATGTTTACCCAGGTTTGGGCCCTCTCGATCGAGGTAATACCCTACTTCCTGCTTGATTGATCTTGATGATATGAGTATTACAAGAGTTGATCTACAACGAGATCCTAGAGGCTAAACCCTAGAAGCTAGCCTATGGTATGATTGTTGTTGTCCTACGGACTAAACCCTCCAGTTTATATAGACACCGGAGGGGGCTAGGGTTACACAGAGTCGGTTACAAGGGAGGAGATCTACATATCCGTATTGCCAAGCTTGCCTTCCACGCTAAGGAGAGTCCTATCTGGACACGGGACGAAGTCTTCAATCTTGTATCTTCATAGTCCAACAGTCTGACAAAAGTATATAGTCCGGCTGTTCGAGGACCCCCTAATCTAGGACTCCCTTAGTAGCCCCTGAACCAGGCTTCAATGACGATGAGTCCGGCGTGCAAATTGTCTTCGGCATTGCAAGGCGGGTTCTTCTCCAAATTCTGAGTACCTGCTGAGTAGTGGCCGGCTTCCCATAAATGTTGCACTCCTTGGCTTCCGCGCCTAATAGTGGTTATCTTCCACGTGTCAAGCGAATGCAAGAAGCCAGTGCATTTTTACATTTGCCACCCTAGCCATGTGAGAAAACCGTCTATAAAGAGACGGGGACTCTCAGATCCAGATCACACCATCCTCCCACAGTGAGTATCCATCGGAACGTGCCTGGAAAAATCCATTCCAACATGGCCGGCCATCGCAGCTCCTCCTCTCGCTCCCGTAGCCCTAAGCCCGGCGATTGGAAGATGTGTTCCGTCCCTCACAGCCAATTAGTAGAGTTACAGACCCAGGGATTTCTCCCTCCAGCATATATGGTCCCCGTTCGAGCCCGGCTCACCACCTACAATGGCGGGGAGCAAGCGGAGAGCTTCCCCAACCCATCCAAGGGGGAGCGGGTATGCCTTGTCCCTTATTTATTAAGGGGACTTGGATTTCCAATTCATCCATTCCTCCGTAGGCTCTTGGAGTTCTACGGCCTCCAGTTGCATAATTTTACCCCTACTTCCATATTACACATCGCTGGCTACGTCGCCCTTTGCAAGCTGTTTCTAGGCTGCGAAGCCCATTTCGAGCTGTGGTAGAGGCTATTCTGCCTCGTGCCCCGTACATAGGAGGGGTCGATATATCAAGTGGGCGGAGCCGAAATATGGCGCCTCGCCGGGACCGGATACCTATCCGGTACCCCAAAGAAGATGTCTGAAGACTGGCCTTCGGAGTGGTTTTATATGGAGGACGTCCCCCTCCCGGACCCTATTCAGATGGGCCTTCCTGATTTCGGCAATGCTCCCTTGAAGAAATGCCACAGCTGGCGCCCTCGGGGCCCTGAGGAGGAAGACAACGGGGAAGTCTTTTACCTAATGGGTCGGATACAGACGTTAGCCCAGTCAGGATTGACAGTAATCGAAGTTATGTCAATATGCATAATGCGGGGGGGGGGGGTGCAGCCACTTCAGTATCAGGGGTAACCCATGTGGCACTTCAACGGAGAGGATGATGCCACCTGCTGCGGCCGTAAGGGACCGGACTCAGTCGCTGCTCTAGCAAAGATTCTGTCCGATTTGTACAAAGGAGAGGAAGAGGAGTTCCTCCGCATCAAGCCACGGGATGGATTCTCCATGTACAACCCTCCAAGCTAGGTGAGTTGCTACTTTTTACTCCCAACCTTCCCGCATTCTTTGTCATAAATATTTACCTTGCCATTGCATAGCAAGAACTGCGAAAAGATGTAAGGGAGGTCCATAGCCCGCCTCCACAACCAGAGGACCCTGACCGGGCCCTCGACCCCGGACTTGAAGAAGATCCGAACACATTTGTGGAGCTTATTGACATGACGTTCTATCAATTAAGCTGCGACGGTGCCATGGTGGCCATCATAGACGATTATCCGGGACAGCTTCCTGCATCGCATGTAAGTAAAACCGGAGTCCTAACTTCCAAGAAGGATCCCTTTTTCCGCACTTCACCTACCACACACATATGGTGCTTTACAGGGAAGGCTCTCGGGACGCCATGCCAAACCCGCAGTGACTCACCAACGAGGGGCACCGAAGCCGGGTAGGCTTAAAAGGAAAGCGGTCAGGACCGAGACGCCGTCGCAGAGGTATGAAAGAGAACCCCGCTCCATGGTGGTCGTCTTTTAAAATATAATTAAGCCCAAGTTTCCTAGTAGGAAAAACGCTCGTCGGACCATATCCGGAGAGGTTGCCAGTCATGCCTCCACCAGTCGGGCTCCAGGGCCATACTTAGGGGCGGGCGCTAACATGGGGCAACACCGAATGTTCCTCCTACAAAGGATGCAGATAGGCTGTCTGCTAAAAATTTCGAGGTGGAGAGCGCCATGAATCACAGGCGTCGTTGGGCCGTACTCCGTGATGCTTGTTTCTCCCAAGAGGCGTTTGATGCCTTCAACTCAGGAGACGCGTACATCCGAGCTGCTCAAAATGGTGTTGCCAGAGCCACGGACCAGTATGTAAAAGATATACAGGTAAGGAAATCTAATAATTATGTATATCAGTAGCCCCTGAGACTTGAAACAGTTGGCACAACTGATTTAAGGATCATTGTTTGCATAGGTTCTTACGGAGAAGAATACCAAGTTGTCTCTAGAGCTAGAGGAGTGCAAAGCCCAGCTGCAGGCCGCAGTTGCCACAGTGAGGGAGTCTGAGAAGGCCCCATTTGGTAACACTTATTTTCATTGCAAAGAATGTCATGTACCAGGTAGTATGCGGCATGTGTGCAAATCAAACAATAGATTATGCAGATGGTCCCGGAGTGAATCTGGATGAGCAACATGCTCAACGACAGCTAAAGGCTAGCGAGCGCGTGCTTACGCAAGTTAGGTGGGAGAAAACGATCTTCAAGACGCCAATACCCAGCTGACTGTTGAACTAAAAGATGTTCGGGCCCAGCTTGCTCAGTCCGTAAAGGAGAATAAGAGGCTTCGACGCGGCATTTTCAGTAAGTGCTTGAACAAACTTTTATAGAGTTCGGCGAAGAAACCAGCTGACAGAGTTATATCTGTAGGTATGTTGACGGGTCATCCCACGGAGGAGATGCCCGGGTCTACAGGCGATCTTCTGCCAGAGCTCTCACGACTGCACTAACAAGTGCGAAAGGTGATGCAGGGCATTGCCCAAGCCTTGTGGCCATCTGCCTCTCTGCCAGGAGGCATGAGAGAGCTTGTAGAAAAGCTCAAGGGCGCGCGGCGGCGCTTCTGACTATGGAAGATATCAGCCTGCCGACAAGGTGCAAGGGAAGCCTGGGCCATGGTGAAGACGCGATATCCAAGGCTGACCCGAACCACATGGCCGAGGTCAAACCTGTGGGGCCTGACGGGAAAGAGATCCCCGTCAGTTTGGTTTATGACCAGGTAGAATTAGCCGCAAAGTATTCTCAACAGGACTGTAGGCTAGGCAGCTTGTTGGATGGTATAGAAGAAGAATTTAGTCAGTCTAAGTGACTGTGTACTTCAAGTGACATATATTGTCCCTAGCCGGATTGTAAATCATTTGTCATGGCGGACCTTTTCGCTTCAACCTCCGGACCCGACAGTCCGGAGTGTATCCGAATACCCGCTCAGTTATGTAAAAACCGGGATATGCGTGGAAACTAGGCGTAGGGGTCATAAGTGCTTGAACAGACAAGTACCCAACTAGCTATGTTATATTACATGGATAGTAAGAAACATCTTCCAGGGAGAATAGTTCCGTTAAGGATTCCTTTCCCTGGGTACGCATGCCCTAATGTGCATGTCCGGACTGCGGAAAGAGACGCAGGATATAAACTTTTGGGGGCATGTATAGTACAATAAATAGAAATCGTCTTTTGTTCACCAACCGAATATTACCTTAAGAATGCTAGCTTTCGGCTTCACCCAGTCTGAGGTACACATCCGGCTGACCCGGCAGTAACAGTCGCAGAGGTGCTCCCCTTATGCCCTAGCCGAATTAACGGGAACATAGGGCATAAACACAAGAGCCAGGCAACCCAGCTTGGCCAAAACTTAAGTCATATCGATGCATATAATGGCGAAAAAAGGAACATGTGAAAAGTAACACATGTGTTGGGCCAAAAGCCCAGAACGTAGCTATATTAAGCTTCTCTATAAGAAGCCCCCAGGTATCATGAGCGTGGCTAGCGCGTCAAGATTGTGTAGTGAAGACACATTGTAGCCTTATAAGGCCTTGAAGAAAAAGGTGAAGAAAGAAAGAAAGAAAAGACAGATAATGAATATGTAAAAAATTGACAGAGGTAGGGAGACGAACACATAGTCCGGCACTAGGCGTAGAACCTTTGGAGTCTGGCTGAGTTCCATGGGTTTGGCTCGAGTCGATTGTCCGATGCATCCCGCAGACGGTACGCTCCACCGGTCAGAACTTGGTCAATGATGAAGGGACCTTCCCACTTGGGCTTGAGCTTGTTCTTTTTCTTCTCTGGTAGGCGTAGAACGAGTTCGCCAAGGTTATAAGTTTTGGCCCGTACTTCTCTGCTTTGGTACCGTCGAGCCTGTTGCTGATAGAATGCAGAACGGGCTTTTGCCACATCACGCTCCTCCTCCAGGGCATCCAAACTGTCTTGCCGATCAAGCTTGGCTTCTTTCTCTTCATACATGCGCACTCGAGGTGAGTCGTGAATTATGTCGCAGGGCAGTAGTGCCTCTGCGCCGTACACCATAAAAAACTGTGTGTATCCGGTAGTGCGATTCGGCGTGGTCCGCAGCCCCCATAGTACGGAGTCGAGCTCCTCTACCCAGTGCGTATTTGATTCCTTCAAGGATTGCACCAATCTGGGTTTAAAGCCGCTCATGATAAGACCTTTTGCTTGTTCGACTTGGCCGTTAGTTTGCGGGTGATGGACAGAAGCATAATCGAGCTTGATGCCCATGTTGCTGCACCAAAGTTTTACCTCGTCGGCTGTAAAGTTCGAGCCGTTATCGATGATGATGCCGTGGGGGACGCCGTAACGGTGTACAACCCCGGATATGAAATCTATCACTGCTCCAGACTCGGCCGTTTTGACTGGTTTGGCTTCTATCCATTTGGTGAATTTATCCACCATGACCAATAGGTATTTTTTCTTATGGCTTCCCCCTTTGAGGGGTCCGACCATATTAAGCCCCTAGACCGCGAAGGGCCAAGTGACGGGGATTGTTTGGAGAGCGGTAGGCGGCATATGGCTTTGGTTTGCAAAAAGCTGGCAACCGACGCAATGTTGAGCGAGGTCCTATGCGTCTGCTCGGGCGGTCGGCTAGTAGAAACCTATATGGAAGGCCTTTCTTACAAGGGCCCGAGCTGCGGCGTGGTGGCCGCCAAGTCCAGCATGAATTTCTGCCAAAAGTTGCCGTCCTTCCTCTTCGGAGATGCACTTTTGAAGGACTCCGGTAGCGCTTTTCTTGTAAAGCTCTCCCTCGTGGAACTTGTAGGATTTAGACCGCCGCACAATGCAGTGCGCCTCGTTTGGGTCCTCGGGTAGCTCCTTCCTAGTTAGGTAGGACAGGAATGGTTCTGTCCACAGGGTGATGACAACCATTATCACGTGGGCGGAAGGTGTTATTTCGGTGGCAGAGCCTCCGATTATGTCAGAGTGTTCGGTATCTGGTGTTGTGGCCGGGTCCGGACTATTGTTTCTGGTCTCTCCTTCCTATACCACGAATGGCTTAAACAGCCTTTCCAAGAAGATATTAGGTGGGACAGGGCCACGCTTAGTGCCGATTCGGGCAAGGATATCCGCCGCCTGGTTGTTTTCCCGGACCACATGGTGGAATTCAAGCCCCTCGAACCAGCTGACATTTTGAGGATGACATTGCGGTAAGATGCCATTTTTGGATCCTTGGCGTTGAAGCCTCCATTTATTTGAGATATTGCAAGGTTCGAGTCCCCACGCACCTCTAGGCGTTGACTGCACATCGAGACTGCCATTCGGAGACCGTGTAACAGGGCCTCATATTCGGCTGCGTTGTTGGAGTCTGTGTATAGTATTTGGAGTACCTATTGGACTGTATCTCCGGTGAGGGATGTCAGGACGACGCCAGCCCCCAGACCAGCCAGCATTTTAGAGCCGTCGAAGTGCATAATCCAATTGGAGTACGCGCCGCACTCTTTAGGGAGTTCGGCTTCTGTCCATTCAACGACGAAATCAGCCAGTACTTGTGACTTAATGGCTCGCCGTGGTTTGTATATTATGTCGAACGGGAGGATCTCAATAGCCCATTTAGCAATCCGGCCCATGGCCTCGCGGTTGTTTATTATATCGTTTAGTGGTACTTCAGAGGCCACCGTAATTGAACACTCTTGAAAGTAGAGTCGTAGTTTCTGAGATGCCATGAAGACCACGTATGCTATCTTTTGATAATGTGGGTATCGTGATTTGCATGGAGTGAGGACAGTGGATACATAGTATACCGGCTTTTGAAGCAGGAACTTATGTCCGTCCGTCTCTCGTTCGACGACGAGCACCACGCTTACAACTTGGTATGTTGCCGCTATATATAACATCATTGGTTCGCCGATGTTTGGCACGGCCAAGATTGGGTTTGTGGCCAAAACGGCTTTTATTTCTTCTAATCCGGTCGTGGCTGCATCCGTCCACTCGAAGTGTTCTGTGCGTCGAAGAAGGCGATAAAGAGGCAGTGTCTTTTCTCCTAATCGGGAGATGAAGTGGCTTAAGGCAGCCACACATCCAGTTAGTTTCTGGATTTGCTTGAGGTCTGTTGAGATGGCCAACTGTGACAGGGCTCGGATTTTGGCCGGATTTGCTTCGATTCCTTTGTTGGAGACGATGAAGCCTAAGAGCTTTCCAACGGGTACCACTACAAAAAAATACACTTCCGTGATGATACGTGTTTGTCACAGTAGGCCGTGTTTTTGTCATGCATGTACATCCATGACGATTTTATGACAGAATCAAGATAGTCATACCTGTGCTGTCGTAGTAGTGTTCCATGACATTACCAAAATTATCATCACAGAAGTGTGCACTTTCATGACGATAAATCGCGCGTCACAGAAGTGCTTTTGTCAAGGGTGACCGACACGTGGCATCCACCGTAACGGAACGCCGTTAAGCTATCGGGTCGGGTTTTGGATCCGATAACCCGTTAACAGCCCCGACCAATGGGGATTTTCCACGTGTAAAATCATCATTGGCTGGAGGAAACACGTGTCGGCTCATCGTTGGGATAGATGTCATCCACTCATTGGACAGAAGGCGCCTATGATACGTCGACATGTGGCACGGCCCAACGGAGGCCCATTCCTGTGAAAAGGCCGGCCCGTTTGACTTGGTCGAAAGGTGGCGGGCCGGCCCATGGAAAGCCTGTTAACGGCATGTTCACATAGAGCCCATGTACAACCCGCTAACCCAAGGCCCGGTACGCCCTATCCGAATTAGGCCCAGTAGTGTCATGTGGGCCATCCAATATGATTCCAGCCCATTTTCACTTCTGGCACATGTATGGCCCATGATGTCTTTCGGCCCATATGAGGCCCTATGTAACTCTTGGTCTATTAACGGCCCGTGGTGAAACTGGCCCATAATGAACAGTGTATCACTTTACACCCATTAACGGCCCGTGGTGAAACTGGCTCGTAATGAATAGTGTATCACTTTATACCCATTAACGGCCCGTTATTCCGTTGGGCCATTTCTAGCCCATGTTATCTTTCGGGCTTCTCAGAGCCCATTTATTCTTGGGCTCATTTCCAGCATTCGTTTACTTACAGCCCGTTACTATCATTTTTTGCTTGTGGGCCAAATTCAGCCCATGGTTACAGTCGGGCCGTTTGTGGTCCGTTAATACATTGGGCCATTTTCACAGCGTCATCAAATACGACCTATTAACGATGGCCCGTTATGGTCGGCCCATGAACGGACGATTCCAACTCTAGCCCGTTTACGGCCATAATGCGGCCTGTTATTGGCCCATGTTTGGCCAATCGATCATACGGCCTGTATAAGGCCCATTGATGATACGGCCCGTAGAAGGCCCATTGTTTCTACGGCCCGTAGAAGGCCTACTGTTTCTACGGCCCGTAGAAGGACCACTGTTTCTACGGCCCGTAGGAGGCCCAGTGTCACTATAGTAAATATTAGCCCATGGTTATTGTGGTCTAGTTTTAAAAAATAGGTTATTGCAGCCACTAGCAAACCGTGGAAAAATAACTGCACTGACTACAAGCAAACAAATAAACAAGACAACAAGGAAGTAAATAAGCAAGCAACTTATGCTAGGCTATCACGGCTATTACACATATTACATCCACTGGGCATCAAAGTTCGCCACCAGTGCAAATATAGGGAACAAAACAACATATAAACGCCGCAGCAAAACAAGTCCAGAACTGAAACCACTTTAGAAGAGTTCAAGAAACAATATCCTGGGTACCAATAATGCTGGCAAGATGCTTAGCAAGCTTATTAACTTTCTCTTGTTTGGCGCTTAAATCCTCCAGCGCTTGCTGTTGCACAAGAAAGTACGCATCTGAATTCTACAGGGACTTCCTCAGTGCTTCCGCTTCTTGCCGCAACACGACTGACTGATGCCTTTTAGCTTGTAGCTGAGATTGAAGAAGCCGAAGTGATTCAGACAGCGAGTTCGAAGAGCTTTTGCCAGCATTACTGGCCAGTAACTCGAACACTACATCAACGCTGGACTGTGGGGTTTTCTCACTGTCTACAAGATCGTTTTTATCACCTTTCTTGCAGACCAACAGGGTTGTCTCACTATCTTGAACCTTATCTGCATTACTTTCTCTACCATTGCATACTGGGGTGCTCTTCTCCAATATTCTATTTGCATACTACAAGAGAAACAAGCAGACACATCACATGTTTAGCCTGTAGTATACGAAACTCATTTTGGTAAACCGGTTCAGTAGTAAGGTGGATAGGATAACAGCATGAAACAAACATATATCTATGTACTATGGTCACTGTATTGTCCATATCATTCTAGTTTATGTTCCCTAATCAAGATAGAGACACAGTTCAACTCATATATTTTTAAGACACAACAGCATAGACAGAATATAAGTGTGAGAAACTACACAGCATTGGCAGCACTTGTAATGTGCATCACATGAGAACATAACTGTTTATACAACTTAAACTGAAATCAACATAGAGCAAGAAGTTAGAACAACAATCGAGTTAGAGAAATAGGTTTAAAACATACCTGTTGCGCAATTGGAGTTTCAATTGGATCCTTCAAATTCGAAAGTAGTTGGTATGAGTAAATACAGTGATGCAACAGCAAAGGAGTATGGACCATAGCTACGGAATCTGACCTGAGAACAGTTGCTCTTCTGCTTTAAACGTGGAGTTTGGGTTAGCTGTGGTTGTCTTCGTGCTTTGGGCACTGCAGTAGCTTTACAAACTGCTCGTGTGGGGGTACTCTGTGGTGGACATGGTGCTTTGTCAACTATAAGTGGGTTACTATCCACTAGGGTTGCGGTTAGATGGGTTGTAGCTGGTGCTCTACCCAACTGTGTAAGTGTGCAATCTGGAAGAGTCTCGATTATGTGTGGTGGGGCTAGTTTGTAAGCCAGTACAACCATGGTTCTATCTGCATCGACGGGTAGCACTCTCTTTTGTGAAGAACAGGTTTTTGCTCCCTTAGATACTGCCATCACCCTCTCCAATTAAAATGGCTGATAAACAAGAAAATAAATTGAATGTACAGACATTGTATGATAGACATATGTGGTAATTCACATATATGTTGTCTAACCAAACAGGACAACATGACACAATTTCACATATATGGTGCCTAACTAAACAGGATAGCATGACACAGTTTCAGATATATGATGGATAACTTAGCAGGATATAATGGCATAATTCAACATATGATGAGTACCTAAACAGGAGGACATGACAAAACTATATGATGTCTTTCTAAAATAGGTTGGGATGAAATAATTCACATACATGTTGTCTAAGTATACAGGATGGCATGATATAATTGACTTAATTGATTCATATACTAAGCACCTGGCACTCGCATGTATGATCTCTAAACTAAGCAGATAGAATTAAATATTGTGCATATGATGTCTAAACAAAGCAATGCAAGACACCATATGCATCATATGAGAAATATAATCATTGCAACTTAGAGCATACACCTCAAGTGGGATATAGGACTGGTCATCTGTCTCTGAATCCTCCTCTGAGGAGCTCCCTGTAACCATCGAGATATATGCTTCAACAGGTACCATTGCCTGCTCTGAAGACCTTGTTTTCACTCTAGATTTTTCCATAACCGGCTCAAATGGCTGATACACATGAAGAGTAGTTCAATATACACAAATTGTCAACAAATGGAATACGTAACGAAAAAAAAGATGGCATGAGATAATTCACATATATGATGCCTGGCTCCATGGCGGTGCATAATTCACATATATGATAACTGGCTGAAAAACATGGCATTGCATAATTCACATATCTGATATAGAAAGCAAACATGAGGCATTCACACAAAGCATGTCTAATCTAAGCAGATGGCATGGCAATGCAAGACACAATATGCATGATATGAGCAATATAACCCAGCCAAGTTAGAGCATGCACCTCGGGGGGGGGGGATACGACTGGTCATCTCTCTCTGAATCCTCCTGTGAGGAGCTATCTGTAACCAGCAAGAAATCTGCATCGACAGGTAGCACTGACTGCTCAGAAGACCTTGTTTTCACTCCAGATTTTCTCATGACCGACTCAAATGGCTGATGCACAGGAAGAGTAGATGAATGTATAAACATTGTTGACAAATGGAATATATTATGGGAAAATAATGTCACGATACAATTCACATATACGATGACTGGCTAAACATGATGGCATTGCGTGATTCACGTATATGATGCCTGGCTAAAGAAGATGGCATTGCATAATTCCCATATACTCCCTCCATTCCTAAATATTTGTCTTTTTAGAGATTTCAAATGGACTACCACATACGGATGTATATAAACATATTTTAGAGTGTAGATTCACTCGTTTTGTTCCGTATGTAGTCATTTATTGAAATCTCTAAAAAGACAAATATTTAGAAATGGTGGGAGTATGATATAGAAACAAACAGACGGCATTCACACAAAGCAAATCTAAACTAAGTTGATGACATATAAGATGTATAATGTAAGCAATGCAGGGCGCCATATGCATGATATGACCAACATCAGCATGCCAGGTTAGAGCAAACACCTCAGGTGGTAAACAGGCATGGTCAGCTCCTTCTGAATCTCCATCTGAACAGTTATCTTCCTCTGGAATACAATCTGGAAATGCAGGAGGGGGGGCACTTCGCCCACCATGGAGCGGCGTCTGCATGACATTATATTTGCACGCGACGGTCTTCTCTTTTTCTCTACATGTTCAGTACGATTGCGTACAATATCTGACATGCATAATAATAAAAAATAGTTATATTTTGTAAGGCCTAAGGGGTGCATGCAAAAATCAAGACTAATGGTAGCAAACGAGTGGATGAATCCAAAACTAATGATAGCAGGTAGATTATAGCTTCAGTTTAAAAAGATAGACAATAGATCATCTATTGTTTGTTGCCCACCCAACATGAACCACATAGAAGACCCCAAATGAACCATATAGTAGACATATACTATTCGTTGCTGGCTCAATATGAGACCCATGGGCAATTCAAAACTCAAGATTGAACGATAAAGTAGCAGGTAATAATAACCGATGTATAACGTAAGCAAACACGAAAGACTGTGACCTCTCTTCCGGAACTGTGTAGTCCTCAGGTTCATCTGCTCAGTCGATGATGGTAATGCAGTTGGCGTGGCTGCCGGCAACGGGGAAGATGATCTGAGGCGGCGAAAGGAAGTCTCCAGGGGGATCTCTGCTGCAGTGAACGCTTCTGTCAATGGTGCACCTCAGGTGGGGTGGATGACGACACGGCAGGAGCAGGACATAACACACAGAGTTTTCTTTGACGCCTATCTGAAAATGAAGTAAATCTGTAAGGGCTCCTTAGAATTGGAGGATTGTATAAACGCAGGGACAGGAAAAACACAGGAATATGCTAGGAATGCACGTGCAAAACAGAGCATTTGGAAACATAGGATTTCAGTCAACCTGGGTGTTTGGCTCACATGAATTGGAAGAACAGAGGAATGGAGAAACAAAGTGATGCGATGAGTGTACAACCTCTTTGGCATAGCCTTGTGGACCTCAGCATCATTGGGTTGGACGTGGAGGATGGTGATGATGCTGGTGTGACCGTCGGAGGCGGGGAAGAAGATCCGAGGCCTCTGGAAACGGCGCCGAGGGTACTGCTCCGCTGTGATGGACGGTTCCGTCATTGGAGCAGCTCTGCTAAGGTGTACGGCGACGAGGCTGAAGCATGACAAGAAATACACCGTTAATCTGAAGTGGGACCCTAATATCATCTGCAATAGATGATGTAAAATACATCACCAAAAAGTGCTAGATGTAAAACGCATCAGCCGTGCCACGGCCGCTCCGACAGATGCTGTAAGTACTGTTCACTCTGAACTTAACTGAAGAAAATGAACTTCACGGTCGAAACTGAATTTTACTGTCGAAACTGATTGAACTAGTAACAGAGCATTGCAATATATGTTTAGGGCGTTCGAGCACTAGTAGCAGAGAAGTAGTGATCTAAATCAGCAGACGCTCGAGCAGGGAACACACTAGCAGAGAGCAAGTCGTGCAGTAGCACTGTGAGCGAGTGCTAAAGCAGCAACTCCTGTAGCTGCCGGAGGTCGTGCAGCAGCAGCAGCGCAAGCAAGAGCAAGAGCAGAGCAGCATCACGAGCGAAAGCAGGAGCAATGAAGCAGCACGACCGACAGCAAGAACAGAGCCGCAGCGTGAGCGAGAGCCGGAGCAGCTGCAGCTAGTGCCATTATGGAAGTCGCTGCCGAGGAAGCAACGGCATGGAGGAGAGACACCATGGATGATGTGGCCGACGACGGCGTCGTCGATGGAGACACGCCATGTCTGCTTGGTATCAAGCACCGACAGCCCCGTGAGATCGAATAAAAGATAAAATGCAGCGATGAGTGCAGAACCTCCTTGGTGGCGCCAAGTTGGCCTCGGCTTCATCGGAGGAATTGGTGAGGGTGCTGCGGTTCCGGTGGTGCAGGTCAAGACGGCGTTGTGGGGATTGAGGTGGCACGATAGACGAGGCGAACGTTGGGGCAACTCCTTGGAGGTGGAGGATGGGGCGGCTGATCCGGCGGGACGACGAGATCGACAACGGATCCTCATCCAGTGCGGTGGATGAGGGACGGCAAGCTGTTGCGGTGGACGACGTAGTCGGGGAAGAGTCTCCGGCTGGGCGGCGGTCGGGAGGCCGACGTAGGAGCGTGGGGTTTCGCGGGTTTTAGGGGCCTCAGTGTACGAATGGGGGGATGAAGGGGGAGGGGGAGCCAAGCTTAGGGACGCGCTTGTCCAAAATGTAGGGTAAGTTACCTGCGAGCTTCATTTCCGGCTGAGGGGTAGAAGGGGGATTTCGCGTTACTGGCCTACGGGAGCGATTTCGGATGAGGAGGGAGTTCTCGCGCGCGTCCAAATTTTGGGATAACAAGGCGTGGCGCGGTTTGAAGAAGCGGGAGTTTCAAAGCAGGTGAGACAAAAGATACTCGACCTTGAAAATTTCGGGATAACAAGGTGCGGATTCCTTGTTCGGCAGAACAAACTTAACGTGTAAAAAAACAATTCATACAAGACACAAGAGAGTCATGTCCCCTTTTACTATATTGCCATAGATGCCATTGAAAAAACTACAAGAAAAACATAAAAAAATCGGGAGAACAAGATTACCCTGTACAGTACCAAATTGATTTGCACTTCCCTCAACAACAACAAAAAACAAATCAATTCCCACCAAAGAAAGAGTAATGTCCCTTTTATATGATTACAGATGCCATGATCTCGAATTTCAATTTTTGAATCCATGTTATGTTGAATTCGAATATATCGTTAGGTGACCTTGCGGTTTATAATTGATGTAGTCGTACATTTTGATCTTCCATCATATATGAACATTTTACTCCACCATGTGAACATATATATTGTCGTCTACCATATGGACTAAATTTGAATCAATTTTCCTTATTTGAATACGATTGTTGTTAAGTTATACAATAATTTAAATATTATCTTGATAACAAAAAACATACATATAGCAGTAATCATATTTCACTATGAACTACATGTACCATACGCTCTCCAATTCAAATATTTGTATCCATTTTATGTTGAATTAAAATCATAGTACATTATTGGTCTAGGTAGCGAGATGTTTGGGATAATCTAAACCCTGTTTTCATACGTATAATTTTTGGCTGAATTGGGACAAGTTTTGGTATAAACCTCTTGCAAAACCGGAGATTCTCTCAACAAGCCTCGTGGTTCCGAGAGGGAACATGTCACCTTTGTGTGCAAAACGATATACGCTGCCTCCCCCCTGATTTTATTTACAGAGGAAACATAGAACTATATGAGTGCCCTATTAAATTTTGGAAGTATTTCGGGTTCATTTGGCCTTTTTATACATTAATTGAGTTTCTGGACTTTTAATGTGCATAATCTAAATATGAATTGCATGCACATGCTCCGGTGCACCAAAGTGGGTTGAAAAATCACATGTGTGTCCTTGGTTGAATTTCTAGGTCCCATGGAAGAAATGAGAATGAAATTCAAACATCTGGGCGTCATGACTCGGCCGAGAACATCGAGAAACTTTGATTTTAAATTCATGTAAATCCAAAACTTGCCTAGAAATCATGAAACTTGGCATGGTGTCATGTCATGGCACTAACATGTGATAAAAAATTGGGCCGATTTGGAAGCTCGTGGTTCTAAGAGGGAACGTGCCACCTTTGAGTGTGAAACGATATACGCTGCCCCCCTTGAGTTTCTTAACAAAGGCAACATAGAACTACATTAGTGCCCTGTAAAATTTTGGAATTATTCCGGGTTCGTTTGTCGTTTTTTATACATTAATTGAGTTTCTAGTCATTTAATGTGCATAAGTCAAAATTGAACTACGAGCACATGCTCTCGTGCACCAAAGTTGGTTGAAAAATCACATTTGTGTCCTCGGGTGAATTTCTAGGTCCCATGCAAGAAATGAGAATAAAATTAAAACATCTGGGCATCGTGGCTCGGCCAAGAACATTGAGAAACTTGGTTTTAAAATTCTTGTAAATCCAAAACACGTCTGAAAATCATGAAACTTGGCATGGATGTCATGTCATGGTACTACCATGTTGTGGTAAAAAAATTGGCCGAATGGGAACAGATGTTGGTATAAGCTTCTTGCAAACCGAAGCTTCTCTCAAGAAGGCTCGTGGTTCTGAGAGGGAACGTGCCACCTTTGAGTGCGAAACGATATACGTTCTCCCCCTTGAGTTTATTTACAAAGGTAACATAGAACTACATGAGTGCCCTGTTAAATTTTGGAATTATTCCGGCTTCGCTTGGCCTTATTTACACATTAATTGAGTTTTTTGTCATTTAATGTGCATAATTCAATTTTGAACTGCAAGCACATGCTCCCGTGCACCAAAGTTGGTTTAAAAATCACATTTGTGTCCTCGGGTGAATTTCTACTCCCTCCTTCCATCTATATAGGTCCTACTGCATTTTTTGAGGCTAACTTTGACCAAACGTTAGAGCAATAATATATGACATGCCACTTACACAAAGCATACCTTCAAATTTATATGTCAAAGGAGCTTCCAATAATATATTTTTCATAGTATACATCTCATGTGCTATTAATCTTGTCAATAGTCAAAGGCTGTCTTGAAAAACACATTAGGCCCTATATATATGGAAGGAGGGAGTAGGTCCCATGCAAAAAATGAGAATAAAATTCAAACATCTGGGAATCGTGGCTCGGTCAAGAACATTGAGAAACTTGGTTTTAAAATCATGAAACTTGGCATGGTGTCATGTCATGGTAGTACCATGCCGTGGTAAAAAAATTTGGCCGAATAGGAACAAATTTTGGTATAAGCTTCTTGCAAATCGGAGCTTCTCTCAAGAAGGCTCGTGGTTTTGGGAGGGAACATGTCACCTTTGTGTGCACAATTCAAATTTGAAATACAAGCACATGTTCCAGTGCACCAAAGTTGGTTGAAAAATCACATGTGTGTCCTCGGGTAAATTTCTAGGTTCCATGCAAGAAATGGGAATGAAATTCCAAATTCTGGGCGCCGTGGCTGGGTTGGAAACATTGAGAAACTTAGTTTTTTAATTCCTGTAAATCCAAAACACGCATGAAAATAATGAAACTTGGCTCGGTGCCATGACATGGCACCAACATGCTGTGGTAAATTTGCAGTCCGATTTGCGAAGCCGCACACAACAATCAACAAAGTCATTTTGGAACAATTGCTGTCACGTTACAATCGGAAACACAAGTATTATTGAAACTGTGGGCATTCTACTTATTAGTACCATTTACGTTCCGCCACGCGTCCCCATTTTTTATTAGCTAGGAGGCGCCGTGCAGGGTAGCTATTTGAGTACGAGAGGCGTGCGATCAGACCCCTGCGCGTGCTTATCGGGAGGAGAGCCCTTTGACCTCCATCTGCCGTCCACCTCTCTCCCAAGGTCTCCATTAATGGCGCCCAAGCCTCTGTTTAATGGCGTGGCTATGTCTCACTCGACTGAGATTTGAGAGAGAAAAAAGAAAATCTGAAAGCACGGATCTTGATGTAAGATCCGACAGACCTATATAGCATCTACTGTGACTTATAGCAAGACTGATGAATATATAAGGACGATTAATTGTTTTTGATCAAATAAGGGCTTGCCCCTTCCAATTTTCATTACTGAAAACCACCACAATTCACAAGAAGTTTAGCACAACTCCAGCCTAACACGAAGGACTAAAAGCTACCAGATTGAAATCGCAACATCCCAAGAGGCCAACAAAGGCCAAACATCCGCGCTAGAACCCAACATTTCACAACCGATGGCACAATCCACATCCTCAACCAATTATTACATCAAAATAAACCATGAAACTGAAGGAAGCTCAGCAGCAACTAGAAGAACAACAACGCCAGGGTCGCCACAGCAAGAGTTTTCTTCATTCCAGCCTCGCAACATTGATCTTCCATAGAAAGATAAGGATGATTAATTGTCTTACATAATTAGAAAGATAATAAAAAAATCCACATGCGGCTACGCCCAAAATACACAAGGGCAAAAGAAGAAGGAAGACAAGGATCTGGCTCGCTGGTCTCTACTTTCTTGATGCATTGCTGCAGGCCGCGGGAACTAGTCTCCATGGCGAGCGGCTATGAGCTCTTTCGTGTCCTCAAGACGCTGCTTGAGAACACACACAGATTCCTCCACCAGCCTTTGGCGCTCGTTGCGGAGCATGTCATTCTCGTCCATAAGTTTCTTGACGATGACGCCGGTCCTCTTCAACAAGGCACTGATCTCCTCCTGCTGGTCTGCACTTCTGACGATTTTCTCCCTCAGCAGGTCACGCTCGGCCCGGAGCCTCTCATTGCCCTCCCTTAGTTGCCGGATGTCGGTGTACTAAAATAGGGGTACCTTAGTACCCCGAACTTGTGCACGGGCAGTCGTAGCACCCCGTGGCGAGGCTTGCCAGGCGATCGCCAAAGCTCTCCATGGTCCCTCCTCGGGCCATCCAAGAACAAAGTATTTGAGCCAAGGCCTCGGCAGGAGGAGCCTGCCGGGAAGGCCACCCGAAGAGAGCAAGGCCCCGGCAAGAGGAGCTTGCCAGGACGACCGCTCGAAACACAAGGCCCCGGCAAGAGGAGCTTGCCGGGAAGGCCGACCGAGGCACGACAAGAGACTTGCTGCAACGCGCTCCGCGTACCGGCAAGGACCGGTGAGCCACAAGCTCCCGGGCGCGACAAGGCATCAACCGCGGCAAGGCGCTTGCCGCGGCAAGTCACCACCCCACGCCTGCGCTCCAGCTCATCCACCCACGCGTCGCTCTGGGGCCATTCCAGGCGTACGTGGCGAGAGGCTGCGCAGCCAGGAGCATGCGGTGGCAAGGCAACGCTGACATAGTAGCCGTCGTGGCAAACGGTGGTGCTCCTAACGGTCCCTTTCCTGCACTGTCTGGGCGATGTGGACGGGCATTTAATGCCCTTGTCCCCCGCCGTCAGAGTTAGGTATGTTAGCACTGTGCAAACAGCTGTACCCAACACAACGTTTTCATGTTTTGCCCCTGCCTACGTTGCCACCTGTGGGTAACCCCTTGCACATATAAAAGGAGGCCCCATGCGCAACGAGGGAGGGGGAGGAGGCCATTCACGCTTGGTCTCGCGAGCGGCTCGCGTGTACTGTAGCACCACACGCTCCCGAGCAAGAACACAATACAAAACCACAAAGCAGCAGTAGGGTTTTACGCATCCGTGCGGCCCGAAGCTGGGTAAACCCCTTGTGTGCATCGCCTCGATCCGCTCTTCGCGCGACCTCCGCCCCCCGCCGAACCAAGAAAGGGGCTCGGTCCCCATAGGTGTTCGTGGAGGCAGATTTCCCCCGACATCTTTGGCGCGCCAGGTAGGGGGCGTCGAAGTTGTGTGAACCTGATCCGGCGTCTGCACAGGCTAGATCTCCATCATCTTCATCGACATGCCACCGAAGAAGAAAGCTCCGGAGGTGGCTGGTCCGTCCGCGTCGAACCCACCGCCCTTGGAGCAAACGGGTGGTGGGGACGGCACCGGCGGCGGAACGGGCGTCGTCGAGCCAGCTCATGGTGCCACGGCGTCCGAACATACGCCGACACCTCTCGGCGCAGGTAAGCCCTGGTATGACCAGGCAACCTTTCGCTCTATCCCATGGAGCGGAGGCAGTCAGCCCCACGGATCTCGCATACGGGCCACCTCGAGTGTTCGCTCATGCTGAGCTCGAGCGAGAGCAGCTGCGACGAGATGACGCGCTGCTCCTCGAGGAGGACCGTCTTCAGACCGCTGTGCGAGTTGCTTGCTACCAGCAAGCTTTGCGCTGCTTTTATAGCCGCAAAGTTAGTGCCAGAAGCTTCGAGGAAGTGGGAAGGCCCTTACCGGGTGAAACAAGTCGCTAGGCCTGGCGCTGTCCGCCTTGAGACCGAAGATACCACTCCGGTGAGCAACTCCTGGAACATTGGGCATCTTCGTAAGTTTCGCTCGTAAGGCGCGGTTGTCGGATCCCGTCCGGCAACCACCCTTCTGTACAAAGTCTTGCCGCTGTTGCATGTGATCCTTTGTACAGAGCCAGACGCAGACCCTGTGCGCAGATTGAGTTCATGTGCTCCGCGCATCTTGTCAATCTCATGCTCTTTATTCTTTGCATGCATTATCTGACACTCTGTGCAGCACTGACCCCCGGTAAGCGATGGCGAGCCCCATGTTTCGCCTTGCCGGAAAGCGACCTTGTCGGGCAGCGAGCCATGGAAAAGCTAAGTTGCCAAAGTTTGAGCAATCGAGTTTTTAAAATTTTGAGGTTATCTTCCTCGAACGACCGTACTTTGTATGGAAAACCTGTGCGCGGAGGGACCGGCTCGTGGCTAGTTGCGCCCTTACTTCGTTTCGAGTCCGCTCAACGACTTAAGTGTGCTACAACCAGAGTGGCATCCTTACTTTGTTTCGAGCTCGCTCGGCAGCTTAAGTGTGCTGCGACTGCAGTCGCAACACTTACTTTGTTTTGAGCCTGCTCAACAATTTAAGTGAGCTGCAGCTAGCCGCGGCAAGGTTTCTCGCCGGTAATGGTGCCGCTGGCGGGCTGCAGATGTCCCGCACTCAGAGCCCGCGGCAAGGCGGAGGCCTACACCGGCGAGTCCCCACAAGCGTAGGGCAAAAACATACAAAGCATGGAATCAAGTAGAGGAGATAACAGTGCAATCACTACCTAAGATAAAGTTATATTACAAGATAGTATGTCGCGGTCCTAATGAATCGCTTCCATAACTTGGCCAGCAGCGACAAGAAAAGAAAAGGGGAGGCGGCCTAATCCACGCGGTCGCCCTCGATCCTCTTGATCCCGGCCACCTTCTCCACAATGGGCGCGACGAGGGCCCTGATCTCCTCGAGGTCAGCGTCTGCCGGCAGGGATTTGAGGACGTTGGTGAGCCTGATGCCGGGGTTGCGGAAGGCGATCTTCACCAAGACCTTCTCGAGGGCTCCGGCGATGGCGTCGCGCGTCTCGCCGGCCAGCTGCTCTGGGATCGCGTTCCGGAGATGCTGAAGGGCCGCCGCCACGCCTTTGAAGAACGAAGTGAGCTTGGCGCTGGGTGGGACGTTTTCGCCAGAGGGATACTCGTGACCCTCCATCCCCAACAGCGTCAGCTCCTTGTCGATGGCGGCGGCGATGTCCACGAGACCCTCAGTCCACTGCTCCACCGTCGCCCTGAAGTTGTTCTGGGTAACTGCGGCGCTTTTCAGCAGCGCCTCATTGTCTGCGACCTCCTTCCGCAAGGTCGTCTACCGCTCCTTGGCGCTCTCCAGTGCCTTGGTCAAGGTGCCCAGCTTCATCTCGAGATCGGCGTTGGAGTCCTTGGCGGCGTCGAGCTCCTTGATCTTCTCGGCGAAGCGGCCCTGCAGCTCGCCAAGGGTGTGGGCACCCTTCTCGCGCTCCTGTTTGAGCGCGGCGAGCTCCTCACCACTCGCCTTGAGATCAGTGTCGAGCTGCGCCACCCTCGCCTCCAGCTCCTTCTTGGCGGCCTCGGCGGCCGCGGTAGCATCTTGCGCTTCCTTGAGGGCCCCGCCAAGCGCTTGCTCGCGCGCGGCGACCTCCTCCTCGTGGCTGGCGAGACTGGCTTTCTGCTGCACCAGCTCACCTTCCCGCCCAGATAGCCCCGCGGCGGCAAGCCTTTGCTGCTCTTCGGCTTCTGCCTTCTTGAGGATGAAGGCCGTCCACGCCTCGTCGAGCTGCCTTCGCTCCTCCGCCAAGGATCGGAGGGCCTCCTGGTTGAGCTCCCGGAGCTCCCCGGCGCGCTTCTCCATGTCCACTCCCGCCTTCGCGACAAGCGCTTCCCGGCGTTCCACCTGGGCTTGTCGGGCACGGTAGAGTGACACCAGCTTCCGGAGCAGCCGCTCCTCCTCAGGCTCTCCGCCGCTGCTGCCTGGCGCATCAACCAGCGTCAGCCGGCGAAGGCGAGAACCTCTCCATCCAAGGTCTCCCCCTCGACCGGCGCCCTGGAAGTCGACTCCCAGGGGAGCTTGATGAAGATATCATCACCGGCCTTCAGGTAGACACCTGGCTGGGGCTCCTCGGGGCCCGACGCTGCTGCGGAGGCGAGATCGGTGGTCGGCGCAGCGCCCGGCGTTCCTGCGGCCCCAGGGCCGTCAGTACGATCGCCGACCCCCTCGCCCGCGGCTGCTGCGGCTGCCTTGGCGGCCTCTTCGCCGGCCGGATCTTCAGCACCACCCGCCTCTCTGGTGGCGGCCACGTCGTCAGTATGGCCGCGCGCCTCCTCCTCGACGACGACCTCGGTCTCCATCGGGTCCGTGGCGGACGGATCTGAGGGCCGAAAAGAAGGGGAGAAATCAAGCAACTATCCAAAGAAGAAGAACCCCAGGGGAGTTTCGAAGCAAGAAAGTTACCTGCGCCAGGGTCCGCAGTCACGATCTCCGTCGCCGAGGGGTCGCCGGTGCTGTCCCTTACCGGAGACTGCTCCCTCGCCGGGGACTGCTCCCTTGCCGGGGACGGCTCCCTTGTTGGGGATTCCTCCCTTGCCGGGGAACTCCCCCTTGGCGGTGTAGTCGTAGCGGGTTGCTCATCGGGGGCGGTCTCCGGACGCTCCTGGTGGGGCTGCTCTACTCCTACACAAATCGTCAGCCAGATGTCAGGAAAAGCGAAGAGTGCCCGGGCGCGCCCAACGGCAGGAAGCAAATCATATGCTTACGCTGGGGGCTGCGCTGGGGGCTGCTCTGAGGATTAGTTGGCGGGTCCGGCAAGGTCGTCTCAGGCGCACCCCCTGCCATCACGGCGGGCTCGTCGTCCAGGATGACCACCGGGACTTTGGCTCTCTTTGCCGCCCTCTGAGCCAGTGTCCTGAAAAGGAGCAAATTCAGAGGAAAGCAAGTGAGATGCGAGACACAACTGCCAGAATCGAAGAAATACAAGTACAGCGGGGATCTTACTCCTCTCCCTCTTCCTCGTCGGAGCTAAGCGCGGAGAAGTCGAAGACTGGCCCGCTTCTGGCGCGGGGAGGCGGGGGAGTAGGCCCCCTCGGCCGCTTGGCGGAGGTAGTGGTGGCGCTAGCCTGAGATGGCCTTGCCCCGGCCGCCGCCGTGGCGCGAGGGGCGGCAGGAGCAGAGGCCGCGGCCCGCGAAGACCCCGCTCCTGTTGCTACAGCGGAGCGTGTCACGCGACGCTGCGGTTGTTGGCTCGCTTGCCGTACCACCTCCCCAGCCTTGCGGAGGCGCCTCCGTGGTTGAGCCGAGGGCTCCGCTGGCGACGAGCTGCCCGAAGGTCGGGAGGAAGAGGCGTCAACCTCCGGCAAGCCGCTCGTGCCCTCGGTGGACTCGTCCGCCCCGACGCCATGCCCGGCAGGCTCTTCCTCGCCGACAAACTCCGCTCGATCGGCGAGGCTTTCCGCCTCCGCTGCGTCCGCCTCCGCCAATGTGAAGCCAAATTGGCCCGCGGCCGCGGCTGCCGCCGCTCTTGCATCCTGGAGGCGATGCGCGCCAACTCCTCGTCGGTGGTGTCCCGGGTGAGGCCCTTCTGCTCGTCGGGGTCGACCGGCACCTCCACCAAGTCGTCAAAGAACGCCCGCACGACATCGCCGACGGGCTCCTGCCAAGTGGGGGCGATCCCGTGCGAGTCGCACAGCGGCATCATTGCAAGGATGCGGCTGAGCGACGAATTGTTGCACAACGGGACGACGCCTCGCGGCAGCTTGAACCATTCGGGGTGGTCGGGGTCGTGCTTGAACATCTCCCTGAGCGTCCCGTCAAGCTCCAAGACGGTGAAATTGAAGTTGAGGCCAGGGTGCAGCCTCATGATGTCCGCCACATTCTGGAACTCCCAGGCGGGCCTCCCTTTCTCCTGCAGGGGAGCGATGCGGCAGCGGAGGAAATCTGCGCCAACGGCGCCAACTGTGAGCCCAGCACGCCTAAGTCGCAGGATCCGGGTAACGGCAATCTGCAGCTTGTCGTCGTCCGGAGCCACGTCGCTCCAATCCCTGCCGCACACCACAAGAGTTTGGCGCACGGCAGTGAATGGCTGCGGGTTCTCCTCGACGATCAGACACCAGTCTGCTCTCCACTCCTCCCATTTGCTGCGGAGTTCTCCCTCCAGATAAGCGTCCTTCTTGCCGGGCTTCGAGATCCAGGCGATTCCGCCGGAGAGGGGCTCCCCTCTCTCTACTCGAGGCGTGAAGAAGTGGTGGAAGAGAGCTATGTTTGGAAACACTCCGAAATTTTTTTCGCAAAGATGTGCGAAAATTGCCATGGTCAGGACATCATTGGGGGTGAATTCAAGGAGGTGGAACCCGTAGGTGTTCATGATATCGCAGAAAAATTCAGAGAAGAGCGGGCAGAGCACGCAATAGAAGAACAAAGGAAAGAAGGGATACCCAGTCGGATACTCCTTCTGGGCGACGGCGGGAAGAACCCTCGTGCGCGGATGCGCTCGCGTCCCCGTCAACCAGAAGAGGTAGAATTCCTCCCTCAGGTCCAACGCCTCGAGCTCAGGGGGGAAGGTTGCTGCTCCTTTCGCTGCGCCTCAAGTCACTGCGCCTCGGCCGACTTCACGGCCTTCCCTTTTCCCTTGTCGCCCTTCGGGGCCATGGCGGAAGCAGGGAGGAGGCCGGCGGCGTCGGTGGCGCTGGTGGCGACGGAAGGGGTGGAACGCTGCTTCTCTTGGGAAGTGGCGGAGATTTTTCGAGGAATCACAACTGGCGGGTGGGTGGACTGCCCCTGTTCCCCTGCTTATAAGGGGGGAGGGGGCGTTTCGCCTTTCCAAATAAACAAATCACCTGCGACGTGATGCGTGCCTGTGGGGCTCAGCCACGCGCACGCCGCCCACGTCACGCACGCCTCTCCCCACGATGCCGCGTTCGACGCGTGCCGTTCGGGGAGGGCGTGGTGGACGCAGAAGCAGATGCAGCGTGACCCAGGCCACGCGTGCCCGTGCACTGTTTTGGGCCTGGCCCAACAGCGCTCAACACCGTGTATGGCCAAGGCCCGGGGGCTCCTGTCAGTGTACTAAAATAGGGGTACCTTAGTACCCCGGACTTGTGCACGAGCAGTCGTAGCACCCCGCAGCGAGGCTTGCCAGGCGATCGCCATAGCTCTCCATGGTCCCTCCTTGGGCCATCCAAGAACAAAGTATTTGAGCCAAGGCCCCGACAGGAGGAGCCTGCCGGGAAGGCCACCCGAAGAGAGCAAGGCCCCGGCAAGAGGAGCTTGCCGGTACGACCGCTCGAAACACAAGGCCTCGGCAAGAGGAGCTTGCCGGGAAGGCCGACCGAGGCACGACAAGAGACTTGCTGCGACGCGCTCCGCGTACCGGCAAGGACCGGTGAGCGACAAGCTCCCGGGCGCGACAAGGCATCAACCGCGGCAAGGCGCTTGCCGCGGCAAGTCACCACCCCGCGCCTGCGCCCAGCTCATCCACCCACGCGTCGCTCTGGGGCCATTCCAGGCGTACGTGGCGAGAGGCTGCGCAGCCAGGAGCATGCGGTGGCAAGGCAACGCTGACAGAGTAGCCGTCGTGGCAAACGGTGGCGCTCCTGACGGTCCCTTTCCTGCACCGTCTGGGCGATGCGGACGGGCATTTAATGCCCTTGTCCCCCGCCGTCAGAGTTAGGTATGTTAGCACTGTGCAAACAGCTGTACCCAACACAACGTTTTCCAGTTTTGCCCCCGCCTACGTTGCCACCTGTGGGTAACCCCTTGCACATATAAAAGGAGGCCCCATGCGCAATGAGGGAGGGGGAGGAGGCCATTCACGCTCGGTCTCGCTAGCGGCTCGCGTGTACTGTAGCACCACACGCTCCCGAGCAAGAACACAATACAAAACCACAAAGCAGCAGTAGGGTTTTACGCATCCGTGCGGCCCGAAGCTGGGTAAACCCCTTGTGTGCATCGCCTCGATCCGCTCTTTGCACGACCTCCGCCCCCCGCCGAACCAAGAAAGGGGCTCGGTCCCCATAGGTGTTCGTGGAGGCAGATTTCCCCCGACACCGGATGACGCCGGTAGCCTGTTCAAATGAGGCTTTCATGTCGTCCTGCAACCTTGCCCATCCGGAGATCTGATCCATCTGGCTATGGACGATTGCATGCATGCGCGTGTAACAGTCATCGCCTGCCCGCGAAAATTTTTCCCAGGCCGCCGCGGCGCGGCTGGACATCTCTGCTGCATTCGTGGCGCGACGGGACATCTCTGCTGCTTCCACGGCGCAGCCGGACCAGTCTGCTGCATCGACGTCGCGGCGGGACCTCCCTGCTGCTTCAACGGCGCGGCGGGATCTCTGTGCTGCTACTTCCGCGTGGTGGGACATGTCGGCTGCTCTCGCAGTGAGGCGTGACATCTCTCGTGCTTCCGCTTCCATGCTCGCCTCTTCCTGGTGGCAATCTCTCGACCCAGAACTCACGCTGGCCATGGCAGACGCAAGGGAAGGATGCTGAATGACTTGTTTGTTTTTGTGGATGAGGAGTTGAGGAGGAATGTGCAGTCATCTTGGCATACTAGTATTTATAACCGAGTACTAATACGCTCCTAAGTGGGAAACCGTTTAGGTTGTGATCGGTGTGAACAGGTTTGCAATTCAATATAGCGTGGAGTAATTTGGAATGTGATGAGACGCAAGCTCAAAATTTATTGACGGTCCTAGTTTCGAAGTGCGACACTATTCCCGGATGGAGTACTTCTCTTTCTACTCCCTCCTTTCCGGTTTTATAGGGCTTATCTCAAAATTTTAGTTTTCCATTTTATAAGGCTCAATTTGGTTGTTCCCCAACACATGTTCAGATTCCAAGGTGCATTAAATCATTGCATGCAAGTATTAAGAGAAAATTGACCAATGCATGTACTTTATGCATGCATGCATTGCAACTAATGCATTGATAAACACAATTTTTTGAGAAAAACAAGAGCATTAATTAGGTGCTTTTGCAAACTACAAAAAATATTCCACCACTCGCCATCTTGGTTGGTGAGATTTTTGAATTAAGCCCTATAAAACGGAGAGGAGGGAGTACTGCTGTGTACGTGCAATAACTGGCACAGTCGTATACATATCTTACGGATAATGGGGCGTTCGATAGGAATAGCCACGTGGCAAGCTCTAGGCTAGTCTTTTTTCAGACGCGTTAAACCTATCTCTCGGGACTTCTCGCACGCACCATCGTGCCACCCACAAAAACTTGTACTCTAAGTTTAGTAGTACGTTATACAGGAAGAGAAGAGGTGCACGCACACACTCGTCCTCTTGCTACCTCTTGAGCTTGCGTTGGTTTTCCCCGAAGAGGAGAGGATGATGCAGCACAGTAGTGTAAGTATTTCCCTCAGTTTTTGAGAACCAAGGTATCAATCCAGTAGGAGGCCACGCTCAAGTCCCTCGTACCTGCACAAAACGATAGCAACTCGCAACCAACACGATTAGGGGTTGTCAATCCCTTCACGGTCACTTACGAGAGTGAGAACTGTTAGATAATGTTTTTGGTATTTTTGGTATAGAGATGCAAAGTGAAAAGTAAAAGGCAAAGTAAAAAAGCAAAGCAAGATTAAAGTGATTGAGATTGATATGATGAGAATATACCCGGGGGCCATAGGTTTCACTAGTGGCTTCTCTCAAGAGCATAAGTATTCTACGGTGGGTGAACAAATTACTGTTGAGCAATTGACAGAATTGAGCATAGTTATGAGAATATCTAGGGTATGATCATGTATATAGGCATCACGTCTGTGACAAGTAGACCGACTCCTGCCTGCATCTACTACTATTACCCCACTCATCGACCGCTATCCAACATGCATCTAGACTATTAAGTTAGAAACAGAGTAACGCTTTAAGCAAGATGACATGATGTAGAGAGATAAATTCATGCAATATGAAATAAACCCCATCTTGTTATCCTCGATGGCAACGATGCAATACATGCCTTGCTACCCCTTCTGTCACTGGGAAAGGACACCGCAAGATCGAACCCAAAGCTAAGCAATTGTCCCATGGCAAGAAAAACCAATCTAGTAGGCCAAACCAAACTAATAATTCGAAGAGACTTGCAAAGATAACCAATCATACATAAAAGATTCATAGAAGATTGAAATATTATTCAAAGATAGACTTGATCATAAACCCACAATTCATCGATCTCAACAAACACACCGCAAAAAGAAGATTACATCGAATAGATCTCCACAAGAGAGGGGGAGAACTTTGTATTGAGATCCAAAAAGAGAGAAGAAGCCATCTAGCTACTAACTATGGACCTGAAGGTCTAAGATAAACTACTCACACTTCATCGGAGAGGCTATGATGATGTAGAAGCCCTCCGTGATGACAGCCCTCTCCAGCGGAGCTCCGGAAGAGGCCCCAAGATGGGATCTCGTGGATACAGAAGGTTGCGGCGGTGGAATTAGGTTTTTGGCTCCCGTTCTGATCGTTTGGGGGTACGTAGGTATATATAGGAGGAAGGAGTATGTCGGTGGAGCTTCGAGGGGCCCACGAGGCAGGGGGGCACGCCCTAGGGGGGGCGCCCCCACCCTCGTGACCGCGGATCTAAGGTAGGAATGACTTTGAAAAATATTAAGGTACTGTAATAGAAATCTCGTGAGCTCCGTTAGAGAAAGAAAACATAAAACCACTTCAAGGTACTGTAATTAACTCATTCTTTATTTATATTGGTGTTAAACCTACTGTATTACAACTTCTCTATGGATTATAAACTATTTTACTAACCATAGATTCATCAAAATAAGCAAACAACACGCGAAAAACAGAATCTGTCAAAAACAGAATAGTCCGTAGTAATCTCTAACTAGCACAAACTTCTGGAACTCCAAAAAATCTACCAAACTTAGACGACCTAGACAATTTGTTTATTGATCAGCAGCAATTGGAATCAGAATTTTATCACGTTCTGGTGATTTTTAATAATTCGGGCACTAAGCGCAAAGTTTCTGGAAGTTACAGCAAGATCAAATAACTTTCATCCAAGAAGAACCAATAGGTCTAGCTTGGCACAAACACTAATTAAAACACAAAACCACATCTAAATAGAAGGTAGATGGATTATTTATTCCTAAACAGAAGCAAAAACAAAAAACTCGAAATAAAATTGGGTTGCCTCTCAACAAGCGCTATCGTTTAACGCCCCTAGCTAGGCATAAAAGCGGGGATAGATTTAGGTATTGCCATCTTTGGTAGGCAATTCTTCGATGAGGCGTCTACCTTCTTTAGGAATTTCTTTATTTCTAGTAATTATCAAAAAATTTAGGCACAAGATTGAGAAATTTATTTGTAGCAAATGGTTCCTTAATGATAGCAAAAAGATCGGGATGAATACTTATAGATTTAAGATCCGCAGTTTCATTGGAGGATTCACCCTTATTTTTGGGAACATACATAAGCTTGGCAATTTTAGTAGGAGAACTTTTAGTATTCTTTACGGAAGAAAAAGCGGTTCCCAAATTTGTAATGATACCCTCAAGTTTATTGATTCTAGTAGAATCTAGATTTATTTTCTCATTAACTATAGGTTCTTTTTCCTTAATATTTTTCAAAGTCATTCCTACCTTAGATCCATATTGAGTAATTTGATTGTGGATCTTTTTATCTAGATTTTCAATTGATTCAATGGTAGCAACTTTATTTTCAATAATTTCAAGCATTTGCGTAACATTCTCCAATGTTAACATAGTTCCATTAACCAAAAGAGGTGGTGAGCCAAATAAATCTATCATGGCATTCTAAGAATCAAAAGTATGGCTACCCAAAAAATTCCCCCTGATAATGGTATCAAGGATATATCTATACCAAGGACTAGCACATACATAAAAATTGCGAAGAAGAACTGAAGTAGATTGCTTCCTGGTAGCTCAGTTTTGAGCATTGCAAATTCTATACCAAGCGTCTTTTAGATTTTCTCCCTCCCTTTGTTTAAAAGTAAGAACTTCGTTCTTGGGAGATAATGGAGAAGATATAAGACTAGACATGATGACAAGACAAGCAAGAAAAAGGCAAGCGGAAAAAGAGAAGGAGAAGGAGAGGGCAAATAAAACGACAAGGGTGAAGTGGGGGAGAGGAAAACGAGAGGCAAATGGCAACTAATGTAATGAGAGAGATAGGGATTGTGATGGGTACTTGGTATGTTGACTTTTTGCATAGACTCCCCGGCAAAGGCGCTAGAAATTCTTCTTGCTACCTCTTGAGCTTGCGTTGGTTTTCCCCGAAGAGGAGAGGATGATGCAGCAGAGTAGGTAAGTATTTCCCTCAGTTTTTGAGAACCAAGGTATCAATCCAGTAGGAGGCCACACTCAAGTCCCTCGTACCTGCACAAAATGATAGCAACTCGCAACCAATGCGATTAGGGGTTGTGAATCCCTTCACGGTCACTTACGAGGGTGAGAACTGATAGATAATGTTTTTGGTATTTTTGGTATAGAGATGCAAAGTGAAAAGTAAAAGGCAAAGTAAAAAGCAATGCAAGATTAAAGTGATTGAGATTGATATGATGAGAATAGAACCGGGGCCATAGGTTTCACTAGTGGCTTCTCTCAAGAGCATAAGTATTCTACGGTGGGTGAACAAATTATTGTCGAGCAATTGACAGAATTGAGCATAGTTATGAGAATATCTAGGGTATGATCATGTACATAGGCATCACGTCCGTGACAAGTGGACCGACTGCTGCCTGCATCTGCTACTATTACTCCGCTCATCGACCGCTATCCAGCATGCATCTAGAGTATTAAGTTAGAAACAGAGTAACGCTTTAAGCAATATGACATGATGTAGAGAGATAAATTCATGCAATATGAAATAAACCCCATCTTGTTATCCTCGATGGCAACGATGCAATACGTGCCTTGCTGCCCCTTGTGTCACTGGGAAAGGACACCGCAAGATCGAACCCAAAGCAAAGCACTTCTCCCATGGCAAGAAAAACCAATCTAGTAGGACAAACCAAACTGATAATTCGAAGAGACTTGCAAAGATAACCAATCATACAAAAAAGAATTCAGAGATAATATAGCATGGAGCAATCAAAAATTATATATACGTTGGAGACGTATCACCTCTCACACACGAGTCTGTTTTTTCTCGAAAAGGAGGATGATGACCCCCGACCTCTGCATATGGGAGTCACACACGCATCTGTAGCTACGAATTGTAGTGTTCTCAACCATCCGATTGGCTCTATCATGGATGTACCTATATACTAAAACATGTCTAGATACATCTATATTTTGACAAATGGAAGGCATGTATTGTGGGACGGAGGGAGTGCTTGTCATCAAAATGGATAAAAAGGGACGTATCTAGAACTAAAATACGTCTACATACATCTCCCTTTATCCATTTTGATGACAAGTAGTACTTCTTACCCAAAGGAACTTTATATCCAACAGACACAAAATATCTGTTCGACTGTTGGAAATTACTGATCTGATTTTGAAGTAATTGCTGCATCGCCACGAAAACCCACCATTTCTTAAGCTAAAGTAGACCAAGGTAATCCCTATATTAGCATATTACTAAGATAAACAGAAGGCACTGTAGAAACATTTAGGACATGAGCTTGTCAATCTGAATGTGGAGGGACACAAGCTTAGCCCGACCAGCAGCTTGGGCAGAACTGTCAAGAAGGTCAGCTCCTGCACGTCGACGTCGCCGGGATCCTTGCTTCTTGTCACCTCCATTTCCACCTTGCCGGCGTCGGTCGTGCCTTTGGGCTCCCCCGGCGGGCCTTCGCACAACTTGGCCACGTAGTGCGGCAGTGGGGACGCCCCCGCTCTGATGCAGACGACCGACACGCCGATAGGCGCACCAATGTCGAGCACGCTACCGACCAAGAAAAACGCGTGGCGGTCCTCCTCCACGAACAGCAAGAGCCGTGGCTCCGACAGTGGCACTTGCAGCTGGAGCACCTTGTCGTACTGTATTATGTGCACGGGCATGGGATGCGCGGTGCTGATGTGGTGGTAGAGCGTCGGCGGCGGGCCTTCGTAGCCGCAGATGGGCACGGGGCATTTGCAGGGCACGAGCGGACACACACTCTGGTGATCGGCGAGCTTGTGGTAAGTGACATAGAGCCCATAGCCTTCGTGCGGGCACTCCACCCTCACCGACGAAAGGATGGAGTCCACCGCCGTGTTCTGCACGTCGAAGTCACCGCCGTGCTCGCACTTCTGGCACTACCGCTAGTTCTCGGGGCGCTCGACGCGGCAGTCCGCGCAGGCCAGGTGCCCTCCTTGCACTACAGAAATCAATCGAACATCACATCAATCAAGAAACCCGCACCTTGCTCAATCAACCGAACGGACGAGGTGTATTCGAACCTCATACACTGGAGGCGTCGAGGGGCGGAGGCACACGAGGCAGTGGAGCACGGTGAGGTCCATCGAGACCTTAGAGAGCTCCATCGTCGGGTCCTGTTCGGTCTACATGATCTCGCCCGCCTCGTGCACAACCATCTCTCGACTTGGGCCGGGGTATTACAAAGCTTTACCGTCACATATTTTATACTACTTCAAGGTGCATTAAATCAACACATGAAAGTATCAAAAGGAGAGTCACAGCATGCATGCATGCGTTGTAATTAATGCATTGGTAAACGCAAATTATTGAAATATATCGAGTGCAGTGCTTTGATGTGTCGCGTCAACTCGTACATCAACGAGAAGTTTGATTATCCTCTCCCTCGTGGACTTAAGTGCACCTACCTTTGGCTGTATGACAGGTTGGCCACACACCTGTCGGGCCCACCTGTCATACACGCAAAGGCAGGAGCGTCCCTCCCTCGCCCATGAGCGTGGTGGATGGCAAGACTAGGAGAAGCTTTTGCTACACGCTCTCCCTCCCGCACGCGGTGGACACGCAGTAGTTCAATCGGTGTCAGATGGCCAAAAGCGTACTGTAGTACTCCTCCACTGCAGTAGTACTCCATCATTGTTCGACTTCCCGAAGAGGCGAAGATCCAAGCACAGCCCAGACGCTTGTGTGGCAGTTTCATGTGTAGAGTAGTCTTGGATAGCGTGTACCGTGCCTGTAAGCTTAAAATCGTTGGGGTTGGCTCCATGCTATGTGGCCGTCTCAAAGTTTTTAAAAAAAATTAAAATAGTCTTCTGGCCCTACCTGACACCCTGGTGATTGTAGTTTGCACGCTCATCTGGTCAAGACAGGAATATATATTTTAATTTGTTTTTTCGAAAAGGGGGACTCCCCGGCCTCTGCATCAGAACGATGCATACGGCCACATATATTTTAATTTGTGGTGGGTAAATGTTAGAGGTTACAGCAAATATATTGTACGCTGCGGGTCTTTCAGCCAAGTTTAGAGGCAAGCATGTGGGGCCAGTGCTATGATGTGTCGCGTCAACTCGTACAATGAGGAGAAGCTTGATTTTACTACACGCCTTCTCTCACCCATGCGCACGGTTGGTCGCAAATGAAGACAGGCTTTTGCTTAGTAGTACTTCTACAACAAGCTATCCGTCCCGTTCACGGTGGACGGACATGCAGCAGTGGATTCAACACTGTAGAAGCAGTAGTAGTAACATCATTGTTCGTCTTCTCGAAGAGGCGAAGAGCCAAGCGCAAACCGAACATTGCAGTTGCGAACATTGGAGCACGCATATAGCCAGGCTCTTGCATGAGACAAAATTGCTATGTGAGCCCACTATTGTACTAGTATGTACAACTACTTGCTAGTATAGCCCTGTAAACCAGAAAGGAGTATCTGCCCTTCTAGTGATTTCAAAAAGTGACTAGACTACACCGAGACGGAGTACATATGGAGCAAAATGAGTGAATCTGCACCATAAATAAATACGTACTAGTTCTATCGTTTTCCTCTCCGAGGTGCACAATATTGAGTATACTGACTAGTCTCTTTTTGACACGCATTCACGTTTTTTTACACAGTACATACGCAAGCGCTCATATACACGCGCATACACTCACCCCTATGAACGCACACACGCACGACACTATCATTTTGAAATTTACAAAGTCACCATAGGCATCTCGTCGTCGACGGGTCCATAAGTGCTTGAATGCCAAGGAGGGAGAGGGTAGTGGTTCCCGAGACATTGAACGGTCAATGATGCATCCTCAATTACATGCAGAGGGAATTAATTGGAGAAGCAGAATAGAGCCAGCACGATGTGAATGCGACATAGTTTGGACTCTCATATAATAAAGGCGCCCCACCACTCCAATCCATCTACTCCCAAGTCTCTGCGCAACACTGCTCACTCCAATCCAAGACCAAGTGACCAGAAGCCACAAGCACCTATGGAGGCGATGGACGCGAGCGGCAGTCGGCTGTGCCAAATCATCCAAGGCGCCGGCCTGCAGCCCCGCACCGCGCAACGTTTCCAGACGGTGCTGGCGACCGCAGGCATCGTAGCCCTCGCCGACGCCGGCTTTGCCTCTCGCATGGACGACATGATGGTCAACTCCATCCGCAAGTTCACCGCCGTCAAGAAGCGCGCGGACGACCTTGCCGTACTGCTCCAGCCCGCGCGCCCAGGCTCCTCATTACCTGCCACCCTCATCAGCCTCCATGGTGACGAACTCTTTCAAGCCCTGGTGGCCGTGTAGGTGCCGGAGGTCGCGACGAAGAATGTGCACCTCGAGGCCGCGCTCGCCGTGCAACGCCTCCCATGCAAGAAGCCGTCGACCTACACATCCACGTCTAAGAGGAAATCATCTACATAGGACACTACAAGGCAAGCGAGGACAAAAAGACGTTGGCCTTCTTCCAGCAGCTGGAATCTTTGGACGCCATTGTTCAGAAGCACGTCGACCTGGCCACGAAAGCCGCTGCTACTTAGGCGCCGTTCGGTGGGCCGGCACCCTGAGTCGAGGAGGTGGACGTCGTCGATGGATGCATCTCTTCTTCTTGCCTCCTGTAACCAGCACTGCATCGCCTCGTGGCCTTAATGTTTTATTAGTATAGTACTCCCTCCGTTCCCAAATATAGGTCTTTCTAAAGATTCCAGCAAGTGACTACTACATACAGAGAAAAATAAGTGAATCTACACTCTAAACTATGTCTACATACATCTCTATGCTGCATTCCATTTGAAATAGTATCTAAAAAGGCTTATATTTATGAACGGAGGGAGTATATGGCATTTTTATTCCAGTCGTAACGTTTTCACTATGAGGTGGGGCCGCAGTTGAGCAAACCCACCCCGCCCACCGAGCGTCGGCCGGGTTTAGAATTAGAAGAGAGAAACGAGGGAGGAGAGCTAGCTGTACCACGGACGCTGTTGTCAGATGGGACTCGTGTTTATAGAATAGGAGTACTGAGCACTCGTGCCTCTTTTTTTTGAGGGAAAAATTAGTCGTATGTCTAGTACCAGTAGTTGGGTGCGTGCGACCTATAGCCGTCATCACTTTAGGTCTCCTTTTCGAACCGCGGCTACGCTTCACAGTACATATTATTTCATGCATTTATCCTCCTATATGTACTCCTAGGCTATTTCCACGTGCTCCCATTCGCCGACATGTGGGACATAGAGCATCTGGGTCGTAGTGCATGCACGACTCAAAGCATATACCGAGGTACTTTACATTTTAGACCTCACGAATTACATGCAAACCCCCCGCAGAAGAATAAATAAATGAGTGAATTACTACATGAAACCGGATTATTTTCATGGAAATCGGAGCACATTCATTAAATTTTGGACATAACACGTTTATAAAAAATGACCGGACCGAAACCAGTCTAAGGGCCTCTTTGATTTTTCCTGCAAAAAAGGGCCTCTTTGATTCGCAGTATACTGAAAACACAGGAATGGGGAAAGTATGATTGCGATGAACCGAGACGAGGAGAACTCTAACTCAGTTAGAGGTTAGAGTTTGATTCTAACCCTGAACTAACTCTAAACCAAAGAGGTGTATGGATGGCACAGTTAGATTGACAATAAATGCTCTATCTCATTCATTTGACTACTTTGGACCCTATTTCCTGCCGGATTTGGAGGGTGCTTGGATACGTTTTAGTTCCATGACTAAAAGTAGTGGGACTAAAAATTGCTAGCCTCACCCATGCTTGGATCCAAATACTAAAGAGACTAAAATCAAGTTAATGAGCATTTATTATCCTCTAAACCCTCCAATCCAGAACTCGCTTGTGTTAAAGGAGAGGAGTTAAATGAGGAGAGAGAGGACTAATCCACATTTTAGTAGGGGTACCCCTGACTAATTTTTTTTAGTCTCAAGACTAGTTTTAGCCCCTCTTTAGTCAGGGGTGCTTGGAACTGTAGCCTCTTAAAGATACTATTTTTAGTTAGAATAAAATAAGTCCCTTGGATCCAAGCACCCTCTTGGTGTGGCCGGCTCTTCTGTGGCCTCCTCCCGCTCACAATTGACATAAATGAACCCTCTATACAAATCAAGCATGCAAAACATGATAATTTTTACTTTGTCCATACAAATGAGATATCCCACTTAAACATACAAGTTGTCAATCAAGCTTCACAAAATAAAAAAACACTTCATGAAACAAAGAATGATCTAAATCATCACGGAAGTCATTCACGATAGGGAGGGAGCCCGGAGCCCCTCACGCACCGAGGGAGGAGCTCGCCATTGTTGCTCTGGAGGAAGGCTCTGTAGAGCCCAAGCCCCGGGAACCCCTCCGACGTTGGCCCTTGCAAGTTGAGGTCGACACCGGCATGGGTAGCAAGGCCGCTTGCCGCCGACTAGGAACTTAATCTTTGGGCCTCTAGAAATAATGCAAGCCTGTAACTAAAATACCTAGAAAGGTGAACTGAATCTTTGGGCCTCTAGAAATAATGCAATCCTGAAACTGAAATACCTAGAAAGGTGAACTGAATCTTTGGGACTCTAGAAATAATGCAAGCCTGAAAGTGAAATACCTAGAAAGGTGAACTGAATTTTTGGGCCTGTAGAAATAATGCAAGCCTGAAACTGAAATACCTAGAAAGGTGAACTGAATCTTTGGGCCTCTAGAAATAATGCAAGCCTGAAATTGAAATACCTAGAAAGGTGAACTGAATCTTTGGGCCTCTAGAAATAATGCAAGCCTGAAATTGAAATACCTAGAAAGGTGATCTGAACCTTTGGGCCTCTAGAAAGATTTATTACCTCCTCAAGCAGCATCAAACAATTCCATGCGTGCACCACAAATCTATACCAGGTTTGATCAGGATCTACTTTTCCAAATAAGAATTAGCGCTAGAGCAAGCAAGATCAATGATATGGCCGTGAGACAGAGAAGGAACGAACAAACTCACCCCTCTGGCGACCTCCCAGGTAGATGCGCCGCCGCCGCGCACGATAGAGGGAGAAAAACGACTGGTGAAGGGGGAGCGGGGCGACCTTCGAAGGCCGGAGGGAGAGGGCGGACGGAGTAGGGCGGCGGAGGCCGGAAGCAGAGGGCGGCCGGAGGAGAGAGAGGGCGAGCGGCCCTATGGGGAAGAGAGAGGAGTCGTGCAAGAGGGGGGGGGAGCGATCTGGTGCAGTCAGGGGAGATTTTTTAGTTCTCTTTTAGTGGGCCCGAGGATAACTAACCCAATTAGAACCTCTCCACCGGGCTAGTTTTTTTAGCTGGGTTAGAGGAAACTAGCTCAAACTAACCCCTCTTGTTTCGATAATTTGAGGCTATTTCAACCCAAACTATCTCTAACTCAGGGATTCAAACAAAGAGGAGTATTACTGTACATGCTACAGTGTGGACCGTAGCACATTGTTTTTTATGGCCATATCACCGCATTGTTTTCTACTGTTGGTTCACTGGGCTACCGTGGTTCGCACTGCTGGTTCACTGGGCTGCCGTGGTTCGCACTCCTCCGACCTGAGTAGTACTCCCTCCGTTCCTAAATATAAGTTTTGGTAGATATTTCACTGTGGACCACATACGGATGTATATAGATACATTTTATGTGTAGATTCACTCATTTTTCTCCGTATGTGGTTCATAGTGAAATCTCTCCAAAGACTTATATTTAGGAACGGAGGGAGTAGTATAGTACTAGTATATACCGCATCATTCTTTGCTCCTTCTTACTACTCTGACATGTGGGAGAGCCAGCTTCCGGGTCGACGTGTCATGCACCAGATTAGAGTGCGGAACGGAAGGGGGGCATCACCCCGGTCGGAGCGCCAGTAATTCATGACTATAGTGAGTGGTCATATCACAAGTCTTTCCAGCAGTAACACGATGTCAAATCGCACAGCCCCACTTGCTCACCCTCCTCGCCTCTCTGTCAAACCGCCTACCCAAAAACTGCCGCGCGTACTGCCCGGGAAAAGCCCCGCCCTCAACTTTTAACTACGCAAAAATAGTTCGAGCTTGTTCGTTCTATATAAATACAATACTTACTGTATGTTTATTCACCCGTGGGGTTGTTCAATGAATGGAGGGGCGGGGAGCACAAGTGAACAATACTGTAGTACTACTAGTAGTGTCACACCCTGATTTTCATGCCACAACAATTAAGCTAATAAATCATGATAAAATGTGGTTTGACAAAAACTCTTGAGTGTTTTGGACCTTGCCTTGATTGGATTTTGTGTGTTGTTTGCAAGTGCTCTAAAAATCAAATAAATCCTCCAACTCCTATACTTCATCTCCTTGCTCCAAACTCTTGAACCATTGATCATGCCATGTGTATAGGACATAAAAATAATTTCTTACAAAAATATTGGCCAAATAGTATTTTCAAAAATTAGTTTTCCAAAACCCCCCTGAATTGAGGTTTGCACTGCAAGTACCTAATTAAGGGCAGCAAAATTCTTTCCAAAAAATATTTGACTCCTATTAGATATAGGATACCCAGAAACCACAAGAATATAATTTAAAAGTTATTTTCCTATTTTATTTAAAGGCTTTTTCTTAAGGCCAAAAATGGTCTTAAATAGGTTAAAATTATTTTAAAGCTTGAAAAATATTTGAGAAAAATCAGGGAAACTCAGTGGACATATATTGTCCATATATATGAGTTTCAACACATGGTCATGTTCAAAATATTGGACAAAACCTCCCCACCATTCCTGCCCATTTCAAGGATTTGAAATATTTCTACAGGAAATATTTTCATAAAAATCCAAGAAAATTCTAGCATGTCACATATGACATATTTGATGATCTAACAAAGCCTCATGCCTTGGAGATCAAGGAAACATCATCAAACCCCCTCAAAACCCTTTCTGTCCAGAACCAAATTTGAACAACTCTACATTGCCAAGTGTGTCCTTTTGATCTGAATTTTTGTGGACATGTTCAAATCCTCAAATGATGACACTAAACCAAGTGGTGCATCAAGGATAATAGATTTGCATGACTAAATCTTGGTAAAGCCATTTCTGCTGATTTCTAGGGTTTACCAAAGTTACGTTGGCAACTTTTCCGAAATGAACTCAATCTTGGTGGAACCTCTTATTTTCTCATGCAATTTCACCCTGTGGAGTCTCATGGCAAATGGAAATCATCTACTTGCCCAAACCATTATCAAACACCTTCTGACACATTACCAAAATGCCATTTCCGACCTCTTCCACTATTCTCCATGAGCTCAACTTTTTACCAAAGCTTAATCTAGTCACCTTCTACCTCCAGCAATTCCCCCCTTCAGCAGCTCAATTATTTGGGGGTGAAACCCTCACTTTCTCTCTCTGGACATCCTCTTTCTCTCTCTCCCTCAACCTCTCTCCTCTCCTAGTAGCTCTCCAAGGCATCCAAAGCTCCTCCCCACTTTTTTACTCCCCCTAGAGCGGCTGGACACTATTGGCCACGCCCAAGGCGCCAAAACAATGGCCATGCCGGCCAAAGACGCGCTCTGGAGCGTGCTACAGTGCGCCCTAGCACTGTAGCCGCTCTCTACCCGAGCCACAGGACCACCTAGGGCCTCCCCCTCGTGTCCCCCGAGGTCGCCTCGACGTCCAGTACACGGCACGCTGCCGGCCCCCTCCAGAATCTCTCTCCTCTCCCCTCTATGAGCTCACCCGAGCGCGTCCATGGGCGCTGTCCACGGTGCACCACGACCGTGCCCATATAAGCCCCTCCTAACCTCTTCTCTGGCCTCTCCCCGCTCTCCCTCTCCCCCAGCAATCTCTCGGACACTCCCTCTCTCCCCCTCGCGGTCTCCTGCCCCTTCCATGGCTGGGTTGCCGCCGCTGTGCCCCGGACTAACCCGAGCCTTCACTGCTTCCCCTGCTCCCTCTGATCGCTCTCGAGGACCCCCACGGCCTCCAGTAACCTCCCCGCCCTCGATTCCTTCTTCACCACGGCCGAATTTCCCAGCTCCACCCTCACCTTTGTCTCCCTCCGCCCCGGCCAACACATGGCTCGCTGTCAAGCTCGCCGGCAGTCCTCTCGACCGCCATCGGACGCGGTAGGACCACATGAGCTCTCCGGCTCCCGCAGCCACATCGGGGATGACCCGTGTCGCCGGCGTGGGGCGACGCCCGAGCCTCTGCCTCCCCAGCCGTCGCCCGCGCGCGAGGAAGAAGACGACGCAGGGCGAGGGGGATGGCCCTGCAGCTGGGTCCCACGAGTGAGCGACCCACCGGCGGCCACGTCATTTAAGTGGAGGCGGGTTCGCGGGCTGGCGCCTCCCCCACACCGTTGGCGTGTTCCAAAAGTGCGCCATCGACGTCGCCTGGGCGCCTGGCGCGGTAGAGCAACTGGGCGGCCCAAGGCTATATCTCGCCATGCGCGCATGATGAGGGTAAAAGTTTTTCCCTTTTTCTTTTTCCGGTAGAACTTCAGAAATTCATAAATAATTAAAATGGAGTCCAAATTTGATGATTCAAATTTCTAATAGCTCCATAAATCATGATCTATCAGATGGAGATATTTGCACTTTTTTTCCCGAAACTTGATCTTCAGAAACATTTATCAAAATCCTATTTTTCTTTTTCTGTGCTAAACTTTAGAAAATCACATAGGGCTCAAATTTGATCCAAATGCCTTGATTCAAATTCCTAGATGCTTCTAAGTTCATAACTTAGTTTATGAACATTTTACTTAATACTTTCTGTGCCACACAAAATAATGAGCCATTTCTTCATAATTGTCAACTTTGCAAATCCATAGGAAAATCACTTGAACTCCAAATCCAGTGAAACCAACTCCCAAATGCTTCTAAAATCATGATTTGCTAAATGGGTGCCTTTGCTCATTTTTTAAAAAATATATTTCTGTACACTTCTTGCAAATCCATAAACCCCTTGATTCCATCATATCAAAATGATTAGAAACATGCACTGACCCAACTCCAATGAAACCACTCTGGTTATTTTTCATATAACCAGAGATGTCCTAGAAAAGTCAAATTAATATTTTTAGAGCACTTTTATTTCCTGCCTTGTTGTGTTGCTTATTATGGTTGCTTTCAACGATAGTTGACGAAGTAGACGAAATGCTTGGAGTTGGAACAAAGATATTTGAAGACCTCAAAGACTTTGTTAAAACAGGCAAGCAGCCCTTTGACCATGATGAACCATTTTACATCATGATGGCATTTTCATTGCTTCACTGAGTGCATTATATACCTTGAATGGCATATACCTTGAATGGCAACCTTGCTAGGCTTGCCTCCGTTGCATACTCCATTGATAGTTGCATTGTTCATGACTCTACCCTTGCTTAGAGTTGTGTTGGTAGGTTGTAGAAATATGCTATAGTAAATGGCTACGCAAAGTGGGTCAGGGTTATGCATGGAAAGAAACAAGTGTGGTTTGACATACTTGCAAATAGCCCAGTGGGTGCCACTAATGCCCCTGGGAGATGATGATGAACTAGGTCACTACTTGGTGGAGAGGTAGTGTACCGAGGCTCAATAGAAGTGTTGTTTACAGAGACGGATTAGATTTAAGATTTGTCGACTGTCCCAACCTTACATGCGCAACCACTCTACCCTTGTATGGGAAAGGGCATTATTGATTACCTAGGCCGATACTAGCTTGGAGCCTGCATTACTAGTGACGGGGGAGAGTTGGTGCTCTCTCTCGGGACGGGGTCGTGCCAGGTAGGACGGCCATGACTGTTTTCACAGGGCACCGGATACACCATTGTGTCCCCTCTCGGATGTTACGTTCTCGAGTGAGTCTCGTATGATGTACATCGTGAGGATATGGAACAAAGAGTGGACTCCTTGTTAGTGTCGTCTAGGGAAAGATAGTGATCGGGTGCTTACCTCGGGTACTTGAGGTACCGCGGGTCGTGGATGACACGGAAGTTCCCCGGATCTTGTGGGTAAAGTGTGCAACCTCTGCAGAGTGTAAACCTATTCGAATAGCCGTGTCCACGGTCAAGGATAGTTGGGTGGTGCTGCTTAGACTACGTCCATATGTTTCTGACAAACAACACGGTTTGGTAAATCTATTGACGTGATTCGTGAGGAAGTCACGATGAGCTTGAGCATGTGTTGTCCATAACTCTCTCTCAATGTTGGTGTCTGTAACCTCCTGATACTTGTTGCAGACACATTCATATCCTTGATAAATGTTGATCATACTTGCATGAGAAAAACTAGCTTTCCGCAAAAATGCAAAATTTAGCAGTAGTGCCTTGCATAATTATTCTTTTATCACCCTTGGGTTGCTTGCGAGTACATTCAAAGTACTCATTGGCTTGCCACTGGTTATTTTATTGGCCAGGCATGAAAGAACATGATATGATGAAGAATACTTCGTGACGAACATGCGAGCTAGGCCGCTTCCTAGTCAGAATGCCTGTAGGGTTAAGGTAGATGGCATGGGTCCAAGTTATCGACGAAGATTTCCGCTGCGATTTATACTCAAGACTTGACCATAATGGTCCTACTTGTGTAATACGGTATGTATGGATGTAAGACTCTTATTATTCAGCTTTTGTGTGTTCAGTGAGCATTGATCTCTCGAATCACTATACACGTGCATTCGGTGATCACGACTTATGAGTCGGGGTCCCCACAAGTAGTAAGTAGGAGTCGTACAATAGTCACCTTAAATAGAGAGTTTCTTTTCTTTAATGCCACGTACACAAATTGAAACGCTTGTTGTGGAGAGAAAAAAGATAATCACTCCACTATATATGTGTAACGCCCCGGATTGGATGTGCCATGTGTCTTCCAGTTATTCGTCGTCATTGCCATGTCATTTGCTTGCGTGTCACACTTTGCCATGTCATCATGTGCATCTCATTTTGCATACATGTTCGTCTCATGCATCGGGTCTTTTTCCCCGTTGTCCGTTTTGCTATCCGACACTGCTATGTCCTCCGGCGCCCCCTTTTACCTCTTTTCGTGAGCGGGTGTTAAACTTTCTCGGAATGGACCGAGGTTTGCCAAGCGGCCTTGGTACACCACCGGTAGACCGCCTGTCAAGTTTCGTGCCATTTGGAGTCCGTTTGATACTCCAACGGTTAACCGGGTAGCCACAAAAGCCTCTTTTGTGTGCAGCCCACCTCCAAAGTGGCCAAATAACCCATCCATACCCCCTCCATGCTCTCGGTCATTCGATCACGATCGCGTGGCCGAAAACCGCTCCTCATTTGGACTCTCCTAGCTCCCTCTACCTATATAAACATCCCTCCCCTTCCATTTTCGCGGATGGAAACCTAGCCCTTCTCCACCCAGCCGCCGGACATGTCCACCCTCGCCGTACATGTCCAGCCTCCACCTCGCTCCGTCCAATCAGCGAGCGCCACGTCATCGCCGCCGCCTCCCTCCTCCACTCAGGCGCCGCCACCTGTCCTCACCGCCGCCTCTCACCGCGCGGCCCGGGAAGCCCATCGCGGGCCCGCCCGGGCCCGAACCGCCACCGCCCGCTCCACCGCGGCTCCGCGCGCCGCCCCACCGTCCGTTCGCAGGCGCAGCCTAGCCCGCCGCCGCGCCCGCTCGCCGGACTCCGACTCGCCGCGCCGCCCACGCTCCTCCGCCGGCCTCGGACACTGCGCCTCCTCCGCTCGCGCGCGACACCCTGTTCCTCGCCCCATGTTTCCCTGCCGCCGTCCTGCTCCCCGTCGACCCCGCCGCCAATTTCGGCGACCGGATCCGCCCCGGATCTCCTCCCGGCGCCACCGCCGTTGCCCGAATCCAGGCGGGATCGGGAGGACGGCGCCGTTCGCCGATGACCGTGCCAACGCATCGCGTGGGCCTCTCCGTGGCCCATCTCCGCCCGAGGCCCAGCACACCCACCAGCGCCGGCCTGCCTCCTCGCCGATCCGGGCCAAACTGCCCGTTGACCACTGTTCAACCGAGGTCCATTTTTCCTCTAAGTCCTTTGTCCCCCATATTTTTTATGCCCAGTTCGTGATGCCATAATTCCTCATCTGTAGCTCCGTTTTGCATGTATAATATATCTAAATGTTAACCACGATGTGCTCTTGATTTCATTCCATTATGCCATGTTCATTTGAGTTCATCTTGATGCCCTAATCATCGTTGCAAGAGTGCTATATGATGTTGTCCGCTGTCTGTTAACAAAACATGATCATTTGTCATTTTTGCATCTTTTTTTGTGATTTTCTTCTGAGCATGAAGTCTACATGTGTTATGAGCTACAACATGCCATCTTTATTGTGCTTCTATCCAATCTTCATGATATGCCATGTCTTGATTGTTACAAGCTTGCAAAGTAGCCCTGTGATGTTGCTGTTTTGGATATATGGTTATGCTCTATCCATCCATGCCTCTGTTTGCATTTACAGAGTGCTCTAGCATGTCTTAATCTTGCTCTACTTTTGCTATAAAATGTTCCTGGCAGATTGTCTACATGTTATTCAATTTTGCCACAGTTGTTGCTAGTGATCCATGCATGCTATGAACTTGCTATTGCCATGTTTAGCTTCATGAACATGTCTTATTGCTAATGCTATGCTTATCTTGTCATGCAATGCCTTGTGGTGTGCGAATCGAGCTCGCAAAGTTGCCTTAATGCTGCTGTTTATGCCATGCTCTGTTTTTCTGCTTTGTCTGAACCTGTTATTATTTGGAATATTGCCATGTCCTTTTGAGCATGTTCTAGTAGTTTCTGGAGATAGCTCTGTGTTCATGTTTTGTCATACTTTACCCGTACATCATGTCCATGCCTTTTGTTTTCTTGTTGAGGTCCTGTAGCATGTTGTTTTGATGCTTGCAATATGCCTAGTTACTGTTTTGGACAACAAACCCTTTAAACTTATATGGTGTGTATGTGTTGAACCGTTGCTCCGTTTTGAGTGTGCTCTACATGAAACTTGCTTAGTTTTGCTTGAAGTTTCATATTACCTCATTGGATCCATGTTTTAAATGTGCTTGCTTGATGTTTGAATGCATTTTGCATCAATGCCATGCTTATCTTGTTTTGCTCATATCTTCTAGGCCGTAGCTCCGAATCTAATGAACTTTATATGTAACTTGACTAGAATTTCGTGAAGATCATCTTGGTGCATCTTAACTTGCTGTTTAATAAATTGAACATAAGGTTTATTCATATCTGGACCAATTTCGAAATTTACATATGAGGACTTATCGGATTTGTTCTATGTTGTTTCCGGCCTCATTTAAACTTGCTTTGATGTGTTGTTATTGTATGCATCATCTCTTGCCATGAGTAGTTTCATGTAGCCTTGTCATGCATCATACTTGTTTGAGCATCATGCCTTGTTCATGTGTGGTGTGTTTACCATGTTGTGTGCTTCTTCTCGATAGTTCCCGTTTCGTTGTGATCGTGAGGATTCGTTCGTCTACGCTTGGTTCGTCTTCATGGCTTCATCTTCTTCATGGACTCGTTATGCTGCGTTACCTCAGATCTCAGGTAAGATGACCGTCACCTTGGATCTCATTACTATCATTGCTATGCTAGTTGCTTCGTTCTACCGCTATGCTGCATTACCTGCCACTTGCTTATCAAGCCTCCCAAATTGCCATGAACCTCTAACCTTTGTCACCCTTCCTAGCAAACCGTTGTTTGGCTATGTTACCGCTTTTTCTCAGCCCCTGTTATAGCGTTGCTAGTTGCAGGTGAAGATGAAGATTGCTCCATGTTGGATTATGTTCATGTTGGGATATCACAATATCTCTTATTTTATTAATGCATCTATATACTTGGCAAAGGGTGGAAGGCTCGACCTTATGCTTGGTGTTTTGTTCCACTCTTGCCGCCCTAGTTTCCATCATATCGGTATTATGTTCCTGGATTTTGCATCCCTAACGCGGTTGGGTGATTTATGGGACCCCCTTGACAGTTCGCTTTGAATAAAACTCTTCCAGCAAGGCCCAACATTGGTTTTACATTTGCCTCAGCCTATTACCTTTTCCCTTGGGAGTCACGCATCCCGAGGGTCATCTTTATTTTAGCCCCCCTTGGGCCAATGCTTGTCTAAGTGTTGGTCCAAACTAGAGCACTGTGCGGGACCGTCCCTTGGCAACTTGGGTTATGTTGGTACCTGTACGCTTAGCTTATCCGGTGTTTCCCTGAGAACGAGATATGTGCAGCTCCTATCAGGATGTCGGCGCATCGGGCAGTCTTGCTGGTCTTGTTTTACCATTGTCGAAATGTTTTGTAACCGGGATTCCGAGACTGATCGGGTCTTCCCGGGAGAAGGAATATCCTTTGTTGATTGTTAGAACTTATCATGGGCTAAGTTGGGACACCCCTGCAGGGTTTGAACTTTCAAAAGCCGTGCCCACGGTTATGTGGCAGATGGGAATTTGTTGATATCCGGTTGTATTAAACTTGAAGTAAACTCTTCTAAAATACACCAACCGTGTGCGTAACCGTGATTGTCTCTTTTCGGGGTTGTTCGAGAGGAGAACACGGTTCTTGGGTTATGTTTGACATAAGTAGGAGTGTAGGATCATTTCTTGATCATTACTAGTTGACGACCGCCTGCTTTGCTTCTCTCCTCGCTCTTATTCGCGTAAGTTAGCCACCATACGTGCTTAGTCGCTGCTGCAACCTCACCACTTTACCCCCTTTGTTTCCCATTAAGCTTTGCTAGTCTTGATACCCATGGTAATTGGATTGATGAGTCCTCGTGGCTCACAGATTACTACACCAATAGTTGCAGGTACAGGTTATGCGATGATCATGACACGAGAGCGATGTTACTTGCTTTGGAGTTCTTCTTCTTCTTCGTCGATCTTGGGTTAGGTTCCTGGTCGGCAGCCTGGGCTAGCAGGGTGGATGTCGTTTGAGTTTCTGTTTATGTTTCATCCGTAGTCGGACGTTGATCTTGTATATGATGTATTGTTGTATTCATGTGACACTTATGTCTTGGTTGTATCCCCACTATTATTTAATGTTGATGTAATGATATCCACCTTGCAAAGCGTGTCAATATGCGGTTCTATCCTTGGTGGGACCTTCGAGTCTCTTTAGGATAGTATCGCATATTGGGCGTGACAAGTTGGTATCAGAGCCTCGACCGACCCTAGGAGCCCCCTTGTTTGATCGTGTAGTTTGGCCGATGTCGAGTCTAGAAGAAAACTTTTTGGAGTCTAGTTATATCGGAGAGTAGGAATTATTTTTACTCCCCAGCCCCTTCGTCGCTCTGGTGAGAAATCTTGACGTAGGTGTTTTGAACTACTCCTCTTCCCCTTCAAATTTTTCTTTAGGATCACGTGGTTAGTTTTCATTCGTTGTCCATCGTCTTTTATCAGGTGGATATCTCATCAAGTCGACTCAAACCTCTTTGTCTTTTGGGAGATTGTCGGTGTCAAAATCGGCGGATCTCGGGTAGGGGGTCCTGAACTATGCGTCAAGGTCGGATGGTAACAGGAGACAAGGGACACTTTATTTTACCCAGGTTCGGGCCCTCTCGGTGGAGGTAAAACCCTACTCCTGCTAGATTAATATTGATAATATGAGTAGTACAAGAGTGGATCTACCACGAGATCAAGGAGGCTAAACCCTAGAAGCTAGCCTATTGTATGATTGTGTATGATGATGGTTGTTCTACGGACTACAACCCTCCGGTTTATATAGGCACCGGATAGGGTTAGGGTTACACAGAGTCGGTTACAATGGTAGGAGATCTCGAATATCCGCACGCCTAGCTTGCCTTCCACGCCAAGAAAAGATCCTTCCGGACACGGGACGGAGTCTTCAATCTTGTATCTTCATAGTCCTGGAGTCCGGCTGAAGGTATAGTCCGGCTATCCGAACACCCCCTAATCCAGGACTCCCTCAGTAGCCCCTGAACCAGGCTTCAATGATGACGAGTCCGGCGCGCAGGTTGTCTTCGGCATTGCAAGGCGGGTTCCTCCTCCAAGTTCTTCAAGAAGATTGTAAACACCAAAAAATAGTGTCCGGCTCTGCAAAATAAGTTTCCACATATTGCCATATAGAGAATAATATTAACACAAATCAAATCTGCTGACGTATCCCGCAGTGCGTCATAACACTGCGACCAAGCCTTCTATATAAATTGCTTTCATTGTTCCACCTCAGCTCGTTGAGCGAGGCGGTTTCCTTGGCACGTCTTGTCAAAGCAGAGATCATGTGCCCCCTTTAACGGGATTCTCATTAATACGGACGTGGGTAACCCAATCGTGCCTGTTAGCACGTCTTGCCTTAATTAAAGGCTAGTCCAAGACGGTTATGGGGAGGGCGCTTGATATTCTACCTCTTATAAAGAGACCAAGGCCCTGTTCCCCGCTTCTATTCTCAAAACGAGCTCTCCCGTCTCCTTGAGTTCCAACACCCTAGGCTTCCAGATTCCGAGCGCACCGGATCTTCGATAATGTCCGGCTCCGACCTCCAAGGCCGATGGATGCCCTCCTCTGTTACGGAGGAGGACGTATCAAGATTGAGGGAAGCTAGATTCCTGACCAGGGAGATTCCGCACAGGCTGCCTGTTCAAGGACAGGTGATCCCTAGCCCTCAGCCCGGCGAGAGTGTGGTATTCATATCCCACTTCCTTCGGGGATTAGGCTTCCCCGTGGATCCCTTTGTAAGGGGGCTGATGTTTTATTATGGGCTGGAATTCCACGACTTAGCTCTGGAGTCCATCCTCCATATCTCCTCGTTCATAGTTGTGTGCGAAGCGTTCCTCCGTGTTACCCCTCACTTCGGATTGTGGCTCAAGACCTTCAAAGTAGAACCGAAGATAATCGAAGGGTGCCACGCAGAGTGCGGAGGCGCTGCTATAAAAAGAAATGCCAACGCTCCATGGCCCGAGGGCGCTTTTCAAGAGGAGCTTGGCTTATGGCAACATGAGTGGTTCTACATCACCGCTCCTCGGGGCACCGCATGGGTGGCGCCTCCGGCCTTTCGCTCGGGTCCCCCACCACGGTTAGCATCGTGGATTAACACAGGGTTAGATCGGGGCTTGCCCAAAGACGTTCCTCTGCTGCAGGGCCGCATTAAGGATCTCTTGAAGGGAGACCTCAACCTGGTCAAGGTGACACAAGTCATGCTGATTCGCCGGACACTGCCCGGCCAACGTCGCCCCCTTCGCTTGTGGGAATTCAATCCGGAGGGACCACGAGCTCTCCAGAGTTTCATGGGCGTGACGCCCGTGGAGATGTATAAACTGTTCTTCGGATCACAAGAAGTGAGTCCGGATTTGACCGAGGATGCTGGTTTAAGCTGCAATCGCCCAGATACTCAAGTAGGTGACCTTGCGACCGGACCTTCTATCCGCATAATTAACTTGCTTTTTAACAGCAATTTTCCTTTTAAGCAGGAGTGGATAGCGAAGGCGAAGCTGATCCGATGTCCGGCTCCCCTTCCCGAAACCAGGCTGGATCCTGTGCTAGTCAAGATGCTAGAGGTAGTGCCTTTGGAGGAAGATATGGGAGCAGACAAGGAGACCGTGGCCTCTCCAAAAGAGACCATTCCAAAGGGGGGAATCAATAATTCTCCTCCTAAGGGAAAGAAAAGGGCCGCCTCTGACCGCCCGGAAACCATAGCTTCGAAGCGGGGGAAAGAATCCTTGTCAGAGGGCCCGACGCCAGGGAGCCCCTCGGCCGAACTAAACCCTCAAAGGGAACAACTCTCCAGCGAGCCGTAAGTAGAAGAAGAGTTATTCTTTTAAGAGAAATCCTTGATTTATATCCGGGAAGTTTTAACCGAAACTTTACTTTGTAGTTCGGACCTTAGCCTTTCTCAGCAGAACTCGTCTTCGGGGGATCTTCTTCCGGAGATGATGGAGAGCGGAACGCCTCCTCCTTCTGTATCACCTAGCAAGGCGGACGACGCTGAAGTGTCGTCGCGGGGGATTTCTCCGGATCCGCTAGGGGTGGATGGTGCTGCCCCCCGAGGTTCTCCGTGTCCGGCCTTTGAGGAAGGCCATGGGACGAGTCCGGCACCATCTGGTGTTCGGTCGGAGGAGCTAAAGATTCTGCTGGGGCGAGCCTCTGTCTCATAGGAGCATCGTGCGTTAATGAGCATGGTGATTGAAAAGATTTCATCCACAGAAAGCGGACTGCACGAGGCCGTCAAGAGTTTAGTGGCAGGCCTTGAGGTACGTTTTAAATAACGTATATTTGTATTAATTGCGCATAAATAGAGTGCGCCCTGTGTAGATAGTTGCCCCTGAGACTCTGTGCGTCATAAAGATGTACGGCGCGCAGAGGATCTTAATCCCAGGTCCTTTAAGTGGCACCTTTATACGTAGGTGGCTGGTTGTCCGGAGTCGAGCCGGACTTGTGAATATGCCGAACTAAAGTGACAACTGGATGAGGCAGAAGCCGACATCGTGCTTGTTAACAAGCGGCTTGATGGTGCTCAAGGTATTGAAATCAGTAGGCGATTGTGAGTAAGAGGAGCTTTATGTCAATATCTTACCGTGTGTGTGCTTGACGCAGATGGTGCGACCGCCGTGGAAGGTCTTAGGGCCGAACTCGCCCGAGCGAAGGAACAAGCCAGAAAAAGTGATGCGGCTGCCGTGAAAGCCCTTGAAGAGCTGGAAGCCGAACAGGCTGCCCATTGCCGAAGCAAGGAGGAGGTGGCTGATATGGCCGTAATGTTAAAAAGTGCTACTGACCGTTGCAAGCTTCTTGAAGAAGAAGGTCTGGCGAGGCAAACGAGCTTAGAGAAAGCTGTTACCGACGCCAAGGACGCCCGCTCTGTAATGAGAGCGGCAAAGGAGGAGCTACGTCAAGCCGGACTAATTGTGGATGGAAAGCCCTTCTTGCTGCGGAGAAAATTTTGCGACCCGAGGTTTGCCCCGTTGGACCGATCGTGGAGTGTAGAGGACACCTATTTGGATTTGGCGGCTAGTGCTGCTGATGCGACCAAACACTTTCAAGATAAGAAGGTTCATGAAGTGGAGAAGCTCTTCTGGTCGCAATTCATCAATCCAGAGCGTCCACTTGCAGTGGACGATCGCCTGGCCCAATGGGCCGAGCTGAATAGGTTGTCCGGACTCGCCATGAAGTACGCCATGGATTATCTGTGTCCGGGGAGATCGAAGCCGAAGAGTTATTTCAGCTTGGTGCAGCAATTTCTCGACGTGGTGCCACGTATCGGTGCTATGAAGAAGTCAGCGTGCACGGAGGGAGCTCGGTTGGCTCTTGCCCGTGTCAAGACATACGGGGCAGATATGGAGCCCACCGTTGTTGCATCCCGGGATTCAGATAAAAGCCGAATACCTTCCGAGCAATATTTTGAGGAAGTCCTCGAAGGCGCTCGCATAATAGAGACGTAGTGCTTGAAGGATGCTATGTTATGATAGCATATGTAATCATGAAACAGTATTTTGATAAATTGTAGGGGCATATTTTTAGACTTGTGCCTTCAAGTATTAGGAACACCTCCTGTGCGGCCGTTTAAATATATAAATTCTGAATGATTGCAGTCGTTGGCTTCAGCCCCCACGCACATAGTGCTGGGGTGCGCGCAGAAGACGCATTTTCACACTTAACCCAACGTCTTGGTCCTATAAAGGAGGTGATAGCGCAGCGGGCTAGGCAACCGAACTATAATGCTTTAACACTTTCACTTAGCCATAGGAGCTTGACAGTGGGACTCTTTAGGTAGCCCTTTAGTGGCGACTGCGCTTTGCCCGAGTTCGGAGCGCGTACGTGCGTGACCGGGAAACGGCCCTTCGTCAAAGCGGAGGAATTCGATAAATTCCTATGAGTCATCGAGTGGCGACCAGTCTCGCGCTACATCATGACAGTCGGTTTTCGGCTTTCTCTACTGAGGTGCTCACCCGGCCGAACCGGGGCACAATCGCAGTAGTTCTCCCGGTGCTACCTTAGCCAATAGAGCGGAACGTAAGGTAGCCGAACTCAGGAGCCGGGCAACCCAACATATGGCCAAAATCATGATTCGGAGCTGATGCATATAGTGCCAAAACTCACGACGCCGAACACTCCCTAAGGTGTTCGGTCTTTGTGAGGGCGTGTGAAACAACACCCTTAAAATAAAGAAAAAAGCCCTTAGTGTCTAGGTACGAGCAAGAATTCTGGCGTGGCCACATGCCAAAACGGCAGCCTCCTCCTTGGTTATATCGGAAAAGAAAAAACCAGGGGATGTATAGCAGCAAGAGACAGTAAAAAAGGTTTATGCCGGGTCTTAATCTAAAAAGAATCCTTTAGGACGGGTCCCTACTGCACGTCTGCGCCTGTGTCTCCGCTGTGCCGTGTCCTGGACGGGCGCCGCACGACGTTCATCTGTAAAAGAGAAGAACTAATTTGAAAAATGGGTCGTGCGGAACAAAATATAAAGTAAAGAATGTATAAGGTTGAGTTTTATTGTCTCTGCGTACAGCCCCTGCTATGGGGGTATATGGCGTACTAAGCGTGCGTTAATGATGGACTTGTGCCGAACTCGTTGAGTCCGGGTCCGTGGTCTTTGATGACTTATAAAAAAGTCCTTTGGCTGGCGAGGCCACTTTATTGTGCGGCTGTTTAAGCGGCCGCGCAATCTTCCGTTTGGAGGAGGCGTATTTTAGTGCGCTCCTTTTAAAGAGATGATGCCTCGAGGACCGGGCATCTTAAGCGTGAGAGATGCGTAATGCGGTATTGCGTTAAAGCGAGCGAAAGCTCCACGTCCTATTAGTGCTTGATAGCGACTTGAAAACGGGACTACATGGAAGGTCAGCTTTTCGCGACGAAAGTTATTGGGAGAGCCAAATATGACTACAAGCCGGAGAAAACCCATACAATGGGTGTCCGGGCCTGGTGCTACCCCTTGAAAGGAGGTTTTGCTGTGGTGGATTCTTGCTGGGTTTATGCCCATGCGGTGGATTGTATCCTGATATATTAGGTTTAGTCCACTGCCGCCGTCCATAAGGACATTGGTAAAGTGGAATCCATCGATTATTGGATCCAGTATCAGGGCAGTCCGGCCTGCGTTTTTGATATTTCTAGAATAATCTAGCTGATAAAAAATGATTGGCTTTAGTGACCAGTGGCGAGACTCCTGAGGGGAAAGCTTGATTGTGCGTACCTTTATGGGTGCCACATGTTTTGTTACGTGAAGTAAGTTCACTGTTTTGACTTCTTGCAGGAAGTTCTTTTGTTTCCTGGTATTCTACCTTTGGGGTTCGTCCTCTTCTTCACTTGGTGTATCGAGCCCCTTGTGTGCGGCGTTAAGCTGTCCGGATTGTTTAAAAACTCAACAATCTCTGTGGGTGTGATTGGCCGGCCTCCCAGGAGTACTGTGTATCTGACATATTCTGTCCAGGATTCTATTCAAGCTAGATGGATCATCCCTATTATCCTGAAGGGGTGGTTTTGTCTGATTTTGCCGTGAGCTTTTGAATCCGGCATTGACTGCCGTGCTCTTCGGACTTTTTCTTTTGATTCTGCGACGGTCCTTATTTCGCTGCGGTTTTCCGTTTCCATCCCTGATTTCTGATGTACTTGGGTCGCTGGGGCTGCATCGTGCCAACCAGTTGTCCTCTCCTGCGCAAAAGCGGGTCATGAGGCTTGTGAGTACGACCATTGTTCTTGGCTTTTCCTGGCCGAGGTGTCTGGCGAGCCATTCATCTCGGACATTATGCCTGAAAGCTGCTAGGGCTTCGGCGTCCGGACAATCCATTATCTGATTCTTTTTAGTGAGGAATCTGTTCCAGAACTGTCGAGCTGATTCTCCGGGCTGCTGAGTTATATGACTGAGATCGTCTGCGTCCGGGGGGCAGACATAGGTCCCTTGAAAGTTTGCTCGGAAAGCATCCTCGAGCTCTTCCCAACTTCCAATTGTGTTTTCAGGAAGACTTTTAAGCCAGTGCCGTGTTGGCCCTTTAAGCTTAAGAGGTAAATATTTTATGGCATGGAGATCATCTCCTCTAGCCATGTGTATGTGGAGGATGTAATCCTCGATCCAGACTCCAGGGTCTGTTGTTCCATCGTACGCCTCTATGTTGACGGGTTTGAATCCCTCTGGAAATTCATATTCCAAGACCTCATCGGTGAAACATAGGGGGTGTGCGGCGCCCCTGTATTTGGGTGTGCCGGATTCTGATGATGGATTTTTTGCATTGCTCGTGAGAGCTTGCTTCCTTGGCCCGTAAATGGACCTGGCTGGGCCATGATGCGAGTCTTTAATTGGATCGCATGCCGCCTTGAGTGCGGCGCCGTTTGCCGTTTTATGGTGGCCGAGGGGTCGTCTATCCGACCGTGTGGCCTTTTTATTTTTTAAGTGTGGGGGCTCTAGGGCCTCCTGGTCGAATTCAGGCAGTAGTTTTCTCTTCGGATAACTTTTAGTGTGGCAGCTGCCGCTGTATTTATCTGCGGTCTTGATTACCTTGTTCCATCTTGTTCTGAGTTCATCTTCTGCCATCTTTAGCTTCCACTTCTGCTTTTTCAGGCTGCGTGCTGTGGCAACGAGCCTTTCGTGGAGATTCTTCTGCTCCGTGGTTTTATCCGGCGTGAGATCGTCCGGAGTTCTGTTATGGCCGGGCTAGGGCTGTCTGTCCTCTCCATCCGTGTTGCCCTGTTCGGACGGCTGTTCTGAGGCATGCTCGTCGTCTACCGGCTCATCCTGCTCTACGGTTGGGTCTTGATCGAGGCGGGGCTTGGCTTGGCGTCTACGTCACCGCTTTGACTGCTTTTCGGAGGGTTTACCCCTTTTTCCGCCCCCTTTTTCCTCGTTGTCGTTTCCTGTAGGGGTATCCACCATGAGTACATCGTTAGGTGAGGTGGAGGTCCAGTGCCCTATAGGTGCTGGTCCTAGTTCGTCTCCGTCTTCGTCGTCCATACCGTTGAAGTCTTCGGATCCGAAGTCAAGTATGTCGGTTAAATCATCGACACTGGCTATTAAATGGGTGGTGGGTGGGCTTTGAATTTCTTCGTCGTCCGAATCCCAACCTCGCAGACCATAGTCCGGCCTGGGCTCTCCTGATAAAGAGAGAGACTTGAGAGAATTCAGGGTATCACCTAAAGGTGAGCACTAAAAGATGTCCGCGGCGGTGAACTCCATTACAGGCGCCCAATCAGATTCGATCGGCGGGGGCACGGAAGGCCCGGAGTTTGGAGAAGAGTCCGGCTCCTTGGAGTTCTAGGCCGTGCGGAGTACGGGGCTGGGGTTCGGCTCGATCGCCTTTGAGATCGCAGCCCTCGAGGTGACTTCCAACCGTTTATCCTCAGAGAACGCAGCGGGCCGGAGCGTGTGCGGCCTCCAGGGTACTATTCGGAGGCAGAGCTATATCATGCCCCTCGAAATAGTGCGGCGCACTTGGCTGTGGCTCGAACCCGTCGAAGATCAAGTCTCTGCGGATATCGGCCATGTAGTTTAAGCTTCCAAACCTGACTTGACGGCCAGGGGCGTAGTTTTCGATCTGCTCCAGATGACCAAGCGAATAAACTCGCAAAGCGAAGCCGCCGAAGACGAAGATTTGTCCGGGGAGGAAAGTCTCACCCTGGACCTCATCGTTGTTGATGATCAAAGGAGCCATCGGGCCTAAAAGCGACGACACAGAGGAACTCTCAATGAAAGCACCAATGTCGGTGTCAAAACCGACGGATCTCGGGCAGGGGGTCCCAAACTGTGCGTCAAGGTCGGATGGTAACAGGAGACAAGGGACACTTTATTTTACCCAGGTTCGGGCCCTCTCGGTGGAGGTAAAACCCTACTCCTGCTAGATTAATATTGATGATATGAGTAGTACAAGAGTGGATCTACCACGAGATCAAGGAGGCTAAACCCTAGAAGCTAGCCTATGGTATGATTGTGTATGATGATGGTTGTTCTACGGACTACAACCCTCCGGTTTATATAGGCACCGGATAGGGTTAGGGTTTGTCACGACCGTTTTTCCGGGCATTAATTTCCAGAAAATGGCCGTTGTGCTCACCAGCCCCAGGATTACTGTTAGCTGATGAGACGCCAACTTGATACAGAAATTCCAAGCAAAAGTACAAAAATATGTTGTACAAGACCATTGTGGCCTATGAGTACAACAAAAGGTTTCTAGTGGTTGAGGGCGGAAGCGGTTTGTGGATCACCACGGCTATGGGACTCCATTTCCCACGGGAACAGCTGACCAGGTTAACTCCTATCTTCACGAGGCTGCTATCACCGTGGCTCAGGTTCTGAGGCTGTCGTCGCAATACTCCTCTCCAAGCAAGCAATCTGGCCAAGACAATAGCCAGGGACAAGCCAGTGAGTACTTTGAATGTACTCGCAAACATTAAGGACACAGGTATAATATAACCTTTGATGCTCATGCTTTGCAATATCCTTATACTCACTTAGTTAGTCATAAAGATAATTATCTTGATGCATGCAAACAGGTTACTCATATGCAACCGGAAATTTATGCAATGGCCACATAGAGGTAATAAATACTGGGTGCCAAGCGAGGGTCTGAAAGACTCCTCAAGCGGAAAATGCGGAATAATAGATACTGGTGCCAAACGAGTGTCTGAAAGACTCCTCGAGCGGAAAATGCAGAATAACAATACTGGTGCCAAACGAGTGTCTGAAAGACTCCTCGAGCGGAAAATGCAGAATAATAATGCCACAGCCGGGCGTCTGAGCGACACCACAGAAAGGGCTTTAAAAGAAATGCCACAGCCGGGCGTCTGAGCGACACCACAGAAAGGGCTTTTAAAAGAAATGCCATAGCCGGGCGTCTGAGCGACACCACAGAAAGGGCTTTTAAAAGAAATGCCACAGCCGGGCGTCTGAGCGACACCACAGAAAGGGCTTTAAAAGAAATGCCACAGCCGGGCGTCTGAGCGACACCACAGAAAGGGCTTTAAAAGAAATAATCATAGTGAAATATCCCGGAGGTAGAACCATCCCAGAGATATTCGATGATAACAATAATATCACGGGTTAGTCAACAATAGTAATAATCATAATCATCACAAGTCTCAAGTAGTAGTTCCCGTTCTGGTTTAACCGTTTCACCTCCGAAGACCGACACTAAGACCGACGCTTGACCCATCCCAGACTGTAGTCCTTAACCATGGACACGGCTATTCGAATAGGTTTAATCTCTGCAGAGGGTGTACTCTTTACCCACGAGTAACAGATTCCTTTAGTCCATCGGGACTAATTCCGTCTACGGTCTTTTAGTTGAAAACACACCTGACTTGCACACACCAGCTTAACTCACCGGTGTCTGGAATCACCCACGACACCTGTCAAGCAAACTCTAAGTGGGGAGGCTACAACCTCGACGTAGCATGGGATCACAAAATTTATACCGCGCGCAAACTGGGGGAGCTACCCCCTTCGGCTACAACCGAAACACCCATGCCCCCTGACCAGGTGGCATGCCTACCGGCTACAACCGATATCTTCCACCATGGCCTCTCTGTACGGTGTGTGCCAAGACAAGGGTTAACAGCTTACTGAACCATACCCTACGTATGGTAGGGACCTGTGGCAGTACGAAACAAGTATGGGGGTTACTGGCACAAGACTCGATCTACGGTCGACTTAGGAGGTAGTAATAATCCCTGCAAGTTTAGCATAACAATGTATATACTTCAACCAACAGATAGGAACACCATACGACATACTCCATCATGCCATACCGGACACGACCGTCTCAACGGAGGACTAGGGTCAAGACCGCGTCTACCCAAGACAGAGGCCTACCCGGTATTTCCTTCCGGTATGCATGGAAAGTGTACGGCGGTGATTTCCATCACAAAACATGTCAACTCCATATGCATGAAATCCACTAATAAGCACTATGAATAGGATCACATCCTCACATAAAATGACGCATGCAAGTGTCGGGGTGGTGTTGTCACCGGGCCCAACAACACATACAAAAAAAATTACACCAAGGTTCAGAATGCTTGCCTTTAGGTCATGGAAAATAGGGGTGCATCCAAAACCTCTTGAAATCTTCCAAAATCCTATTTAAAGGAATATGTATGAATTAACACATACAATTAAAACAGCACAGAAAGTTGTTTGGAAAAATTTTCAAATAAATCTTAAAATAAACTAGACAAAATTTAAGGAATGTAGGAAAAAGAATCAATTCATTTGGACTTGTATTTAAAAAGTTATAGACAGTCAAAGTTGTGGTCAAATCTGTTTTTTAAATTAAAACAGAAAAGAAAACGTTTCAGAGGGGATTACGCTTTCGGAGCGGGGAAAACGTACTGGTTGGATTACGCCTTCACTTACTCCAGCGTGGACGGCGCGTGTGTCACTGACAGTGGGTCCAGGGGGCCCCACTAGTCAGGTTTGACTAGTCTACTCCCTCCTCTACCTCTGTCCCGAGCAGAGGCGGGACTCCGGCGATCGTCGCCGGCGAACGGCGGCTCCCTGCAGGTTCCAGAGGGTCTGGATGGATCCGCGAGACCAAGGCGGTCCTCCCGGTGGTCGACTTGCAGGAGGGGACGGAGGGAGCTGCCGGCGGCGAGCTTCGCGGCGGCCGGAGGCTTCGGAAGCGGAGTGCAAATTCTCCCGCGGTGAGTCTCGAACAAAATTGAGTAGTGGGAAAGGTCCACGGGAGGAAGGGGAAGCTTCTGGTGAAGAGAATGGAGAGAGGGAGGCTTTGGTTGAGGCGAATGGAGCTGGGGTGAGGCGGCGGCTGGAGTTGCCGGAGACGGGGAAGGAAGCCTCCCTAGGTCGATTGTGAGCTAGGAGAGCGCTATAAGGGTGGCCTGAGGTTGCCTGCGTGCTCTAGGAAGTTCGGGGACCTCCATTTATAGCATTTCCATGTCGGTTGGCGGCTGCCGAGGATAAGAACGGCGGCGAACCGCCTCTCTGTAGTGCCAGGGAGACGTGGCGGCGACGAGGGCTAGAGGACGCGCGAGTGGATGAGGCCGAGCTGTGCCGGGGCCAGGTGGCGAGCGGGAGGGGCTTGGGCGGCGCTGAACGGGGCAGAGATGGTTGGCCGACGCCGGCGTGCCGCCAAAAGAGCTCTAGCGGTGGCGCTGTAGGGTGCCAGGGCGGGCTGGCGCGTAGTGGCGAGGAAGGATGCGCGTGGCGAGGTTCTGCCGCGAGTGCAAAAACCAGGGGCGGGGCGTGGCGGTTTTGGGCGCGCGGCTGCAATTGGCGCGCTCTGGGCGCGTCCAGTGCACGCACGGGACGTGCTCGAAGAAATGCCGTGGCCTGCTAGGTGGGTTGGATGGAGCTGGGGTTTAGCAGTCCTAGCTTAGGGGTAGTTGTGATGCTAGTGGACATGCTGGTTTGGTCAGAGGTGCAAGCTCATAGTGCAATGCCAAAACTCATGTCAAAACTAGTCATGCCCACAGGGTGCTCGACAGAATGCCACATGCATCTAGGCATCTCTTGGGGTGGCCAAATTCTCCAGATCAGTGTCTCCTTAGATGGAAGAGGGATTGGTGAAGTTAGTTTGTTAAAAGGAGAAACTTGTTAGTGCAAGTTTTGCAAAAACTCAATTCTGGTCAGGAGAAAAAAATGCATTGTTACATGAACCAAAAATGGTCCAATAGGTGCATGCTCCTGGACTTAGGGGTTTGGTAGGGTTGGCTACAAGTAGAAAAAGGAATCATGGTTAAAGGAGCAACTAAAAATGTGGTTGCTGTACAAACCAGCAAGTTGGGCCAGAATGAAAATGAGGTTGATCCACTCAAATTCTCCAAAGAACAACTCTATGTTTTTGCATAAAGTCGAATCATATGTTGCTGCCAACATCTCATAATTTTGGTGGAGGCTAGAAAGAAATATTTAAAAGGGTTGTAGTGCAAATTTGCACTCTGGACCAGAGAAGGAAATAGGGTGTAGAGCTTAAAATATTTCAAGAATAAAAGATATTTTTGCACAAAAGTGATTTGAAAACTTCACATGACATCTCCAACTCTTGGTTGGAATTTATGGGATAATTTATGAATAGGGTGTAGTTCAAAAATGGCCTTATAGCCTTGAAAGACCATTTTTCAAGAAAAATAAAGATCAAGCAATTTAATTTTGTAATTGGTCTTACTAGTAAAAGAAAAGTTTTTCCTTGAGAGGTTTAAACCAGTCCAATAACATATTTGAAAAGTTTTCACTTTGGGGAAAAACTCCATAACAACCAAGTTCAAAAATAGAAAGGGAGCTCAGAAAATAAAAGTTTTAATTCCTGGCAAAATTTTAATCAGTAAAACAAGGTCAAAAATTTTTGGGTGTCACAGGGTTACACAAAGTCGGTTACAATGGTAGGAGATCTCGAATATCCGCATGCCTAGCTTGTCTTCCACGCCAAGAAAAGATCCTTTCGGACACGGGACGAAGTCTTCAATCTTGTATCTTCATAGTCCTGGAGTCCGGCTGAAGGTATAGTCCGGCTATCCGAACACCCCCTAATCCAGGACTCCCTCAGAGATCAATCCTCAGCTCTTTTCAATCGACATTCTTTCCCCCGTCCGAAGTTGTCTTTCTTTTTCCCACCCGCCCACCCCTTCTTCTTCTTGGAACCGGAGTCCATAATCGAGTATCCATCCTACTCGTGCGAAGCCTTTGCATTCTCGCCTCAATTATTTCAACCGGTGCTTTTCTCTTCAAGATATTCGTCAATTCCCCGTTCCAAGTTGTCTTGTTTTTTCCCCCTCCCACCCATTTTTTCTTCCCGGAGTCTGAGCCTCTATTCGAGCTTCAATTTCATTCATGCGGAGTATCTTCAGCCTATCCTCAATTATTTCAATCGATGTTTTTTTCCAAGATCGATTTCAAATCATTTTCATTGTTGACTCAAACTTTTTGTTTTTTATCCTCCCGGAGTATCTCAACAATTTTACTGGTGTTCCTCGTCGTCATTCCCAACATTTGAAACCGAACAAGATTTCTCTTAAATCTTGTCCGTTCTCCCGGAGATTCGCGGTGCTAGCTCGATGCCATCTTGTCAAACTGTTTCCAGTCGTGCAATTCTTTTCAATCATCCATATATAGTATCTCAGGAGTTGTCTTCCGTTTCGATCATTCGGAAGCCATCTTTTGGAAGATTTCGTCGTTCTAAGTTTTCAGATTCGTCCTCCAATTATTCAAAAAATTCTTACCCCTTCGTTCGTCTCAATATTCTTCCGGTGCTTCGCTCAAGTATTCTTCAATCAGTTCGCGATCCCTTCGTTCTCTTGTCTCTTATTTCCCTCAAGTATCTTTGTGCTTTTCTAATTCTTCCCGATGATTCATTCTCTTTCATCATTCAATTTTGAATTCTTACGGTGGTTCGTTCAAGATTTCTTTCTGTTGTTATCGTATCAATTCATTCGTTCTTTCCAAATCCTACCGGTGGCTCATGAAGACCTCCCCAAATTTGGCGCTATATCTCCCCTTAATCTTTTCCCAATGTGAATAAGTGGTATGCAATCCATTGCTTCTCGTCAATTTAATTGATGAAGGATAAGCATGACATAATTCTTATTCTCATTTCATCGTGGTCAAGTTGATTAATTCTTTTCTTCGGAGATTGTTCATGTTGAATAATTTCTCGGTTCTAAGTGGCTCGTCTTTCTTTTCTGGAGTTCCAAGCTTCTCGCTTGTTCCGTCGCGAAGCCCCATCTAAATCATCGTAAGACTTGTATCTTATTCTTTCCACCCCTCAATTCTATCTCATCATCCATTTGTTACAAGAGTTCTTATGGTGGTTCGTCAGGATTTAATTCATTCTTCAAGTCTTCATCAAGATTCTTATTCAAGGAATTCTAGTATTTTTTTTCTTCTTGCGTCTCGAAGCACAATTAATTCTCCGTATTCTTTTGAAATGGAGTTTTGCATTTCTTCCTTCTCTCTCAACTATTCAATCTATTTCCACTTGTGGTTGGTTATCACCTCATAATTTTGAGATCTTATCTATAAGTCCACAACAAGCAATTCTTTTGTTGTTGAATTTTCCAACAACTCCATTCAATCCTTCCGTCTACAGATGCTTTCTATTTAATTCGTTGAAGAAGTTGTCATTTTTCTTCTCTGTTATTTTCTTTCCACTCTTTCAATTCTTCCGGAGGCATTGTGTTGTTCCTCTCGTCAAGTATCATTCCATCTTCCCAAGTTCATGTTCAAACTCTTTCCATATTCAGCTGGAGTGCTTCCTAAATTCTTCTGTTCTTATTCCTTTTCTATCTTATTCTAACCGGAGTGGTTTCAAATTCAGTCTTATTACTTGAGTTTTTGGTTCTCGTCTTAATCGTAATTCCTCCTTTTCTACCTGAGTGTTCTCGACTTTGTTCATCCTCTCTCTTTTGTTCTTATTTCACCTCATCCTCTTTCCCCCCGTCTAGTTCCTAAGATCTCGGGACGAGATCTCTTGTTAGTAGAGGAGAGTTGTAACGCCCCGGATTCGATGTGCCAGGTGTCTTCCAGTTATTCGTCGTCATTGCCATGTCATTTGCTTGCGTGTCGCACTTTGCCATGTCATCATGTGCATCTCATTTTGCATACGTGTTCGTCTCATGCATCGGTTATTTTTCCCCGTTGTCCGTTTTGCTATCCGACACTCCTATGTCCTCCGACGCCCCCTTTTACCTCTTTTCGTGAGCGGGTGTTAAACATTATCGGAATGGACCGAGGTTTGCCAAGCGGCCTTGGTACACCACCGGTAGACCGCCTGTCAAGTTTCGTGCCATTTGGAGTCCGTTTGATACTCCAACGGTTAACCGGGTAGCCGCAAAAGCCTCTTTTGTGTGAAGCCCAACACCCCTCCAAAGTGGCCCAATAACCCATCCAAACCCCCTGCATGCTTTCGGTCGTTCGATCACGATCGCGTGGCCGAAAACCGCTCCTCATTTGGACTCTCCTAGCTCCCTCTACCTATATAAACGTCCCTCCCCTTCCATTTTCACGGATGAAACCCTAGCCCTTCTCTACCCCGCCGCCGGACATGTCCACCCTCGCCAGATATGTCCAGCCTCCACCTCGCTCCGTCCAATCAGCGAGCGCCACATCATCGCCGCCGCCTCCCTCCTCCACTCAGGCGCCGCCACCTGTCCTCACCGCCGCTTCTCACCGCGCAGCCTGGGGAAGCCCATCGCGGGCCCGCCGGGGCCCGAACCGCCACCGCCCGCTCCACCATGGCTCCGCGCGCCCCCCGCCTTCTGTTCGCAGGCGCTGCCTCGCCCGCCGCCACGCCCGCTCGCTGGACTTGGACGAGCCGAGCCGCCCACGCTCCTCCGCCGGCCTCGGACACCGCGCCTCCGCCGCCCGCGCCGCCGCCCTCTTCCTCACCCCGCGTTTCCCCGTCGCCGTCCTGCTCCTCGTCGACCCCGCCACCAACTCCAGCGACCGGATCCGCCCCGGATCTCCTCCCGCGCCACCGCCGTTGCCCCGAACCAGGCGGGATCAGGAGGACGGCGCCGTCCGCCGTTGACCACGCCAGCGCATCGTGTGGTCCTCTCCGCGGCCCATCTCTGCCCGAGGCCCGGCACACCCACGAGCAGCGGCCTGCCTCCTCGCCGATCCGGCCCAAACTGCCCGTTGACCACTGTTCACCCAAGGTCCATTTTTCCTCCAAGTCCTTTATCCCCCATATTTCTTATGCCCAGTTCGTGATGCCATAATTCCTCATCCGTAGCTCTGTTTTGCATTTATAATATATCTAAATGTTCATCAGGATGTGCTCTTGATTTCATTCCATTGTGCCATGTTCATCTGAGTTCATCTTGATGCCCTAATCATCGTTGCAAGAGTGCTATATGCTGTTGTCTGCTGTCTGTTAACAGAACATGCTCATTTGTCATTTTTGCATCCTTTTTGTGATTTTCTTCTAAGCATGAAGTCTACATGTGTTATGAGCTACAACATGCCATCTTTATGGTGGTTCTATCCAATCTTCATGATATGCCATGTGTTGATTGTTACAAGCTTGCAAAGTAGCCCCGTGATGTTGCTGTTTTGGACATATGGTTATGCTCTATCCATCCATGCCTCTGTTTGCATTTATAGAATGCTCTAGCATGTCTTAATCTTGCTCTACTTTTGCTATAAAATGTTCCTGGCAGATTGTCTACATGTTATTCAATTTTGCCACGGTTGTTGCTAGTGATCCATGCATGCTATGAACTTGCTTTTGCCATGTTTAGCTTCATGAACATGTCTTCTTGCTGATGCTATGCTTATCTTGTCATGCAATGCCTTGTGCTGAGCGAATCGAGCTCGCAAAGTTGCCTTAATGCTGCTGTTTATGCCATGCTCTGTTTTTCTGCTAAGTCTGAACCTGTTATTATTTGCAATATTGCCATGTCCTTTTGAGCATGTTCTAGTAGTTTCTGGAGATAGCTCTGGGTTCATGTTTTGTCATACTTTACCTGTACATCATGTCCATGCCTTTTTTTCTTGTTGAGGTCCTGTAGCATGTTGTTTTGATGCTTGCAATATGCCTAGTTGCTTTTTTGGATAGCAAGCCCTTTAAACTTATATGGTGTGTATGTGTTGAACCGTTGCTCCGTTTTGAGTGTGCTCTACATGAAACTTGCTTAGTTTTGCTTGAAGTTTCATATTACCTCGTTGGATCCATGTTTTGAATGTGTTTGCTTGATGTTTGAATGCATTTTGCATCAATGCCATGCTTATCTTGTTTTGCTCATGTCTTCTAGGCCGTAGCTCCAAATCTAATGAACTTTATATGTAACTTGACTAGAATTTCGTGAAGATCATCTTGGTGCATCTTAACTTGCTATTTAAAAAATTGAACATAAGGTTTATTCAGATATGGACCAATTTCGAAATTTACATATGAGGACTTACCGGATTTGTTGTATGTTGTTTCCGGCCTCATTTAAACTTGCTTTGATGTGTTGTTCTTGTATGCATCATGTCTTGCCATGAGTAGTTTCATGTAGCCTTGTCATGCATCATACTTGTTTGAGCATCATGCCTTGTTCATGTGTGGTGTGTTTACCATGTTGTGTGCTTCTTCTCGATAGTTCCCGTTTCGTTGCGATCGTGAGGATTCGTTCTGTAAGTGCATCTAGTGCCCCTTAGTGATTTTGGTGTATTGAAGACTTATAGGTTAAGGATCTAATGTGTTTATGAGTGTACACAGGTCTATAAGTCTATGAGGTATTTGATATTCATAGAGAAAGTCGACCCCTAAAAATGAAGTTCTTCGACTGAAGACTTTGATATTTTGAAGACTTTCTAAAGATTTTGAAAGTGAAGAAATTGGTGTAACCTTGAAGACTTGGTATTCATTCGAGGAACATGAAGCGTGAAGACTTTTATTTTCGTTGTTTCATTTTCTCTTTCTTGAGTCATAGGAAACACCGTACTGTTAAAGGGGGTCGAGGAAATACTAAGGAAAAATTTCCATGTGATGCGCAACTCAAATCCTACACCTACCAATCCCTTCGAGTGAAGCCATTGGAAATCTCATACAGTTTAGTCAATTTCTTCAGTGACAGAGACGCAGTTCTTCTGGTCGCTGAGGAATTTGTTCTGACTGAGGAGTTTGGAATTCGCCAGTGCGGATTGCGTACACAGAGAGGAACATGATAGCCCTGAGGAATTTGTATCTCAAATTTCCGACCGTTGCTGTGCTACGCGCCAGCTGTCCCAAAATATCTTATCCATCCAACGGTCATATCATTGAAGGGCATTTATGTCTTATCATGTCGGGCTGCTCCCTAGGCTATAAATAGCCGCCCCTACAACCACTAGCTGGTTGGCTGCTCCGAGAGAAACTGACACTTGTCATTTGAGAGCAATCCATCCTCCGAGGACTTTGAGCGAAAATCATCAAGTGAGGAAAATCCAAAACCCAAACCCAAACACCTACAAACCCAAAGTGATTGAGCATCACTGAAGAGATTGATCCTGCGTGGATCTGATGCTTGTTACCTTTGAAGACTGTGCTTCTTCCAGACGGTTAGGCGTCACGGTCTAGAGCATCCAAGATGAATTGTGGATCGCCGAGTGACCAAGTTTGTGAAGGTTCGGATGTCACCTGAAGACTTACCACGAGTGATTGGGTGAGGACTGTGTGTCCTTAGCTCAAGGAGAATACGGTGAGGACTGTGTGTCCTCAGGTTTAAATACCTAGCCGCTCCAACCAGATGTACAACTGAGACAACTGTTGGAACTGGTCTACCAAATCATTGTCTTCACCAAGCCAACTGGTTCTATTTCCTCAACACTTTCATTTCCTCATTACTGTGTTGTGTGTTTGTTCATATCTGTGTTTGAAGACTTTGACTGAAGACTTTCTCAATTTCCTTAGTTCAATTTCTTCAGTCTGTTTGTCTTCATCTTGTGCTATCCTGTGCTTACGCTTTCTGTACTCTGTGTTTGTTTTCATTTCATCATGATGATCATGCATGTATTCTATTATGTTTACTTCTGAGTACTTATTCCGCTGCAAGTAGTTCTTCGCTAAGGAATTTCCTCACTAGCAAATTCCTTAGTGAAGAATTTCATAAAAATCGCCTATTCACCCCCCTCTAGTCGATATAACGCACTTTCAATTGGTATCAGAGCCTGGTACTCCCTTGTTCTGTGTGATTTTGGTTTAACCGCCTGGAGTTTTAGTTATGTCGACCGCAGGTATGATCAAGGTCTCTGCTGGGTGTCCTACCTTCGATGGGACGGACTACCCCTACTGGAAGAATAAGATGCGAATGCATCTTGAGGCAATTGATAACGATCTCTGGTATGTTGTGGAAAATGGTGTTCTGTCAGTCACACCTTCTCTGAATGCTGCTGATGTGAAGAGATTCAAGCAACTCGGCTCTCAAGCGAAGAATATCATATGTGGCCATCTGAGCAAAGGACAGTATGGAAGAGTTAGTGCTTTGGAGACTACTAATCTCATTTGGGATAGGCTGTCCAAAGTCAATAAAAGAGTTTCAACTCAGCGTGACTCTCGAGTTGTTGTTCTTCGCAATCTCTTCAACCGCTTCAAAAGACTCGACAATAAAAATGTTCAGCAAACCTTCGATCGCCTCACTGACATTTCAAATGAGCTTCAAGCACTTGGTGCCACTGACATCACCGACCATGAGGTGGTGAAGAAATTGCTGAGATCGTTTGATTCCTCATTTGATACTCTGGCACTGATGATACAAGAGCGTGCTGATTACAAGTCACTTGACCGCACTGATATCCTCGAGAGGCTAAATACTCATGAGTTCCAGCTTGCTGAAAAGAGAGATCTCTATAGTTCGAGCTATGGCAGATCACGTGCACTAAAGGCCAAGGCAGTATCTGAGTCCGAAGATGAAGACTCTGGTAGCAGCCTTGGTGACCCTGAAGAACTGAATCATGAGCTAGCACTACTCGTGAAGAAATTCTAGAAGTTCTCAAGACGTTGTCGCTTTGGAAGACCCTTAAGGAGCAATGATTCCTCATCCAGTGACTACAAGAAGAGGCTTTGTCACAAGTGCAAGAAACCTGGACATTACATTCAAGATTGTCCTCAGTGGGAAAAGGAATCAAAGAAGAAGAAATACAAGGATTACAGTTCTGATGATGCGAAGAAAAAGAAGAAGTCCTCAAAATCTTCATCATCAAAATCCTCAAAGTCTTCATCTCACAAGAAGAGCAGCTCCAAGAAGGCTCGGGCATTCATTGGCAAGGAAATGGACTTTGAAGCTGAATCTGAGGAACAAGAGGAAGATGAGGCTTCTGAGTACTCTGAATCTGGTGTGGCGAGCCTAGCCCTCGCTACTGCATTTGTCAGCAAGTCTATCTTCAACTCTGAAGAAAATGACCTCACCAACAAGGCTGATGAAGACAATGATGACTACGCTCCCACCTATTGCTTCATGGCAAAGGGTGCCAAGGTACTTATATATACCTCCTCTGAGTCTAGTGAAGATGAATCTGATGACAATCTTAAGCCTAGCTACTCTAAACTTGCTAAGATTGCTGTAAAACAACAAAAGGCTTTTGAAAAGGTTCAAAACATGCTAGACAAAAGTGATGATATGTTGGGTGAAGAAATGGATCGCACTAAAGCCTTGACTAAAAATCTTCAGAGACTTCAGACCAGGTTTGACAACCTTCAAGGTCATCATAACACTCTCTTGTCGGATCATGAGAAGCTTTCTTATGAATTTCTTCAAAGAAAGCAAGATCTTGAAAAGCTAAGAGTGAGTTATGAAGATCTTCAGAAGGAGTGCGATTCATTACTTGCTCAACAAATTAGTGCTGCTCAGGAAGAATTTATTCCTCCATGTTTGAAATGTATTGAACGAGAATCTGCTAATTCTTCACCTGAATGTTCAAATGCTTCTAATGTTACAAATTCTTCACCTGCCTCTGCTATCACTAATTCCTCATCTGAGGACATTGCTAGTATCACTGACGATGCAGGGCTGAAGGAATTGTACATGACAGGCATGTACAAAAGCCTCAAAGGGCATCAGACCCTTTGTGATGTGCTTAAAAAGCAGATCCTCAACAGGAACCCTAGGAAAGAGGGTATTGCCTTTGAGAGGAAACTCAATGCTGATGGTACATATTGGAAGCCTGAGCAGTACCCCAAAACCTCATGGGTTGCTGCAAAGGGACCTCCAGTTGATCTATCTAATTTATCTGGCTATACATGTGAATCTTCTCATTCTTCTGATGAGTCATTTGACTCCAACTATAAACTGTTCAAAAATCAGAATGGTGATGTATTTGCTAGATATGTTGGCACTAACTGCAGGAACGGTTCCCCTATGAAGAAAATCTGGGTTCCCAAAAAGTGCCTTGAAAGTCTTCAGGTGAATGTCCTCATGACACCACCTGTGAAGAATAGGAACCCCAGATCAAATTCTTCATATGGATCCAAGTCCTCATACGGACCAAATTCCTCACGTGGATCAAATTCCTCAAAAGGATCAAAGTCCTCATATGATCATCATCGTGCTAACAACTCTGTTTCGCAGGGAAGAGCCAATGGCTATGAATATGAGCATTACTCTTCTAATCATTATGTTCATAAGTCCTCGAAGAATTTCTTTGCTTATTCATATGCTTACCCTAACCCCTCTTATGTGAAACGTAATGGTTTGGCCTCTATGCCACCATTCTCATATGGAGCTCGCAGAGTGATGAACTCTTTGCCACCCCTTCAGATGTGGGTGGTGAAGAAAAAGAACTAATCTCTTCTCCAGGGTCAGGTCTCCAGACGTACTATAACGTCTGAAGAATTTGCTGGGGACCTGACATATTGCCTGAAAGGATGCAGGCTAATCATGAAGAAATGAATTTTCAATTCTGACGTCCTCACACTGCTTTATATGTCTTACTGCTTGATGAAATTGATCTGATGAATTGTGATATCATATTCTTCACTGATGAAGTATATGAGGTTCGTAAGTTGCACTAATTCATCTGCAGGATGATCAACCCAAAGCCACTGAATGGGTCCTCGGTAGTGGATGTACAAATCACATGACTGGTGACAAGAATCTATTGATGGATGCTCCCTTATCGTCATCACATCTGAAGCATATCATCTTCGCTGACAAAAGCAAAAGTCAGGTATTGGGTCTAGATAAGGTTGCTATCACAAAGGATCGACACATGGACAAAGTCATGCTTGTTGAGTCCTTAGTATACAACCTTATGTCCGTCTCAATGCTTTGTGATCTCGATATGGTTGTTGTCTTTGACAAGTATCGTTGTGTTGTGATTGTGGAAGCTGACAATTCCAAAGTCTTCGAAGGCTTTAGGAGAGGAGACTTGTATATTGTTGATTTCTCTGCAGATTCACAATCAGCCGTGTGCCTACTTGCAAAAGCTTCAGAAGGTTGGCTATGGCATCGACGACTTGGTCATGCAGGCTTGAGGAATTTGCACACACTTGCGAAGAAGAAGCATGTCATTGGCATTGATAATGTCAAATTCCTCAAGGATCACTTATGCGGTGCCTGTGAAGCTGGAAAGATGACCAAGGCCAAGCATCCAGCGAAAACTATCATGACCACCACTCGTCCATTTGAATTGCTTCACATGGATCTCTTCGGTCCTAATCATTATTCTTCTGTTTCAAATGAAGCATCTCAATATGGCTTTGTTATTGTTGATGATTACTCTCGTTACACATGGGTACACCTTGTTACTTACAAACATGAAGTGCAAGAAGTCTTCAAACGATTTTCCTCGAGGGCTTCAACCAACTTTGGTGTGAAGATCAAGCACATCAGAAGTGACAATGGCACTGAGTTCAAGAATTCGGGTCTCGATGACTATCTTGATGAACTTGGTATTACTCATGAGTTATCTGCTCCTTATACTCCTCAACAGAATGGCGTCGTGGAGCGCAAGAACAGGACTCTTGCTGAGATGGCTCGCACTATGCTTGACGAGTACAAAACCCCTCGTCACTTCTGGGTTGATGCAATTGATACTGCGTGCCACATCATCAACAGAGTATATCTTCACAAATTCTTCAAGAAGACTGCTTATGAACTCCTCACTGACAAGAAACCAAATATGAGTTATTTCAAAGTCTTCGGTGCTAAATGCTGGATCAGAGATCCTCATCACAACTCTAAATTTGCACCGAAAGCACATGAAGGTTTTATGCTTGGTTACGGAAAGGACTCGCACACCTACAGAGTCTTCAACAATGTTCTTCACAAGATTGTTGAAACTATAGATGTGTGGTTCGATGAAACTAATGGCTCGCAAAGAGAGCACCTACCTTCTGTGTTAGATGAACCAACACCTGAGGATTCTATCAAGGACAAGGCTACTGAAGATGTCATTCCTACTGAAGAATCTGCTGAAGAACTCATTCCATAACGTGAAGAACGTCGAGCTGATGCACCTGAAGAAAATGCTGAGGAAATTGATGCTGAAGAAAATGCTGATCAAATTCCTCAATGACAACTAGCTCATCCTCGCGTTGCAAAAGAAGTACAAGTGGAGAAGATCATCGATGAAATTAGAGAACCAGGTCCTCTCACACGCTCAAAAGCTTCTCATCTATCTAACTTTTGTGGGCATTTTGATTTTGTCTCTATCACAGAGCCCACTAAGGTAGATGAAGCATTTCTGGAGCCTGAGTGGATTCAGGCCATGCAAGAAGAATTACATTAGTTCAAGCTCAACAACATCTGGGAACTGGTCAATCGTCCAGATCCTCGCAAGCATAATATCATTGGCACAAAGTGGATCTACCGCAACAAGCAAGATGAAAACGGCCTTGTGGTGAGGAATAAGGCACGTCTAGTAGCTCAAGGCTACACACAGGTTGACGGAGTTGATTTCGATGAAACTTTTGCACCTGTTGCTAGACTTGAGGCTATTCACATATTGCTTGCTTATGCTAACCATCATGATATCATCTTATATCAAATGGATGTGAAAAGTGCATTCCTTAATGGTAAGCTTGAGGAAGAAGTACATGTTGCTCAACCCCCAGGTTTTGAAGATCCAAAGCATCCTGACAAAGTCTTCAGACTCAATAAGGCCCTCTATGGCCTCAAGCAAGCCCCACGGGCGTGGTATGATACTTTGAAGGAATTCTTCATGAAGAAAGGCTTCACACCCGGTTCACTCGATCCTACTCTCTTTACTAAATCTTATGATGGTGAACTCTTTGTGTGCCAAATATATGTTGATGATATTATCTTTGGCTGTACTGACCAACGTTATAGTGATGAATTTGCCTGTATGATGAGTGAAGAATATCAAATGTCTATGATGGGAGAGTTGAAATTCTTTTTAGGCCTTCAAATTCGTCAACAGCGAAATGGCATATTCATATCTCAGGAGAAATACCTCAAGGATGTCCTGAAGAAATTCGGCATGCAAGATTGCAACGACATCAAAATTCCTATGCCCACTAATGGTCAACTATGCACTGATGAAAATGGTATTGACTTCGATCATAAGGTATACCGCTCCATGGTTGGTTCTTTAGTGTACTTATGTGCATCTAGGCCAGATATAATGCTTAGTGTTTGCATGTGTGCCCGATTTCAAGCTGCACCGAAGGAATCACACCATAAGGCTGTGAAGCATATTCTTCGATATCTAGCTCACACACCAACACTAGGATTATGGTATCCCAAGGGCTCGGATTTTAATCTCATTGGATATTCTGACTCTGACTATGCTGGTGATCGTGTGGACCACAAGTCAACATCTGGTACTTGTCATTTCCTCGGACGATCCTTGGTCTGTTGGTCCTCGAAGAAAGAGAATTGCGTATCACTGTCTACTGTTGAAGCTGAGTACATTGCTACTGGTTCTTGCTGTGCTCAACTGCTATGGATGAAGCAAACACTCAAGGACTATGGCGTCAACGTGAAGAATGTCCCTCTCCTCTGTGACAATGAGAGTGCCATGAAGATTGCTCACAACCCAGTTCAGCACTCAAAGACAAAGCACATTCAGATTCGTCATCATTTTCTTCGCGATCATGTGTTGAAGGGCGACATTTCTATTGAACATGTGAAGACTGAAGAACAACTAGCCGATATCTTCACAAAGCCCTTGGACGAGAAGAGATTTAGCAAGTTGCGGTGTGAGCTAAATATCTTAGAGTCTTCGAATGTACTTTGAACAGGCACTCATCCTAACACTTATGCAAAATAGATGACTTAGATGTGCAACACATGAAGAAACGTTCTTCTTCAATCAATGAAGAATAACACTCTAGGTGTGTAGAAATCAATGAAGAATTTGATTCTCAGAACCCTACGACAATTGTACGCGGTGTCTGAAATCAACATTCTTATACTGTGGGTCACGCCACCACAAAAGTTGAAAATCCTCAATTTGAGTTTTTCCTCACTTTTGAAATTCCTCAATTGTTCAAATTCTTCAACTTTTCAAAATCTTCACTGTTTCCGACATGTTTCTTCATTGGCTATATATATGAGTTTAAGTCCTCTACAGCATTCACTTATGGCTATTTCTTCAAGTTGGTGTTTTCTGCTAAGTGATTGTGATCGGACCCTTCCCCCTCTATGTTATACTCAATCCAATCTATTCACAAATTCTTCATGTGCGTTCTATTTGAAACTCGTTCAAAATCTTCACTGTGTCCTTGTCAGCTGAAGAAATTGCGAACGAAACTTTAAAACTAATCTTATCCAAATTTTCGGTTTTGCCTCTCAAATCGTTCCGCATCCCACGATGAATTTTTAATTCACCCACGATCTTACACGATCTCCACTACACAGTATGTGGGTGACACATGTCGTGCGAAGGAGAAGGGTCAGGGGCACGTTCGTCCCAAATCTTTGGGCGAACAGTTTTTCACTGCTACTATAAATACCCCCTCATCCCTTCCTCACTTCCTTTACTCCGCTCGATCTCTCTCTCCCACTCGAGCTTCCTAAACCCTAGCGCCGCTGCTACTCCATCATCGCCGGTGAGGAAGAGCTTCACTGCCTCAACCTCGTCATCGTCGTACTCGCGCCGACCGCGGAAATCTTCACCTCCTCCGCCGCCGTAGACGTCTTCCTCCGCCAAGTTAGGGCGTGGAAGATCTACACCGATGAACTCCACTGTTTCACCTCACTATTCGTCATGTTCTTCATTCAGGGTAATTAAAAGTTACTTTTACTGCCCTCTTTGATTCTAAGTTTCTCTACAAAATCTTCAAAGGTGTTTTATTCTTCAAATCTTCACACACTAAACACCTCACATGTCATCTGTTCTTGATTCGTTTCCCTAAGCATCATTTTCTTCAAGATTCCTCAATTGTGTGGATCTTCGATCTATACAACTCTGGAACCTAAGACAAAGCACGCTTAGTGAAATTCTTCAAGACGCATCTGGTCAAATTCCTCAAACTTGTTCGTTTTGAAAAACCCTCTGAGAACGCATATGACCTCTCCAAATTCCTCGCAACTATACTCTGTTCACATGTACACATGTCCACTGCTGAATCACTAGGTTCTCATCAACTTAACTCATTTGCAGCGTTCCTCGAAGAAAAACTGCATACTTCTTCAGAAAATTCAATTGTTCAAATTCCTCAGCTGAAGAAAATGGCTGATGGTAAAAGGCCACAGAAAGGAGGAAAGAACCTGAGGTCATGACTGCTTTTGAAATCCCTGAGGACATCTATGCTGGGTACTGCACACCTCCTGAGGAAGATAAAAATCAGCGCTAGGTGCGCATTCAGAAGATTGAACGGAGATGGGCACACGAATGGAGGGAGTACAGATATGTCACTCCAAAATATATGAAGAAATTCTCTCTCAACCCTCCATGCCCAAGAGCCCCATTGGCACCTGGCCAAGAGGCAGATCCCACTAGCATCAAACGCGGTGAGGATTTTCCTGAAGAATGGGCGAAGCGCCAAGCCAAATTGGCCAGACAAGCCAAAGAAGTAGTGAGTAAATTCAACGAAGATTCTGCTGCTGCTGCCATTGAGGCCTCTGTCAAGCCGAGGAAATCTATGCCTAAGAAGCTTTCTCGTAAGCCAAGTGCTTCACCAACAGTGCCCTCACGGCCAAGTTCCTCAGCTGCGCCCTCACGGCCAGGAACTTCAAAATCTTCAAGACCAATTCCTCAAGCTGCTCCTACTCCATCAAAATCCTCAGCTGTTCCGACAAAGTCCTCAGCACCTGTGCATCTTGCCACGTGCCAAAGGACTACAGGCATATCCATTGCCTCTGGTGTCTCAGCAAGTTCCTCAGCTTCACCAAGTTCCTCAGCTGGACCCTCTCTGCTGAAGAAAAAGGCTACTGCTGGACGAGGTCCTCGCCCTAGTCCGAAGAAAAAGCAGGTGGTTTTTCAAGTGCCCTCTGATGATGATGAGGCTGATGAAGAAGAACTTGCCGAAATCATCAGAGATAGGCAAGCTAAGGCCGCTAGTGCCAAAGGCAGCAATGTACAAGAAAGAGAAGTTTCTGAAGACCAACGTGGTCAAAATGTTAACTGAAGAAGTCATCAAAATTTAGTCTGTCGTCAAATCCCTCAGCGACAAATTCGATTCATACTATGCTGACTGGAAGGGAGCCAAAGTCAGGTTTGTGAAACTGACTGAAAAGTTCACCAATGTTGCAGCCCACTGAAGAACATGCCAGCACCGTTGATGACTTTCAGGCTGCTGAAGAAAATGCTAGTTCCAGGGCTGATGACTCCATTCCAGCTGCTGAAGAAATTTACAGGGCATCCACTAGTGGTGCGCCTGAAGAAACTGAAGAAGTCAGGGCAACTTCATCACTTGCGCCTGAGAAAATTCAAACAGACTCCTCAGCTCCTCCCGCGCCTACACCAACTCCTATCTTTCCATCTGCATCAGCTGTGAAGAAGACCAAGGCTGTAGAGCGAGCTGCAGTGAAGATAAGGAAAGCATCAAGTGCTTCAGAATCTTCAGCTCCAAAGAAGATGAAGCCTATGACCAGCTCTTATGAAAATCCGATCGATGTTGTTCCGATTTCCACCATGCCATCAAAGGACCTTGTTCCATTTGGTGAAGAATATGATATACCAAGCGGATCTGATGAAGAAACTCAATCTGCTGCTTCGTCAGAGCAGATTGATGAGGAAATTGAAGTGGATACAATCCCTTTAACCCAGTGGTATCATCACCAATGCCTCAGTTTACTGCTGAAGAGGCTGGTGTTGAAGAAATTGATGATGAATACGTGGACATTGGCAGCACAACACCAGTAATGAATGATGACTTTTGGGACAGTCAGCATCCCAATTCTCCACTCTTCACCCCACCACAGCAAATTCCTCACTCACCTGCACCAACAGTTCAATTGGGCTCTGAAGAAACTCACACCACCTCATCTGTCCGTGAAGACATTCCAGCCACTAGTGCTGAAGAAACTGCTGCTGCTGACAATGTGACTGCACCTGAGGAGGAACCAGAAATTCCTCAGACTGATGAACCTGAGATCGTGATTCCTGAGGTTGTGATGCAACTCACTGACACTCCTCTGCCAAAGCCAAAGGATCCGTTCTCAAGGAAGCAAAAGTCCAAGGCTGAAGACTTCTTTGGCGAGCACGTATTCTTCACAGATTACAACCCATATGACATAAGGAAGAGGCGTTTCTGGACTGCTAGTCAAGCCAATTTCTATTCCTCATTGCTGTTCAACAAAGACAAAGTCTTCGATCATGCACATATCCCTCACGTGGACATGGAGTCTCTGTCGTGCTTCGAGCCAGTCCTTAGTGTTCTTCACAACGCTGGGCTTCTTAACTTCTACACTGACATCTGTGATTGGAATGAAGAACTCATTCTTCAGTTCTACGCAATGCTGCACATCACCGGCGATTCTGAAGATGTGAATTCATGGGTTCTGGACTGGATGACAGAGAACACTCACTACAAGGCACCAACGTCTGAATTGCTTCGTGCTCTTCCACTAAGTCCTCCCCTTGAAGATGCACGTTGTGTTTACAATGAACCTGAGCTTTCAAATCATTAGATGCAAGTATTGATGAAGCCTTCGAAGCCAGGGTAGGCCCCTCGAACCAATTTCCTCGTCAAGGAATTACTGTATGTTCCTCGGACTGTCTATCGCATTCTGTCGAAGACAATGAGTCCTATCAAAGGCCACGACTCAAATGATGAAGAACTCGTTGGCATCATGAAGAATATGCTTTTCAACATCTGTCATGGCGTTCCCGTCAACTTCCATGATTTCTTCATGAGGACTCTGGCCAACACTGCTATGTCACCATTTGAGCTGAAGCCTTATGCGCCATGGATTATGAGATTCATCAGGACAAGGTCTTCACTCAACTACAAAGCTGACACTCTGAACCACTGCAGCTACTTGCCTCCAATTGAAGTCCTCAAAAGGACATTTGCCTCAGCTGATGACAAAGGCAAGGCAACTGCTGTGATAGATGAAGGCATTCGTCCATTGGATGATCAATTTCGCAAGGCTGCATCCTACTCCACCAATGATGACTCTGCCACACATGACTCTGCCGCCAACAGTGCCAAGCAAAATCCTCAAGCCACAACACCCAGGGTGATGACTGATCGTGAGTTACTCCTCAGTCTTCATCAGAAGGTTGATCGCAATCACAAATGGGTCAAGCGTCAATTTGGTTCAATTCTTCACAACATGATTTCAACACACACAATGCAGTGAAGAAAAACCACTACTACCTCCATGAAACCCTCAACCGCACCTGGGCTGTTCTGTCTCAAGTTTACAGCGCTGAAGATCTAAAGAAAATGGGTCTCAAAGAAGAGTTTGACTGGTCTGCACCTCCTCCGAAGAAATTCAAGAAGGTCAAGGTTCCTTCTTTGGTGGCCAGCTCCTATTCTTCATCGCGTGACACTGATGAACATGAAGACTTGGACGACACTGCGGCAGGCCCTACTTCAACAACCAACCCCAACAACGCTGGCGCTCCTTCATCAACTTGATTATCTTCAGGGGCGTTAGTCCTCAGTTTTGATCCTTTTTGGTCATTCAATGACAAAGGGGGAGAAATCTGAGTTAGTCTTCAAGCGGGTCTATTATAAGGGCATTTTTTTGCTAAGTTACAACTCTCGTTCTTCCGAAACTTTTATTGGATCGAGTTGTAAACTTAAACCCGATGGTGGTCTGATACTTCTGCTACGTTATTCTGCATGCTTATTCCTCGTTAATATTATCGCATGCATGCTGAATTACATCAGTCACCATATTTCATCATGCATTTCAAATTCTTCATATTATATGTCAAATGCGTGTATGAATTACAAGATATAGGGGGAGATCTCCATGATTCAACTCTTCAAGTGCGCATTGCTACAAAAGCAAATTACTCACTATGCACATCTTCAGGGGGAGTTCTTCTATATCTTGCAATCAAATTCCTCAATATCAGCATTTACACTTCATATATTTATCCCCGTTGAAAACTTAACCTATATTGTCATTAATCACCAAAAAGGGGGAGATTGTAAGTGCATCTAGTGCCCCTTAGTGATTTTGGTGTATTGAAGACTTATAGGTTAAGGATCTAATGTGTTTATGAGTGCACACAGGTCTATAAGTCTATGAGGTATTTGATATTCATAGAGAAAGTCGACCCCTAAAAATGAAGTTCTTCGACTGAATACTTTGATATTCTGAAGACTTTCTGAAGATTTTGAAAGTGAAGAAATTGGTGTAACCTTGAAGACTTGGTATTCATTCGAGGAACATGAAGCGTGAAGACTTTTGTTTTCGTTGTTTCATTTTATCTTTCTTGAGTCATAGGAAACACCGTACTGTTAAAGGGGGTTGAGGAAATACTAAGGAAAAATTTCCATGTGATGCTCAACTCAAATCCTACACCTACCAATCCCTTCGAGTGAAGCCATTGGAAATCTCATACAGTTTAGTCAATTTCTTCAATGACAGAGACGCAATTCTTTTGGTCGCTGAGGAATTTGTTCTGACTGAGGAGTTAGGAATTCGCCAGTGCGGATTGCCTACACAGAGAGGAACATGATAGCCCTGAGAAATTTGTATCTCAAATTTCCGACCGTTGCTGTGCTACGCGCCAGCTGTCCCAAAATATCTTATCCATCCAATGGTCATATCATTGAAGGGCATTTATGTCTTATCATGTCGGGCTTCTCCCTAGGCTATAAATAGCCGCCCCCTACAACCACTAGCTCGTTGGCTGCTCCGAGAGAAACTGACACTTGTCATTTGAGAGCAACCCATCCTCCGAGGACTTTGAGCGAAAATCATCAAGTGAGGAAAATCCGAAACCCAAACCCAAACACCTACAAACCCAAAGTGATTGAGCATCACTGAAGAGATTGATCCTGCATGGATCCGATGCTTGTTACCTTTGAAGACTGTGCTTCTTCCAGACGGTTAGGCGTCACAGTCTAGAGCATCCAAGAGGAATTGTGGATCGCCGAGTGACCAAGTTTGTGAAGGTTCGGAAGTCACCTGAAGACTTACCACGAGTGATTGTGTGAGGACTGTGTGTCCTTAGCTCAAGGGGAATACGGTGAGGATTGTGTGTCCTCAGGTTTAAATACCTAGCCGCTCCAACCAGCTGTACAACTGAGACAGCAGTTGGAACTGGTCTACCAAATCATTGTCTTCACCAAGCCAACTGGTTCTGTTTCCTCAACACTTTCATTTCCTCATTACTGTGTTGTGTGTTTGTTCATATCTGTGTTTGAAGACTTTGACTGAAGACTTTCTCAATTTCCTTAGTTCAATTTCTTCAGTCTGTTTGTCTTCATCTTGTGCTATCATGTGCTTACGCTTTCTGTACTCTGTGTTTGTTTTCATTTCATCATGATGATCATGCATGTATTCTGTTATGTTTACTTCTGAGTACTTATTCCATTGCAAGTAGTTCTTCGCTAAGGAATTTCCTCACTAGCAAATTCCTCAGTGAAGAATTTCATAAAAATCGCCTATTCACCCCCCTCTAGTCGATATAATGCACTTTTAATTGGTATCAGAGCCTGGTACTCCCTTGTTCTGTGTGATACTGGTTTAACCGCCTGGAGTTTTAGTTATGTCGACCGCAGGTATGATCAAGGTCTCTACTGGGTGTCCTACCTTCGATGGGACGGACTACCCCTACTGCAAGAATAGTTGCGGGTGAAGATGAAGATTGCTCCATGTTGAATTATGTTTATGTTGGGATATCACGATATCTCTTATTTTATTAATGCATCTATATACTTGGCAAAGGGTGAAAGGCTCAGCCTTATGCCTCATGTTTTGTTCCACTCTTGCCGCCCTAGTTTTCGTCATATCGGTATTATGTTCCCTGATTTTGCATCCCTAACGCGGTTGGGTGATTTATGGGACCACCTTGACAGTTCGCTTTGAATAAAACTCTTCCAGCAAGTCCCAACATTGGTTTTACATTTGCCTCAGCCTATTACCTTTTCCCTTGGGAGTCGCGCACCCCGAGGGTCATCTTTATTTTAGCCCCCCCGGGCCAATGCTTGTCTAAGTGTTGGTCCAAACTAGAGCACTGTGCGGGACCGTCCCTTGGCAACTTGGGTTATGTTGGTACCTGTACACTTAGCTTACCCGGTGTTGCCCTGAGAACGAGATATGTGCAGCTCCTATCGGGATGTCGGCGCATCAGGCGGTCTTGCTGGTTTTGTTTGACCATTGTCGAAATGTCTTGTAACCGGGATTCCGAGACTGATTGGGTCTTACCGGGAGAAGGAATATCCTTCGTTGATCGTGAGAGCTTATCATGGGCTAAGTTGGGACAGCCCTGCAGGGTTTGAACTTTCGAAAGCCGTGCCCACTGTTATGTGGCAGATGGGAATTTGTTAATATCCGGTTGTAGTAAACTTGAAGTAAACTCTTCTAAAATACACTAACCGTGTGCGTAACCGTGATTGTTTCTTTTCGGGGTTGTTCGAGAGGAGAACACGGTTCTTGGGTTATGTTTGACGTAAGTAGGAGTACATGATCATTTCTTGATCATTACTAGTTGACGACCGCCTGCTTTGCTTCTCTCCTCGCTCTTATTCGCGTAAGTTAGCCACCATACATGTTTAGTTGCTGCTGCAACCTCACCACTTTACTCCCTTCCTTTCCCATTAAGCTTTGCTAGTCTTGGTACCCATGGTAATGGGATTGCTGAGTCCTCGTGGCTCACAGATTACTACACCAATAGTTGCAGGTACAGGTTATGCTTTGATCATGACGCGAGAGCAATGTTACTTGCTTTGGAGTTCTTCTTCTTCTTCGTCGATCTTGGGTTAGGTTCCTGGTCGGCAGCCTGGGCTAGCAGGGTGGATGTCGTTTGAGTTTCTGTTTATGTTTCATCCGTAGTCGGATGTTGATCTTGTATATGATGTATTGTTGTATTCATGTGACACTGTATGTCTTGGTTGTATCCCCACTATTATGTAATGTTGATGTAATGATATCCACCTTCCAAAGCGTGTCAATATGCGGTTCTATCCTTGGTGGGACCTTCTAGTCTCTTTAGGATAGTATCGCATATTGGGCGTGACAAGTTGGTAGCAGAGCCTCGACCGACCCTAGGAGCCCCCTTGTTTGATCGTGTAGTTTGGCCGATGTCGAGTCTAGAAGAAAACTTTTTCGGAGTCTAGTTATATCGGAGAGTAGGAATTTTTTTTACTCCTCAGCCCCTTCGTCGCTCTGGTGAGAAATCTTGACGTAGGTGTTTTGAACTACTCCTCTTCCCCTTCAAATTTTTCTTTAGGATCACGTGGTTAGTTTTCGTTCGTTGTCCATCCTCTTTTATCAGGTGCATATCTCGTCAAGTTGACTCAAACCTCTTTGTCTTTTGGGAGATAAATCCTCAGCTCTTTTCAATCGACGTTCTTTTCCCCGTCCGAAGTTGTCTTTCTTTTTCCCACCCGCCCACCCCTTCCTCTTCTTGGAACCGAAGTCCATAATCGAGTATCCATCCTACTCGTGCGAAGTCTTTGCATTCTCTTCTCAATTATTTCAACCGGTGCTTTTCTCTTCAAGATATTCATCGATTCCCCGTTCCTAGTTGTCTTGTTTTTCCGCCCTCCCACCCATTTTTTCTTCCCGGAGTCTGAGCCTCTATTCGAGCTTCAATTTCATTTGTGCGGAGTTTCTTCAGTCTATCCTCAATTGTTTCAACCGGTGAAGTCTCGTCTAGTTCATCATTGTTCGTCGCATTTTCTTTCGGTGGATCCGAATTCTAGATTTCCGTTGTCGATCGTATTCTTTCCCTCAGCTCAAATATTTCCCTTTGCTTGTTCGCCTCTCGCCATTCTATTATCCTGGAGTGTTGAAGACATCTCAGAAGATTCATGTTTGCATCCGTTTAATTTGAGGTTGTCACCTCATTCAACTCTTTCGATCATTCTGGTGCATCATTTCTCATTCGACAATCCTTTCCAACGGTGTTTCTTTTCAATGGGCCCTAACCCACAGGTCTTTTCCCAGGATCTTACCTCACTCTTCTAATTTTTTCCGAGTTATTCTCAAATTCTTTTCGAAATTTGACGTAAGTATGAATTTCATCAGTCAGATGTTTTTTTCCAAGAACGATTTCAAATCATTTTCATTGATGACTCAACCTTTTTGTTTTTTCATCCTCCCGGAGTATCTCAACAATTTTACTGGTGTTCCTCGTCGTCATTCCCAACATTTGAAACCGAACAAGATTTCTCTTAAATCTTGTCCGTTCTCCCGGAGATTCGCGGTGCTAGCTCGGTGCCATCTCGTCAAACTATTTCCAGTCATGCAATTCTTTTCAATCATCCGTAGTATCTCAGGAGTTGTCTTCCGTTTCGATCATTCGGAATCCATCTTTTGGAAGATTTCTTTGTTCTAAGTTTTCAGATTCGTTCTGCGATTATTCAAAAAATTCTTGCCCCTTCGTTCGTCTCAATATTCTTCCGGTGCTTCGCTCAAGTATTCTTCAATCAGTTCGCGATCCCTTCGTTCTCTTGTCTCTTATTTCCCTCAAGTATCTTTTTGCTTTTCTAATTCTTCCCGATGATTCATTCTATTTCTTCATTCAATTTTGAATTCTTACGGTGGTTCGTTCAAGATTTATTTTCTGTTGTTATCGTATCAATTCATTCATTCTTTCCAAATCCTACTGGTGGCTCATGAAGACCTCCCCAAATTTGGCGCTATATCTCCCCTTAATCTTTTCCCAATGTGGATAAGTGGTATGCAATCCATTGCTTCTCATCAATTTAATTGATGAAGGATAAGCATAACATAATTCTTATTCTCATTTCATCGTGGTCAAGTTGATTAATTCTTATCTTCGGAGATTGTTCATGTTGAATAATTTCTCGGTTCTAAGTGGCTCGTCTTTCTTTCCCGGAGTTCCAAGCTTCTCGCTTGTTCCGTCGCGAAGCCCCATCTAAATCATCGTAAGACTTGTATCTTATTCTTTCCATCCCTCAATTCTATCTCATCATCCATTTGTTACCGGAGTTCTTACGGTGGTTCATCATGATTTAATTCATTTTTCAAGTGTTCATCAAGATTCTTATTCAAGGAGTTCTAGTGTTTTTTTCTTCTTGCGTCTCGAAGCGCAATTAATTCTCCGTATTCTTTTGAAATGGAGTTTTGCATTTTTCGTTCTCTCTCAACTATTCAATCTCTTTCCGCTTGTGGTTGATTATCACCTCATAATTTTGACATGTTATCTATAAGTCCACAACAAGCAATTCTTTTGTTGTTGAATTTTCCAACAACTCCATTCAATCCTTCCGTCTACGGATGCTTTCTATTTCATTCGTCGAAGAAGTTGTCATTTTTCTTCTCTATTCTTTTCTTTCCACTCTTTCAATTCTTCCGGAGGCATTGTGTTGTTCCTCTCGTCAAGTATCATTCCATCTTCCCAAGTTCATGTTCTAACTCTTTCCATATTCAACTAGAGTGCTTCCTAAATTCTTCCGTTCTTATTCCTTTTCTATCTTATTCTAACCGGAGTGGTTTCAAATTCAGTCTTATTACTTGAGTTTTTGGTTCTCGTCTTAATCGTAATTCCTCCTTTTCTACCTGAGTGTTCTCAACTTTGTTCATCCTCTCTCTTTTGTTCTTATTTCACCTCATCCTCTTTCCCCCCGTCTAGTTCCTAAAATCTCGGGACGAGATCTCTTGTTAGTAGAGGAGAGTTGTAATGCCCCGGATTCGATGCGCCAGGTGTCTTCCAGTTATTCGTCGTCATTGCCATGTCATTTGCTTGCGTGTCGCACTTTGCCATGTCATCATGTGCATCTCATTTTGCATATGTGTTCGTCTCATGCATCGGGTCTTTTTCCCTGTTGTCCGTTTTGCTATCCGACACTCCTATGTCCTTCGGCACCCCCTTTTACCTCTTTTCATGATCAGGTGTTAAACATTCTCGGAATGGACCGAGGTTTGCCAAGCGGCCTTGGTACACCACCGGTAGACCGCCTGTCAAGTTACGTGCCATTTGGAGTCCGTTTGATACTCCAACGGTTAACCGGGTAGCCGCAAAAGCCTCTTTTGTGTGCAGCCCAACACCCCTCCAAAGTGGCCCAATAACCCATCCAAACCCCCTCCATGCTCTCGGTCGTTCGATCATGATCGCGTGGCCGAAAACCGCTCCTCATTTGGACTCTCCTAGCTCCCTCTACCTATATAAACGTCCCTCCCCTTCCATTTTCACGGATGAAACCCTAGCCCTTCTCCACACCGCCGCCGGACATGTCCACCATCGCCAGACATGTCCCGCCTCCACCTCGCTCCGTCCAATCAGCGAGCACCATGTCATCGCCGCCGCCTCCCTCCTCCACTCAGGCGCTGGGGAATCCCATCGCGGGCCCGCCGGGGCCCGAACCGCCACCGCCCGCTCCACCGCAGCTCCGTGCGCCGCCCCGCCGTCCGTTCGCAGGCGTTGCCTCGCCCGCCGCCGCGCCCGCTCATCGGACTCCGACGAGTCGCGCCGCCCACGCTCCTCCGCAGGCCTCGGACACCGCGCCTCCGCCGCCCACGCGCGCTGCCCTCTTCCTCGCCCCGCGTTTCACGCCGCCGTCCTGCTCCCCGTCGACCCCGCCGCCAACTCCAGCGACCGGATCCGCCCCGGATCTCCTCCCGGCGCCACCGCCGTTGCCCCGAACCAGGCGGGATCGAGAGCACGGCGCCGTCCGCCGTTGACCGCGCCAGCGCATCGCATGGGCCTCTCCGCGGCCCATCTCCGCCCGAGGCCCAGCACACCCACCAGCGCCGGCCTGCCTCCTCGCCGATCCGGTCCAAACTGCCTGTTGACCACTGTTCGCCCGAGGTCCATTTTTCTTCTAAGTCCTTTGTCCCCCATATTTTTTATGCCCAGTTCATGATGCCATAATTCCTCATCCATAGCTCCGTTTTGCATGTATAATATATCAAAATGTTCATCAGGATGTGCTCTTGATTTCATTCCATTGTGCCATGTTCATTTGAGTTCATCTTTATGCCCTAATCATCGTTGCAAGAGTGCTATATGATGTTGTCCGCTGTCTGTTAACAGAACATGCTCATTTGTCATTTTTGCATCTTTTTTTGTGATTTTCTTCTGAGCATGAAGTGTACATGTGTTATGAGCTACACCATGCCATCTTTAATGTGGTTCTATCCAATCTTCATGATATGCCATGTGTTGATTGTTACAAGCTTGCAAAGTAGCCCCTTGATGTTGCTGTTTGGGACATATGGTTATGCTCTATCCATCCATGCCTCTGTTTGCATTTATAGAGTGCTCTAGCATGTCTTAATCTTGCTCTAATTTTGCTATAAAATGTTCCTGGCAGATTGTCTACATGTTATTCAATTTTGCCACGGTTGTTGCTAGTGATCCATGCATGCTATGAACTTGCTATTGCCATGTTTAGCTTCATGAACATGTCTTCTTGCTGATGCTATGCTTATCTTGTCATGCAATGCCTTGTGGTGAGCGAATCGAGTTCGCAAAGTTGCCTTCATGCTGCTATTTATGCCATGCTCTGTTTTTCTGCTAAGTCTGAACCTGTTATTATTTGCAATATTGCCATGTCCTTTTGAGCATCTTCTAGTAGTTTCTGGAGATAGCTCTGTGTTCATGTTTTGTCATACTTTACCTGCACATCATGTGTATGCTTTTTTTTTTCTTGTTGATGTCCTGTAGCATGTTGTTTTGATGCTTGCAATATGCCTAGTTGTTGTTTTGGATAGCAAGCCCTTTAAACTTATATGGTGTGTATGTGTTGAACCGTTGCTCCGTTTTGAGTGTGCTCTACATGGAACTTGCTTAGTTTTGCTTGAAGTTTCATATTACCTTGTTGGATCCATGTCTTGAATGTGTTTTCTTGATGTTTGAATGCATTTTGCATCAATGCCATGCTTATCTTGTTTTGCTCATATCTTCTAGGCCGTAGCTCCGAATCTAATGAACTTTATATATAACTTGACTAGAATTTCGTAAAGATCATCTTGGTGCATCTTAACTTGATTTTTAACAAATTGAACATAAGGTTTATTCAGATCTGGACCAATTTTGAATTTTGCATATGAGGACATAACGGATTTGTTCTATGTTGTTTCCGGCCTCATTTAAACTTGCTTTGATGTGTTGTTCTTGTATGCATCATCTCTTGCGATGAGTAGTTTCATTTAGCCTTGTCATGCATCATACTTGTTTGAGCATCATGCCTTGTTCATGTATGGTGTGTTTACCATGTTGTGTGCTTCTTCTCGATAGTTCCCATTTCGTTGCGATCGTGAGGATTCGTTCGTCTATGCTTGGTTCGTCTTCATGGCTTCATCTTCTTCATGGACTCGTTATGCTGCGTTACCTTGGATCTCAGGGAATATGACTGTCACCTTGGATCTCATTACTATCATTGCTATGCTAGTTGCTTCGTTCTACCGCTATGCTGCGTTACCTACCACTTGCTTATCAAGCCTCCCAAATTGCCATGAACCTCTAACCTTTGTCACCCTTCCTAGCAAACCATTGTTTGGCTATGTTACCACTTTTGCTCGGCCCCTCTTATAGCGTTGCTAGTTGCGGGTGAAGATGAAGATTGCTCCATGTTGGATCATGTTTATATTGGGACATCACAATATCTCTTATTTTATTAATGCATCTATATACTTGGCAAAGGGTGGAAGGCTCGGCCTTATGCCTCGTGTTTTGTTCCACTCTTGCCGCCCTAGTTTCCGTTATATCGGTATTATGTTCCCGGATTTTGCGTCCCTAACGCGGTTGGGTGATTTATGGGACCCCCTTGACAGTTCGCTTTGAATAAAACTCTTCCAGCAAGGCCCAACATTGGTTTTACATTTGCCTCAGCCTATTACCTTTTCCCTTGGGAGTCGCGCACCCCGAGGGTCATCTATATTTTAGCCCCCCGGGCCAATGCTTGTCTAAGTGTTGGTCCAAACTAGAGCACCGTGCGGGACCGTCCCTTGGCAACTTGGGTTATGTTGGTACCTGTACGCTTAGCTTATCCGGTGTTGCCTTGAGAACGAGATATGTGCAGCTCCTATCGGGATTTCGGCGCATCGGGCGGTCTTGCTGGTCTTGTTTTACCATTGTCGAAATCTCTTGTAACCGGGATTCCGATACTGATCAGGTCTTCGCGGGAGAAGGAATATCCTTCGTTGATCGTGAGAGCTTATCATGGGCTAAGTTGGGACACCCCTGTAGGGTTTGAACTTTCAAAAGTCGTGCCCGCGGTTATGTGCCAGATGGGAATTTGTTGATATCCGGTTGTAGTAAACTTGAAGTAAACTCTTCTAAAATACACCAACCGTTTGCATAACCGTGATTGTCTCTTTTCGGGGTTGTTCGAGAGGAGAACACGGTTCTTGGGTTATGTTTGATGTAAGTAGGAGTACATGATCATTTCTTGATCATTACTAGTTGACGACCGCCTGCTTTGCTTCTCTCCTCGCTCTTATTCGTGTAAGTTAGCCACCATAAATGCTTAGTCGCTGCTGCAACCTCATCACTTTACCCCCTTCCTTTCCCATTAAGCTTTGCTTGTCTTGATACCCATGGTAATGGGATTGCTGAGTCCTCGTGGCTCACAGATTACTACACCAGCAGTTGCAGGTACAGGTTATGCGATGATCATGACGCGAGAGCGATGTTACCTGCTTTGGAGTTCTTCTTCTTCTTCGTCGATCTTGGGTTAGGTTCCTGGTCGGCAGCCTGGGCTAGCAGGGTGGATGTCATTTGAGTTTGTGTTTATGTTTCATCCATAGTCGGATGTTGATCTTGTATATGATGTATTGTTGTATTCATGTGACATTGCATGTCTTGGTTGCATCCCCACAATTATGTAATGTTGATGTAATGATATCCACCTTGCAAAGCGTGTCAATATGCGGTTCTATCCTTGGTGGGACCTTCGAGTCTCTTTAGGATAGTATCGCATATTGGGCGTGGCAATATGGATGCAGGGGCCTGAGCGCTTGCTTTACTAGGGTTGCACTCTTCATTCTCTCATCCTCTCCAGATATAAACAAGATAACGGTATCGATATTTTCTCTCTGCTCACCGCTGGTCACAGATTCGGCCGGATCCCTTCGGCCGGTGTGTGTAGAGGACTAAAAGGTGCATCGTTCATGCGGTCATCATGGCCAAGGGAGGAAACCCACAGCTGCCGGAGGGGCCCGATCCTCTGCCCGTGCTGTTCTCTCCGACACAGCGCCAGCTCGGGAGGTCCTCCGACCCTTCTTTCTCCCTGCCGTATTGTCCGCACATCCGACCTGCCGCCGCCGACATCCCGGCGACCCTCAGGTATAAGTTCTTCGATAGCGGCCTTGCTCTACTACCCCAGCTCCCCACATGTCTGCATGTGCATCTTTTTCTACTCCCATCAGCTCTTCCAAAGCCACCTAAATTTTTAGTATTATTAGAGGTAAAGCTACTTCATGCATTCGAATCTAGGGCTTTGTTCAAACAAAGAAGAAAGGGCGGGGGGGGGGGGGAAGTTGTAGCATGAATCTAGGACTTGATTCAAATAGGAAATAATATGGTGAAAGTAGTAGAGACCGGATACCCAACTGGTCTCTTGGTTGAAAAGGGAAATAATGGGAAAACGCAGTACAAACTGGATAAGGAACAAATCTATTATTGGTTGAAAAAAGGATAGAAAGTGGCGGCTGGTGGACAAGTCAATAGAGTATGTCCAGGATTAGATTTGCTGCCATCACATAGTAAAAGGTCTCCAGGATTAGATTTGCTTCCCTCACATAGTAAAAGGTCTCAGGATTGGATTTTCTGCCCTCACATAGTAAAAGGTCTCCAGGATTAGATTTGCTGCCTTCACATAGTAAAAGGTCTCCAGGATTAGATTTTCTACCCTCACATAGTAAAAGGTCTCCAGGATTAGATTTGCTGCCCTCTCATAGTACAAGGTCTCCAGCATTAGGTTTGCTGCCCTCACATAGCATGAACAAACTCGGCATCACCACTTTATGCCTCCTTGTAGGTACATTGTGCTGATGCGTCCACTGTCGCATGTCCTTATACCAACCTTTTGCTGTTGTTAATGTAAGGGCGCATGTAAAATGAAGCGATCACACTATTACCTTAGGGACATGTCTACCCAGTGTTATTGTTAATCTAATGCCTCCAGTGATAAGATGCAATTAAACTGTGTTACAAATGGCACTACTGCTGTTTTCCCCAGTATGATAAGTAAGTTGCTCCTTTACGCTGCTGAGTGTCCTGGTGTCCCCACGGTCCCATGCCCTTAAACCAACTCTTTAGCTGCTGTTGATTTACTATGTCTGGTAAACAAGCAATGCCACCATTAAAGTAATCCCATATTTGAGGAATCTCATTGTTGATCGTAATGCTTCTGGTAACATGAAGCATTGCTGATGTTTTAAAGTTTGTACTGTCCTTGCGTGATTTCCATGAACATAAGTAAGATGCTTCTTTTCATTTTGTATATGTTTCGTATATTCTTATTGATCAACAACTGTTTACTTTCTATCTTTTTGTGCAGATAGGGATATCCATTTCACCTTGTTGCTATTGTGACCTTTTGGTGAACTGCAGAAAACACTTTTTTTTGGAATGAGTGTCTTGTGCAGTTCAACTAAAATGTCACGTGGGCAACATCTCTCAATTTTGGTGGAACTGCACAAAATGGTGATTGGAGTTTCCAAAACCTCCGTCAAGTTTTGCTGGTAATCTCGTGCAACATTTTATTAGCCTTTGCAAGATGGAGCCGTCACTGTCACCACAATGGCACTTTATTTTAGTGGAACTGCACAAAATGATAAGAAAATTATAGTTGCACCTAACATGAGCCTGACAACCAACCTTAATGTTCCTCAATTTTAGTGCAACTACTAAAGAAGAACCTGCCAGCTCACAAGAGCAAGTACTTCTTGCTAGCTGAATGATGCAATCTTTGCTTCATTTCAAGTGAACTGCAGAAAAAGGCGCATGAATTGAATCATGGAACTCCAGGCAGACCTCATCCATGTAGAGCTGGAGGTTTAGTTCAAGGAGGCCGCTATTAAAGCGAAATCATGCTCTCCTGTCTCCTTGTTTGTGCTGTGCAAACATGCTGTGCAAACAGGAATACTCAACTACAGATGTTGTGACGGTCAAGAGCATTCGCCAAGTTCTTCGATTGTATGACATGGATAGCCAAGATGGATTTAATCCCGATATTCACTTTATCAAAAGGCTCTAAAGGGTTGGTTCTGAATCTTGCAAGCTGGGAATCAGTGAGCTGTGTAGGCATCTTTGTTGTACTTATTATTTTAATCTTATTAGTTGGTTCTGAATCTTGCAAGCTGGGAATCAATGAGATGTGTAGGCATCTTTGTTGTACTTATTATTTGGATCTTATTTGTTGGTTTTGAATCTTGCAAGCTGGGAATCAATGAGATGTGTAGGCATCTTTGTTGTACTTATTATTTGGATCTTATTTGTTGGTTCTGAATCTTGCAAGCTAGGAAACACGACATGATGATGCAGAGGACAACAACCATAACAAATAGGTCAAACTTGGTAGTATTATCTTTGTGAAAGTGCGACAAATGTGCTGATCGTGTGCATCCTGAGAATAATAATTCTAATTGTTGTGCATGTTGATTCAGTGGCACTGATAGAACGAGCGAATGCATTGCTTCTTTTAAGTATAAATTTCTATTAAAGCTTATTAAATTTAAGTAAAGTGACCACTAACTCCTGTTATTACAGTACCAATACAGACCCGCTCGTGAACCGACGTGTGGCTGAGGGTGCATCTTCTGCCAGGCGTGCAGCGGACGAGGGAGGGGTAGTAACTGTTGTTGCCTATACACACTCAACTTACTTGTGAATCCAGTTCCCCAAGAGCTGAAAAATGAACTGCTGCCGCCGCCTACACACTCGTTCACTCGAAGAGACTCCAATGGCGATTCAAGGGGTGAGCCTGCTGGATATGGACTTCAGCAAGGAGTTCCCCTTTGAGTTCGCCGTTCAGTCCTATGGCTGCACCAAGTTGAATGTGATGTACACCAACGATACAGACTCGATGAAGCTCTGCCTTGCCTCTGTCCTATGGCTGCACCAGGTTCTGGAGCATTTGCCCATTTCATCGGCAGCGCCGACTGCACCTTCGCTACGGTGGAGAGAAGGAAGAACGCGATGATTCGACCATCTGGTGCAACAAGCTTGTCGACATCCAGAAGCAATACAAGATCATCAGCAACGGGCAGGAGAAGGACTCCGTGGTTGACCTCGCTGAGACCATCATTGACCCCTGATATGCCAACATGAAAGAAGATGACCTGAACACGTGGGAGGTACCTCTGAATCTAGCCTACATAACCTACGCGGCCAAGGACGCATATGCATGCTACGACATGTACATGCAGATCTTGGACATGAGGGCCTGTCTACTTCCCGTAACCGACGAGTACATGGACAGCCGCAGCGTCATGATCAAGCGTGCCAGGAAGGTCTAGATGTTGTACTTTATCTGTTTATAAGCACCTTTATCATCTGAGTGTCTCATGCATTAGCCTATGTGTCGTAATTATCTGTTTTGTCCGAAATGTTTTTTTAAGAACCCATTAACCTTATTGCTTTTTTAGTGGCTATTTGCTTATGTATGTAAACTAGTTCACTTGTCCGTAAAAAACTAGTTCACTCGGCTGCCGTGCTTTGAATCTCCTCCCTCACAACATATTCCCCTCCTCAGGTGGACCCAGCAGGCCTCTGAATTTTCTCCCACTTTCTTTTTCGATGTAAACTGAGTTTTCTCCCAGTACATTCCCCTAGAACCAACTCAACTGTCCCACGTCTAGCCTAAAAAATAATAATACCCCACGTACTATTAACTCATCATATTAAAATGATATTTTATTTCGTAAGTTGAAAGTTCTTACAAAATAATAATAATAATTGTTTATATGTGATTGCGTACATAAGCTTGCAAAGAATTTACTGATGTGCAATCATGTGTTTATGTTTTTATAACATTTCTCCGTCTAGCCCAACATGATATTTTCAACCAGCCCAACAAGTCCGCGGATTTCCAGAAAAATGCAAATGGGATTTAAACGGGCTGCATAGATGCTACATCATTGTTTCACCCAGCCCACCAAATGGACTAAAAAACAAATGGACTGGCTGACATGTGAGCCAGTAGGTCGAAGCCTAAGAAGGCGTTGGATTTACATCCAACGGCCAGCATTCTTCTTCAATCTCTCGTCTTCTTCCCCCAGCGCTGCCGGAATCGCCTGCTCCAGCCTTTGGAGTCCAGCGGCGTTGTTTTGCGCTCCTCAGCGAAATGCTACCCCGCCGACGGCCAGGCCATCCCTCCACTCTGCACCTCCTATTATTCTCTGCCGAGTGTAGGCCCACCTCGCACCCGAACCAGTCAAGTTTCCCACTCCTCTCCATCTGTGACTCCACTGCCGTGTCTTCCCCATCTCCAGGTCGTTCTAGTCTGGGGCATCGCCGTCGTCCACCGCCTCGGTGTGCTCGGCGCGGCGTGGTCAACATACGAGAGTCATTGGAAGAGAACTGTACGTGGAGAGCCTGACGGCTGGGACCCACGAGGTCCATGGTCGCACGCAAGGAAAGTTCCTCCTTATTACGCACTGTACGTGCACTGTATGTGGGAAGGGCTTCTGTATTTCGCGAAAAAAACATGCCCCCCGCTGACAGGTCGGTCCCACCAGCTATATCTTTGCACGCAAGGAAGTGCCTCCTTATTACGCACCAAAAAATGAATACCCCCTGCTAGCTAGGACCCACCATAGTGGGTGGCTGACTTGTGGGCCTACTAAGTTGACGAGGACGGAGGGCTTTGTCAACTTAGTCAATATGAACGATTCTATCTCCAGTGACCGTACGATGTCCATCCAACGGCCATAGTGCTTCTTCAACCTCTGGTCTTCTTGCTCCAGCCGCCCAAAGCAGCGCCGGTCGTGCCGCGTGCTCCTGCTTCCCGTGGCCGGCTATGATACTGCGGAGGCCTCACCACCCCCTACTACTCCCACCGCTGGCCCAGGGTATCCCTCTACTCACCCACACCCCCTGTTATTCTGCGGCGACGACAACCTCATGCCGCAGCCGAACCAGTGAACCCTCGTACTCCTCTCCGCGTGGGCATCCACTGTCGCGTCTTCCCCGGCTCCGCGTCGTCTCCTTCCTAGGCCTCGCCGTCGTTCACCGCCTTGGTGCTCTCGGCGCGGCGTGGTCAATGTGGTCAACGACTGACGTCCATCAGAAGAGTACTGTACGTGGAGAGGCTGACAGCTGGGTCCACGGCCACAACCCAGTTTTTTGTGATTTGCCAAGTAAGTCGCTTTGTCAGGCCTGTTGGGCTGCAAATCTTTCAAGACGAGGAGATCTTCATTCGGCTAGCCTAGAAAATGGCCTATCAATAATGAGAAATGGGTTGTACATTTTTAAAACACATCAAACCGACAATTAGTTTCAATTATCTTTTTTTCATTTCGAGATTTTAAATTACATTAATTTTTATGCATGGAGAATTTGTTGGATTTTATATTGATATACATTTATTTTTAAAATCAGTTTGAATGTGAGTCGAAATTTTGGGATTAAAAACAGTTCAGACCACACCGAAATATGCAAAATTTCGTATAATTTTTTAACCTTGGCCACAATATGGGCTGTAATGCTAACAAAAAGAATATGGTCTCCAAAAAAACCTTAAGAATTAGCAAATGGGCTGTAAATTATTAGAAATAATGGCAGATGGGTTGTATGCTGTTTTCCACAGATTTGAGGCTTTCCTGAAAAAAGGTTGACGCACAAACAGTGACTGTTTGATGTCCATCGAATGACCGTCGTGCTTCTTCAATCTCTTCTCTTCCTCCTCCAGCCGCTCAAACAAGCGCCGGCGGGACTGCCTGCTCCCTCCTCCCTGCGGCCGGCTGTGCTACCGCGCAGGCCTCACCGCCCCACCGTACTCGCATCGCTGGCCTAGCCATCCCTCTACTCACCCACACCTGCTGTTATTCTCCGGCGACGGCAGACGAACCAGTAAACCCTCGTATAGTCGTACTCCCCTCTGCGTGGGAAACAATTACCGGGTCTTCCCTACCTCCGTGTCGTTCCCTTCCTAGGCCTCTCCATCGTCCACCGCCCTGGTGCTCTCGGCGCGGCCTGGTCAACATGGTCAACGACCGACATGCATCTGAAGTGGACTGTACGTGGAGAGGCCGACAGCTGGGTCCACGGCCGCACGCAAGGAAATGCCTCCTTATTACACGCAAAATAATGATTCCTCCACCTGACATCAGGGACCCACCGAAAGGGCCTCTGTATTTTGTGAAAAAAAGTTACCGCTGCTGATAGCTCGGACCCACTAGCTCTATCTTCGCATACAAGGAAGTGCCTCCTTATTATGCACAAAAAATGAATACTCCCCCTGTTAGCTGGGACCTAGTATAGTGGCAGGCTGACTTGTGGGCCTACTAAGTTGACGGGGACGGAGGACTTTGTCAACTTAGTCAATATGCACGATTCTAGCTCCAGTGACCGTACTATGTCCATCCAATGGTCGTAGTGCTTCTTCAACCTCTGGTCTTCTTGCTCCAGCCGCCCAAAACAGCATCGGTCGTGCCTCGTGCTCCTGCCTCCCGTGGCCGGCTGTGATGCGCGGAGGCCTCACCGCCCCCTACTACTCCCACCGCTGGCCAGGCCATCCCTCTACTCACCCACACCCCCTGTTATTCTGTGGCGACGGCAGCCTCACACCACAGCGAATTAGTGAACCCTCATACTCCTCTACGCGTGGGCATCCACTGCCGCGTCTTCCCCGGCTCTGCGTCGTCCCCTTCCTAGGCCTCGGCGTCGTCCACTGCCCTGGTGATCTCGGTGCGGCGTGGTCAACGTGGTCAAAAAACGGCTTCCATCGGACGTGGACTTTACGTGGAGAGGCTGACAGCTGAGTCCACGGCCGCAGCAAGGAAGTGCCTCCTTATTACGTGCAAAATAATTATTCTTCCACCTGACAGCGGGGACCCACCGGACGGGCCACCGTATTTCACGAAAAAAACGTTTGCCCCAGACTGCTGGGACCCACCAGATACATCTTCGCACGCAAGGAAGTGCGTCCGGGCAAAAAAAAACGATTCGCCCCCCTGACTGCTGGGACCCACCAGCTACATCTTCGCAGGCAAGGAAGTGCTTGACAGTCGGGACCCACCTGGTCGAAGCTTATGTAGCGTTGTCATTCTGTTCGCGAACGTGTACGTACATATATACTGGTGGATGTAGAGGACGCACGTGTCGTAGTAGAGGTGCGTACGTGTCATAATAGAGGCGCGCACGTAGCATGTACACGTACGTACATCGGCCAGGGTGCAAGAAAGAAAATACGGCCACGTATGTGTACATACGGGCGGGGTCTCAAACGCCTACTCGCGCATACGTACGGCCAAGGCTCGTGTACATGGTTGGGTCAGAACGGAGAAACAACGTCGTCGTCGTGTTCATGGGGAGGCAACAGAATGCGTCGTGTTCATGGGGAGGCAACGAAATGCGTCATGTTCATCGGGAGGCAACAGAACGCGTGGGAGCCAACCGACTGGGTCGGAACGGAATGCATGGTCTTGTTCATTGGGAGGGCTTGGACGGAACAGGTGATGGAAACGAGGCCTGGCATACCGCACAACGGAGGAAACGGACCTCCTACGTTCGAAACGGGGTCCTGTTGATCGAGAGGGGTCTGGCGTACCGCAAAACGGAGGAAACAGACCTCCTACGGTCGAAACGGGGGTCATGTTGATCGGGAGGGGTGTGGCGTACCGCAAAATGGACGAAACGGACCTCCTACGGTCGAAACGGTGGTCCTGTTGATCGGGAGGGGTGTGGCGTACCGCAAAATGGACGAAACGGACCTCCTACGGTCGAAACGGTGGTCCTGTTGATCGGGAGGGGTGTGGCGTACCGCAAAACGGACGAAACGGGCTTGTGTTGGAGCGCTACTGTCGAAACGGGGGTCATGTTCATCGGGAGGGGTGTGGCGTACTACAAAACGGGACTCCACAGGATACTGTTCATCTCCACCGTCGACCTCCTCCAGCCTCCACGGGCTACCGTCGACCTCCTCCAGCCTCCACAGGCTCCTGGTCATCCAGCCTCCACCGCGCGCTACTCCACCCGCTACTATTCAACCACCCCTCCACGGGCACCCCTCCACCGTCTACTATTCATCCAACCCTCCACACCATGGGGTCCTGTTCAACCACCCCTCCACAGGCACCCCTCCACCGTATACTGTTCATCCAGCCCTCCACACCATGGGGTCCTGTTCAACCACCCCTCCACGGGCACCCCTCCACCGTCTACTATTTATCCAGCCCTCCACACCATGAAGTCCCGTTCAACCACCCCTCCACGGACACCCCTCCACCGTCTACTATTCATCCAGCCCTCCACCACACCACGGGGTCCTGTTCATCCAGAGGCAACACCACCGCTCACTGTTCATCCAAAACCCCCTGCAACGCTCACTGTTCATCCCAGAGGCAGCATCGATTGGCTTCAGTTAGCAGTAGTAGCGAAGGAATCGCTCGATCGGGTTCAGTTAACAACCATCGATCGATCGCTCGGGTTCAGTAACGCGTAGCCTGCAGTGCAATCGCTCGGGTTCAGTTAGAGCCCAATGCCTCGCTTGGGTTCAGCTAGAGCCAACGCCTCGCTCGGCCCCCGACCTCCCACCGTAACCGGGAACTCGCCGAAATTTTCCTCGCCTTTGCTTCTACCACGATTTTTTCCGTTATGGATGGCCCAAAGAATGTCATGCACCTGCATCTCCGGCCCGCCCAGGACGAAAAGCCCATTTTTTGTCATGAGTTTTTGTCATAGAAGTAGGAGCCCACCACATCTATGATGATACCGGGTTTTGTCACAATTATCTTCATATGTATGACAGATTTTTTTTCGTTCGGCCCAAAATGTCACAGATGTGTCTTTTTTTTGTAGTGTACGCCGAAGACGCATTTTTCTGGATTGAGCTTAATGTCGTATGTTCGGAGATTGTCGAACGTGAGCCTCAAGTCGTCTATTAAGGATTCGACGTGTCTGGTTTTAATGACCACATCGTCTACATATGCCTCCGCTGTTTTGCCAATTTGTGTCTCCAAGCATGTCTGAATCATGCGTTGATAGGTTACACCGGCGTTTTTAAGCCTGAAAGGCATGGTGTTAAAACAGAATGGGTCGTATGGAGTGATGAATGCCGTTGCGGCTTGATCGGACTCCGCCATCTTAATTTGATGGTATCCGGAGTATGCGTCGAGGAAACACAATGAGTCGTGTCATGCGGTAGCATCGATAATTTGATCGATGCGAGGGAGGGGGAAGGGATCCTTTAGGCAGGCCTTGTTAAGGTCCTTGAAATCAACACATAGGCGCCAGGATATGTCCTTCTTTGGTACCATCACCAGGTTTGCTAGCCAGTCTGGATGTTTTATTTCTCGAATGAATCCGGCCTCCAGTAACTTGGCTAGCTCCTCTCCCATAGCTTGTCGCTTAGGCTCAGAGAAGCGCCGAAGAGTTTGCTTAACCGGCTTCGGATGTTAAGGCTATGCTCGGCCAGCCTGCGTGGGATTCTTGGCATGTCTGAAGGATGCCAGGCAAAGATGTCCCAGTTTGTGCGCAAGAACTCCCATAGTGCGGCCTCTATTGTAGGGTTTAACTGTGCCCCGATGGATGCTGTTTTTGTAGGGTCCGTTGGGTGGACTTGGAATTTGACTATTTCATCTGCTGGTTTGAAAGAGGTGGACTTGGATCTTTTGTCGAGTATCACGTCGTCCCTATCCACTGTGGAGCACAGTGCAGTTAATTCTTCGGCCACGAGGGCTTAAGATAGCGCCTCGAGGGCTAGTGTGGCTGTTTTATTTTCGGCACGGAGTGCTATGTCCGGATCACTAGCTAGAGTTCCATTGGGCCCGGGCATTATGAGCTTCATGTACCCGTAATGGGGTATAGCTTGGAAGATCGTGAATGCCTTCCGCCCTAGAAGGGCGTGGTATCCGCTATGGAACATGGCCAATTGGAATGTGATTTCTTCGGACCTATGATTATCCGGCCTGCCGAATACCACATCTAGTGTGATTTTCCCAGCACATCGTGCCTCCCGACTAGGGATGATTCCTTTGAAGGTCGTGCTGCTTTGCTCAATGCGGCTTTTGTCTATTTCCATTTTTCGAAGAGTCTCCTCATAGATGAGGTTTAATCTGCTGCCGCCATCCATGAGCACTTTAGTAAGCCGAAAGCCGTCCACAATTGGACTAAGGACCAAGACGGCTGGTGCTCGGCCTGTTCGGAATTTAGGTTCGTCACTGGCATTGAAGGTGATAGCCGTATCGCTCCATGGATTTATTGCTGCTACGAAGACTGTCAATACTATATTGCTGTTCTCCACGGGATGGTGCTCTGCGGTATTGTTGATGAGGAGATCCCCACCGCTTTTGGCCACCTGCCAGAGTACCCAATATGCTCTAAGGCTGTGTGTTGGCATGGAATCTGCTGTGCTATGAATTTTGCATGGTCCATTAAGCCATCCCTCCAATATGGTTCCATGCCCTGTGGTGGGCTTTTGCTTCTTTGTAGTTGGATCGGGTGACTTACGAGAGTACACCCTTTTAGTTCGGACGAGGGGTTTTGTCAGAGACGGAGGATCCCAATATTTTGTTTGGGTTTTCCAGGCGCTTTCCATCGCGTAGTACTTCCATACTATGGCCGCCAAGTCAACGAAGTGTGTTATGTCACGGTGACTTATGGCGTTGAGGATTCCCCTGTCCGTGCAATTTTTGCAAAAGAATGCGATTGCGTCTTCCTCGCGATAGTCCTTGACCTTGTTCATTACAAGGAGGAATCTGGCCCAATAGTGGTGTACTGTCTCTTGGGGCTCTTGCCTAATGTGGGAAAGATCACTTTTATCTGGGCGGGTGGGTAGATTTAGATCCGAACCCTGACCCGATCTGAGACCCAGGGGCGGAGGAGTTTCCGATCTTGGAAGTTCGGGCTCCGGGATGTTGCCCGCTAGGTCCGGCCCGCTGCCTGATACTAGGTTCAAGGCTTGGGCTGTGTCCTCCCATAGACAGGTATCCGGCTCGGAGGGCTCAAGAATCCGAACATAGTTCGTACTCAAGATAGAGGAAGAATCGCTGAGTTGCTCCTCCACCACCGCTATCTAATGGGTGACCGGCGGAGAGTTAATCTCCCTTCGGTCGGGTTTAAGCCCAATCCGATCATAGTCTGTAGCGACTCCCAAAGCGGCAATGTGATCCAAGAGCTTGTTCAAACAAGAGAGCTCCATTGGATCCATCTGCTCGGCGAATTCCGAGCCGACGTGGAGACAGTTTTTGATGACCTGAGAAGTCATCGTCGGCGCAGCGGCCGAACGAGCGGTCATGGCGAAGCCGCCTAGTTGGAGAGTTTGGCCTACAGCCAGGGCTCCCCAGAGGTGATGTTGTCCTTGACAACGAGACGAGCCATCCACCCTTATGATGACGACATGGTGGAACTCTTAGTGAAAGCAGCAATGTCGGTGTCAAAACCGGCGGATCTTGGGTAGGGGGTCCCGAACTGTGCGTCTAAGGCGGATGTTAACAGGAGGTGAGGGACACGATGTTTACCGAGGTTTGGGCCCTCTCGATCGAGGTAATACCCTACTTCCTGCTTGATTGATCTCGATGATATGAGTATTACAAGAGTTGATCTACCACGAGATCGTAGAGGCTAAACCCTAGAAGCTAGCCTATGGTATGATTGTTGTTGTCCTACGGACTAAACCCTCCGGTTTATATAGACACCGGAGGGGGCTAGGGTTACATAGAGTCGGTTACAAGGGAGGACATCTACATATCCGTATTGCCAAGCTTGCCTTCCACGCCAAGGAGAGTCCTATCCGGACACGGGACGAAGTCTTCAATCTTGTATCTTCATAGTCCAACAGTCTGGCTAAAGTATATAGTCCGGCTGTCCGAGGACCCCCTAATCCAGGACTCCCTCACCCTCCACCCACTCTTCATTCATGAGAGAGCCATCAGAACATGCCTACACTTCCAACATACATTTTCTAAGAGAGAACCACCTACACTTGTGTTGAGGTCAAGATATTCCATTCCAACCACATAAATCTTGATCTCTAGCCTTCACCAAGCTGCTTTCCACTCAAACCCTCTTTCCACCAAATCCAATCCTATGAGAGAGAGCTCAGTGTTGGGGGGGGGACTATTATTTGAAGCACAAGAGCAAGGAGTTCATCATCAACACACCATCCATTACCTTTTGGAGAGTGGTGTCTCCTAGATTGGCTAGGTGTCACTTGGGAGCCTCCGTCAAGATTGTGGAGTTGAACCAAGGAGTTTGTACGAGTAAGGAGATCGCCTACTTCATGAAGATCTACCCTAGTGAGGCAAGTCTTTCGTGGGCAATGGCCATGGTGGGATAGACAAGGTTGCTTCTTCGTGAACCCTTCATGGGTGGAGCCCTCCATGGACTCGCGCAACCGTTACCCTTCATGGGTTGAAGTATCCATCAACGTGGATGTACGATAGCACCACCTACCGGAACCACGGATAAAAAATCTCCGTGTCTACATTGCGTTTGCTCCCTCCAAACTCCTCCCTTTACCTTCATATGCAATTGTTTTACGTTCCGCTGCTATACTCTTAGAATTGTTTTACTTGAATTGTGCTAAGTTGTTAAAATTTGCTCAAACTTAAAATTGGGAAAAGACTAGATTTTTATTTGGTCAAGTAGTCTAATCACCCCCCTCTAGACATACTTTTGATCCTACACAGTGGAAATCTATTTTCTTGCTGCGATAAATAAGTTGAGCAAATACGAAAGAGTACCGCCTCTAGTGCGGCGCCGTGTATGCATCTGTTGAGAATTTGATGGTGCTGCGGTAGCGATGGCAGTCAGCGGCGTGGAAGAAGATCTATGAGGGTAGATGGTGGTGGACGGGCACGATGGACGAGACGGTCGTAGGAGCGGGCCGACAAGGTGGACGACGGCGGGGATGAAGCAAGAGGACGGGGTGCAGGGATCCCGGTCCGAAGCCATGGATGAGAGAGGTCAATCTCTTGTAATGGACGACGGCGTCGGGGTATCAGCTCCGGCATGGTGGAGGAGGACGGCGGTGGATGGGGTGGCGGACAGAGGAGGCTAGGGTGGAGAGGGTGTTTTGGCGCCCACAGAGTATGAATGGGAAAATGGAGGGAGAGAGTAAGGGGAACCATGTCTTCAGGGCGCGCTTGTCTCAAATGCCAAGAAATTTACAAACTTAGCCACCGTTTTAAATTTCATACATCACATCAATATTAGTCAGTTGGGGATAGGACCGTATGAAGGAAATATGCCCTAGAGGCAATAATAAAGTTATTATTTATTTCCTTATATCATGATAAATGTTTATTATTCATGCTAGAATTGTATTAACTGGAAACATAATACATGTGTGAATACATAGACAAACAGAGTGTCACTAGTATGCCTCTACTTGACTAGCTCATTAATCAAAGATGGTTATGTTTCCTAACCATGAACAAAGAGTTGTTATTTGATTAACGAGATCACATCATTAGTTGAATGATCTGATTGACATGACCCATTCCATTAGCATAGCACCCGATCGTTTAGTATGTTGCTGTTGCTTTTATCCATGACTTATACATGTTCCTTTAACTATGAGATTATGCAACTCCCATTTGCCGTAGGAACACTTTGTGTGCTACCAAACGTCACAACGTAACTGGGTGATTATAAAGGTGCTCTACAAGTGTCTCCGAAGGTACATATTGGGTTGGCATATTTCAAGATGAGGATTTGTCACTCCGATTGTCGGAGAGGTATCTCAGGGCCTTCTCGGTAATGCACATCACATAAAGCCTTGCAAGCATTGCAACCAATGAGTTAGTTGCGAGATGATGTATTACGGAACGAGTAAAGAGACTTGCCGGTAACGAGATTGAACTAGGTATTGGATACCGACGATCGAATCTCGGGCAAGTAACATACCGATGACAAAGGGAACAACGTATGTTGTTATGCGGTCTGACCGATAAAGATCTTCGTAGAATATGTAGGAGCCAATATGGGCATCCAGGTCCCGCTATTGGTTATTGACTGGAGACGTGTCTCGGTCATGTCTACATTGTTCTCGAACCGTAGGGTCCGCACGCTTAAGGTTTCGATGACAGTTATATTATGAGTTTATGAGTTTTGATGTACCGAAGGAGTTCGGAGTCCCGGATGAGATCGGGGACATGACGAGGAGTCTCGAAATGGTCGAGACGTAAAGATCGATATATTGGACGACTATATTCGGACATCGGAAGGGTTCTGAGTGGTTCGGGTATTTTCGGGAGTACCGGGGAGTTACGGGATTACGGGAGAAGTAATGGGCCTTGATGGGCTTTAGTGGGAAGAGGAAAAGGCTGCTGCGCCCCCCCTCCCCTTTGGTCCGAATTGGACTAGGGAAAAGGGGGCCGGCCACCTCTCCTTCTCCTCCTATTCCTTCTCCCTTCCTCCCCTTTTGGTGGACTCCTACTAGGACTTGGAGTCCTAGTAGGACTCCATATGCTGGCCGCACCTTTTGCCTTGGCCGGCCTCCTCCTCCTCCATCCTTTATATACAGGGGCAGGGGGCACCCCAAAGACACAAGTTGATCTACGGATCGTTCCTTAGCCGTGTGCGGTGCCCCCTTCCACCAAATTCCACCTCGATTATATCGTTGCAGTGCTTAGGCGAAGCCCTGCGCCGGTAACACATCAAGATCGTCACCACGCCGTCGTGCTGACGGAACTCTTCCCCGACGCTTTGCTGGATCGGAGCCCGGGGATCGTCATCGAGCTGAACGTGTGCCAAGAACTCGGAGGTGCCGGAGTAACGGTGCTGTGATCGGTTGGATCGCGAGGAGAACGTACGACTACTTCCTCTACGTACGACTACTTCCTCTACGTTGTGTCAACGCTTCCGCTTCGGTCTACGAGGGTACGTAGACAAACACTCTCCCCTCTCGTTGCTATGCATCACCATGATCTTGCGTGTGCGTAGGAAATTTTTTGAATTTACTGCGTTCCCCAACAGTGGTATCAGAGCCTAGGTTTTATGGTTTGATGTTATTTGCACGAGTAGAACACAAGTGAGTTGTGGACGATACAAGTCATACTGCCTACCAGCATGTCATACTTTGGTTCAGCGGTATTGTTGGACGAGACGATCCGGACCAACCTTACGCGTACGCTTACGCGAGACCGGTTCCCTTGACGTGCTTTTGCACATAGATGGCTTGCGGAAGACTGTCTCTCCAACTTTAGTTGAACCGAGTGTGGCTACGCCCGGTCCTTGAGAAGGTTAAAACGGAGTCTATTTGACAAACTATCGTTGTGGTTTTGATGCGTAGGTAAGATGAGTTCTTGCTTAAAGCCCGTAGCAGCCACGTAAAACTTGCAACAACAAAGTAGAGGACGTCTAACTTGTTTTTGCAGGGCATGTTGTGATGTGATATGGTCAAGACGTGATGCTAAATTTTATTGTATGAGATGATCATGTTTTGTAACCAAGTTATCGGCAACTGGCAGGAGCCATATGGTTGTCGCTTTATTGTATGCAATGCAATCGCGATGTAATGCTTTACTTTATTGCTAAACGGTAGTGATAGTCGTAGAAGCATAAGATTAGCGAGACGACAACGATGCTGCGATGAAGATCAAGGTGTCGCGCCGGTGACGATGGTGATCATGACGGTGCTTCGAAGATGGAGATCACAAGCACAAGATGATGATGGCCATATCATATCACTTATATTGATTGCATGTGATGTTTATCCTTTTATGCATCTTATCTTGCTTTGGTTGACGGTAGCATTATAAGATGATCTCTCACTAAATTATCAAGAAGTGTTCTCCCTGAGTATGCACCGTTGCGAAAGTTCTTCGTGCTGAGACACCACGTGATGATCGGGTGTGATAGGCTCTACGTTCAAATACAACGGGTGCAAAACAGTTGCACACGCGGAATACTCAGGTTTAACTTGACGAGCCTAGCATATACAGATATGGCCTCGGAACACAGAGACCGAAAGGTCGAGCGTGAATCATATAGTAGATATGATCAACATAATGATGTTCACCATTGAAACTACTCCATCTCACGTGATGATCGGACATGGTTTAGTTGATTTGGATCACGTGATCACTTAGAGGATTAGAGAGATGTCTATCTAAGTGGGAGTTCTTAAGTAATATGATTAATTGAACTTTAATTTATCATGAACTTAGTCCTGGTAGTATTAGCATATCTATGTTGTAGATCAATAGCTCGCGTTGTTACTTCCCTGTGTTTATTTTGATATGTTCCTAGAGAAAATTGTGTTGAAAAATGTTAGTAGCAATGATGCGGATTGGATCCGTGATCTGAGGTTTATCCTCATTGCTGCACAGAAGAATTATGTCCTTGATGCACCGCTAGGTGACGGACCTATTGCAGGAGCAGATGCAGACATTATGAACGTTTTGCTAGCTCAATATGATGACTACTTAACAGTTTAGTGCACCATGCTTAACTGCTTAGAATCGGGACTTCAAAGACGTTTTGAACGTCATGGAGCATATGAGATGTTCTAGGAGTTGAAGTTAATATTTCAAGCAAATACCCGAGTTGAGAGATATGAAGTCTCCAACAAGTTCTATAGCTAAAAGATGGAGGAGAATCGCTCAACTAGTGAGCATGTGCTCAGATTGTCTGGGTACTTCAATCGCTTGAATCAAGTGGGAGTTAATCTTCCAGATAAGATAGTGATTGACAGAATTCTCTAGTCACCATCACCAAGTTAGTAGAACTTCATGATGAACTATAATATGCAAGGGATAACGGAAAATATTCCCAAGCTCTTCGCGATGCTAAAATCGGCGAAGGTAGAAATCAAAGAAAAAAGTGTTGATGGTTGACAAGATCACTAGTTTCAAGAAAAGGGCAAAAGGAAAGAAGGGGAACTTCAAGAAGAACGGCAAGCAAGTTGCTGCTCAAGTGAAAAAGCCCAAGTCTGGTCCTAAGCCTGAGACTAAGTGCTTCAACTGCAAAGGAACTGGTCACTGGAAGCGGAACTACCCCAAGTGATTGGCGGATAAGAAGGATGGCAAAGTGAACATAAGTATATTTGATATACATGTTATTGATGTGTACTTTACTAGTATTCATAGCAACCCCTCAGTATTTGGTACTAGTTCAAGTTGCTAAAATTTAGTAACTCGAAACGGGAGTTGCAGAATGAACAAAGACTAGTTAAAGGACAAGGTGACGATGTGTGTTGGAAGTGGTTCCAAGATTGATATGATCATCATCACACACTCCCTATACTTTCGGGATTAGTGTTGAAACTAAATAAGTGTTATTTGGTGCTTGCGTTGAGCATGAATATGATTTGATCATGTTAATTGCAAAACAGTTATTCATTTAAGTTAGAGAACAATTATTGTTCTGTTTACATGAATAAAACCTTCTATGGTCATACACACCAATGAAAATAGTTCATTGGATCTCGATCGCAGTGATACACATATTCATGATATTGAAACCAAAAGGATGCAAAGTTAATAATGATAGTGCAACCTATTTGTGGCACTGCCGTTTAGGTCATATTGGTGTAAAGCGCATGAAGAAACTCCATGCTGATGGGATTTTGGAATCACTTGATTATGAATCACTTGATGCTTGCGAACCATGCCTCTTGGGCAAGATGACTAAAAACGCCGTTCTCCGGAACAATGGAGCAAGCAACAGATTTGTTGGAAATCATACATACTGATGTATATGATCCGATGAATATTAAGGCTCGCGACAAGTATCATTATTTTCTAAACTTCACAGATGATTTGAGCAGATATGGGTATATCTACTTGATGAAACATAAGTCTGAAACGTTTGAAAAGTTCAAAGAATTTTAGAGTGAAGTGAAAATCATCGTGACAAGAAAATAAGGTTTCTACGATCTGATCGCGGAGACAAATATTTAAGTTACGAGTTTGGTCTTCAATTAAAACAATGTGGAATAGTTTCACAAATTCATGCCACCTGGAACACCACAGCATAATGGTGTGTCCGAACGTCATAACCGTACTTTATTGGATATAGTACAATCTATGATGTATCTTACCGATCTACCACTATCGTTTTTGGGATTATGCATTAGAGACAGCTGCATTCACATTAAATAGGGCACCATCTAAATCCGTTGAGACGACACCGTATGAACTATGGTTTAGCAATAAACCTAAGTTGTCGTTTCTTAAAGTTTGGGGCTGCGATGCTTATGTGAAAAAGCTTCAACCTGATAAGCTCGAACCCAAATCGGAGAAATGTGTCTTCATAGGATATCCAAAGGAAGCTGTTGGATACACCTTCTATCACAGATCCGAAGGCAAGACTTTTGTTGCTAAGTTCGGAAACTTTCTAGAGAAAGAGTTTCTTTCGAAAGAAGTGAGTGGAAGGAAAGTAGAAAACTTGATAAGGTAATTGTACCTTCTCCCTTATTGGAAAGTAGTTCATCACAGAAAACTGTTCCTGTGACTACTACACCAATTAGTGAGGAAGCTAATGATGATGATCATGTAACTTCAAGATCAAGTTACTACCGAATCTCGTAAGTAAACCAGAGTGAGATCCGCACCAGAGTGGTACGGTAATCCTGTTCTGGAAGTCATGTTACTAGACCATGACGAACTTGCGAACTATGAGGAAGCGATGATGAGCCCAGATTCCGCAAAATGGTTAGAGGCCATGAAATCTGAGATATGATCCATGTATGAGAACAAAGTTTGGACTTTGGTTGCCTTGCCCGATGATCGGCAAGCAATTAAGAATAAATGGATCTTCAAGAGGAAGACGGACACTGATAGTAGTGTTACTATCTACAAAGCTAGAATTGTCGAAAAAGGTTTTTCGACAAGTTCAAAGTATTGACTATGATGAGAGTTTCTCACTCGTATCTATGCTTAAGTCTGTCCGAATTATGTTAGCAATTGCCGCATTTTATGAAATCTGGCAAATGGATAAACAAAACTGCATTCCTTAATGGAGAGCTGTATATGATGCAACTAGAAGGTTTTGTCGATCCTGAAGGTGTTAACAAAATATGCAAGCTCCAGCGATCCATCTATGGACTGGTGCAAGCATCTCGGAGTTGGAATATACGCTTTGATAAGTTGATCAAAGCATATAGTTTTATACAGACTTGCGGTGAAGCCTGTATTTACAAGAAAGTGAGTGGGAGCACTACAGCATTTCTGATAAGTATATGTAAATGACATATTATTGATCGGAGATAATGTAGAATTATTCTGTAAAGCATAAAGGAGTATTTGAAAGGAGTTTTTCGAAGAAGGACCTCGGTGAAGCTGCTTACATATTGAGCATCAAGATCTATAGAGATAGATCAAGACGCTTGATAAGTTTTTCAATAAGTACATACCTTGAAAAAGATTTTGAAGTAGTTCAAAATGGAACATTCAAAGAAAGAGTTCTTGCCTGTATTACAAGGTGTGAAATTGAGTAAGACTCAAAGCCCGACCACGGCAGATGATAGAAAGAGAATGAAAGTCATTTCCTATGCCTCAGCCATAGATTCTATAAAGTATGCCATGCTATGTACCAGATCTATTGTATACCCTACACTGTGTTAAAGCAAGGGAGTACAATAGTGATCTAGGAAGTAGATCACTGGACATCGGTCAAAATTATCCTTAGTAAAATAAGGATATGTTTCTCGATTATGGAGGTGACAAAAAGGTTCGTCGTAAAAGGTTACGTCGATGCAAGTTTTGACACTAATCTAGATGACTCTAAGTCTCAATCTAGATACATATTGAAAGTGGGAGCAATTAGCTAAAGTAGCTCCGTGCAGAGCATTGTAGACATAGAAAATTGCAAAATACATAACGGATCTGAATGTGGCAGACCCGTTGACAAAATTTCTCTCACAAGCAAAACATGATCACACCGTAGTACTCTTTGGGTGTTAATCACATAGCGATGTGAACTAGATTACTGAATCTAGTAAACCCTTTGGGTGTTGGTCACATATCGATGTGAACTATGGGTGTTAATCACATGATGATGTGAACTATTGATGTTAATCACATGGTGATGTGATCTAGATTATTGACTCTAGTGCAAGTGGGAGACTGAAGGAAATATGCCCTAGAGGCAATAATAAAGTTATTATTTATTTCCTTATATCATGATAAATGTTTATTATTCATGCTAGAATTGTATTAACTGGAAACATAATACATGTGTGAATACATAGACAAACAGAGTGTCACTAGTATGCCTCTACTTGACTAGCTCATTAATCAAAGATGGTTATGTTTCCTAACCATGAACAAAGAGTTGTTATTTGATTAACGAGATCACATCATTAGTTGAATGATCTGATTGACATGACCCATTCCATTAGCATAGCACCCGATCGTTTAGTATGTTGCTGTTGCTTTTATCCATGACTTATACATGTTCCTTTAACTATGAGATTATGCAACTCCCATTTGCCGTAGGAACACTTTGTGTGCTACCAAACGTCACAACGTAACTGGGTGATTATAAAGGTGCTCTACAAGTGTCTCCGAAGGTACATATTGGGTTGGCATATTTCAAGATGAGGATTTGTCACTCCGATTGTCGGAGAGGTATCTCAGGGCCTTCTCGGTAATGCACATCACATAAAGCCTTGCAAGCATTGCAACCAATGAGTTAGTTGCGAGATGATGTATTACGGAACGAGTAAAGAGACTTGCCAGTAACGAGATTGAACTAGGTATTGGATACCGACGATCGAATCTCGGGCAAGTAACATACCGATGACAAAGGGAACAACGTATGTTGTTATGCGGTCTGACCGATAAAGATCTTCGTAGAATATGTAGGAGCCAATATGGGCATCCAGGTCCCGCTATTGGTTATTGACTGGAGACGTGTCTCGGTCATGTCTACATTGTTCTCGAACCGTAGGGTCCGCACGCTTAAGGTTTCGATGACAGTTATATTATGAGTTTATGAGTTTTGATGTACCGAAGGAGTTCGGAGTCCCGGATGAGATCGGGGACATGACGAGGAGTCTCGAAATGGTCGAGACGTAAAGATCGATATATTGGACGACTATATTCGGACATCGGAAGGGTTCTGAGTGGTTCGGGTATTTTCGGGAGTACCGGGGAGTTACGGGATTACGGGAGAAGTAATGGGCCTTGATGGGCTTTAGTGGGAAGAGGAAAAGGCTGCTGCGCCCCCCCTCCCCTTTGGTCCGAATTGGACTAGGGAAAAGGGGGCCGGCCACCTCTCCTTCTCCTCCTATTCCTTCTCCCTTCCTCCCCTTTTGGTGGACTCCTACTAGGACTTGGAGTCCTAGTAGGACTCCATATGCTGGCCGCACCTTTTGCCTTGGCCGGCCTCCTCCTCCTCCATCCTTTATATACAGGGGCAGGGGGCACCCCAAAGACACAAGTTGATCTACGGATCGTTCCTTAGCCGTGTGCGGTGCCCCCTTCCACCAAATTCCACCTCGATTATATCGTTGCAGTGCTTAGGCGAAGCCCTGCGCCAGTAACACATCAAGATCGTCACCACGCCGTCGTGCTGACGGAACTCTTCCCCGACGCTTTGCTGGATCGGAGCCCGGGGATCGTCATCGAGCTGAACGTGTGCCAAGAACTCGGAGGTGCCGGAGTAACGGTGCTGTGATCGGTTGGATCGCGAGGAGAACGTACGACTACTTCCTCTACGTACGACTACTTCCTCTACGTTGTGTCAACGCTTCCGCTTCGGTCTACGAGGGTACGTAGACAAACACTCTCCCCTCTCGTTGCTATGCATCACCATGATCTTGCGTGTGCGTAGGAAATTTTTTGAATTTACTGCGTTCCCCAACACCGTAATCTCGCATACACCGAATATCTGCCGATGAGAGTTTGTTTTTGGCACCCACTGTGTATGAATCGGGGAGGGAGTCGATTTCTGCCGAGGAGACACTTTGTTTTGGCTCCCACCGTGTATGAATCTGGGTGAGAGGCGGTTATGTCACGTTTGAGTGAAATTATGAACCTAGCCTTATCGAAACCTATAGAAATCGAGCCAATAGGCTTTGCGTGTCAGGGATAGACAGTAATTTCCATCTCACAGATTTTGGTTTCGAGCGGTTACTGCAATTTCCCCGCTTCGTTCAAATTTTTACAGAGCAAGAGTGCACGTTTACCGTGCCAACTCAATTCGAGGCCAGTTTGTATTCCATTTTTGTTCGGGCAGGATCCATTTGCGATTGGAATAAAATTCTATATACATCATTTTTAATATATACTTTCAAAAGCACAACAAAGAATTCTGCTCCTGTATATGTATATAATATGATTTGCAAATACAATGATCTCAAAATCATAAGGTTGAATTCAAAAAAAATTAAACCAAATTATGTTCTACTAAAATGTATGGATCAGTAATATCTATATATTCAATAACATAGATGCGTGTGAATTCATATGAGTATCCATGTTCGATAGATCAATTTTGGTTCGAGTATGAATTACATGTATCATCATCTCGAATTCAAATATTTGAATCCCTTTTATATTGACTCCTTTCACGCCCATCTCTCTCGCATGCTCCTTCATGTAGCTATCGTTCTCTTTTCTTCATCTCACCCGCACACTCACTTCATGTTTCTCCTATCTTCGCAAACATGGTCTCTCGATGTCTCCCTTGAGAAGTGTCACACTCTCCATATCATTATACATTACACGATTTTCATTATCTCTCATGTCTCTACTGTTCTCTGGTATCACTAGGTACCTAAGCTTTCTTTTTTTTCACCGCCACACACACAGTCTCACTCGTCTTTCACCTTGTCTTTCTCTCTATGGGGTTCTCTCACACACCCTATATGTCTCTAGATATGACTCATACCACTAAAATTACTCTCTCCTGCAGACAAAACATTTGTTGAGGTCTCCTTTCCATCTCCATCCCACTTATGAAACTGACATTATTCATTTGTTTATCGATCAGACAAACCCCCCCACTCTCTCTCTCTCTCTCTCTCTCTCACACACACACACACACAGCTCCTGCTTCCACTCCCCTTCCTGACTATCGTCTCTCTCTCACACACACACAAAACTCTCGCTTTCGCACCCCCGACTCGTATTTCTCTCACATCATTGATCGACTAGCCTCCAGATAGGTTTATACACCCGCACACTTGTGCTTCCACTATCACGTACATGTGTCTCTCTCGCTCCTTGTATCTATGTAGATTTTTTGTCCCTTCTTGAGACACGCCCTCTCGATCATGCACACACACACACACTATCGCCTCATTTTAAGCTGATACCTCTCGCACAAACACTCTTTGTGTCTTTGTCACACATGCACTCCGTCCTCCTCCTCTCTCCCTCTCTCTCACACACACAACACACACACACATGGGATTTTTGCAACAACTAGCAAGATGCCCATGTGTTGCTCGGAACATCAAGATGCATTTGTATGAGTAGTTTATCTTGTGTGAGAAAAGGATGAACGAGGGAAGGACTTATTTGCAAATGGGATTATTAATTCTATGCCCCTGGTTCCTTAGTTGTGCTCACTTTTCCCCATTCGTGAAATTTGGGTCCTTTTTGAGGAATTTTTCGGGGGCAAAAGTAAGGAAAACGTGAAAGCAGAAAACCCGACACATGGGGAAAAGTGAGGAAAAAGTTAACGAATGGGGAAAAGTGAGCACAACTAACGAACCAGGGGCATAGAATTAATAATCCCTTTGCAAATATGGAGAGGGGTGTGGGTATATTTTTGCAAAATTGCCATAGTTTCCTTCCTATCAGTCAGATATAAACCATACGACCTATATTGCAGGATGGCAGGCACACCATCATCACCAACTCTGTTTTTACCTCTACTCTTTGAAAAAGCATAATCGGTGATGATGGTGTGCCTGCCATCCTGGAATATTGGCCGTCCGATCTATATCTAACGGATAGGAAGGAAAGTATGGCAATTTACCCGCACTCCTCTCCACATTTTCTGATAAGGCCTTCCCTCGTTCATCCTTTTCTCCCACAAGATCTTGATGTTCCGTGCAATGCATGGGCATCTTGCTAGTAAGAATAGAAATTAGAGATATACCACTTCTCGAATCTTGAAATCAACAACATTCCCCCCTTATCTCATCAAAACCTCCAAAGGAATATATTTTGAGTGAAGCATAAGATATTTTTAGTGATACACCTATTTCAAAACTAGACTCCTTTTTCTATCAAATCGATGAATATGTATTAATCTACTTTGATCGTGTGGCAATGCATTGGCACATTGCTAGTAGTTATTACTACTGCAGTGCTTGAACGAACTCTCAAAAAGGAGTTCGGCGAGGAAGTCAACTAACGGAATTATATCTGTAGGTATGCTAACAGGTCGTCCTGCAGAGGAGATGCCCGATTCTACGGGTGACCTTCTTCCCGAGCTCTCGCAACTGCACGAGCGAGTTCGGCAGGCGATGCAAGGCGTTGCCCAAGCCTTATGGACATCCCTCTCTATGCCCGAGGGCCTTGGAGAGCTCGCCGAGAAGCTGAAGGGAGCACGGCGGCGCTTCCATTTTTGGAATATATCAGCCTGCCGTCAGGACGCTAGGGAGGCCTGGGCCATGGTGAAGACGCGGTACACAAAGGCTGACCCAAACCACATGGCTGAGGTCGGACCTGTGGGGCCCGACAGGAAGGAGATCCCTGTAAGCTTAGTGTACGACCAAGTGGAATTGGCCGCAAAGTATTCCCAGCAGGACTATAAATTAGACAGCCTGTTAGATGGTATTGAAGAGGAATACAATTAGTCAGAATGACTGTGTAATTTTAATTGACATATGTAATGCCTTCTAGCTGGATTGTAGATCGTTTGTCGTTGCCGACCTTTTCGCTTCGACCTCGGGACCTGACAGTCCGGAGTGTGTCCGAATACCCTAGCGGTTATATAAAAACCGGGGTATGCATGGAGACCAGGCGTAGGGGTCATTAGTGCTTTATCAGACAAGTGCCCAACTAGTTATGTTATATTACATGGTTAGTAAGAAACATCTTCCAGAGAGAATAGTTCCGTTAGGGGTTCCTTTCTCTGGGAGGCACGCCCTAATGTGCATGACCGGACTGCAAACGCAGGAAAAGCATCTGGGGGCATATGTATAAATAAGTAAAAAAGGTCATCTTTTAGTTCACCGACCGAATATTCCCTTAAGAACGCTAGCTTTCGGCTTCACCCAGTCTGAGGTACACATCCGGCTGATCCGACAGTAACAATCGCAGAGGTGCTCCCTTTACCACCTAGCCGAACAATCGACAATGTAGGGGTAAGCACAGGAGCCAGGCAACCCAGCTTGGCCAAAACTTAAGTCATATCGATGCATACAATGGTGAAGAAAAGGTACATGCGGAAGTTTGACACATGTTTTGGGCGTGAAGCCCGTATAAATAAGCTTCTGTTTAAAGAAGCCCCTAGGTGTAGTGAGCGCGAGTAACGCGTCACTTGTTGAGCCTTTAATGGCTATAAGAGAGAAAGAAGAAAAAAAAAGAAAGGGTGGAAGGAGAGAAATATAAGACAGAAAATGTAAAAAATGGATAGAGGAAGGAGACGAACACAGAGTCCGGCGCTAGGCGTAGAATCTTCGGAGACGGGCTGCGTTCCATAGGTTCGGCTTGAGTCGGTTATCCGAGGCATCTCGTAGGCGGTACGCTCCACCAGTTAGGACTTGGTCGATTATGAAGGGACCTTCCTACTTGGGCTTGAGTTTGTCCTTTTTCTTGTCCGGCAGGCGTAGAACTAATTCGCCAACGTTGTAATTTTTGGCCCGCACTTCTCTGCTCTGATATCTTCGAGCCTGCTGTTGATAAAATGTGGAACGGGCTTTTGCCACGTCGCGCTCCTCCTCCAGGGCGTCCAGACTGTCCTGCCGATCGAGATCGGCTTCTCTTTCTTCGTACATGCGCACTCGAGGTGAGTCGTGAATTATGTAGCAAGGCAGAACTGCCTCTGCGCCGTACACCATAAAGAATGGTGTGTATCCAGTGGTGCGATTTGGCGTAGTCCGCAGCCCCCAGAGTACGGAGTCGAGCTCCTCTACCCAGTGCGTGTTAGATTCCTTGAGGGACCGCACTAATCTGGGTTTGATGCCGCTCATGATAAGACCATTTGCATGTTCGACCTGGCCGTTAGTTTGTGGGTGATAGACGGAAGCGTAATTGAGCTTGATGCCCATGTTTTTGCACCAGAGTTTTACCTCGTCGACCGTAAAGTTCGTGCCGTTATCAGTGATGATGCTGTGGGGGACGCCGTAATGGTGTACGACCCCGGATATAAAGTCTATCATCGGTCCGGATTCGGCCGTCTTAACAGGCTTGGCTTCTATCCATTTGGTGAACTTATCCACCATGACCAGCAAGTATTTTTTCTTGTTAGTTCCCCCTTTAAGGGGTCCAACCATGTCAAGCCCCCAGACCGCGAAGGGCCAAGTGATGGGGATGGTTTGGAGGGTGGTAGGTGGCATATGGCTTTGGTTTGCAAAAAGCTGCAACCGACGCATTGTTGCACCAAGTCCTGAGCGTCTGCCCGGGCCGTCGGCCAATAGAAGCCTGTACGGAAAGCTTTGCTTACAAGGGACCGAGCTGCGGCGTGATGACCACCGAGTCTGGCATGAATTTCAGCCAGCAAGTTCCGCCCTTCCTCTTTGGAGATGCACCTTTGAAGGACTCCGGTAGTGCTTTTCTTATAAAGCTCTCCCTCATAGACTTTATAGGCCTTGGATCGCCGCACTATGCAATGTGCCTCGTTTTGGTCCTCTGGGAGCTCCTGTCTATTAAGGTAGGCTAGGAATGCTTCTGTCCACGGGGCGATGATGACCATCATTACGTGGGCTGAAGTTGTGATTTCATTGGCAGAGCCTCCGATTATGTCAGATTGTTCGGCGTCGGACAGTGCGGTTGGGTCCGGGCTAATATTACCATGTTCCCCTTCCCATACTACGGATGGCTTGAACAGCCTTTCCAGGAAGATGTTGGGGGGGACCGCATCGCGTTTTGTGCCGATGCGTGCGAGGACGTCTGCCGCTTGATTGTTTTCTCGGGCTATATGGTGAAATTCGAGCCCCTCGAACCGAGCTGACATTTTTAGGACGGCGTTGCGGTAAGCTGCCATTTTTGGATCCTTGGCATCAAAGTCTCCATTTATCTGGGATATCGCGAGGTTCGAATCCCCGCGCACCTCTAGGCGTTGAATGCCCATGGATACTGCCATCCGGAGACCATGTAAAAGGGCCTCATATTCGGCGGCATTGTTGGAGTCCGTGTACATAATCTGTAGTACATATTGAACTGTATCTGTTGTGGGGGATGTCAAAATGACGCCAGCCCCTAGTCCGGCCAACATCTTGGAGCCGTCGAAATGCATGATCCAGTTTGAGTATGTGCCGTACTCTTTGGGGAGTTCGGACTCCTCCATTCTGCGACGAAGTCAGCCAAAACTTGCGACTTGATAGCTCGTCGTGGCTTATAAGTTATGTCGAACGGGAGGAGCTCGATGGCCCATTTTGCAATCCGGCCCGTTGCGTTGCGGTTGTTTATAATATCGTTGAGAGGTACTTCCGATGCTACTGTGATTGAACACTCTTGAAAGTAGTGTCGTAGTTTCCGGGATGCCATGAATACCGCGTATGCAATCTTTTGATAATGCGGGTACCGTGATTTGCATGGGGTGAGGACAATGGACACGTAGTAAACCGGCTTTTGAAGGGGGAATTTGTGTCCGTCCGTTTCCCGCTCGACGACGAGTACTGCGCTGACAACTTGATGGGTTGCCGCAATGTACAATAGCATAGGTTCGCCGATGTTTGGTGCGGCCAGGACTGAGTTTGTTGCCAGTATGGCTTTTATTTCCTCGAGTCCGGCCGTGGCGGCATCCGTCCACTCAAAGTGTTCGGTGCGCCGAAGGAGGCCATAGATGGGTAGCGCCTTTTCTCCCAAACGGGAGATAAAGCGGCTTAGAGCCGCCACACATCCGGTTAATTTTTGTATTTGTTTGAGGTCCTTTGGGATATCCAATTGTGACAAAGCTCGGATTTTGGCTGGATTTGCTTCGATTCATCTACCGGATACAATGAAGCCCAAGAGCTTTCCGGCTGGAACGCCGAAAACGCATTTTTCCGGATTTAGCTTGATGTCATATGCTCGGAGGTTGTCAAATGTAAGCCTCAAGTCGTCTACTAGAGATTCGACATGTCTTGTTTTTACGACCACATCATCCACGTATGCCTCCACTGTTTTGCCGATTTGGTTTGCCAGACATGTCTGAATCATGCACTGATATGTTGCGCCGGCGTTTTTGAGTCCGAAGGGCATTGTGTTGAAGCAGAATGGGCCGTATGGTGTGATGAATGCCGTTGCGGCTTGGTCTGACTCTGCCATCTTGATTTGATGGTAGCCGGAGTATGCGTCGAGGAAACACAACGAATTGTGTCCTGCAGTGGCGTCGATAATTTGATCGATGCGAGGGAGAGGGGAGGGATCCTTTAGGCAGGCCTTGTTGAGGTCTTTAAAATCGACACACAGGCGCCAGGATTTGTCCTTCTTTGGTACCATCACCAAGTTTGCTAGCCAGTCCGGATGTTTTATATCTCTGATGAATCCGGCCTCCAATAGCTTGGCTAGCTCCTCTCCCATAGCCTGTCTCTTGGGTTCGGAGAAACGCCGAAGGGCTTTTTTGACAGGTTTGAATCCTTTTAGGATATTTAAGCAATGTTCGGCCAGCCTGCATGGGATTCCTGGCATGTCTGAAGGGTGACAGGCAAAGATGTCCCAATTTTCATGTAGGAATTCTCGCAGTGCGCCGTCTACATCAGGGTTTAATTCTACCCCGATGGAAGCTGTTTTATTGGGGTCCGTTGGATGGACCTGGAATTTGACTATCTCATCCGCTGGTTTAAAAGAGGTGGACTTGGATCTTTTGTCAAGTATCACATCATCCCTGTTTACCATGGAGCGAAGCGTAGTCAGTTCCTCAGCCGCTAGGGCTTCGGATAGTGCCTCGAGGGCTAATGTGGCTGTCTTGTTTTCGGCGCGGAATGCTATGTCCGGATCACTAGCGAGAGTGATAATTCCGTTCAGCCTGGGCATCTTGAGCTTCATGTACCCGTAGTATTGCTTGGAATATTTTAAACGCTTCCCGCCCTAGCAGAGCGTGGTATCCGCTACTGAACGGGGCCACCTGGAATGTGACCTCTTCGGACCTATAATTATCCGGCGTGCCGAACACCACATCTAGTGTGATTTTTCCGGTGCAACGTGCTTCCCGAATGGGGATTATTCCTCTAAAGGTTGTGTTGCTTCGCTCAATGCGGTTCCAGTCTATTTCCATTTTTTGAAGGGTTTCCTCGTAAATGAGGTTCAATCCGCTGCCTCCGTCCATGAGTACCTTGGTGAGGCGAAAGCCGTCCACTATTGGATTGAGGACCAGTGTGGCTGGTGCTCGAGCTGTTCGGAATTTAGGTTCATCACTGGCATTAAAAGTAATAGCCGTGTCACTCCATGGGTTTATTGTTGCTACTAGGTAGACTTCGGCGAGGCTGCGGAGTGTTCTTTTTCGCATATTATTTGATGCGAAAGTCTCGAAGACTGTTAAGACTGTACTAGTGTCCCTGGGATGGTTTTCTGCGGCCCCCAGGATTAGGAGGTCTTTGCCGATTCTGGCCACCTGCCGGAGTATCCAACATGCTCTAAGGCTGTGAGTTGGTGTGGCGTCCTCCGTGCTATGAATTTTACAGGTTCTGTTAAGCCATCCTTCCAGTACGGTTTCATGCCCTGTAGAGGGTTTTGGTTTTTTGGTTTTTAACTCGGGTGTCTGACGATGATGCACCCTTTTATTTCGGACGAGGTCTCAACTCAGGGCCGGATTGTCCCAAAATTTTATGTCGGTTTTCCAGGCGCTTTCCATCGCACAGTATTTCTGTACTATGGACGCCAAGTCAGTGAAGCATGTAATATCACGACGACTTATGGCGTTGAGGATTCCCTTGTCCGTGCAATTATTGCAGAAGATTGATATTGCGTCTTCCTCGCGGCAGTCCTTTATCCTGTTCATAACCAGGAGGAACCTCACCCAGTAATGATGTACTGTTTCTTCGGGCTTTTGCCTTACTTGGGATAGATCGCTTATGTTCAGGTGGGTGGGTGGAATTGAATCCGAAACCTCACCCAATCTGAGACTCAGAGGCCAAGGAGTTTCCGAACTCTGAAGTTTGGATTCTTGGATGTTGTCCAATGAATCTAGCCCATCGCCTGATCCTAAGTTTAGGTCTTGAGTTACATCCTCCCCTCCGTGGGTATCCAGCTTGGAGGGATCGGGAATCCGGACGTAGCTAGTCCTTAAGATAGATGAGGGGTCGCTGCACTGCGCCTCTACCACGGCAACATGATGGGTGACTTGGGGAGAATTAATCTCTCTTAGATCGGGTTTAAGCCCAACCTGGTCGTAATCCGTAGTGACCCCCAAGGCGGCGATGCGATCCGAGAGCTCGTTTACGGAGGAGAGCTCCATTGGATCCAACTTCTCGACGAGTTCCGAGCTGACGTAAAGATTGCTTTTGATGACCCGAGAGGTCACCATCGGCGCAACAGCCGAACATGCGGTCATAAGAAAACCACCTAGCCGGAGAGTTTGGCCGACAACCAAGGCTCCCTTAATAACGGCGCCGTCTTTAAAGATGGGGAGATGCATCCTTCCTGATCGCGACGGCATAGAGGAACTCTCAATGAAAGCACCAATGTCGGTTTCAAAACCGGCGGATCTCGGGTAGGGGGTCCCGAACTGTGCGTCTAGGCGGATGGTAATAGGAGACAAGGGAACACAATGTTTTACCCAGGTTCGGGCCCTCTTGATGGAGGTAAAACCCTACGTCCTGCTTGATTAATATTGATGATATGGGTAGTACAAGAGTAGATCTACCACGAGATCAAGGAGGCTAAACCCTAGAAGCTAGCCTATGGTATGATTGTTGTATGTTGGAGTTGTTGTCCTACGGACTAAAACCCTCCGGTTTATATAGACACCGGAGAGGGTTAGGGTTACACAAAGTCGGTTACAATGGTAGGAGATCTGAATATCCGCATCGCCAAGCTTGCCTTCCACGCCAAGGAAAGTCCCATCCGGACACGGGACGAAGTCTTCAATCTTGTATCTTCATAGTCTAGGAGTCCAGCTGAAGGTATAGTCTGGCTATCCGAACACCCCCTAATCCAGGACTTCCTCAGTCTTCGAGGGATGCTTAGCCCTAATCATCTTTCCAGCTTCGCAGGCACCGCACAAGTGATCCTTCTTGAACTTGACACCCTCGATGCCTATGACATGCTTCTTCTTTGCGAGAGTGTATAAGTTTCTCATGCCAGCATGCCCTAGCCTCCGATGCCAGAGCCAGCACTCTGAAGGTTTTGTAAGAAGACATAAGGCAAGCTATGGCCCTGCTGAGAAATCTACCTTGTATAGATCATCTTTCCGGTACCCTTCAAAGACTAGAGACTTGTCAGATTCCATAAGTACAAGACAACGATATTTTCCAAATATCACAATCATGTTTAAGTCACAAAGCATTGATACAAATGTTAAGTTGAAACCAAGGGATTCAACAAGCATCACTTTATCCATGTGCCGATCCTTTGAGATTGCAACTCTACCTAGACCCAATACCTTGCTTTTACCAGTGTCAGCAAATGTGATGTGACTTTTGTCAGATGGACGTAAAGTTGAGTCCATGAGAAGACTTCGATCACCAGTCATATGATTAGTGCATCCGCTGTCCATAATCCATTCTGAAGCATGAGGTGTCATACCCTACAGTACAGTTAGGAGGATAGGCTTTAGCAAGAGACATGTGAAGCATAAACATTTGACGAGCAAGAGTATTATTGAAGCTCAGATCAAGATTAGGACTTGTAGCATGAATGGCAAACGATTCAGGAACAAAATACATAGTGAGACGATTTGGGCATTTGATCTTGCACCCTACAAGATGTTTTAGGTCCCCAGCAATAGCATCTGATGCCTTTGATTTCCGGCTGGAGACCTTTCCCTGCAAAAGAAGGTTAATTCTTCTTAACCACCCACATCTTCAGGGGTGGCTTAGAAGCAATGAGTCTAAGTGCAACATCTGAGAACTTTGGCTTTGGAGCCCTAGCAAATAGCCTTGCAGGAGATGATTGATACTCATATGAATAAGCAGAAAAGTTCTTAGTTCTATGAACATAGCAGTTTGAAGACACACGCTCATATTCATAAGTCTGAATATGGTTTCCCTGCAAAACATTTGCTTTAGGGTGACTCAGGTGAGTCCTTTGTCTGTATGAAGCCTTTGGACCATATGAAGCCTTAGGCCTGGGGTTTGTCTTCTTCCCAGGTAGTGTCATAATGACATTCACTGGAAGATTCTCAAGACAGCTTTTGGGAACCCAGATCTTCTTCATATATGGCCCATTCTTGTAGTTAGTACCAATATACATGGCAAACACTTCACCATTCTGATTCTTAAATAGTTTATAGTTTGCATCAAAGGATTCATCAATGATAATAGGGTTAGCACAGGTAAAGCCAAATAAGGTGGACGGGTCCACTGAAGGTCCCTTTGCAGCAACCCATGTGTTTTTGGGGTACTGCTCAGGCTTCCAGTAGGAACCATCAACATTCATTTTTGCTCTCGAACCCAACACCCTCTTTCCTAGGGTTTCGGTTTAGAATCTGTTTTTTGAGAACATCGCACAGTGTCTGATGCCCTTTCAGACTTTTGTACATCCCTGTTTCAAGCAATGTCTTCAACCTAGCATTTTCATCAGCAATAGTAGTGGTATCCTCAGCAGAGGGGTTAGTTACCACATCAGCAATTGAAGACAATGCAACAGTAGCAGCAGTAGAACATTCAGCAATAGAGGTAGCGTTGTCATGCTCAAGGCATTTTAGACATGGTGGTTCAAATCCATCCTGAGCGGGACTGATCTGTTGAGCGCGAAGTGACTCATTCTCTTTTTGAAGATCTTCATGAGCCGCTCTCAATTTCTCAAGCTCATGATTCCTTTGAAGATAATCATGGGAGAGCTTTTCATGAGTGGTTGAGAGAGTTTCATGATGACTTTCAAGTTCTTGGTACTTAGCATGAAGATTTTTTATGTCTTCAACTAAGGACTGTGAACGGGTCATTTCCGCGTCCAACAGGTCATCGCTTTCGTCTAACAGTTTTTGAGTATGTTCCATAGCTTTTTGTTGTTCAGTTGCAACTTTAGCAAGTGTTTTGTAGCTGGGTTTGGATTCACAATCAGAGTCATCTTAACTTGATGTTTGAAAGTAAGCATCGCGTGATTTTACCTTGGCACCACGTGCCATGAAGCAGTAGGTGGGAGCAGAGTTGTCCTTGTCATTAGCTTCAGCGTTGATGAAGGAGCCATTTTCTTCCATGTTGAAGATAGACTTGGCAACATAGGCTGTTGCTAGAGCCAGACTTGCAACGCCAGGGTCGGACTCCTCATCAGACTCCACCTCCGCCCCCTCAGAAGCAGACTCGTCCTCTGAATCCATCTCCTTGCCAACAAAAGCACGAGCCTTGCCAGGTGAGCTCTTCTTATGAGATGAAGACTTGGATGAGAACTTGGAAGAAGACTTTGAAGATTTCTTCATCTTCTTGTCATCAGAATCATATTCCTTGCTCTTCTTCTTCTTCTTCTCATTGTCCCACTGTGGACACTCAGAGATATAGTGTCCAGGTTTCTTGCACTTGTGACATGTTCTCTTCTTGTAGTTATGAGTGGAAGCTTCATCATTTCTTGAGCTGGATCGTGAAGACTTTCTGAAGCCCTTCTTCTTAGTGAACTTCTGGAACTTTTTCACAAGCATAGCAAGTTCCTTTCCAATGTCTTCAGGATCATCAGAACTGCATTCAGATTCTTCTTCAGATGAGGAAACAGCTTTTGCCTTCAAAGCGCATGTTCGGCCATAGTTGGGACCATAGATATCTCTTTTCTCAGATAGCTGGAACTCATGTGTGTTGAGCCTCTCAAGTATATCAGACGGATCGAGTGTTTTGAAGTCAGGGCGTTCTTGTATCATGAGGGCAAGGGTGTCAAAGGAGCTGCCAAGTGATCTCAGTAGCGTCTTGACGATTTCATGCTTGGTAATCTCAGTGGCGCCGAGAGCACGAAGCTCATTTGTGATGTCAGTGAGGCGATCAAACATGAGCTGGACATTTTCATTGTCGTTTCTCTTGAAACGGTAGAAGAGGTTGCGAAGAACACTGATCCTTTGATCTCTCTGGGTTGAGACGCCTTCGGTGACCTTGGAGAGCCAGTCCCAGACTAGCTTCGACTTTTCCAGAGCACTCACACGGCCATACTGTCATTTGGTCAGATGACCACAAATGATGTTCTTGGCAGTTGAATCCAGTTGAATGAACTTCTTAACATCAGCAGGGGTGACACCTTCACCAGTTTTGGGAACGCCATTCTTGACGACATACGAGAGGTCGACATCAATGGCTTCAAGATGCATGCGCATCTTATTCTTCCAGTAGGGATATTCAGTTCCATCGAAGACGGGGCAAGCAGCGGAGACTTTGATTATCCATGCAGTCGACATAGGTAAAACTCAAGGTGGTTAAACCGAATCACACAGAACAAGGGAGTACCAGGCTCTGATACCAATTCAATGTGCTAGTTATCGACTAGAGGGGGGGGTGAATAGGCGATTTTTATGTAAGTCTTCAAAACATGGAAGTTTCAAAGACAAACAATAAAAATGACCCTATTGATATGCATCGGAAGGTAAACTACACTAAGCAAGCCATGGTCAAGTATGCAATGAAGTGAAAGTATGAAGACTAATAGCAGCTAGGTAGTAAGGATCATAATGGAAGATGGTATAAAGCCAAAAAACGATAGTAGTCAAACAATGAAGACAAATAGGTAAAGCAAACAGGCAATGACTTCACGAAGACAAACTCTAAATAAAGAGAGGGAGAAGATAGAACCAGTCACTTGTTGAGGACACAGAATTTGTTGGACCAGTTCCATTTGCTGTAACAACTGTACGTCTGGTTGCGGAGGCTGAGATTCAACTCAGAAGAACGTGTCGGTGTTTTGGGAACGGGGGTCCCCAGACTTGCCTGCCTGCGGCCTGTGGCGTGGCTCAAAGGACGCCCAGCATGGCCCGTCTTCATCAACACAAGACCCAAGACCCTCGCGAGGGGCCAGGCCTCGCGGGGCGAACGACACAACACTTCCTCATGCACGGCCTCGTCAAGCTGGCTCGCGAGGAGGCGGAGAGATCAAGGCAGGGTACCTCACGAGGTGCCCATGACGCAAGCCATGACGACCAAGGGTGCCAGGCGGGCGCCCGCCCGCGCAGAGTCCTCCCCTTTCCTTTTGGTGCAAAGGGGGCAAGCGCAGGCGAGAGGATCAAGCAAAGGCATCCATTTCGGTGCAACAAGACCAAGACCAGTCCAACGGTGGGAAGGAGGTCATCGTGGAGCCCAGAACGGCGTCACCACAGGGCCTTTGGCAGGCGAGGACCAACTTTAGTCAGGATAAGAGTACTGTAAGTTCCCCTTCGAATTGGCCGATTGTTGGCGCCCTTCCCGCTCAATATTTGGGAAGAGGCCCAGGGCCTTTGCCTATAAATAGGACTAGCCACCCCCAGGGTAGAGGCATCTGGCGACGGGCGATCTAGCAATCGCATCAGGCATCTGGTATCCAGAATCCGAGCAAGCAGAAAGAGAGAGAGAGAGAGAGAGAGAGAGAGAGAGAGAGAGAGAGAGAGAGAGAGAGAGATGGAGAGGTAGAGGGCATAATCTCCGCACGCACCCCAGAGTTCGAACCTTAAGGGTCTGCCGGAACCCGAAATCCGACATTTGGTGCACCAGGTAGGGGTGCGCCGGAATTTGTCTTCAACCGCTTTGTCCTCCTCCGACCGTCGCGTCATGTCTGACGCCTGTCGGGCCCGCGCCGAGCGCCGGGCCGCCATCGCCTCCCGCGTCGCCCAGACGGCTCCCGTCGGTGGGCGTCCACGTCGTTCCTCGTCGCCCGCCGTCAACGCCACCACCGGCCCAGCAGGGAACGAGCAACAAGCATCGTCTCAGCACTCGTCCATGCGGCGAGACGGCCGCACCGCTACTCCGTCGCTCACGCCAGCTGGCTCTTCGTCCCACGCGCTCCGCGCGCCCTTGGAGGCTCGAGCTGCACTCATCGCGGCAAACGAGCTCCTGCGCTACCGTCCCGTCGACGACGTCTACGAAGAGTGGCTCGACCGCGTCGCCGAGCTCGTCCGCGCCACAGGGTGCTCTCCTGCACCGTCCGCTGCGCTGCGCCGCACCCCGCCACGCGCTGGCAATGAAGTTTTGGGGGCGTACCAGCCACCTCCCCTCCAAGAAGACGCCGTGGCCCCAAGGCGTGTGGCCCCTGGGCGGAACCCGCTCTGTCAGGCGCCAGCCCAGCAAGAACGGAGCTGCCAAGAAGTCCCTCGACCGCAAGAGGCCGCCCGAGCGCTTCCTGCTCCGGCTCGCCGCGACCCTGCTCCAGCTCCGGCACGTCAAGACCCCTCGCTGCTTCCGGCTGCAGCGCATGGGGACCCTAAAGGCCAAGCTCCCCCTCGACCGAAGCCTCCCGTGGCCATGGCCGGCTGCCGCGCCTACACCACCGAGCTGCGGAGCGTTGCATGGCCTGGCAAGTTCAAGCCAGACCTGCCTCCTCGCTATGACGGCACGACTGACCCCGCCGAGTTCCTCAAGTTTTACGAGCTGGGCAACGAAGCTGCCAGCGGGGACGAAAAGGTCATGGCGAACTGGTTCCCCATGGCACTCAAGGAAGGAGCCCGTACTTGGCTCCTGAACCTGGCCCGGGCACGATCTCTTCCTGGGACCAGATGCGCACCCGCTTCATTGCCAACTTCCAAGGTCCTCGCGACCGGCCGCCCGCCATGAGCGACATGCGCCGCATCAAGCAACAACCCGGAGAGACCCTGCAAAAGTACATCCAACGCTTCAACAGCGCGCGTCGCAAGATCCCCAAGGTGTCCGAGGAAGCCATCATCTCAGCCTTCTCCGACAGTGTGCGCGACGTCAAGATGAAGGAGGAGCTGGCGATGCATGAAGACCTGTGCACCTCCCTGGAGCTGTTCAACTTGGCGACCAAGTGCGCCAGGGCTGAGGAGGGGCGTCTCTCCCTCCTCGAGCTGCCCGCCGCGGACCCAGAAGAGAAGAAACCCAAGGCCAAGGATGTGAAGCGCAAGGGGGCTGCCGTGCTCGCAACAGAGCCTGATACCAAGCGGGACAAGGATCTGCCCGAATCCTCCAAGGGCAGCCGATACTGCGTGTACCACGACCTCCACACCCACAACACCACTGAATGCCAAGAGCTCCGCGCCGTGCAAGAAGGAAGGATCGGCCGACGCCCTGACCGCGCTGACCGGGGCTACGGCCGAGGAGGAGGAAGAAACCCAGGACGCTGGGAAGATCGCGGCCCACGCCAAGGGTGGCGTGATCAACCTCGCGAGGACCGCTGGCGGGACCTGCCTCGCGAGGGGGATTGGAGGGACCAGCCTCGTGAGGATCGCCTGCAGGGCAACGCAGGCTTCCCCCGCTGCCGCCTCAGCCAAGGAGGAATGAGGACCGCCACCAAGACGAGGGGGCTGGGGGCTTCCAGGAGCCGCGCGCAATCGCCTGCATCCTGGGCGAAGCTCAAGCCCCAGCCTCCCAACGCATCTTCAAGCAGCTTGCCCACGAAGTGAATGCAGTCCTCCCCAGGCTGGAAGCAACGCGCCCTCTCAGGTGGTCGGCGTGCACCACCATGTTGAGCTCAGCGGATCAGCTCAAGTGCGCGGCCACGGCCGGGGTCCTCCCGATGCTTTGCTCTCCAGTCATCAGCAACGTACTGGTCACCAGGACCCTCATCGACGGTGGAGCAGGGCTCAACGTCCTGTCCATGGAAACATTCAACAATCTCCAAGTGCCCTATGACCAGCTTCAGCCAACCAAGCCTTTCTCCGGAGTCACCGACGGTTCCACGATCCCAATCGGGCAGGTCCGCCTCCCTGTCACCTTCGAGGCCCGCAGCAACTACCGAACCGAGCTCATCGACTTCGACGTCGCTCACATTCGCCTGCCGTACAACGCCATCCTCGGGTGCCCAGCGCTGGCCAAGTTCATGGCCGTAACTCATCATGGCTACAACGTCCTCAAGATGCCGGGAAGTGGCGGAGTCATCACGGTGCCGTGTGAAAAAAAGGATGCAGTGTGTTCCCTGGAGCGAGCCTTTCAGGCCGCATCACTAGAAGACCCAGATCGCGGAAGCAGGAGACTCCCTGAGATCACCCCCAAGAAGAAGAAGACATCGTCAGGCTCATCCCCTCAGGAGGCAGGCCCCTCAGGGCCCGTGACTGCCCAAGGGGACCCTCCATCCATCGCATAGGAAAGCGCGCCCGGCGCCCCCCTCAGGCAGGGCTCGGGGGCTCTCACCTGGAGGGCCACCGGCCTGGCCAGGGTCACGAGGGAGGCGCTTGGGTACCACGTGGAGGTGTGCCTCGAGGCACGTTTCCCTCAAGGAGCAAGGCGAGGAAGGTCAGGCCAGCAGGAGTTCGTTAACAAGGCCGTTCAAGAACTACAGGAGTCAAGAATCATGAGAGGTTGCCGCCGTCTACTAGCTGTGGCCCCCACCCAGGCGAGGATGGTGGGCTGCGCATCTGCATCGATGTACCAGGGCTCAATCAAGTCGCCACGACGGAGCGCCTCTGGCCCTCACAAGTGGGGCGTTGTGGGGGTCCACCCCACAGCTATGTTCGCATGCCTTACGGCTTGCTGAGCGTGGCTGCTGCGTACCAGCGCCTCATGAGGGGCATCATGGAGGCTCAAGAAGACAGGCGTTCCGCAGTCCTGGCTGAGATGGAGATGATTCGCGAGGAGCCACTAGCGCCTCTGGAGCCTCCATAGGCCCCTGGGCCCGGGGGCTCGTGAGGACCGGCTCCCGCAGCCCACCGAGTCTGCTACACCAACACCACTTCGTCCGCGACAACCCCAGGTGACATCCTTCAAGCTTCATTTCCCGCTGGGAACGCCCCCCCCAGGGCTGCTTCATTCCCAGGCCGCGTGGCTCAGTCCCTGCGGCATGTATCCCTTTTTAGTTTTCGATCGTTAGCTTGCTTTGTTGGGGGCGCCCCTCGGGCTGCATCATCCCCAGGCCGCTCGGGCCAGGCCCAGTGGCGTGTATCTTCCTTGCGTTTATTCCCAACTATGCATTCGCCTATCATGCTTGATTACTTGACGCCTGTTCATGGCACCTCTTCTTCCCAATGTCGACCACTTGCACGTTAAAGGGGGGGGTACCTGAGCATCGCGACTCAGGGCTCTTACTGGCTCTCCATCCCTCACCCTCTGGCCTTATCCATGGCATCACGACCTGGCATACCAGCGACGGCTGAGACAAGCTCGAGGGCCGGGACCCGAGGACATAGAGTGCCGGCATCTAACCCAATCTGCAGGAAAACATCTCAAGATACGGCCCAATGCCAGGCTCAACCCGCCTAGAGGTAGGGCCCCGTGAGTCCCGCGCTGGCTCACGGGTGCCCGGATATACCTCACCTAGCCCTACCGTGCCGGCCACGTGTCAGGGCGGGGCTATACATGCCCCGGGGGCTCCTCCTGGAGGGGAGCCCCCTCCCACGTACCAATGGAAGCACCATGCTCTGCGCTGGCTGACGACACTGCCGAGGAGCGGCTATGCCCGTACACATACGGAAGCGCTATGCTCCGTGCTGGTGATAAACAACTGAGGGTGGCCTCCGGGCCGCATCAACCTCAGGGAGCCCAGAGCTCAGTGTCTAGCCTCATCGCAACGCCTCCCCTTGGGAGCGCCGCGCGAGGGGGCTAGGCACGGGGGCTACGACTGGGTCACGCCCAGGCGTACGCCACCCAGCCAGGCCCCTCGGGCCTGGTTCGTCGCGCGTCTCTCCCCGAGCGGAGCCAAAGCATGAAGGCCGTTTGAGCGTCAAGGGGGACCTTTGAGCATCGCGACTCAGGGGCCTAACTGGTCCCATAGCCCCTAACTCCTTAGTTCCGAAAGGCTATGCTGGGTGAGGTACGCGCGGGGCCTGGCTCTGCAGACGTAGAACGGTGGTCTCACTCGCATCTCACCTCATCGCCCGTTGTTTGCGCGTCAACGGGGACCCCTGAGCATTGTGACTCAGGGGCCTAGCTGGCTCCGTAGCCCCTCACTCCTTAGTTCCGAAAGGCTATGCTGGGTGAGGTACGCGCGGAGTCGGGCTCTGCAGACGTAGAACGGACGATACACCTACATCACACTTCCCTACTTGTTGTTTGTGCGCCAAGGGGGACTCCTGAGCATCGCGGCTCAGGAGCCTGACTTGTCACGTAGCCCCTCACTCCTTTGGTCTCGTCCTGGTTTCCGGTCGGGGCTAATGCTGGGTGTGGTACGCGCGCGGCCGGGCTCTGCCGGCGTAGAACACAAGCAAGTAGGGAGGAAAAGCATAAAACTCAAAGAATTTAAAAGCAAATATTACAGTCCATACTGTCGTCTCAGTACCAAACGCAAGTTTAAATTCCTCCTCAAGGCGTGATGCATGTGCAGGAAGTAAAAGAAGAACATGAGAGGCAGCGGAGTCACTCATCGGCGGTGGGGCAACGCGGAGTGGCCTCGCTTCATGGAGCAGTAGGGCCAGTGGCGCCTTGCTTCGGCTTGGTGCTGAGGGCCCGAAACTTACCCAGCAGCGCCTCCGCGCGCCCCTTCACGGCTTCGACAACAGCGGCAGCACCCTCGCCACTCACGGCTCCAACAGGCCGTCGAGGTCTGCGCTGGGATCGTGAAGGTAGATGTGGGCGAAGACCCGCGTCAGCGCAGCAGAGGACAAGACTCGCGCCTCAGCCTCGGCCGTGGGGCCGAGGCCAAGGGCGACATCCCCAAGGGCACAAACTAGGAAGGGAAGCAGCTTGGCGGGGCCATCCTCGTCACCGGCCAGCGGGCTCTCCATGCCGCTCTCATAGAGCGTCTTCAGCGAAACACGGGCATCTTTCTCCATGTCTGCGAAGGCCACACGATCCTCAGCAAGGACCTGGGCCTTGCGGTCCAGCTCGGCCTTCGTCACCTCCATCTCCTTCTTCAGCGTGCCTAGGCGGTCGCGGTGCTTCTTGAGCTTGGCCTCCCGATCCTCGATGGCCGCCTCGCGAGCCTTCGCACCTTCCTACTGCTCTTGGCGAAGGCGGACCTCCTTCGCGAGCTGGTCCCGCAGGCCCTGCAGCTCGTCCTCCAGCTCCTTGCAGCGACCACGGACTCCAACCACCTCTCCCAGGGCCGCATCTCGGGCAGCCTTCGCCTCGAGAGTGGCCTCCCTCTCTCCGTCGCAGGCCATCGAGGCCTGAACCAGCGCCGCCCGAATCGAGGCGTCGGTGCGGATCCACCCCGAAGCCAGCTCCAGGCGCCCGGCCACCAGGCGAGGGTCGGCGCCAAGAAGATCCTACCGCAGCCGGTCCAGTTCAGCAACGACACGCTCCAGGACGGCGGAAGAAGACGGGGAAGCATCGGCGCGCTCCGAGGCAGCAGGAGGAGTTGGGGAAGCAGCGGTCGGTGGAATAGGAGGAGAAGGTAGCGGCGACAAGACCACAGCATCCTGAGGCGGAGCCTGCTGCGCCCCGACGACCGTGGTGCCGGCAGCAGGCAGGGTCACCTCGATAATCGCCTGGGCCATGGGGGCTGGGCTCGCCCCAGCCAGCTCAGCTAGGCTGCACAAGGATGACCGGGCAGGAGAAACCCGTGCGTCACGGTCGCCTTCCCCTGCAGGCGGAGGCATTGCCGCGGATGGGACCTCGGGAGCCCCCTTCGGCTTCTTCGCCGCGGGCGCCAGCCTATCCAAAGAGAAGCAAACATCAAGCCTCAGCGGCGGAACAAGGGACAAAAGGCGAAGGATCAAGCACTTATGGGTCGTCGCTGGAGAACTCGAGCAGCCTCCGGCCATACTTGAAGCCAGAAAGCCAGGTGGAGGGATCAGCCTCAGGCGCAGAGGGCGTGTCTGCGGGCCGCCCTGGAGCCGGAGCGGACCCGCGGGGGATCAGCCCGGTTCTGCCCTTCTTCGGGATCGGGGGTGAGCTCCCGCCACCCGGCACATCGTCGACCTCATCATCATCGCTTGACGAAAGGCGGAGAGTACGGGACTTGCGCCGGGGAGGGGAGCCCTCGACTCTCCATCTGTTGCCTCGGAGTCGGGGCCCTCCTCTCGCTCCTCTTTGCCCTCCTCTCCGCTGGAGTTGCCGGAGGACACGTCCACCAGTCCCTCGGGAGCCACCGCGGGCACGGGCCCGTCCCCGTTGAAGATGGGCATGGACTCCACCACCTGCTTCCAGTCATCGTGAAGGAACAAGGGCGCAGGCGCGCCCTCCAACCTTGCCACCTCGCCCCCGACCAGGGATTGGAGAACCGCGGTCAAATCCTCGTCACCCAAGGCCGCGGGGCTCGGATGAGGCCTCCACATCGGAGGTGAGTACCGCTGAAGCGGAGCCAGCTGGTGCTCCAGGAACTCCCTCAGCAGCGACGCGCCGGTCAGCTTCGCCGCCGCCGTGCCGGCCGGCTTCAGATCCGCGTCCATCTTCTCCAGGACCGGCTTCGCGCGGTGGTCCGTAAGCTCCGCCCGGGACCAGTCGCCGGAACTCACGGGCTGCTCCGTGGGTAGGATCAGCCGAGGTTGGATGCGCCCGGCGTCCACCAAGACCCACTTGCTCCTGAAGCCCTCAATCCTCTTCCCGGGATTCGAGATGGCAATGGCGCCACCACACGCAACGAAGCTCGCGCATGCGGAAGGGAAACCACGGGTGACCCGGAGGTAGAAGTAGTGGCGCAGCAAGGCCACTGAGGGTTGCACCCCCACATGAGCCTCGCAGTAGTAGGCGAAGATCGCCAGGAGAAGGATGGAGTTGGGGTGGAGATGCAGAGCTTGCAAGCCGTAATGGCGGAGGACAGAGAGGAAGAACTCGGAGAAAGGAGGCACCAGGCCCGTAGTAATGGAGCTTACGAAGAGAGGGTAGAAGGTGCTTCCTCGGCCCTCAGGGGTGGCGGAGCCGACCTTGAACACCCGTGTCCCGTCAATGCCCCACGCCGCCACCATCCGGCGCAGCCGGGCAAGGCTCACCTCCGACACGTTCGGCGAGTCCAGAGCCGGCGAGAACCAAGCTTCAGCAGGAGGCTGACGCGGCGCCATGTCCTCCAAGGTCACAGGAGAGCAGATTTGGGAGTTTGGAGGAAGGAATAAGAGGCACAAGAAAGGGGATCTAGGCAGCAACAGGAGAAAGAGAAGATCAAAGCCTGGGCAGACACTGCGCCTTTAACCTGCGCGGTTGCGGGGGCGCTCGCGTCCACTCAACCGCCACGCGGCGCCCAAGGCCGCAGGCTGTTAGGGCCCGCGGCGCTTCGCTCTTGCCCTTTCACCTCTCGGCACAGCCAAGTCCGGGCGCGCCTTGGGCCCGGGGGATACTGTCGGCGTTCTGGGAACGGGGGTCCCCAGACTTGCCTGCCTACGGCCTGCGGCGTGGCTCAAAGGAGGCCCAGCACAGCCCGTCTTCATCAATACAAGACTCAAGACCCTCGCGAGGGGCCAGGCCTCGCGGGGCGGACGACACGGCACTTCCTCAGGCGCGGCCTCGTCAAGCTGGCTCACGAGGAGGTGGAGAGATCAAGGCAGGGTACCTCACAAGGTGCCCATGACGCAAGCCATGACGACCAAGGGTGCCAGGCGGGCGCCAGCCCGCGCAGTGTCCTCCCCTTTCCTCTTTGGTGCAAAGGGGGCAAGCGCAGGCGAGAGGATCAAGCAAAGGCATCCATTTCGGTGCAACAAGACCAAGACCAGTCCAACGATGGAAAGGAGGTCATCGTGGATCCTAGAACGGCGTCAACACAGGGCCTTTGGCAGGCGAGGTCCAACTTTATTCAGGATAAGAGTACTGTATGTTCCCCTTCGAATTGGCCGATTGTTGGCGCCCTTCCCGCTCAATATTTGGGAAGAGGCCCAGGGCCTTTGCCTATAAATAGGACTAGCCACCCCCAGGGTAGAGGCATCTGGTGACGGGCGATCTACCAATCGCATCAGGCATCTGGTATCCAGAATCCAAGCAAGGAGAGAGAGAGAGAGAGAGAGAGAGAGAGAGAGAGAGAGAGAGAAGGGCGGCTGAACTCCCCTAGCAGTTCATCGTCCCAGCTAGAACACGCCCTCACGAGGCTGTTCTTCCCTGTACTGTTCATCATCATCAGCCCAAGAGGCAATCCACCCACCACACTGGAGTAGGGTATTACACCACATCGGTGGCCCGAACCAGTATAAACTCTGTGTCCTTTGCGTTGTTCTTTTGGTAGTTTAGATCCTTGCGAGACGGAGAGGTAGAGGGCATAATCTCCGCGCGCACCCGAGAGTTCGAACCTTAAGGGTCTGCCGGAACCCGAAATCCGACAGACCACGTCTTAACCTTATTCCCCTTGAGCTAAGGACACCCACCCCTTGCTCAATTACTCTGGTAAGTCTTCAAGGTAGACTTCCAAACCTTCACAGACTTCGTTCACTGGCAATCCACAATGACTCTTGGATGCTTAGAACACGACGCCTAACCTGCACGAGGATTCACAGTCCTCAAGTGTAACAAGTCTTCAGGTCATGTAGACAGAAAGACTTCAGTGATGCCTAACACTCTTTGGCTCTGGATGTTTGGGCTTTGTACTCACAAGGATTTCTCTCTCTCAAAAGCTTCGGAGGTGGGTTGCTCTCAAACGACAAAAGCCGTGCACTAACTCTGAGCATCCAACCAATTTATGGTGTAGGGGGTGGGCTATTTATAGCCACTAGGCAACCCGACCTGATTTGTCCGAAATGACCTTGGGTCACTAAGCAACTAACACGTGTTCCAACGGTCAGATTTCAAACACACACGGCAAATTTACTTGGGCTACAAGCAAAGCTGACTCATCCAGCTCTAGATAAGATTTGCTCTCATTGTCTTCGCTCGAAGACATAGGATTTTGGTTGAGCATCACTTCAGTCACTCTGACTTTGTTCACTTGGACCCCACTTAACAGTACGGTGGTTCCTATGACTTAACAAAGAAGAAAAGGAAACAACGAAACAACTAAGTCTTCGCGCTCCCTAGTCTTCACTCAATGCCTTCTCACGTCATAGTCTTCAATGTGAATATCTTCATATACCACCATTGCCGTCAATGTCTTCATACATTTTTAGGGGTCATCTCCGGTAGGTAAACCAAATCAATGAGGAACTACTACCTGTGTTATCCTGCAATTCTCCCAAACACATTAGTCCCTCAACCAGGTTTATCATAAATACTCCAAAACCAACTAGGGGTGGCACTAGATGCACTTATAGAGCCAACGTTTATAGCGCTCCTGATCAAGAGGTCCTTAGGCGCGATAAAATCCTTGTTACCGAGGATCTCCTCTTCCTTGGAGAGTGGGAGATAATTGCTATCCTCTGAATCTCCATATGTGGCCTGTTCATCATGGCTGTCCTGCCCGCCTTCCTGTTCCTCCTGTTCGGATTCTACCTCAATAGGGTCTTCATTATCCAGAGTGTTATCTTCTTCGGTGCTGGTATTGTTTTCTCTTGAGCGACGTGACTTAGGGCGGCGCAGGACGCGCCGGTGTTTGGACTATATAGTAGGGGTTTTATCCTCGACTGGGTCTTCCTTATCATCGTCGAGAGCGTCGTTGGGTGTGTCTACCATACACACGTCGTACCATGAAGTGGCCAGCACGCGTCTAGCGGGTAGTGAGTTCTGGCCTTGCCCCTCATCGTCGTCCATAACGTCGATGTCTTTGGAGCCAGGGTCAAGCGTGTTGGTTGGGTCTTCGACAGCGACGATGAAGTGGGTGGCAGGTGGGACGCAATATTCTCCATCATCCGCCGCATGTTTGAACCGAACATAGTTCGGTGGCGAGTCGCCTGCCAGAGATAGGTTTTTTTGTGAGTATAGTACATCACCCATGGGCGAGTGTTGGAAGACGTCTGTGGTGCTGAACTTGAATATGGATGACCGATCGAGTTTGGTATCAGCGGAATCGCAGGGTTCGGAACCTGCCGCCGGGACGAGTCCGGGGTTCCGCTGATGCGGATATCATATGCAGAAGAATCTGTGTGCGGCTCCAACACCATGGAATCGGTAGCCCTCGTGATGGGGTTGAGCTCCCCATCTTGGGACGGCTTGATCTTCTCCAGATCTTAGGCCAGAGTTGCTATAGGAGCTATCTCCTGGATGCGGCCCGATGACAGGTTTAAGCCATGTCCATCGGGGCGGTGGGGAGCGAGTAGCGCGGTCTCGAATCTGTCAAAGATCAAGTCTCCACGGATGTCCGCAACATAGTTCAAGCTTCCGAATCTGACCTGATGGCCAGGGGCGTAGCTGTCGATCTGCTCCACATGGCCAAGCGAGTTGGCCCACAGTACGAAGCTGCATAATACGAAGATCTGTCCGGGGAGAAAGGTTTCTCCCTGGACAACGTCATCATCGACGATTAAAGGGCCCATCAAACCTTTTGTCGACGGCACAGAGGAAATCTCAATGAAAGCACCAATGTTGGTGTCAAAACCGGCGGATCTCGGGTAGGGGTGTCAGGACCCCGATCCTAAGTCACACCGATCTAGCATGTAACACATCATATCACTTTGCGGCCTCACACACGGTATTCCCACGGGTGCCACCTTACCTGGCCCGGGACCGTTTGCGCCTTTTGGCTCTTGTATATGATAGTGTCGCTAGCATCCATATGACAAAGAACCCGGGCCGACATGACTAGTCGTGAACCCAAGTGGCACTAACTTACAGGGACAGACATACATGAAACAACATTGAGCATGTCGGTCAGCCGTGTGTGAATCCGGGCTGTAGCACTAGGCTAACAGGACTCCGGGAACCCGGGCTGTAGCAGGCTAGGCAGGACTCCAGATGTCACCGCGTTACATTTCCCCAAAGGGACAGACATAGGAACGAAGTGAATCACATGCCGACCAGTCAAGTGTTCCGGAGCAGTAGTGCTGGGCTAGCAGGACTCCGGTGAACCGAGCTGTAGCGGACTACTATGGCTCATGGAAGCACAAGACTACATTTCCCCATAAGAGAGGCTAACAAGGATAAACAACTAGGTTGTCGGATCCCACACATACCAAGGATTTCAATCATACACACAATATGCTCGATATGTGTAAATACAACATGGCATCACAGCATAACTCTACGACTCGAGTATTTATTCATTAGGCTCCGAGGAGCGAGATATTACAAACATGGGTCTCATGACCCAACATTCAGGTCATACAAGTCAAAGCACATGCGGAAGCTTAACATGTCTGAGTACAGACATCTACAAATGAAAAAGGCTGAGAAGCCTGACTATCTACCAGATCCTGCCGAGGGCACAAGATCGTAGCTGAGGTATCAAGATAAACGTCGAAGTCCACATGGAACTACTAGCGAGACTGACGTCTCTCTGCAAAAACAAAAATAAGCAAACGTGAGTACAAATGTACCCAACAAGACTTACATCAGAACTATCTACATATGCATCGGTATCAACAAAGGGGGTGGTGGAGTTTAACTGCAGCAAGCCAGCTTTGACTCGGTGGCTATCCTGAATTACGACCGCAAGTAACTCTTTTGAGGTGGCGCACACGAGTCCACATATTCACCATATCCATACACCACTATGGATCCGCTCCCGTCTACCTACGAGAACGCCATCCATAGCACTCACGCTTATCTTGCGCATTTTAGAGTATCCACTTCAAGTTATCTATGAACTGTTATAGGAAACCCAGAAGTCCTTTACCGTGGACACGGCTATTCGACTAGATGATGTTAACCCTGCAGGGGTGTACTTCTTCACACACGCTCTCGCCACTTACCACCATGTACACGTCGTGTATCTCGGCAACCTTCAAGCGGAAGCCTGGTGAGGGAGTCGGCCACGACCTGACTAAGCACACAAGTCTCTCATCCAGGTTTATCGCCTATTCGGGTTCCATCCGCAAGGAGATCCGGCCGGGGTGTCGCTCACGGCCCCAAACGATGAGTACAGGGTTCCAAGCCCACCAAACGAGCGGCGCTTGGCATACCCCGCCACAGTGCCTAGTCTGTCCCAAGCCCACCTGTACTAGGTGCCACTTGGTAGACTACTAACACTACCTACAAACACCATAAACTAGTTGCAACTCCTGGACAGAGATCAGGTTGATTAATAAGTCGAGAGAGCTTGGAGCGCCCGGAGTCCATTGTGTGGTAGTAACTGTTCACGGATCAAAAACACAGAACTCAGTTCCTGAGGACGGCTTCAATGAGACAACCCACCATGTACTCCTACATGGCCTCTCACCGATACCTTTACCAAATCGTGTTCACACACTTAGATCACAACGATAGGACATGTTCACACACCTCTAATTCATCCCCGATGAATCAGACCTAACTCAACTCTAAGCAGTAGCAGGCATGACAAACAAGTATGAATGAGTAGGCACATCAGGGCTCAAACAACTCCTACTCATGCTAGTGGGTTTCATCTATTTACTATGGCAATGACAGGTCATGCAGAGGAAAGGGGTTCAACTACCACAGCATGTAATAGTTGAATCATTGTTGTCCTGATGCAGTAAAAGAGAGCAGGAGCGAGAGAGTGGGATTGTATCGGAATGAACAAAGGGGTTTTTGCTTGCCTGGCACTTCTGAAGATAGTATAGTTCTTCATCGGTGTCATCGAACTCATCGTCGGAACCACGTCTATCGAGAGGGGACAAATACCGGCAATAGAGAGAAACACTATCAATGCCATGCAACAATATGATGCATGAATGTGACATGGCAATATGCTGTTGATTGGCCTAATGCAACTAGCAACAAGTTAAATGGAGTTGGTTTGAACACTAGTTTCAATTCAAACTCCATAGTTGAGGGTTTAAATGCCATTTATAAGATTTGGCCTAAACAGCAGCTATAAGTTGTTCTAACATGCATGAAAATGCTACATATGGATATATTGGATTTTTCTGATCATTTTTCATATATAATTTATTTCATTTAGAGCTACGGTTGAGTTACTATGAATTTTTGAAGTTTATACAAATTTCTGGAATTTTCTGGATTATTTTTATTCCAGAAAATGATTAACTGCGTCAGCAATGTGTAAGCATGACGTTAGCGGGTCAAAGGGGCTGGTCCAAGTCAACCTGACAGTGGGGCCCAGGTCAACGCTGAGGTTGCGGGGCAAAGCATTAGCTTAATTTAAGCAGGGAAATAACCCTGTGGTTAATTATGGGGTGGGGCCCGTCTGTCAACGACACAGGTGTCTGCAAACCACGTGATTAACCTAATCTAATGACACCAAGTCAACGGATGGTGTTTTGCCGCCGGTGACGAAATCCCGTGGCGGTGGCTCGCCAGAGTTGCTCGGGATGGCGCTACGGGCGTCGTCTGGATGCGCTGAAGGCACCAAAGGAAAGCCCATCCTCGCGCGCATCTAGGGGAGCCCGTGGAAGGCTGCAAGGTGGCCGGAAACCCTATCGGCGTCGAGCTGTGCGCCTGCCGGAGCTCGGGTGAGCTCGGGTTTGGCGCTACGGCTTGCGTTCGAGAAAAGTAGCAGGCTAGAGAGGCACTAGGCGTTGCTACGACCGCAACGGGCACACGCACGGGACCAATTGGTCACCGGAGCCACGTCGGCGACGAGGCCAGGCGGCAGTGCGATTCGGTCGGCAAGGGGGCGACGTCTACGAGGCATAATCGAGCTCGGGAAGAGGGGGGTTAGACGTAGGAGCTCACAGCGCTTCGGACGGGAGGCTCGAGGGGCTTGGGGAGGGCCTGCAGACGGCGGAGCGGCGATGGCATTCGTCGGAGCCCGAGGAAGAAGATGAAGCCGATGCCGGTGATGCAGCGCATACGGGCGCGAGCGGGTCAGCGTGGAGGCGTCGGGCGTTGCAGCGAAGCTTCTGGACGCGTCGAGGGGGCGAGTGGGTGGCTGTGGCCGCGATGTAGGGCGACGGTGGTGGCGGTGGTGCTCGGCATGCGGGCGGGGGAGAGAGCCAGGGGAGGGAAAGGGAATGGGGGAGAGTGAGAGAGGGTCGAGGGGAGTGCGTGGCGTTCACAGCCGCGTCGGGGAAGCGGCGGGAAGCAGGAGGTGGCTCGGCGCGTGGCTTCGCGCGTCGGGCACGCACCCTGCGTCCGACTGGCGCGAGGTGGAAGACGCCTCTGCCCCTGGTGGGCTGGGCTGTCTTACCGGGCCGCCAGCTGGCTAGGTAAGTTCTTCTCTCTCTCTGCTTTTCTCTATTTTGTTTTCTCTTTTCTATTTTTTGCAGTCTGTTTGTGATTTAGTTCTAAGACCAAATCAATTCCAAAATTCATAAAAATAATTGTGTGAACTAAATGGACTTACCAAATCCACACAACAATTTTCAGAATTATTGGACATATATTTATTATATAATAAATATAGATCCAATTCAAATATTTATTGGATTAATTCAACGGCCCAAAATAATTGTTTCTGAGATTCCAAAAATATTGGTTTGAAATTTATCCCTTGCCAATATTTCCAGAGATTCACATGAACATTTTCTTGGACTTATTTGAAGCAATTTTTATCTTGGTCATTTCAGAAATGATTTCTGAGGCTTTCACATGTCCCCACTTCAAATTCATTGAATTTTAAACATGATGCACACATGACTAGCTAGCCCAGAGCAAACCAGAACTAGGGATGTGACAACTCACCCCCACTAAACAAGAATCTTGTCCCGAGATTCAAGACGTGAGGTAAGAACACAGAGGGGACACAAAGCTAATAACACGATCTTCATGATCCAACTGCCCTTCTCGAAGATGTTGACTCACTGCTTCATGTTTTCATTGACGTCTTTGCTTTTGAGATCTTCATCCAATTATGACAACGGAGGGAAACTCTGTAGGAATCGATCTTCTTAAAGATCGAGCAACTCACAATCAACTCACGGAATGAGATGTTGAACATCTCTCGAGCTAAGACACGAAACATACATCCAGAGGGATGGAGTGAACAGAGAACAAAGATTCAAGTTGATAAGCACAATTTCACGCTGAATAAGATGGTGCATGGTTTCAAGATAACAAGGAGTTATCTGCCATGATTCCATAACGGGGCTCCTCAGGGAAGGTGACTCGTATAATCATTCCTTAAGTGGCAAAAATGATTACTTTTGATTCAGAGATCATTGAAACTCTTTATACCAGCCTAAGGCAATTTACGAACATTCGTTTGACGGAGTTCGGGAGAACGACACACTCGGTCTAGAATGGATGATGTGAACTACCTTGTTGAAGACAACGCAAGGAATGATTTTTCTTGCGCGTGCTCTCAAGAACTTGAGCATTTCCATATTCATCAAGGTTCTACCAACATCCGTGCCGAGGATCCTGGCATCAAATCTTACTACCATGATGAATAGTGATGGACAATGCGGATACAAAGGAAGATAACACCTTCTCAGACTTCCCCTTAGCGAGGCTAAGGAAACTGAATCTGGATGATCGACCGAGAGACATTTAGCAGTCCGCTTCTAATGTTCTCCTTGATGTGCTAGCGTAATCCATTCATAGATATGGTTTGATATCTAGGACATCAAGTAAAAGGTCGGACTTCGGGAACACAAAAATCCATAAGGAACAACTATTGGAATAAATCCTACGAAATCCTTATGGGGAGGTGGCCAACTTTCTCAATCATGATACTACAATAATAAGTCTTCCGCCCGGGTGTGTTGGCCACGACATCCACTTTACCGGGTTACAGAGAGACCAATATTATAGTTCTTGAGAAACGTTCCAACCATCATATCTGCCTGAGATTCAGATCTGGTTGATGTCAGGATATTCCAGACTCATCAAGTCTAGAAAGAAAAATTAAAGGTTGCAACACAATTCGATGAGATGACGTTGCGAGATTCTTGGGAAATGAACTACGATAGCAAGCTCCAAAACATGAGCTGGTTCTGCTACAAACCTGTGAACACGCTATCCAAGACAAGCATGACCACGTAGTAGTCTTATAATAAAACACTACCGTGTTCAAGTGGGGAAATATCATCGGGGATATCGAAGTCTTGTGCATCACCATGGATTAGCACTTAACTCCTTTTCCTATAACAAATAAGTCAGTGGCTTGGTGTGCTAGGGACAAATATGGAGTGGAGGCGGCCAACCTATCAAACCATAATGTACTTCGCACATATGCGTGACTAACTTGGGATGATTCCAGAGGAAACAAAACAAACCTTTCTCAAATTCATGGCGACAACTTACACCTAATGCACGTGAACTTGGAGAAAGTCACTTTTTACACCAAACATGTATTTCATAAACGGGACATGAAGATAATGCATACAAAAGTTTCCAACACTAGCTTGATGTTCAACATGAATCAAGGAGGAGACAAGAATGTTGTCGATGGGCTCAACAACAATTCATCCAGGTTTCCATATAGATGGAATTCCACAACTACATGAACAAGACGATAGTGTTGGTCAGAGCCAAAAGATATAATGGTGCATGCTCGAGGGGTAACCAAGAGTAAGACAACATTATGAATATCATTGGTTCTTATTTGACTTGACGATAGCCCATACTCGAGTCAAAGTTTTGACAAGGTAATAGATCAACTGATCACGAGGATCAATCGATGAAGATATCATCTATATTCAACACACGCAAATATATCCCTTGAAATGAGCTAAGCTGGCAAGCTTTTATCTTCCAACTCTCCAACTTATTGTTTAGCTTAACCAACTAGCTCAGGGGGTAACTGACACAGATTTCTTGGAGAATGGCTGGTTTACAAGAAACCAACTCGATCACGAGCTCAACATAGCGGTCAGGTGACAACCTGGTAACACTTCCGAGAAGATTTTAGAAAAATCACGAACCACCGATATGTTACTGAGCTCGAGAACAATCTTGCTTTTCAGGGCAAGACAATATGGTCAAACGAGCAAGGGATTGACACAATCCTAACTCATTGATCGAAGAGTGCACCGGAAATAAGGACTAGGTAGCACAATCAACCTTAGGGTGATGATTCAATAATCAACACGCTAAGAATGAGGTTATTGTCCATTTAACTACCAAGCAACGGAATTGCTAGGAGAATAGATTTCACACACCATGATTCACTTGTCGGCATCCCGGTTGCAATAACATGGAAACCGAGGAGTGAATGATGATGGTGAGAAGTATCACTGCGTCAAGAATTCATAAGAGGTGGTGCAATTCTCATGACAATCCTGACATAAAGAGAGCAACACTCCAAGGTAGAACAGAGTCGAAAGCTGGGTTGCATTTTGATCTGCGGAATACAACTGCTTTGACCCAATCCTGGATATGGATGAGGTTCTAGAGTTTGTTTCTCCTAGTCATTCTGAATAGAATGGCTTGACAGACCACAAGAATAAAAGGCATCGATAACACGAATGCACAGCTACTCCTGACTATCAACTGATAGACAAAGACCAAAATACAACTAAAGAGGGACAACTCAAGGAACATATAATTTTCTGAGTTGTGGATGCATAGATTAGTATGTCGAATAAAGCTCAACATATTTCTTCCGGAAAATCCACGCAGAAAGGTAGAACTAGCAGAGTCACAACATAGAATGGAGAACTCATCAAGAGCACTCTTGTTGTGATAATTGGTTCAAAGATCTTCTGCCATAATGGTTCATGGTATTTGGAAGAAGGAAATACCACAGACCTCGAGGACTATCACAAGGTTACTAATATCCTAAAGGAACTAGCAAACACTATCAACATGAAGTAAGTAGGGTGATTCTCAGGTTCAAGAACCCAGGAATAGAATACTTACTACTAAATGGCATCACGGGATGCTTTCGAGAATAATGGCCAGAATCATCACACTGGGAATACAAAACATGGCTAGGTTACTAGATGATCCCCTAGGACACCTAGGGCCATAATAATAATTCCAACATATATGTCGAGGCAGTAAAGTACCTCAACACACTAATTAGTGTGGTTGATCTGGCAGAAAGGAACTTCGGAACGGTAGGAAGGAATTTGCAAATGCATCAGACTATTTAGAAACCTGGGATGACTCGGACAACATAGCGACTGTAAATGCTTAGAAAAAGATTTGAGACATTCACAAGGATTTGCATAGTCACTTAACAACATCATATCAAGGTTCTGGTTCAACTGACAACATACTAAAAGTAGTAGAAACTGAGTTGAGGCCTGGAACCAACAATCCTATAAGTCGTTGTCATAGTAACTCGTCATCCTAATAGATAGATGATAAGGCCTAGTTCTTAATCACCGTAGAAAAGAAGAGGTTGAGTCAGATCAGAAGGCATAAGGTAAAGGAGTAAAAAGAGCCTTACGTTCCCTTCCACAATCAATTCCCTTATATAACTAAAGCATTTCTAGACTCAACTTCGACCAGTTTGGCTTGGTAACCCTACAGGCAATCAGGCTCTGATACCAAAGCTGTCAGGACCCCGATCCTAAGTCACACCGATCTAGCATGTAACACATCATATCACTTTGTGGCCTCACACACGGTATTCCCACGGGTGCCACCTTACCTGGCCCGGGACCGTTTGCGCCTTTTGGCTCGCGTATATGATAGTGTCGCTAGCATCCATATGAGAAAGAACCCGGGCCGACATGACTAGTCGTGAACCCAAGTGGCACTAACTTACAGGGACAGGCATACATGGAACAACATCGAGCATGTCGGTCAGTAGTGTGTGAATCCGGGCTGAAGCACTGGGCTAACAGGACTCCGGGAACCCGGGCTGTAGAAGGCTAGGAAGGACTCTGGATGTCACCGCGTGACATTTCCCCGGAGGGACAGACACATGAACGAAGTGAATCACATGCCGGCCAGTCAAGTGTTCCGGAGCAGTAGTGCTGGGCTAGCAGGACTCCAGTGAACCGGGCTGTAGCGGACTACTATGGCTCATGGAAGCACAAGACTACATTTCCCCATAAGAGAGGCTACCAAGGATAAAAAACTAGGTTGTGGGATCCCACACATACCAAGCATTTCAATCATACACACAATATGCTCGATATGTGTAAATACAACATGGCATCACAACATAACTCAACGACTCAAGTATTTATTCATTAGGCTCCAAGGAGCGAGATATTACAAACATGGGTCTCATGACCCAACATTCAGAGCATACAAGTCAAAGCACATGTGGAAGCTTAACATGTCTGAGTACATACATCTACAAATGAAAAAGGTTGAGAAGCCTGACTATCTACCAGATCCTGCCGAGGGCACAAGATCGTAGCTGAGGTATCAAGCTAAATGTCGAAGTCCACACGGAACTACTAGCGAGACCGACGTCTCTCTGCAAAAACATAAATAAGCAAACTTGAGTACAAATGTACCTAGCAAGACTTACATCAGAACTATCTACATATGCATCAGTATCAACAAAGGGGGTGGTGGAGTTTAACTGCAGCAAGCCAGCTTTGACTCGGTGGCTATCCTGAACTACGACTGCAAGTAACTCTTTTGAGGTGGCGCACACGAGTCCACATATTGACCATATCAATACACCACTATGGATCCGCTCCCGTCTACCTACGAGAACGCCATCCGTAGCACTCACGCTTATCTTGCGCCTTTTAGAGTATCCACTTCAAGTTATCTATGAACTGTTATAGGCAACCCAGAAGTCCTTTACCGTGGACACGGCTATTCGAATAGATGATGTTAACCCTGTAGGGGTGTACTTCTTCACACACGCTCTCGCCACTTACCACCATGTACATGTCGTGTATCTCGGCAACCTTCAAGCGGAAGCCTGGTGAGGGAGTTGGCCACGACCTGACTAACCACACAAGTCTCTCGTCCAGGTTTATCGCCTATTCGGGTTCCATCCGCAAGGAGATCCGGCCGGGGTGTCGCTCACGGCCCCAAACAATGTGTACAGGGTTCCAAGCCCACCAAACGGGCGGCGCTTGGCATACCCGGCCACGGTGCCTAGTCTGTCCCAAGCCCACCTGTACCGGGTGCCACTTGGTAGACTACTAACACTACCTACAAACACCAGAAACTAGTTGCAACTCCTGGACGGAGATCAGGTTGATTAATAAGTCGAGAGAGCTTGGAGCGCCCGGAGCCCATTGTGTGGTAGTAACTGTTCATGGATCACAAACACAGAACTCAGTTCCCGAGTACGGCTTCAATGAGACAACCCACCATGGACTCCTACATGGCCTCTCACCGATAACTTTACCAAATCGTGTTCACACACTTAGATCACAACGATAGGGCATGTTCACACACCTCTAATTCATCCCCGATGAATTAGACCTAACTCAACTCTAAGTAGTAGCAGGCATGACAAACAAGTATGAATGAGTAGAAACATCAGGGCTCAAACAACACCTACTCATGCTAGTGGTCATCTATTTGCTATGGCAATGACAGGCCTCGCCCACGGCCTCGCCCCTCCCCCTTCCCCTTGTGGCTGGCTCTGCCACCGCAGGTGCAGGAGAAGGAGGGACGCGTTGTCGAGCGGTGACCCTCGCCGCCACCGTTGAAGGACCAGGGATTCCTCTCTCCATGGCGGATAGAATGGAGGGAGCGGAAGCTGAAGGAAGGAGGAGATGAAGGAATGCGGGACGCCATCCCCCCTCCCGCTCTTTATAAAGGAACGGTGTGGGGGCTCGATCGCCCCGCTCAGCCAATCAAGACGCGGAAGGCGTAGGGAACTGGGACCGACCCGTTGCCCCAGCCCGCGGTGGCCCGGTTTCTCGCCTCCACCGTTCGCCACCCAAGCGCGTGAGAGCCATGTGGCGGGCGTGCAGGACCGAGGCAACGGATCAGGCGACCTCTCCCCACCCCGTGATCATGGGGAGTGGACGCTGTCGGCATTCTGGGAACGGGGGTCCCCAGACTTGCCTGCCTGCGGCCTGCGGCGTGGCTCGAGTGGGGGCCCAACGTGGCCCATCTTCATCAACACAAGGCTCAAGACCCTCGCGAGGGGCCAAGCCTCGCGAGGCGGACGACACGGTGCTTCCTCCAGCACGGCCTCCTTAGGCTGGCTCACGAGGAGGCGGAGAGATTAAGGCGGGTACCTCACGAGGTGCCCATGACGCAAGCCATGACGACCAAAGGTGCCAGGCGGGCGTCGGCCCGCGCAGTGTCCTCCCTTTCCTCTTTGGTGCAAAGGGGCCAAGCGCAGGCGAGAGGATCAAGCAAAGGCACCCATTTCGGCGCAACGAGACCAAGACCAGCTCCACGACAAGGAGGAAGTCACTATGGAGCCCAAGCCGGCGTCATCACCAGAGCCTTTGGCAGGCGAAGACCAACTTTAGTCAGGATAAGTGTACCAGATGTTCCCCTTCAAATTGGCCAATTGTTGGCTCCCTTCCCGCTCAATATTTGGGAAGAGGCCCAGGGCCTTTGCCTATAAATAGGACTAGCCACCCCCAGGGTAGAGGCATCTGATTCGGTATCGAGCAAGTAGAGAGAGAGAGAAAGAGAAGGGCGATTGAACTCTCTCTAGCAGTTCATCCCCTAACCAAGAACAGACCCTCGCGAGGTCATTCTTCTTTGTACTGTTCTTCCTCATCTGCCCGAGAGGCAATCCACCCGCCACGAACTAGAGTCGGGTATTACACCACGATGGTGGCCCGAACTAGTATAAATCTTGTGTCCCTCGCGTTGTTCTTGCAGTAGCTAGATCCTGACGAGACAGAGAGGTAGAGGGCACTATCTCCGCGTGCACCCCGGAGTTCGAACCTTAAGGGTCTGCCGGAACCCGTGATCCGACATTTCGCTCGCCAGGTAGGGGTGCGCCGGAATCTGCCTTCCACCGCTCCGCTCTCCTCCGACCGCCGCATCCATGTACGGCGCACGTCGAGCTCGCGCCACGCCAGCGGCCCTCGCTGGCGGACGTCCTCGCAGTTCCCCGCTGCTCGCCGTCAACACCGCCACCGGCCCGGCGGAAGGCGAGCAACAAGCACCACCTCGGCGCCTGCCTATGCGACCGGGCTGCCGCACAACAACGTCGATGCTCCTGGTCGTCGCGGCCCTCCTGGGTGGCTCGCAGGCGCCACCAATGAGCCGCCAAGTCAAGCCATTTGCCTGCCAGATCGGCGTCGTTTCCGCACGGCAGGGGGCTCCCACGGACCGGGCGGCACGCGAGGTTGGCCTGGCCTTCAGCTCGGAAGACCACCCAGCTAACTTGGCCGGCTCGGGCGCGCTCCCCCTGTTGTGCACCCCCACCATCTGCCAGGTGGCCATCACCAGAACCCTCGTCGATGGGGGCGCGGGCCTCAGCGTGCTTGCGGTCGAGACCTTCAACCTCCTCCGCATACCCCGGGAGCGGCTGCAGCCCAGCCGACCCTTCTCAGGCGTCGGGGGCGGGTCGTCCGACTCCTTGGGACAGATCCGGCTCCCGGTGACCTTCGGCACCTACGACAACTTCCGCACGGAGATGGTCGACTTCGACATCGCCCCCATCGGCCTCCCTTATAACGCCATCCTCGGCTACCCGGCACTGGCTCAGTTCATGGCCGCCACGCACCCGGCGTACAACCTCATGAAGATGCCCGGGAGCAACGGTACCCTCACCGTGCACGGAGACACCGGGGACACCCTGCGAGTACTCAAGCTCGCCTTCAAGACGGCGGCATCGGCGCAGCCCGCCGACGCGGGGACCCCTGAGCCCAAGGGGCTGCGCCTACCAAGAAGAAGCAGTTGTTCACCCAGGACAAGGCAGAAACCAAGCAGATACCCGTTGACGAGGACGAGTCCTCCAGCGCCACTTTCACCATTGGCGCCAACTTGGGGCCTGAGAAGGAGGGGGCCCTGGTCAAGTTCCTGCGTGCAAACAAGAAAGTGTTTGCTTGGGAGCCCGATCAGTTGGCAGGGATCCCCAGGGACGTCATCGTACACCACCTCAATGTATGCCCAAATGTGCGCCCCGTGAAGCAGAAGGCCAGGCGGCAGTCCGCAGAGAAGCAGGCCTTCATCGTCCAGGAGACCCGCAAGTTGGAAGCCGCTGGAGTTATTCGCGAGGTCCGGTACCCAGATTGGTTGGCCAACCCTGTCGTTGTACCCAAGAAAGGGGGGAAGGAATGCATGTGTGTCGACTTCACCAACCTCAACAAGGCATGCCCGCAAGATCCGTTCCCGCTCCCTCGCATCGACCAAATCGTCGATTCCACCGCCGAATGCGACCTGCTGTGCTTTTTGGATGCCTTCTCAGGATATCACCAGATCAAGATGGCGATAGAAGACGTTGAGAAGACCGCCTTCTTGACCCCGTGCGGGGTATACTGCTATACATGCATGCAGTTTGGACTACGCAACGCAGGGGCAACCTTTCAGCGGCTGATGCACATCACCTTGGGCCCGCAGCTCGGGAAGAATGTTGAAGCATACGTCGATGACATTGTGGTGAAATCTCGAGAGGCCAGGACCCTGATACAAGACCTGGAGGAGACCTTCGCGAGCCTCGACGCGGTGAACCTGTAGCTCAACCCGGAGAAATGCGTGTTTGGCGTTCCCTCGGGCAAGCTTCTGGGATTCCTCGTGTCTCACCGTGGCATCGAGGCCAACCCCGAGAAGGTCAAGGCGGTCGAGGACATGAGTCCGCCAAAGACCCTCAGAGAAATGCAGAAGCTCACTAGGCGTGTGACCGCGCTAGGGCGCTTCATCTCCAAGTTGGGGGAATGAGCGCTGCCTTTCTTTCAGCTTATGAAGAAAAAGGGGCCCTTTGAATTGACTGAAGAGGCAGATAAGGCGTTTCAAGATCTCAAGAGGTACCTAACCAGTCCCCCAGTCATGGTGGCTCCGCGACCTCAGGAGCCTCTGCTGCTTTACCTTGCCGCCACTCCCTACTCTGCCAGCGCAGCACTGGTGGCGGTTAGGGAGGAGCGCCAGTCCAAGACAGAAGCGGCAGCCTGAGGTCAGACAAGACGGGAATAGGGAAAACTCGAGAAAGATGAAGTTATAGATGAGGAGAGTCAGCCACCGAGGGACGCACAAGAGACAGGAGAGGCAGCATACTCGGATGGTCCACCTCCCGAGGCCACAACATCTCGCGAGGTGTCCTCACCTCCCGAGGGCGCCACGACCCAAGCTGCCCACAACCTTGTTGAGCACCCGGTCTACTTCGTTAGCACGGTGCTACAGGACGCGAGGGCCCGATATCCGATGCCCCAGAAGCTCCTCCTCGCGCTGCTGGTGGTCTCGCGCAAGCTGCGGCACTACTTCCAAGCTCACCCGATCAAGGCCGTCTCATCATACCCCCTGGAGAGGGTGCTCAGGAGCCCTAACTCAGCCGGAAGGGTCGCTGAGTGGAACATAGAGTTGCAAGTGTTTCAGCTCGAGTTCAGCACAACTAGGGTCATCAAAGGAGCCGCGTTGGCGGATTTTGTGGCGGAATGGACAGAGGCGCCGGGCCTCAAGGATGACGAGGATCGCTCCCTCTCCCCAGGGAGCGAGGCGCCAGAAGGCTGGGTCATGTACTTCGACGGGTCATTCTACAGGCACGGCGCGGGGGCTGGTGTTGTGCTAATATCACCCACTCAGGATAAGCTTTGCTATGCAATACAACTCTGTTTCGAGCAAGGAGAAAAGGTCTCCAACAACATAGCAGAATATGAGGGACTGATAGCAGGGTTGAAGGCCGCAGCGGCCCTGGGAGTGAAGCGCCTCACCGTTAAAGGCGACTCGCAACTCCTAGTCAACTTCTCCAACAAGGTGTACGAGACGATGTACGAGCATATGGAGGCCTACCTAGCAGAGGTCCACAGGATGGAAAAGCAGTTCTGGGGGCTGGAGCTGAAGCACGTGCCCCGTGGCACCAACCAGGAAGCTGACGACATAGCCAGACGGGCGTCCAGGCGGCTGCCGTAGAAGCCCGGCGTCTTCGAAGAGCGGCTCTTTAAGCCTTCAGCGCAGCCAACGCTGTCAAGCACAGCTCAGCCTCGAGAGGAGCTCCCTCAGCCGCCAGCCTTGGGAGCCCCGGCCTGCGGGCCAACCTCAGGAGCACGTTTGCTCCTGACGATGGAACCTCAGGAGGAACGCTGGATCACCGAGCTCCGGAATTACCTGATACATGGGACCCTGCCAGAGAAGGAAGAGGAAGCAGAACGCGTAGCTCGGCAGGCCACGACATACTGCATCAGAGACGGAGAACTCTACCGGAAGCGACCCAACGACGTATCTCCGTGCTGCATCTCCAGGGAGCAAGGAAGGGAACTACTGGGGGACATACACAACGGAGACTGTGGACACCACTCGTCATCACGAAACCTCGTCGGCAAAGCATTCCGTAGTGGGTTCTATTGGCCCACCGCGCTCAACGACGCAATCGAATTGGTAAAGGCTTGTGAGGTCTGCCAGTTCCATTCCAAGCAGATCCATCAGCCGGCGGGGAGCCTGCAGACTATACCCCTCTCGTGGCCATTCGCAGTTTGGGGGTTGATATTCTGGGCCTGTTCCCTCGAGCGCCAAGGGGCTACCGTTACCTCTACGTCGCCATTGACAAGTTCACCAAGTGGGCCGAGGTGGAGGCTGTCCGTACCATCCCCGCAGGCTCCGCGGTCAAGTTCATCAGGGGCATCGTGCGCCGGTTCGGGGTGCCGAACCGCATCATCACAGACAACGGTTCGCAGTTCACCAGTAACCTCTTCAAAACATACTGTGCTAACCTTGGAACGCAGATATGCTACGCTTCGGTGGCACACCCGCGAAGCAATGGGCAAGCCAAACGAGCCAACGCGGAGGTCCTGAGAGGCCTCAAGACCAGGACGTTCAAGAAGAAGCTGGAGGCCTTCGGCAGGGGTTGGTACGATGAGCTCCAATCCGTGCTGTGGTCCATGCGCACGACCGCGACCAAACCAACCGGGGAGACTCCGTTCTTCCTGGTCTACGGAGCCGAAGCAGTCCTTCCTCACGAGGTCAGGCGTCGCTCCGCGCAGGTCCTGGCGTTCGACGAGGTGCAGCAGGACGCCATGCGGGGGATGGACCTCGTGCTAGGGGAGGAACGCCGCCGGGAAGCCGCGCTGCGAGCGGCAAGGTACCAACAGGCGCGACGACGATATCACTGCCGCAACATCCGCCCCAGGACCCTCGAGGTAGGATACCTCGTACTCAGGCGGGTCCTCTCCAGGGAAGGGCCCCACAAGCTCTCTCCCATGTGGGAGGACCCGTTCAAGGTTGTTCATGTTTCCAGGCCAGGCTCCGTGCGCTTGGAGACTCAAGAGGGGGAGCCGATCCAGAACGCGTGGAACATTCAGCACCTCCGGAGGTTTTACCCCTAAAAGGCCCTGAGCCTGTGAAGATCATCTCTTTTTGGAAAAGGCCCTGAGCCTGTGAAGAAGGCGAACGCCTGTGAAGATCATCTCTTTTTGGAAAAGGCCCTGAGCCTGTGAAGAAGGCGAACGCCTGTGAAGATCATCTCTTTTTGGAAAAGGCCCTGAGCCTGTGAAGAAGGCGAACGCCTGTGAAGATCATCTCTTTTTGGAAAAGGCCCTGAGCCTGTGAAGAAGGCGAACGCCTGTGAAGATCATCTCTTTTTGAAAAGGCCTTGAGCCTGTGAAGAAGGCAAACGCCTGTGAAGCTCATTACCTCTAAGGAGAAAGGCCTCGAGCCTGTGAAGAAGGCGAACGCCTGTGAAGCTCATTACCTCTAAGGAGAAAGGCCCGGAGCCTGTGAAGAAGGCCAATGCCTGTGAAGCTCGCCACCCCGTGACACTCTCATGTAATAATGAGTGGGGCTGTACACACCCCGGAGTCTCAGGAGCGCCGGCCTCAGGCCCTGGGGCTCCCTCCCACGCCCAGTGGCAGCACTTACCTCTGCGCTGGTGAGAAGACGTCGAAGACTAGACTAGGTGCCGGACGCGGCTTTTTCATCTGCTTTCCACATTTGGCGTGTTTTATTTGCATTTGAAGTCTTATCGAAGCTATCGCCGTTGTTGATTTGTGGTTTGTCGATTTTCGGTCCTCGTTTTGATTTTCTCCCATAAGGCCTCGCGAGGGATGGGGCTCGAACGCCCTCGCGAGCGTTTTTGCTCTAGACATTTAAAGGTTTCACGGCCCAGACTCTCTATAGGAGCACCCCTCTGGTCCGTGCCCCTCGGGCACCGCGACATACACACAGGGCCTGGGTCGGTCGCCCCTCGGCTGGGGCCGCAAACTACCTACGCGAGGGCAAATAGTTGTGAAACGCGACAACAAAATTAAGGTAACGGCTACAACGGCAATAATTCTTAAACATGCCCCCACGGGGCTCCACGCAGTTGTCTTATCTTACACAGGAAGCAAAAGGAAAAGGAAAGGGCGAGCCCGGCGCGGCCCGCCCCGCATCGGTCTACGGAGGCGACACCAGATGCCTCCGGAGCTCAGGCGGACTCCCTCTCGCGCTTCACCGGAGCGCGATGACGGGCGGCTGAACAGCCACCCCCAAGCAGGCGCGGAGGCGAGGGGGCTGGCTGCGGCCACCGCTAGAGGAGCCGCCTGAAGGGGAGTAGGCGAAGCTCGGGGAGCCTCGAGCGCCACCAGCAGAGCGAGCGCTATCTCCTTCGTCATCGTCCTCAGGGCAGCATCCTTCGCGGCGACCGTCTTCCCCAAACACCCTCACGTAGAGGGTGCTGTCGCCGTCGAACTTGAAGTGCAGGGTGCACCGCTCGCCCAGGCCGCGCGCGCGGGCAAACGTCTGCCAGCTGCGGGTCAAGGCCCCGTTCCCAGAAGGGGAGACCTCGAGCGAGACCCAAGAGGCCCTACTGCAGCAGCCGTCGGCCTGGAGCCAGAAGCCGCACCGGGCGCCGGCCGGCAGCTCGCTGATGAAGAAGCGAGGGAGCTGGAGCCAGGTGCTGGCCGGGTCCGCCGACCACACGACGAACTCCGGCAGCACCTCCGCCGAGCGAAATCGCGGCCTGGGAGGCCGCGCAGCCACGGCCTGCCTCTCCATGGCGGCCGAGCGCGCACCACCGCATGGAGAACCACCCTTGTGTCCGCGGGGAGCCACAGCGGGGACAACGGGATGCTTGCGGGGACGACCCCGGCCGCGCTTTTTGGCCGGAGGGGAGTCGGGCCCCGCCCGACTAGCCTTCCCCTTCTCCACAGCTGAGAACCTCTTTGGGGCCATGCGAGCGGCGGCGGCGAAGGAGAGGAGGAAGAAGAGAAGCGGGAGGGGATGGACTGGCGGAGCTTGTGCTGCCTCGCAGTTATAAACGGAAGAGGCCAACCGTCAAGCACCACGATCGCAGGTAATAATGACCCATATCTATGCATGCAGGGACTAGTCAAGTCACGCAGTTGCCGAGGCGTCGTGGGGAAGTGGAGACGCCCACGTCCTGTCAAACTGCCACGCGGCGCCCAAGGCCGCAGGGTGTTAGGGCCCGCGGCGGTTCGCCCTTGCCCTTTTGCCTCTTGGCACGGCCAAGTCCATGCGCACCTTGGGCCCGGGGGCTACTGTCGGCGTTCTGGGAACGGGGGTCCCCAGACTTGCCTGCCTGCGGCCTGCGGCGTGGCTCGAGTGGGGGCCCAACGTGGCCCATCTTCATCAACACAAGGCTCAAGACCCTCGCGAGGGGCCAAGCCTCGCGAGGCGAACGACATGGCGCTTCCTCCAGCACGGCCTCCTTAGGCTGGCTCACGAGGAGGCGGAGAGATCAGGGCGGGTACCTCACGAGGTGCCCATGACGCAAGCCATGACGACCAAAGGTGCCAGGCGGGCGCCGGCCCATGCAGTGTCCTCCCTTTCCTCTTTGGTGCAAAGGGGGCAAGCGCAGGCGAGAGGATCAAGCAAAGGCACCCATTTCGGTGCAATGAGACCAAGACCAGCTCCACGACAAGGAGGAAGTCACTGTGGAGCCCAAGCCGGTGTCATCACCAGAGCCTTTGGCAGGCGAAGACCAACTTTAGTCAGGATAAGTGTACCAGATGTTCCCCTTCAAATTGGCCAATTGTTGGCGCCCTTCCCGCTCAATATTTGGGAAGAGGCCCAGGGCCTTTGCCTATAAATAGGACTAGCCACCCCCAGGGTAGAGGCATCTCATTCGGTATCTAGAGCAAGTAGAGAGAGAGAGAGAAAGAGAAGGGCGATTGAACTCTCCCTAGCAGTTCATCCCCTAACCAAGAACAGACCCTCGCGAGGTCATTCTTCTTTGTACTGTTCTTCCTCATCTGCCCGAGAGGCAATCCACCCGCCACAAACTAGAGTAGGGTATTACACCACAACGGTGGCCCGAACTAGTATAAATCTTGTGTCCCTCACGTTGTTCTTGCAGTAGCTAGATCCTGACGAGACAGAGAGGTAGAGGGCACGATCTCCGCGCGCACCATAGAGTTCGAACCTTAAGGGTCTGCCGGAACCCGTGATCCGACAGACGCCTTGAAGACCACGCCTCGGCCCCGTTCAGTAAATGGGCCGCGCCCCCACGCCTCCCTCCGCTTATGGGGAAGGCGCGAACAGCCCCCTTTACTACGACGTGATGCATGCGTGCCGAGCTCAGCCCCACGCATGCCGCCCACGTCATACACGCCTCCTGACGCCGCGCCACGCGGGGGAAGCGTGGGAAGCGCATCGCGCGAAGAGACTTACCGCGGTAAAAACCGCCCCGCCTGCCCACGCACCGTTTTTGGGCCTAGCCCAACGATGCGATTGCGCTTATGTGTGGCCTAGGCCCGGGGGCTCCTGTCGGTGTACAAAAAGAGGGGTACACTCTTTGTACCCCTATAACTGTGCATGGGCAGTCTGATCCACGGGCACCACCACACTATGCAAGGCAAGGGAGGTGAGCCTAGGTAAGGCCGAAGCTCGAGAGAAGCAGAACGACGCCAAGACCAAGACCACAAAGAGCGAAGGGGACGAAGCGGACTCCCCCGGCAGGATCCTTGTCGGGAGGCGGTTTTAGCAAACCCGGCAAGACCCTTGCTGTGACAGCTCGCCCCACACCTACGGAGCGAGTCACCCTTGAGTCCACTGCCCCCATGGGGCAAGGATTCGGGAGACATCCCCGTGGTGGCATGCAAATCTTTGTGAATACATTCAAGATCAGATACACACTTTAGAAGATGATGATCCTCGGCGGGATCCCAACCAAGGAGGACCACAAGGCCCCCGGCAAGAGCCTTGCCGGGGATGACAGCAGGCGCCACGGCAAGACCCTTGCCGGGGCCCCGACAAGACCCTTGCCGGGGCCCCAGCAAGGCCCTTGCCATGAACACCCGTAGGGCCACCATCAGGCCCACGCCAATCAGACCTCCACCGCAGTTCGCATGCAGTTGCCGACCCAACCAGCTGGGCAGGCACCTGCGTGGCGGCATGCGGATCTTCGTGGAGACTTTCGGTGTCAAAACCAGCGGATCTTAGGTACGCGGTCCCGAACTGTGCGTCTAGGCGGATGGCAACAGGAGACAAGGGAACACAATGTTTTACCCAGGTTCGGGCCCTCTTGATGGAGGTAAAATCCTATGTCCTGCTTGATTAATATTGATGATATGGGTAGTACAAGAGTAGATCTACCACGAGATCAAGGAGGCTAAACCCTAGAAGCTAGCCTATGGTATGATTGTTGTATGTTGGAGTTGTTGTCCTACGGACTAAAACTGTCCGGTTTATATAGACACCGGAGAGGGTTAGGGTTACACAAAGTCAGTTACAATGGTAGGAGATCTGAATATCCGCATCGCCAAGCTTGCCTTCCACGCCAAGGAAAGTCCCATCCGGACACGGGACGAAGTCTTCAATCTTGTATCTTCATAGTCCAGGAGTCTGGCTGAAGGTATAGTCCGGCTATCCGAACACCCCCTAATCCAGGACTTCCTCAGTAGCCCTTGAACCAGGCTTCAATGACGACGAGTCCGGCGCGCAGATTGTCTTCGGCATTGCAAGGCGGGTTCCTCCTCCAAATTCTTCATAAAAGTTGGTAAACACTAAAAGTAGTGTCTGGCTCTGCAAAATAAGTTTCCACATATTGCCATAGAGAGAATAACATTAACACAAATCTAATCTGCTGACGTATCCCGTAGCATGACATCACAGTACGGCCAAGCCTTTATCCGAATCGCTTTCACTTCCCCACCTCAGCGCGTTTTGCGAGGCGGTTTCCTTGGCACGTCTTGTCAAAGCAGAGATCGTGTCCCCTTTATTTACGGGATTCTCACCAATACGGACATGGGTAACCCAACCGCGCCATTTATCACGGTGCTTGGGAGGCAAGTGAGTTTTACTAGGCTGGTGGGGACGCATAGCCGCATCCGCCCATATAAGGGGATAAGGATCCACCTTTTTACCTACGCCTTCTTCCTCCTTTGCCTATCCATCTCCTGCGCACCCGAGCTCCAGCGCCCAAGTCCGCACTTCCCACCTCGACCTTCTCCAGCCATGTCCGGAGTGGGAGGCAAGTGGATGGTCTCCTCCGTTACGGAGGGCCATGTCAAAAAACTAAGGAAGGCCGTATACTTGTCCGACAACATTGCGCACCGGCTTCCTGAAGAGGGGCAGCTTCTCCCCACCCCTAGGCCCCATGAGAGGGTTGTATTCCTTCCCCACTTCCTCCGCGGACTGGGTTTCCACTCCACCTATTTGTCCGGGGACTCATGTTCTACTACGGCCTGGATTTCCACGATCTGGCCCCGAACTTTGTCCTCAACATCTCGGTGTTTATCGTCGTGTGCGAGGCTTTCCTCCGCATCCGCCCCCATTTCGGTCTTTGGCTCAAGACTTTCAATGTCAAGCCGAAGGTGGTGCGCGGCAGCCAGGCGAGTGCGGAGGCTCCATGGCGGGCAAGATAGCCAATGTCCTATGGCTCGAGGGCTCCTTTGTGGAGACCCTGAAGGGGTGGCAATCGGTGTGGTTTTACATCACCGAGCCGCGCGACCTTGAATGGGTCGCAGCCCCTGAGTTCCGATCCAGACCCCCACGCGGCTCACGTCCTGGAAAGAGACGGGCCTGTCGTGGGGCAACGAGGAAGAGGTGACCAGACTGCAAACATGCACCCAATCCCTAGTGAACAAGCGGCTCAAGCTTGTCAATATAGTCCAGGTCATGCTCGTCCGCCGGATCCTCCCATGTCAACAACGGGCTTTCACACTGTGTGAGTTCGATCCGGCGTAGCACCAAACCTTGAGCAGGCTCTTCGACACGACGTACGAAGATGCCTGGAAGGTGCTATTCAAGGGCACCGAAGCTCCCGCGTCCGCGTCCGAGGACCGCGGATTCAGCACACAGCTTCCAGCTAGCGCGGTGAGTTATCCTTACCTTTTACAGGAAATTTATTTATCATAGATTGACTTTATGCGTGATCTAAACTCCCCTACCTTTGACAGGCATGGCAGGAGAAGTCCGGACAGGTCAACTGTCCGGCCCCTTTGCCCGAAGACCCAGCAGATGCTCGTTTACCGAAGCTGCTGGCTCCGGCGCCTTATGTGGTGCCGGAGAAGAAGGCCAAGAAGAAGAAGGCTACGGGGACTCGAAAGAGTTCCCGTCATGTGGTGGTGTCGGACTCGTCGTCCGACGAATCCGAGACGCACTCCTCCCGTGAAGACGAGGAGGAGGAAGAAGAAACCTCTCCCCCTCCAGCGGGGGGAGGAAAGAAGAGGAAGGCCGCCCCAACTAGGGAGGCCGAAGGGTCCAAGAAGAGGAATACCACTCCACCGGACTACTCCCCCAACGCCGACGACGACGAAGAGGAGTGGCCGGACAGAGCCAAGCGTCTGGCAAAATCTTAAGTATTCAGATACCACAGTAACTCATAGCATTCCTTTGTCGCACAGCCTTTCCTTATGTCGAACATAATTATGCAGTCTGCCCAAGGCCGGGCTCGACGAGTCGTCGAGCGGCTCCCTGGACTCGTCGGTCGTGAATTCACTCCCGACGGCTACCTCCCCCCGCCCTGCGGACAACGCCGAAGTGTTGTCCCAACAGGTTCCAAGTCAAGAGGAGGTGGTCCTGGAGGCGCCGTGAGGCGACCTCCCGGACTCCAGGAGCGAAGGGGACAAGACCCCCCAGGGCTCCAAGTCCGGCTTTGAGCCGGACACCGCGCCGGAATCTTCAACGGTTCCGGACTGCGGTAGGCGAACTCCTTCTAAGAGGAGCAAGCCTTGTGAGCCGGCGGTCTCCGTCCAACCGGAGGTGCCGGGCAATCTGCTGGAGGTGCTTAACGGCGCCTCCATCGACTAGGAGCACCGTACTATTATGAGTATGGTGATCCAGAAGGTTCAGTCTGCTAAGAGCGGGCTGACTGAAGCTTGTGCTAGCCTTCTAACAGGCTTCGAGGTAAGTAAAAATATGTAAAATCATTACCGCATAGACAGTAGCCCCTGATGCTCTGTTTGGCATTCGGAAAGAAAAGCCGAATAGAGGATCAAATAATTTCGCAAGAGTCTAACAAAAAAATGAGTCAATATGCGTATGCAGGCTTTGCTGCTTGCTACCTCCGCACTGACTGGAGAGGAAGGTACCCTGAAGCAGGGTCTCGAGCGGACCGAGCAAGAGCTCGGTCTTGCCAAGCGGCAGCTCGAGGAGAAAGAAGGTAAGAGATACCTTATAGAAAAATATATATGAAAAAGATGCAATTGCAAAAAATGACAGGATTGTATTGCTTATTGTAGGGGCCACGACTGAGGTGGCGACCCTCAAGCAGGCGCTGTCCGAGGCCGAGAAGAGAGTAGCCACGGAGCGCACCGAGCGAGACAAATTCGAGGCCTAGGTGGGCGAGGTGCAGCAAGAGCTTCAGGCTCTCATGAAAAAACATGAGAGTTTGGAGCTTGACTCGAAGACGCAAGTGTCCGAGCTCGCCGCGACCGTCAAGACTGCCGAGTCTGCCAAGGCCGAAGCCCAGAAGGCCCTCGATGAATTGGATGCGGTGAAAAAGATAGCGGCGGGTAAGGCATTTTTTATGCAAAGCAGACATATAAAAGTAAACTACTTGTTACTTACCCGAATCCGGAGCTCTCCAGGGGCGTTCGCAGATCTTCCCCGCAGCGTATCTGATACCGAGCCGAAGAGGGCAGCTCGACAGAGAAGGTGTTCTGGTCTCAGTACGCTGAAGCCGGACACCCTGTGCCCTTGAGCGACCAGCTGAAGCAGCCGGTCGAGCTCCACAAGGCGGCCGAACAGGCCATGAAGGGCTTCATAGTTCGGCTGTGGCCTGCAGAGGCCCTGCCTGGGAGCTTCTTCGGACTGGTGCGGCGGCTGGTGGAGGCCTGTCCACGGCTCGAGGTCATCAAGCGCTCCATCTGCATCGAAGGTGCCCGTAGGGCCCTTGCCCGTGCAAAAGGTGCACTGGGGTAAGCTAGACGGTGAGAAGCTTGTGAGGGACGGGCCGCCGCCGGGGAAGGAGCATCGCAAGCCCGAGAACTATTACAAGGATGTTCTTGCTGGTGCCCGCCTTATGGCGGATGAATGTACCAAGGATGTGATGTTTGAATGAACTCGCTCGTGTTATCCTGTGCGCTGAAAACTTGTTCATATGTGCTAAGCAATGCTTGTTTCAATTTAAAATATTACTTTCTGTGCGGCCGTTTATAAAAAATTGAGAGATGGCCAGTCGTCGGCTTCTGCCCCCATGCCACTAGTGCTGGGGTGTTCGGGATAAACCTGAGCGCTCTTTTTCCCATGATTGGGTCCGTCGAGGGAGGCGCTCAGCACAACGAACAAGGCAATCAGACTATAATGCTTGAACACTCTCACTTAGCCATATAACTCTATAATTTTAAATTTCGGCGAAGCCCCTAGTATTCGGAAGACCGAGTTCGGGGCGCTATCCACGCCTTTGGCCGGACAAAATCCGGTTCCTCGCTCTAAGCGGCATAGGTATTTAAGGACCCGAAAAACCTCTCGAACAGCGACCGGTCTCTCGCCTTATCATGACAGTCAGTTTTAGCTTTCTCTACTGAGGTGCTCAGCCCAGCTCAACTGGGGCACAATTGCAGTAGTTCTCCTAGTGCTACCTTAGCCGATATAGCGGAACGTAAGGCACCAAAACATAGGAGCCGGGCAAACCCAACTATTGACCCAAATCATGATTCAGAGCCGATGCATATAGTGCTATAAGTTCGGGGTGCCGCACTTATGAAAGTGTTCGGACTTTTTACACCATATTAAGGGGTACTGAAGCCCCTGGCATATTTGTCGTACCACAGTGTACGGGTGCAACATGTCATTAATGAACATATATAAAAATAGAGTAATGCAAAAAATAGACAAAAGGCTATGCATTGTTTATAAGAAGGCTGCTATCTAAGTAGAACGATACAGATAGTGCGATAAGCAAAAGAAATTGGACTATTTAACATGTCTTGTCTAGGGGCGAGCCGCAGAATTGTATTTAAAACAGGTATACTGCTCGTAATAGAGACCACATGGGAGTTCCATAATGCGGCATGGCTTGTATGCTTTCCTGGATCTTGTATCGTTTGTGCGGCAGTTGAATTGCCTAACAGGTTGTCCGAAGTATGGAGTCCTGAAAGTAAGAGAAAACTAAAAGAAAATACGGCAGCCCCTGATGCGGTTTAAGCCGTATTTCGGGCGTGCTGTGATAGTGCCCCTCCCCCTATGCCCATGGTATTTCGAGAGCGTAGTTATGTACGCGAGGCACTGGTTTCGCTATATTGCGAGGGCTAGGGCTGGAGCCGCACTGCTACTCTAGCTCGGAACGTGCCAGGCCGTTTTGTTGTATGTTACTCCGGGCGCGCTTGACAGTGTCCGGCTTTTTGAAGGCCGTTCGGAGGGAGTGTTCGATGTTTCCGTTGACCGTGATTACTCCTCGAGGGCCTGACATCTTGAGCTTGAGGTATGCATAGTGCGGTACCGCATTGAACTTTGCGAACGCGGTTTGTCCGAGAAGTGCGTGATAGCCACTTCAGAACAGCACTATGTCGAAGATTAACTCCTCGCTTCGGAAGTTATCCGGAGATCCGAAGACCACTTCAAGTGTGACTGAGCCTGTACAGTTGGCCTCTACACCTAGTATGACGCCTTTAAAGGTCGTTTTGGTGGGCTTGATCCTTGAGGGATCTATGCCCATTTTCCACACTGTCTCCTGGTAAAGCAGGTTCAGGCTGCTGTCGTCGTCCATAAGGACTCTTGTGAGATGAAATCCGTCGATAATTGGGTCTAGAACCAATGCGGCGAATCCGCCATGACGGATGCTAGTGGGGTGGTCCCTTCGATCAAAAGTGATCGGGCAGGAGGACCATGGGTTGAACTTTGGGGCGACTGGCTCCAGCGCATATACGTCCCGTAGTGCGCGCTTCCGCTCCCTCTTGGGGATGTGGGTTGCGTATATCATGTTCACCGTCCGCACTTGTGGGGGAAAACCCTTCTGTCCGCTGTTGTTCGGCGGCCTGGGCTCTTCCTCGTCGTCGCTATGCAGCCCCTTGTCTCTATTTTCGGAATTTAACTTGCCTGCCTGCTTGAACACCCAACAATCCCTGTTGGTGTGATTGGCTGGTCTTTCGGGGGTGCTATGTATCTGGCACAAGCGGTCGAGTATTCGGTCCAAACTGGACGGGCCCTGAGTGTTTCTTTCGAATGGCTTTTTCCGCTGACCGGATTTGTAGCCTCGGAATCCGGCATTGACTGCCGTATCCTCGTTGCTGTCGCTGTTAACAAGGCGTTTCTGCTTGTTCCGGCGTGACCTGCCGCTTTTGTCCTTGGTATCCGAATTACCAAGGTTCTTGGTTAAGTTGTTGCTGCAAGCTAGCCAGCTGTCTTCTCCCGTGCAAAAGCGGGTCATGAGTGTCGTAAGGGCTGCCATAGATTTCGGCTTTTCCTGTCCCAGGTGCCGGGCGAGCCATCACGGATATTATGCTTGAAGGCCGCTAGGGCCTCTGCGTCCGGATAGTCGACTATTTGGTTTTTCTTTGTTAGGAACTGCGCCCAGAATTGCCTGGCCGATTCTTCTGGCTGCTGAATTATGTGACTTAGGTCATCAGCGTCCGGTGGTCGCACATAGGTGCCCTGGAAATTGTTGAGGAATGCGGCTTCCAGGTCCTCCCAAGAACCAATTGAATCTGCTGGCAAGCTGTTAAGCCAATGCCGGGCCGGTCCTTTAAGTTTGAGCGGGAGGTATTTGATGGCGTGTAGATCATCGCCGCAGGCCATGTGGATATGAAGGAGATAATCCTCGATCCATACCGCAGGATCTGTTGTGCCATCGTATGATTCAATGTTTACGGGTTTGAAGCCCTCAGGGATTATATGATCCATTACTTCGTCTGTGAAGCATAGTGGGTGTGCGGCGCCTCTGTACTGGGCTATATCACGACGCAGCTCAAAGGAGTTTTGTCTATTGTGTTCGGCCCGGCCGGATTTATTGTATCCGGAGTGACGATCACCGTCACGTGCCGTGGGGCACCCGCGCGATCCGTAGATCGATCTTGTTTGCCTTGCCTTGTCCTCCAGCATATCTCGCAGGTCTGGCGCGTTTTCCCGTGCCTTAGCGTGTTTTGAGCGGCGGCGGGGCATGGCTTGAGTGGAGGGCCTAGAGGCCTCTCTGTCACGGCCACGAGGTGGCCGGTCGGCCATGTCATGCGCTGGTGATGTAGGTGCTTCCTCCTCTAATCGGGGTAGCAGCCTGTGTTTTGGGTAACGCTTGGAGGAGCGTTCGAGTTCATACTCTTTGGCCGCAAGGACTTCAGTCCATCTGTCAGCTAGCAAATCTTGATCAGCTCTAAGCTGTTGCTGTTTTTTCTTGAGGCAGCTTGCCGTGGCTAAAAGCCTGCATTTAAAACACTCTTGTTCAGCGGGATCTGATGGCACGACGAATTCGTCGTCGTCGAGGCTTGCCTCATCTTCGGAGGGAGGCATATAATTGTCATCCTCGACCTCTCGGTCTGCCGCTCTCTCATGAGGGCTGGCTTCTCCATCCTCCTGTGCCGAATCTTGCTGGAGGGGGTGTTCTTCGGTGCTATCCGGAGTAGTATTATCTCCCGTGCCGGAATAACCATTTTTGCTTTGCGGGATTTAGAGCGGCACCGCTGACACCGGCGCTTGGGATGTTTCTTAGAGGTGTCATCCCCCGTTGTTCCATCGCCTTCTCCCTCTTTTGGAGTGTCCACCATATATATGTCATATGACGAGGTGGCCTTCCAGCACCCTACAGGTGCTGGTTCCTGTTCGTCTCCTACATCGTCGTCCATACCGTCGATGTCTTCGAAGTCGAAGTCGAGCATGTCGGTGAAATCGTCGACAGTGGCTACGAAGTGGGTGGTGTGTGGGCTTTGAATCTCTTCATTATCCGTACCCCAACCTTGCTGACCGTAGTCCGGCCAGGACTCCCCTGATAAATAGAGTGCCTTTAGCGAATTCAGGATGTCGTTGAAGGGCGAGTGCTGAAAGATGTCCGCGGCGGTGAACTCCATTATCGGCGCCCAATCGGATTCGATCGGCAGGGGCGCGGGTGGCTTAGAATCCGGAGCGGAATCTGGCTCCTCAGAGTCACGGGCCATGCAGAGTGCGAGGCTGGTGTCCGGCTCGATCGCCTTTGAGATCGCAGCCCCAGAGGTGGCGTCCAACAGCTCATCCTCGATCGGCGCAGCAGGCTCCGAATTAAGGGTCGGAACCAATGCGCGTGCGGCCTCCAGGGTACTGTTCGGCGACAGAGCTAGATCATGCCTATCAAAACAGTGCGGCACGCTCGGCTGCGGCTCGAATTCGTCGAAGATCAAGTCCCCGCGGATGTCAGCCGTGTAGTTTAAACTTCCAAATCTGACCTGATGGCCAGGGGCATAGCTTTCAATCTGCTCCGGGTGGCCAAGCGAATTGGCCCGCAGTGCGAAGCCGTCGAAGACGAAGATCTGTCCGGGGAGAAAAGTCTCACCCTGGACCGCATCATCGTTGATGATCAAAGGAGCCATCGGGCCTAAAAGCGACGACACAGAGGAACTCTCAATGAAAGCACCAATGTCGGTGTCAAAACCGGCGGATCTCGAGTAGGGGGTCCCGAACTGTGCGTCTAGGTGGATGGTAACAAGAGACAAGGGAACACAATGTTTTACCCAGTTTCGGGCCCTCTTGATGGAGGTAAAACCCTATGTCCTGCTTGATTAATATTGATGATATGGGTAGTACAAGAGTAGATCTACCACGAGATCAAGGAGGCTAAACCCTAGAAGCTAGCCTATGGTATGACTGTTATATGTTGGAGTTGTTGTCCTACGGACTAAAACCCTCTGGTTTATATAGACACCAGAGAGGGTTAGGGTTACACAAAGTCGGTTACAATGGCAGGAGATCTGAATATCCGCATCGCCAAACTTGCCTTCCACGCCAAGGAAAGTCCCATCCGGACACGGGATGAAGTCTTCAATCTTGTATCTTCATAGTCCAGGAGTCCGGCTGAAGGTATAGTCCGGCTATCCGAACACCCCCTAATCCCGGACTCCCTCAGAGACCCACCACTGCGCCACCTCAGCTACCTGCCTGCCTACATGGCACCACGGGCACCGCTGGCCAGGGCGCGTGTCGACGCAAGAGGGAGCGGCAACGGACGAGACAGGGCTCTCCCCCGTCCCCGATAAAGCAAGGACACTGAGGGAGTCCGGGATTAGGGGGTGTTCGGCGATCCGAACTATACCTTCAGCCGGACTCCGGGACTATGAAGATACAAGATTGAAGACTTCGTCCCGTGTCCGGAAGGGACTTTCCTTGGCGTGGAAGGCAAGCTCGGCGATGCGGATATTTAGATCTCCTACCCTTGTAACCGACTTTGTGTAACCCTAACCCTATCTGGTGTCTATATAAACCGGAGGGTTTTATTCCGTAGGACAACAACTCCAACATACAACAATCATACCATAGGCTAGCTTCTAGGGTTTAGCCTCCTTGATCTCGTGGTAGATCTACTCTTGTACTACCCATATCATCAATATTAATCAAGCAGGACGTAGGGATTTACCTCCATCAAGAGGGCCCGAACTTGGGTAAAACATTGTGTCCCTCGTCTCCTGTTACCATCCGCCTAGACGCACCGTTCGGGACCCCCTACCCGAGATCTGCCAGTTTTGACATCGACATTGGTGCTTTCACTGAGAGTTCCTCTGTGTCATCCCTTTTAGGCCCGATGGCTCCTTTGATCATCAACGACGATGCGGTCCAGGGTGAGACTTTTCTCCCCGGACAGATCTTCGTCTTCGGCGGCTTCGCACTGCGGGCCAATTCGTTTGGCCGCCTGGAGCATATCGAAAGCTACGCCCCTGGCCATTAGGTCAGGTTTGGAAGTTTGAACTACTTGGCTGACATCCGCGGGGACTTGATCTTTTACGGATTCGAGCCACAGCCAAGCGCGCCGCACTGTCTCGATGGGCATGATCTAGCTCTGCCGACGAACAGTGTCCTGGAGGCCGCATGCGCGTCGGTTCCGACCTTAATTCGGAGCCTGCGGCGCTGATCGAGGATGAGCGGTTGGACGCCACCTCAGGGGCTGCGATCTCAAAGGCGATCGAGCCGAACACCAGCCCCGCACTCTGCATAACCCGTGACTCCGAGGACCCGGATTCCTCTACGGGTTCCGAACCTCCCGCGCCCCTGCCGATTGAATCCGATTGGGTGCCGATCATGGAGTTCACCGCCCCGGACATCTTTCCGCACTCGCCCTTCGGCGACATCCTGAACTCACTAAAGTCCGTCTCTTTATCAGGAGAGCCCTGGCCAGACTATGGTCAGCAAGGATGGGATACGAACGATGAAGAAATTCAAAAACCACCCACCACCCATTTGGTAGCCACCATCGATAATTTAAATGACATGCTCAACTTCGACTTCGAAGACATCGACGGTATGGACGACAATGCAGGAGACCCCGATGAATCAATGCCTATAGGGCATCGGACAACCACCTCATCTCATGACGTGTACATGGTGGATACCCCTAAAGGTAGCAACCACGAGGAAAACGGGCATGGACCGAAGGATCAATCCCTCGAAAACCAGTCAAAGCGTCGGCATAAACGCCGACCCAAGCCCCGCCTCGATACAGACCCAGCCATAGAGCAGGATGGGCCAGTAGGCGACGAGCATGCCCTAGAGCAACCGTCCGAACAGGGCAGCCTGGATGAAGAAACCGAACATCCCTCCCCTGGTGAAACTGGCATTCCGGACGACCTTACACCGGATAAACCCACGGAGAAGAAGAACCTCCACAAAAGGCTCGTTGCAACCGCACGCAGCCTGAAAAAGCAGAAGCGGAAGCTCAAAAATGCAGAAGATGCACTCAGGATCAGATGGAGTAAAGTAATCAACACCGCAGACAAATACGGCGATAGTCGCCGCACTAAAAGCTATCCGAAGCGAAAGCTACTGCCTGAATTCGACGAAGAGGCCTTAGAGCCCTCGCACTCAAAAAGTAAGAAAGCCATACGGTCGGATAGACGACCCCATAGCTAGCATAAAGCGGCAAACGGCGCTGCACTCAAGCCGGCACGTGACCCACTTACGGATTCACATCAAAAAGATGGCCCTGCCAGGTCCATTTATGGGCCAAGAAAGCAAGCTCTCATAAGCAGTACAATAAAACCATTATCAGAATCCGGCACACCCAAATACAGGGGCGCCTCACATCCCCTATGTTTCACCGATGAGGTCCTGGATTATGAATTTCTAGCAGGATTCAAACCCGTAAACATAGAGGCATATGATGGAACAACAGACCCTGGAGTCTGGATAGAGGATTACAACCTCCACATACATATGCCTAGAGGAGATGACCTCCACGCCATCAAATATTTACCCCTAAATCTTAAAGGACCAGCCCAGCATTGGCTTAAAATCCTTCCCGAAAACACAATTGGAAGTTGGGAAGAGCTTGAGGACGCCTTCCGAGCAAATTTTCAAGGAACTTATGTCCGTCCTCCGGATGCAGAAGACCTCAGTCACATAACACAACAGCCCGGAGAGTCAGCTCGGCAGTTCTGCAATAGATTTCTAACTAAAAAGAATCAGATAGTCGACTGTCCGGACGCCGAAGCCCTAGCAGCTTTCAGGCACAATGTCCGAGACAAGTGGCTCGCCAGACACGTCGGCCAAGAAAAGCCAAGAACAATGGCCACATTAACAAGCCTCATGACCCGCTTTTGCGCAGGAGAGGACAGCTGGTTGGCAAGATGTAGCACCAGCGACCCAAGTACATCCGAAACCAGGGATGGAAACGGAAAACCGCGATGCAACAAGGAACGTCGTCGGACTAAGGAAAACAGTCCGAAGAGCACGACAGTCAACGCCGGATTCAAAGGCTCACGGCAGAATCAGAAAAAGCCGCCCCTCCAGGATAACAGAGATGATTTATCCAACCTAAACAAAATCCTGGACAGGATATGTCAAATACACAATACTCCAGGGAGGCCTGCTAACCATACCCACAGAGATTGTTGGGTTTTCAAACAATCCGGCAGACTCAACGCCGAACACAAGGGGCTCGACACACCAAGTGAAGACGAGGATGAACCCCAAAAGCAGAGCACCAGGAAACAGAAGAATTTCCCACAAGAAGTTAAAACAGTAAACCTACTTCACATAACAAAACGTGCGGCGCCCATAAAGGTACGCGCCACACGACCCATACCAAAAGGGTCCCGCCACTGGTTGTCAAAACCAATCATCTTCGACCATCTAGGTTATTCTAGAAGTACAAGGAACGCAGGCTGGACTGCCTTGGTACTCGATCCAATAATTGGCGGGCTCCAGTTTTCAAATTTCCTAATGGATGGCGGCAGTGGACTAAACCTGATATATCAGGACACAGTCCGTCACATGGGGATAAACCCAACAAGAATCTGCCACAACAAAACCTCCTTTCAAGGGGTAGCGCCTAGTCCGGACACCCATTGCATGGGTTTTATCCGGCTTGAAGTTATATTCGGCTCTACCGATAACTTCCACTGCGAAAGGCTGACCTTCCACATCGTCCCATTCTCAAGTCGCTATCAAGCACTGCTGGGGCGCGAAGCTTTCGCCTGCTTTAATGCAATACCACATTATGCATCTCTCACGCTTAAGATGCCCGGTCCACGAGGCATCATCTCCCTGAAGGGGAAGCATTGAGCGCTCCTCCCCCAAGCGGAGGATTGTGCGGCCGCTTTAACAGTCCCACAATACAATGGCTTCACCAGCCAGAACATCCGAACAGGTCATTAAGACCACGTGCACGGATAGACGAGCCCGGCATGCCCTAGGGGCTCCGCATATATAAGAGACAATAAAGCTCAGTTTTACATATTTTACTTTACATTTGTTTATTTAATACAATTTTTGTTCGGCATGAATTTTTGTTTATTTAATACAATTTTTATTTCAACTTAGTTCCTCTCTTTTACAGACGAACATCGTGCTGTGCCCGTCCAGGATACGGCACAACGGAGACACAGGCGCAGACGTGCAGTAGGGACCCGTTCTAAGGATTCTTTTCATATTAAGACCCTGCGTAAACCTTTTTTACTGTCTCTTGTTGCTACATGTCCCCTGGTTCTATAACCAAGGAGGAGGCTGGCGTCTTGGCATGTGGCCACGTCAGAATTTCCGCGCGTACCTGGACACTAGGGGCTTATACCTAAGAGCATTACTTTGCCCGCTCTCATAAAGACCGAATACCTTAGGGAGTGTTCGGCGTCGCGAGTTTGGCCTTATATGCATCAGCTCCGAATCATGATTTTGGTCAATGTCGGGTTGCTCGGCTCCTGTGTTCGGTCGCCTTACGTTCCGCTCTATCGACTAAGGGGGCACCAGGAGAACTACTGCGCTTGTGCCCCGGTTCGGCCGGGCGAGCACCTCAGTAGAGAAAGCCGAAAACTGACTGTCATGATATAGCGTGAGACTGGTCAACCACTCGATGACTCTCCGGAATCTATAGGATTCCTCCGCATTAAGGAAGGGCCGTTTCCCGACCAGGCACACACGCGCCCCGAATTCGGGCGAGCGCAGTCGCCACCAAGGGCTATCTAAAGAGTCCCACTGTCAAGCTCCTATGGCTAAGTGAAAGTGTTAAAGCATTATAGTCCGGTTGCCTGGCTCGCTGCGCCATCACCTCCTTTGTAGGACCAAGACGTTGGATTAAGTGTGAAAAAGCGCCTTCTGCGAGCACCCCCGCACTATGTGCGTGGGCGCTGAAGCCAACGACTGCCATCTTTCAGATTATATATATATATTTTAAAACGGCCGCACAGGAGGTGTTCCACGTACTTGAAGGCACAAGTATAAAAGCCTACTACAATTCATCAAAATACTGTTTTATAATTACATATGCTATCAGAACATAGCATCCTTAGAGCACTGCATCTCTATTACACGAGCGCCTTCAAGGACTTCCTGAAAATACTGCTCGGAGGGTACTCGGCTTTTGCGAATCTCGGGACGCAACAATGGTGGTCTCCATCTCCGCCCAATATGTCTTGACATGGGCAAGAGCCATCCGTGCGCCCTCTATGCATGCTGACGTCTTCATTGCATCGATACGGGGCACCGCATCAAGGAGTTGCTGCACCAAGCCGAAATAACTCTTCGGCTCCGATCTCCCCGGCCACAAATGACCCATGACAAACTTCATGGCGAGTCCGGACAACCTATTCAGTTCGGCCCATTGAGCCAGACGATCGTCCATCGCCAGGGGATGCTCTGGATTGTGAAACTGTGACCAGAAAAGTTTTTCCACTTCACGATCTTCTTGATCTTGAAAGTGTTCGGTCGCATCAGCAGCACTCGCTGCCAAATCCAGATAGGTGTCCTCCACACTCCACATAGGGTCCAGCGGAGAAAACTTCGGATCACAAAACTTCCTCCGCAGCATAAAGGGCTTTCCAGCCGCAATCTGTCCGACCGGACGCAGCTCCTCCTTCGCAGCTCTCATCTCAGAGTGAGCGTACTTGGCATCAGCAACGATCTTCTCTAAATCCGTCTTCCTCGCCCGGTCTTCTTTCTCAAGAAGCTCGCAATGCTCAGCAGCGCCCTTTAACTTCACGGCCATCTCGGCCATCTCCTCTTTGCTTCGGCAGTGATCAGCCTGTTCGGCTCTCAGCTCTTCAAGCGCCTTCTTGGCAGCCGCATCCCTTTCTCTGGCTTGTTCCTTAGCCCGGGCAAGTTCCGCCCGAAGACTCTCCACGGCGGCGACACCATCTGCATCAAGCATATACATTGTAAGATATTGGCATAAAGCTCCTCTTACCAGGTGCCGCCCAAGGAATTACATACCTAGAGCCTCATCAAGCCGCTTGTTGACGAGCGTGATGTCGGCATCTGCCACGTCCAGTTGCCGCTTTAGTTCGGCAAAATCATCAGTTCGGCTCGATTCGGGACACTTCGCCACCTACATTTAAAGGCGAAAAATTTAGACCTGGGGTTATGATCCTCTGCACGCTGTCACTTCTGACAACGCACAGAGTCTCAGGGGCTACTATCTATACAGGGTGCATCTTATTTATGCGCAACTGACAAAAGTGTACATTATCTAATGTACCTCAAAGCCCGTTAGTAAACTTCTGACGGCCTTGTGCAATCCGCTTTCCGCGGATGAAATCCTTTCAATCACTGTGACCATCAATGCGCGGTGCTCCTCGGAGGCCGGACGCGGAGAACCTTGGGGGGCCACATAGCAATCTTCCGTCCCTGCCGGATTCGGAGAAGCCTTCCGCGACGACACCTCAGGTTCGCCCGCCTCGCTAGGCGGCACGGCAGGGGGAGGCGTTCCGCTCTCCATCATCTCCGGAAGAAGATCCCCCGAAGACGAGCTCTACTGAGAAGGGCTGAGGCCCGAACTACAAGGTAAAATTTCGGTTAATCTTCTTAGGTTTAAAGCAAGGATCCTTCTTTCAAAATGTACAATATTTCTCCGCTTACGGCTCGCTGGAGGGCTGATTCCTTTGAGGGCATAGTTAGGCCGAGGAACCCCTCGGCATCGAACCCTCTGACGTGGATTTTTTACCCCGCTTTGAGGCCATGGGCTCCGGGTCGTCAGAGGCGGCCCTCTTCTTCCCCTTAGAAGAGGAATTGTCGGTTCCTCTCTTCGGAACGACCTCCTTTGAGGAGGCCGTAGTTTCCTTGTCCTCTCCCTCACTTCCCTACAGAGGCACAATCTTCAACATCTTGACTAGCACGGGATCCAGGCTGGTCTCAGGAAGGGGAGCCGGACACCTGATCAGCTCTGCTTTCGCTATCCACTCCTGTTTAAAAAGGACAGCTCTTTTAGGGGCGAATTTATGCCAATTATATGAATAGCGAGTCCGGGCACAAGGTTACTTACTTGAGTATCCGGGCGATTGCAGCTTAAACCTGCATCCTCGGTCAAATCCGGACACATTGCTTGTGATCTGAAGAACAATTTGTACATCTCCACGGGCGTTATGCCCATAAAATGTTGGAGAGCTCGTGGTCCCTCAGGATTGAACTCCCACAAACGGAGGGAGCGACGTTTGCCGGGCAGGGTTCGGCGGATCAGCATGACTTGCGTCACTTTGACCAGGCTGAGGTCTCTTTCCAAGAGATCCCTGATTCGGCCCTGCAATAAAGGTACGTCCTGAGATGGCCCCCAGTCTAGGCCTTTATTGACCCATGACCCTAGCTGTTGTGGGGGACCCGAGCGAAAGGCAGGCGGCGCCACCCATTTGGTGCCCCTGGGAGCGGTGATATAGAACCACTCTCGTTGCCATAAGACGAGCTCTTCTTGAAAAGAGCCCTCGGGCCAGGGAGCATCAACATTCTTACTTATAACAGCGCCTCCGCACTCTGCGTGCCGTCCCTCGATCAACTTCGGCTCCACTTTAAAGGTCTTGAGCCATAATCCGAAGTGAGGGGTAACACAGAGGAACGCTTCACACACGACGATGAAAGAAGAAACATGGAGGATGGACTTCAGAGCTAAGTCGTGAAATTCCAACCCATAATAGAACAACAGCCCCCTCACAAAGGGATCCATTGGGAAGCCTAACCCCCGAAGGAAGTGAGATTTGAACACCACACTCTCACCGGGCTGGGGGCTGGGAACCGCCTGCCCTTGAGCAGCCAACCTATGCGGAATTTCGCCGGTCAAGAACTTGGCCTCTCTCAACTTTAGCACGTCCTCCTCCGTGACGAAGGAGGGCATCCACCGGCCTTGAAGGTTGGAACCGGACATTATCGATGGTCTGAAGCGCCTAAAATCTGGGGCCTAGGGTGTTGGAACTCGAGGCGATGGGCGAACTCGTTTTGAGGATTGGAAAAAAGGAGTAAGGCCTTGGTATCTTTATAAGAGGTTGAATACCAAGAGCCCTCCCCGTGACCGTTTGGGACTCGCCTTTAATCGAGAAAACATGCTAAACGGCACGATTGGGTCACCCACGTCCGTATTAATGAGAATCCCGTAAATAAAGGGGACACGATCTCTGCTTCAACAAGACGTGCCAAGGAAACCGCCTCGCAAAACGCGCTGAGGTGGAGAAGTGAAAACGATTCGAATAAAGGCTTGGCCGTAGTGTGATGTCACGCTATGGAACAGGTCAGCAGATTAGATTTGTGTTGATGTTATTCTCTCTATGCCAATATGTGGAAACTTATTTTGCAGAGCCGGACACTACTCTTGGTGTTTACAATCTTTTATGAAGAACTTGGAGGAGGAACCCGCCTTGCAATGCCGAAGACAATCTGCGCGCCGGACTCGTCGTCATTGAAGCCTGGTTCAAGGGCTACTGAGGGAGTCCGAGATTAGGGGGTGTTCGGCGATCCGAACTATACCTTTAGCCGCACTCCAGGACTATGAAGATACAAGATTGAAGACTTCGTCCCGTGTCCGGAAGGGACTTTCCTTGGCGTGGAAGGCAAGCTCGGTGATGCGGATATTTAGATCTCCTACCCTTGTAACCGACTTTGTGTAACCCTAACCCTATCCGGTATCTATATAAACCGGAGGGTTTAGTCCGTAGGACAACAACTCCAACATACAACAATCATACCATAGGCTAGCTTCTAGGGTTTAGCCTCCTTGATCTCATGGTAGATCTACTCTTGTACTACCCATATCATCAATATTAATCAAGCAGGACGTAGGGTTTTACCTCCATCAAGAGGGCCCGAACCTGGGAAAAACATTGTGTCCCTCTGTCGGCGTTCTGGGAACGGGGGTCCCTAGACTTGCCTGCCTGCGGCCTGCGGCGTGGCTCGAGTGGGGGCCCAACGTAGCCCATCTTCATCAACACAAAGCTCAAGACCCTCGCGAGGGGCCAAGCCTCGCGAGGCGGACGACACGGCGCTTCCTCCGGCACGGCCTGCTTAGGCTGGCTCGCGAGGAGGCGGAGAGATCAAGGTGGGGTACCTCACGAGGTGCCCATGATGCAAGCCATGACGATCAAAGGTGCCAGGCGGGCGTCAGCCCGCGCAGCGTCCTCCCTTTCCTGTTTGGTGCAAACGGGGCAAGCGCAGGCGAGAGGATCAAGCAAAGGCACCCATTTCGGTGCAACGAGACCAAGACCAGCTCCACGACAAGGAGGAAGTCACTGTGGAGCCCAAGCCGGTGTCATCACCAGAGCCTTTGGCAGGCGAAGACCAACTTTAGTTAGGATAAGTGTACCCGATGTTCCCCTTCAAATTGGCCAATTGTTGGCGCCCTTCCCACTCAATATTTGGGAAGAGGCCCAGGGCCTTTGCCTATAAATAGGGACAGCCACCCCCAGGGTAGAGGCATTAGCTAGACATCCAGAGATCTAGGCATCGTGAACTTAAGGTAGAATCCCGCACACACAGAGAGAGAAGGGTGATTGAACTCTCCTTAGCAGTTCATCCCCTAGCCAAGAACAGGCCCTCGCGAGACCGTTCGCCTATACTGTTCTTCCTCATCAGCCCCAGAGGCAATCCACCCACCACACTTGAGTAGGGTATTACACCAGCATGGTGGCCCGAACCAGTATAAATCTTGTGTCTCTTGTGTTGTTCTTGTAGTAGTTAGATCCTTACGAGACGGAGAGGTAGATGTGACACTCCAAAATTTTCATTTGGGTTTTTGCAAAATCCTTGCTGGATTTTCCTTGAGATTTGAGGCTTTTAGAAAAACAACCCTCTTAAAATTCCTTTTCCTTGACTAGGGTTTGTTATTTCTGTTTTCTCCTTCAAGCCTTGGGTTTGACCTTCTTAAAAACTCCTTCTCTTTTGTTTCCCTTCTCAGATTTTTTTTGGGAGTTTTCTTTTTTTTTAAGAAAAACTCTGTGAGAAAGATTTGAGATTTTCATTCTATTGAAAACCATCCATGACCTTGTATCTTGCCCATGAGGTAAAACCACTCCAACATCTTCTCCCCTCCTTGTCAACAACTCAAACTCCCTATCCCAACTCATCCAAACAAGTTTTGGATTTTGATTTATCTCTCAAATATTTTTCTGTCAATTAGTTTGAGCCTAATGGATTTTCAAAGCAAGTACCTTTTTCATTTTAGATTTGACTTCAAACCAACTCTACTGGCTAGTCCTTTGCACCCACAACCCAGAACCATCTTGATCCACTCATCTTCTTTTCAAATTTTTTAACTTACACTCCCTGCAAGTTTGGACCAGATTTGTCAAATTTGGTGAAATTCATATCTACACTCCTCCAAAAATTCCACCAAAAATCAGGCAGCCTACTGGAGCAATGAGAAGTCACTCCACTAAAAATCAGCCCAAGGAAAAATCCCTACATGCCTGGATCATTCTGTCGAACACCTTGCATGCACTGTTCAAACACTTTCAGTCAAATTCAGTCTTCAGTGTTGTTTTCTGCAGTTCATCTTCAGTCACGCGCACACAGTGCCCTTGGCACGTTGCTCGCCGCCTGGTCTACGTGTCCAGAGCCCCGCACGCGCGCTTGGCTTCTTCCTGGCGTCGGTGGCGCTCTGACCCGACCGCGCCGGCGTGTCCCGCGGCGGCTGAACCGCCGTGGCAGCCAACATGGAGCAGAACGGCGGCTCAACGCTGTTCCGCGCCGCACAGCCCCGCTGATGGCTCCGCGTGGCCATCTCCGCGCCAGATCACGCATGCAGCACAGCCGTCATGGCGCGGCATGCACAGAGCATGCTCTCTGCCGCCGATGGACCCGCGTCGTCCCGTTCCGTAGAGCTCCACCTCAGCAAGCATAAACCGACGCCGTTGGCTCCAAAACGGACTCCGCGAACCTCCACGATGGTGCTCAACTCCTAAACTCCCCCGACCAAGCACTGCACCACCGTAATCACTCGCCAGAGAACGCCGTTCTCGGCCACCGCCTCGGATCGCCTATAAAAGGAGACCCCGAGCCCTCCCGCGAGCACGCACCACCCCTACACTCCACCAACGCCCTGCCAAGTCACTGGGAGGACCTCGAGGAGGTCTCCTCCCCCGACTCCGGCCACCCCGCTCTGCCTCGGCCTCCAGCTCGATTCGCTCCGGTGAGGCCGTCTCTGGCACCCAAACTCCGTCCATCTCCCTCTCTAGCTACCAGATCCTTGACCCCCTCCTCAATTTGATCAGTGCAGCTCTCTCCGGCGACCTCCATCCACGCCCGAACCGCCGTCCGTCGGAGCAGGGGCCACCGCCGACGTGGTGCTCCTCGGCGACCACCACCACCACCAACCAACGCGGAATGGCACCCTGAGCACGGAGGTACCCTCCGATCTCCCCGACCTCGCCGTGGATCACCGCCGGCGACCACCGCGGCTCTCGGGCGCCAGCGAGCCCCGACCCGCCTCTTTTAAATTTTAAACCTGACAGATGGGACCCGCCTGTCAGCCTCTCTGTCTTTTCTAATCAAATCGTTTTCTGAAAACGTCTTTTGCCAGAATACGCGTTCCCTCTGGGCCGGCGTAGTTTCTATCGAAACGTTTTCTGTTTTTATAATAAAAACCCTGGGAAGTTTCTGTTTCATTACAGATGAGTCCCTGGGCAAAAACCCTTATAACTTTTTATCAGAAGCATATTTTTTATTGATTCTTTTTCTGTCCTCTTCAAAATTTTGTCTAGTTTTTTATCAGATTTATTTGAAAAATATTTGAAATACTTTTTATGCACCTCTCGGTATTCACGTTAGTGCGTATGTTTTCTCTGTACCGTAGATACCGACGGAGGTGACGGGGCCGCGAACTTCACCGAGCTAGGCTCCGACTACTCTGAACCAGGCAAGCATGTTTGAACTTTTGATATGATGAGTGTCTTGGCATGTTTGCATGTAGATAGTTTCATGGCATGTGTGAATCATATCGATGAACCGTTCATTATGTATTGTTGAGGCAAGTAAGTCCGATGATTTCACACGTTGTTGGACGTGAGTATGCAAGGCCATGTGTTGGCATGAGGATGGGTAAGATGGCAGTGTTGTAGCATGCCAGTCTTATGCCAAGCAAGTTATCTCAGTACCAACCCGTATCGGTTGGGTTCATATCCATTTCCTTTCCCTGTACTACCACATGTTTCCCGAAAGGGATATGGTTTAGTAAGTCGCAAACCGCTTTCTTGGTACACACCAAAAAGGAGATGCCGGGATGCTGGTTCCATGGCCCTGGATTAAAGCCAGGCATCCGGTCAGGGGGCATGGGTGTTTCCGGTTGGGACCGAGAGGGGGGCACCCCTTAGAGCGCGCGTATATAAATTTGATCCCATGCTATTCGAGATTGTGATCTCCCCGTCTCAATAGTTTTTCTTGGACGATGTTGAGGGTGATTCCTGGCATCGAAGAGTTGGATGGGTGTGTACTGGATTGCTGTGTTTTCTTCTGAAATACCATAACGGAATTAGTCCTAGCGACTACGGAAATCCGTCGACTGTGGGAAATTTTTGTACAAACTCTGCAGAGCTCTATATCCTTAAATCATCTTATCTATTTCCAAGTTCCCTGCTAACAGTCATGTGCCAGTTTGGTGACAGATTACCCGGTGGGACACATGGGCACTAAGACCGGTTAAATGTTTATCCTTGTGGATGTACTAACCCGTTTATTTCCATGAGTTGAATATATTTATGATGAATATATTAATTTCTTATCAGTTAAAGCCCTTTATGTGGTGTCGCTCAGACGCCCGACTGTGGCATTTCTTTTAAAGCCCTTTATGTGGTGTCGCTCAGACGCCCGACTGTGGCATTTCTTTTAAAGCCCTTTATGTGGTGTCGCTCAGACGCCCGATTGTGGCATTATTATTCCGCATTTTCCGCTCGAGGAGTCTTTCAGACACTCGTTTGGCACCAGTATTACTATTCTGCATTTTCCGTTCGAGGAGTCTTTCAGACACTCGTTTGGCACCCAGCATTATCACCTCTATGTCTGATCGTACTGGTTAACTTATCCATGTATTTCATGTTGGCATTTGTTATATCTTACGTCCGAACTGTCTTGCGAGTACTTTCAAAGTACTCACTGGCTTGTTGATTTGGCCAGATGCTGACGAAGGTGATCTCATGGATGAAGAGTTCGATAGCGAATCCGACGCCTAGAGGAGTCCCAGTCAGTCTCGTGCAACCCTGGAGTTGGTCACTGTTTCATATCCGCTTCCACTACCCTAATAAATTCATCGAGCTTCACCTCGACGCTCGATGGGATGTTAGTTTGAGAATCCCATAACCACTCCCCACTGTGTCACTCCACCTCTACCTTATTTGCGAGTCAGTAGTATGCCACCACTCCCTTGTGTCATTAATCGCCTTTATGTATATTATTGGCACGCTTGTAATAAATTGTTGAGCATCGTCAGCTCAACCCTGTAATATATTTATGCTACTGGCTTATTGTATCAAAAGTTTGTCTACCAGTGAGGAGGTTTTATCTCAAACTGGATTCTAAAGATTGGTTTCTCAATAAATATTTTTATTGGAAAACCGGTCGTGACAAGCTTGGTACCAGAGCCAGGCTGACTGTAGGAAGCCACTAGGTGCGATCGCTAATCGGTTATGAGCATGATAGAGCTTATTCATGTTTTTACAATAGTAGTCATTTTTCTGACAGTCAGCATATATTTATGATCTGACCATTCAGGATTTTTGCCCACTTTTGTAGATGGCCGACCGCAGCTACGAGTCTCAGACCTTCACCAACGTACCCGATGGGTTCGTCAAGCTTCTCTCCTTCGTCGTTCAGGTCGCGATGGGGCCGTCTGTGCGCCCAGTCGTCACTCTCTGTCAGCATGGAGTCAACGACAATCTGACTATGCACCAGGCCGCGGTGCAATTCAAGGGAGGGCGTGGTGATCTACGCCGCTTCCGGTTCTTGGGGAGAGCCATGCCTACGGAGAAGCATGCCATCCAGATGGCAGCCCGCGAGGCGATAGCTCGTCTCAGGGATGTCCTTCCCGCGATGAAGGCTCGTCGCTACCGCTATCTTCCATGCCATGTGCCCTACACCTGTCACTACGCATTCTCCTGCCACAGAGGAGAACGAGACGAGGCTTTTGAGATGCTTATTGAGTATCTCCGGGCCTTGGAGGCAGCCTTCGACAACTTGGTGGATGACCTTGTGGCCGCCCGCATGGGCTCAGTCCACGGTTGCGCCGCCAACAGGAGGGAGCTCCTACCCACCGCACCGCCACTCACTTTCGTCTCGTCCTCTGCATCCCATGCTCCTGCTCGTCGCCTGCCTACCACCGAGGAGTTCAACCAGGTCATTGCGCCCACTCCAGCGCGCACTGCACCGCCACTCACACTGACACCAATCCGTGTCGTTCCGCCCCTGGCACCCGCTCCATCTACTCGGCACAGCACTACTCGCATGGAGCCTATTAGCAAGGAGGAAGTCGAGTCCCCGGCTTCGCTACGCCTCACCCTTGGCAGGGCCAAGGACGTCATCAACATCTACAACTGAGTACGCGTAGCCGCCATGCGTAGCATCACCATGTAAGATGTTGTGAGAAGTAGCTTGTGTGCGCATCATGTAGGATCTGGAGAACTGCACTAGCCTAATAACATGTCAGGATTATGTACGCATATCCTGAGTGATGCATTGTATAATTATCACCGCGTGTAAGATGCGTAATGATGCAGTCCTTCTCTATGCGCAAATCGATTTGTTTTCCCTTGAGTATCTTGGTTTTAAATTTTTGTCAACCTCGTGCATTATGGGTTTTATCTTTGCAACCTTTCCATTTTTTTATGGGTTTTACAAATACATCCCCAGAGTGAAAATGTCTCGTCCTTGGACTCGCTCCATGCCAACTCCACCAGAGGAAAATTATGGCAATCAACCGGGCAACAATTTTGCACCAGGGCAGTCAAGTCAACACTATAATACTCAATCAGGCAATAATTTTGCCCAAGGTCAGACAAGTCAACAGGATAGTGAAACGGCACTTTCCCAAATGTGCCGCCTTTACGAACAGAGTCAGCAACAACATCGGGAAATGATGAACCAAGTTATTAACATGGGAAATCACCATGGGCAGTATCCGCAGCATTCCAAGTTATCTGAGCTACAGAAGACACGTCCCTCAACATTTTCTCATACTGACAAGCCACTTGAAGCCGAAGACTGGCTTCGCGATATGGAGAGAAAGTTAATTATTGCAAAATGCTCAGAACCAGAAAAGGTACTGTATGCACCGCATTATCTCACGGGAGCAGCCGCATCCTGGTGGGAAAATTTTCTGCACATGCATCCCAACGAAAATGATATAACCTGGGATGATTTCAAAGAAGGTTTCCATGGCGCACATATTCCTAAGAGTATTATGAAAATCAAGAAAAGAGAGTTCGATGACCTCAAGCAAAGGAACATGACAGTGTCAGATTACAACAGCCAATTTACTCTGTTATCCCGCTACACCAACGAAGAGCGTATGACTGAAAGCAAGAAAATGGAGAAATTCCTTGACGGCCTAGCGCCCGCGCTTAAATGCCAACTGGTCATACACACTTTCCTAGATTTTAAGATGCTGGTGGATAAAGCCATTACTCTGGAAAATGAAAGACGCAGTTTGGATGATATCCGCAAGCGAAAAAGGGACCAGACTAACCATGCTCGCAATCACCGAAGTAGGACCGATTTTCAGAAGGGTGGGACGCACAAATCATCATCTAACGTCTCACGCCCTACAAAGAATTTTCATGCTAGGGACAAGGAGTTCACATATCGCCCCGGTGTTACTTGTTACGCCTGTGGAGAAGAAGGGACAGTATGGTACGGAAACAGACTCTGCGTGCCAGACATAGAAGACCTCAAACGGCAAATTCTAGCTGAAGCCCACACCGCTCCATATTCGATCCACCCTGGAGGAACCAAGATGTATAAGGATATCCAAGAAGGATTTTGGTGGCACGGTATGAAAAGGGACATAGCCACCTTCATTGCATGCTGCGACTCTTGTCAACATATAAAGGCCGAACATCAGAGACCAGCCGGACTACTGCAACCAAATAAAATACCTGAGTGGAAATGGGATGAAATAGGGATGGATTTCATTGTCGGGCTACCTCAATCACGACACGGGAATGATGCCATATGGGTTATCACCGACAGATTAACTAAGGTGGCACATTTCATTCCAGTAAGGACGACCCACACCACTCAGAAGCTTGCCAAGATATATCTCTCTCGCATAGTTTGTCTGCATGGTGTCCTGAAGACTATAATATCTGACAGAGGAACACAGTTCGTCTCGAGATTCTGGGAGCAGTTACAACAGGCTCTAGGAACTCAACTAGCCTTCAGTACGGCATACCACCCTCAGACAGATGGACAAACGGAACGGGTAAACCATATTTTAGAGGACATGCTGAGAGCATGTGTCCTCACCTACGGAGCCAGTTGGGAAGACAGCCTGCCATACGCCGAGTTCGCGTACAACAACAGTCATTAGGCCAGCCTGCAAATGGCACCATTTGAAGCCTTGTATGGACGAAGATGTCGTACCCCGTTAAATTGGTCAGAAACCGGGGACAGCCGTATCTTCGGCCCAGACGTGCTCAAGGAAGCCGAGGAAAAGGTCCAACTAATCAGAGATCAACTCAAGACCGCCCAAAGCCGGCAAAAGAGTTATTACGATCAGAAACATCGTGGGGTCAACTTCGAACCAGGTGAATTCGTGTACCTACGAGTATCACCTATGAGGGGGTTGCAACGATTCAAAATTAAGGGAAAGCTAGCGCCAAGATTCATCAGGCCATTCGGTATATTGGCACGGAAAGGCGCAGTAGCATACCAACTAGACCTACCTGAGGAACTGTCAGATATCCACAACGTGTTCCACGTATCGCAATTGAGGAAATGTGTGAGCAACCCAGAGAAACAAGTATCCCATGAGAACATGGACGTGCAGCCAGACCTCACTTATCGGGAACACCCAGTAAAGATATTAGAGGAATCTGAAAGGAGGACCCGACAGAAAACCGTCAAATTTTTCAAGGTTCAGTGGAGTAATCACACCGAAAGTGAAGCAACATGGGAAAGAGAGAATTTTCTCCGAACAGAGCATCCACACTTATTTAAGGATCAACTGAAATCTCGGGGATGAGATTTTTCCTAAGGGGGTAGGTGTTGTGACACTACAAAATTTTCATTTGGGTTTTTGCAAAATCCTTGCTAGATTTTCCTTGAGATTTGAGGCTTTCAGAAAAACAACCCTCTTAAAATTCCTTTTCCTTGACTAGGGTTTGTTATTTCTGTTTTCTCCTTCAAGCCTTTGGTTTGACCTTCTTAAAAACTCCTTCTCTTTTGTTTCCCTTCTCAGATTTTTTTTGGGAGTTTTCTTTTTTTTAAGAAAAACTCTATGAGAAAGATTTGGGATTTTCATTCTATTGAAAACCATCCATGACCTTGTATCTTGCCCATGAGGTAAAACCACTCCAACATCTTCTCCCCTCCTTGTCAACAACTCAAACTCCCTATCCCAACTCATCCAAACAAGTTTTGGATTTTGATTTATCTCTCAAATATTTTTCTGTCAATTAGTTTGAGCCTAATGGATTTTCAAAGCAAGTACCCTTTTTCATTTGAGATTTGACTTCAAACCAACTCTACTGGCTAGTCCTTTGCACCCACAACCCAGAACCATCTTGATCCACTCATCTTCTTTTCAAATTTTTCAACTTACACTCCCTGCAAGTTTGGACCAGATTTGTCAAATTTGGTGAAATTCATATCTACACTCCTCCAAAAATTCCACCAAAAATCAGGCAGCCTGCTGGAGCAATGAGAAGTCACTCCACCAAAAATCAGCCCAAGGAAAAATCCCTACATGCCTGGATCATTCTGTCGAACACCTTGCATGCACTGTTCAAACACTTTCAGTCAAATTCAGTCTTCAGTGTTGTTTTCTGTAGTTCATCTTCAGTCACGCGCACACAGTGCCCTTGGCACGTTGCTCGCCGCCTGGTCTACGTGTCCAGAGCCCCGCACGCGCGCTTGGCTTCTTCCTGGCGTCGGTGGCGCTCTGACCCGACCGCGCCGGCGTGTCCCGCGGCGGCTGAACCGCCGTGGCAGCCAACAGGGAGCAGAACGGCGGCTCAACGCCATTCCGCGCCGCACAGCCCCGCTGATGGCTCTGCGTGGCCATCTCCGCGCCAGCTCACGCATGCAGCACAGCCATCGTGGCGCGGCACGCACAGAGCATGCTCTCTGCCGCCGATGGACCCGCGCCGTCCCGTTCCGTCGAGCTCCACCTCAGCAAGCATAAACCGACGCCGTTGGCTCCAAAACGGACTCCGCGAACCTCCACGACGGTGCTCAACTCCTAAACTCCCCCGACCAAGCACTGCACCACCGTAATCACTCGCCGGAGAACGCCGTTCTCGGCCACCGCCTCGGATCGCCTATAAAAGGAGACCCCGAGCCCTCCCGCGAGCACGCACCACCCCTACACTCCACCAACGCCATGCCAGGTCACTAGGAGGACCTCGAGGAGGTCTCCTCCCTCGACTCCGGCCACCCCGCTCCGCCTCGGCCTCCAGCTCGATTCGCTCCGGTGAGGCCGTCTCCGGCGCCCAAACTCCGTCCATCTCCCTCTCTAGCTACCAGATCCTTGACCCCCTCCTCAATTTGATCAGTGCAGCTCTCTCCGGCGACCTCCATCCACGCCCGAACCGCCGTCCGCCGGAGCAGGGGCCACCGCCGACGTGGTGCTCCTCGGCGACCACCACCACCAACAACCAACGCAGAATGGCACCCTGAGCACGGAGGTACCCTCCGATCTCCCCCACCTCGCCGTGGATCGCCGCCGGCGACCACCGCGGCTCTCGGGCGCCAGCGAGCCCCGACCCGCCTCTTTTAAATTTTAAACCTGACAGATGGGACCCTCCTGTCAGCCTCTCTGTCTTTTCTAATCGAATCGTTTTCTGAAAACGTCTTTTGCCAGAATACGCTTTCCCTCTGGGCCGGCGTAGTTTCTATCGAAACGTTTTCTGTTTTTATAATAAAAACCCTGGGAAGTTTCTGTTTCATTACAGATGAGTCCCTGGGCAAAAACCCTTATAACTTTTTATCAGAAGCATATTTTTGATTGATTCTTTTTCTGTCCTCTTCAAAATTTTGTCTAGTTTTTTATCAGATTTATTTGAAAAATATTTGAAATACTTTTTATGCACCTCTCGGTATTCACGTTAGTGCGTATGTTTTCTCTGTACCGTAGATACCGACGGAGGTGACGGGGCCGCGAACTTCACCGAGCTAGGCTCCGACTACTCTGAACCAGGCAAGCATGTTTGAACTTTTGATATGATGAGTGTCTTGGCATGTTTGCATGTAGATAGTTTCATGGCATGTGTGAAGCATATCGATGAACCGTTCATTATGCATTGTTGAGGCAAGTAAGTCCGATGATTTCACACGTCGTTGGATGTGAGTATGCAAGGCCATGTGTTGGCATGAGGATGGGTAAGATGGCAGTGTTGTAGCATGCCAGTCTTATGCCAAGCAAGTTATCTCAGTACCAACCCGTATCGGTTGGGTTCATATCCATTTCCTTTCCCTGTACTACCACATGTTTCCCGAAAGGGATATGGTTTAGTAAGTCGCAAACCGCTTTCTTGGTACACACCAAAAAGGAGATGCCGGGATGCTGGTTCCATGGCCCTGGATTAAAGCCAGGCATCCGGTCAGGGGGCATGGGTGTTTCCGGTTGGGACCGAGAGGGGGGCACCCCTTAGAGCGCGCGTATATAAATTTGATCCCATGCTATTCGAGATTGTGATCTCCCCGTCTCAATAGTTTTTCTTGGACGATGTTGAGGGTGATTCCTGGCATCGAAGAGTTGGATGGGTGTGTACTAGATTGCTGTGTTTTCTTCTGAAATACCGTAACGGAATTAGTCCTAGCGACTACGGAAATCCGTCGACTGTGGGAGATTTTTGTACAAACTCTGCAGAGCTCTATATCCTTAAATCATCTTATCTATTTCCAAGTTCCCTGCTAACAGTCATGTGCCAGTTTGGTGACAGATTACCCGGTGGGACACATGGGCACTAAGACCGGTTAAATGTTTATCCTTGTGGATGTACTAACCCGTTTATTTCCATGAGTTGAATATATTTATGATGAATATATTAATTTCTTATCAGTTAAAGCCCTTTATGTGGTGTCGCTCAGACGCCCGACTGTGGCATTTCTTTTAAAGCCCTTTATGTGGTGTCGCTCAGACGCCCGACTGTGGCATTTCTTTTAAAGCCCTTTATGTGGTGTCGCTCAGACGCCCGATTGTGGCATTATTATTCCGCATTTTCCGCTCGAGGAGTCTTTCAGACACTCGTTTGGCACCAGTATTACTATTCTGCATTTTCCGTTCGAGGAGTTTTTCAGACACTCGTTTGTTTCATGTTGGCATTTGTTATATCTTACGTCCGAACTGTCTTGCGAGTACTTTCAAAGTACTCACTGGCTTGTTGATTTGGCCAGATGCTGACGAAGGTGATCTCATGGATGAAGAGTTCGATAGCGAATCCGACGCCTAGAGGAGTCCCAGTCAGTCTCGTGCAACCCTGGAGTTGGTCACTGTTTCATATCCGCTTCCGCTACCCTAATAAATTCATCGAGCTTCACCTCGACGCTCGATGGGATGTTAGTTTGAGAATCCCATAACCACTCCCCACTGTGTCACTCCACCTCTACCTTATTTGCGAGTCAGTAGTATGCCACCACTCCCTTGTGTCATTAATCGCCTTTATGTATATTATTGGCACGCTTGTAATAAATTGTTGAGCATCGTCAGCTCAACCCTGTAATATATTTATGCTACTGGCTTATTGTATCAAAAGTTTGTCTGCCAGTGAGGAGGTTTTATCTCAAACTGGATTCTAAAGATTGGTTTCTCAATAAATATTTTTATTGGAAAACCGGTCGTGACAGTAGAGGGCTTGATCTCCGCGCGCACCCCAGAGTTCGAACCTTAAGGGTCTGCCGGAACCCGTGATCCGACATTTGGTGCGCCAGGTAGGGGTGCGCCGGAATCAGTCTTCCACCACTTCGCTCTACTCCGACCACCGCACCCATGTCTGACGCTCGTCGGGCCCGCGCCGAGCGCCGGGCCGCCATCGCCTCCCGCGCCGTCCAGACAGCCCCTGTCGGAGGGCGTCCTCGTCGTTCCCCGTCGCCCGCCGTCAACGCCGCCACCGGCCCGGCGGGGAACGAGCAGCAAGCATCCTCTCAACACCCGTCCATGCGGCGGGATGGCCGCACCACCACTCCGTCGCTCACCCCAGCCGGTTCTTCGTCGCACGCCCTGCGCGCGCCCTTGGAGGCTCGAGCTGCGCTCATCGCGGCGAACGAGCTCCTGCGTTACTGCCCCGTCGACGACATCTACGAGGAGTGGCTCGACCGCGTCATCGAGCTCGTCCGCGCCACAGGGGGCTCTATCGCGCCTTCCGCACCACTGCGCCGCACTCCGCCCCGCATGGGCAACGAAGCCCCGGGGGCGTTCCAGCCACCACCTTTCCAAGAAGATGCCATGGCCCCAAGGCGCGTAGCTCCTGGGCGGAACCTGCTCCACCATGCGCCGGCCCAGCAGGAACGGAGCTGCCAAGAAGTCCCGCGACTGCAAGAGGCCACCCGGGCGCTCCCGGCCCCGGCTCACCGAGACCCTGCTCCAGCTCCGGCATGTCAAGACCCCGCGCTGCTCCCAGCCGCGGCGCAAGGGGAACCTCAAGGACAAGCTCTCCCTCAACCAAAACCTCCCGCGGCCACCGCTAGCTGCCGCGCCTACACCCCCGAGCTGCGTAGCGTCGCGTGGCCTGGCAAGTTCAAGCCGGACCTGCCTCCTCGCTATGATGGCACAACTGATCCCACGGAGTTCCTCCAGCTCTACGAGCTGGGAGTCGAAGCTGCCAGCGGGGACGAAAAGGTCATGGCGAACTGGTTCCCCATGGCACTAAAGGAAGGTGCTCGCACTTGGCTCCGGAACCTGGCCCCAGGCATGATCTCCTCCTGGGACCAGATGCGTACCCGCTTCATCGCCAACTTCCAAGGTACCCGCGACCGGCCTCCCGCCGTGAGCGACATGCGCCGCATCAAGCAGCAACCTGGAGAGACCCTGCAGAAGTACATCCAGCGCTTCAACAACGTGCGCCTCAAGATCCCCAGGTTGTCCGAAGAAGCCATCATTTCGGCCTTCTCTGATGGCGTGCGCGACGTCAAGATGAAGGAGGAGTTGGCGATGCATGAAGACCTCTGCACCTCCCTGGAGCTGTTCAACCTGGCGACCAAGTGCGCCAGAGCTGAGGAGGGACGCCTCTCCCTTCTCGAGCTGCCTGCCGCAGACCCAGAAGAGAAGAAGCCCAAGGCCAAGGACGTGAAGCACAAGGGGGTTGCCGTGCTCGCGGCAGAACCGGACACCAAGCGGGGCAAGGATCTGCCTGAATCCTCCAGGGGCAGCCGGTACTGTGTGTACCACGACCTCCACACCCACAACACCAATGAATGCCAAGAACTCCGCGTCGTGCGGGAAGGAAGAGTCGGCCGACGCCCAGACCGTGCTGACCGGGGCTACGGCCGAGGAGGAGGAAGGAACCCGGGACGCTGGGAAGACCGCGGCCCACGTCCAGGCTGGCGCGACCAACCTCGCGAGGACCGCTGGCGCGACCCGCCTCGTGAGGGGGACTGGAGGGATCAGCCTCGTGAGGATCGCCCCCACGGCAACCCAGGCCTGCCGCCGTTGCCGCCTCAGCCGAGAAGGAATGAAGACCGCCACCAAGACGAGGGGGCTAGGGGCTTCCAGGAGCCTCGCGCCATCGCCTGCATCCTGGGCGGAGCTCAAGCCCCAGCCTCCCAACGCATCTTCAAGCAGTTTGCTCGCGAAGTGAATGCAGTCCTCCCCAAGCTTGAAGCAACGCGTCCCCTCAGGTGGTTGGCCTGCACCATCACGTTCAGCTCAGCAGACCAGCTCAAATGCGCAGCCACAGCCGGAGTCCTCCCAATGCTTTGTTCCCCAGTCATCAGCAACGTTCTGGTCACCAGGACCCTCATCGACGGAGGGGCAGGGCTCAATGTCTTGTCCGTGGAAACATTCAACAGCCTCCAAGTGCCCTATGATCAGCTTCAGCCAACCAAGCCCTTCTCCGGAGTCACCGACGGTTCCACGGTCCCGATCGGGCAGGTCCGCCTCCCAGTCACCTTCGGCACCTACGACAACTACCACACCGAGCTCGTCGACTTTGACGTCGCCCACATCTGTCTGCCGTACAACTCCATCCTGGGTACCCGGCGCTGGCCAAGTTCATGGCCGTGACTCACCATGGCTTACAACGTCCTCAAGATGCCAGGAAGCGGCGACGTCATCACGGTGCCATGTCAAGAGAAGCATGCAGTGTGTGCCTTGGAGCAAGCCTTTCAGGCCGCGTCAGTAGAAGACCCAGATCGCGGAAGCAGGAGGCTTCCTGAGACCACCCCCAAGAAGAAGAAGACAACGTCAGGCTCAGACCCTCTGGAGGCAGGCCCTTCAAGGCCCGCGTTGGCCCAGGGGGACCCTCCTTCAATCGCATAGGGAAGCGCGCCCGGCGCCCTCCTCAGGCAGGGCTCGAGGGCTCTCACCTGGAGGGCCACCGACCTCGCCAAGGTCACAAGGGAGGCGCTGGGGCACCATGTGGAGGCGTGTTTCGAAACATGCTTCCCTCGGAATGAAGCCAGGGAAGGAAGGTCAGACCAGCAGGAGTTTGTTAGCAAGGCCATACAAGAACTACAGGAGTCAAGGATCATGAGGGGTTGCCGTCGCCCATCAGCTGTGGCTCCCCATCCAGGCGAGGATGGTGGGCTGCGCGTCTGGTCGACATACCAGGGCTCAATCAGATCGCCACGACGGAGCGCCTCTGGCCCTCACAAGTGGGGCGCTGCGGAGGACCACCCCAAAGCTATGTTCGCATGCCTTATGGCCTGTCGAGCGTGGCTGCGGCGTACCAGCGCATCATGAGGGGCATCTTGGAGGCACAAGAAGGCAGGCGGTCCGCAGCCCTGGCGGAGATGGAGGCCGCTCATGAGGAGCCGCCAGTGCCTCCGGAGCCTCCCGAGGCCCCCGGGCCTGGGGGCTCATGAGGATCAGCTTCTGCAGCCCACCGAGTCTGCTGCACCAGCGCCACTGCATCAACGACATCTTCAGGTGATATCTTTTAAGTTTCATTCTCAGCTGGGAGCACCCTCCCAGGGTTGCGTCATTCCCAGGCCACATGGGTCCGTCCCTGTGGCATGTATCCCTTTTTAGCTTTTCAGTCGCTAGCTTGCTTTGCTGGGGGCGCCCCTCGGGCTGCATCATCCCCAGGTCGCTCGGGTTAGACCCAGCGGCGTGTATCCCTTCCGCGTTTATTTCCAGTTATGCATCATTACTCGATGCCGTCTGCGGCGCCCTTCTTCTTCATGTCGAAACACTTGCACGTTAAAGGGGGGGCGCCTGAGCATCGCGACTCAGGGCTCTTACTGGCTCTCCAGCCCTCACCCTCTGGCCTTGTCCACGACATCGCGACCTGGCATACCAGCGACGGCTGAGACAAGCTCGAGGGCCGTGACCCGAGGACGTAGAGTGCCGACATCTAACCAGGTTTTGCAGGAATGCATCTCAAGATACGGCCCAGCGCCAGGCGCAACCCGCCTAGAGGTTGGGCCTCGTGAGTCCCGTGCTGGCTCACGGGTGCCCAAACACACCTCACCCGCTCCAACCAGCGAGCTCCCGAGCGACTAACAGTCAACTAATCGCTGCTATAGCAACCCCGTTCTCTTCTTGTGATGAGTCTGCAGGATCCTTAGAGGGAGTTGTGCAAGCCAAGGCCCTCGCAGCGTTTCCTTCACCCTCGCCCGCGCGAACCGCTTGCACGTTAAAGGGGGGGTGCCTGAGCATCGTGACTCAGGGCTCTTACTGGCTCTCCAGCCCTCACCCTCTGGCCTTGTCCATGGCATCGCGACCTGGCATACCAGCGACGGCTGAGACCAGATCGAGGGCCGGGACCCGAGGACGTAGAGCAGAAAGGGGAGCAGAGGTGAGGGAGAAGGGGCACGCGAGGACCTCGTCAAGCAACTGCTTTCAGCTACCCCCGGACCCGGCGGCACGCTGAGGGCAATCTCCGATCCAAAAGATAAGTCACCATCCAAAGCGTTGGCTATCGTGGCATTACCCCCGCACCTAAGGCGACTCCGTACTGGCGACGTTCCTTCTCTTTCTCACCAAGCGACGGCTGCTTGAGCGCCAAAGGGGACCTCCTGAGCATCGCGACCCAGGGGCTCTTACCGGACCCCGGGTCGCTCACCTCCTGGCCTTGACCACGGCATCGCGACCTGGCATACCAGCGACGGCTGACGCCGCCTTGGGACTGGGACCTGTCGACGTAGAGCACAAAGGCCTCGCGAGGTGCGAAAGGGAGAACCAAACTATGACGGAATTCGCGATTCGCACAAATCCATGGCAAGGGTTACATATTAACAACAAGGATCGCTGCCACCTTACAAGCCCCTGTGGGGCACCATGTGATTCCTCGCAGGGAATGGATCCTAAAGGGTGCTAACTACACGCGCCTTCGCAAAAGATGCCATCATCAACAGTGGGCCGGCAGGCACCGGCGCCAACCCCATCCAGATCAGGGTCGACGACGACCAAGCGAGCCTGCCCTGCTCCGGGAGCGGCGTCGACTCGCGGGCTCGTAGCTGTCGTCGCTCGTCTCCGACGTCGCGAAGACCTCACTGGGATCGCTGGATCCTCCGGCGCTCCCGTCGCTTGCGGAGCTGTTCTGGGGGCGATTGGCGGGCCCAGCCGTCGCCGTGGCAAGCTCCTGGCCGCCTCCCCCGGGGCAGCACTCCAGCCGGCGACCGTTCGTGTCGAAGACCTTGAAGAACATCACTGAAGCACCGTCGTACTCCAGGTGGATCGTGAGGGCGCCCTTTGTTCTGCAGCACCGAGCGATTTCACCCCAGACGCGAGTCATGAAGACCTCGCCCGGGGCGGTGATCGCTACCTCTGCCCCGGTCACGGGAGTGCTGCAGTCAGCGTGCTGCAGCCACAGCTCCAGGAGTCTCACCTGCTGGAAGGCGGAGGCGAAGAAGGGAGGAAGGCGGATCCAAGTCCGCGGAGGCATGGCGGCGTGGAGCACGAGCTCGCGGGAGGAGCCCTCGGTGTGGACTCTAGGAGGAACCACCAACACCTTCGTGACCCTCCGGCGCCGCCAACGGCGCTGGCTGAGGGGATCTGAGTCTCCTCTTCCGGAGCCCTCGGCGTGGGCATACAAGGGGAGCGGGAACCCCGGTGGAGGCCGCTCGTACCATGGCCTCGGCGCCACCAGGCGATTCTCCTTGTCTCGGCCGCGCAAGGCAGGCCGTTTGTTCGGCGGGAGCGGGTCAGGTACCTCTTGAGGAGCCTTTCCCTTCTCCTCCGCGGAGAACCGGCAAATCGGAGCCATCTCACCAAGACGGAGCAAGAACCGAGGCGGGGGAGGAAGCAAGAAGAGATGGACTTGAAGGGCACGCGCGGTGCCGTACTTATAGCCGGCGGAGGCCAACCGCCGGCCTCCACGATCACAGGTAATCATGACATGGTTTGCATGCAGGGACTTGCCCAATCTGCGCGATTGTCGAGGAGTCGTGGGGAAGTGGAGACGCCCACGTCCAATCAACCGCCACGCGGCGCCCAAGGCCGCAGGCTGTTAGGGCCAGCGGCCCTTCGCCCTTGCCCTTTCGCCTCTCGGCACGGCCAAGTCCATGCGCACCTTGGGCCCGGGGGCTACTGTCGGCGTTCTGGGAACGAGGGTCCCTAGACTTGCCTACCTGCGGCCTACGGCGTGGCTCGAGTGGGGGCCCAACGTAGCCCATCTTCATCAACACAAAGCTCAAGACCCTCGCGAGGGGCCAAAACTCGCGAGGCGGACGACACAGCGCTTCCTCCGGCACGACCTCCTTAGGCTGGCTCGCGAGGAGGCGGAGAGATCAAGGTGGGGTACCTCACGAGGTGCCCATGACGCAAGCCATGATGATCAAAGGTGCCAGGCAGGCGTCAGCCCGCGCAGCGTCCTCCCTTTCCTCTTTGGTGCAAAGGGGGCAAGTGCAGGCAAGAGGATCAAGCAAAGGCACCCATTTCGGTGCAACGAGACCAAGACCAGCTCCACGACAAGGAGGAAGTCACTATGGAGCCCAAGCCGGTGTCATCACCAGAGCCTTTGGCAGGCGAAGACCAACTTTAGTCAGGATAAGTGTACCCGATGTTCCCCTTCAAATTGGCCAATTGTTGGCGCCCTCCCGCTCAATATTTGGGAAGAGGCCCAGGGCCTTTGCCTATAAATAGGGCCAGCCACCCCCAGGGTAGAGGCATTAGCTAGACATCCAGAGATCTAGGCATCGTGAACTTAAGGTAGAATCCCGCACACAGAGAGAGAAGGGTGATTGAACTCTCCTTAGCAGTTCATCCCCTAGCCAAGAACAGGCCCTCGCGAGACCGTTCGCCTCTACTGTTCTTCCTCATCAGCCCCAGAGGCAATCCACCCACCACACTGGAGTAGGGTATTACACCACCATGGTGGCCCGAACCAGTATAAATCTTGTGTCTCTTGTATTGTTCTTGCAGTAGTTAGATCCTTATGAGACGGAGAGGTAGAGGGCTTGATCTCCGCGCGCACCCCAGAGTTCGAACCTTAAGGGTCTGCCGGAACCCGTGATCCGACACCCTCGTCTCCTTTTACCATCCGCCTAGACGCACAGTTCGGGACCCCCTACCCGAGATCCGCCGGTTTTGACAGCGACAGACACCTGAGCAAGACGCATTAAATGCACCTTGTCATGTAATGCGAGGGATAATCTCGCATCACTATACCCTTTCCACCTCCTGTGTGCCACTGTGGCAACCCCTTTCCCTATAAAAGGAGGCCCAAGGCGACCAGTAGGGGGATTCGGCTTTTTGGAGCTCCTCACGCCCCATTGCTAGTTCAAGAACACAGATAAACAAACAACCAAAGCAGGAGTAGGGTTTTACGCATCCTCGCGGCCCGAACCTGGGTAAAGGAACCGTGTGCTATCTGTTTGATCCGCTCTTCTCATGACCGCACGCCCCGCAACCGTAGTAGGGATTCTTGTGATCCCATAGGTGTCGTTCCCATCGACACAGCTTAACCTGCGGAGCGTCCTGGCGGCTCAAGATGCCAGGCATCAAGCAGTCCCGACGGAGATGGAGACGGTCCTTGAGGAACCGCTTGGACCCTCAAGGCCTCCCGAGGCTCAGGGTCCCGGTGGCTCTTGAGGAGCAACCCCTTCGCCGCGTGTCTTCAGCTACCTCAACATCCCTTCGTCAACGGAACCAGGTGACATTTTCGAAGTTTATTTAGCTGGGAGCGCCCCCTGGGCTGCATCATTCCCAGTCCGTGTGGGCCTATCCCTGCGGCATGTATCCTTTTACGTCTTTAAGCTTACTCTGCTGGGGGCGCCCCTCGGGCTGCATCATCCCCAGGCCGCTCGGGTCTGACCCAGTGGCGTGTATCGTTCTTGCATTTACCTTAGCTAGTTCGCTTTCCATGCACGATCTATCTGTGGTTATCACCTGCTTGATTGTCACCCACCATGGGAGCCGCGCGCCGATCGTCTTTCTTCAGGATCCTTCGCATAAGAAGGCTAGGCACGACGTCTGTGCTCGGGCCCATCCCTGCAGCGTTGATAAATCCAACGACTGAGCTCTGTCTGGTGGGCCGGTCCCGTTGACGTCACCTCCTGGGGTCATTGGTGCTTGGCCTTCTCATACGATAACCTCAGGAGATTTGTTCGGCGCAGGTTGTCTAACCATCTCACAGGACCACCACAATCAACAAGAACCAAGACCAGGCGCAACCCGCCTTGAGGTAGGGCCTCGTGAGTCCCGCGCTGGCTCACGAGTGCCCAGACACACCTCGTCTGGCCCTGCCGTGCAAGCCACGTGTCAGGGCGGGGATGTACACGCCCCAGGGGATCCACTCAGAGGGAGCCCTCACCCGTGCACCAGTGGAAGCACCATGCTCCGCGCTGGCAGTCGACACTACCAAGGAGCGGTTATGCCCGTGCAAGTGCGGAAGCGCTATGCTCCCCGCTGGTGATAAATAACTAAGGGCGGCCCCTTGTCCGTATCAACCTCAGGGAGACCTTGAGCTCAGTGTCTGGCCTCATCGCAACACCTCCCCTCGGGAGGGTCGCGCGAGGGGGCTGGGCACAGGGGTTGCGCTCGGGTCACGCCCAAGCGTACGCCGCCCTGCCAGGTCCCTCAGACCTGGTCGTCGCGCGCCCTCCCTAGCGGAGCCTCGGTGAGGAAAAGGTATGGAGGTCATTTGAGCAACGAGGGAGACTCCTGAGCATCGCGACTCAGGAGCCTAACTGACCACGTAGCCCATCACTCCTTGGTCTCGTCCTGGTGATCCGGATGACCCAACGGCGGCTGAGGTTTGCACAGGGTCGGGCCCTGCCGACGTAGAACACTGGACCTATTCCTGCATCTCCTTCATGTAAGTTGTTTGCACGTCAAGGGGGATTCCTGAGCATCGCGACTCAGGAGCCTAACTGACCATGTAGCCCCTCACCCCTTGGTCTCATCTTGGTGATCCGGACGACCGAACGGTGGCTGATGTATGCGAGGGGTCGGGCTCTGCCAACATTGAACGTAAAGCAAATGGGAAGGAAATCGCAAAATCTCAAGAAAATATTACAATACATATTGTTCTCCCAATACCAAACACAAGTTTAAACGCCTCCACGAGGCATGGTGCATTTTGCAAAAACTAAACAGGAAAGGAGTCGCTAGCAAGTCATCTCGTCACCCTCGGCCCTCGCCTCCGTCGCCCGCAAGGGATGCTTCTTCTCCAACGGCATTGCCCTCACCTGCACCACCCGCCGGAGTCGCAGGATCAACAGCACCGCCAGTCGAGGGTGCATGATCGAAGGCGCGGAACTTCTTTAGCAAGGCTTCCACCTGACCCTTCATGGCTTCAGCAGCAGCTGCGCAGCACTCGGCGTCCACGGGCTCTAGAAGCTCGTCAAGATGGGCGGTGGGATCGCGAAGATGAAGGTGGATGAAGACGCGTGTCAGCACGGCCGAGGAAAGAACGCGGGCTTCCGCCTCTGCCAAGGGGCCGATACCGCTCACGACCTCCTCAAGCGCCTTGACCAGATAAGGAAGAAGCTGGACGGGGCCCTCGTGGGCGGTAGCCAGCGGCTCCTCCAAACCCTTCTCATAGAGCGACCGTAGCGCCTTGCGAGACCTCCCCTTGAGCAGCTCGAGGGCCGCGCGGTCCTCGATCAGGACCTTCGCCTTGGCGTCAAGTTCGGCCTTCTCCGCTTCAACCTTCTGCTCCAGCTTCTCCAGCCGGCTGCGCTCCGCGGCCTGCGCCTTCACGAACTATTCCAGCTCAGCATCGCGACCCTTGATGGCATCCTCCCGGGCCTTCATCTCCTCCTCCTCCGCCCTACGGCCTCGAGCTTCTTCCGCATGCTCGCTGCATAGAGTCTATAGTTCGGCCTCCAGCACCCTGCAGCGATCCTGGGTGGCCTCGACATCTTTCAGCACCACCACACGAGCGGCCGAAGCCAGAGCAGCGGCTTTCTTGTCCTTCTCGGAGGTTGCTGCTGCCTGGCTCAGCACCGCCCGAACTGACACGTCTGAGTGAAGCCAGCCAAAAACCAGCTCCAGGCGCCCGGCTACCATGCAGGGGTCGGTGCCCTGGAGATCTTCTTTGCAGCAAGGTCATCGCGGAAAGAGCGTGCTCCAGGATGTCAGGAGAGGCGGAAGGGCCCGGAGATAGCAATGTAGCAGAAGGAGAAGGAGGCGACGTTGTCACCATGGCCTGGGAGGCCGGAAGCTCCTGAGCTCTCGGGACCTTGGCGACCAGGCTGGGCGTTGACACCTCCGGAGCCAGCAGGGCCACGGGGGCTGACTCCTCCCGAGGACGCTCCCCCAAGCCCCGCGGGGATGATCAGGCTGGAGAAGCACGAGCGCCATCACTGCCCTTACCCATGGAGAGGGGTGCGGCCGCAGGAGGCGATCTGGCCTCGAGCAGTACCACCTTGTCCTCCTTCCTCTTCTTCGCAGCGGGCGTCGGCCTAATTGCACAACGGAGAAGCGTCAAGGATGAGCAGCAGAAGCAAGGACAAGGTAGGACAAGAGCACTTACTGGTCCACCGCGGTGTAGTCCCTCCGCTTCTTAAGCTTGAAGCCTGAGAGCCTCATAGCCTGAGGCGCAGGTGCGCGGGCTCCAGGAGCAGAAGAAGGGACAGCACATGGCCCGGAAGCAGCTCCGCGCGGTGTCGAAGCAGAAACATCGTCGTGGGAGATCAGTGTTGACCAGCCCCTCGCCGGAGCCTCGACCGATGGCTTCCTCTGAGGGCTGGCCTTGGACCTCGAAGAGCCCCCAGCCGCGGGTGGCTCCCCTTTCCCCGGGGGGACATCGGCCTCGTCATCATCATCAGGCAAGGTGCGGAGGATGTCGGCCTTGCGCAAGGGAGAGGTCTCGCCCATCACTTTGGGGGCCGCCTCCGAGTCGCGCTCCTCATCCTCCTCCTCTTCCCCCTCCCTGTGGGAATCGCCATAAGACACGTCCACTAGCGCCATCGCAGTCGGGACCCCAGGAGGCGCCGGCGGCACTAGCCCGCGCTCGCCGAAGGTGGGCATTGCCGCCACGACCTGCGCCCCATCCTTGAAAAGGAACAAGGGAACAAAGGCACTCGGCGGATATTCCTGGTCATCCCCGACCAGGAGGCGGAGAGCCACAGCTAGCTCTTCTCCGGACAAGGCCTCCGGACTCAAGCGAAGCTTATCTTCCTCACCCCCGAGCATCCATAAGGGGCGTGAGCGCGCCTGGAGCGAAGCCACATGCATCATCAGGATTTCCCGCAGGAGCATGGCCCCCTTCTACTTCGCCGCCTCCGCGTTGCCCAGCTTTAGGTCGGCGTTCGTCTTCTCCAGCACCGGCTTCGCCCGGTCATCAGTAAGCTTCACGCAAAGCCACCCTTTGTCGGACTTGGGCATCTCCGTCGGCAACATCAACCGTGGGTGGACACACTTGGCATCCATCACGACCCACTTGCTCCTGAAGCCATCGGCCTTCTTTCCGGCCTTCGAGATCGCGTTGGCCTTGCCGGCTGCGATGAAGTTGGCGCACCCTGAGGTGTGACCGTCGTTGATCCGGAGGAAGAAGAAGTGGCGCAGCAGAGCCACGGACGACATCACCCCGACGTACGCCTCGCAGTAGAAGGAGATGATTGACATGAGGAGAATAGAGTTGGGATGGAGACGAAGGGCCTGCAGCTTGTAATGGCTGAGGACAGTGTATAAGAAGTCGGAGAAGGGGGGAACCAGCCCCGCAACGATGCTGCTCATGAAGAAGGGGTAGATGGTGCTCCTCAAAGCCTCCGACTCGGCGGAGCCAGCCCGGAGCTCAGTCTTCCACTTCTTGTTGTTCTCCCCCGGCGTCAGCAGACACGTGGAGGCAAGGTTCTTCTCTGAGACATTGGGGGCGTCCAGAGCCGGCTCGTACCAGGCGGGTGGCAAAGCGGCCTTGGCCTTTCGGGGCGCCATTGGTCACTAGCTTCGAAGGGGATCAGAGTAGATCTGGAGATTTCGGAAGCAAGGGGCGAGAAAGGGGATCTGGAGAAAGACAAGGGAAAGCAATGAAGGCAAGCATTGCCCGCGCCGGCCTTTTGTTAGACGGGCAATTGCCGAGGCAGCGTGGGGAAGCGGAGACGCCCACGTCCAATCAATTGTCATGCATGAAGCGGGGACGTAGGCTGTTGGGGCCCGCGACGCTCCACACTTGCCCTTTGGCTTCGCCTCGAAGCCAAGTCGAGCACGCCTTGGGCACATGGGATACTGTCGGCATCCTGGGAACGGGGGTCCCCAGACTTGCTTGCCTGTGGCCCACAGCGTGGCTCCACCAACGGCCCTGTACGACCCATCTTCACCAGCAAACACTCAAGACCCTCGCGAGGGGCCAAGCCTCGCGAGGCGGATGACGCAAGACCTCCTCGGGAACAGCCTCACCAGGCCGGCTCGCCAGGGGCGGACAGATCAAGGCAAAGGGTACCTCACGAGGTTCTCGTGAACATAAGCCATGACGACTGGAGCCAAGCGGGAGCCAGCGTGTGCAGTTTCCTCGTTTCCTCTTTGGTGCTAAAGAGGCAAGCACAGGCGAGGAGTACCGAGGCATCAGGCAAAGGTTTCCATATCGGTGCAATGAGACCAAGACCAGCAGGAAGGCAGGACGGAGGTCACCGTGGAGCCCATGTCGGTGTCATCACCAGAGCCTTTTGCAGGCGAAGACCACCTTTAGTCAAGATAACTTGTACTAGTTGTCTCCCTTCGAATTTGGTAGTTGTGGGATCCCTTCCCGCTGAATATTTGGGGAGAGGACCAGGGCCTCTATAAATAGGACTAGCCACCACCATAGAGAGGGACGGATCATTCAGATCATCCTCAACCACACAAGCTCACCAAGCACAAGAACACCTCTCCTCAGGAGGCTGTTCTCCCCTTGTAACTATTCATCCTCAGCTCAAGAGGCAATCCACCACACCACACTGGAGTAGGGTATTACACCACATCGGTGGCCTGAACCAGTATAAACTCTTGTGTCTCTCGTTCTTTGTGTTCGTTGAGCTAGGCCTTGCGATTGTTGTGAGAGCGATTTAGGTAGAGAGAGATCTCCATGCACACCCCAGTGTTCGAACCTCAAGGGTTTTGCCGGAACCCAAAATTCGACATCGCTCCCCACAGAGGTAATTAAGCTCATTGTTTCGTGTGTGGACAATCTCAGTACCATGCCGCTCGCCATGTGCTCGTCGGGGCTCTACCGTTTACTCAAAGCCCTTAGGCCGGAGCTTTTTAGTCCAGCTCCTTGCTTGCTGATGCCGCCTGATCTTCAGAAATGGCGTGTCACGCAGCATAACGATTGTAGGGTGGCGAGCATCAACCCTCTTGACTATGATCCGATCCCTGTCACCCTCAACTACATTAACAGTATGTACTGGGTGGGCATGAACGCTTCTTGGATGTTGCTCGTCGACGGTGGCAGCAGTTGGATGCTCGTGGAGGTCTACACCCAGTGATTGATCTCCCTTCCTTCGATTAACACTACACTGCTTTGGCACCGCGGCCGAAAATACTCGGAATCTTACAGTAGTCAACATGATACCAAGTTTGATTTGCTCAAGGTTGTAATCTGCCAAGTACCCATAAGATCTGTGAATTATAAAGGTTTCAGGCTAATCGCGTTCTTGAACCACGGTCTCGCCTATCTGACAGGTCATTGTGGTAAGTGGATAAATCTGCACGTCCATGGCAGGATCATACATCCTCCATGGTTCTCTGATGCCATTGAACACAAGGGATTCATTTATGCTGTCGACTCCTTCAATGGCTGGACGTATTGCTGGCCTATTCCAGTCATCGCTACAAATGGCTATTACAACAGTATGTTACTTTCCTATGATATCATGATGGCTTGCTTATATTGCTGTCAACATTTACTGGAAAAATATTCATGCTCATAACATGCTGGTCTTAAGATTGACTACATTAAGAGCCCTTTCTTATTTGACTCCAACTTGATATGATGTTGTAGGCCGCCTGGTGTCCCTACCCTTCCTAATCCCAGAACCTTTCAAAGAAAAGCGGCATGGCAATTGCAGGTGGTTCCTAGCTCGATCAGACGACGGCGAACGATTGATGATCGTTCTCACGTACCAGACGTGTTGTTTCACGGAATACAATCACAGTCACTGCAAGGTCTTTGAGCAGGATCCCAGCTTCTCTGGGCCTTCAGGAATTTTTGACTGGAGGCTGGTAAGTAGCCTTGGTACACACTCTCTGTTTCTCAGATTGAATTATTCGATTAACCAGGAGATAACCGACGATAAGGATCATGATGGTAGCGCGGTTTTGTTCACCAGGCAAAACTATGTGTACACAGCGTACCATGCGTCTCTGCATGCACCATACCCTGATATGCGCCGCCACGCTCTGCAGCCCAAAGTAGGAGAGAGGGTCGCAAGTATCAAACTTCGACCTGCTGGCTGGAGTTTCCCCCGTCAGACACCCATATGGTTCGAGCCGTCAGCCAATCTCCACAGCTTAATAAATAGTAACGTCTAACTGAGCCAGTTAGTTAGATGCGTACACTTGGTGTAGTAGGATCTTTATTTAGTTTGATGCATACACTTGTTCTTTTTTGGTAGACCTTTTGTAATGTTGGCTGATGTTTGGTTTGAAAGAGAGAGCTGCGTCTTTACTCGTCTAGCCTGCTTACTGCTTCTGCTGCACCCCCTGCCCTGGTTCTTGCTGCTGCTGTTTTCAATGTACAATCAGTAGTATATTTCGTGTGTTTGTTGAATAAATGTGTTGTTAGAATGACAAACACAATGTTTTGGAAGTCATTGCATGGTCCGATCCTTTAGTGCCCTGTACCGTACGTAGCGCATACTATTTTCGTATGGAACACATTTTTCACTTGTTGATAACATGCATCCCACTGATGAAGGCCCAATTGAGGAGCCCACTGATGCATCCCACTGATCGCGCTTGCACAAGCTAGTGGTGAAGACATGATATTGCCCACTATTCAACTGCTTCGGGTTGCTCTGGTAACCCGACTGCTGCTGCTACTGACTCCCCTGATGATTATAACCACCCTGGTTGCCCTAACTGCCTTGATTGCCATGTCCGCTTTGATTACCTTGAAATCCTGAGCCAGAACTGCCTCCACCATAACCCAGCCCATGAGAACTGGGCCCTGAACCGTCGGACGGTCCATGATCAAATCGGAAAAGATCCAAATTTTTGAACTCCCACATAATAAAGCAATCCTTCCAGAGGTGCGTGGCTGGCCTTTCTCGCGACCCGTGCTTTGGGCAAGGCTGGTTTAACAGGCGCTCAAGATTGGGACCTGATACTCCACTCCGCGGGGGCGGTTTACCCTTACGATGTTGACCATTATCCTGCGTGTTGGTGTTAGCCACAAAATCTAAACTGTTATCCGCTTTACGCTTACCACTGTTTCCATGACCTGCCGGGTTATGCTGCTGCCCCTTGGTGCTGCCACTCTTCTTTCCCTTTCCCGAATTTTCATTGTCAGACTCAGGGTCCTTGGTACTATCAGAGTCGACATACTTAACCAGAGCTGCCATAAGCGTCCCCATGTCATTGCAATGACGTTTGAGCCGTCCCAACTTCAGCTTCAGAGGAGCGAACCAACAATTGCCTTCCAATGTTAAAATTGTTGTATCAGCATTGATGCGATCCGATTAATGCAAGATTTCTAAAACCTGGCGCACCCTATGGGTTGTCGGTTCTCCTTTCTCTTGGACATAGGCAGCTAAGTCCACAATTGACATGGGCTGCTTGCACGTGTCCTTGAAATTCTGGATAAACCAGGCCCTTAACTCGGCTCATGACGCAATGGAATTAGCTGGCAAGTTTTTCAACCAGGTGCTTGTTGTTCCCTCCAACATCATGGTGAAATATTTAGCACATGCCGCATCATCCACATCCAGCATCTCCGTCACCATCTCATAAATTTTGACCCATGACTCGGGGGATAAGTCTGGCAGTGTAATTTACGTGGACCCTTGAAATCCTTCGGTAGCCGTACATTACGTAAAGCCGGGGTGAGACACGGCACCCCCAAAGAACTGGAGGTAACTCCTAGCTCCACCAAAGTTGTCAGACGAACCGGAGTAAGTTGACGGGCCGCATACTGCGCCGCTAACTCGGCTTCTCGACTTGCTTTTCCTTGGTCCACCATGTTCTGAGCATCAACACCGCCACCAGCCGGGTTATGGCCACGAGGCGGATCACGATTCCGCGCACTGCTCGATACGGACGGTTCATCCATATGCCTACTGTAACTCCGGCTATACGAATAGGCCTGCTGTTGAGTCAAAGCTGTCTGAAGGAGCTCTCTAGCCCGTCGTGTTTCAACTGCTACTGGAGACACGCCTTCTATCGGGAGAGCTGCCAATCGGGAGGTGGCAGCAACGTTGTTAGGCCTTGAAATGTGCTGCGGCAGGACATTGTTCTGACGAGGCGGATCCATCGTTTGCGGCTGAACCGGCGCCCCCGTTCCAGGTGCCTCCACCCGGTTTACCACTGGCTGGTTGCTGGTTCCTGCCCCTGGCGTGTTAAAGAGATTCCTTGCCTCATAAACCGGAGGCAGGTGAGATCGGTACCTTCTCCTCATGACATCATTTGATGCGCTCTGATCCAACATAAGCTGGTAAGCCTGTGCATCCAACTCAGCCCGCTCTGTAGCCATCCTGTTATCCTCAGCTGCCAGGTCTGCCTTGGCTTGAGTTATCTAATCCTTCACCTTCATGATTTCCGCGTTATGCTCATCCTGATTTGCCGGATTAACTTCTGCTGCTAGTAGCGTTGCCAAAGCGTCAAATAAGTCGGACAAAACCTGAGTCGGCGACCACGCAGGGCCTCCTGCCCCGACTTCTTTAGCCGCTACTGATTCAGAAATCATTGCTGCTGCAGTCGAAGAGTGCTGCGCAGGCTGTACCAGCCATAAAGATCGCAACCCGACTCGGCGGATCGAAGGGGTCCTGAATACTGTCGCCATCGAAACAGCCCCCGAACCGGCCATCTTGCAGCTGGTATAATGACTTGGTCTCTCCCGTAGATGACTCGTCATCAGAGTAAACGATAGTTTCACCACCAGATGCCGATCTAACCTCAGATTCCGCTCCATGGATGACTCCCACGAAGGCACGCTTCATGGCAGGCTGAACCCGGGCGGGTCTCGCATGCTGAGCCATTTCAACGATGTCGGTGCAGATGTCCGGCTCAGGGCCCGGTTCGCCGATCTTGCCAATGGAAATGTGAATGCCGCCGAAGGGGCCCCAGTCTGCATATCGATGTAGAGCTTGCTGCGACAACTCTTAGTCATCCGGCCCACCGCGTATCCCTTGAGCCCTTCGAAGCTGCCCTCTAAGAACCTGAAACCATCGTGCGATAACCCCATGGTGGGCGCCAACTATCGTGGTTTTGTCACGGCAGATGTCCTAGTGAGAGGACTTAGTCATGGAGCCATCGCGACGGGTTAGCTGAAATCGGTTAAAGCGGGACAAAGGACACAAGGAGTTTATACTGGTTCGGCCCCTTGTAGTGAAGGTAAAGGCCTAATCTAGTTGATGTGGAATTTCTAGGGTTTCGATGACCAGGAGCGAATCCGCTATGCCTGGTTCTCGAGTTGTTGTTTCTTGTCCCTAAACTGCCGCCGGGTCGTCCCTTTATATACACAGGTTGACTCCCGACGGTTTACAGAATCCCGGCTGGTTCATAACGTGTCCAGCTCGGTTTCTACCTTTTCCTATCTTACAACACAAGTTACATGTCATACGGCGGTTTATATCTACGGGCCCTAATCCGCCTTTGGGCCCTGGGCCTTCATGCTAAATCTCCTCCGTAAAACGCCACATTCCTTGTCTTCATGGGCTTCAATATGAATAATTCTTTATGGGCATAATTCGTCCCCTCCTGGCCGGTTTATACTCAATAGTAATATCTCCAACAAGGGTCTTGAGGGTTTGCTAGTGAGGATGCCGCGTACAGGGCCGCTGGTGGAGCCACGCCGTGGGCCGCAGGCAGGCAAGTCTAGGGACCCCCGTTCCCAGGACACCAACATACGCAAGGCTTTGTCAGTCAACACACGATTCTAGCAGCAGTGACTGTTGGATCTCCATCCAACGGTCGACGTGCTTCTTCAATCTCTGATCTTCCTGCTCCAGCTACCTAAACCAGCGCCGGCGGGACTGCCTGCTCCCTCCTCTTGTGGTCCGTTGTCATGCCATGCAGGCTTCATCGGCCCACCCTACTCCCTCCGCTGGCCTGGCCGCACGCAATCAACTGCGTCCTTATTACACGAAAAAATGATTCCTCTCACTCACATCTGGGGCGCACCGGTTCGGAGGCTGACCTATGGGCCTAGTAAGTTGATGCGTACGCAGGGCTTTGTCAACTTAGTCAACAAATGATTCTAGCAGTAGCAACCGTTGGATTTGAATCGTACGGTCCTGCTGTTTCTTCAATCGCTGCTCTTCTTGCACCAGCTGCCCAAACCAGCGCTGGCGAGACCGCCTGCTCCTGCCTCTAGTGGACGGTTGTGCTGCCGTTGAGGCCTCACCGCCCCCTACTACTCCCACCGCTTGCCAGGCCCTGCGGCGACGGCAGGCTCACACTGAAGCCGAACCAGTGAACCCTCGTACTCCTGTCCACATGGGCTTCCGCTGCCGCGTCTTCCTCGGCTCCGCGTCGTCCCCTTCCTAGGCCTCGCCGTCGTCCACTGCCCTGGTGCTCTTGGCATGGCGTGGTCAACGTGGTCAAGGAACAACTTCCATCGGAAGAGTATTGTACGTGGAGTGGCTGACTGTTGGGTCCACGGTCGCAGCAAGGAAGTGCCTCCTTATTACGCAGAAAATAATGATTCATCCACCTGACAGCAGGGACCCACCGAATGGGCCGCCCTATTTTGCGAAAAAAACGTTCCCCCCTCGACTGCTGGGACCCACCAGCTATATCTTCGCACGCAAGGAAGTGCGTCCATATTATGGGCAAAAAAAATGATTCTCCCCGTGACTGCTGGGACCCACTAGCTACTTCTTCGAACGGAAGGAAGTGCCTGATAGTCAGGACCCACCTGGTCGAAGCATACATAGCATTGTCATTCTGGTCGCGAATGTGTACGTACATACTGGTTGATGTAGAGGCGCACACTTGTCGTAGTAGAGGCGCGCACGTGTCGTAGTAGCGGCGCGCACGTAGCATGTACACGTACGTACAACTAGGGTGCAAGAAAGTAAATATGGCCACGTACATACATATGGGTGGGGTCTCAAATGCCTACTCGCGCGTACATACGGCCAGGGCTCGTATACATGGCTGGATCGGAACGGAGAAGCTGCGCCGTCGTCGTGATCATGGGGAGGCAACTGGCTGGGTCGGAACGGAATGCATCGTCGTGTTCATCGGGAGCCAACCGGCTTGGACGGAATAGCCGATGGAAACGAGGCCTGGCGTACCGCAGAATGGAGGAAGCAACCTTGTGTTCGACCGGCCACGGTCAAAACGGGATCCTGTTAATCGGGAGGGGTCTGGCGTACCGCAAAACGGAGGAAACAGACTTGTGTTGGAGCGCTACGGTCGAAACGGGGGTCCTATCCATCGGGAGGGGTGTGGCGCACCGCAAAACGGGACTCCACGGGATACTGTTCATCTCCACCATCGACTGCCTCCACGGGCTACTGTTCATCCACCGTCGGCCTCCTCCAGCCTCCACCTGTGACTACATCCACGGGCTCCTGTTCATCCAGCCTCCACCGCGCGCTCCTCCACCGACTAGTGTTCAACCAGCCCTCTCCATAGGGTCTTGTTCAACCACCCCTCCATGGGCTACTATTCATCCAGCCCTCCACCGGCTACCGCTCAACCCGCCCTCCCGGGGTCCTGTTCATCCAGCCCTCCATGGGGTCCTGTTCATCCACCCCCAACCGGCTCGATCGGGGTCCTGTTCATCCAGCGGCAACATCACGAGGTCCTGTTCATCCACCCCCAGTGGGAACTGTTCATCCAAACCCCCTAACAATGCTCATTGTTCATCCAGAGGCAACATCGACCAGCTTTAGTTATCAGCAGTAGTGAAGGAATCGCTCGGGTTCAGTTAATAGCAAGGGATCGATCGCTCGGGTTAAGTAATGTAGCTAGTGCAATCGCTCGGGTTCAGTTAGAGCCCAACGCCTTGCTCTGGTTCAGTTGGAGCCCAACACCTCGCACACACGTGCGTACGTATGAGAGAAACGAGCATCGCTCGGCCCCCGACCACGCACCGTAACAGGGAACTCCCCCGATATTTTCCTCGCCCTTGCTTCTACCACAGTTTTTTCGGACATGGACGACCCAAAGAATGTCATGCAACCGCGTCCCTGGCCCGCCCAGGACGAAAAGCCCATTTTCTGTCATGATTTTTTGTCATAGAAGTAGGACCCCACCACATCTATGATGATACTGGGTTTTGTCACAATTATCGTCATCGAAGTGTCATAAGCATGACAACTTTTTTTTCGTTCGGCCCAAAATGTCACAGATGTGTCTTTTTTGTAGTGTAGGTGTGCGCTGAAACATCTCTTCCGTCGGCCAATGCACCGCCACTCCACCGCTTCCATGGTTGATGCTCGTCGAGCCCGCGCTGGGCGCCGAGCCGCTCTCGCCGCCCGCGTCACCCAAACGGCGCCAGTCGGCGGGCCACCCTGCCACTCTTCATCACCCGCTGCCAACGCCGCCACCAGCCCAGCGGGGAATGAACAGCAAGCTTCGTCGTTGCACCCTTCCATGCGGAGGGACGGATGCACTGCCACCCCGTCGTTGACTCCGGCCGGCTCGTCGTCTCACGCTCGTCACGGGCCCACAGACCCATAGGCTACGCTGTTCATGGCACGCGAGCTCCTGCGCTACCGCCCCGTCGACGACCTCTACAAGGACTGGCTGGACTGCATCGCCGAGCTCGTTAGCGTCGCTGGGGGCTCTCCTGCACCGACCCTTTCGCTGCCTCGCCCGCCTCCCGCTATGGGCGACGTGGCCCATGGAGCGCCTCTGCCACCTCCCAGTCAAGATGTCGTCCTCGAAACAAGGCGCACGGCCCCGCAGCGCGAGCCACCATGCAGGGCACCCGCATGCGAGGAAGGAAGCTGCCAAGAGATCCAGCGGCCACGAGAAGGTGCTCCTGCGCTCCCTGCGCCACCACGCCAGGAACGCGCGCCGCCTGCGCCAGCGGTGTGTGGTTACCAAGACCAGGCTCCACCTCCACGACGAGCTCCGGTAACCCCCGTGGGCTGCCGCGCCTTCACCCCCGAGCTGCGCAGTGTTGTTTGGCCCGACAAGTTCAAGCCTGACCTACCTATGTGCTACGACGGCACCCCCGACCCTGCCGAGTTCCTGCAGCTCTATAAGCCGAGCATCGAGGCAGCCAACGGCGACGAGAAGGTCATGGTGAATTGGTTTCCCATGGCTCTCAAGGACTGCGCGCGCTCATGGCTCCTGAACTTGCCCGCGGGATCGATCTCCTCCTGGGGTGAGATGCGCGAGCGTTTGGTCGCCAACTTCCAGGGCACGCGCGACCTCCCGCCTGCTGCGGGTGACTTACGGCGTATCAAGTAGCAGCCAGGGAAACCCTGCAGAAGTACATCCAGCGCTTCAATAGCGTTTGCCTCAAGATCCCCAAGGTGACAGACGAGGCCATCATCTCAGCATTCTCTGATCGCGTCCGCGATGTCAAGATGAAGGAGGAGCTCGCCATACATGAGGACCTGTGCACGGCTCTGGAGATGTTCAACATGGCGACCAAGTGCACGAGAGCTGAGGAGGGACGCCTCTCCCTCCTCGAGCTTCCAGCTGCCAACCCAGAAGACAAGAAGGCCAAGACCAAGCACGTAAAGTGCAAGGGGGCTGCCGTGCTCGCGGCGGAACCAGAGATGTAGCGTGGCTGTGACCACCCAGAGTCATCCAAGGCCAACCGCCCATTCTGCCCCTTCCACAATGTACACAACCACAACACCAACGATTGTCAGGAGCTCAGGGCCATCCGCGACGGGAGCTTTGGTCGACGCCCCGAGCGCAGCGGCTGAGGCTACTGCCGCGGAGGATGCAGATGTGGAGGATGCTGGGACGACCGCGGCCCCCGCCAGGAGTGGCGCGACCAGCCTCGCAAGGACCCCTGGCAGGACCAGCCTCGCGAGGGTGCTTGGAGAGACCAACCTCGTGAGGACCGTCCTCAGGGCAACGTCGGCCTCCCTCCGCTGCCGCCACCACCAAGAAGGAACGACGACCACCACCAGGACGAGGGAGCCGGGGGTTCCAGGAGCCTCCCGCCATAGCCTGCATCTTGGCTGGCGCTCAGGCCCCAGCCTCTCATCGTATCTTCAAGCATTTCGCCCAGGCTCGAGGCCACGCGTCCTCTCTGGCGGTCCAAGTAGACCATCACCTTCAGCTCGTCCGCCAAGCTCAAGTGCGCGGCAACTGCCGGTGCCCTTCCGATGCTCTGCTCACCCGTCATCAGCAATGTCCTCGTCACCAAGACCCTCATCAATGGCAGTTTGGGGCTCAATGTTCTTTCTCTCAAGACGTTTATCCACCTCCAAGTGCCATATGATCAGCTGCAGCCCACCAAGCCCTTCTCGGGAGTAACAGACGGCTCCACCACCCCGATAGGGCAGATCCGCCTTCCTATCACCTTTGGCCAGCGCGACACCTACCGCACCGAGCTCATCGACTTTGACGTCGCCCACATCCGCCTGCCGTACAATGCCATCCTCGGGTATCCAGCCCTGGCCAAGTTCATAGCGGTGACCCACCACGGCTACAACGTCCTCAAGATGCCAGGAAGCTGCGGCATCATCACGTTCGTTTGCGAGGAGAAGGACGCGGTGTGCTCCCTCGAGCGTGCCTACCAAGCCGCAACAATTTAAGACTGTAGGATCTAGAAGTAGGTGTGTCTAGAGGGGGGTGATTAGACACTTAGTGCTAAAGTTGCAGTTTTTAAGCTTTTTCGGTTTGAGTGGAGTTTTAGGCACAACTTCAACATACACAATACATATCAAGCAAGCACGCAAAGAGTATATGAGCAGCGGAATGTAAAGCATGCAACTTGCAAGAATGTAAAGGGAAGGGTTTGGAGAATTCAAACGCAATTGGAGACACGGATGTTTTTCCCGTGGTTCGGATAGGTGGTGCTATCCTACATCCACGTTGATGGAGACTTCAACCCACGAAGGGTAACGGTTGCGCGAGTCCACGGAGGACTCCACCCACAAAGGGTCCACGAAGAAGCAACCTTGTCTATCCCACCATGGCCATCGCCCATGAAGGACTTGCCTCACTAGCGGTAGATCTTCACGAAGTAGGCGATCTCCTTGCCCTTACAAACTCCTTGGTTCAACTCCACAATCTTGTCGGAGGCTCCCAAGTGACACCTAGCCAATCTAGGAGACACCACTCTCCAAGAAGTAACAAATGGTGTGTTGATGATGAACTCCTTGCTCTTGTGCTTCAAATGATAGTCTCTCCAACACTCAACTCTCTCTCATAGGATTTGGATTTGGTAGAAAGAATATTTGAGTGGAAAGCAACTTGGGCAAGGCTAGAGATCAAGATTCATATGGTAGGAATGGAATATCTTGGTCTCAACACATGAGTAGGTGGTTCTCTCTCAGAACATATGAGTTGGAAGTGTAGATGTGTTCTGATGGCTCCCTCTACGAATGAAGAGGAGGTGGAGGGGTATATATAGCCTCCACACAAAATCCAACCGTTACACACAATTTACCAATCTCGGTGGGACCGAATCAATAAACTCGGTCGGACCGAAAAGGTAAACCTAGTGACCGTTAGAGATTTTCGGTGGGACTGACATGCAACTCGGTAGGACCGATATGGTTAGGGTTAGGACATAACGTAATCTCGGTGAGACCGATTACACAAACTCGGTGAGACCGATTTTGGTAATATGCTAACCACAGAGTTGGTCAGGCAAACTCGGTGGGACCGATTACTAAACTTGGTTGGACCGATTTTGGTAATGAGTTAACCAGAGAGTTTGCATTGTAATCTCAGTAGTACCGATTGCCTAAACTCGATGAGACCGATTTTGACAATGGACATACACAGTGAGATTGCAATCCCATCTCGATGAGACCGAGATCCCTATCGGTAGAACCGATTTGCTAGGGTTTGGCAGTGGCTTATGACATGTGAAACTCGGTGGCGCCGGATAGGAAGAATCGGTAGGACCGAGTTTGGCTTGGAGTTTAGGTCATATGTGGAAGTGGGAAAGTATCTGAGGGTTTTGGAGCATATCATCAAGCACATGGAGCAAAAGGCTCATTAAGCAACACCTCATCCCTTCTTAATAGTATTGGCTTTTCCTATGGACTCAATGTGATCTTGGATCACTAAAAGTGTAAAATGAAGAGTCCTGAGCTTGAAGCTTTAGCCAATCCTTTGTCCTTAGCATCTTGAAGGAGTTCCCACAACCTTTAGTCCATGCCACTCCATTGTTCAACTTATCTGAAATATACTAGATAAAAGTATTAGTCCAACAAGAGACATGTTGACATTAATTACCAAAACCACCTGGAGAGCACTTGTGCTTTCAAAGACCCATACAATGAAGGCACCGTCTGACCTCCTAAGGCAGTTCCCAAGAAGAAGAAGAAGTAGCTGCTCTGCCAAGAGCCTCACGAGAGTGGTGTCTCCAGCGGCACCACCTCAGGATCAGCGCCCACGGATGGGGCGCCTCCCTCCCTCCAATAGGAAGGCGCACCTGGCGGCCTCCTTAGTCTGGGATCGGGTGCTCTCCTCTGTAGGGCCTCTGACCTAGCCAATGTCATGAGGGAGGCGCTCGGGCACCATATAGAGGCGTGCTTCACCGCACGCTTCCCCCAGGAGGGCATAAAGCATGAGGTGGCTGGTGCCCAGGAGTTCATCACCAAGACGACCAAGGAGCTTCAAGAGGCAAGAGCCATGCGCGGAGACCACCGCCCACCACCTGGCGCAACTCCTTGTCCTATTGAGGAGGACGAGCTGCGCGTTTGCGCCGACATCCCAGGGCTCAACAGGGCCGCATCCCAAGAGCGCTTTTGGCCTTCACGCCTTGGTCGGTGCGAGGGTCCCCCTCACAGCTACGTTCGCATGCCCTTCGGCTTGCCGAACGCGGCTGTTACCTTCCGGCGCTGCCTACGGAGCATTCTAGCATCTCAGGAAACTAGGCATCACGCGGTCCTGGCGGAGGCGACAACGGTTCTTCATGAGCCTCCCGAGCCCAGAGCCTCCCGAGGCTTAGGACACAGGCGGCTCGTGAGGAGCGGCTTCTTCAACATGCGTCTTCGGCTACCCCAACCTCTCTCCAGCAATGGTGCCAGGTGAAATTTTCCGGTTCATTCAGTTGGTGGCGCCTGTCGGGCAGCATCATCCCCAAGTCGCACGGGCTTGTCCCTGCGACGTGTATCCTTTGCATATTTAAATTTACGCTGTTGGGGCCCCCCTCGGGCTGCATCATCCCCAAGCCGCACGGGTCCGTCCTTGTGGCATGTATCGCTCTTGTATTCACCTGAACTAGCTTGCCTCCTTCCACGAGTTGCTTTACGATTATTATATGTCTGTCCGGTACTTCGATACCATGAACGTCGTACGCCTTTGCAAGCCCGCCCACGGCCGCCTCATGAATAAGGACTGGCACGACGTCTGTACTCTGGTCCGTCCTTACAGCGTTACTAAACCTAAGAGGCTAAGCTCTGGCTCGCGGGACAGCTCCCGTGTACGTCACCTCCCATGGCCCTTGGTGCCTTGTTCTCGCACGAGCTAATCACGGACGGATGAGCCAGGGTGCGCGACCCGGTGCCTCACCACCACGGGAGCCGCGCGCCGGCTGTTTTTCTTCAGGATTTTTCGCGTGAGAAGACTGGACACGGCGTCTATGCTTGGGTTCGTCCCTGCAGCATCGATAAACCAAACGACTGAGCTCTGTCTGGCGTGCTGGCCCCATTCACGTCACCTCCTGGGGTCGTTGGTGTTTGGCCTTCTCATGTGATCACCTCAGGAGATTCATTTGGTGTAGGTTGTCTAACCATCTCGCAGGACCACCACAGCTGTCAAGAATCAAGTTCAGGCGCAACCCGCCTTGAGGTAGGGCCTCGTGAGTCCCGCACTGGCTCACGGGTGCCCAGACACACCTCCTCTAGCCCTGCCGTGCAAGCCACATGTCAGGGCGGGGCTGTACACGCCCCGGAGGCTCCACTCAGAGGGAGCCCTCACCCACGCACCAGTGGAAGCACCATGCTCCGTGCTGGCAGTCGACACGGTCGAGGAGCGGCTATGCCCGTGCAAGTGCGGGAGGGCCATGCTCCGCGCTGGTGATAAGCAACTGAGGGCGGCCCCATGGGCGTATCAACCTCAGGGAGCCGTCAGGCTCGGTGTCCAGCCTCATCGCGACACTTTCCCCTCAGGAGAGTTGCGGGAGGGTGCTGGGCATGGGGGCTGCGCTCAGGTCATGCCTGGCGTACGCCGCCCTGCCAGGTCCCTCGGACCTGGTCGTCGCGTGCACCCCCTGCGCGGGACCTCGACGAGGATAGGTATGGAGGTCCGTTGTACGTCGAGGGGGACTCCTGAGCATCGCGCCTCAGGAGCATAACTGGTCACGTAGCCCCTCACCCCTTGGTCTCGTCCTTGCAATCTGGACGACTGAATGGTGGCTGAGGCATGCCCTGGGCTGGGCCCTGCCGACGCAGAATGCTAAGGCCTACTCTCGCATCTTCTTCCCGAAGGCTGTTTTTACGTCAAGGGGGACTCCCGAGTATCGCGCCTCAGGAGCCTAACTAGTCACGTAGCCCCTCACCTCTTGGTCCCGTCCTGGTGATCCGGATGACCCAACGGCAGCTGAGGCACACGCGGGGCCGGGAACTGCCGACGCAGAATGCAAAAGCAACGGGAAGGAAATCGCAGAATCTTAGCAAATTATTACCAGACATATTGTTTCTCCAAATACCGAACATAAGTTTTAACACCTCCACGAGGCATAGTGCATGTTGCAGGAAATAAAAGCGGAGAGAAGCACCGCCAACAAGCCTTTTCTTCAGCCTTGGGCACTGCCGTCGCCTGTGCCGTCTTCCATTGGATCAGCAGCACCATCAGCCGGGGGCGCGGAGTCGATGGCGAGGAACTTCTCCAGCAGGGCCTCCACCCGGTCCTTCACGGCTTCGGCAGCGGCTGCGCAGTGCTCCGCGTCCACAGGCTCAAGAAGAGCACTGAGGTCGACGCTAGGATCGCGAAGATGAAGGTGGCTGAAGACGCGCGTCAAGGCTGAAGTGGAGAGTGCGCGGGCCTCCCCCTCCACCATGGGGCCGATCCTATTAACAATGCCCTCGAGCACCGTGACGAGGTGAGGGAGTAGCTCGGCGGGACCTTCCTCATCAGTCACGAACGGCTTCTTCAAGCCCCTCCAACAAGAACCTTCACCTTGGCTTCCAGCTGGACCTTCTTCGCCTCCACCTCCTCCTTCAGCTTCTCCAGGCGGCTATGCTCCGTGGCCTACGCCCGTGCCAATTGCTCCAGCTCGGTGTCACGACCGGCGACCGCGTCCTCTCGGGCCTTCATCTTCTCCTCCACGCCTCACGCTGACGAGCCTCAATGATCCGCTCTTTGCGCATGGTCTCTAGCTCGGCCTCCACCAGCCGGCAACGCTCCTTGGTAGCCTCAACGTCCTTCAACGCCACATCACGGGCAGCCACGGCCACGCCAGTGGCCCGCTCACCCTCCTCGGAAGCTGTTGTGGACTGGCTCCATGCTGCCCTGACAGACGCATCGGATCACTGCCACCCCGAGATCAACTCTAGGCGCCCTAACACCAGGCGACGGTCGGCTCCTTGAAGGTCGTCCCGAAGCTGGGTCAGCACGGAAAGAGCCTCCTCCAGAGTGTCATGCGAAGCGGAAGGATTGCGGCCCAACGGCGTGATTGCAAGAGGAGGAGGCAGTGTTGGCGCCATGGCCTGCAAGTTGGCAGCAGCAGGAGAGGCCGGGGGCTTCTGAGCCTTCAGAGCCTCAACAGGCAAGCTGGGGGCGGGAGCTTCCGGAGCTGGTGTGTCTAGGGAGATTGCCTTCTCCTGAGGTCGGACCTCTGAATCTCGGGAGGAGGAACCGGTCGCTGAGGCACAAGATCCATCGCCGTCCTTCCGCGCCGAAGGCGGCACGACCACGGCAGGCTGCTGGGTCTCAGAGGTCGCGGCCGTCCCCTTCTTCTTCTTCACCACCGGCGTTGGCCTAGCAATACAAGGAGGAGGCATCAGAAAACTACGACAAGAACATGCACGAAGATCAGGTCGGAGCAGTTACTGGTCCACGGCAGCATACTCCCTCGCCCTCTTCTGAAGCACCAGACCCGAAGGCTTTTTGGACTGGGGCACCGACGCGTGAGCCCCAGGAGCATATAAGGGTGCGGTGGCCAGATCCGCAATGGTGCCGGCCGGCAAGAAGCAGAGGCACCGCCTTGGGGATCAGCGCCGACCTGCCCTTCTTTGTGACCCCGGTCTGCGGCTTCTTCGAGGGGGTGCCCTTCGACCTCGTGGTGACCCCGGTGGGGTGCGATGATTCCCTCACCGGATGCTCATCGGCGTCGTCGTCGTCAGGGAGGGTGTGGAGGAGGTCAGCCAGGCGCAGAGGAGAAGTCTCCCCTGCCCCCTTCCGGGTCGCCTCCGAGTCCCACCCCTCCACCTGGCCGGACTCGTCGGAGGACAATACCACCGGGGCTCCGGTGGGTGCCGACGGCACGAGCCCATGCTCTTTGAAGACGGGCATGGCGGCAATGGTCTTCGTCCCGTCCGGCTGGCAATACAACAGAAGATGAGTATTTGGTGGGTACCCCTGGTCCTCCCCGATGAGGATGTGGAGGGCCTTGTCTAGCTCCTCATCGGACAAGGCGTCCGAGCGCATGCGGAGGTCGCCTTCCTCATCCGTGAGATTCCACAGGGGGCGCGAGCGCGCTTGGAGCGGAGCAAGGCGCTGCGCCAGAAACTCCTTGACGATCATGGCCCCCATTAGCTTCTCCTCTTTCGGGTCGTCTGGCTTCAGGTGAGCCGCCATCCGTGAGCTTCGCGGTAGTCCACCCCTCGTGAGGCGCTGGCATCCCCGTCGACAGCGCCAGCCGAGGATAGGAGCTCTTGGCATCCACGAGAACCCATTTGTTCCTGAAGCCCTCCACCTTCTTCCCGGCTCTCGCGATCGCGTTGGTCCCATTGGCCGCGACGAAGTTGGCGCACCCGAAGCATTGGCCCTCCTTGTTCCGGAATTAGAAGAAATGGTGAAGCAGCGCCACGGACGACATCACCCCCACAAATGCCTCGCAGTAAAAAGCAAAGATCGATAGGAGGAGGACGGAGTTGGGATGATGATAGAGGCAAAGGTGTCCCGATGTTTCGATGAGATGGTGGCTATCATTTCTATGGGAGTCGACCTTGACGATCCGACTACGAACGTGCGAGACGTCGCGCCTTAGCAATCGCTAAACCAACTTCCGAGGGTTATTGACCACGCCGGAGCACGATCAACCTGACCACGAGGGCCTGTTTCCTGCGAGCAAACGAAGAACAAGCAAGAAAACTAAGATTGCAATCTGGATATTGCGAATATAAGAGGAAAGCTTTATTAATGAAGGCGGGGTTCTGTGACGCCTTGGTCTGGTCGTTGAACACAAACGAAGTACGCGAAGTTGCAGCTATGGCGAACTTTTGATCTAAACAAAACCCAAAGTCTAAACGACGCCCTAAGGGCTGTATATATGGAGGAAGAGGAGGGAATTTCATGGCCCCTGATGGTGGGGTCCGAAACCAACCCTAACTCTTGTTTCCCCACACATACGGACTCTAAAAATAGCCTATACTTAAGTATTTCAAAATTACATGGGCCTGGCCCAAAAATAAGGTGACGCAACACCTAGAATAGCCTATGGACGAATATTATGAAGTGGCATCTTGTATATTTCGTCCAAGGCTTCATGCACTCCTTATGGTGGCTTCAAAGTCCTGAAATCATCACTTGTAACTCCGTTCTTGATCCCCTTGCACATGCTATCAACTCCACGCGTGTTCTTGCTCCAATGTTCATCCTTCTCCAAGCTAGGCCCTTCATTTGTAAGCAAAACAAATGTATCCACTTTAGGCAGTATCATATTCTCATGAACATTAGAATCATTACCAAGAAACGAAAGTACCTGGTAATTTAATTGGCGTGCGCGAGCTCTAGTAATTGGTCCAGTATGTATAGCAGCAGGGGCTGTGGAATGTAACAATGGTATTGATGTCTTCATCATCCTCCCCTTCTTGAAATGAAGTCATCCTCGACGGAAGCTCATATTCCTCACCCAAATAAGGCTTCAAATATGCAATGTTAAAAGTGGGACTAACCCCAAAATCTGCAGGCAGCTCAAGTTTATATGCATTATCATTTATTTTCTCTAACACCTTAAATGGACCATCAGCACGTGGCATTAGCTTTGATTTGCGCAAATTAGGAAACCTATCCTTACGCAAATGTAACCAAACAAGATCACCAGGTGCAAAGACAACATGTTTTCTACCCTTATCTCCAGCAAGTTTATATTTAGCATTCATACGCTCAATGTTTTCCTTAGTTAACTCATGCATTTTTAAAATCAAGTCAGCACGTTCTTTAGCATCAAAATTAAACTTCTCCGAAGATGGAAGAGGCAACAAATCAATAGGTGCACGAGGTAGGAAACCATACACAATTTCAAAAGGGCACATCTTAGTAGTAGAATGCAATGAACGATTATAAGCAAATTCAATATGAGGCAAGCATTCTTCCCACATTTTCTTATTATTCTTCAAAACAGCCCTAAGCATAGTAGACAATGTTCTATTGACTACTTCAGTTTGTCCATCAGTTTGGGGGTGAAAAGTAGTACTAAAAAGCAGTTTAGTCCCCAACTTAGCCCATAAACATCTCCAAAAGTGGCTAAGAAATTTAGTATCACGATCTGAAACAATAGTATTTGGCACACCATGCAAGCGAATAATTTCACGAAAGAACAAATTAGCAACATTAACAGCATCATCGCTTTTATGACATGGTATAAAGTGTGCCATTTTCGAGAATCTATCCACGACAACAAATATGCTATCCCTCCCCTTCTTTGTTCGAGGCAAACCTAAAACAAAGTCCATAGATATATCCTCCCAAGGAACACTAGGTACAGGTAAAGGCATATATAAACCATGAGGATTGAGTCGTGACTTAGCTTTTTGACATGTAGTGCAGCGAGCAACAAAACGCTCAACATCCCGTCTCATCTTTGGCCAAAAGAAATGTGTAGCAAGTACGTCCTCTGTCTTCTTCACGCCAAAGTGTCCCATTAATCCTCCTCCATGCGCCTCCTGCAACAACAAAAGACGAACAGAGCTAGCAGGAATGCATAGCTTGTTAGCGCAGAACACAAACCCATCATTAACAACGAACTTGTTCCATGTTCTTCCTTCTTTACAATTCTGCAATACATCTTTAAATTCAACATCATGCACATATTGATCTTTGATGGTCTCCAAACCAAATATTTTAAAATCAAGTTGTGAAAGCATAGTATAACGACGAGACAATGCATCAGCAATAACATTTTCTTTACCCTTCTTGTGTTTAATGACATAAGGGAAAGTCTCAATGAATTCAACCCATTTAGCATGTCTACGGTTCAGTTTTGCTTGACTTTTAATGTGTTTCAAAGATTCATGATCAGAATGTATAACAAATTCTTTGGGCCATAAATAATGTTGCCATGTTTCTAAAGTCCGAACAAGAGCATATAATTCTTTATCATAAGTAGAATAGTTCAGACTAGGCCCACTCAATTTTTCAGAAAAGTATACAACAGGTTAACCATCTTGTAATAACACACCTCCTAATCCAATTCCACTAGCATCACATTCAAGCTCAAAAGTCTTATCAAAATCAGGAAGTTGGAGTAAAGGAGCATGTGTCAACTTATCTTTCAATGCCGTGAAGGCATCTTCCTGTGCGGTACCCCAAACAAAAGGCATATCCTTCTTTGTAAGCTCGTTGAGAGGTGCAGCAATGGTGCTGAAATCTCTCACAAAACGCCTATAGAAACCAGCGAGTCCAAGAAAACTCCTCACTTGTGTGACCGTTTTGGGCTGCGGCCAACTCTCAATAGCTTCAATTTTGGCTTTATCAACTTCAATTCCCTGTGGAGTAACAACATAGCCAAGAAAAGATACTCGATCGGTGCAAAAGGTGCACTTCCCAAGGTTACCAAACAAACGTGCATCACGTAGAGCATTAAAAACATCACGTAAATGTTCCAAATGTTCTTCCAAAGATTTGCTATAAATCAGTATATCATCAAAATAGACTACCACAAATCGTCCAATGAAAGCACGTAAAACTTCGTTCATTAGTCTCATGAAAGTACTAGGTGCATTAGTTAACCCAAAAGGCATGACTAACCACTCATATAAACCAAACTTAGTTTTAAAAGCTGTTTTCCATTCATCTCCCAATTTCATACGAATTTGATGGTATCCACTACGCAAATCAACTTTGGAGAATATTGTAGAGCCACTCAATTCATCAAGCATATCATCTAGCCTAGGAATAGGATGACGATAATGAATAGTAATATTATTAATGCCTCTACAATCAACACACATACGCGAGGTACCATCCTTTTTCGGCACTAGAATAATAGGAACAGCATGAGGACTAAGGGATTCGCGTATATAACCTTTGTCGAGTAGCTCTTGTACTTGACACATAATCTCCTTCGTCTCCTCTGGATTGGTACGGTATGGTGCGCGGTTGGGTAATGATGCACCGGGAATTAAGTCAATTTGATGCTCAATCCCTCTAATAGGTGGTAATCCCGGTGGCACGTCTTGTGGAAAGACGTCAGCGAACTCCTGCAAAATGTTAGTAACAACAGGAGGCAAAGAGCAAGGCACGTCCTCGAATGAAAATAATGCCTCTTTGCACACAAAAGCATAGCAAACAGATTTGCTAACATCTAGATCATCAGTATCAGATTTGGTGGCAAATAAACATGCACTTTTCAATTTAATTTCAGAAGCAACACTAGATGGTTTATTATTAGGCTTCATTTGTTGCTCAAATTCTTTTGCCACAATCTGATTTTCACTCTTATTTTGCTCCTGTTTTGCTTTATTAGCTCGATTAATATCATCTTTCAAAATGGAATCAGGAGTCATAGGAAGCAAAGTAATATTTTTGTCCTTATGAACAAGAGTATACTGATTGTTTCTACCATGGTGTACAGAATTTTTATCAAATTGCCATGGTCTACCAAGTAATAAGGAACATGCTTGCATAGGTACCACATCACAATCAACATAATCAGCATATGTAGAGATACTAAAATGCACACGAACAGTACGTGTTACCTTAACCTTGTCGCTGTTGTTGAACCATTGGATGTAGTAAGGATGTGGATGTGGTCTTGTGGTGAGAGACAGCTTCTCCACCATCTCCATGCTAGCCAAGTTGTTGCAGCTCCCTCCATCTATGATGACGCGAACAGAACGTTCCTTCACAACTCCCTTTGTATGGAACAAATTATGCCTCTGATTTTGCTCAGCTTGCGTGACCTGCACACTCAAAACACGTTGAGCAACTAAACATTCATACCTGTCAGCATCTTCAGCAGCCATGTATTGCGTCTCATGATCAGAAACATCTCCACCGTGTTCTTCATGTGTAAGAAGAGCCAAAGTCTCCTCATCATAGTCACTAGCGGACTCATACCCACCATCCTCAGTAGCAATCATCACACGCTGAGATGTGCATTCTCGCGCAAAATGTCCTCTTCCCTTACAACGACGACAAATAATATCACTTGTGTGCCCTGTAGACGCCATGGAAGAAGCAGAGCTCTGTGCAGGTCCGGCAGGTGTGCTCTTGGCAGATAGTGGTGGTTGTGCCTGCTTTCTTGTATCACGGTTGGAGGTGGCAGCCGACGGAGGTGCCGGTGTAGCAGAACGTGTGGAAGTAGATGATGCACGTGGTGTCCATGATGAAGGTCGACCTGCAGAAAAGTTAGTTCGCGCCAATGCCTGTCGATCCTGCACTTCACGTTCAGCTTTACAAGCAAGATGGAATAAACGAGTGATATTATTATAATCCTTATAGTCTAAAATGGTCTGAATCTCTCTATTTAATCCACCCAGAAAACGTTCAAGCATAGCTTCATTCTCCTCAACAATACCACATCGAATCAATCCAGTTTGTAATTCCTGATAACATTCTTCTACAGAATTTTTTCCTTGTCTTAAGCGCTGCAATTTTTGAAGTAATTCACGTTGATAATATGGCGGAACCCAACGAGTACGCATAGCAGTTCTCAAAGTAGCCCAAGTAGCTGGAACAGGATATAATCTACAATATTCAGACCACCAAACACATGCAAAGCTAGTGAAAGCACAAACAGCAGCAGGAACACGTCTCTCCTTAGGATATTGTAAACATGTAAATCGTTGTTCAGTTTCTAACTCCCAAGTAAGATATATATCAGGAACATATCTACCCTCAAATGGTGGGATATTCAATTTCAGTTTAGGGAGATGGTCATGATCTCGTACCTGAGGGGGAGCCCTAACATTACCATTATTTGCATGTGGACGACCTGGTGGTTGTGGTGCTGGTGGTTGCACGTAGTTCTGATGTTGATCAACCTCATCCTCGTAATCTCCCACATAATCATCCTCCTCCGCATCAGCAGCAGGAGCCACAGAAGTATCAACAGCAGCACCAACAGGTTGGCAAAGCGCAAGAGGAACACGGGTCGCTCGGCGGAGGGCTGTTTCACGATGTGGAGGTAGTCGTCGTTGTTGTTGTTGTTGTTGTTGTAGAGGTGCGTTAGGTGCAGCCGGTGGTGGTGGTGGAAGACGCGCGAGCAATTCTTTAAACCTGTTATCGATCTTTGTTTCGAACGTCTTCTCCAGGCCAGTGATCTTCTCCATGGCCTCTTCAAAATTGTTCAGCACATCTTGCACCTGTTCATTCATCATTTTCTGAAACTTATCATGAAGCTCCTTGTTTGTTAAATTCTCCCGGTCAATCTCGTCGGGTTGTGATCCTGGCATGGTTAGCAGCAATAGAAACACACAAGAATATGATCCAATAGACTACTAACAAGTGGTGGTGGTGGTGGGTGTCACAAATCCTTTAAGCAAATCTCAAATTCTTACCAGTTCTTACCCAGCAGCAGGCGGTGATCGGCAACCGATGTAGTCAAAACTCTCAAAGCTTGGATAGAGCGATTACCAGGGAGAGTCAAACGCACGATGTAGATGTATGTGGAGCTAGGAAGGCTTATAATATGGTAGCAAAAAGGGTCAGCAATAATCAATTCAGAGATGCAAAGTTGAATAAACTCTCAACGACGGTACTGTGCTGGTCCTAGGCTAGACCATGCTAGAGACGCGAGCCTAAAACACTAACAAAATCACGGCGCTGCACGTAAACAAGGGAAAAGCACACTCTGGAATTTTTTTTCGCCCTGTTTTTTTTTTGCGCTCTTTTTTTTGCGCTCCTTTTTCTTTGCGAAAAATCGCTATAATGGCGAGTGTCTCAAAACTCTTCCGAGGTCAAACTGACAAGATGGGTACGAAATTTTTTTGACATTTTTTTTTCGGAAATCAGGGCAGCGACGACGAAAAAGTGCGACAAAAAATCACTATGATGGCGAGTGTCTCAAAAGACTCAGAACAGCCTAAAAATAGGATAGGAAAAAAATATTTTCGTTCGCCGAAATTTTGGCTTAAAAACTGCCCGGGGGTCTCCAGACTCTTTTTTTTTCCGAGACTTACGCAGGCAAGGAAACACAAATCGGAATTGAGATGGATCTCGAAAACAAACCTAATATGAAAAGAACTCGGATTGGTGGTGGATATATGGTGGTAGGATATGGCAGCGGGGGTGGTATATGGTAGCGGTGGTGGTATATGGACACAGATCGGTGGTGGTATTTGGACACGGATTGGTGGTGGTATATGGATATGGATTCAGATCGGTGGCGGATAAGCGGTGGTGGTAGATGGCAAGGCGATGATGATGGTGCGGCGGCGGCGTGACAACTTATGACCAGAACTCGAAACTCTAAAAGACTAGACTCTAAGACCAGCAACTTGACACGACGATGCAACCGCAAATTCAACAAAACAAAAACCCTAAAAAGATTATGCAAAGGCTCAGATTGGTTCAGATATGATGAACTAACCCTAATTTTTTTGTGTGGCTTTTTCGTGGACTGTAGGTATGAAGAACAGACTCGATCTAATCTACGAAAAACTGTAAAATCTCACCGAGCAACCTGGAAATCTGATACCACTTGATAGAGGCAAAGGTGTCCTGATGTTTCGATGAGATGGTGGCTATCGTTTCTGTGGGAGTCGACCTTGACGATCCGACTACGAACGTGCGAGACGTCGCGCCTTAGCAATCGCTAAAGCAACTTCCGAGGGTTATTGACCACGCTGGAGCACGATCAACCTGACCACGAGGGCCTGTTTCCTGCGAGCAAACGAAGAACAAGCAAGAAAACTAAGATTGCAATCTGGATATTGCGAATATAAGAGGAAAGCTTTATTAATGAAGGTGGGGTTCTGTGACGCCTTGGTCTAGTCATTGAACACTAACGAAGTACGCGAAGTTGCAGCTATGGCGAACTTTTGATCTAAACAAAACCTAAAGTCTAAACGACGCCCTAAGGGCTGTATATATGGAGGAAGAGGAGGGAACTTCGTGGCCCCTGATGGTGGGGTCCGAAACCAACCCTAACTCTTGTTTCCCCACACATACGGACTCTAAAAATAGCCTATACTTAAGTATTTCAAAATTACATGGGCCTGGCCCAAAAATAAGGTGACGCAGCACGTAGAATAGCCTATGGACGAATATTATGAAGTGGCATCTTGTATATTTCGTCCAAGGCTTCATGCACTCCTTATGGTGGCTTCAAAGTCCTGAAATCATCACTTGTAACTCCGTTCTTGATCCCCTTGCGCATGCCATCAACTCCATGCGTGTTCTTGCTCCAATGTTCATCCTTCTCCAAGCTAGGCCCTTCATTTGTAAGCAAAACAAATGTATCCACTTTAGGCAGTATCATATTCTCATGAACATTAGAATCATTACCAAGAAACGAAAGTACCTGGTAATTTAATTGGCGTGCGCGAGCTCTAGTAATTGGTCCAGTATGTATAGCAGCAGGGGCTGTGGATGTAACAATGGTATTGATGTCCTCATCAGATGAAGATGGAGGGCATGGAGATTTTAGTGGCTGAGGACAGCATAGAAGAAATCAGAGAAAGGGGGGACCAGCCCCGCGAAGTTGCTGTGCATAAAGAAAGGATAAAAGGTACTGCCCGAGGCCTCCGGCTCGATGGAGCCGACCCAGAGCGCGGTCTCTTTCCCCTCGTTGCTGCCGTCCGCCGTCATTAGGACCGCAGCGGCGAGGTTCTTCCTTCAGACCGTAGGCGCGCACAAGGTAGGCTCATACCAAGAGGGCGAGCGCGCGGCCTTTGCTTTGTCGGATGCCATCGGCTGCAGGCTCGGGGAGGAGTTCTGGCGGATCTGGAGTCTCTTAGGGCGAGAAGAGGAAGGGGATTTGGAGCAAGACGAGGAAAGGCAATGAATGCTCTGCAGCGTGCGCCAGCCTTTCTGTCAGACGAGAACAATTGTCGAGGCAGCATGGGAAAGCGGAGGCACCCATGTCCCATCAATCGCCATGCGTCAGCCAAGGCCGTAGGCAGTTGGGGCCCGTAGTGCTGCACACTTGCCCTTTGGCTTCGCCTCGAAGACAAGTTCCAGCGTGCCTTGGGCCCGGGGTGTACTGTAGGCGTCCTGGGAACGGGGGTACCCAGAGTTGCCTGCCTGCGGACCGTGGCGTGGCTCTGTCGACGGCCTGATATGGCCTAGTTTCAGCAGCAACAACTCAAGACCCTCGCGAGGGGCCAAGCCTTGCGAGGTGGACGACGCCAAGACATCCCTGTGGGCTACCTCACTAGGCTGGCTCTCGAGGAGCAGAGATATCAATGCAGGGTGCACCTCGCGAGGTTCAGATGACGTGAGCCATGACGATCAAGGCTAGGCGGGCACCAACTGGCGCAGTGTACCAGTTTCCTCTTTGGTGTTAAGGAGGCAAGCGCAGGCACGGGGTCGCGAGGCATCAGGCAAAGGTTTCCATATCGGTGCAACAAGACCAAGACCGCCAGGATGGCAGGACGAAGGTCATCGCGGAGCCTGCGGCAGCGTCACCACCAGATCCTTTGCAGGCAAAGAGTACTTTTGTCAGGATAGCTTGTACTAGTTGTCTCCCTTCAAACTTGGCCGTTGTGGGATCCGTTCCCACCAAATATTTGGGAAGAGGACCAAGGACACTATAAATAGGACCTAGCCACCACCATAGAAAAGGACGGATCATTCAGATCATCCTCACACACACCAGCTGATTGGGCTCAAGAACACCTCACCTCCTGAGGCTGTTCATCCACTCTACTAGTTCATCCTCAGCCCCTCGAGGCAATCCACCACAAAGCTGGAGTAGTGTATTACACCGCAAGGTGGCCCAAACCAGGATAAATCTCTGTGTCTCTCGTTCTGGGTTCATCGAGCTTGGCCGTGGGTTCGTTTAACGAGCGAGCTAGGGAGAGTGTGTTCTTCATCCACACCCCAGAGTTCGAACCTCTCAAGGGTCTGCAGAACCTGTAATCTGACAGCTGGTGCTGTTGACCTGCTCACGTCGTGCTATCATCATGCTGACGCAGTTAACATTTTCTAGATTAAAAATAATCTAGAAATTTCAGAAAATGTTTAAAACATCAAAAAATAATAGAAATTAAACTGTAAGTCCAAATGAAATAATTTTTATATAAAAAATGATCAAAAAATCCAATCTATCCATCTATACCATTTTCATGCATGTTAGAACAACTTATAGCTGATGAATTGGACAAATAAAATAAATGACATTTGAATTTCGCATATGGAGTTTGAATTTGAACCTTAGGTTCAAACCAACTTCATTTACCTTGTTTCTAGCTACTTTAGCTCAAATTCACAGCATTTTGCCATGCCATGATCATGCATCATATTGTCGCATTTCATTGAATGTGTTCTTTCTTGTTTGCCGGTGTTTGTCCCCTCTCGGTAGATGTTATTCTGATGATGTGATCGATGACACCGATGAAGAGCTATACTATCTTTAGAAGTGCCAGGCAAGCAAACCCCCCCCCTTGTTCATTCCAATACAATCCCACTCTCTCGCTTCTGCTCTCGTTTACTGCATTAGGACAACAATGATTCAACTATTATATGATGCGGTAGTTGAACCCCTTTCCTCTGCATGACATGTCATTGCCATAGTAAATAGATGAAACCCACTAGCATGAGTAGGAGTTGTTTGAGCCTTATGTGCCTACTCATTCATGCTTGTTGTCATGCCTGCTATTGCTTAGAGTTGAGTCAGGTCTAATTCATCGGGGATGAATTGGAATGTGGTGAACCTGTCCTACTTTTGAGAGCTAAGTGTGTGAACACGATTTGGTAAAGGTAGCGGTGAGAGGCCATGTAGGAGTACATGGTGGGGTGTCTCATTGAAACCGTCCTCAGGAACCGAGTTCTGTGTTTGTGATCCATGAAGAGCTACTACCACACGTTGGGCCCTGAAATATAACCCCGCTCGACTTATTAACCCCCGTGTCCTCTGTCTAGGAGTTGCAAGTAGTTTCTGGTGTCTGTTGTATGCTGAAGGCCGTGCGCAGCCCTGACCCGAGGGGTGGGCTGTGATGCGGTAGGCACGTGGCATGGTGTACCGGGACGCCCGTGTGGTGCCTCGGGAACCCTGCACACATCGTTCGGGGCCATAGTGGAAACCTCGGCCGGACTCCCTGCGGATGGAACCTGAATAGGTGATAAACCTAGACTAGGGACTTGTGTGGTTAGTCAGGTCGTGGTCTACACCCACATCGGCGTTCGCTTGAAGTCTGCCGAGCACATGTCATGTGCATACGCTAAGTGGTGGAAACATGTGTGAAGAAGTACACCCCTGCAGGGTTATAAATGATCTAATCGAATAGCCGAGTCCGCGGTAAAGTACTTCTGGTTTGCCTATATAGTTCATAGACAAGTGAAAGCGGATACTTTAAAATGCGTAAGATAAGCGTGAGCGCTATGGATGGCGTTCTCGTAGGGAGACGGGAGCGGATCCATAGTGGTGTATTGATTGGTGAATATGTGGACTCGTGTGCGCCACCTCAAAAGAGTTACTTGCAGACGTAGTTTAGGATATCCACTGAGTCAAAGATGGATTGCTGCAGTTAAACCCCACCATCCTTTTGTTGATACTGATGCATATGTAGCTAGTTCTGATGTAAGTCTTACTAGGTACGTTTGTACTCACGTTTGCTTAATTTATGTTTTTGCAGAGATACTTCAGTGTCACTAGTAGTTCCGCATGGACTTCGACGTTTAGCTTGTTACCTGAGCTACAATCTTGCACCCTTGGGAGGGTCTTGTAGATAGTCAGGCTTCTCAGCCTTTTTCATTTGTAGTTGTTTGTACTTAGACATGTTATGCTTCTGTTGCCTGTATGCTCTGTATGTTGGGTCATGTGACCCATGATTGTAATTCTTACTATGTATGACTCTTTGGAGCCCTTTAAATAAATACTTTGAGTTGTAAAGTTTTGTTATGATGTCATGTTGTATTCGCACATATCAAGCATATTTTGTGTATGATTTTGAAATGTTTGGTATGTGTGGGATCAGACAACCTAGTTGTTTGTTCTAGGTAGCCTCTCTTATGGGGAAATGTCTCCTAGTGCTTCCACTAAGGCATGGTAGCTTGCTACTGCTCCATAACACTTAGGCTGGCCAGCATGTGTTCTTCTTCGTTCCTGTGTCTGTCCCTTCAGGGAAATGTCACATGTTGTTCCTTTAAGTCCTTATAGCTTGCTACGACTTGGGTTCATACGTTGATGACCGACACGTTCGTTGCTAGGTCATGTATGACTGTCCCTGTAAGTTAGTGCAACTTTGGATTCACGACTAGTCATGCCGGCCCGAGTTCTCTGTCATACGGATGCTAGCGACACTATCATATACGTGAGCCAAAAGGCGCAAACGGTCCCGTGCCAGGTAAGGTGGCCCCATGGGAATACTGTGCGTGAGGCCACAAAGTGATATGATGTGTTACATGCTAGATCGGTGTGACTTAGGATTGGGGTCCCGACAACTTTGGTATATTGTTCTTCCAATACCATGAACCATTATGGCATAAGTTCTTTTGAACCAAAAGATCACAACCAGAGTGCTCTTGATGAGTTCCCCATTCTATATTGTGACTCTGCCAGTCCTACCTCTTTGCATGAATTATCCGGAAGAAACCTATTGAACTTGGTTCGACATATTAATCTGTGCATCCACAACTCATAAAACTATATGTTCCTTTGAGTTGTCCCTCTTCAATGGTATTCCGACCTTGGTCTATTAGTTGATAGTCAGCAATAGTTGTGCATTTGTGTTCATCGATGCCTATTATTCCTATGGCCTGTCGAGCCATGCTGTTTCTAAATGATTAGGAGAAACAAACTCCAGTACCTCATCCATTTCGAGGATTGGGTCAAAGCAGTTGTATTTCACAGATCAAAATGCCAATCCAGTTTTTGCTCCGTTCTATCTTGGAATATTACCATCCTTATGTCAAGAATGTCATGGAAATTGCACACCCTTTTATGAGTTCTTGACGTAGTGATACTTCTCGCCATCATTGTTCATTCCTCGATCCCTGTGTTGAACCGGAATACCAACAAATGAAACGTCATGTGTGAAATCAATACTATTAGCAACTCCGTTACTTGGTAGCTAAATTGACAATAACCTCATTCTTAGCATGTTGATTATTGAATCATCACCCTAAGGTTGATTGTGCTACCTAGTCCATTTTCCCTAGTGCACTCTTCTACCAATGAGTTAGGATTTTGTAAATCCCATGCTTATTTGATCACATCACCTTGCCTTGAAAGCAAGATTGTGCTCGAGCTTAATAACATAGCGGTGGTCCGTGATTTTCCGAATATCTTTTTGGAAGTATCACCAGGTTGTCCCCTGACTGTTATGTTGAGCTCGTGATCAAGTTGGTTTCTTGTAACCACCCCTTCTCCAAGAATCTATGTTGGACACCCCTGAGCTAGTTGGTTAAGCTAAACAACAACTTGGAGAGTTGGAAGATAAAAGTTTGTCCGACTTAGTTCATCTCTAAGGGATATCTTTTGTGTGTGTGTGTTGAAGAAAGATGATATCTTCATCGATTGATCTAAGTGACCAATTGTTGGATCTATTGTCTTGTCCAAACTTTGATATGAGTATGGGCTATCCTCAAATAAAATCAGAACCAACGATGTTCGTAATGTTGTCTTACTCATGGTTGTTTCCTCGAGCATACACCATTATATCTTATGGGTCTGACCAATGCTATCACTTTGTTCACATAATTGTGGAATTCCATCTTCATGGAAATATTGATGAATTGTTGTTGAGCCCATCGACAATGTCCTTATCTTCTCCATGATTTTGTTGAACATTAAGCTAGTGTTGGAAACTTTTGAAAGAATTTCTTTGTGCTATCTCATGAAGCATATGTTTGGATGAGAGAAGTGACTTCCTATAATTCACGTGTATCTGATGTAAGTTGTCGCCGTGGATCCGAGAAAGTTTGTTTTGCTTCCTATGGAATCATCCCAAGTCAGCCAAGCACGTGCGAAGTATTCTATGGTTTGAAAGACTAATCATCTTCATTCCATATGTATTTCCTAGCACACCAAGCCACTGATTGATTTGTTCAAGGAGAAGAAGTTCCTTCATGAGAGCTAATCCAGACTTATGTAAGGACTTCGTTGTCCGCAATGATGGTTCCCAACCCGAACTCGGTAGTGCTTTGTTGTAAGGCTACCATGTGATCATGCTTGTCTGGGACATCATGTTCACATGTGTGTAGCAGATCCAACTCATGTTTGGAGCTTGCTATCGTAGTTCATCTCCCAAGAATCTTGCAACGTCAACTCGTCGGTTTGTGTTGCAACCTTTCTTTTATAGACATGTTGTCTGAAATATTCCGTTACAAACCGCATCTGAATCTCAGGCAGATATGATGGTTGGAACTTTTCCAAGATCTATGATGTAGGTCCTAACAAGGTTGATGTTCTGGCCGACACACCTAGCCGAAGATCTATCATTTTAGTATCTTTTAACCATGTTTCCATGAGGATTTTGTGCGACTTATTTCAGAAGTTGCTCCTTAGGGATTCTTGTACTCTCGACTGTTGAGCTATTCCCCAGTTACCAGAATCATTCCCAGCATTTGCATTTTTTCCCAGCTTGCATCGCCATTGTGCCAGTTTCACATGGGTTCCCCCCTCAGTAAATGCTGTTTAGGATCATCCTCAAAAGTGGTCCTACCATGGGTCCCATCCATTTCCGGTGATAAGAAAAAGTCATCCATTGTGTTGTCTTCAACAAGGTAGTCTGCATCATCCATTCTAGTATGAGTATGCCATTTCTTCAAGCTCCTTCACACGATCATTTGTGATTTCCTTAAGCTGGTGTAAAGAGTTTCAATGATCTTTGTATCAAAAGTAATTCTTTTTGCCACTTAAGGGAATAGTTCTACGAATCACCTCCGCTAAGGTGCCCCGTTATGGAATCATGGCAATTATTTCATCGCTGTCTTGAAACCATGCACCATCCTACCTAAGCTTGGAATTGTTGCCTACCAATATGAACCATCGTCATCTGCTTCTTCCCATCGCTCCTCCTATGTGTTTTGTCTCTCAACTCAAGAAATGTTTATACATCTCATTCCATGAGTTGATCTTGTGATCATTAAGATGATCCATCCTTGTAGAGTAGTCTCGCTCTTTTGTCCTCGTGTTGGTGAAGATCTCGAAAGCACGGACGTCAAGACCAATATGATGCAATGAATCGACATCTTTGAGAAGGGTAGTTGGACCATGAAGATTGCGATAGTTAGTATCCCCTCTTCCTCTTAACCTATGCTTGAATCTTGGGACGAGATTCTTGTTTAGTGGGGGTGAGTTCTCGCAACTCTAGATTAATGCTTGTAATTAGTGGCATTACAATCCATGCATCATGTCTAAATTCTAAAAGTCGAACTGAGAAAATTTGAAAGCCGCAAAAATTTAATTAAAAGAAGGGCAAAGAACCCTAAAAATTGCATTCAATGAACCCAAAAAACTCTTCATTGATGTTTGATATTTTTGGCAATGGTCTTGATTCAAACCAAAAATAATGAAAAATTTTAAAGAATAATTTTGGGCATTGATTTTAAATCATATTGTATATTGAATTTGAATTTATATTCATATAACTAGAATATATCTTCAAATGCTCCTGAAATAATTTACGGGCATGTGGCTAGGTCCATGTATGCAACATAAAATATTTTCGAAAGATTTGGCATGAGTTTGAATTCTATTTTGAATTTAAACAGTGGCAAGTAAATAAATAAAAGAAAAGAAAACAGAAAAATAAAATAGAGAAGAGACTCACCTGACTTACTTGACCCAGTGGAGAAGGCGGCCCAGCCCAGCAGGGGCATGCCTGTCTTATTCCCCGTGCCAGCGCATGAAGCAGCTCGGTGGCGAGTGCCGACTTCGCGCTTGGCCACCTCCTGCTTGTCTGGCTGCCTCCTCGATGCGTATGGACGACACCACTCACCACCCTGGTCCCTCTCGCCCACTCCCTCGTCCTTTCCCCTCCTCAGCTTCTCTCTGCAGCGCGCCCGAACACCGCGTTGCACGCCGAGGAGCACCACCGTAGCCATCGCGCACGCCTCGCCTCGCCGTTCGACCCTATAGCTCCGCCTCGACACCGTGGAGCTCCACGCCAAGGCACGCAACTGCGGAAGGCCGGCAACATCGCCATCATCACCATCTTCAACATCGGGTGTCGCTGTTCTTCATAGTTGATTCGCCGGCCAAGTCCTCCCTGAGCCCGCCGACCCTCCTACGTGTTCGCTGTGAGCTTCCAGCCACTTCCCCTAACCCTGTGGTGTTTTTTCGTCATAGCCGTCTTTTCCATCGGAGCCGAAGCTCGCCGCCGCCGTGGCTTGTCGCTGTCATGGCAACAGTTGTTGCCGCCCACTTTTGAGCATGTCTCCGTGCTCACCGTGCTCCTAGGAGCCGAACACATGCACTAACCCCTCCTGCCGTGCCCCCTAACGCCGAACCCGAGCTCGCCCGAGCACCGGCCGCTGCCTAGCTTGCCACTGCCACCACCATAGTGCGCCCCAGCTGCTGCCGCTCATTGCTTTGGATGCGGGAGAGCCTGGGCTTCGCGTTCTTGCCCTCTGCCGTTTATTTGGTTGCTAGAGGAGCGTTTCTGACGCCCACCGCCGTCTCTGGCGTCGCCGGTGATGGGCCGCGGGTCAACTCCGGTGAGTTAGATCCAGTTGACCGGGTTTGGCCTCCCCGAGTTGCTGCCATGTGGGCGCAGTGTCGGTGTCAAAACTGGCAGATCTCGGGTAGGGGGTCCCAAACTATGCATCTAAGGTCAATGGTAACAGGAGACGGGGGACACGGTATTTACCCAGGATCGGGCCCTCTTGATGGAGGTAATACCCTACTTCCTGCTTGATTGATCTTGATGAATATGAGGATTACAAGAGTTGATCTACCACGAGATTGTAATGGCTAAACACTAGATGTCTAGCCTGTATAATTGTGATTGCCTCTACGGACTAAACCCTCCTGTTTATATTGACACCGGAGGGGCCTAGGATTGTACAGAGTCGGTTTACAGACGAAGGAATCTTCATATCCGAACGCCAAGCTTGCCATCCACGCAAAGGAGAGTCCCATCTAGACACTGGAGGAAATCTTTTGTCTTGTATCTTCATGGCCCATCAGTCCGGCCCACGGCACATAGCCCAGACGCCCGATGACCCCTTAATCCAGGACTCCCTCAGGAGCCCCCGAACCAGACTTCAATGACGATGTGTCCGGTGCGCTGATAGTTTTCAACATTGCAAGGCGGGTTCTTCCTTCGACTACTTCAAAGTGTCCGATCCGAAGAGTTATACTCGGTCTTCCATTTAACGTTGTACCCGTTGGCTTCTGCGCGCCATTGCTTCGGCTTCCACGTGTTGAGTGAACATGAAAGGTCAGAGTATTTTTGCACATAACACCCTGGCCATGTAAGAAAGGCGTATATTTATGTGGAGGATCTCATATGCCATCTCACACTAGGCGGAACATCCTTAGAGCTTGCTAGGAGAAACCATTCCAGCATGGCTAGCGCTCCCGGTTCTTCCTCCCGCCCCCATGGCTCCGAAAAAGGTGATTGGGAGAAATGTTTAGTATCCCATGACCAGCTGAGTAAGCTTCAAACACAGGGATTCATTCCCCCAGCAGATCTAGTCCCCGTCCGGGCAGGATTAACCTCTTTTACAGGCAAAGCTCTGGCGAAAATTTTCCCTAATCCAACTAGGGGGAGCGAGTGTGCTTCATATCCTTCTTAATAAGAGGCGCCGGGTTTCCAATCCACCCTTTCCTTTGAGGTCTCCTCAAGTATTATCGCCTCCAACTGCACAACCTCACTCCGGCCTCCATCCTGCATATTGAGGGTTTTGTCGCTCTTTGCGAGCTGTTCCTGGGCTGCGAGGCCCACTTTGATCTATGGAGGAAATTTTTTTGCCTCGTCCCTCATATCCAAAAGGGATCTGTATTCAAGGTGGGCGGCGCCGAGATATGACGCATAGCCAGGATTGGATACTTGTTCGGCACGCCGAAGAAGGTATCCGAAGAGTGGCCCTTGGAGTGGTTTTATATTGAAGATGCCGCTCTCCCCGACCCAGTCCGAATGGGCCTTCCCGAATTTTCCCGCGCTTCGCTGAGGAAACGCCACAGCTGGCATCCTCGGAGCCTCGAGCAGGAAGACAGCGCAGAAGTCCAACAATTAATGGGAAAGATAAGGACACTTCCCCAGTCCGGATTATCAGTAATTGAGGTAATGGCAACTTCCATAACACGATGTGTTCAGCCGCTCCAATTCAGGGGGCTCCCTATGTGGCACTGCAATGGGGAAGATGATGCCTCACGCTGCAGACGAAAGTGTCCGGATTCTCTCACCGCCCTGGCCGCAATATTGGCCGATCTGTATAAAGGGGAGAAAGAGTAGTTCACTCCTCTTACAGGCCGAGAGGGATTTTCCATGTACAATCCTCCTAGCTGTGTGAGTTTTAATCCCACCACTTTATTCAATCCTCTCCCCGAGTTACGTTTAACAGATGTTAACCCGTCCGTCAAATAGGAATGGCGGAGGGCCGTCGCGGGGATCCATAGCCCTGCTCCACAGCCGGAGGACCATAACCGGGACCTTGATCCCGGATATGAAGAAGATCCAGGCATATTCGCAGAGCTTAAGGAGGGAGTCTTCTACTAGGTGAGCTATGATGGCACAGAAGTGGCCATCACGGCCGATTATCCTGGCCTCCCTCCTGCCTCATATGCAAGTAATTAGGAGACATCTCCTCCGAAAGAGCTTCCTCGTTATGCCTCACCCACTGCACTGTCTCGTGCTCCAAAGGGGAGGCACTCGGCACGCCATGCTGCACAAGAGGCGTCTCATAAGAGAGCGGCGACCACGACGAGTGGGTCTTCCAAGAGGAAGGCAAACGACAACACGGGCGAGCGCTCATCAAAGAGGTATGGCTTTAAATATGCCCCTGGGCAGTCACATCAAACTGTGACATTGTCCGTTGTGTTTTATCAGGAAGAGTATTCGCTGGACTATGTCCGGGGATACTGCCGGTCACTCCTCCACCAGTCAGGTTCTAGACCCTGCCTTTAGGGCGGGGGCTGACACGGGAGTGACGCCGGATTGTCTTCCTTTAGAGGATTCGGATGATGTATCTATCACGAACTCTGAAGTAGAGAGTGAGGGAGTCCTGGATTAGGGGGTCCTTGGACAGCCGGACTATATACATTGGCCGGACAGTTGGACTATGAAGATACAAGATTGAAGACTTCATCCCGTGTCCGGATGGGACTCTCCTTGGCGTGGAAGGAAAGCTTGGCAATACAGATATGTAGATCTTCTCCCTTGTAACTGACTCTGTGTAACCCTAGCCCCTTCAGGTGTCTATATAAACCGGAGGGTTTAGTCCATAGGACAACAACAATCATACCATAGGCTAGCTTCTAGGGTTTAGCATCTACGATCTCGTGGTATATCAACTCTTATAATACTCATATCATCAAGATCTACCAAGTAGGAAGTAGGGTATTACCTCCATCGAGAGGGCCCGAACCTAGGTAAACATCGTGTCCCCCGCCTCCTGTTACCATCCGCCTTACACGCACAGTCCGGGACCCCCTACCCGAGATCCGCCGGTTTTGACACCAACATTGGTGCTTTCATTGAGAGTTCCACTATGCCATCATCATAAGGCTGGATGGCCCGCCTCGTTGTCAAGAACAACATCACCTCCGGGGTTGCCCTGGCTGTAGGCCAAACTCTCCGACTAGGCGGCTTCGTCATGGCCGCCCATTTGGCCGCTACGCCGATGATGACTTCTTGGGTCGTCAAAAACATTCTCCATGTCGGCTTGGAATTCGCCGAGCAGATGGATCCAATGAATCTCTCTTCTTTGAACAAGATCTCGGATCGCATCGCCGCCTTGGGATTCGCTATGGACTATGATCGGATCGGGCTTAAACCCGACCAAAGGGAGATTAACTCTCCGCTGGTTACCCATCATATAGCGGTGGTGGAGGAGCAACACAACGATTCTTCCTCTATCTTCAGGACAAGCTACGTCTGGATTCCCGAGCTCTCAAAGCCGGATACCCGTCTATGGGAGGACATGGCCCATGCTCTGAACCTAGAATAAGACAGCGGGCCAGACCTATTGGGCAACAAACCGGAGCCCGAACTTTCAAAATAGGAAACTCCGCCGCTCCTGGGTCTCAGATCGGGTCAGGGTTCGGACCTAAATCTACCCACCCACCCAGATATAAGTGAGCTTTCCCACATTAGACAAGAGCCCCAAGATACAGTACATCACTATTGGGCCAGATTCCTCCTTGTAATGAGCAAGGTCAAGGACTGTCGCGAGGGTGACACAATTTCATTCTTTTTCAAAAACTACACGGACAAGGGAATCCTCAACGCCATAAGTCATCGTGACATAGCACACTTGCTGACTTGGCGGTCATAGTACAGAAGTACTGTGCGACGGAAAGCGCCTGGAAAACCCAAACACAATTCTGGGATCCTCCGGCTCTCACTAAACCTCCCGTGCGAACGAAAAGGGTGTACTCTCATAAATCACCAGATCCAATTACAAAGAAACAAAAGCCCACTACAGGGCGTGGAACCGTATTGGAGGGATGGCTCAACGGGCCATGCAAAATTCATAGCACAACGAATACCATACCAACACATAGCCTTAGAGCATGTTGGGTACTCCGGCAGGTGGCCAAGAGCAGTGAGGATATCCTCATTAACAATACCGCATAGCACCATCCTGTGGAGAACAACAATACAGTATTGACAGTCTACGAGACATTCGCCTCAAATAATAGGCGCAAGCGAGCACTCTGCATGTGGGGACCCCGACTCATAAGTCGTGATCACCGAATGCACGTGTACAGTGACCCCAGAGATCAATGCTCACTGAACACACAGAAGCTAAATAACAAGAGTCTTACATCCATACATACCGTATTACACAAGTAGGACCATTATGGTCAAGTCTTGAGTATAACATTGCAGCGGAAATCTTCGTCGATAACTTGGACCCATGCCATCTGCCTTAACCCTACAGGCATTCTGACTGGGAAGCATCCTAGCTCACATGTTCGTCACCGAAGTATTCTTCATCATATCCTGTTCTTTTATGCCTGGCCAATAAAATAACCAGTGGCAAGCCAATGAGTACTTTGAATGTACTCGCAAACAACCCATGATTTGGTTCAAGTAACAATGCAACTGTACAACAAGTAAGCAGCCTAGCTTCAAGCTAGTTGAGATGTCCCTTCAACTTGTGAGATATGCATCAATGAACATGGGTAACCTTGAGAACAGGTCACAGATATCAACATAAATAGAATTTTAATCAATGCCATGTCTCCCAACATGTCAAGTCACCACCTTGACATAAATAGTTCTCTTCCACACACACATACACCGAGGTTGTAAATTTCTGGACATAGTTTAAGTAGCACCTCCCAACTGTCCATGACCGTGGACACGGCTATTCGAATAGTTTGACACTGTGCAGAGGTTGTGCACTTAACACACAAGATCCGGGAAGCTTTCATGTCATCCATGATCCCGCAGTACCTCAAGTACTCGGGGGAAGCACCCGATCATTACCTTTCTTTAGACGACACTAACATAGGGTCCACTCGTTGATACACGGCCCTCGTGTATAAGAGAAAGATCGTGGTACCTAGCCCTTTTTACATTATTACGCATACACGAAGGGACCAACGGTGTGTACGGTGCCCTGTGAAAACAGTCATGGCCGCCTATCCAAGCACGACCCCGTCCCGAGAGTGACCTCAAGTCACCCCCGTCACTAGTAATGTGGGCACCATGGTAGTATCAGCCTAAGTAATCAATAATGCCCCATCCCATAAATGGGTAGAGTGGTTGCACATGTTTGGTTGGGACGGTAATCACACATAAATCTAATCCATCATTTTACACACACACATACACATACAAACTCCAAAAGCTCTCTTCGGTACACCACTTCTTCCTCGAGTGGTGACCTTAGTTCAATCATCTCCCAAGGGCATTAGGGCACCTGATGGGGTTTTCGAAAGATTGTAACCACGAAGAGTTCATGGTACACATGCATCATTAGGCATCAACTAGTTTCTTGGCAATGCAAACATGAACAAGGTAAGGTCATGAGTAGGGGTATGCAGCATGGGTGGTTCACCACAAGTCTACCACTGTCATATTTCATCATCATGCAATCGGAAAAAGGGTACCGATGAACAAAAGGGGTGGCATGGTCAAAGGGCTGCTTGCCTGTTGTAACAAAGTCTTCGAGGTCTTCAAATATCTCTGGTCCAACTCCGAGCATTCCGTCTACTTCGTCAACTATCGTCGAAAGCAAGCATAATAAGCAACACAACAAGGCAGAAAATAAAAGTGCTCTAAAAATATGAAGTTGATTTTTATTGGATACCCCTGGTCATATGAGGAATGACCAAAGTGGTTTCATTGGAAGTGAATCAATGGATATTTCTAAACATTTCGATATGATGGAATCAAGGGTTTTATGAGATTGCAAGAAGTGTACAGAAACATATTTTTGAAAAATGAGAAAAGGCACCCATTTAACAAAGGATGATTTTAGAAGCATCTAGGAATTGGTTTCCTAGATTTGGAGTTCAAATGAATTTCCTATGAATTTGCAAAGTTGATAAATATGAAGAAATGGCTCAATAATTTATGTGGTACAAAAAGTATTAAGAAAAATGTTCATAAACTAAGTTATGAACTTGGATGCATCTAGGAATTTGAATCATGGCATTTGGATCAAGTTTGAGCTCTCTGTGATTTTCTAAAGTTCATCACAGAAATAGGAAAAATAGGATTTGATAAATATTTGTGAAGAAAAGGTCTCTGAAAAAATGTGCATGTTGCACCACCAGGTAGATAATGATTTATAGAGTCACTAGAAATTTGAATCATCAAATTTGGAGTGCATTTGAATTCTTTCTAGATTTTACAAATTGTACAGGAAAGAAAAAGGGAAAGATTTTTACCCAAACGGGCTAGGTCTGGGCGGCAACCGCGTGCGCAGGGCGAGATATAGCGGGGCAGCGCACTGGGCCTGGCCGAGCCGCACGGCCGCACAGGGCGACAGCGGTGACGTCGAAGGCGCCCACCCAGAATACGCCTTGGCCTCGGGGAGACGGCTCCTGAAGAAGCCGTGTCCACTTAACCTGCGGGCCCAGCCCTCAGGGTCGTCGACTTGCGGGGCCCATCTGTCGGGTTCATCCCCAACCTCCCGCTCAAACAGAGCAGGGGCGGGGGCAGTGTCGACGGCGGCTTGCTGGTGCTAGAGGCCACCGTTTCCGGTGAGCTGACCACCGGCATGCTCAGCGGACCCGGCCGCATCCAACCGTGGGTGGCACGGTCGCCCAGGGACACCGGGTTGAGCAGGGCGTCGGACGTGGCGGACGAGGCTGATGGTGACGATGGAACTCGACAGCACGACCACGGGAGGAGAGGGAGAAGCACAGGAAGGGCCCGCGGTGATGCTGGAGATGCTCTGGAGCAGCCTAGAGGGGAGGAGGAGGAGTGGTGGATGCGAATTTAGGCGGAGGCCGACGGCAAGGCTCCGCCCATGGTGGCGTATGGAGAGCGCGAGGAGGGGAGTGGGTTGGTCCAGGGGATGCACGGGAGGGAGAGAGGGCCAAAGGAGTAGAGAGGGGGCTCGGGGGTGGCCTTAAGTAGAAGAGGGCGAGGTGCACCATGGACGGTGCGCCGGCGAGGTCGTTGCCGTTGCTAGGGGTCACGGGGGTTCGCGTGTGCGTGTCCGGGGCGTTCGTAGAGATGGTCTACGTCTAGGGGAAGGAAGAGAAGGAGCGGGGAGAGCCCCGGGTGGAGGCACGAGTTTGCACGGCATTGGCGGGCTCGGGCGGCTCTGGGCACGCGCGGCATGGTCAAGACAGAGGGGGAAAGGAGGGGGCCAGCACGGTGGCGTGTTGCGGACGTCGAGGCACCTCGACTGGCGCGAGGGGGAGGCTCGAGGTGGTCGGGGGACGCGACGTCAACGGTCGGGAGCACGCTGACGTGCTCCAGAGCGTCCAAATGGCCGGCACCCACGGCTTATTCTTGCGTCCTCACGCGCCCACTTGTGTCTGGCAGCTGCAAGGGGGAGTAAACAATGTGGATATGGCATTGGATGCCCTGGGGATCCACTTGAGTGAGGAGGGAGGTTGAGAGAGAGAGAAATGGTGCTGTCCAGAGAGGGGAAAAGAGCTTTTCACCCCCATAATCATGGCTCCTCGGGCAGGGAAAGATGCAGGGGTTAGTGGAGGACCATATGATGCTGTGGGAGAAAGCTTAGCTCATGGAGATTAGTGGAAATGGCCAAAACATGAATTTTAAATTTCTACCAGAAGGTGTTTGATGGTGGTTTGGGCAAGCATATGATTTCCAATTGGCATGAGACTCCACAGGATGAAATGACACATATATTTAGGGCTTTCCACCAATTTGGAGCTTATTTGAGCAAAGTTGCCAATGCAACTTTTGTAAACCCTAGAAATGAGCAGAAATAGACTTGTGTAGATCTAGTTGAGCATAACACTTCTCCTTGATGCACTACTTGGTGTAGTGGCCTCATTTGGTCATGTGAACATGCTCACAAAAGTTGGGGTCAAGGAGAAAAAGTTGGCAGTACAAACTTGTTCAAATTTGATTCTGGTCAGAGAGGGTTTTGGGGTACTTTGATCAAGATAAAATTATCTCCAACTTGTGCCATTTGGTCTAGATGCATTATTACACCATTTGAGAATGTGCACGAAGTTTGAGAGCATTTGGACATGTTTGACAGTGCAAAAATGTTCAAACTTGAAAAAGGACAGAAGTGGTTTTGAGAGGGTTTCATGGGGTTATACTATTCTCCATGACATGGTACTTGGAAAGATCATCAAAAATGTCATACGTGACATGTTAGAATTTTCTTGGATTTTTATGAAAATATTTCCTGTAGAAATATTTCAAATCCTTGAAATGAGCAGAAATGGTTTTGGGAGGTTTTGTCCAATATTTTGATCATGACCATATGTTGAAACTCATATATATGGAAAATATATGTCCATTGAGTCTCCCTAATTTTTCTCAAATATTTTTAAAGCTTTAAAATAATTTTAACCTATTATAGACCATTTCTGGCCTTAAGAAAAATCCTTTAAAAAATAGGAAAATAACTTTTAAAATTATATTTTTGTGGTTTCTGGGTAACCTATATCTAATAGGAGTCAAAAATATTTTTGGAAAGATTTTTACTGCCCTTAATTAAGTACTTGCAGTGCAAACCTCAATCCAGGTTTTTTTAAAACTAATTTTTGAAAATACTATTTGGCCAAATTATTTTTGTAAGAAAATACTATATTACACTATTCACATGGCATGATCATTGGGAAAAAGGTTTTGGATCAAGGAGAAGGAGTATAAGAGTTGGAGGAATTATTTGATTTTTAGAGCACTTGCAAACAACACACAAAAATCAAATCAAGCAAAGTCCAAAACACTCAAAAGTTTTTGTCAAACCACATTTTATCATGATTTATTAGCTTAAGTGTTGTGGCATGAAAATCAGGGTGTGACACTGCAACCTTGCCGAAGTCTGCTACGTAGCAGCAATAAATCCATGGAGCGACACGGCTATCACCTTCAACGCCAGTGACGAACCTAAATTCCGAACAACCCGAGCACCAGCCGCCTTGGTCCTTAGTCCAATTGTGGACAGCTTCCGGCTTACTAAAGTGCTCATGGACGGCGGCAGTGGACTAAACCTCATCTATGAGGAGACCCTTCGAAAAATGGAAATAGACAAAAGCCGCATTGAACAAAGCAGCACGACCTTTAGAGGAATCATCCCTAGTCGGGAGGCACGATGTGCTGGCAAAATCACACTAGATGTGGTATTCGGCATGCCGGAGAATTATAGGTCCGAAGAAATCACATTCCAAGTGGCCCCGTTCAATAGTGGATCCCACGCCCTTCTAAGGCGGGAGGCATTCACGATCTTCCAAGCTATACCACATTACGGGTACAAGAAGCTCAAAATGCCCGGACCCAATGGAATCATCACTCTAGCTAGTGATCCGGACATAGCACTCCACGCCGAAAATAAACAGCCGCACTGGCCCTCGAGGCGTTATCCGAAGCCCTCACGGCCGATGAATTAACTGCGCTGCGCTCCACAGTGGACAGGGACGACGTGATACTCGATAAAAGATCCAAGTCCACCTCTTTTAAACCAGTGGATGAAATACCCAAATTCCAAGTCCATCCAACGGACCCTACAAAAACAGCATCCATCAGGGCACAGTTAAACCCCATAGTAAATGCCGCGTTACGGGAGTTTTTGCGCGAGAATTGGGACATCTTCGCCTGGCATCCTTCATACATGCCAGAAATCCCACGCAGGCTGGCCGAGCATAGCCTTAATATTCTAAAGGGATTCAAGCCGGTCAAACAAACTCTTCGACGCTCCTCTGAGCCTAAGCAACAAGCCATGGGAGAGGAGCTAGCCAAGTTACTAGAGGCCGGATTCATTCGAGAAATAAAACATCCGGACTGGCTAGCAAACCTGGTGATGTTACCAAAGAAGGACAAATCCTGGCGCCTATGCGTCGACTTCAAGGACCTTAATAAGGCTTGCCCAAGGGATCACTTCCCCCTCCCTCGCATCGATCAAATTATCGATGCAACTGCAGGAAACGACTCATACTCTGGATACCATCAAATTAAGATGGAAGAGTCCGATCAAGCCGCAACGGCATTTATCACTTCATACGGCCCTTTCTGTTTTAACACCATGCCTTTTGGGCTTGAAAACGCCGGTGCAACCTATCAACGCATGATTCAGACATGCTTGGAGACACAGATTGGCAAAATAGTAGAGGCATACGTAGACGATGTGGTCATTAAAACCAGACACGTCGAATCCTTAATAGACGACTTGAGGCTCACTTTTGACAATCTCCGAACATACGACATCAAGCTCAATCCTGAAAAATGCGTCTTCGGCGTGCCTGTCGGAAAGCTCTTAGGCTTCATCGTCTCTAATAGAGGAATTGAAGCAAATCCGGCTAAAATCCGAGCTCTATCACAGTTGGCTATCCCAACAGACCTCAAGCAAATCCAGAAACTAACTGGATGTGTGGCTGCCTTAAGCCGCTTTATCTCCCGATTAGGAGAAAAGGCACTATCCCTCTATCGCCTTCTACGACGCACCGAACACTTCGAGTGGACGGATGCGGCCACGGCCGGGTTAGAAGAAATAAAGGCCGTTTTGGCCGCGAACCCAATCCTGGCCGCACCTAACGTCGACGAACCAATGCTGCTATATATAGCGGCAACACACCAAGTTGTAAGCACAATGCTCGTCGTCGAACGAGAGATGGACGGACATAAGTTCCCGCTTCAAAAGTCGGTATACTATGTACCCATTGTCCTTACTCCATGCAAATCACGGTACCCACATTATCAAAAGATAGCTTATGTGGTCTTCATGGCATCCCGAAAACTACGACACTACTTTCAAGAGTGTTCAATTACGGTGACCTCTGAAGTGCCACTCAACGACATAATAAACAGCCGCGAGGCCACGGGCCGGATTGCTAAATGGGCTATTGAGCTCCTCCCGTTCGACATAATATACAAACCATGGCGAGCCATTAAGTCACCGTTCGACAGAAGCCGAATTCCCTAAAGAGTACGGCGCGTACTCCAATTGGATTATGCACTTTGACGGCTCTAAAATGCTGGCTGGTCTAGGGGCTGGCGTCGTCCTAACGTCCCCCACCGGAGATACAGTCCAATACGTACTCCAAATACTATACAGAGAATCCAACAATGCGGCAGAATATGAGGCCCTGTTACATGGTCTCCGGATGGCAGTCTCCATGGGCATTCAGCGCCTGGAGGTGCGTGGGGACTCGAACCTCGCAATATGTCAAATAAATGGAGACTTCGACGCCAAGGACCCAAAAATGGCGGCTTATCGCAACGCCGTCCTCAAAATGTCAGCTCGGTTCGAGGGGCTTGAATTCCACCATGTGGCTCGGGAAAACAATCGGGCAGCGGATGTCCTCACCCGCATCGGGGCTAAGTGCGACCCCGTCCCACCTAATATCTTCTTGGAAAGGCTGTTTAAGCCATCCGTGGTATGGGAAGGGGAGACGGGTAATAATAGTCCAGAGCCAGCCACAACAACAGATACCGAACACTCTGACACAATTGGAGGCGCTGCCCCCGAAATAACACCTTCCACCCACGTAATATTGGTTGTCATCGCCCCATGGACAGAACCATTCCTGGCCTACCTAACTAGGCAGGAACTACCCAAAGACCCAAACGAGGCGCGCTGCATTGTGCGGCGGTCTAGAGACTATAAGGTCCACGAGGGAGAACTTTATAAGAAAAGCGCCACCGGAGTCCTTCAAAGGTGCATCTCCGAAGAAGAAGGGCGGCAACTTTTGGCAGAAATTCATGCTTGACTTGGTGGCCACCACGCCGCAACTCGGGCCCTTGTAAGCAAGGCCTTCCGTACAGGTTTCTATTGGCCGACAACCCGAGCAGACGCACAGGACCTCGTTCAATGTTGTGTTGGTTGCCAACTTTTTGGAAACCAAAGCCATATGCCGCCTACTGCTCTCCAAAAAATCCCCATTACTTGGCCCTTTGCGGTCTAGGGGCTTGATATGGTCGGACCCCTCAAAGGGGAAGCCATAAGAAAAAATACTTATTGGTCATGGTGGATAAATTCACCAAATGGATAGAAGCCAAACCAGTTAAAACGGCCGAATCCGGACCAGTGATAGACTTCATATCCGGGGTTGTACACCGTTATGGCATCCTCGACAACATCATCACCAATAACGGCTCGAACTTTATAGCCGACGAGGTAAAACTTTGGTGCAGCAACATGGGCATCAAGCTCGATTATGCTTCTGTCTATCACCCGCAAACTTACGGTCAAGTCGAACGAGCAAATGGTCTTATCATGAGCGGCATTAAACCCAGATTAGTGTGATCCTTGAAGGAATCTAATACGCACTAGGTAGAGGAGCTCGACTCCGTACTATCGGGGTTGCGGACCACGCCGAATCGCACTACCGGATACACACTGTTTTTTATGGTGTACGGCGCAGAGGCGGTACTACCCTGTGACATAATTCAGGACTCACCTTGAGTGCGCATGTACGAAGAAAAAGAAGCCGAGCTTGATCGGCAAGACAGTTTGGACGCACTGGAGGAGGAGCGTGACGTGGCAAAAGCCTGTTCCGCATTCTATCAGCAACATGCTCGAAGATATCAAAGCAGAGAAGTACGGGCCAAAACTTATAATGTTGGCGAACTCGTTCTACGCCTACCGGAGAAGAAAAAGAACAAGCTCAAGCCTGAATGGGAAGGTCCCTTCGTTATAGACCAAGTTCTGACCAGTGGAGCGTACCGTCTGCTGGATGTATTGGACAATCGACTCGAGCCAAACCCATGGAACGCAGCCAGGCTCCAAAGGTTCTACGCCTAGCGCCGGACTCGGTGATTCGTCTCCTTACCTCTGTCAATTTTTTTACATATTCATTATATGTCTTTTCTTTCTTTCTTCTCTTTTTTCTTCAAGACCTTGTAAGGCTACAATGTGTCTTAACTACACAATCTTGATGCGCTAGCCGCGCCCATCATACCTGGGGGCTTCTTATATAGAAGCTTAATATAACTACTTTCCGGGCTCTACGCCCCGCACATGTGTTATTCTTTCACATGTACCTTTTTTCGTCATTATATGCATCGATATGACTTAATTTTTGGCCAAGCTGGGTTGCCTGGCTCTTGTGTTTATGCCCTACGTTCTTGTTAATTCGGCTAGGGCATAAGGGAAGCACCCCTGTGATTGTTACTGCCGGGTCAGCCGGATGTGTACCTCAGACTAGGTGAAGCCGAAAGCTAGCGTTCTTAAGGGAATACTCGGTCGGTGAAAAAAATATGACCTTTACTTATTGTAAATACATGCCCCCAGATGTTGATATCCTGCGTCTCTTCGCGCAGCTCGGACATGCACATTACGGCATGCGTACCCAGGGAAAGGAACACTTAACGGAACTTGTCGGCCTTCTGGGAATGGGGGTCCCCAGACTTGCCTGCCTGCGGCCTGCGGCGTGGCTCGAGAGGGGGCCTAGCGTGGCCTATCTTCATCAACACAAGACCCGAGACCCTCGCGAGGGGCCAAGCCTCGCGGAGCGGACGACACGACACTTCCTCAGGCGCAGCCTCTTCAGGCTGGCTCACGAGGAGGCAGAGAGATCAAGGCGGGGTACCTCACGAGGTGCCCTTGACGCAAGCCATGACGACCAAGGGCGCCAGGCGGGCGCCAGCCTGCGCAGTGTCCTCCCTTTCCTCTTTGGTGCAAAGGGGCCAAGCGCAGGCGAGAGGATCAAGCAAAGGCATCCATTTCGGTGCAACGAGACCAAGACCAGTCCAACGGTGGGAAGGAGGTCATCGTGGAGCCCAGAACGGCGTCACCACAGGGCCTTTGGCAGGCGAGGACCAACTTTAGTCAGGATAAGTGTACCAGATGTTCCCCTTCAAATTGGCCAATTGTTGGCGCCCTTCCCGCTCAATATTTGGGAGGAGGCCCAGGGCCTTTGCCTATAAATAGGACTAGCCACCCCAGGGTAGGAAGAGAATTAGAATTGGACGGAACAGGCACACGCACACAGAGAGAGAAGGGCGGCTGAACTCCCCTAGCAGTTCATCGTCCCAGCTAAGAACAGGCCCTCGCGAGGCTGTTCTTCCTTGTATTGTTCATCCTCATCAGCCCAAGAGGCAATCCATCCACCACACTGGAGTAGGGTATTACACCACATCGGTGGCCCGAACCAGTATAAAACTTGTGTCTTTTGTGTTGTTCTTTCAGTAGTTAGATCCTTGCGAGACGGAGAGGTAGAGGGCATAATCTCCGCGCGCACCCCAGAGTTCGAACCTTAAGGGTCTGCCGGAACCCGAAATCCGACATTTGGCGCGACAGGTAGGGGTGCGCCGGGATTTGTCTTCCACCGCTTCGTTCTCCTCCGACCATCGTGTCCATGTCTGATGCTCGTCGGGCCCGTGCCGAGCGCCGGGCCGCCATCGCTTCCCGCGTCGCCCAGACGGCTCCCGCCGATGGGCGTCCTCGTCGTTCCCCGTCGCCCGCCGTCAACGCCGCCACCGGCCCGGCGGGAACGAGCAGCAAGCGTCGTCTCAGCACCCGTCCGTGCGGCAAGACGGCCGCACCGCTACTCCATCGCTCGCACCAGCTGGATCTTCGTCCCGCGCGCTCCGCGCACCCTTGGAGGCTCGAGCTGCGCTCAACGCGGCAAACGAGCTCCTGCGCTACCATCCCGTCGACGTCGTCTATGAAGAGTGGCTCGACCGCATCGCCGAGCTCGTCCGCGCCGCAGGGGGCTCTCCTGCACCATCCGCTCTGCTGCGCCGCACCTCGCCCTGCGCGGGCAATGAAGCTCCGGGGCCGTACCAGCCACCTCCTCTCCAAGAAGACGCCATGGCTCCAAGGCGCGTGGCCCCTGGGCGGAACCTGCTCCGTCAGGTGCCAGCCCAGCAAGAACGGAGCTGCCAAGAAGTCCCTCGACCGCAAGAGGCTCCTCGGGTGCTTCCTGCTCCGGCTTGTCGTGACCCTGCTCTAGCTCCGGCACGTCAAGACCCCGCGCTGCTTCCAGCTGCGGTGCACGGGGTCCCGCAAGGCCAAGCTCTCCCTCGACCAAAGCCTCCCGTGGCCACCGCAGGTTGCCGCGCCTACACCACCAAGCTGCGCAGCGTCGCGTGGCCCGGCAAGTTCAAGCCAGACCTGCCTCCTCGCTACGACGGCACGACCGACCCTGCAGAGTTCCTCCAGCTTTATGAGCTGGGCATCGAAGCTGCCAACGGGGACGAAAAGGTCATGAAGAACTGGTTCCCCATGGCGCTCAAGGAAGGATCTCGCACCTGGCTCCTGAACCTGGCCCCAGGCACGATCTCTTCCTAGGACCAGATGTGCACCCGCTTCATCGCCAACTTCCAAGGTACTCGCGACCGGCCGCCCGCTGTGAGCGACATGCGCCGCATCAAGCAACAACCGGGAGAAACCCTGCGAAAGTACATCCAGCGCTTCAACAGTGCGCGTCTCAAGATCCCCAAGGTGTCCAAGGAATCCATCATCTCGTCCTTCTCTGATGGTGTGCGCGATGTCAAGATGAAGGAGGAACTGGCGATGCATGAAGACCTGTGCACCTCCCTGGAGCTGCTCAACTTGGCGACCAAGTGCGCTAAGGCTAAGGAGGGGCGTCTCTCCCACCTCGAGATGCCTGCCGCGGATCCAGAGGAGAAGAAGCCCAAGGCCAAGGACGTGAAGCGCAAGGGGGCTGCCGTGCTCGCGGCGGAACCGGACACCAAGCGGGGCAAGGATCTGCCCGAATCCTCCAGGGGCAGCCGGTACTGTGTGTACCATGACCTCCACACCCACAACACCAATGAATGCCAAGAGCTCCGCGCCGTGCGAGAAGGAAGGATCGGCCGTCGTCCCGACCGCGCTGACCGGGGCTATGGCTGAGGAGGAGGAAGAAACCCAGGACGCTGGGAAGACCGCGGCCCGCGCCAAGGGTGGCGTGATCAACCCCGCGAGGACCGCTGGCGAGACCTGCCTCGCGAGGGGGATTGGCGGGATCAGCCTCGTGAGGATCGCCTGCAGGGCAACGCAGGCCTCCCTCCACTGCCGCCTCAGCCAAGGAGGAACGAGGACCGCCACCAAGACAAGGGTGCTGGGGGCTTCCAGGAGCCGCGTGCAATCGCCTGCATCCTGGGCGGAGCTCAAGCCCCAGCCTTCCAACGCATCTTCAAGAAGTTTGCCCGCGAAGTGAATGCATTCCTCCCCAGGCTCGAAGCAACGCGCCCTCTTAGGTGGTCGGCGTGCACCATCACGTTCAGCTCGGCGGATCAGCTCAAGTGCGCGGACACAGCCGGGGTCCTCCCGATGCTTTGCTCCCAGTCATCAGCAACGTACTGGTCACCAGGACCCTCATCCATGGTGGAGCAGGGCTCAACGTCCTGTCCGTGGAAACATTCAACAATCTCCAAGTGCCCTATGACCAGCTTCAGCCAACCAAGCCTTTCTCCAGAGTCACCGACGGTTCCACGATCCTGATCGGGCAGGTCTGCCTCCCTGTCACCTTCGGGGCCCGCAGCAACAACCGCACCGAGCTCATCGACTTCGACATCGCTCACATCTGCCTGCCGTACAACGCCATCCTCGGGTACCCAGCGCTGGCCAAGTTCATGGCCGTAACTCATCATGGCTACAACGTCCTCAAGATGCCAGGAAGTGGCGGAGTCATCACAGTGCCATGTGAAGAGAAGGATGCAGTGTGTTCCCTGGAGCGAGCCTTTCAGGCCGCGTCACTAGAAGACCCAGATCGCGGAAGCAGGGGGCTTCCCGAGACCACCCCGAAGAAGAAGAAGGCGTCATCCGGACCGGCCCCTCAGGAGGTGGGTCCCTCAGGGCCAACGTCTGCCCAAGGGGACCCTCCTTCCATCACATAGGGAAGCGCGCCCGACGCCCTCCTTAGGCAGGGCTCGGGGGCTCTCACCTGGAGGGCCACCGACCTGGCCAAGGTCACGAGGGAGGTGCTTGGGCACCACGTGGAGGCGTCCTTCGAAGCACGTTTCCCTCAAGAAGGAGCAAGGCAAGGAAGGTCATATCAGGAGGAGTTCGTCAACAAGGCCGTTCAAGAAATACAGGAGTCAAGAATCATGAGAGGTTGCCGCCGTCTACCGGCTATGGCTCTCCATCCAGGCGAGGATGGTGGGCTGCGCGTCTGCATCGACGTACCAGGGCTCAATCAGGTCGCCACGATGGAGCGCCTCTGGCCCTCGCAAGTGGGGTGTTGTGGAGGTCCACCCCACAGCTATGTTCGCATGCCTTACGGCTTGCCAAGCGTGGCTGCTGCGTACCAGCGCCTCATGAGGGGCAACATGGAGACTCAGGAAGACATGCGTTCCGCAGTCCTGGCGGAGATGGAGATGATTCGCGAGGAGCCACCAGCGCCTCTGGAGCCTCCTGAGGCCCCTGGGCCTGGGGGCTCGTGAGGATCGGCTTCCGCAGCCCATCGATTCTGCTGCACCAACACCACTTTGTCCTCGACACCTTCAGGTGACATCTTTCAAGCTTCATTTCTGGTTGGGAACGCCCTCCCAGGGCTGCTTCATTCCCAGGCCGCGTGGGTCCGTCCCTGCGGCATATATCCCTTTTTATTTTTCGTTCATTAGCTTGCTTTGTTGGGGGCGCCCCTCGGGCTGCATCATCCCCAGGCCGCTCGGGCCAAGCCCAGTGGCGTGTATCTTCCTTGCATTTATTTCCAACTATGCTTGATTACTTGATGCATGTCCACGGCACCTCTTCTTCTCCATGTCGACCACTTGCACGTTAAAGGGGGGGGGTACCTGAGCATCGCGACTGAGGGCTCTTACTGGCTCTCCAGCCCTCACCCTCTGGCCTTGTCCACGGCATCGCGACCTGGCATACCAGCGACGGCTGAGACAAGCTCGAGGGCCGGGACCCGAGGACGTAGAGTGCCGGCATCTAACCAAATTTGCAAGAACACATCACAAGATACGGCCCAGTGCCAGGCGCAACCTGCCTAGAGGTTGGGCCCCGTGAGTCCCGCGCTGGCTCACGGGTGCCCAGATACACCTCACAAAGCCCTACCGTGCCGGCCACGTGTCAGGGCGGGGCTGTACACGCCCCGGGGGCTCCTCCCGGAGGGGAGCCCCCTCCCACGTACCAGTGGAAGCACCATGCTCCGTACTGGCTGATGACACTGCCGAGGAGCGGCTATGCCCGTACACATACAGAAGCGCTATGCTCCGCGCTGGTGATAAACAACTGAGGGTGGCCTCCGGGCCGCGTCAACCTCAGGGAGCCCAGAGCTCAACGTCTAGCCTCATCGTAACGCCTCCCCTCGGGAGCGCCGCGCGAGGGGGCTAGGAACGGGGGCTACGCCTGGGTCATGCACGGACGTACGCCACCCAACCAGGCCCCTCGGGCCTGGTTCGTCGCGCGTCTCTCCCCGAGCGGAGCCAAGGTATGAAGGCCGTTTGAGCGTCAAGGGGGACCCCTGAGCATCGCGACTCAGGGGCCTAACTAGTCCCGTAGCCCCTCACTCCTTAGTTCCGAAAGGCTATGCTGGGTGAGGTACGCGCGGGGCCGGGCTCTGAAGACGTAGAACGGTAGTCTCGCTTGCATCTCACCTCATCACCCGCTGTTTGCGCGTCAAGGGGACCCCTGAGCATCGCGACTCAGGGGCCTAACTGGCTCCGTAGCCCCTCACTCCTTATTTCCGAAAGGCTATGCTGGGTGAGGTACGTGTGAAGTCGGGCTCTGCAGACGTAGAACGGAAGATACACCTACATCACACTTCCCTACTTGTTGTTCGTGCGCCAAGGGGGACTCCTGAGCATCGTGACTCAGGAGCCTAACTTGTCACGTAGCCCCTCACTCCTTTGGTCCCGTCCTGGTTTCCGGTCAGGGCTAATGCTGGGTGAGGTACGCGCGGGGCCGGTCTCTGCCGGCGTAGAACACAAGCAAGTAGGGAGGAAAAGCATAAAACTCAAGGAATTTAAAAGCAAATATTATAGTCCATACTGTCGTCTCAGTACCAAATGCAAGTTTAAATGCCTCCCCGAGGCGTGATGCAGGTGCAGGAATTAAAAGAAGAACAGGAGCGGCAGCGGAGTCACTTGTCGGCGGTGGAGCAGCGCGGAGTGGCCTCGCTTCGTGGAGCAGCAGTGCCGGCAGCGCCTTGCTTCGGCTTGGTACTGAAGGCCCGGAACTTCCCCAGCAGTGCCTCCGCGCGGCCCTTCACGGCTTCGACAGCGGCGGCAGCACCCTCACCACTCACCGGCTCCAACAGGTCGTCGAGGTCTGTGCTGGGATCGCGAAGGCAGATGTGGGCGAAGACCCGCGTCAGCACAGCCGAAGACAAGACACGCGCGTCGGCCTCAGCCGTGGGGCCAAGGCCAAGGGCACGAACCAGGAAGGGAAGAAGCTTGGCGGGGCCGTCCTCGGCACCGGCCAGCGGGCTCTCCAGGCCGCTCTCGTAAAGCGTCTTCAGCGAAGCACGGGCCTCCTTATCCATGTCCGCGAAGGCCACGCGATCCTCGGCAAGGACCCGAGCCTTGTCGTCCAGCTCAGCCTTCGTCACCTCCAGCTCCTTCTTCAGCGCACCTAGGCGGTCGCGGCGCTTCTTGAGCTTGGCCTCCCGGTCCTCGATGGCCGCCTCGCGAGCCTTTGTGCCTTCTTCCTGCTCTTGGCGAAGGCGGACCTCCTTCGCGAGCTGGTCTCGCAGGCCTTGCAGCTCGTCCTCCAGCTCCTTGCAGCGACCACGGACTTCAACCACCTCCCCAAGGGCTGCATCTCGAGCGGCCTTCGCTTCGAAGACGGCCTCCCTCTCTTCATCGCATGTTGTCGAGGCCTGAACCAGCACCTCTTGAATCGAGGCGTCGGAGCGAATCCATCGCGAAGCTAGGTCCAGGCGCCCGGCCACCAGGCGAGGGTCGGCGCCAAGAAGATCCTACCGCAGCAGGTCCAGTCCAGCAGCAGCACGCTCCAAGACAGCAGGGGGAGTTGGGGAAACAACAGCCGGAGGAGCAGGAGGAGGAAGCAGCGGCAGCACAACCACAGCGTCCCGAGGCGGAGTCTGCTGCGCTCCAACGGTCGTGGTGGTGGCGGCAGACAAGGGCACCTCGGGAGTCACTTGGGCCATGGGGGCTGGGCTCGCCCCAGCCAGCTCAGCCAGGCCTCGCGAGGACGACCGGGCAGGAGAAGCCCGTGCGTCATGGTCGCTTTCCCCTGCAGGCGGAGGCGTTGCCGCGAGTGGGGCCTCGGGAGCCCCCTTCGGCTTCTTCGCCGCGGGCGCCAGCCTATTCAAGAGAAGCGAACATCAAGCCTCAGCAGCGGAACAAGAAATAAAAGACGAAGGATCGAGCACTTACGGGTCGTCGCTGGAGAGCTCAAGCAACCTCCGGCCATACTTGAAGCCTGAGAGCCGGCTGGAGGGATCAACCTCAGAAGCAGAAGGCGCATCCGCGGATCGCCCCGGAGCCAGGGCGGACCCGCGGGGGATCAGCCCGGCCCTGCCCTTCTTCGGGATCGGGGGCAAGCTCCCGCTACCCAGCACATCGTCGTCCTCATCATCATCGCTTAACGAAAGGCGGAGAGAACGGGGTCTGCGCCGGGGAAGGGGAGCCTTCGACTCTCTGTCAGTTGCCTCGGAGTCAGGGCCCTTCTCCCGCTCCTCTTTGCCCTCCTCTTCGCTGGAGTCGCTAGAGGACACGTCTACCAGTCCCTCGGGAGCCACCACGGGCACGGGCCCGTCCCCGTTGAAGACGGGCATGGACTCCACCACCTGCTCCCAGTCGTCGCGAAGGAACAAGGGCGCAGGCGCGCCCTCCAACCTTGCCACCTCGCCCCCAACCAGAGATTGGAGAACCGCGGTCAAATCCTCGTCGCCCAAGGCCACGGGCTCGGATGAGGCCTCCACATCGGAGGTGAGTACTGCCGAAGCGGAGCCAATTGGTGCTCCAGGAACTCCCTCAGCAACGACGCGCCGATCAACTTCGCCGCCGCCATGCTGGACGGCTTCAAGTCTACGTCCATCTTCTCTAGTACCAGCTTCGTGCGAGGATCCGTGAGCTCCGCTCGGCACCAGTCACTGGAGCTCGCGGGCTGCTCCGCGGGCAGGATCAGCTGAGGGTGGTTGCGCCCAGCGTCTACCAAGACCCACTTGCTCCTAAAGCCCTCAATCCTCTTCCCGGGATTTGAAATGGCAATGGCGCCGCCGTATGCATCGAAGCTCGTGCATGCGGAAGGAGAACCACGGGTGACCCGGAGGGAGAAGTAGTGGCGCAGCAAGGCCACTGAGGGCTGCACCCCCACATGAGCCTCACAGTAGTAGGTGAAGATCGCTAGAAGAAGGATGGAGTTGGGGTGGAGATGCAGAGCTTGTAATTTGTAATGGAGGAGGACAGAGAGGAAGAGCTCGGAGAAAGGAGGCACCAGGCCCGCAGTAATGGAGCTTACGAAGAGAGGGTAGAAGGTGCTCCCTCGGCCCTCGGGGGTGGCGGAGCCGACCTTGAACACCTGCGCCCCGTCGATGCCCTGCGCCGCCGACATCCGGCGCAGACGGGCAAAGCTCGCCTCCGACACATTGGGCAAGTCCAGAGCAAGCGAGAACCAAGCTTCGGCCGGAGGCTGACGCGGCGCCATGTCTTCCTGGGTCACACGGGAGGAGCAGATCTAGGAATTTGAAGGAAGGAGAGGCGCAAGAAAGGGGATCTGAGCAGCGACCGGAGAAAGAGAAGAGCAAAGCCTGGGCAGACGCCGCGCCTTTAATAACCTGCGCGGTTGCGGAAGCACTCACGTCCAATCAACTGCCACGCGGCGCCCAAGGCCGCAGGCTGTTAGGGCCCACCGCGCTTCGCCCTTGCCCTTTTGCCTCTCAGCATGGCCTAGTCCGGGCGCGCCTTGGGCCCGGGGGCTACTGTCGGCGTTCTGGGAACGGGGTCCCCAGACTTGCCTGCCTGCGGCCTGCGGCGTGGCTCGAGAGGGGGCCCAGTGTGGCCCATCTTCATCAACACAAGACCCAAGACCCTCGCGAGGGGCCAAGCCTCGCGGGGCGGACGACACGGCGCTTCCTCAGGCGTGGCCTCTTCAGGCTGGCTCACGAGGAGGCGGAGAGATCAAGGCGGGGTACCTCACGAGGTGCCCATGACGCAAGCCATGAAGACCAATGGCGCCAGGCGGGCGCTAGCCTGCGGAGTGTCCTCCCTTTCCTCTTTGGTGCAAAGGGGGCAAGCGCAGGCGAGAGGATCAAGCAAAGGCATCCATTTCGGTGCAACGAGACCAAGACCAGTCCAACGGTGGGAAGGAGGTCATCGTGGAGCCCAGAGCGGCGTCACCACAGGGCCTTTGGCAGGCGAGGACCAACTTTAGTCAGGATAAGTGTACCAGATGTTCCCCTTCAAATTGGCCAATTGTTGGCGCCCTTCCCGCTCAATATTTGGGAGGTGGCCCAGGGCCTTTGCCTATAAATAGGACTAGCCACCCCCAGGGTAGGAAGATAATTAGAATTGTACGGAACAGGCACAGACACACACACAGAGAGAGAGAAGGGCGGCTGAACTCCCCTAGCAGTTCATCGTCCCAGCTAAGAACAGGCCCTCGCGAGGCTGTTCTTCCTTGTATTGTTCATCCTCATCAGCCCAAGAGGCAATCCATCCACCACACTGGAGTAGGGTATTACACCACATCGATGGCCCGAACCAGTATAAACCTTGTGTCTTTTGTGTTGTTCTTTCAGTAGTTAGATCCTTGCGAGATGGAGAGGCAGAGGGCATAATCTCCGCGCGCAACCTTAAGGGTCTGCCGGAACCCAAAATCCGACAGAACTATTATCCCTGGAAGATGTTTCTTACTATCCATGTAATATAACATAGCTAGTTGGGTACTTGTCTGTTCAAGCACTTATGACCCCTACGCCTGGTTTCCACGCATACCCCGGTTTCTACATAACTGTGCGAGTATTCGGATACACTCCGGACTGTTGGGTCCAGAGGTCGAAGCGAGAAGGTACGCCATGACAAATGATTTATAATCCGGCTAGAGACAATACATGTCACTTGAAGTAAACAGTCACTTAGACTGACTAAATTCTTCTTCTATACCATCCAACAGGCTGTCTAGCCTACAATCCTGTTGGGAATACTTTGTGGCTAATTCTACTTGGTCATACACCAAACTTACGGGGATCTCTTTCCCATCGGGCCCCACAGGTCCGACCTCGGCCATGTGGTTCGGGTCTGCCCTGGTATATCGCGTCTTCACCATGGCCCAGGCTTCCCTCGCACCTAGCCGGTAGGCCGATATCTTCCATAATCGAAAGCGTCGCCGCGCTCCCTTGAGCTTCTCTATAAGCTCCCCCATGCCTCCTGGCGGGGAGGCGGATGGCCACAAGGCTTGGACGATAACCTGCATCACCTGCCGAACTTCTTTGTGCAGTTGTGAGAGCTCTGGCAGAAGATCACCCACAGACCCGGGCATCTCCTCCGTGGGACGAACCGTCAGCATACCTGCAGACGTAATTCTGTTAGCCGGCTTCTTCACCGAACTCTTTAAAAGTTCGTTCAAGCACTTACTGAAAATGCTACGTCGAAGTCGCTTATTCTCCTTTACGGAGTCAGCAAGCTGGGCTCGAACATCTTTTAGTTCCACGCCTAGCTGGACATTGGTGTCTTGGAGATTGTTTTTCTCCTGCCTAAACCGCGTAAGCACGTGCTTGCCAGCATTTAGCTGTCGATTAGTACGTTGCGCATTCCCTGGCACGACCTCTGGATTCACTCCGGAGTCGTCTGCGGCATCTATTATTAGATTTGCACGCAAGCCGCATACTACCCGGTACATGACATTCTTTCCAATGGAAGAAAGTGTTACCTGATGGGGCCTTCTCGGACTCTTTCATTGCGGCAATTGCGGCCTGAAGCTAGGCTTTGCACTCCTTCAGCTCTTGAGACAGCTGGGTATTCTTCTCTGTCAGAACCTAGGCAAACAATGATCCTTAAATCAGTTGTGCCATCTGTTTCAAGTCTCAAGGGCTACTGATATACATAATTATTAGATTTTCTTACCTGTATATCCTTTACATACTGGTCCATGGCTCTGGCAAGACCATTTTGAGCAGCTCGGATGTACGCGTCTCCTGAGTTGAAGGCATCGAACGCCTCTTAGGAGAAACAAGCGTCACGGAGTACGGCCTGGCGACGCCTATGATTCATGGCGCTCTCCACTTCAGAATTTGTAGCGATAGCCTATCCGCATCCTCTGTAGGAGGAACATCCGGCGTTGGCCCCATGCGAGCGTCCGCCTCTATGTCCGGCTCTGGAGCCCGACTAGTGGAGGTGTGGCCGGCAACCTCCCCGGATATAGTTCGGCGAGCGTTTTTTCTACTAGGAAACATGGGCGTTATTATATTTTCAAAAGACGACTACCACGGAGTGGGGTTCTCTTTCATACCTCTGCGACGGTGTCTCAGTCCTGACCGCCTTCCTTTTAAGCCTACCCGGCTTCGGTGCCCCTTGTTGGCGAGTCACTGCGGGTTCGGCATGGCGTCCCGAGGGCCTTCCCTATAAAACACCATATGTGTGCGGTAGGTGAATTGCAGAAAATGGATCCTTCTTTGGAAGTTAGGGCTCCGGTTTTACTTGCATGCGATGCGGGAAGCAGTCCAGGATAATCAGCTATAATGGCCACCAAGGTACCGTCACAGCTCAACTGATAGAACATTCTGTCGATGAGCTCCACAAATGTGTCCGGATCTTCTTCGAGTCCGGAGTCGAGGGCCCGGTCAGGGTCCTCTAGTTGTGGAGACGGGCTGTGGACCTACCTCACCGCTTTTCGCAGTTCCTGCCATGAAATAGCAAGGTAAATGCTTATGACAAAGAATGCGGAGAGGTCTGGAGTGGAAAGTAGGAGCTCACCCAGCTTGGGGGGTTGTACATGGAGAATCCGTCCCGCGGCTTGATACGGGCGAACTCCTCCTCTTATCCTTTATACAAATCAGATAGTATCTTTGCTAGGGCAGCGACGGAGTCTGGACCTTTATGACCGCATCGGGTGGCGTCATCTTCTCCATTGAAGTGCCAAATGGGTTGCCCCCGATATTGAAGTGGTTGCACCCCCTGCATTATACATATGGACATAACCTTGGTTATTGTCAATCCTGGTTTGGCCAGCGTCTCTATCCGGCCCATTAGAAAAGGGACTTCTCTGTTATCTTCCTCCTGGGGGCTCCGAGGGCGCCAGCTACGTTGTTTCTTCATAGGGGCATTGTCGAACTCAGGAAGGCCCATCCGAATAGGATCTGGAAGGGGGACGTCCTCCATATAAAACCACTCCGAAGGCCAGTCTCGGACGTCTTCTTCGGGGTACCGGACAGGTAGCCGGTCCCGGCGATGCGCCATATTTCGGCTCCGAGCACTTGATATATTGACCCCTTCTGTGTACGGGGCACGAGGCAGAATAGCCTCTTCCATAGCCCGAAATGAGCTTCGCAGCCCAAAAACAGCTCGCAAAGGGCAACATAGCTAGCGATGTGTAATATGGAAGCGGGGGTAAAGTTATGCAACTGGAGGCCACAAAACTCCAGGAGCCCGCGGAGGAACGGATGGATTGGGAATCCAAGTCCCCTTAATAAGTAGGGGACAAGACATACCCGCTCCCCCCGGGATGGGTTGGGGAAGCTCTCCGCTTTCTCCCCGCCATTGTAGGTGGCAAGCCCGGCTCGAACGGGGACCATATACGCTGGAGGGAGAAATCCCTGGGGTCTGTAACTCTACTAATTGGCTGTGAGGGATGGAACACCTCTTCCAATCGCCGGGCTTAGGGCTACGGGAGCGAGAGGAGCTGCGATGGCCAGCCATGTTGGAATGAATTTTTCAGGCGCGCTCTGATGGATACTCGCTGAAGGAGGATGGGGTGATCTGGATCTGAGAATCCCCATCTCTTTAATAGATGGTTTACTCACATGGCTAGGGTGGCAAATGTAAAAATGCCCTGGCTTCTCGCATTAATTCGACATGTGGAAGATAGCCACTATTAGGCGCGGAAGCTGAGGAGTGAAACGTTTATGGGAAGCCGCACACTACTCAACAGGTACTAAGAATTTGGAGAAGAACCCGCATTGCAATGTCGAAGACAATCTGCGCGCCGGACTCATCGTCATTGAAGCCTGGTTCGGGGGCTACTGAGGGAGTCCTGGATTAGGGGGGGTCCTCGGACAGTCGGACTATATACCTTGTCCGGACTGTTGGACTATGAAGATACAAGATTGAAGACTTCATCCCGTGTCCGGATGGGACTCTCCTTGGAGTGGAAGGCAAGCTTGGCAATACGGATATGTAGATCTCCTCCCTTGTAACCGTCTTTGTGTAACCCTAGCCCCCTCTGGTGTCTATATAAACCGGAGGGTTTAGTCCGTAGGACAACAACAATCATACCATAGGCTAGCTTCTAGGGTTTAGCCTCTATGATCTCGTAGTAGATCAACTCTTGCAATACTCATATCATCAAGATCAATCAAGCATGAAGTAGGGCATTACCTCCATCAAGAGGGCCCGAACCTGGGTAAACACCATGTCCCCCGCCTCCTGTTACCATCCACCTTAGACGCACAGTTTGGGACCCCTACCCGAGATCCGCCAGTTTTGACACCGACAGAGAGCGCTATGAATCGTCGGCGCCGGAGGGCCGCTCTTCGCGGCCCCGGATTTACAAAAGAGGCGTTCAATGCCTTCAGCTCGGCTGATGCGTACATCCGCGCTGCTCGGGATGGGCTTGGCAGAGCCACGTACCAACATTTGAAAGATATGCGGGTAAGTATGCATTGTACAGATCTGGTAATCATATAACAGTAGCCCCCGAGACTTAAAGTAGTTGAAACAACTGATTTAAGGATCATTGTATAATTAGGCACTCACGGAGAAGAACATCATGTTGTCACAAGAGTTGGAAAAGTGCCGGACTCAGCTAGCTGTTGTTACCACCGAACTAGAGAAGTCCAAGGAGGCACCGCCTCGTAATGTGCCCCTCCATCCAAAAAAAGTATAATCATGCACTAGTAATGTTAATACTGTTTGCTTTTCCGATGACTGGATCAGTTCATCAACTGAAATAGAACTGAAAGTCGTGCAGGCAGGTAAACAACAGGACGAAAGGCAACTGTCCGCAGGCGAACATGTGCTGACATGGGTCAAGGATGATAAGAACAAGCTGCAGGATTCCAACACCCTGCTGGGCGAAGAGCTAAAATATGTACGAGCCCAGCTAGCTGACGCCGTAAAGGAAAATAGGAGGCTACGAGGCGGCATATTCAGTATGCTTTTGAACTTACCTCCATGTAATTCAGCGAAGAAATGAGCTGACAGATTTATGTCTGCAGGTATGTTGACTGGCCGTCCTGAAGAGGAAATGCCCGGATCTCAAGGCGATCTACTGCAAGAGCTGTCCGAACTGCACGAGTGTCGGTGTACAAAAGTATGGGTCCCTTTTTGTACCCTTTACTTGTGCGCAGGCAGTCGCAGCCACACACCCGCAGCCACGCTTGGCGGGGCAGAGGAAGCAAAGACTACAGAGCCGTGCTCAAGACTAGAAGCTTGAAGAGCTGAGGGGCGAGGTAAAACTCCCCCAGCTAGGTCCTTGCCGGGGCGGCCTTCACGGCCCTGGCAAGAGCCTTGCCGGGGCAACTTGCCCAACACCAGCGGTGCCACCACCCTTGAGCCTGAGAGTTCCGACGTCCTCAACCACATTGGAACCAAGGCTCGGGAGGTGCCCCCATGGTGGCATGCAGATCTTTCTGAAGACCAAGAACATACAATACTAGATGAGGACCAGAAGACGGAGGCCCCCAGCAAGATCCTTGCCGATGACACCTACGAGGCCCGGGCAAGGTCCTCTCCAGGGCCCCGACAAGACCCTTACGGGGACATCTACGGGGCCGCGGCCAGGCCCCCACCTGCCAAGGCTCCACCACCATTCCAACACAGCGCAACCCGCCAACAAGGCAAGCGCCTGTGTTGGAACGTGCATCTTCCAGGCCAACTCAGCAAGCACCTGTGTGGTGCATGCAAATCTTCATGAAGACTCTTCCACCGCGCCAACTCAGTAGCCAGCCAGCCAGTGTGGCGCTACGCGCCTAGTCAGCCTGTACGTGCGTCAAAGCAAGGCGAAGCGGTGACGGACGGGACGGGCCTCGTTACCGCCCCTGATAAAGCAAGATGACACCTAAGTAGCGCATTTAATGCATTTTGTCCTGTGATGTCAGGCGATAAACTCGACCACTTTACAACTTTTCACCTCCTGTGTGCCGCTGTGGCAGCCCCTTTTGACTATAAAAGGAGGCCCGCGGTGTACTAAGAGAGGAGTCAGACTTTTTGGACTCGGCACACTTTGTAGCTAGTCCAAGAACACCAGAAAACACAAGCTAGCAGGAGTAGGGTATTACGCATCACTTGCGACCCGAACCTGGATAAATCTCCCGTGTTGATCCTTTAAACCCGCTCTTTCCACAGCCAGTGCCCGCCGACCTTAGAAGGGATTCCCCGTGATCCCATAGGTGTCGTTTCCACCGACATCTTTAGCGCGCCAACTAGGGGGCGCAATCTGTGAAAATCCGGTTTGAAGGTTAACGCACCGGCTTCATCATCACCAGGGCCCCCAAGAGAAAGGGGATCATAGCGATCGGCTCGTCCGGAGCCGGCCCGTCCACGCCAGCGCGAGCAATCGGTCGGGTGGCCACGGATGGGGCTGGAGACGTGGCCCGCGAGCATCCACAACATTCTGGCGATCGGAGCTAGGCGAGCGGTGTCGTCCGAGTCCGAGATGACGAGCCACATGTCGCTGGGTCCAGGGGCAGGGCCGTGGTACCCACGAGCGGCGCGGTAGCCTCTACGACACCCCAGCTAGCACCCGCGCTGCACCCTTCCCAGGCCGCGCACGATGAGCAACACCGCTATGCCGGAGCCCCCGGGCACCGCCACGGAAAGAGTGTTGTGCGCCACTCGCAGGACGCACCAGGCCGGCGTGCACGCTCGGACGCTAGTGGAGGTGGTGTGCGACAATGAGACCGTGACAAAGCCCCTTCTAACTCGGTTAGAAGTTGGAACGCATCATGGTCTATGCATCTCTCATCGCCGCCTATGCGAGTAGAAACGCTGGCGCGTGTGGAACCGCTCCTCGACTTCCCCCTGCTGCGGAGAAGCTCAACGAGTGGAGGGCCACCATCCAAAGCCTTGTATGCTTCGCCAAAAAAGACGAGTTGCTCCCAACGGGACCCTCACACCGGTGTTCTGTCGAGCCGGTGCATGTCGGCGGTCGGGGAACTGATTTGTCTACAACGTATCTATAGTTTTTTATTGTTACATGCTATTATATTATCTGTTTTGGATGTTTAATGGGCTTTATTATGCACTTTTATATTATTTTTGGGACTAACCTATTAACCAAAGGCCCAGTCCAATTTCATGTTTTTTTGCCTATTTCAGTGTTTCGCAGAAAAGGAATATCAAACGGAATCCAAACGGAATGAAACCTACGCGAGGATTGTTTTTGGAACAAACGCAATCTAGGAGACTTGGAGTGGACGTCAAGGAAGCAACAAGGCGGCCACAAGGTAGGGAGGCGCGCCCCCACTCATGGGCCCCTCGGGCTCCACCGTCCTACTTCTTTCGCCTAAATATACTCATATACCCTGAAAAAATCAAGGAGCACCACGAAACCCTATTTCCACCGCCGCAACCTTCTGTACCCGTGAGATCCCATCTTGGGGCCTTTTCCGGTGCTCTGCCGGATTGCGAATCGATCATGGAGGGCTTCTACATCAACACCATGGCTTCTTCGATGATGCGTGCGTAGTTTACCACAGACCTTCGGGTCCATAGTTATTAGCTAGATGGCTCCCTCTCTCTCTTTGGATCTCAATACAAAGTTCTCCTCGATTCTATTGGAGATCTATTCGATGTAACTCTTTTGGTGGTGTGTTTGTCTAGATCCGATGAATTGTGGGTTTATGAACTTGATTATCTATGAATATTATTTGATTCTTCTCTGAATTCTTATATGCATGATTTGATATATCTGCAAGTCTCTTTGAATTATTGGTTTAGTTTGGCCTACTAGATTGATCTTTCTTGCAATGGGAGAAGTGCTTAGCTTTGGGTTCAATCTTGCGGTGTCCTTTCCTAGTGACAGCAAGGGCAGCAAGGCATGTATTGTATTGTTGCCATCGAGGATAAAAAGATGGGGTTTATATCATATTGCTTGAGTTTATCCCTCTACATCATGTCATCTTGCCTAATGCATTACTCCGTTCTTATGAACTTAATACTCTAGATGCATGCTGGCTAGCAGTCGATTTGTGGAGTAATAGTAGTAGATGCAGAATCATTTCGATCTACTTGACATGGACGTGTTGCCTATATTCAGGATCATTGCCTTAGATATCATCATAACTATGCACTAATCTATCAATTGCTCGGCAGTAATTTGTTCACCCACCATAATTCATGCTATCTTGAGAGAAGCCACTAGTGAAACCTATGGCCCCCGAGTCTACTTTACATAATATTATTTTCCCATCAACTAGCTATTTCTGTCGCCGTTTATTTTGCAATCTTTACTTTTCAATCTATACAACAAAAATACCAAAAATATTTATCTTATTATCTTTATCAGATCTCACTTTTGCAAGTGGCCATGAAGGGATTGACAACCCATTTATCGCATTGGTTGCAAGGTTCTTATTTGTTTGTGCAGGTACGAGGGACTTGCGTGTAGTCACCTACTGGATTGATACCTTAGTTCTCAAAAACTGAGGGAAATACTTACGCTACTTTGCTGCATCACCCTTTCCTCTTCAAGGGAAAACCAACGCATGCTCAAGAGCTAGCAAGAAGGATTTCTGGCGCCATTGCCGCGGAGGCTTACACTAAGTCAAGTCAAGATTTGATCTCGCGTCAACTAGCCATTTCTGGTGCCGTTGCCGTGGAGATCTACGCACAAGTCAAGACATACCATGTAACCATCACAAATTGTTATCCCTCTGTCGGGACCCCGATCCTAAGTCACACCGATCTAGCATGTAACACATCATATCACTTTGCGGCCTCACGCACGGTATTCCCACGGGTGCCACCTTACCTGGCCCGGGACCGTTTGCGCCTTTTGGCTCACGTATATGATAGTGTCGCTAGCATCCATATGACAAAGAACCCGGGCCAACATGGCTAGTCGTGAACCCAAAGCGGCACTAACCCATGGGGACAGGCATACATGAATCAACCTCGAGCATGTCGGTCAACAGCGTGTGAATCCGGGCTGTAGCACTGGGCTAACAGGACTCCGGTAACCCGGGCTGTAGCAGGCTAGGCAGGACTCCGGATGTCACCGCGTGACATTTCCCCGAAGGGACAGACACAGGAACGAAGTGAAACACATGCCGTCCAGTCAAGTGTCCTGAGAAGTAGTGCTGGGCTAGCAGGACTCCGGTGGACCGGGCTGTAGCGGACTACTATGGCTAAGGAAGAACTAGACTACATTTCCCCATAAGAGAGGCTGCCAAGGATAAACAACTAGATTGTCGGATCCCACACATACCAAGCATTTCAATCATACACACAATATGCTCGATATGTGTAAATACAACATGGCATCACAACAAGACTCTACGACTCAAGTATATATTCATTAGGCTCCGAGGAGCGAGGTATTACAAACATGGGTCTCATGACCCAACATTCAGAGCATACAAATCAAAGCACATGCGGAAGCTTAACTTGTCTGAGTACAGACAACTACAAATGAAGAAGGCTGAGAAGCCTGACTATCTACTAGATCCTGCCGAGGGCATAAGATCGTAGCAGAGGTATCAAGCTAAACGTCAAAATCCACATGGAACTACTAGCGAGACTGACGTCTCTCTGCAAAACATAAAATAGGCAAACGTGAATACAAATGTACCCAACAAGACTTACATCAGAACTAGCTACATATGCATCAGTGTCAACAAAGGGGGTGGTGGAGTTTGACTGCAGCAAGCCAGCTTTGACTCGGTGGCTATCCTGAACTACGACTGCAAGTAACTCTTTGAGGTGGCGCACACGAGTCCACATATTCACCATATCAATACACCACTATGGATCCGCTCCCGTCTTCCTATGAGAACGCCATCCATAGCACTCACGCTTATCTTGCGCATTTTAGAGTATCCACTTTCACTTGTCTATGAACTGTTATAGGCAACCCAGAACTCCTTTACCGCGGACACGGCTATTCGAATAGATCAGTTAAAACCCTGCAGGGGTGTATTTCTTCACACACGCTCTCACCACTTATCGCCGTTTACACGACATGTACTCGGCAACCTTCAAGCGGAAGCCCAGCTGTCACACCCTAGCTAGTCATGCATTAGAGTGTTGCATCATGTTTACTTTTCATCAGAAACTTGAAATGGGGAAGGCAGAACACCCAGCACCCCTTCTGAAATCAACTAGGGTTTACTAAAAATAATTTCAATGAACCTGAAATGCCCTTCTAAAATGTTCACCCTCTTTGTCTTGGGTTAGAACCTCTGGCCAAATAGGTGCACAATTTTCTAGGTCAACAGAAGGTCATTGTTTTAAATCATAAGTATTTGAATTTGGGCATTTAAATGCTATTAAATAATTTAAATGCTCAAATAATTCTGGAAATAAATGTTTGCTGTTGGAAATAATCCAAACAGAGCCTACAATTATTTTCAGGATTTTTGGAAATGTTTTAGTATTTTAAATAAAGCCCAACAGTTACAGCTAATTAGAAAACAGAAACAAATCAAAAAAGAGAGGGAGAAGCCCACCTGGGCCTTACCTGTGCTGGCCAGCCCACCTGGCTCGGCCCAGCCTACTGGCGATGCCAGTCGTCGTCCTCCTCGCGCCAGAAGGACGCGAAGCGCGTGGCCGGCGCCCGCGGCCACACGCCGGCCACCTCCTGCTTCCGCCGACGCCAGGAGATGTCCCAGGATTGCCACATGACCCCCACGTCCCCCTCTCGTCCTCTCTCACTCTCCCCCTCGTCTCCCTCCCCCTCTCCCGCGATGGCCGACGCACCCGTCGCCGTCTCACCGCCGTAGCCGCGCCCTCCGTCACCCCCTCGCCCCTCTGACCTGTCCGGGAGCTCCCCCGTGACGCCCTCGCCCTCCCCACCGAGCCACGCCTCGCCCGAGGCCCTGCATCGCCGCCATCAGTTCGTCTTTGACCTCGGTGCCCGCCGGCCGCCGTTCGTCGATTCGCCTCGCTCTGTTCGCCCCCGAGCCCGCTGAGCTGCTCGTCGACCTCCCTGTGAGCTTCCGCCCCGAACCCCTCTCTTCGCCGCCTCTTTTGCGCAGCGTAGCCCTAGTTTCACCGGAGACGATAGCTCCTCGCCGCCGGCCATGGCGCTGTCGTGGCTAGAGCCACAATGGCTCAAAGCCAACCTCACTTTTGTGCTCAGTGCAGCACCAGGAACCCGTAGCCACCACCAGCTCCTCCTCCCGTGCACCGTAGCGTCAAACCCGACCCCGCCCGAACTCCGGTGCCGCCCCGAGCTCGTTTCCGGCGAGCTCCGGCCGTCCCCGCTGCCGCCGCATGCCGCGCTGGATGCGCACGAGTCCCAGCTTCTCGTAGATGGCCTCGGCCGTCGATTTGGTCGCCGGAGCGCGAATCCCACGCTGCCCCGCCGCGTCTGGTCATCGCCGGCGGCTTAACGCCGGCGAGTTGACCCCGCTGACCCCGTTTGACCATGGGTGGGCCCAATTTGACCCCCTGGGTCAATGACAGATGGGACCCAGCCTGTTAATTAGTTAGGATTAGTTCTAATCAAATTTAGTTAGACTAAACCACACTGACACGCGGGACCCACGCGTCAGGTTTGACCTGGACCGGGTCTGTTGACCTGCTGAGGTCAGCTTGACGCAATGCTGACGCCATAATTGATTTTCTGGATTTAATCTTATTCAGGAAAATCCAGAAAATGTTTGAAACTTCAAAAAATCATAGAAATTAATCTGTAGCTCCAAATGAAATAATTTATATACGAAAAATTATCAGAAAAATTCAATCTATCCATATGTAATGGTTTCATGCATGACAAAACAAGTTTACCTTGCTGTTTAAGGAGAATAAGGAAATGCACTATTAAGGCCATGTCTAATGAGCTAATATTTGAATCTTTGATTCAAATGAGTTCATCCCTTTCTATTTTAGCTTGCATTAGGCCAGGACACATTCATATTGCCATGTCATAGCATGCATCATAATGTTCCATATCGTCATGTGTTGATTGTGTTTCGATGTGTTCTTCATGGTAGGTCCTGCCTCCGAGGATATTCAAGAGTATCCAACTGAAGGGCAGTATCCCACTACCACTCCATCAGGCAAGCAACCCATTGATCATTCCGATACAAACCCATGTTCTCGCTTCTGCTCTCGTTTACTGCATTAAGACAACGCGATTCAAACTGCTTTGTGTCTCGGTAGTTGAACCCACTTCCTTTGCATGACCTGTCATTGGCACAGTAACTAGATGAAACCCACTAGCATGTGTAGGAGTTGATTGAGACATATGTGTGTGTGTTCCTACCATGCTATGCTTGCTATGCTTAGAGTTGTGTCAGGTCTGGCTCATCAGGATGATGAACTAGAGTGAAAGGTTGTGACGTTGTCGAGAGTGTGAAAGTGTTGAACACGATTTGGTAAAGGAATCGATGGAAGGCCATGTAGGAGTACATGGTGGGTTGTTTCATTGAGGCCGTCCTTAAGAACTGAGATCTGTGTGTGTGATTTAAGACTCAGCTACTACCACGCATTAGGCCCGAAACCAATGGACCCTCTCGGCTTATTAACCATACTTGTCCTCTATCCGGGAGTTGCAAAGTAGTTTCTGGTGTTTGTAGTATGCTGGGGGCCGCACGCAGTGCTGACCATAGGGGTGGGCTGTGTTGCGGTAGGCACGTGGCATGGTGTACCGATTCGCCCATTTGGTGTCTCGGGAACCCTGTTCACATCATTCGGGGCCGTTAGTGGAAACCTCAGCCGGACTCCCTGCGGATGGAACCCGAATAGGCGATAAACCTGGACTAGGGACTTGTGTGTTTAGTCAGGTCGTGGCCGACACCCTCGGTGGGCTTCCGCTTGAAGGTTGCCGAGTACATGTCGTGTAAACGGCGATAAGTGGTGAGAGCGTGTGTGAAGAAGTACACCCCTGCAGGGTATTAAACTATTCGAATAGCCGCGTCCGCGGTAAAGGACTACTTGGTCACCTATACAGTTCATAGACAAGTAAATGGATTCTACTAAAAATCTCAAGATAAGTGTGAGTACTGCGGATGGCCCTCTCGTAGGTTGGCGAGAGAGGATCCACGGTGGAGTATTGTGTTGGTGATGGTGGACTCGTGTGTGACAAATGCTTTACAAGTTGTGTCTGTCGTAGGATAGCTTAGCCAAGAGTCAAAGTTGGCTTGCTGCAATTACTCCACTACCTTCTTGAGAATGTGCATGTATAGTAGGATTCTGTTGTAATACTTGCTGAGTACCTTCCTACTCATGTTGCTTTAATTAATGTTTTCAGACGACTACGCCAACCCCTCTGATGGGTTCTACGTAGACCTCGACGTTGACGAGTGACTTATCACCCAGGTGGTGATCCAAGACTTGTGAAGGGTCGATGTAGATAGACAGGCTTCGTCAAGCCTTCTTTCTTTCTAGTGTCTGTACTCAGACTACTTTGCTTCCGCATGTGCTTGTATGATTGTATGACTTGAGTGTCGGGTCATGTGACGCCTACCTGTATGGATGATATGTATGGCTCTTCGGAGCTGCTTAAATAAAGTACTTGAGTTGTAGAGTTTTATTGTGATGCAATGTTGTATTTACTCATATCGGGCATATTGTGTGTATGATTGAAATGCTTGGTATGAGTGGGATCCGACTATCTAGTTGTTTATCCTTGGCAGCCTATCATATGAGGAAATGTAGTCTAGTGCTTCTGAGCGATAGTAGTCCGCTACAGCCCGGTTCACCGGAATCCTGCTAGCCCAGCACTACTGCTCGGAACACATGACTGGCCGGCATGTGTTTCACTTCGTTCATGTGTCTGTCCCTTCGGGGAAATGTCACGCGGTGTTATCCGGAGTCCTACCTAGCCTGCTACAGCCCGGGTTACCGGAGTCCTGTTAGCCCAGTGCTACAGCCCGGATTTATACGTTGTTGACCGACATGCTCGATGTGATTCATGTATGCCTGTCCTCATGGGTTAGTGCCGCCTTGGGTTCATGACTAGCCATGTCGGCCCGGGTTCTCTGTCATATGGATGCTAGCGACACTATCATATACGTGAGCCAAAAGGCGCAAACGGTCCCGGGCCAGTTAAGGTGGCACCCGTGGGAGTACCGTGCGTGAGGCCGCAAAGTGATATGATGTGTTACATGATGGATCGATGTGGCTTAGGATCGGGGTCCTGACAGCGTTGGCATCAGAGCCGGACTGCCTGTAGGTTCGCTAAGCCAAACTGGTCGATGTCGAGTCTAGAAATGCTTTAGTTATATGTAGGGGAATTGATTGTGGGAGGGAACATAAGGCTCTTTTACTCCTTTACCTTATGCCCTCTATCTTGAGTCATTCTCTTCTCATTCTACATGGGTTGAGGACTAGGCTCTCTTCTCTCTACCAGGTTCACGTGTTACTAATCCGTAGTAACTTATAGGATTGTTGGTTACAACCCAGTTCAGTTCCTACTAAATTTTAGTATGTTGCCAGTTGAACCAGAACCTTGATATGATGTTGTTGAGTGGTTTTGCAAACTGTTGTGGATGTCTCATCTCTTTTTCTGACCATTTACAGCCGTTATGCTGTCCAAATTCTCCTAGAAAATTCTAATGCCTTTGCATTATTTTGTGCTTTCAGATGGCCACCCGTTCCCAGAACCAAGTGGTTCGTCTGACCCGTTGCATTGATATATGTGGACACACAGCCATGTTGGTTCGAGTGATGGTCGAGACAGGTTACCGATGGTATCCTGAATATACCGTCGAGGAGCAGTTTAGAGACTTTAATCAAAGCCAGTATCTGTGCACGGTCAGGATATATCCATCTTATCCCGGAGCTACTGAACCACTCCACTGTTCTTATGGACTTGGGATCACCATTGGGATGTCCGTGCAGGATGTAGCCTACTCGATGATGACTATTATTCGAGCCAGAACTGCCTTGCTGAGCAACACTGATTTTCGCTACATGCCAGCATCCCTCCCTGGGGCGCATGGCTACCTTCAGGGTATGTATCGCGATGCATCCCATGAGAACTCACTCCTCCGCACCACTACTGTGATGCTGGAAGACAAGGACCGTGAAAATCGGGCCTTGCGTATGGAACTCTTTAATGCTCGTTCTGATCACTGGGCTACTTTGACTCGGTTTGCCCCTGCGGTGCAAGCCGGATACATGGACATGAGGGACTTGTATCCTGTGCGTGCCAGTCTGCCAGATTGCATGGAGTGGCGTGAGGTGGGAGGCATCACTCCTCCTCGTGGACCTCGTCTGCCGCCGTTTGTTGGACCAAGGCCACACCCAAGTCCCTATGGTCCGCAAGCTCCTCAGGACCGTCTGTTCCCAGATGATCATGTTCCGCTTCCAGGCTTGGGTGGTGACTTCTATGAGGATTACTATGGAGCTGTCTGAGCTAGTAGTAGTTTTCGCTAGTATTGTAACAGTTGTATGTCCACCGTCCTGCGTGACTTGTGGAATATGACTTAGTGTGTATCCATTCCGGAGGTGTAGAAAAATAATGTATAGGAGCTTGGAATGCCTCCGATGAGATGTAACGTCTTTCATCATAGTTGTACCTTAGCTTGGGCTTGTACTAAACTATGTATGGTGTGTATGACTGTTGGTTAATATATGGCAGTTTCTAAACTACCCTGTCATACGGATGAACATCTCTGCATTCCTTGTTATCCATTACATTCCGCACTTCCTTGTCCATATTTCTTTTGCCATCCTGGTCTAAATCGTTGTTTTGTTTTTCCTAGGATGGTCAACACCCGCAGCAACCTTGCTGCTCCGGAGCAGGGTGGAGCTAGCGCAGCTAGGGATGAAAATCTGCCTCAACCGCCATCCCTGGCCGAAGTGATGCTGGAGTCAGAACGAAACAAGCGTGAGACTAACCGCTTGCTGGAGCGGATTGAGCAGAATACTGCACGCCAGCAGAGAAACATTCCAGTGTCAATCAATGACTTTGTCAAGCTGTATCCACCAAAGTTTAACCATTCCATCGAACCTCTCGATGCAGATGACTGGCTTCACAGCATCGCTCACAAGCTACGTTCTGCCAACGTAGCCGAAGATGATAAATTTACCTTTGCTGCTTATCACCTCGAAGGACCTGCTAGCCTTTGGTGGGAAAATTATGAGGCTATGCGCCCGGTCGGCCAAATCACTACTTGGGCTGAATTCAGTGCTGCTTTCCGTGAGCATCACATTCCGGAAGGCCTCATGGATTGCAAGAGGGAGGAGTTCTATAACTTCTCCCAGGGTAGGCTGACTGTGGATGCATACAGTCGCGAGTTTGGAAAGTTAGCACGTTATGCTCCCGAAGAGGTATCTACCGACGCCAAGAAGCAGGCAAGGTTCCGCAAGGGACTTAGCCCCGAGCTTCGCCGTGATCTTCGTCTGCACGAATGCACCTCTTTTCCGAAGCTAGTCAACAAGGCCATCAGTGCCGAGACAGGGCAAAATGACTTTGAAGCTTCACGCAAACACTCCCGTGACTTTGGATCTTCATCCGGCTCTGGATCTCAGAAGCGCCGGGTCTGGATCCCAAACACTGCTGTGCCATCCAGGTTCACTCCGAGGCCATCCTTTGAGGCGCCTCGCCCCAACCAGCAGTATGTACCGCCCAAGACTTATGGTGGTCCCGCTGCTAATGCTGCTCCACGCCCCAATATGATAACCTGCTTCAAGTGTGGAGAGACGGGCCACTACATCCGCGAGTGTCCCCAGAACAACCCCAACCAGTTCGGAAAGTCTGTTGGCCGTGGTAAGCCAACAGCAAAAGTGCTCGTCGCCATGCCGGCCACCACTGCTCGTGGCCATGTCAACTACGTCTCAGCTGAGGAGACTCAGGAGGACCCCAACGTTGTTCTCGGTACGCTCCTTGTTAATTGCCATCCAGCAACTGTTCTCTTTGATACTGGAGCATCTCATTCATTTATTTCTGAGAGCTATGCTCGTTTGCACAACACCACATTCTGTGACATGCCCACCTCCATGGTAATTCAAACCCCTGGTTCTAAGTGGCAAACCTCTAGAATCAGCCATGGAAATGAAATTCTTGTCGACAGATTGGTCTTCCTCGCGTCACTAATAGCTCTCAAGTCCTCGGACATAAACATCATCTTGGGTATGGACTGGATGTCAGCCCATTACGCTAAGATTGATTGCTCTACTAGAACCGTTCAACTCACCCATCCATCGGGCAAGACAGTCCATGTTTTGACCCGAGTGTCGGAGCATCAACTCTACTCTCTAAATGCCAACCCCCTTCCAGACCTTGAAGATATTCCGGTAGTTCGTGACTTCCCGGATGTCTTTCCAGAGGAACTGCTAGGTGTTCCACCTGACAGGGATGTCAAGTTCGTAATAGACCTTGTTCCAGGAACCGTCCCAATCTCTAGAAGACCTTACAAGATGGCACCCCTAGAACTAGCCGAGCTCAAGAAACAACTCGATGAGTCCTTGCAAAAGGGTTTCATCCGTCCTAGTTCTTCTCCATGGGCCTGCCCCGTCCTCTTCATCAAGAAGAAGGATGGAACGGATCGGATGGTTGTAGATTACCGACCTGTCAATTTGGTCACTATCAAGAACAAGTATCCGCTCCCCAGGATCAACGACCTGTATGACCAGCTCGCTGGATCCTCAGTCTTTTCCAAGATGGATTTGAGGTTGGGTTACCATCAAATCAAAATCAAGAACGGGGACATTCCCAAAACGGCTTTTGTTACTCGTTATGGCCAATACGAGTACACCGTCATGTCCTTCGGTTTAACCAATGCTCCAGCCACCTTCTCTCGGTTAATGAACTCGATCTTCATGGAGTATTTGTATAAATTCGTCGTGGTTTACCTCGATGATATACTCATCTACTCCAAGAATGAGGAGGAACATGTCGAACATCTAAGGCTAGTATTGATGAAACTTCGAGAGCATCGCCTTTATGCCAAATTCTCCAAGTGTGAATTTTGGTTGCCAGAAGTGACCTATCTGGGCCATGTAATCTCTAGTAAGGGCATTGCTGTCAATCCCGAGCGAGTTCAAGCCGTCCTTGATTGGACTCCACCTGAAACGGTCAAGCAAGTTCGGAGTTTTCTTGGTTTAGCAAGCTATTGCCGCCGCTTCGTCGAGAATTTCTCCAAAGTTGCTAAGCCTCTAACTGAACTCCTCAAGAAAGATAAAAAGTTCGAGTGGACCCCACAGTGCGAGTTCAGCTTTCAGGACCTGAAAAGACGCCTGACATCTGCTCCCGTACTGGTACCACCAGATTTTTCTAAGGACTTTTTTATCTATTGTGACGCCTCGCGACAAGGACTAGGTTGCATACTCATGCAAGATCGTCATGTGATTGCTTACGCTTCTCGACAGTTGCGTCCACATGAGGATAACTATCCCACACATGATCTAGAGCTTGCAGCGGTAGTCCATGCACTCAAAACCTGGCGACATCACCTTCTTGGTAATCGTTGCGAAATTTACACTGATCACCAAAGTTTGAAATACATATTCACCCAACCGGATTTGAATCTCAGGCAAAGACGTTGGGTCGACTTGATCTCGGATTACGACTTAGGAATAACTTACACCCCAGGCAAAGCCAATGTCATGGCTGATGCGCTAAGTCGTAAGTCTTATTGTAACAATCTGATGTTACAACAAAGTCAACCACTTCTCCACGGGGAATTTCGTAAGCTTAACCTTCACATTGTTCCTCGAGGATTCCTTTCCACCCTGGTGGCGAAACCTACCCTTATGGATCATATCATCAAGGCACAGAAGGTGGATCCGGGAATCTCCCGTATCAAGAGGAACATCAAGAAGGGAGTTGCAGATTGTTTCTCCATTGATGATCAAGGTGTCGTGTTCTCTGGGGACCGCCTAGTGGTTCCCAAAGTACGCAACCTGAGGCGATTGATCCTTAAGGAAGCTCATGAATCCCCTCTCACCATTCATCCAGGTAGTACTAAGATGTATCAAGACCTACGCCAGAGGTTTTGGTGGACTAGGATGAAGAGAGAAATCGCTCAATACATTGCTAATTGCGACGTTTGTCGTCATGTTAAAGCAGAGCATCAGCGGCCTGCTGGCACCCTTGAACCATTGGAAATTCCTGAATGGAAATGGGATAAAATCGGTATGGATTTCATTACCGGATTTCCCAGAACCAAAAGAGGGAATACTGCTATATTCGTTGTTGTCGATCGTCTTTCCAAAGTAGCCCACTTCTTACCTGTTCGTGAGAGTATAACCGCTAGCCAGCTAGCTGATTTGTACATCTCTCGAATAGTGTCCCTCCATGGTGTCCCTTTGGAAACTAATTCAGACCGCGGAAGACTTTTCACCTCGCGATTTCGGGAAAGTTTCCAAAATGCTATGGGAACTCGTCTCTCCTTTAGCACCGCCTTCCATCCTCAGTCAAGTGGTCAAGTAAAACGAGTCAATCAAATTCTGGAGGACATGCTCCGAGCTTCTGTCATCTCTTTCGGTATGAATTGGGAGAAGTGCCTTCCATTCGCCAAGTTTGCTTATAACAACAGTTATCAAGCTAGCTTGGGCAAAGCTCCTTTCAAAGTTCTCTATGGACGAAGATGTCGAACGCCTCTTAACTGGTCAGAAACCGGCGAGAGACAACTCTTTGGCCCGGATATGATCCAGGAAGCAGAAGAGCAGGTTCGCATTATTCATGAGAAGTTGAAAACAGCCCAATCTCGACAAAAGAGTCAGTATGACCGCAAGCATAAGCCGATGGCTTACGAAGTTGGCGAGATGGCTTACCTTCGGGTTACACCCTTAAAGGGAACCCATCGATTCGGTATCAAAGGCAAACTGGCTCCTCGTTACATTGGACCCTTTCGCATTCTTGCCAAACGAGGGGAAGTTGCCTACCAACTGGAACTACCTTCGCATCTCTCTAGAGTTCACGATGTCTTCCACGTTTCTCAACTCAGGCGTTGCTTCTCGGATCCTATCCGCGGAGTGGACCACGAAACGCTTGATATCCAGGATAACCTCACATATCGAGAATATCCCGTTCATATCCTTGATCAAGCCGAGCGTACCACTCAACGCCAGAATATCAAGTTTCTCAAAGTTCAATGGTCACACCATTCCGAGCAAGAAGCTACTTGGGAAAGGGAGGATCGTCTACGACTCGAGTACCCCACCTTCTTTCCGACGGATCCTAAATCTCGGGACGAGATTCTTTCGAGTGGGGGTGAGTTGTCACACCCTAGCTAGTCATGCATTAGAGTGTTGCATCATGTTTACTTTTCGTCAGAAACTTGAAATGGGGAAGGCAGAACCCCCAGCACCCCTTCTGAAATCAACTAGGGTTTACTAAAAATAATTTCAATGAACCTGAAATGCCCTTCTAAAATGTTCACCCTCTTTGTCTTGGGTTAGAACCTCTGGCAAAATAGGTGCACAATTTTCTAGGTCAACAGAAGGTCATTGTTTTAAATCATAAGTATTTGAATTTGGGCATTTAAATGCTATTAAATAATTTAAATGCTCAAATAATTCTGGAAATAAATGTTTGCTGTTGGAAATAATCCAAACAGAGCCTACAATTATTTTCAGGATTTTTGGAAATGTTTTAGTATTTTAAATAAAGCCCAACAGTTACAGCTAATTAGAAAACAGAAACAAATCAAAAAAGAGAGGGAGAAGCCCACCTGGGCCTTACCTGTGCTGGCCAGCCCACCTGGCTCAGCCCAGCCTACTGGCGATGCCAGTCGTCGTCCTCCTCGCGCCAGAAGGACGCGAAGCGCGTGGCCGGCGCCCGCGGCCACACGCCGGCCACCTCCTGCTTCCGCCGACGCCAGGAGATGTCCCGGGATTGCCACGTGACCCCCACGCCCCCCTCTCATCCTCTCTCACTCTCCCCCTCGTCTCCCTCCCACTCTCCCGCGATGGCCGACGTACCCGTCGCCGTCTCACCGCCTTAGCCGCGCCCTCCGTCACCCCCTCGCCCCTCTGACCTGTCCGGGAGCTCCGCCGTGACGCCCTCGCCCTCCCCACCGAGCCACGCCTCGCCGGAGGCCCTGCATCACCGCCATCAGTTCGTCTTTGACCTCGGTGCCCGCCGGCCACCGTTCGTCGACTCGCCTTGCTCCGTTCGCCCCCGAGCCCGCTGAGCTGCTTGTCGACCTCCCTGTGAGCTTCCGCCCCCCCTCTCTTCCCCGCCTATTTTGCGCCGCGTAGCCCTAGTTTCACCGGAGCCGATAGCTCCTCGCCGCCGGCCATGGCGCCGTCGCGGCTAGAGCCACAATGGCTCAAAGCCAACCTCACTTTTGTGCTCAGTGCAGCACCAGGAACCCGTAGCCACCACCAGCTCCTCCTCCCGTGCACCGTAGCGTCAAACCCAACCCCGCCCGAACTCCGGCGCCGCCCCGAGCTCGTTTCCGGCGAGCTCCGGCCGTCCCCGCTGCCGCCGCATGCCGCGCTGGATGCGCACGAGTCCCAGCTTCTCGTAGATGGCCTCGGCCGTCGATTTGGTCGCCGGAGCGCGAATCCCACGCTGCCCCGCCGCGTCTGGTCGTCGCCGGCAGCTTAACACCGGCGAGTTGACCCCGCTGACCCCGTTTGACCACGGGTGGGCCAAATTTGACCCCCTGGGTCAATGACAGATGGGGCCCAGCCTGTTAATTAGTTAGGATTAGTTCTAATCAAATTTAGTTAAACTAAACCACACTGACACGCGGGACCCACGCGTCAGGTTTGACCTGCACCGGGTCTGTTGACCTGCTGAGGTCAGCTTGACGCAATGCTGACGCTGTAATTGATTTTCTGGATTTAATCTTATTCAGGAAAATCCAGAAAATGTTTGAAACTTCAAAAAATCATAGAAATTAATCTGTAACTCCAAATGAAATAATTTATATATGAAAAATTATTAGAAAAAATCAATCTATCCATCTGTAATGGTTTCATGCATGACAAAACAAGTTTACCTTGCTGTTTAAGCAGAATAAGGAAATGCACTATTAAGGCCATGTCTAATGAGCTAATATTTGAATCTTTGATTCAAATGAGTTCATCCCTTTCTATTTTAGCTTGCATTAGGCCAGGACACATTCATATTGCCATGTCATAGCATGCATCATAATGTTGCATATCGTCATGTGTTGATTGTGTTTCGATGTGTTCTTCGTGGTAGGTCCTGCCTCCGAGGATATTCAAGAGTATCCAACTGAAGTGCAGTATCCCACTACCACTCCATCAGGCAAGCAACCCATTGATCATTCCGATACAAACCCATGTTCTCGCTTCTGCTCTCGTTTCCTGCATTAAGACAACGTGATTCAAACTGCTGTGTGTCTCGGTAGTTGAACCCACTTCCTTTGCATGACCTGTCATTGCCACAGTAACTAGATGGAACCCACTAGCATGTGTAGGAGTTGATTGAGCCATATGTGTGTGTGTTCCTACCATGCTATGCTTGCTATGCTTAGAGTTGTGTCAGGTCTGGCTCATCGGGATGATGAACTAGAGTGAAAGGTTGTGACGTTGTCGAGAGTGTGAAAGTGTTGAACACGATTTGGTAAAGGAATCGATGGAAGGCCATGTAGGAGTACATGGTGGGTTGTTTCATTGAGGCCGTCCTTAAGAACTGAGATAGGTGTGTGTGATTTAAGACTCAGCTACTACCACGCATTAGGCCCGAAACCAATGAACCCTCTCGGCTTATTAACCATACTTGTCCTCTGTCCGGGAGTTGCAAAGTAGTTTCTGGTGTTTGTAGTATGCTGGGGGGCCGCACGCAGCGCTGACCATAGGGGTGGGCTGTGTTAAAGTAGGCACGTGGCATGGTGTACCAATTCGCCCGTTTGGTGTCTCGGGAACCCTGTTCACATCGTTCGGGGCCGTTAGTGGAAACCTCGGCCGGACTCCCTGCGGATGGAACCCGAATAGGCGATAAATCTGGACTAGGGACTTGTGTGTTTAGTCAGGTCGTGGCCGACACCCTCGGTGGGCTTCCGCTTGAAGGTTGCCGAGTACATGTCGTGTAAACAGCGATAAGTGGTGAGAGCGTGTGTGAAGAAGTACACCCCTGCAGGGTATTAAACTATTTGAATAGTCGCGTCCGCGGTAAAGGACTACTTGGTCACCTATACAGTTCATAGACACGTAAATGGATTCTGCTAAAAATCTCAAGATAAGTGTGAGTACCGCGGATGGCCCTCTCGTAGGTTGGCGAGAGAGGATCCACGGTGGAGTATTGTGTTGGTGATGGTGGACTCGTGTGCGACAAATGCTTTACAAGTTGTGTCTGTCATAGGATAGCTTAGCCAAGAGTCAAAGCTGGCTTGCTGCAATAACTCCACTACCTTCTTGAGAATGTGCATGTATAGTAGGATTCTGTTGTAAGACTTGCTGAGTACCTTCGTACTCATGTTGCTTTAATTAATGTTTTCAGACGACTACGCCAACCCCTCTGATGGGTTCTACGTAGACCTCGACGTTGACGAGTGACTTATCACCCAGGTGGTGATCCAAGACTTGTGAAGGGTCGATGTAGATAGACAGGCTTCGTCAAGCCTTCTTTCTTTCTAGTGTCTGTACTCAGACTACTTTTCTTCCGCATGTGCTTGTATGATTGTATGACTTGAGTGTCGGGTCATGTGACCCCTACCTGTATGGATGATATGTATGGCTCTTCGGAGCTGCTTAAATAAAGTACTTGAGTTGTAGAGTTTTGTTGTGATGCAATGTTGTATTTACTCATATCGGGCATATTGTGTGTATGATTGAAATGCTTGGTATGAGTGGGATCCGACTATCTAGTTGTTTATCCTTGGCAGCCTATCATATGAGGAAATGTAGTCTAGTGCTTCTGAGCGATAGTAGTCCGCTACAGCCCGGTTCACCGGAATCCTGCTAGCCCAGCACTACTGCTCGGAACACATGACTGGCCGGCATGTGTTTCACTTCGTTCATGTGTCTCCCTTCGGGGAAATGTCACGCGGTGTTATCGGGAGTCCTACCTAGCCTGCTACAACCCGGGTTACCGGAGTCCTGTTAGCCCAGTGCTACAGCCCGGATTTATACGTTGTTGACCGACATGCTCGATGTGATTCATGTATGCCTGTCCTCATGGGTTAGTGCCGCCTTGGGTTCATGACTAGCCATGTCGGCCCGGGTTCTCTGTCATATGGATGCTAGCGACACTATCATATACATGAGCCAAAAGGCGCAAACGGTCCCGGGCCAGGTAAGGTGGCACCCGTGGGAGTACCGTGCGTGAGGCCGCAAAGTGATATGATGTGTTACATGCTGGATCGATGTGGCTTATGATCGGGGTCCTGACAGCATTGGCATCAGAGCCGGACTGCGTGTAGGTTCGCTAAGCCAAACTGGTCGATGTCGTGTCTAGAAATGCTTTAGTTATATGTAGGGGAATTGATTGTGGGAGGGAACGTAAGGCTCTTTTACTCCTTTACCTTATGCCCTCTATCTTGAGTCATTCTCTTCTCATTCTACGTGGGTTGAGGACTAGGCTCTCTTCTCTCTATCAGGTTCACGTGTTACTAATCCGTAGTAACTTATAGGATTGTTGGTTACAACCCAGTTCAGTTCCTACTAAATTTTAGTATGTTGCTAGTTGAACCAGAACCTTGATATGATGTTGTTGAGTGGTTTTGCAAACTGTTGTGGATGTCTCATCTCTTTTTCTGAGCATTTACAGCCGTTATGCTGTCCAAATTCTCCTAGAAAATTCTAATGCCTTTGCATTATTTTGTGCTTTCAGATGGCCACCCGTTCCCAGAACCAAGTGGTTCGTCTGACCCGTTGCATTGATATATGTGGACACACAGCCATGTTTGTTCGAGTGATGGTCAAGACAGGTTACCGATGGTATCCTGAATATACCGTCGAGGAGCAGTTTAGAGACTTTAATCAAAGCCAGTATCTGTGCACGATCAGGATATATCCATCTTATCCCGGAGCTACTGAACCGCTCCACTGTTCTTATGGACTTGGGATCACCATTGGGATGTCCGTGCAGGATGTAGCCTACTCGATGATGAATATTATTCGAACCAGAACTGCCTTGCTGAGCAACACTGATTTCCGCTACATGCCAGCATCCCTCCCTGGGGCGCATGGCTACCTTCAGGGTATGTATCGCGATGCATCCCATGAGAACTCACTCCTCCGCACCACTACTGGGCTGGAAGACAAGGACCGTGAAAATCGGGCCTTGCGTATGGAACTCTTTAATGCTCGTTCTGATCACTGGGCCACTTTGACTCGGTTTGCCCCTGCGGTGCAAGCCGGATACATGGACATGAGGGACTTGTATCCTGTGCGTGCCAGTCTGCCAGATTTCATGGAGTGGCGTGAGGTGGGAGGCATCACTCCTCCTCGTGGACCTCGTCTGCCGCCGTTTGTTGGACCAAGGCCACACCCAAGTCCCTATGGTCCGCAAGCTCCTCAGGACCGTCTGTTCCCAGATGATCATGTTCCGCTTCCAGGCTTGGGTGGTGACTTCTATGAGGATTACTATGGAGCTGTCTGAGCTAGTAGTAGTTTTCGCTAGTATTGTAACAGTTGTATGTCCACCGTCCTGCGTGACTTGTGGAATATGACTTAGTGTGTATCCATTCCGGAGGTGTAGAAAAATAATGTATAGGAGCTTGGAATGCCTCCGATGAGATGTAACGTCTTTCATCATAGTTGTACCTTAGCTTGGGCTTGTACTAAACTATGTATGGTGTGTATGACTGTTGGTTAATATATGGCAGTTTCTAAACTACCCTGTCATACGGATGAACATCTCTGCATTCCTTGTTATCCATTACATTCCGCACTTCCTTGTCCAGATTTCTTTTGCCATCCTGGTCTAAATCGTTGTTTTGTTTTTCCTAGGATGGTCAACACCCGCAGCAACCCTGCTGCTCCGGAGCAGGGTGGAGCTAGCGCAGCTAGGGATGAAAATCTGCCTCAACCGCCATCCCTGGCCGAAGTGATGCTGGAGGCAGAACGAAACAAGCGTGAGACTAACCGCTTGCTGGAGCGGATTGAGCAGAATACTGCACGCCAGCAGAGAAACATTCCAGTGTCAATCAATGACTTTGTCAAGCTGTATCCACCAAAGTTTAACCATTCCATCGAACCTCTCGATGCAGATGACTGGCTTCACAGCATCGCTCACAAGCTACGTTCTGCCAACGTAGCCGAAGATGATAAAGTTACCTTTGCTGCTTATCACCTCGAAGGACCTGCTAGCCTTTGGTGGGAAAATTATGAGGCTATGCGCCCGGTCGGCCAAATCACTACTTGGGCTGAATTCAGTGCTGCTTTCCATGAGCATCACATTCCGGAAGGCCTCATGGATCGCAAGAGGGAGGAGTTCTATAACTTCTCCCAGGGTAGGCTGACTGTGGATGCATACAGTCGCGAGTTTGGAAAGTTAGCACGTTATGCTCCCGAAGAGGTATCTACCGACGCCAAGAAGCAGGCAAGGTTCCGCAAGGGACTTAGCCCCGAGCTTCACCGTGATCTTCGTCTGCACGAATGCACCTCTTTTCCGAAGCTAGTCAACAAGGCCATCAGTGCCGAGACAGGGCAAAATGACTTTGAAGCTTCACGCAAACACTCCCGTGACTTTGGATCTTCATCCGGCTCTGGATCTCAGAAGCGCCGGGTCTGGATCCCAAACACTGCTGTGCCATCCAGGTTCACTCCGAGGCCATTCTTTGAGGCGCCTCGCCCCAACCAGCAGTATGTACCGCCCAAGACTTATGGTGGTCCCGCTGCTAATGCTGCTCCACGCCCCAATATGATAACCTCCTTCAAGTGTGGAGAGACGGGCCACTACATCCGCGAGTGTCCCCAGAACAACCCCAACCAGTTCGGAAAGTCTGTTGGCCGTGGTAAGCCAACAGCAAAAGTGCTCGTCGCCAAGCCGGCCACCACTGCTCGTGGCCATGTCAACTACGTCTCAGCTGAGGAGACTCAGGAGGACCCCAACGTTGTTCTCGGTACGCTCCTTGTTAATTGCCATCTGGCAACTGTTCTCTTTGATACTGGAGCATCTCATTCATTTATTTCTGAGAGCTATGCTCGTTTGCACAACACCACATTTTGTGACATGCCCACCTCCATGGTAATTCAAATCCCTGGTTCTAAGTGGCAAACCTCTAGAATCAGCCATGGAAATGAAATTCTTGTCGACAGATTGGTCTTCCTTGCGTCACTAATAGCTCTCAAGTCCTCGGACATAAACATCATCTTGGGTATGGACTGGATGTCAGCCCATTACGCTAAGATTGATTGCCCTACTAGAACCGTTCAACTCACCCATCCATCGGGCAAGACAGTCCATGTTTTGACCCGAGTGTCGGAGCGTCAACTCTACTCTCTAAATGCCAACCCCCTTCCAGACCTTGAAGATATTCTGGTAGTTCGTGACTTCCCGGATGTCTTTCCAGAGGAACTGCTAGGTGTTCCACCTGACAGGGATGTCGAGTTCGTAATAGACCTTGTTCCAGGAACCGTCCCAATCTCTAGAAGACCTTACAAGATGGCACCCCTAGAACTAGCCGAGCTCAAGAAACAACTCGATGAGTCCTTGCAAAATGGTTTCATCCGTCCTAGTTCTTCTCCATGGGCCTGCCCCGTCCTCTTCGTCAAGAAGAAGGATGGAACGGATCGGATGGTTGTAGATTACCGACCTGTCAATTTGGTCACTATCAAGAACAAGTATCCGCTCCCCAGGATCAACGACCTGTATGACCAGCTCGCTGGATCCTCAGTCTTTTCCAAGATGGATTTGAGGTTGGGTTACCATCAAATCAAAATCAAGAACGGGGACATTCGCAAAACATCTTTTCTTACTCGTTATGGCCAATACGAGTAGACCGTCATGTCCTTCGGTTTAACCAATGCTCCAGCCACCTTCTCTCGGTTAATGAACTCGATCTTCATGGAGTATTTGTATAAATTCGTCGTGGTTTACCTTGATGATATACTCATCTACTCCAAGAATGAGGAGGAACATGTCGAACATCTAAGGCTAGTATTGATGAAACTTCGAGAGCATCGCCTTTATGCCAAATTCTCCAAGTGTGAATTTTGGTTGCGAGAAGTGACCTATCTGGGCCATGTAATCTCTAGTAAGGGCATTGCTGTCAATCCCGAGCGAGTTCAAGCCGTCCTTGATTGGACTCCACCTGAAACGGTCAAGCAAGTTCGGAGTTTTCTTGGTTTAGCAAGCTATTGCCGCCGCTTCGTCGAGAATTTCTCCAAAGTTGCTAAGCCTCTAACTGAACTCCTCAAGAAAGATAAAAAGTTCGAGTGGACCCCACAGTGCGAGTTCAGCTTTCAGGAACTGAAAAGACGCCTGACATCTACTCCCGTACTGGTACCACCAGATTTTTCTAAGGACTTTTTTATCTATTGCGACGCCTCGCGACAAGGACTAGGTTGCATACTCATGCAAGATCGTCATGTGATTGCTTACGCTTCTCGACAGTTGCGTCCACATGAGGATAACTATCCCACACATGATCTAGAGCTTGCAGCGGTAGTCCATGCACTCAAAACCTGGCGACATCACCTTCTTGGTAATCGTTGCGAAATTTACACTGATCACCAAAGTTTGAAAAACATCTTCACCCAACCGGATTTGAATCTCAGGCAAAGACGTTGGGTCGAGTTGATCTCGGATTACGACTTAGGAATAACTTACACCCCAGGCAAAGCCAATGTCATGACTGATGCGCTAAGTCATAAGTCTTATTGTAACAATCTGATGTTACAACAAAGTCAACCACTTCTCCACGAGGAATTTCGTAAGCTTAACCTTCACATTGTTCCTCGAGGATTCCTTTCCACCCTGGTGGCGAAACCTACCCTTATGGATCAGATCATCAAGGCACAGAAGGTGGATCCGGGAATCTCCCGTATCAAGAGGAACATCAAGAAGGGAGTTGCAGATTGTTTCTCCATTGATGATCAAGGTGTCGTGTTCTTTGGGGACCGCCTAGTGGTTCCCAAAGTACGCAACCTGAGGCGATTGATCCTTAAAGAAGCTCATGAATCCCCTCTCACCATTCATCCAGGTAGTACTAAGATGTATCAAGACCTACGCCAGAGGTTTTGGTGGACTAGGATGAAGAGAGAAATCGCTCAATACATTGCTAATTGCGACGTTTGTCGTCGTGTTAAAGCAGAGCATCAACGGCCTGCTGGCACCCTTCAACCATTGGAAATTCCTGAATGGAAATGGGATAAAATCGGTATGGATTTCATTACCGGATTTCCCAGAACCAAAAGAGGGAATAATGCTATCTTCGTTGTTGTCGATCGTCTTTCCAAAGTAGCCCACTTCTTACCTGTTCGTGAGAGTATAACCGCTAGCCAGCTAGCTGATTTGTACATCTCTCGAATAGTGTCCCTCCATGGTGTCCCTTTGGAAATTAATTCAGACCGCGGAAGTCTTTTCACCTCGCGATTTCGGGAAAGTTTCCAAAATGCTATGGGAACTCGTCTCTCCTTTAGCACCGCCTTCCATCCTCAGTCAAGTGGTCAAGTAGAACGAGTCAATCAAATTCTGGAGGACATGCTCCGAGCTTCTGTCATCTCTTTCGGTATGAATTGGGAGAAGTGCCTTCCATTCGCCAAGTTCGCTTATAACAACAGTTATCAAGCTAGCTTGGGCAAAGCTCCTTTCAAAGTTCTCTATGGACGAAGATGTCGAACGCCTCTTAACTGGTCAGAAACCGGCGAGAGACAACTCTTTGGCCCAGATATGATCCAGGAAGCAGAAGAGCAGGTTCGCATTATTCATGAGAAGTTGAAAACAGCCCAATCTCGACAAAAGAGTCAGTATGACCGCAAGCATAAGCCGATGGCTTATGAAGTTGGCGAGATGGCTTACCTTCGGGTTGCACCCTTAAAGGGAACCCATCGATTCGGTATCAAAGGCAAAATGGCTCCTCGTTACATTGGACCCTTTCGCATTCTTGCCAAACGAGGGGAAGTTGCCAAAAATACCAACTGGAACTACCTTCGCATCTCTCAGAGTTCACGATGTCTTCCACGTTTCTCAACTCAGGTGTTGCTTCTCGGATCCTATCTGCGGAGTGGACCACGAAACGCTTGATCTCCAGGATAACCTCACATATCGAGAATATCCTGTTCATATCCTTGATCAAGCCGAGTGTACCACTCAACGCCAGAATATCAAGTTTCTCAAAGTTCAATGGTCACACCATTCCGAGCAAGAAGCTACTTGGGAAAGGGAGGATCGTCTACGACTCGAGTACCCCACCTTCTTTCCGACGGATCCTAAATCTCGGGACGAGATTCTTTCGAGTGGGGGTGAGTTGTCACACCCTAGCTAGTCATGCATTAGAGTGTTGCATCATGTTTACTTTTCATCAGAAACTTGAAATGGGGAAGGCAGAACCCCCATCACCCCTTCTGAAATCAACTAGGGTTTACTAAAAATAATTTCAATGAACCTGAAATGCCCTTCTAAACTGTTCACCCTCTTTGTCTTGGGTTAGAACCTCTGGCAAAATAGGCGCACAATTTTCTAGGTCAACAGAAGGTCATTGTTTGAAATCATAAGTATTTGAATTTGGGCATTTAAATGCTATTAAATAATTTAAATGCTCAAATAATTCTGGAAATAAATGTTTGCTATTGGAAATAATCCAAACAGAGCCTACAGTTATTTTCAGGATTTTTGGAAATGTTTTAGTATTTTAAATAAAGCCCAACAGTTATAGCTAATTAGAAAATAGAAACAAATCAAAAAAGAGAGGGAGAAGCCCACCTGGGCCTTACCTGTGCTGGCCAGCCCACCTGGCTCGGCCCAGCCTACTGGCGATGCCAGTCGTCGTCCTCCTCGCGCCAGAAGGACGCGGAGCGCGTGGCCGGCGCCCGCGGCCACACGCCGGCCACCTCCTGCTTCTGCCAACGCCAGGAGACGTCCTGGGATTGCCACGTGACCCCCACGTCCCCCTCTCGTCCTCTCTCACTCTCCCCCTCGTCTCCCTTCCCCTCTCCCGCGATGGCCGACGCACCCGTCGCCGTCTCACCGCCGTAGCCGCGCCCTCCGTCACCCCCTCGCCCCTCTGACCTGTCCGGGAGCTCCGCCGTGACGCCCTCGCCCTCCCCACCGAGCCACGCCTCGCTGGAGGCCCTGCATCGCCGCCATCAGTTCGTCTTCGACCTCGGTGCCCGCCGACCGCCGTTCGTTGATTCCACTCGCTCCGTTTGCCCTCGAGCCCGCTGAGCTGCTCGTCGACCTCCCTGTGAGCTTCCGCCCCGAACCCCTCTCTTCCCCGCCTCTTTTGCGCCGTGTAGCCCTAGTTTGACCGGAGCCGATAGCTCCTCGCCGCCGGCCATGGCGCCGTCATGGCTAGAGCCACAATGGCTCAAAGCCAACCTCACTTTTGTGCTCAGTGCAACACCAGGAACCCATAGCCACCACCAGCTCCTCCTCCCGTGCACTGTAGCATCAAACCCGACCCCGCCTGAACTCCGGCGCCGCCACGAGCTCGTTTCCGGCGAGCTCCGGTCGTCCCCGCTGCCGTCGCATGCCGCGCTGGATGCGCACGAGTCCCAGCTTCCCGTAGATGGCCTCGGCAGTCGATTTGGTCGCCGGAGCGTGAATCCCGCGCTGCCCCGCCGCGTCTAGTCGTCGCCGGCGGCTTAACGCCGGCGAGTTGACCCCGCTGACCCCGTTTGACCACGGGTGGGCCCAGTTTGACCCCCTGGGTCAATGACAGATGGGGCCCAGCCTGTTAATTAGTTAGGATTAGTTCTAATCAAATTTAGTTAAACTAAACCACACTGACACGCGGGACCCACACGTCAGGTTTGACCTGGACCGGGTCTATTGACCTGCTAAGGTCAGCATGACGCAATGCTGACGCCGTAATTGATTTTCTGGATTTAATCTTAGTCAGGAAAATCCAGAAAATGTTTGAAACTTCAAAAAATCACAGAAATTAATCTGTAACTCCAAATGAAATAATTTATATTTGAAAAATTATCAGAAAAATTCAATCTATCCATCTGTAATGGTTTCATGCATGACAAAACAAGTTTACCTTGCTGTTTAAGCAGAATAAGGAAATGCACTATTAAGGCCATGTCTAATGAGCTAATATTTGAATCTTTGATTCAAATGAGTTCATCCCTTTCTATTTTAGCTTGCATTAGGCCAGGACACATTCATATTGCCATGTCATAGCATGCATCATAATGTTGCATATCGTCATGTGTTGATTGTGTTTCGATGTGTTCTTCGTGGTAGGTCCTGCCTCCGAGGATATTCAAGAGTATCCAACTGAAGGGCAGTATCCCACTACCACTCCATCAGGAAAGCAACCCATTGATCATTCCGTTACAAACCCATGTTCTCGCTTCTGCTCTCGTTTACTGCATTAAGACAACGCGATTCAAACTGCTGTGTGTCTCGGTAGTTGAACCCACTTCCTTTGCATGGCCTGTCATTGCCACATTAACTAGATGAAACCCACTAGCATGTGTAGGAGTTGATTGAGCCATATGTGTGTGTGTTCCTACCATGCTATGCTTGCTATGCTTAGAGTTGTGTCAGGTCTGGCTCATCGGGATGATGAACTAGAGTGAAAAGTTGTGACGTTGTCGAGAGTGTGAAAGTGTTGAACACGATTTGGTAAAGGAATCGATGGAAGGCCATGTAAGAGTACATGGTGGGTTGTTTCATTGAGGCCGTCCTTAAGAACTGATATCTGTGTGTGTGATTTAAGACTCAGCTACTACCACGCATTGGGCCCGAAACCAATGGACACTCTCGGCTTATTAACCATACTTGTCCTCTGTCCGGGTGTTGCAAATTAGTTTCTGGTGTTTGTACTATGCTGGGGGCCGCACGCAGCGCTGACCATAGGGGTGGGCTGTGTTGCGGTAGGCACGTGGCACGGTGTACCGATTCGCCCGTTTGGTGTCTCGGGAACCCTGTTCACATCGTTCAGGGCCGTTAGTGGAAACCTCGGCCAGACTCCCTGCGGATGGAACCCGAATAGGCGATAAACCTGGACTAGGGACTTGTGTGTTTAGTCAGGTCGTGGCCGACACCCTCGCTGGGCTTCCGCTTGAAGGTTGCCGAGTGCATGTCGTGTAAACGGCGATAAGTGGTGAGAGCGTGTGTGAAGAAGTACACCCCTGCAGGGTATTAAACTATTCGAATAGCCGCGTCCAAGGTAAAGGACTACTTGGTCACCTATACAGTTCATAGACAAGTAAATGGATTCTACTAAAAATCTCAAGATAAGTGTGAGTACGGCGGATGGCCCTCTCGTAGGTTGGCGAGAGAGGATCCACGGTGGAGTATTGTGTTGGTGATGGTGGACTCGTGTGTGACAAATGCTTTACAAGTTGTGTCTGTCGTAGGATAGCTTAGCCAAGAGTCAAAGCTGGCTTGCTGCAATAACTCCACTACCTTCTTGAGAATGTGCATGTATAGTAGGATTCTGTTGTAAGACTTGCTGAGTACCTTCATACTCATGTTGCTTTAATTAATGTTTTCAAACGACTACGCCAACCCCTCTGATTGGTTCTACGTAGACCTCGACGTTGACGAGTGACTTATCACCCAGGTGGTGATCCAAGACTTGTGAAGGGTCGATGTAGATAAACAGGCTTCGTCAAGCCTTCTTTCTTTCTAGTGTCTGTACTCAGACTACTTTGCTTCCGCATGTGCTTGTATGATTGTATGACTTGAGTGTCGGGTCATGTGACCCCTACCTGTATGGATGATATGTATGGCTCTTCGGAGCTGCTTAAATAAAGTACTTGAGTTGTAGAGTTTTGTTGTGATGCAATGTTGTAATTACTCATCTCGGGCATATTGTTTGTATGATTGAAATGCTTGGTATGAGTGGGATCCGACTATCTAGTTGTTTATCCTTGGCAGCCTATCATATGAGGAAATGTAGTCTAGTGCTTTTGAGCGATAGTAGTCCGCTACAGCCCGGTTCACCGGAGTCCTGCTAGCCCAGCACTACTGCTCGGAACACATGACTGGCCGGCATGTGTTTCACTTCGTTCCTGTGTCTGTCCCTTCGGGGAAATGTCACACGGTGTTATCTGGAGTCCTGCCTAGCCTGCTACTGCCCGGGTTACCGGAGTCCTGTTAGCCCAGTGCTACAGCCCGGATTTATACGTTGTTGACCGACATGCTCGATGTGATTCATGTATGCCTGTCCTCATGGGTTAGTGCCGCCTTGGGTTCACGACTAGCCATGTCGGCCCGGGTTCTCTGTCATATGGATGCTAGTGACACTATCATATACGTGAGCCAAAAGGCGCAAACGGTCCCGGGCCAGGTAAGGTGGCACCCGTGGGAGTACTGTGCGTGAGGCCGCAAAGTGATATGATGTGTTACATGCTGGATCGATGTGGCTTAGGATCGGGGTCCTGACACCAGCGAGGGTGTCGGCGACGGCCTACCTAAACACTCAAGTCTCTAGTCCAGGTTTATCTCCTATTCAGGTTCCATCCGCAGGGAGTCCGGCCGAGGTTTCCACATACGGCCCCGAACGATGTGTACAGGGTTCCGAGACACCAAACGGGCGCCTGGCTGGCCCGACCACGTGCCTACCGCAACACAGCCCACCCCTACGGTCAGCGCTGCGTGCGGCCCCCAGCATACTACAAACACCAGAAACTACTTGCAACTCCTGGACACAGGACAAGGGTGATTAAGAAGCCGAGAGAGTCAATTAAGGATCCGAATGTGTGGTAGTAACTGTTTCATGGATCACAAACACAGAACTCAGTTCCTGAGGACGGTTTCAATGAGACAACCCACCATGTACTCCTACATGGCTTCTCACCGCTACCTTACCAAATCGTGTTCACACACTTAGCTCTCAACAGTAGGACATGTTCACCACATTCCAATTCATCCCCGATGAATCAGACCTGACACAACTCTAAGCAATAGCAGGCATGACAAACAAGCATGAATGAGTAGGCACATCAGGGCTCAAACTACTCCTACTCATGCTAGTGGGTTTCATCTATTTACTGTGGCAATGACAGGTCATGCAGAGGAAAGGGGTTCAACTACCGCAGCATGTAACAGTTGAATCGTTGTTGTCCTAATGCAGTAAAAGAGAGCAGGAGCAAGAGAGTGGGATTGTATCGGAATGAACAAGGGGGTTTTGCTTGCCTGGCACTTCTGAAGATAATATAGTTCTTCATCGGTGTCATCGAACAATCGTCGGAGTGTCGTCTACTGAGAGGGGACAGTCACCGGCAAACACAAAGAACCAACATTCAGTACAATGCACAATCAAATGAATGACATGTCATGTTAAGGAACTGAATTGACCTAATGCAGCAGTAAGCCAACTTAATTGAAGTGGAATTCAACAAGGTTAAACTCCAACTCCAAATGCTAGTTCATAAATTGACCTCATCATGATTCATCATATTCAGTGAGGTTAACTTGTTCAATCATGCATGAAAGTGCCATAAACAGATTCTTCATATTTTTCCGATCAATTTTCATATATAATTTGTTTGATTTGGAGTTATGGTTGAATTACTATGAATTTTTTTAAGTTTGCAACATTTTCTGGAATTTCCAATTTATTTAGAAATATGAATATTCCAGTAAATGTGTTTACGACGTCAGCACTGCGTCAGGGTGACGTCAGCAGTTGACCAAAGTCAAACTGACTGGTGGGGCCTACCTGTCATTGAGCTAGTTAACTGGCAGGGTTAATTAAACTAAGACTATTTTAATGCGGGGTTTAATTAGGATGTGGGGCCCATGTTTCAATTGCACGGGAGGGTTAATTAGCGGCTTAACCAGGGATTAGTCGGTGGCTAATCGCCAGCGTAAGAGGGGCACGTTGGAGTTGCCCGTCCGGCCAACTCCGGCGACGAGGGGTCGTGCGGCTAGGCTTGTTGGAACCGGCGCAACGAGGCGCGTCGGTTGGTGGCCTCGGGAAGGCCTGGGGTGGCCGGATGTGTCGCCGGCGTCGAGGTTTAGCGGCGGTGGAGCTCGGGCTCAAGCGGGATGAGGCTAGGGTGCATGGAGGGAAGCTTGGGTGGTGGCGTTGGGTTTATTGGGGGGTACTGAGCACGTCCCAGTGCTTGGACGCAAGCGGCGGCGGCTGTGGCCACGACGCATCGAGGCCAGCGGCGAGGAGCTCACAGCTCTGGCGGTTGGCGCGGTTAGAGGAAGAAAAATATGGCGGGGCTAGGGGGAGATGAGTCAGGAGCTCACATGGAGGCGACATAGTAGGTCAGTGGGCTCGGGGACGTCCTTGACGGCGTGAATCGACGGCGAGGGGCTCGGGTGCCCGAGGTTGAAGCTGACCGCGATGGCGATGAACTAGGGCCTCCTGGCGTCTCGTAGCTTGATTGGGAGGACGAGGAGGTTTCAGCGGTGCTTCTGAACTCGGCGGAAGGGTGAGGGGTGCACGATGGCCGCGGTGATGCTCGTCGGCGCGACGACGGCGTTCTTGGGCGGCTGCGGGGATAGAACCAGAGAGGGAGAGAGAACGAGGGAGTGAGGGGAAAGGGCAAGGGGTCCGTGGCAGCTCCGCGACGCGACCAGAGAGCTGGGGAGGCAGGCAGGCTGCTGCCGGCGTGGCGTGCTCGCGCGGGGGCGTGCTCCGCTTCTCCTCTGCCTTCTGGCAAGAGGAGGGGGATGACTGGCAGCGGTGGTGGGCTGGGCCAGCTCCTGGCTGCATAGTGTTGGGCCTCTGGGCTGTAGGTAAGCTCCAGCTAGGGTTTCTCTCCTCTCTGCTTTCTGTTTTTCTTGTTTTCTATTTGTTTGGATCTGTTTTGAATTAGTAAAAATACTAACTCATTTTGTAAAATCCTGACAAAAATTGTGGGCACTATTTTAATTATTTCCAACAGCCCCCAATTGTTTTTAGAAGTATTGAAGCATTTAAAATATTTATAGGCATTAAATGCTCCACTTCAAATACAATATGATTTAACTCAAAAATCCATAAATGGCCAAGAAATATGCTCATCATTTTTGGCAGAGGTTTTCACCTTTACCAGAAATCATGAACATTTTCCATGACATTTTGGGTTCTTTGAAAATATTTTTATTTTGATCCTAATTGCATTTCATTTGGTGCTAGGGTTTGGTCAGTCCCCATTTCAAGTTTCATGAAAATTAAACATGATGCATGGATGCAATGCCACTAGTTACAAGCAAACTCTAGGGCTGTGACACCCTCGCATTACATTATTTGCCATTTGCCTCTCATTTTCCTCTCCCCCACTTCACCTTTGTCGTTTTATTCGCCCTTTTCCATTTGTCACTTTTTTATTGCTTCTTGTGTATCCATGTGTTAGATCGTTTATTTTGCTGTTATGGCCAGTCCTTTATCTGCTCCTTTGTCTCCCGAGTTTGAAGTTCTTCACTTCTAACAAAGACAAGGAGGAAACTTAAAAGATGCTTGGTATAGGATGATGGAATCTTATCGTAATTGCACCCTAGAGGTGAATTTTAGAATTTTACTTCGCAATTTTTATGTTGGACTAAATATGTCCCATAGACAATTCTTGGATTGCATTGCCAACGGAAATTTTATCGAAATAGATCCCAGTATTGCACATGAAATTATAGAGGGAATAGTGGGAACACTACCTAAACAAAAGGGGCCACATCATACCCAGGAAGAGACACAAGTTTTTGAGAAGATTTCGAAGTAACAAAATTTTGAAAGAAGTCTCTTGAACCTCTTAATAGTGTTAGCAAAAATCTTCACCGCATGAATATGTTGATCACCCTTTGCAATAAGCAGTTGGATTCTTTAGATCTAAAAATTTCCGAATATGAAGGGAAGTGCAAAGAACCTCCCGGATACGAGCATGACTCCGCTAGAAAAAATAAAAACCAAAGATGACAATACCTAGATCTATTCTTGTTTTTATGCCTAGCTAGGGGCGTTAAACGATAGCGCTTGTTGGGAGGCGACCCAATTTTGTTTTTATTCCTCGCTTTTTGTTCCTGTCTAGTAATAAATAATTCATCTAGCCTCTTTTTGGATGTGTTTTAATGTTTTAATTAGTGTTTGTGCCAAGTAGAACCAATATGATCTTCTTGGGTGATAGTTGTTTGATCTTGCTGAAAAAGACAGAAACTTTGCGCTCACAAAAATAATTGTTAAAATTCACCAGGACGTGATAAAATACCAATTGTTTTTGCAGTATATCAATATAGAAATTATACAGGTTTTCTACATTTTCAAAAACAATTGGAGGTCCATAAGTATTCGAACAAATCCGATTGCTACAGACTGTTCTGTTTTTGACAGATTCTGTTTTTCGTGTGTTGTTTGCTTATTTTGATGAATCTATGGCTAGTATCGGGGGGTATGAACCATAGAGAAGTTGGAATACAGTAGATTTAACACCAATATAAATAAAGAATGAGTTCATTACAGTAACTTAAAGTTGTGGTTTGTTTTCTTTTACTAACGGAGCTCATGAGATTTTCTGTTGAGTTTTTTGTTGTGAAGTTTTTATGTTTTTAGGTAAAGATTTGATGGATTATGGAATAAGGAGTGATAAGAGCCTAAGATTGGGATAACCAAGGTACCCCAAGGTAAAATTCAAGGACAACCAAAATCCTAAGCTTGGGGATGCCCCGGAAGGCATCCCCTCTTTCGTCTTCATCTATCGGTAACTTTACTTGAGGCTATATTTTTATTCACCACATGACATGTGTTTTGCTTGGACCGTCTTGTATGATTTGAGTCTTTGCTTTTTAGTTTACCACAATCATCCTTGCTGCACACACCTTTTTAGAGAGACACACATGAATCGGAATTTATTAGAATACTCTATGTGCTTCACTTATATATTTTGAGCTAGATAATTTTGCTCTAGTACTTCACCTATATTTTTTAGAGCACGGTGGTGGTTTTATCTTATAGAAACTATTGATATCTCATGCTTCACTTATATTATTTTGAGATTCCTTTAGAACAACATCGTAATTTGCCTTGCTATAAAATTAGTCCTAATATGATAGGCATCCAAGATGGGTATAGTAAAAACTTTCATATAGAGTGCATTGAATACTATGAGAAGTTTGATAGTTGATTATTGTTTTGAGATATGAAGATGGTAATATTAAAGCTGTGCTAGTTGAGTAATTATGAAATTTATAAATACTTGTGTTAGAGTTTGCATGTCCCGTAGCATGCACGTATGCTAAACTTTGTGTGACAAATTTGAAGCATGAGGTGTTTCTTTGATTGTCCTCCTTATGAGTGGCGGTCGGGGATGAGCCATGATCTTTTACTACCAATCTACCCCCTAGGAGCATGTGCGTAGTGCTTGGTTTTTGATGATTCGTAGATTTTTGCAATAAGTACGTGAGTTCTTTATGACTAATGTTGAGTCCATGGGTTATACGCACTCTCACCTGTTCATCATTGCTAGCCTCTTCGGTACCGTGCATTGCCCTTTATCACCTTGAGAGTTGGTGCAAACTTCGCCGGTGCATCCAAACCCCGTGATATGATACGCTCTATCACACATAAACCTCCCTATATCTTCCTCAAAACAGCCACCATACCTACCTATTATGGCATTTCCATAGCCATTCCGAGATATATTTCCATGCAACTTTCCACCGTTTCATTTATTATGACACGCTTCATCATTGTCATATTGCTTTGCATGACCATGTAGTTGACATCGTATTTGTGGCAAAGCCACCATGCATAATTTCATACATGTCACTCTTGATTCATTGCCCATCACGGTACACCGCCGGAGGCATTCATATAGAGTCATACTTTGTTCTAGTATCGAGTTGTAATCTTTGAGTTGTAAATAAATAGAAGTGTGATGATCATCATTAATAGAGCATTGTCCCAAAAAAAGAAAGGCTAAATAAAAAAAGGAAGGCCAAAAAAGAAAGAAAGGCCAAAAAAAGGCCAAATACAAAAAAGGAGGAAAGAAAAGGGACAATGGTACTATCCTTTTTTCCATACTTGTGCTTCAAAGTAGCACCATGATCTTCATGATAGAGAGTCTCTTATTTTGTCACTTTCATATACTAGTGCGAATTTTTCATTATAGAACTTGGCTTGTATATTCCAACAATGGGATTCCTCAAATGCCCTAGGTCTTCATGAGCAAGCAAGTTGGATGCACACCCACTTAGTTTCTTTTGTTGAGCTTTCATACATTTATAACTCTAGTGCATCTGTTGCATGGCAATCCCTACTCCTTGCATTGACATGAATTTATGGGCATCTCCCTAGCCCGTTGATTAGCCGCTACAATGTGAGACTTTCTCCTTTTTTGTCTTCTCCACACAACCCCCATCATTATATTCTATTCCACCCAAAGTGCTATGTCCATGTCTCACGCTCATGTATTGCGTGAAAGTTGAAAAACGTTTGAGATTACTAAAGTATGAAACAATTGCTTGGCTTGTCATCGGGGTTGTGCATGATGAGAGCATTTTTGTGTGACAAAAATGAAGCATACCCAAACTATATGATTTTGTAGGGATAAGCTTTCTTTGGCCATGTTATTTTGACAAGGCATAATTGCTTAGTTAGTATGCTTGAAGTATTATTATTTTTATGCCAATATTAAACTTTTCTCTTGAATCTTTCAGATCTGAACATTCATGACACAATAAAGAAAAATTACACGGACGAGTAGGAATTAAGCTTGGGGATGTTTGATATGTCTCCAACGTATCTATAATTTTTGATTGTTCCTTGCTATTATATTATCTATTTTGAATGTTGAATGGGCTTTATTATGCACTTCTATATTATTTTTGGGACTAACCTATTAACCGAAGGCCTAGTGCAAATTGTTGTTTTTTGGGCCTATTTCAGTGTTTCGCAGAAAAGGAATATCAAACGGAATCCAAACGGAATGAAACCTTCTGAGGATCATTTTTGGAACAAACGCAATCCAGGAGACTTCGAGTGGACGTCAAGGAAGCAATGAGACGGCCGTGAGGTAGGGAGGCACGCCCCCACCCTCGTGGGCCCCTTGTGGCTCCACCGACCTACTTCTTTCGCCTATATATACTCATATACCCAGAAAACATCCAGGAGCACTACGAAACCCTATTTCCACCGCCGCAACCTTCTATACCCGTGAGATCCCATCTTGGGTCCTTTTCTGGCGCTCTGCAGGAGGGGGAATCGATCACGGAGGGCTTCTACATCAACACCATGGCCTCTCCGATGATGCGTGAGTAGTTTACCACAAACCTTCGGGTCCATAATTATTAGCTAGATGGCTTCTTCTCTCTCTTTGGATCTCAATACAAATTTCTCCTTGATTCTCTTAGAGATATATTCGATGAAACTCTTTTTGCGGTGTGTTTGCCAAGATCCGATGAATTGTGGGTTTATGAACTTGATTATCTATGAATATTATTTGATTCTTCTCTGAATTCTTATATGCATGATTTGATATCTTTGGAAGTCTCTTTGAATTATCGGTCTAGTTTGGCCTACTAGATTGATCTTTCTTGCAATGGGAGAAGTGCTTAGCTTTGGGTTCAATCTTGCCATGTCCTTTCCCAGTGACAGTAGGGGCGGCAAGGCACGTATTGTATTGTTGCCATCAAGGATAAAAAGATGGGGTTTATATCATATTGCTTGAGTTTATCCCTCTACATCATGTCATCTTGCCTAATGTGTTACTCCATTCTTATGAACTTAATACTCTAGATGCATGCTAGATAGCGGTCAATGTGTGGAGTAATAGTAGTAGATGCAGAATCATTTCGGTCTACTTGACAGGGACGTGATGCCTATATTCAGGATCATTTCCTTAGATATCATCATAACTATGCGCTATTCTATCAATTGCTCGGCAGTAATTTGTTCACCCACTGTAATTCATGCTATCTTGAGAGAAGCCACTAGTGAAACCTATGGCCCCCGGGTCTACTTTACATCATATTATTTTCCCATCAACTAGCTATTTTGGTCGTCGTTTATTTTGCAATCTTTACTTTTCAATCTATACAGCAAAAATACCAAAAATAATTATCTTATTATCTTTATCAGATCTCACTTTTGCAAGTGGCCGTGAAGGGATTGACAACCCCTTTATCGCGTTGGTTGCAAGGTTCTTATTTGCTTGTGCAGGTACGAGGGACTTGCGTGTAGTCTCCTACTGGATTGATACCTTGGTTCTCAAAAACTTAGGGAAATACAAATACTTATGCTACTTTGCTACGTCACCCTTTCCTCTTCAAGGGAAACCAACGCATGCTCAAGAGGTAGCAGGGACCAGAGATGTTGCGACCACGGTGCACTCTCCCCCCCCCCCCCCCCCGCAGCGGTGACATCAGCCACCGGCCCGTCGGGCTGACGTGTGTGACAATGTTTCCACAGTGTCGTTCAACCCACGAACCCGCTGCGACCAATGTCAAGTCCTTCGGGAACGGGCCCAGGAAGACGCTCGAACTACCATCGAACGATGACGGGAGACGCGCCATCGGTCAGACCAGCGTGCGGGGCCTACTATGGACCACCAGGCGCCAGGGGGCCCTGGCGATCCGCCTTACGAGGTGGGTTGTCCAGCCTTTACCCGAGAGTTGCGGCAGCTCTAGTGGCCCTCCCACCGCACGTTCAAGCCCGATGTTGGCGAAGTACGACAGCAAGACCCACCCGTCGGAGTTCCTCAGCATGTACACCATCGTGATGCAAGCTGCTGGAGCTCGCGACGACAAGGTGCTTGCCAATTACTTCCTGTTGGCACTCAAACCCAATGTCATGTCATGGTTGATGCACTTCCCAATGGATTCCATTTCTTCTTGGTCCGATTTGTGTCATGAGTTTGTTGGCGCCTTCACTGGTGGCCACCAAGCTCATGGTCAGGCAAGCGATTTGCATGTCATCCCCCAGAAAGAAGGTGAAAACCTGCAAGTACATACAGAGGTTCAGCCGGGTGCAGTACAACATCCCAGATGTTCATCCCGCCGCACAACCGCAAGATGCGTGAAGAGTTGGCGATGAACAAGGTCAAGGATGGGGACGAACTTTATGTTCTATCCGATAGATGTGCTCGAGCTGAAGAGGGGAGGAAGTACCCCGACGAAGACGCCGGTGTAGAAACCAACTCCATAGACGAAGACACTGCCGCCCCAACAAAGAAGAGCCAGCGCCGAAATAGGTAGCGTAAGGGCAAGACTGTGCTTGCCGTTGAGGGATCCGGCGAGCCTGGCGTCGCCAAAAAGGCCAAGTGAGGGAGTCCAGGATTAGGGGGTATGCAGACATCCGGACTATATCCTTTGGCTGGACTGTTGGACTAAGAAGATACAAGATTGAAGACTTCGTCCCGTGTCCGGATGGGACTCACCTTGGCATGGAAGGCAAGCTTGGCAATACGGATATGAAGATCTCCATCCTTGTAACCGACTCTGTGTAATCCTAGCCCCCTCCGGTGTCTATATAAACCAAAGGGTTTAGTCCGTAGGACCAGGAACAACAGTCATACCATAGGCTAGCTTCTAGGGTTCAGCCTCTTCGATCTCGTGGTAGATCAACTCTTGTAATACTCATATCATCAAGATCAATCAAGCAGGAGTAGGGTTTTACCTCCATCGAGAGGGCCCGAACGTGGGTAAAAACATCGTGTCCCCTGTCTCCTGTTACCATCCGCCTAGACGCACAGTTCCGGACCCCCTACCCAAGATCTACCGGTTTTGACACCGACATTGGTGCTTTCGTTGAGAGTTCCTCTGTGTCGTCATCGTTAGGCTTGATGGGTCCTTCGATCATCGATAGCGATGTAGTCCAGGGTGAGACTTTTCTCCCAAGACAGATCTTTGTATTCGGCGGCTTCGCACTGCGGGCCAACTTGCTTGGCCATCTGGAGCAGATCGAGAGTTACGCCACTGGCCACCAGGTCAGGTTTGGAAGCTTAAACTACACGGTCAACATCCGCGGAGACTTGATCTTCGACGTATTCGAGCCCCTGCCGAGTGCACCGCACGATCACGATGAGCATGATTTAGCTCTACCATCGGACAGTGTTCAGGAGACCGCACCAGCAATCGCTCCGACCCTCAAATCGGAGCCAGTTGCTCCATCCGTGGATGGGTGGATAGACCCCTCCACGGAGGCTGCATTCTCAGCGGCGGTCGAGCCGAGTATCGACCTTACCCTTCACGAGAGCCGTGACGCCAAACTACCGGATTCTTTCCCGGCCACGGACTCCGAACCGCCTGCGCCCGTGCCTATCGAATCCGACTGGGCACCGATCATGGAGTTCACCTCTGCAGATCCCTTTCAGCACTCGCCCTTCGGCGACATACTGAACTCATTAAGGTCTCTCTCCTTGTCAGGAGAGTCCTGGCCGAACTATGTCCGACAGGATTGGGATGCGGATGATGAAGAAATTCGCCGCCCACCCACCACCCACTTAGTAGCTCGTCATTGGCTGAACAGCTTGCCATCAAAGTCCATTGGCTATTGGGAAGATCTGGAAGCCGCATTCCTCGACAACTTCCAGGGCACTTATGTGCGACCACCAGATGTTGATGACTTGAGCCACATAATTCAGCAGCTAGAGGAATCGGCCAGGCAATTCTAGACACGGTTCCTAACCAAGAAAAATCAAATCATCGACGGTCCGAATGTAGGGGCCCTAGCAGCTTTTAAGCACAACATCCGCGACGAGTGGCTCGCCCGGCACCTTGGCCAGGAAAAGCCGAAATCTATGGCAGCCCTCATGACACTCGTGACCCGCTTTTGCGCGGGAGAGGACAGCTGGCTGGCTCGCAGCAATAACATATCAAAGAACCCTGGTACTTCGCATACCAAGGATAGCAATGGCAGGTCACGTCGCAACAAACACAAGCGCCGCATCAACATCGACAATACCGAGGATACGGCAGTCAATGCCGGATTCAGAGGCTCTAAACCCGGTCAGCGGAAAAAGCCATTCAAAAGAAGCACTCAGGGCCCGTCCAGTTTGGACCGTATAGTCGATCGCTCGTGTCAAATACACGGCACCCCCGACAAGCCAGCCAACCACACCAACAGGGAATGTTGGGTGTTCAAGCAGGCCGGCAAGTTAAATGCCGAAAACAAGGATAAGGGGCTACATAGCGATGACGAGGAGGAGCCCTGGCCGCCGAACACCGGAGGACAGAAGAGGTTCCCCCCACAAGTGCGGACGGTGAACATGATATACGCAACCCACATCCCCATGAGGGAGCGGAAGCGTGCGCTAAGGGACGTATATGCGTTGGAGCCAGTCGCCCCAAAGTTCAACCCATGGTCCTCCTGTCCGATCACCTTCAATCGCAGGGACCACCCCACTAGTATCCATCATGGCGGATTCGCCGCACTGGTCCTAGACCCAATCATAGACGGATTTCACGTCATTCGAGTCCTTATGGACGGCGGCAACAGCCTAAACCTGCTTTATCAGGACACTGCGTAAAATGGGTATCGACACCTCAAGGATCAAACCTACAAAAACGACCTTCAAGGGCGTCATACCAGGTGTAGAAGCCCATTGCACAGGCTCAGTCACACTGGAAGTGGTCTTCGGATCCCCGGATAACTTCCGAAGCGAGGAGTTAATCTTCGATACAGTCCCGTTCCGCAGTGGCTATCACGCACTGCTCGGGCGAACCGCATTTGCGAGATTCAATGCAGTACCGCATTATGCATACCTCAAGCTCAAGATTCCAGGACCTCAGGGGGTTATCACAGTCAATGGAAACATAGAGCACTATGTCCGCACGGAGGAGCACACTACGGCCCTCGCAGCAGAAGCACAAAGCAGCCTCTTAAGGCAATCCACCAGTTCGGCGATCAAACACCCGGACACCGTCAAGCGCGCCTGGAGTAATCTGCAACAAGACAGCTTGGCATGTTCCGAGCTCCCATAGCAATGCGGCCCCCACCCAGTCCGAGCCAAACGGCAAAATCCGTGCCACGCGTACATAATTACGCATTGAAAATACCATGGGCATAGGTGGGGGAGGGGGCACGACTACGGCACGCCCCAAAACGCGGCTGAACCGCACTAGGGGCTTCCCGCTTTGTTATTTTTCTCTCTTTCAGGACTTTAGTCTCTGGAAGCCCCGTCCGGTAGCACGATTGCCAGACACACGATACAACAACCAAGGAGGCAGGAAGCTACGTCGCACCATGGAACTCCCAGGTGGTCTCTGATAACGAGCGAAATACCTTCTTTAAATACCATTCCTCAGCTTGCCCTTGGAGGGGACATGTCAAATAGTCCTACTTTTTGCTTATCACACTACTTGTATCATTCTGCTTCGACGCACCTTTTTGAATAAACAATGCATAGCACTAGTCTATTATCGCTTTCTCTATTCCTTTTTATATATGTTCATTCATGACATTCAGCACCCGTACACTCTGGTATGGCCAATACACCAGGGGCTTAAGCATACCCCATAATACGGCGTGAGAAGTCCGAACACTTTCGACAGTGCGGCACCCCAAACTTATAGCATTATATGCATCAGCTTTGAATCGTGTCTTGGGTCAATAGTTGGGTTTGCCCGGCTCCCATGTTTTGGTACCTTACATTCCGCTATATCGGCTAAGGTAGCACTGGGAGAACTACTGTGATTGTGCCCCGGTTCATCTAGGCAAGCACCTCAGTAGAGAAAGCTAAAACTGACTGTCATGATAAAGCGAGAGCTGGTTGCTGTTCGAGAGGTCTCGAGTCGTTAAAGACTTATGCCGCTTAGGGAGAGGAGTCGGCTTTGTCCGGCTTAGGCGCGTATAGCGCCTCGAATCCGGCCTTCCGAATACTAGGGGCTTCGCCAAAATATAAAATTGTAGACTTCTATGGCTAAGTGAGAGTGATAAAGCATTATAGTCCGATTGCCTTGTTCGTTGCGCTGAGCACCTCCCTCGACGGACCCAACAATGGGAAAAAGATTGCTCAGATTTATCCCGAACACCCCAGCACTCGTCGCATGGGGGTAGAAGCCGACGACTGGCCATCTCTAAGTTTTGATAAACTGCCGCACAGAAGGTAATATTTTAAATTCAAACAAGCGTTGCATAGCGCATATGAACAAGTTTTCATAATATAGGATCACACGAGCAAGTTCATTAAAAAATTACATCCTTCGCACACTCGTCCACCACAAGACGGGCACCCTTCAGGACACCCTCATAATACATTTCAGGGTGGCGATGCTCCTTGCCCTGCGGCGGCCCCTCCTTCACCAGCTTCTCGGCGTCCATCTTGGCCCAGTGCACCTTCGCACGGGCAAAAGCCCGGCGTGCACCTTCGATGCAGACGGACCGCTTTATGACTTCCAGCCGTTGGCAGGAATCCACAAGCCGCCTCACCAGGCCGAAGTAGCTGTTGGGAAGGGAGTCGCCAGGCCACATCCGGACTATAAGGCCCCTCATGGCCTGTTCTGCCGCCTTGTGCAGCTCGACCAGTTGCTTCAGCTGGTCGCTCACAGGCATCGGGTGTTCGGTCCCAGTATACTGAGACAAGAACAACTTCTCCGTCGAGCTTCCCTCCTCAGCCTGGTAGTACTTTGCGGCATCCGACACGCTGCAGGGCAAATCTGCGAATGCTCCTAGAGAGCTCCGGACTCGGGTAAGTAACAAGTAATTTACTTTCACATGCTTGCTTTGCATAACGAATGCCTTACCCGCTGCTATCTTCCTCATCGCCTCAACTTCCTGGAGGGCCTTTTGGGTTTCAGCCTTGGCATGCTTCGTGCTGTCGAGGGCCGTGGCAAGCTCGGACTCTCGCGTCTTCGAGTCAAGCTTCAAAGTCTCGTGCTTCTTCACGAGAGCCTTTCGCTCTTGCTACACCTCGCCCACCCGTGCCTCTTAATTCTCCCGCTCGGTGCGCTCCTTGGCCGCTTTTTTTTCAGCCTCAGACAGCGCTTGCTTCAGGGTCGCCACTTCGGTCGTGGCTCCTGGCACATCCATGATGATCCTATCATTTTGCAACCACATTATATATATATATATATATATATATATATATATATATATATATATATATATATATATATATAGACAAGGTATTACTTACCTTTTTTCTCCTCGAGCTGCCTTTTGGCAAGGCCGAGCTCTATCTCGGACCGCTTGAGGTTCTGCTTCAGTGCGGCGACCTCCGCAGTCAGTGCGGCAGAGTTCAGCAGCGAAGCCTGCATACGCATATAGACATACTTGTATTAGACTCCTGCAGATATTATTTTATCCTCTATTCGGCTTTTCTTTGTGAACACCAAATGGAGCATTAGGGGCTACTGTCTATGCGGTAATATTTTCCTATATTTTAAATACTCACCTCAAAGCCTGTTAGAAGGCTGGCACAGGCTTCAGTCAGTCCGCTCTTGGTGGACTGAACCTTCTTGATCATCGCACTCATAATAGTGCGGTGCTCTTCATCAATGGAAGCATCGCGAAGCGCTCCCGGCAGGTTGTCCGGTGCCTCTGGATAGACAGAGTCACCAGCACGGGCGGCTTGCCCCTCTTGGAAGGGGGCCGCCTACCGGAGTCTGGAACCGCTGGAGGTTCCTGCGCGGTGTTCGGCTGGGGGCCGAACTTGGAGCCCTTGGGAGTCTTGCTCCCTTTGCGCCTGGAGTCCGGAAGGTCGCCTTGAGGCGCCTCGAGGACTACCTCCCCTCGGCTCGGTGCCTCTTGAGACAATACCTCGACATTGTCCATGGGGTGAGGGAAGGAGGTGGTTGGAAGTGAATCACTATTCATATCCGACGAGTCCAAGGAACCGCCTGACGAGGATACATCGATATGGGCTCGGGACGGACTGCATAATCATATTCGGCGTTAGGAGAAGCAGTGCAACAAAACTATGCTATGAGTTACTCTGGTATCTGAATACTTTTCGCCAGGGGCTTGGCCCTGGGTAACCACTCATATTCGTTGTCGGCAGCCATGGTGGAACAGTCCAGAAGGAGAGTCCTTCCCTTCTTGGACCCTCCGGCCTCCCCGGTTGGGGAGGCCTTCCTTTTCTTGTCTCCCCCGGCCGGAGGGAGAGAACCTTCATCTGCCTCCTCCTCGTTTTCATGGGAGGAGTGCCTCTTGGAGTTATCGGACGATGAGTCCGATACCACGTGGAGCCGGGAACTCTTTCGGGTTCCCGTGGACTTCTTCTTGATCTTATTCTCCGGCACCTCATAAGGAGCCGGAGTCCGCATCTCCGTCAGGAGAGCGTCTACAGGGTCTTCGGGCAGAGGGGCCGGGCAGTCAATCTGCTCTGATGTCTCCACCCAGTCCTGTCAAAGGCATGGGAGCTCAGATCCCGCACATGGTTAAACTATGGAAAATGAATACCCTATAAGTAATAAAAAGAGCTTACCACACCGGCTTGGCGCTGCGCGCTGAGTCAGCGATCCTCGGTAAGGGGTGGGGGAACCTCGGCACTCTTAAACAGCACCTTCTAGACGTCCTTGTGCGTCGTGTCGAAGAGCTCGCTCAGAGTCTGGTGCGTGGCCGGGTCGAACTCCCACAAATTGAACGCCCGTTGTTGACACGGGAGGATCTGGCGGATGAGCATGACCTGGACTATGTTGACACGATTGAGCTTCCTCTTTATCATATTTTGGATGCAGGTCTGGAGTCCGGTCAGCTCTACCAGATTACCCCAGGGCAGGACCTTCTCTTTCTAGGAAGTGAGCCGCGTGGGGATTCCGGATCGGAATTCGGGGGCCGCCGCCCATTTGGTGTCACGCGTCTCGGTGATGTAGAACCACCCCGATTGCCACCCCTTTATGGTCTCCACATAGGAGCCCTCGAGCCATGTAACGTTGGGCATTTTGCCCACCATGGCGCCTCCGCACTCCGCCTGCTGGCCGCCCACCACCTTCGGTTTGACGTTGAAGGTTTTCAGCCATAGGTCGAAGTGTGGCTTGATGCGGAGGAAGGCCTCACACCCGACGATAAACGCCGAGATGTTGAGGATGAAGTTCGGGGCCAGATTGTGAAATCCAGGCGGTAGTAGAACATGGTCCCACGGACGAATGGGTGGAGGGGAAATCCCAGTCCGCGGGTGAAATGCGTAAGGAATACTACCCTCTCATGGGGCCTGGGGGTAGGGATGATCTGCCCCTCATCAGGGAGCCGGTGTGCAATATCCTCGGACAGGTATCCGGCTCTCCTCAGCTTTTTGACGTCTCCCTCCGTGACGGAGGAGACCATCCACATGCCTCCCACTCCGGACATGTTTGGAGAGGACTAAAGAGAAAGCTGGGGACTTGGGCGCTGGAGCTCGAGTGCGCGAGAATGGATGAGCAAGGAGGAAGAAGGCGTGGGTAGAAAAAGGTAAACCCTTATCCCTTTATAATGGCGGACAAAACTATGCGCCCCCACCAGCCTGGTAAAACTCGCTTATCCCCCAAGCGCCGTAATTGATGGTGCGGTTGGGTTACCCACATCCGTATTGATGGGAATCCCGTAATAAGGGGACACGATCTCTGCTTCGACAATACGTGCCAAGGAAACCGCCTCGTGCAACACGCTGAGGTTGGTTATGAAAAACGAATAAAGACCTGGCTGTGGTGTGATGTCACACTACGGTGTACGTCAGCAGATTAGATTTGTGGAAATATTATTCTCTCTATGGTGGTATGTGGAACTTGTTTTGCAGAGCCGGACATGATCCTTGTGTTCAAAATCTCTATGAAATATTCAGAGGAGGAACCCGCCTTGCAATGCCGAAGACAATCTACACGCCGGACTCATCGTCATTGAAGCCTAGTTCAGGGGCTATTGAGGGAGTCCTAGATTAGGGGGTATCCGGATAGCCGGACTATATCCTTTGGCCGGACTATTGGACTATGAAGATACAAGATTGAAGACTTTGTCCCGTGTCCGGATGGGACTCTCCTTGGCGTGGAAGGCAAGCTTGGCAATACGAAGATGAAGATCTCCTTCCTTGTAACCGACTCTGTGTAACCCTAGCCCCCTCTGGTGTCTATATAAACCGGAGGGTTTAGTCCGTAGGACCAGGAACAACAATCATACCATAGGCTAGCTTCTAGGGATTGGCCTCTTCGATCTCGTGGTAGATCAACTCTTGTAATACTCATATCATCAAGATCAATCAAGCAGGAGTAGGGTTTTACCTCCATCGAGAGGGCCCGAAACTTGGTAAAAACATCGTGTCCCCTGTCTCATGTTACCATCCGCCTAGACGCACAGTTCGGGACCCCCTACCCGAGATCCGCCGGTTTTGACACCGACACCAAGGCTGACGACCCCGGAAAGGAGGTTGCCTGGTGTGCCGCCTGCCGGGCCTTGGCGGCCGCCGGCAAGCTAGGAGGGTCCGACATGTAGTCCAAAGGCCTATCCAAAGGATCCTTTCCCTCTGCTACGCATCGACCAGATTTTGGACTCCACTGCCGGGTGTGACCTGCTGTCATTCCTCAATGCCTATTCATGATACCACCAGATCTTCATGATGAAGGAAGACGAAGAGAAGACCGCGGTCATCACCCCATGAGGTACGCACTATTTTGTACGAATGCCTTTAGGGTTGAAGAGCGTTGGTTAAACATTTGCTCAAGCAATCCAGATTGGTTTTGAGCCCCAGCTACATAGAAATATGGAAGCTTATATGGATGACATAGTGGTCAAAACCAAGGACAGGGCCACGTTCGTGGAAGATTTAGAAGAAACATTCGCAAATCTGCACAAGATCAACCTCAACCCAGAGAAGTGTGTGTTCAATGTCCCCTCTGGCAAACTTCTTGGGTTCTTTGTGTCTCAGTGCGGAATTGAAGCAAATCCCGACATGATCAAGGCGATCGAGCAGATTGAGGCACCGAAACGGGTCAAAGGCGTCCGTAGGCTTGCCGGCTGTGTTGCTGCCCTGAGTAGGTTCATCTCCAAATCTACTGAGCGCGCCCTTCCCTTTTCAAAGTTTTGAAAAAGGCGGGTCTAGTAAAGTGGACTCTGGAGGCAGAGGTAGCACTGCAAGATTTGAAGAGGTACCTCTCCTCCACGCCAATACTAGTCGCGCCTAAACCACGAGAGACGTTGCTGCTGTACTTAGCAACAACGAATCAAGTGGTTAGTGCTGCGCTGGTGGTGCAGAGGGAACTTGAGGGAGAAGCAGCAGTAGCAGCAAAGCTACCAGATGGCGGGCCGGGGCCCTCCCCGGCAGAGCCTGACGCCGGCAAACCAGAACCCTCGGCAAGGCCCGATCCCGGCGAGGTAGAGTCTGAGCGGATGGGTGAAGTGGGACAGAAGAAGAAGATGGTGCAGCACCCAGCGTATTTTGTCAGTTCCCAATTACAGGGGGCTAGGTCAAGATATTCTGGAATGCAGAAGGTGCTTTTCGGCCTCCTCATGGCCTCAAGAAAGCTGTGTCACTATTTCCCACCGCATGAGATAACCATCGTCACCCGCCTCCCTTTGGAATGGATTTTGCACAACCCAGATACGACAGGGAGGATTATGGAGTGGGCATTGGAGCTGTCGAGCTTTGGCCTCTGGTTTGAAAGTACTTCAACGATCAAGAGCCGAGCCATGGCAGAGTTCATAGCAGAATGGATCGCAACGCCCAACGAGGAGATTCAAGCGACCACCCTTCCCGGCAAGGAGACGATTAGTGAGTGGATTATGTACTTTGACGGAGCTTTCTCACTCCATGGTGCTGGTGCCGGTGTACTACTCGTTGCACCCATCATAGAGTGCCACAAGTACGTAATCCAGATGCACTTTCCCCGAAAAAATCAACGAACAATACGACGGAGTACGAGGGGTTGCTTGCCGGTCTTAGAATCGCGGTAGACCTTAGAATCAAGAAGCTCATCATCAGAGGTGATTCGCAACTCGCCGTCAAGCAAGTTAGCAAGGATTACCAGAGCCCGTTAATGGAGGCATATGTGAATGAAGTGAGGAAATTGGAAGAACATTTCGATGGCCTACAGGCAGAACATGTTCCCCGAGTGGAGAACAGCATTGCCGACGACCTGTCAAAACGCGCTGCCCTCAAGTTGCCTGTAGAACCAGGTACCTTTGTACTTTAGTTAACTCAGCCATCCGTTGAGCCATCAGCAGGGCAGAACAAGCGAAGGAACACAAGTCCTAGCAAGTACCTCCCCGCCGAGCTCCCAGGAGCCGCCGACAAGGAGGTTGCCGGGTAACCCAAGCTTGCTGAGGGGCAACCACCTCCGGCAAGGCCCCAGGCCCTGACCGTAGAGGCGGCCGCCCCTATGCCCGAAGATGATCCTTTAGTCCTCGCAGTCAAGCCCCAGGACCCAGCATGGGCACAACACACCATCCGTTTCCTCCAAATAGGGAATCTCCCTGAGGAGCAGGAAGAAGCAGAAAGAGTAGCCCGTCGGTCCAACATGTACGAGTTTGTGGATGATAGCTGTACAGAAGGAGACCAAATGGTGTCACGCTTAAGTGCATTCCTCAGGAGGACGGACTAGAGCTCAGAGATACATGGAGGTATGTATGGCTCCCACATAAGGTCAAGAGCCCTTGCCGGCAAGGCATTCCGGCAAGGTTTCTTCTGTCCCACGGCCCTCCATGATGCAGCTGCGCTAGTAACCAAGTGTGAAGCGTGTCAGTTCCAGTCAAAGAAGCTTCATCAACATGCTCAAGCCGTTCAAACGATCCCTCTCTCCTAGCAAATTTCGGTCTGGGGGATCGACACACTGGGCCCCTTCCCCCGTGCTGTCGGGGGCTTTGAGTACTTGTACGTCGCAATCAACAAGTTCACAAAGTGGCCCGAAGTGGAAGTAGTGAGGAAGGTGACAGCACATTCAGCCGTCAAGTTCTTCAATGGGTTAGTTTGCCGTTTTGGTGTGCCGGACAGGGTCATCACCGACAATGGCACGTAGTTCACCCGCCGACCATAGAAGGGATTCCCCGTGATCCCATAGGTGTCGTTTCCACCGACAACGAGCGAGCTCAGCAAGCAATGCAGATCGTTGCCAAGGCTTTGTGGCCATCCGCCTCCCCTCCAGGAAGTATGGAGGAGCTTGTGAAGCTATTCCAAGGAGCTCGGCGACACTTTCGATTATGGAAGATATCGGCCTGCCGAAAAGGTGCGCGAGAGGCCTGGGCCATGGTAAAAACACGACACACCAAGCTTGATCCGAATCATATGGCCTGGGTCGGACCCCGGGGGTCAGATGGACAAGAAATTCCGTTAGTTTGCTATATGACCAAGTAATGATAGCCGCCAAGTTTTCCCAACAAGACTATAAGTTAAACAGCCTTTTAGACGACATAGGGGAAGAATTTTTTGAGTCCAAGTGACTATGTACTTCAACTGACAAATTTGACCCTAGACAGATTGTAAAACGATTGTCATGGCAGACCTTTTCACTTCGACCTCTGGACCCGAATGTGCGGAGTGTTTCCGAATACCGGAGTGGCAATACAGACCGGGGAATGCATGGAAACCAGGCGTAGGGGTCATAGTTGCTTGAACAGACAAGTTGTATCCGGCTAGGTATGTTATATTACTTGTTGATTGTAAGAAACATCTTCCAGGGAAAATAGTTCCGTTAAGGGTTCCTTTCCCTGGGTGAACATGCGTTAGTATGCATGCCCGAACTGTGATTAAAAAATCGCAGTATACATAACATCTGGGGTTCGTAGTGTAATTAGGGTATAACGTCTTTAGTCCGCCGACCGAATATTCCCTTAAGAAAGCTAGCTTTCGGATTCACCCAGTCTGAGGTACAAGTTCGTATGACCCGGTTGTAACAATCGCAGAGGTGCTCCCTTTATGCCCTAGCCGAACAAACGGGAACGTAGGGCATACGCACAGGAGCCAGGCAACCCAGCTTGGAAAAAACTTAAGTCATAACGGTGCATATAATGGCGAAGAAAAGGTACATATGAGGAAAGGACACAGATGTGGTGAGCTTGATGCTCGGAAAATAATAATAAGCTTCTGTAAAAGAAGCCCCCCAGGTGTTATGAGCGTATACATTTAAGCATGCGTACATCATAGGTGTGCGGTTTGGCCGCACAAGAGCTATAGAGCTAGAGAAAAAGTTAAAAAGAGAAAAAATGGAAACAAAGGGAGAAGAAGATGAACAAAGAGTACGGCTCTAGGCGTAGAATCTTTGGAGTCCGGCGGCATTCCATGGGTTCGGCTCTAAGCGTTTGTCCAATGCGTCACGCAGGCGGTACGCTCCTGAAGTGAGAACTTCATCTATGATAAGGGACCCTCCCACTTGGGCTTGAGTTTGTCCATTTTCTTTTCTGGCAAGCGTAGAACGAGTTCAACAACATTATAAGTCTTGGCCCGCACTCAAGGAGAGTCATGAACGATGTGTATCCGGTCGATCAAGCTCGGCCTCTCTCTCTTCATACATGCGCACTCAAGGAGAGTCATGAATGATGTCATAGGGCAAAACGGCCTCTGCGCCGTACACCATGAAGAATGGTGTGTATCCGGTAGTTCGATTGGGCGTGGTCCGCAGCCCCCAGAGTACGGAGCCAAGCTCCTCAACCCAGTTCTTGTTTGATTCTTTCAAAGACCGCACTAGTCTAGGCTTAATGCCGCTCATGATAACACCATTAGCTCGTTCGAGTTGACCGTTTGTTTGTGGGTGATAGATGGAGGCGTAATCGAGCTTAATGCCCAGGTTAGCACACCAGGTTTTCACTTCATCAGCTGTAAAATTGGAGCCGTTATCGATGATGATGCTGTGTGGGACACCATAACGGTGCACGACACTAGATATACTGGTCTGGCTTCGGCCATATTAACTGGCTTGGCCTCTATCCACTTGGTGAATTTATCTACCATTACCAGCAGATATTTTTTCTTATGGCTTCCTCCTTTAAGGGGTCCGACCATATCAAGCCCCCAGACCGCGAAAGGCCAAGTAATGGGGATTCTTTGTAGAGCAGTAGGCGGCATATGGCTTTGATTGGCGAAAAGCTGGCATCCGACACAACGTCGGACAAGGTCCTGTGCATCTGCTCGGGCTGTCGGCCAAAAGAAACCATTACGGAAGGCTTTACTTACAAGGGCCTGAGCCGCAGCATGGTGACCACCGAGACCAGCATGGATTTCGGCCAGGTGTTGCCGTCCCTCTTCTTCGGAGATACATCTTTGGAGGACTCGGGTAGCGCTTTTCTTGTAGAGCTCCCCGTCATGGACCTTGTAGCTTTCGAGCGCCGAATAATGCAGCGAGCCTCATTCTGATCCTCAGGGAGCTCTCGCCTATTAAGGTAGGCCAAGAAGGGTTCGGTCCATGGGGAAATTACTGCCATTATTAGATGGGTCGATGGTGTTATTTCGGTGGCTGAGCCCTCGATGATATTGGTATTGTGTTTGAAATTTGGGGGTATAATCGGATCCGGACTGGTGTTGCTGCTCTCACCCTGCCACACCACGGATGGCTTGAAGAGCGTTTCCAGAAAAATGTTAGACAGGACGGGGTCATGCTTGGCGCCAATGCGAGCAACGACATCCGCCGCTTCATTACTTTCTCGAGCCACATGATGAAACTCGAGTCCCTCGAATCGAGCTGATATTTTGAGTATGGCATTAAGATAGGCCGCCATCTTTGGATATTTGGCGTCGAAGTCTCCATTTATTTGGGATATTGCAAGATTTGAATCCCCGCGCACCTCCAGGCATTGTATGCCCATGGAGGCAGCCATCTGAAGACCGTGCAATAAGGCCTCGTATTCGGCTGCATTGTTGGAATTTGTGTATAATATTTGGAGTACGTACTGGACTGTGTCTCTAGTGGGGGACAGTAAGACAACACCCACTCCTAAGCCGGCCAGCATTTTAGAGACATCGAAGTGCATGACCCAGTTGGAATATGTACCGTACTCTTTAGGGAGTTCGGCCTCTGTCCATTCGACACCGAAGTCGGCAATACTTGGGATTTAATGGCTTGGTGTGGTTTGTATGTTATGTTGAATGGCAGGAGCTCAATGGCCCGCTTGGCAATCTGGCCCATAGCGTCGCGGTTGTTTATTATGTCATTGAGTGGTACTTCGGAAGCCACCGTGATCAAGCACTCTTGGAAGTAGTGTCATAGCTTCTGGGATGCCATGAAGAACGCATACGCTATCTTTTGGTAATGAGGGTACTGGGATTTGCATGGTGTGAGGATAGTGGATACATATAATCACTACTGCTGGAGACTGCTAATGCGACACTACGATTAGAGACCCTTTGCCGAAACTATGTGCGATGCAATAATCGCAAATGGTGGTGTAAAAAACCGTCAAAAAAGGTGCAAAACGTTTGCGATGATGGCTGCATCAAACAAGGTTAAGATTTTAGTTGTGTGTGCGATGCAGGGCATACGGTTAATCCACTCAAACTGTTTTTGATGAGGCAGAACAACAGAAATGGGCAGCCATAACAATGTGTGTGCGATGCAGGACACACGGTTAATTCATTTGAACTGTTTGCGATGAGGTAGAACAACAGAAACGGGCAACCATATCAATGTGTTTGCGATATACGGCATACGGTTAACTTGTACAAACTATTTTCTATTAGGGAACACCACTGAAACGGTTCAACTTAACAAGATGTGTGTGATATGCAGCATACAGTTCACATGGATGAACTGTTTGCGATGAGCCATAAGAACACAAACGAGTCATGTAAACAAGACGTGTGTGATACGTGGCAAACAGCCGACTCGGATGAACTGTTTGCAATGAGAAATTACAACAGAGACGGTCAATACAGTTACTTCGTGTGTGATTTTGTGTGTACGAAAAACTTTGAAAATGCAAACTAGTTGCTTGCGGTGGCTAGGAGTATCGCACATGATGCGTCTGCGAGTACTCGTGTGCGATGATTAGTATGTTACACATACGTTTCCTTATGTGAACATGTGTGTGAATTTGCAATATGGACAGTTAATATGCAAATGCCTTATGGACATCGGGCAAACGCTTAAACTCAATGAACTGTGTACGAGACTAAAACTTTCCCTGAAAATTTATGACTTGGGTAACAACATTTGAGTAACATATATATAGTGGTTACACTATTTTACAAAAGGAGGATCTTCGCAACACGGTTTTGACAACCATATGGTCCATATCTACATACCTAACATAGTAACAACTATCACATTTTAAGATGCTAAGGGCTAACAACCATATGGTCCATATCCACGTACTTAACATATATAGTACTCCCTCTGTCCCAAAATATAAGAACGTTTTTAACACTAACTAGTGTAAAAAACGTTCTTATATTATGGGACGGAGGGAGTAACAGCTAGCACATTTTAAGAGGCTAAGGGCCAACAACCACAACTATCCACTGGAAGCAGCTTGATCACGGCGACTCGGCAACTCGTCAATGAAAAGGAAGAGCCCTCATGTGCCTTGGTAGAGCAGGAGTAGAACAGTGTCTCCAATTTTCCAATATGGATGCATTGCCACGAGAAGCGAGAACTTGTTAATTTGAATGGTTCCATTTTTGCAGGAAATGCAGTACCTTGCAATCACTTTGGCGTTATTAGCAGGCACAAGTGTAATTCGACCACACCGCGAAATCGATCCAGGAACGGCTACACGAGGCAATTTCTGTTGACATGTAGAATAAAAACAATTATAACATATCGTTGAAGATATATATAGTTTATGAGCATCAACATTTAAATAAGACTTTTTACCAGCGCTTTGTGCACACAATTGGTCTTGTTCAGTGTGTGCACCATAGGTCTAATTAATCCCATCCAAAATCCAGCGTTCATACGCTCTGTTATCTCTGTCAGATTATCAACAAAGTTTATGACATGCTTCAAGTCCTTCCAATGAAATTTGGTACGCTTAGTAACATACAGATTGTTCACTATGCATCCAACATATCCTACTTAAAAGGTGGAAAGGTATTATTTATTCAGAACATGGCAGAAGAATATATAGTGCGCATAAATTGGTAAACATAATTTGTTACTGCCTAGGAACGAAGTCAGAATATGATATCACAATTGGTTGCTTAAATAGTGATCAATTGGTTGCTTAAATAGTAATATGACAGCGTGGAGAAAGTTGAAAGGACACTAACCTCGATCAGACTTTGATCGGCTGATGATGTTGAGGAAGTAAACATCCATGTTAATTAGACCAGGCTGTGGTGCACGCACTAGAGTTTTATTGCCAGCGTTCAGTTCATAACACTTAGACATTTTTCTCCAAAGTTCTGCATTAAAATAGGAGTGACCATCTTTATCAGGATTTGCTCTAACCGTCATTGTAAATCCATGTTGCGTTTTCAATATGACATCCTGGGAGTCATCAGCAAAGTAAAGCCCAAGATTTCCTTCTACTCTTGTTCTTGCAAAGCAAGGGATGTACTGCTTGAAATGAAATATGGGAGTAACTAATAGAACATATCCATATATAGATGCAAGCAAAGTACAAAAATATAGAATTAAAAATAGATAATGTAACAAAGATTTGATGCAAATATATAGATAATGTAGAAATAGACGGTATATGTTCATAAATTTAGGCCATGCCGACCGTGGTAGGATGAGATTGAACATACAAAGCGCTCCTTGAAGTCATCTGGAATGGTGAGATAGAACTTCGTTTCCGACTGGCCATGACCACAGTTGCCCGATTTGTGCCCGCACTATGCACACATGAATGAACACCCATGAATCAGCTAGAACACAAATGATTCCATGGTGATTTCTATCACAACCCTAGGATTGTTTGCAACTAGTGGCAGAAGCATCCATGCATCTTGTCTAAATTATTTGTTTAATTTGAAATGGGTATTGCCTAAACCCCTAGCATCCAAGGAATTCACTAGGTTCACCTAAAATATTTTCAGTAAATCCAAATGGCTTTCAAAAATGTTCATCATTTATGGAAAATGTTGTAAACAGTAACCAGAGGTGATGCACATTTTTCCATGTCATATTTGGGCTCTGGACTAAATCTTATGCTATTTGCAATTGGGAATTTAATTGCTATATAATATTTTAAATGCTCAATTAATTCTGAACTTAAGTGAGGGTTGTTGGGAATATTCCAACCAGAGCCCACAATTATTTTCAGGGTTTTTGGAAACGTTCTGGTATTTTTAATAAAGCCCGGAAGTTACAGACAAATAGAAAAACATTAACAAAGAGAGAGAGAGAGAGAGAGAGAGAGAGAGAGAGGAGAGAGAGAGAGAGAGAGAGAGATATTACCTGGCGCTTACCTGGCCGACCTGGCACTGTAGCAGCCCACCAGGCCCATCTGCCAGTTGTCCTCCACCTCACGCCAGAAGGACGCGAGGTGTGTGTTCGCCGCATGCCGGCACGCGCCCGTGCCACGTCTTGCTTCCCGCCGCTTCCCCCTGGACCTCCCTCGCGACGCCACACACCCCTCTGGACCTATCTCACTCTCCCCGTGCTCCTCCCCCTCCTCTGTTCTCTCTCCCTCTCACCATCGAATGCCACTACCGCCACCGTTCGCCATAGCCCCAGCCACCAGCCCTCCCTCGCCCTGCTGACGGGTTCAGAAGCTCCGCCGTGTCGCCCTCAACCTCCTCGCCAAGTCAGGCTTCGCCGGAGGCCCTGCAACACCGTCCCCGATGTCTTCTTTAACCTCGGTGCCCGGATATCCTCGCCGTCGATTCGCTGCCCATCGACCGTCCTCGCGCATGCCGAGCCCTCCGTTAGCCTCTCTGTGAGCTCCTCCGCCTTTTCCCCTTCTCCCCGAGCTCGTTCCTCTCCTCTAGCCGCCTCTGCCACCGGAGCTGATAGCTCCGTGCCGCTGGCCATGGCGCCACCATGGCCAAAGCCCGACCCAGCCGCCCCTGCGTGCGTCATCGTACTCAGCATGCTCCCAGGAGCCGAACGGACCTACTTGTTAGCCCTGCCGTGCTCCCCAACGTCATGCCAGTGCGTGCCAAACTCCGGCCGCCGCTGTCGAGCTCGTCGGCGTCGTTTCCGGTGTCCCCGTGTCCAACCATTGGATGCGGCAGCTTCCCAACTACGCGTAGCATGTCTCCGCCATCAATTTGGTCACCGGAGGACCAAACCCGAGGCCCTCCGCCGCATCTGGCCTCGCCGACGTCGAGCCGCCGGCGAGTTGACCTTGTTGACCTGGGGTTTGACTCCCCTGGGTCAACGAAAGGTGGGCCCAGGTCCCTGCTTAATTAGTGTAGGTTTAATTAGTGTTAAATTAATTTGGTTAACTAATCAAGGCACCGACATGTGGGCCCAGGCTCTAATGAACCTAGGTTAGTGCTAACCTAACACTAACTAACTCTTTTAGTTAGTTGTTTCACCGACATGTGGGTCCCAGCCGTCAGGTTTGACCTGGGCTGGCGCCTTTGACCTGCTGAGGTCACCTCGGTGTCATGCTGACGCAGTTAACCTTTTTTGGATTTATTCTTATTCAGAAAATTCCAGAAAATAGTGCTAACTTCTAAAATTCATAGTAATTCATCTATAACTCCAAATGAATTAAGTTATATATGAAAAATTATCAGAAAAATCCAATCTATCCATCTATACTGTTTTCATGCATGTTTAAACAAGTTAACCTCACTGAATGGGATAAATTATGATTAGGGTAATTTATGAACTAGCATTTGGAGTTGGAGTTTAACCTTGTTTGAATACCACTTCAATTAACTTGGCTTACTGGTGCATTAGGTCAATTCAGTTCCTTAACATGACATGTCATTCATTTGATTGTGCATTGAAGTGAATGTTGGTTCTTTTGTGTTTGCGGGTGGTTGTTCCCTCTTAGTAGACGATGTTTCCGACGTCGTGATCGATGACACCAATGAAGAGCTATATTATCTTCAGAAGTGCTAGGCAAGCAAAACCCCCTTGTTCATTCCAATACAATCCCACTCTCTCGCTCCTGCTCTATTTTACTGCATTAGGACAACAACGATTCATCTGTTACTTGCTGCGGTAGTTGAACCCCTTATCCTCTGCATGGCCTGTCATTGCCACAGTAAATAGATGAAACCCACTAGCATGAGTAGGAATTGTTTGAGCCCTGATGTGCCTACTCATTCATGCTTGTCTATCATGCCTGCTACTGCTTAGAGTTGAGTCAGGTCTGTCGGATTTCGGGTTCCGGCAGACCCTTGAGGTTCGAACACTAGGGTGCGCGCGGAGATTTCGCCTTCTACCTACCTGTACCCCACCGCCTCGCTAAGATCTAAGCTATGGAAAGAACAACACAAGAGACACATGGTTTATACTGGTTTGGGCCACCGTTGTGGTGTAATACCCTACTCCAGTTTGTGGTGTGGTGGATTGCCTCTTGGGCTGATGATGATGAGCAATACAAGGAAGAACAGCCTCGCGAGGGTCTGTTCTTGGCTGGGGCGATGTACTGCTAGGAGGAGTTCAGTCACCCTTCTCTCTCTCTCTCTCTCTGATTCTCTTTCTCTTCTATTCTCCTTCCCCTTCTAGTTCTAATTTTCATTCTCCGTGTCTCTACCTTGGGGGTGGCTAGTCCTATTTATAGGCAAAGGCCCTGGGCCTCTTCCCAAATATTGAGCGGGAAGGGCGCCAACAATTGGCCATTTTGAAGGGGAACATCTGGTACACTTATCCTGACTAAAGTTGGTCCTCGCCTGCCAAAGGCTCTGGTGGTGACGCTGGCTTGGGCTCCACCATAACTTCCTCCCTGCCGTTGGGCTGGTCTTGGTCTCGTTGCACGGAAACGGGTGCCTTTGCTTGATGCTCCCGCCTGCGCTTGCTCCCTTTGCACCAAAGAGGAAAGGAGGACACTGCGCGGGCTGGCGCTCGCCTGGCGCCCTTGGTCGTCATGGCTTGCGTCACGGGAACCTCGTGAGGTACCCCGCCTTGATCTCTCCGCCTCCTCGTGAGCCAGCCTGATGAGGCCGTTCCTGAGGAAGCTCCGTGTCGTCCGCCCCGCGAGGCTTGGCCCCTCGCGAGGGTCTTGGGTTTGTGTTGATGAAGATGGGCCATGCTGGGCCCCCCTTTGAGCCACGCCGCAGGCCGCAGGCAGGCAAGTCTAGGGACCCCCGTTCCCAGAACGCCGACAGTAGCCCCTGGGCCCAAGGCGCGCCAGGACTTGGCTGTGCAGGGAGGCGAAATGGCAAGGGCGCAGCGCCGCGGGCCCTATCAGCCTGCGGCCTTGGGCGCCGCGTGGTGGTTGATTGGACGTGAGCGCCTCCGCAACCGCGCGAGTTGATAAAGGAGCGGCATCTGCCTAGGCTTTGCTTTTTTGCTTTCTCCGGTTGCTGCTCAGATCCCCTTTCTTGCGCCTCTCCTTCCTTCCTCCAAAATTTCTAGATCTACTTCGACCGCGTGACCTTGGAAGCCATGGCGCCTCCTCAGTCCCCGGCCGGAGCTTGGTACTCGTCTGCCCTGGACTCGCCGAACGTGTCGGAGGCGAGCCTCGCCCCGTTGCGCCGGGTGGCGGCGGCGTAGGGCATCGACAGGGCGAAGGTGTTCAAGGCCGGCTCCGCCACCCCTAAGGGCCAAGGGAGCACCTTCTATCCGTTCTTTGTAAGCGCCATTGCTGCTGGCCTGGTGCCTCCCTTCTCCGAGTTCTTCTTCTCTGTCCTCCGCAATTATAAGCTACAGGCTCTACATATCCACCCCAACTCCGTCCTTCTCCTGGCAATCTTCGCCTACTACTGCGAGGACCACGTAGGAGTGTAGCCCTTAGTGGCCTTGCTGCGCCACTACTTCTACCTCCGGACCTCCCGCGGTCCTGCTTCCGCGTGCGCGAGCTTCGTCGCGTACGGTGGCGCCATTGCCATTTCGAACCCCGGGAAAAGGATTGAGGGCTTCAGGAGCAAGTGGGTCTTGGCAGATGCTGGGCGCATCCACCCTCGGCTGATCCTGCCCACGGAGCAACCCATGAGCTCAAGCGATTGGGGTCGAGCGGAGCTCGCTGACCCCTGCACGAAGCTGGTGTTGGAGAAGATGGACGCGGTTCTGAGGCCGGCCAGCATGGCGGCGGCGAAGCTGGCCGGCGCGTCGCTGCTGAGGGAATCCCTAAAGCACTAGCTGGCTCCGCTTCGGCAGTACTCACTTCTGATGTGGAGGCCCCATCCGAGCCCCGCGGCCTTGGCCGACGATGATCAGGCTGCGGTCCTCCAATCCCTGGACGGGGGCGATGTGGCGAGGTTGGAGGGCGCTCCTACGCCCTTGTTCCTTCGCGACGACTGGGAGCAGGTAGTGGAGTCCATGCCCGTCTTCAACGGGGACGGGCCAGTGCCCACGGAAGCTCCCAAGGAACCGGTGGACATGTCCTCCGACGACTCCAGCGAAGAGGAGGAAGGAGGGGAGCGGGAAAGAGGGCCTGACTCCGAGGCGACTAACGGAGAGTCGAGGGCTCCCCTCCCTCGGCGCAGGTCCCGCGCTCTCCGCCTCTCTCCGAGCGATGATGACGAGGATGATGACGAGCAGGGCGGCGGGAGCTTGCCCCCGATCCCGAAGAAGGACAGGACCGGGCTGATCTCCCGCGGGTCTGCCCCGGCCCTGAGGCGGACCGCAGACGCGCCTTCCGCTCCCGAGCTTCCCGAGGCTGACCCTTCCAGCTGGCTTTCGGGCTTCAAATTTGGCCGGAGGCTGCTTGAGCTTGCTGGCGACGACCTGTAAGCGCTTGATTCTTGTCTTTATTTCTTGTTCTGCTGCTGAGGCTTGACGTCCGCATCTCTTGGATAGGCTGGCGCCCGCAGCAAAGAAGCCGAAGGGAGCTCCTGAGGTTCCATCTGGGGCAGCGCCTCTGCCCGCGAAGGAAGGTGACCGCGACGCACGGGCCTCTCCTGCCCGGTTGTCCTCGCGAGGCCTGGCTGAGCCGGCTGGGGCGAGCTCAGCCTCCCATGGCCCAAGCGACTCCCGAGGTGCCTTTGCCTGCTTCCGCCACCACAACCGCGGAGGCGCAGTAGGCTCTGCCTCAGGATGCTGCGGTCGTGCTGCCGCCTTCTCCTCCTACTCCACCGACTGCTATCTCTCCGACTCCTCCTGCCGTTCTGGATCGTGCTGCTGCTGAGCTGGACCAGCTACGGCAGGATCTTCTTGGCGCCGACCCTCGCTTGGTGGCCGGGCGCTTGGAGTTGGCTTCAGGATGGATTCGCTCTGACGCTTCGATTCGGGCGGCGCTGGTCCAGGCCTCGACGGCTTGCGATGAGGAGAGGCAGGCCGTCCTTGAGGCAAAGGCTGCCCGTGACGCAGCCCTGGGGGAGGTGGTCGACGTCCGTGGTTGCTGCAAGGCGCTGCAGGACGACCTGCAAGGCCTGCGGGACCAGCTCGTGAAAGAGGCCCGCCTTCGCCAAGAGCAGGAAGAAGGCGTGAAGGCTCGCGAGGCGGCAGTCAAGGGCCGGGAGGCCAAGCTCAAGAAGCGCCATGACCGCCTAGGTGCGCTGGAGCAGGAGTTGGGGGTGAGGAAGGTCGAGCTGGACGACAAGGCCCAGGTTCTTGCCGAGGACCGCGTGGCCTTCGCGGAGATGTAGGCGAGGGCACGCTCCTCGCTGAGGACGCTTTACGACAGCTGCCTAGAGAGCCCGCTGGCCGGCGCCGAGGACGGCCCCGCCAAGCTGCTTCCCTTCCTGGTTCGCGCTCTTGAAGATGTCGCCCTTGGCCTTGGCCCCACGGCCGAGGCCGAGGCACGTGTCCTGTCTTCTGCAGCGCTGACGCAGGTCCTCACCCACATCTACCTTCGCGATCCCAGCGTCGACCTCAATAACCTGCTGGAGCCAGCAAGCGACGAGCGTGCCGCTGTCGCTGCCGAGGCCGTGAAGGGTTGTGCGGAGGCTCTCCTGGGGAAGTTCCGGGCCTTCAACACCAAGCCGAAGCGAGGCGCTGCCGACCCTGCTGCACCCTGAGGCGAACCCACTCCGCGCTGCTCCACCGCCGTCAAGTGATTCCGTTGAGGCTCCTGTCCTACCTTTAATTCCTGCACATGTACCATGCCTCGGGGAGGCGTTTAAACTTGCGTCTGGTATTGAGATGGCAGTGTGGACTGTAATATTTGCTTTTGAATTCCTTGAAATTTACGCTTTTCCTTCCTACTTGCTTATGTTCTACGCCGGTAGAGCCCAGCCCCGCGCGTACCTCACCCAGCATTAGCCCCGACCGGAAACCAGGACGGGACCAAGGAGTAAGGGGCTACGTGACAAGTTAGGCTCCTGAGTCGCGATGCTCAGGAGTCCCCCTTGGCGCACGAACAACAAGTTGGGAGGTGATCCTTGAAATTTATGCTTTTCCTTCCTACTTGCTTATGTTCTACGCCGGCAGAGCCCGGACCCGCGCGTACCTCACCCAGCATTAGCCCCGACCGGAAACCAGGACGGGACCAAGGAGTGAGGGGCTACGTGACCAGTTAGGCTCCTGAGTCGCGATGCTCAGGAGTCCCCCTTGGCGTGCGAACACCAAGTAGGGAGGTGAGATGTGGGTGGATCTACTGTTCTACGTCCGCAGAGCCCGGCCCCGCGCGTACCTCACCCAGCGTTAGCCTTTCGGAACTAAGGAGTGAGGGGCTACGTGACCAGTTAGGCTCCTGAGTCGCGATGCTCAGGAGTCCCCCTTGACGCTCGAACAGCCTTCGTACCTTGGCTCCGCTCAGGGAGAGACGCACGATGAACCAGGCCCGGGGGGGCCTGGCTGGGTGGCGTGCGTCTGGGCGTGACCCAGGCGCAGCCCCCGTGCCCAGCCCCCTCGCGCGGCACTCCCGAGGGGAGGCGTTACGATGAGGCTAGAAACTGAGCTCTGGGCTCCCTGAGGTTGATGCGGCCCGGGGGCCACCCTCAGTTGTTTATCACCAGCGCGGAGCATAGCGCTTCTGTATGTGTACGGGCATAGCCGCTCCTCGGCAGTGTCGTTAGCCAGCGCGGAGCATGGTGCTTCCACTGGTATGTGGGAGGGGGCTTCCCTCCGGGATGAGCCCTCGGGGCGTGTACAGCCCCGCCCCGACACGTGGCTGGCACGTTAGGGCCTGGCGAGGTGTATCTAGGCACCCGTGAGCCAGCGCGAGACTCACGGGGACCTACCTCTAGGCGGGTTGCGCCTGGCACTGGGCCTTATCTTGTGATGTGTTTCTGCAAATTTGGTTAGATGCCGGCACTCTACGTCCTCGGGTCCCGGCCCTCGAGCTGGTCTTAGCCGTCGCTCGTATGCCAGGTCGCGATGCCGTGGACAAGGCCAGAGGGCGAGGGCTGGAGAGCCAGTAAGAGCCCTGAGTCGCGATGCTCAGTTACCCCCCTTTAACGTGCAAGTGGTTGACCTGGAGATGAAGAGGTGCCGTGGACTGGCATCAAATAATCAAGCATGGTGGGTCGAACGCATAGCCGGAAATAAACGCAAAAGGGATACATGCCGCTGGGTCTGGCCCGAGTGACTTGGGGATGATGCAGCCCGAGGGGCGCCCCCAACATGGTAAGCTAACAACATGAAATAAAAGGGATACATGCCGCAGGGACGGACCCACGCGGCCTGGGAATTATTGGCTGGGTTGATCGATCTTGGGTGGAAAAGGCTTTTGCCCAATCCTCGCGCGCTCCACTCCCAGTCCTGGTCGCGGGGTTGCTATGCCAGAACCCACACCCGCACCAACCCTAGCCTCCACACACCTCCTTCCCCCCTCGACAACGCCGCACCTCCTCCCTCCTTCCTGCTCGTTTGGATAGCCGCCGGCCGCCGCATCCCTTCTCCCCTTCCTCCTCCTTCCTCCTTCCCGTCGGCGCCGACGAGGGGGCCTCTCGCATGGAAGGCCGAGTCTTCAAACCAGGGGTAGAGGAGCAGGGGAGGGCCAAGAAGCCCGCGGTGGGGGTGGAGCAGCCAGGAGGGCCAAGAAGCTGGCAGTGGGGATGGAGCAGCCAGGAGGGCCAAGAAGCTGGCGGTGGGGGTAGAGGAGCAGGGGAGGGCCAAGAAAGCCGGCCGGGAGCACACCACCACAGGCGTCAAGGGAGCTGTGGACAAGCCGCCAGGAGGAGAAAGCTCCCAGTTTGAGGAGGAGACTACGGCACAGGTGTGTTTCTTCCTATTTTTCTTCCCCCTTTCCTCATATTTCCATGACGACCTACAAATTTTTTCAGGTGGTGTTTTGAAATCTATATTGATTTGGTACTGTATGTGGTGTGGTGTGCCCTTGCCAGGAATATCTAATGTGTGTCATGACACAATCAATTGTAGAGGTAAAGATTACTCCCTCTGGTTCAAAGAGCATTTAGATCTCTGGTTCAAAGAGCATTTAGATTTCATAAATTGATTGCTTATGTCATTGTCAGAAGCTGGAGAGCATGATGCTCGATTAGTTAACTGCCGCTTGAGAAGAAGCTTGTCATATGTATCTTCGAGCCGCGGCGGCTAGGGGCCTTCGAAGAACACGGGATTTGACATAGCCATTGAGGAAGTGCAGTGTAATACTCTTATATGCAGTGTGGTAATTCTACGTGTGATGATGTTGCTCTGTTTTATGGGAGGCTGAGGGTTTTAGAATTATCTGTATGGGTGAGTTATTTTTCTGTAAGTGTACTTTATATGTTGATGAATGTTTTTGTAATTGATTCTTGTTCTTTTATGAAACCGCGAAGAAAGAAAAGAACAATGAGAAATTGTTTAGCTAAATAGGCAAAGCCGCTGATGTTTACTTGATTTTTGTTGTAGACCCTAGATGGGTCATGCTTTTGGCTGCCTTGTGCATTCCTAGATATCCCTTATCTACATCACAAGAGGATGCCTCTGTACCTAATCCACACCATTAATTTGATATGTACTATATTAGTGCAATTACTTATACATACCATTTACTGTTGTGTAGGGAGCCCTTCTAATCGGTGCTCTATGTGTATTTTCTTTTCTTTTGCTGCAGAACAATAATTTAAGTGGATGGCCGATGCGCCTTGTTGTTTAGCGGTATGCTGGTGGTGGAAGTATGTTCTATATTGCAGGTGATGGGGTGCTGATTTTTATTGTGCACTTGTGCTGATTTTGACCAACTTCCGCTTAATATGATATCTACTGTATAATTAATGGCACTAATACAATAGATATCAAATTAATGGATTTGCTAACAGAATGCCTCTTGTGATGCTGATTGATTTGCAGGCTTACTGGTTTTTGTTCAATTTGAAGGGTTGTCATCTTGGTTTCATTAGAATTATAGAATTTATTTTTTCAGTAGTATACTTTATGAGGAATTTTTTGGTGCTCCTCACCTTTAAATGGATTCAGAATCTGGTCAGTTTTGCAATGCATGGGAGTAAATTTTTCTGCATGCAAAGTTTTATATTTTTAGTCCTTTGATGAATTAAAAACTGAGTGCTTCTTGGTTGTTTCTGTTGTTTATCCAGGAGGTTCATGGTGCTTGTTTTTTTGCTGCATGTGCAGTACTATACTATGCTCAAACATATAAATGACGAAGTATATTCTGTTATGCAGACGGGCAAATCTTGCTGCATGTGTAGCACCGCTGGTTGCTCCCTACTTGGCATATTATCTTCACTTGGTATGATATGGCTTTGTGCATCTTCCGTTCTTGCATATTAGTGTGTTGTAGCAGATTTAGTGACAAAAACATATGTAAGTGTTGGATCATCGATAGACTTACACTTTCTTTTCTTTTGCTCTTTTTTTCTTATGTCTTTTGTTCAAAGGAATTGCTTCTGTACTTGACATATTATGGGCTGGTGTTAGGTTCTACTAGATCAATTTTTAGCTCTTGCTTGTTATGTTCTACAAAAGTTAAGAGGAGTAATTACTAATTAGTTATCTTTTCTTTTCTGATCAGTGTGTGTGGATGCATATAGGCCGTAGACCCAGGTTAATTTATGGACCCATATTTTAATGTTTCTCGTGCAGGTGATGTGAAAGTTGGCTACTGTGATCAAGGAAATAGCATGTATCTGTGTGGTTTGTTCCTGTTGTTGATCGGCGTTGCTGCATTTAAGGTATGTTCTGCTCGGTCCTACTAAATGCTATAAAACCTATAGCTTTACAAAAAATGCCTTGATATGCAAATAACCCAGTTAAAATAAATGGCTTGTGCCAACTGGCATCAAATGACGACATGCCAAACACTTTGCCGCCTAGGATAGCCTATATTTGTATTTCCTTCAGTTATCTCATATTTCCAGGAAGTTGGTGACAAATTAGTAGAACTGATGGAAATGTTGCTTTCATTAGACGCATGCATTTTTTTCCTTGTCCCTGATGTTGTGTTGTAATTGGTGTAGCTGCCGGAGGGGAAAGAGCAGAGGATCCGAGAGGCGAAGCAACCGGAGGAGCTGGAGAACACGACCCCTGTCCTATGTGCGGCCATATCCCCCACAGCTTCTACAAGGACCAGATGCAAGGTATGTCTCTGTCATTAGAGCTTGGAGAAGTGCAGGTGATGCAAGGGGTCTGGTCCTAATTTCATCTTTGTTGGTTTGGATTATTTTGCAGGTTTCTTTCAGGAGATTAGGCTATTAAGAAGAGGGTCAGTATTGTCCGGAACCGCAAGGTATTCTATACTGCATTACAAGATATCTGGTAATTTATGTGTTTTCTGCAAGCATCTAACTTGTTATTTTGTGATATATATGTAGACAAGAAATTCTAAGCATTCCGATAGTTAGAAATACATATATTTCAGTTGCAACAAAACTATACATGACTATATCGGCCGTCAACCCATAGGGCACCCGCTGGGGGGCAGCCAAATATCAATTATGATAAATCCACCATGTACCATGATCATTTAAACAGTCTTGCTTAAGTTTATGTTAGCCCTGTATGCTAATTTGAGGAGATTGTTAACTTTAAGGTGCGAACATTTATAAAATTATAATTGCACTGTTTTTTGGGATTTTGCGATTCCTATGGAATTAAGAGGTCATCTATTGGCCTATCCCTATTTGTAATTTCAAATAGTTATTTTTTGGTGCACTTCTATTTTAGCAACGAATCACTAAGGGAGATGGGGTTGATGGAGAAGAAAAGGAAACAGAGGCGGGTGTTCTTGCGGCGCTCGGCTGGTTCCAAGACCGTGAGGGGAAGGAGTCATGGTACGGGCGTGCTTTGCCTTCGAACCAAGTCGAACCCAATAGAAAAACACACGCACATGCATATTTTCCTTGTCCCTGATGTTGTGTTGTGATTGGTGTAGCCTTTGGAGGGGAAAGAGCAGAGGATTCGGGAGAAGAAGCAATCAGAGGAGCCGGAGAACATGGCCCCTGTCCTGTATATCGGCCACATCCCCCATGCTTCTATGAGTACCAGATGCAAGGTATGTCTCTATCAGTAGAGCTTGGAGAAGTGCAGTTGATGCAAGGGGTCTGTTCCTAATGTCATTTTTGTTGGTTTGGATGGGTTTGCAGGTTTCACAGTAACTTGCGGCTATTAAGAAGAGGGTCAGTTGGTCAGTATTGCCCGGAACTGCAAGATATCCTATACTGCATTATTACAAGATATGTGGCGATTTGTGTGTGTTTTCTGCAAGCCTCTAACTTGCTATTTGGTGATATATATGTAGACAGGAAAGTCTAAGCATTCAGATAGTTATAAGTACATATATTTCAGTTGCAACTAAACTGTACATGACATCCATTGGCAACCTTGTGCTTTGGTTCTCAGATTGCCGCTGTTTGTGATCTGGTAATAGCATTCCTTGGTGTTACTTAACTAGCCCCTGGTTATATTCTGTTGTTCCCGTACATGCTAATCGGGACAACATTGTCGGTGTACTAGAGTAGGGGTACCCTAGTATCCCGAACTTGTGCACGGGCAGTCGCAGCACCCCGCGGCAAGGCTTGTCGGGCGACCGCCAAGGCCCTCTATGGTTCCTTTTGAGCCATTCAAGAACAAAGTATTCAAGCCAAGAAGACAAGCCCCGGCAAGAGGAGCTTGCCTGGAAGGCCACTCAAGGCACAAGACCCTGGCAAGAGGAGCTTGCCGGGAAGGCCAACCAAGGCATCTCAAGGTACTTACCGCGACGCACCACGCGTCCCGGCGAGGCCCGGCGAGCGGCAAGCTTCCGGACGCGACAAGACAACGACCGCGGTAAGGCACTTTGCCGCGGCAGGCTACCACTCCGTACCCACGCTCCAGCACATCCACCAACGTGTCGCTCAGGGACTATCCCAAGCGTACGTGGCGAGAGGCTGTGCAGCCAGGGGTACGCGGTGGCAAACATCGCTGACAAGATCGCCATCGTGGCGAACGGTGGCGTCCCTGACGGTCCCTTTCTGCACTGTTTGGACGACGCAGACGGGCATTTAATGCCCTTGTCCCCTGCCGTCAGGGTTAGGTAGGATACACTGTACAGGTAGCTGTACCAACCGCAACACCTTTCCATTTTTACCCTTGTCTACGTTGCCACCTGTTGGAGACCCCTTGAGCATATAAAAGGAGGACCATGCACAACGTAGAGGGGGGGAGGGGACAGTAGAACAGTCACGCTCGGTCTCGTTAGCTGCTGGTGCGTACTGTAGCACTCAGCGCTCCCGAGCAAGAACTCAATACAAACCACAAAGCTGCTTTGTGGTTTGTATTGAGTTCTTGCTCGGGAGCGCTGAGTGCTACAGTACGCACCAGCAGCTAACGAGACCGAGCGTGAGTGTTCTACTGTCCCCCCTCGTCTACGTTGCCACCTGTTGGAGACCCCTTGAGCATATAAAAGGAGGCCCCGCGCTTCTCCTCGGCGATCGATGCGAGTACGAGCGTCTTCTTGCCGTCGTTCGTGAAGAACTTGGCGTTGATCGCGACGAGCTCGTGGATCCGAAGACGCGGTGGAGTCGTTGTCGAGGTGGATCCGGTGAGGTGGCGATCTTGGCCTTCATGGCGGAGAGTGCACGGTGGTTGCACCCCCACCGGTTTTGTCGCCATCGGCTCGTGCCTGGCTGACTCGCCGCGGCTGCGATGTACTCGGCTGCCGTGGAGTGTCGCCGTTGGCAAAGCCGATGAGACTCTAGATGGTGGCCCTCCAGTCGTCGATCTTGTCTGCCGTTGGAGGGTAATCTAGGAGCAGTTGGGCTCGCGCCAAAGCTTCTACTAGAGTGGCGGGTACCGGTGGCGAACGGTGTGTGGAGCGGGATATGCTCGAACTCCTAACTATGTTAGAAGGAGCAGTATCCCGTCCAGGCGACCGTGCCTCGCTCGTGCCAGCATGTTGGCGTGCATGTTGGCCTTGAGCATCCCGAGATCCACCGCACCAAGGGCCATGACCTCCAGAGCTGCAAGAAGGTCGAGCAGCTTGTCGAGCTGCAAAAGGCCGAGTACGAGCGACGCGACAAGGAGAAAGCCCAAGGAGGTGCTGGAGGATCCGGTACGAAGCGCCTCGGCCGGGGAGGACGCCGCGGCAAGGCCAAGCAGCGGCAAGGAGACAGACCTCCCCGTGGCGGCAACAAGGATAAAGATGACGACGACGACGAAGACATGGATGATGATGAAACCAGTGAACAGGAGTTCCAGAAAGCCACAGAGGTCTTGTGCATTGACGGCGGTGCTTCTCTGTATACTTCACACCGCCAACTCAAGCAGTGAGTGCGGGAAGTCAATGCGGCAGAACCACCCGTTGAGTCACGCAAGCTTCTGAAATGGTCCAGCACGCCTGTCATCTTTGATATTGAGGACCACCCTGATCGCACAACTGCTGTCGGATGTTTGCCAATGTTGGTTTCACCAACTATCCGCAACCTCAAGGTCACTAAGATGCTAGTTGACGGCGGGGCCAGCTTGAACCTGATCTCCTCCGCTGTGCTCAGGAAACTCCAGGTCCCTGACAGCGAGCTCGAAGAAACTGACACATTCCAAGGAATCAACCCGGGAAGGAGCAAGCCGAAGGGGAAGATCACGTTGCCGGTGACATTTGGCAGCGAATTGAATTTCAGAACTGAGAGGGTCACTTTTGACGTCGCCGATTTTCCATTGCCTTACAATGGGATTCTCGGCCGTCCAGCACTCGCCAAGTCCATGGCGGCCTCTCACTATGCGTATAACATGCTGAAGATGCCAGGCCCGATAAGTGTCATCTCTGTCCCTGGCAACAAGAAGGATGCTCTTATCTGCGCCGACAAAATCTACCGGGAAGCAGAAGCCGCAACAGATCGCAAGCCACGTGCCGCCGAAGCTCCCGGGGGGAAGAAGAAGACCAAGTCCGGCAAGAGTGCTGATGCTCACTCCGGCAAGCGCACCTCTTCGGAGTGCTGCGCTACCATCGAGGACGCACCATCGAGCTCCACCGGCAAGTGTAAGAAGACAATGGCAGCTCCGCCAGCGACCAAGAAGGTGTCCGCCAAGGAGGACGGCACTGGTGGTACTTTCACCATCAGTGCCACTCTCGACCCTAAATAGGAAAGCGCGCTCATTGCTTTCCTGCGGGCGAATGTCGACGTGTTTGCGTGGCAACCGTCTGACATCCCCCGTGTTCCCAGGAAAGTAATTGAGCACCACCTTGCCGTCTGTCCTCATGCACGGCCCGTCAAGCAAAAAGTCAGAAAGCAAGCAGTGGAGCGCCAAGAATTCATCGCAGAAGAGATCAAGAAGTTGGAAGCTGCAGGCCTCGTCAGAGGAGTGCTCCATCCTACGTGGTTGGCCAATCCTTTAGTCGTGCGCAAGGCAAACGGGAAATGGAGGCTTTGTATCGACTTTACCGATGTCAATAAAGCTTGTCCCAAAGACCCATTTCCCTTTCCGCACATCGACCAGATTGTTGACTCCACGGCCGGATGTGACTTGCTTTCATTTCTTGACGCATACTCAGGATACCATCAGATCTTCATGGCAGAAGAGGATCAGGAGGAAACCGCATTCATCACTCCCTGTGGCACGTACTGTTTCATACGGATGCCTTTCGGTTTAAAGAATGCTGGTTCAACATTTGCAAGGGTAGTCCATACCGCTTTTGAACCGCAAATACACAGAAATGTGGAAGCCTACATGGACGACATAGTAGTCAAGAGCAAAGATAAGGCAACTCTGATTCAAGATTTAGACGAGACTTTCGCAAATCTGCGCAAGATCAGCCTCAAGCTCAACCCCGAGAAGTGCGTGTTTGGAGTCCCTTCCGGCATGCTTCTCGGGTTCTTTGTGTCTCAGTGGGGAATTGAAGCCAATCCCGACAAGATCAAGGCCATTGAGCAGATTGAAGCACCGAAGCGCGTCAAGGATGTACGGAGACTTGCCGGCTGCGTGGCGGCTCTCAACAGGTTTATCTCTAAGTCTGCTGAGCGCGACCTGCCGTTTTTCAAAATTTTGAAAAAGGCAGGTCCAATGAAATGGACTCCGGAAGCGGAGGCTGTGCTGCAGGACTTGAAGAGATACCTGTCCTCCACACCAATACTTGTCGCACCTAAGCCACAAGAGAAGTTGCTGCTGTATCTGGCGGCAACCAATCAAGTGGTTAGTGATGCGTTAGTAGCGGAGAGGGAGGCAGATGATGAGCCAGCAACCACGGCGAGCGCATCCAGCGACAAGCAGGGGGCTTCCCCGACAAGCTCTGGTCCCGGCAAAGATGGATCTGCGCAGGCGCCCGAGGAGATACAGAAGAAAATGGTGCAGCGCCCAGTCTACTTTGTCAGTTCCCTTCTGCAGGGGGCTAGGTCAAGGTACTCTGGTGTGCAGAAATTGCTTTTCGGCCTTCTCATGGCCTCGAGAAAGCTGCGCCGTTACTTCCATGCACATGAGATAACAATTGTCACTCGTTTTCCGCTGAAGAGGATACTGCAGAATCCAGAAGCAACATGCAGGATTGTTGAGTGGGCACTGGAACTGTCAAGCTTTGGCCTCAAGTTTGAGAGCACTTCAACTATCCAAAGCAGAGCATTGGCAGAATTCATAGCAGAGTGGACGCCAACACCAGATGAAGAAATTCCAGAAACGAGCATCCCCGTCAAGGAAGCAAGCAAAGAGTGGCTGATGTACTTTGATGGTGCTTTCTCGCTGCAAGGCACCGGTGCTGGCGTACTGCTTGTCGCACCCACCGGAGAGCACCTTAAGTACGTAGTCCAGATGCACTTTCCCAAGGAGCAAGCAACAAACAATACTGCAGAGTATGAAGGATTGCTTGCCGGTCTCAGGATCGCGGCAGACCTTGGGATCAAGAAGCTCATTGTCAGGGGTGACTCGCAGCTTGTTGTCCGCCAAGTAAATAAGAGTTATCAGAGTCCGTTGATGGAAGCCTACGTTGATGAAGTGAGGAAGCTAGAAGAGCACTTTGTCGGCCTACAGATGGAACATGTTCCAAGGGCTCAGAACGACATTGCCGATGGCCTGTCAAAGTGCGCAGCCCTTAAGTTACCTGTGGAACCAGGGATCTTTGTGCTCAAGCTGACTCAACCGTCTGTGACGCCATCAACTGGACAGATCAAGAAGAGGAAGTTAATTTCTGGTGACTATTTTCCGGCAGAGCTTCCTGAAGCCGCCGCCAAAAAGGTCCCCAAGATCAACACCAAGAGTGCTGGGGAGCAGTCTGCTCCGGCAAACCCCAGGGTTTGTTCCGTTGAAGCAGACGCTCCCGACTAGTTTTGCTCCAGCAAGCTTGCCGGGGAACGTCAAGCTCCGGCTGAGCCGCAGTTTCTCGCCGTAGAAGCGGATGTTCCCACAGCAGCAGATGTGCCTTTAGTCCTTGTTGTCGAGCCACAAGCTCCAGCATGGGCACAACAGATCGTCCGTTTCCTTCAGACAGGAGAACTTCCCGAAGAGCAAGAAGAAGCGGAAAGAGTAGCCCGGCAGTCAAGTATGTACCAGTTTGTCGACAACGCACTGTACAGAAGAAGACTCAACGGTGTGAAATTGAAGTGTATTCACCGGGAAGATGGACAGAAGCTGTTGGCCGAGATACATAGAGGCATTTGTGGTCACCACATTGGCGCAAGAGCACTTGCCGGCAAAGCATTCCGGCAAGGTTTCTTTTGGCCGACAGCCCTCCAGGATGCAACTGCACAAGTAACCAAGTGTGAAGCATGCCAGTTCCATTCCAAGCAAATACGCCAGCCAGCTTAAGCTCTCCAGATGATCCCTTTATCCTGGCCATTTTCAGTCGAGGGGCTCGACATCCTCGGCCCTTTCCCCCGAGCAGTCGGGGGCTTTGAGTACTTGTATGTTGCAACCGACAAGTTCACAAAGTGGCCGGAAGTGGAAGCAGTGAGGAAGGTGACAGCACAGTCAGCAGTCAAGTTCTTCAGGTCGATTGTTTGCCGCTTCGGGATCCCTAACAGGATCATCACCGACAACGGTATGCAATTCATGAGCCGCACCTTCATGCAGTACATCCAAGATCTTGGCGCCAAGGTCTGCTTCGCTTCTGTTGCTCACCCCAGGAGTAACGGTCAAACGGAGAGGGCAAATGCTGAAGTGATGCGTGGACTCAAGACCAGGACTTTCGACAGGCTGCACGGGTGTGGAAGAAACTGGATTGAGGAGCTGCCGGTGGTTCTTTGGTCGATCAGGACGACGCCAAATCGAGCCACTGGCCAGACACCTTTCGCTCTAGTCTATGGAGCAGAGGCAGTTCTCCCCACGGAACTCGTATACGGGTCGCCTCGAGTGCTCGCTTATGATGAGCTTGAGCAAGAGCAGCTGCGACAAGATGACGCGCTGCTCCCTGAGGAAGACCGTCTTCAGGCTGTTGTACGAGCTGCTCGCTACTAGCAAGCTTTGCGCCGCTACCATAGCCGCAAAGTTCACGCCAAAAGTCTTGAGGAAGGCGACCTTGTTCTTCGGCGCGTTCAGTCCGCCAAGAATTCCAACAAGTTGACGCCGAAGTGGGAAGGCCCTTACCGGGTGAAACGAGTCACTAGGCCTGGCGTTATCCGCCTTGAGACCGAAGATGGCATTCCGGTGAGCAACTCCTGGAACATTGAGCATCTTCGTAAGTTTTACCCGTAAGGCGCGGTTGCCGGACCCTGCTCCGACAACTATCTTTTGTACAAGTCTTGCCGCTGTTGCATGTAATCCTTTGTACAAAGCCAGGCGTAGACCCTGTGCATAAATAAAGCTCATGTGCTCCGCACATCTTGTCAATTTCATGTTTTTTATTTTTTGCATGAGTTATCTGACACTTTGTGCAGCGAACACCCCCGGTAAGCAATAACGAGCCATAAGGCTCCATATCATTATTTTCTCTACTTTCTTTTTTCTCAAGGAAAGGAAGGTTCCTTCGCCCACAAGTTTGCCGGGGGGAAGGGGAAGATAATGGTATGGACCAGGCGTCGTTCAAGAAAGTCTCGCCTTGCCGGGAAGCAAACGACAGAAAAGCTAAGTTGCCAAAGTTTGAGCAATCAGATGTTTTTAAATTTTTAAGTTATCTTCCTTAAACGACCATGCTTTGTATGGAAAACCTGTGCGCGAAGGAACCGGCTCGTGGCTAGTTGCGCCCTTACTTCGTTTCGAGTTCGCTCAATAGTTTAAGTGTGCTGCGACTAGAGTCGCACCCTTACTTTGTTTCGAGTTCGCTCAACAACTTAAGTGAGCTGTGACTAGTTACAACAAGGTTTCTTGTCGGCAACGGCACTGCCAGCAGGCTGCTGACGTCCCGCACTCAGCGCTCATAGCAAGGGTGCCTGCGTCGGCAAGTTCCCTAAAAGCGTAGGGCAAAAACATACAAAGGAAGGAATCAAGTGGAAATAACATTGCAATCGCTACCCAAAATAGAGTTATGTTACAAAATAGCTTGTCGCGGCTCTAATAGACTGTTTTCATAACATGATCAGCAGCGACAAGAAAAGAAGAAAACGGGCGGCCTAGTCCACGCGATCGCCCTCAACCCTCTTGATCCCGCTCACCTTGTCCACAATGGGTGCGACAAGGTCCTTGAGCGCCTCCAGATCAGCTTCCACCGGCAGGGATCTGAGGACGTTGGTGAGGTTGAGGCCCGGGTTGCGGAAGGCTACCTTCACCAACACTTTTTGAAGAGCTCCCGCGCAGATCTTGCGCGACTCGTCGGCCAGCTGCTTTGGGATCCTCTCCCGGCGTCACTGAAGGGTCGTCGCCACGCCTTTGAAGAACAAGGTGAGCTTGGCGCTGGATTGGAGGTTCTCGTCGGAGGGATACCCGAGATCCTCCATCCCCAGCTGCGCCAGCTCCCTGTCAATGTCGGCGGCAGCATTCACAAGACCTTCCGTCCACTACTCCACGGTTTCTCTAAAAGCGTTCTGGGTGGCGGCAACACTCTCCAGCAGCGCCTTGTCGGCCTGGATCTCCTTCTTCAAGGCCGCCTCCTGCTCCCTGGCGCCGTCCAGTGTCTTGGTCAAAGTGGTCAACTTCAACTCAATATCTGCCTTGGAGTCCTTGGCGGCGCTGAGCTCCTTGCCCTTCTCGGAGAGATGGACCTGCAGCTCTGCGAAGCTGTAGACATCCTTCTCCCGCTCAAGCTTGAGCGCGACGAGCTCCTCGCCGCTCGCCTTGAGGTCGGCCTCCAGCTGCGCCACCTTCATCTCCAGCTCCTTCTTGGCAGCCTCGGCAGCTGCGGCAGCATCCTCCACTTGCTTGATAGCTCCACCAAGTGTTCGCTCGCGCGCGGCAAGCTCCTCCTTGTGGCTATCGAGGTTGACATTCCGCTGCGCCAGTTCACCCTCCTGCGCCGACAGCTTCTCAGCGGCAAGCCGCTGTTGCTCCTCGACGTCATCCTTCTCGAGGAGGAAGGCCTTCTGCGCCTCCTCGAGCTGCTCCCGCTCCTCCGCCAGGGACCGGAGAGCTGCCTGGTTGATGCCGCGGAGCTCCGCCGCGCGCTTCTCAATGTCGGCTCCCGCCTTCGCGGCAAGCGCTTCGCGGGATTCCAGCTTGGCTTGCCGAGCGCGGTAGAGCGACAACAGCTTCCGCAGCAGCCGCTCCTCCTCAGGCTCGTCACTGCTGCTGCTTGGCGCGTCGACCAGCGTCAGCCCAGCAGAGGCAAGCACCTCCACGTCAAAGCTTTCTCCTTTGACTGGCGCCCTGGACGTTGACGCCCAGGGGAGGTTGATGAAGATGCCATCGCCGGCCTTCAAGTAGACGCCTGGCTGGGGCCCTTCGGAGCCCGACGCTGCGGCAGCGGCGGGAGGGTCGGCGGTCGGCGTAGCGCCTGACGCTCCTGCGGCCTCAGGGCCGTCAGTGCGATCGCCAGACCCCTCGTCAGCTGCCGCGACGGCAGCCTTGGCAGCCTCTTCGCCGGCGAGATCATCAGCGCCGGCCGCTTCTTCGGTGGCGGCGGCATCATCAACAGCAACCTCGGTCACCATCGGCTCCGCAGTAGATGGATCTGACGGCCGAAAAAGGAAGAAAAGTCAAGCAGATATCCAAAAAGAAGATCAAACGAAGAAGAACCCAAGGGAAGTTTAGGAGCAAGAAGTACCTGTACCAGGCTCGGCAGTTGGGATCTCCGCTGCCGGGGGGTCACTGGTACTGTCCCTTACCGGAGAGCTCCCCCTTGTTGGAGGATTCTCCCTTGCCGGAGAACTCTCCCTTGACGGCGTAGTCGAAGCAGATGGCATGTCAGGGGCGGCCTTCGGACGCTCCTGGTGGGGCTGCTCTGCTCCTACACAAGCCAACAGTCAGATATCAGCAAACAAAGAGTATCCATGTGCGCCTAACAGCAGGAAGCAAACCATATACTTACGCTGGAGGCTGCTCTGAAGAACAGCTGCCGGGTCCGGCAAGTTTGTCTCGGGCGCACCCCCTGCTGACACGGTGGGATCGTCCTCGATGACAATCACCGGGACCTTGGCTCTCTTTTCCGCACTCTGGGCCAGAGTCCTAAAAAGGAATAAGTTCAGAGTAAAGCAAATGAGATACAAGACAAGACAACAAGTATTTAAGACATAAAAGTACAACAAGAATCTTACTCTTCTTCTTCCTCGACGGAGCTGAGCGCGGAGAAGTCAAAGCCTGGCCCACCTCCGGCGCGAGGAGGCAGAGGAGTAGCATCCCTTGGCTTCTTGGCGGGAGCTGGAGCGGCGGACCGGGAGGACCCCACTCCAGTTCCCGCTGCAGCGTGAGGTTCTTCCGCGGCAACAGAACTTGCCGCGGTGGAGCGTGTCGTGCGGCGCGGCGGGGGTTGACTCGTCCGCCGCTTCGCTACGTCCCCGGCCTTGCGAAGACGCCTTCTTGGTGGAGCCGGGGGCTTTGCTTGTGGAGCCGAGGGCTCTGCTTGCGGCAAGCTGCCCGTAGACGAAGAGGAAGAGGAGCCGATCTCCAACGAGCCGCTCGTATCCTCGGCGGGCCGGCTCAGCCCGACGTCATGCCCGGCGGACTTCTCCTCGCCGGCAAGATCCTCTCGCTCGGCAAGGCTTGCCGCCTCTGCTGCCTCTGCCTCCTCCACGGTGAACCCAAACTCGCCCGCAGCTGCGGCTGCCGCCGCCTCTTCTAGCCTGGTGGCGATGCACTTGATCTCCTCGTCGGTGGTGTCCCGGGTGAGGCCCCTCTGCTCATCGGCATCGATCGGCACTTCTACCAAGCCATCGAAGAACGCCTGCACGACATCATCTGCAGGCTCTATCCAGGCTGGGTCAATTCCATGCGAGTCGCACAGCGGCATCATTGCACGGATGCGGCCGAGCGAGAAGTTGTTGCACAGCGGAACGACGCCCCTCGGCAACCTGAACAATTCGGGATGCTGAGGGTCGTACTTGAACAGCTCCTGGAGCATCGCGTTGAGCTCCAGGACAGTGAAGTTGAAGTTGAGGCTCGGCCGCAGCCTCATGATATCCGCTGCGTTCTGGAACTCCCAGGCGGGTCTCCTCCTCTCCTGCAGGGGGGCAATGCGGCGGCGATGGAAATCTGCGCCAACCGCTCCTACAGTAAGCCCGGCAAGCCTGAGGCGTTGGATCCGGGCGACGGCAATCTTCAGTCTGTCGTCTTCTGGGGCCAATCTACTCCAATCACTGCCGCGCACTACTGGAGTTTGGCGCTGGGCGGTAAACGGCTGCGGGTTCTCCTCGACAATCAGGCACCAGTCCGCCCTCCACTCCTCCCACTTGCTGCGGAACTCTCCATCCAGATAAGCATCCTTCTTGCCGGCTTTTGAGATCCAGGCGATTCCGCCGGATAAAGGCTCTCCTTTCTCAACTCGAGGCGAAAAGAAGGGGTGGAAAAGGGCTACATTTGGATGGATTCCGACAAAGTTTTCGCAGAGATGTGCAAAAACTGCCATGGTCAGGACAACATTGGGGGTGAAGTCAAGGAGGCGGAGCCCGTAGGTGTTCATGACGTCACAGAAGAATTCAGAAAAGGGCGGGCAGAGCTCGCAGTAGAAGAACAAGGCGAAGAAAGGGTACCCAGTGGGAGCTTTTTCCCAAGCGGCGGTTGGGAGTACCTTCGTGCGCGGGTGCGCCCGCATCTCCGTCGACCAGAAGAGGTAGTAGTACTCCCTCAAATCCCCCGCGGCGAGCTTGGGGGGGAAGACGACCCGCTCCTTTCGCAGTGCCGCGAGCCGCTGTGCTTCGGCCGACTTCACGACCTTCCCCTTATCGGCTTTCGGAGCCATGGCGGAAGTAGTGAGGGAGGTCGACGGCGTTGGTGGTGTTGGTGGCGATAGGGGGCGGAGCGCTGCTCTCTTTCGGCTTTGGGAAGAAGGGGAGTGGCGAAGATTTTCAAGGACGGAATAGCAACGGGCGGATGGACGAACTACCCCTGTTTCCCCTGCTTATAAGGGGGGGAGGGGGCGGACGTTCCGTTCTCCCGAATAAAGAAGCCACCCACGATCTCTCCCACGACGCCACAATCTACGTGTGCCGCTCAAGGAGGGCGCGGTGGATACGGAATAAGATACGGCGTGACCCAGGCCGCGTGTGCCCGTGCCCTGTTTTGGGCCTGGCCCAACAGCGCTTGGCACCCTGTATGGCCCAGGCCCGGGGGCTCCTGTCGGTGTACTAGAGTAGGGGTACCCTAGTATCCTGAACTTGTGCACGGGCAGTCGCAGCACCCCGCGGCAAGGCTTGCCTGGCGACCGCCAAGGCCCTCTATGGTTCCTTTTGAGCCATTCAAGAGCAAAGTATTCAAGCCAAGAAGACAAGGCCCCGGCAAGAGGAGCTTGCCGGGAAGGCCACTCAAGGCACAAGACCCCGGCAAGAGGAGCTTGCCGGGAAGGCCAACCAAGGCATCTCAAGGTACTTACCGCAACGCACCACGCGTCCCGACGAAGCCTAGCGAGTGGCAAGCTTCCGGACGCGACAAGACAACGACCGCGGCAAGGCACTTTGCCGCGGCAGGCTACCACTCTGTACCCACGCTCCAGCACATCCACCAACGTGTCGCTCAGGGACTATCCCAAGCGTACGTGGCGAGAGGCTGTGCAGCCAGGGGTACGCGGTGGCAAACGGCGCTGACAAGATCGCCATCGTGGCGAACGGTGGCGTCCCTGACGGTCCCTTTCTGCACTGTTTGGACGACGCAGCCGGGCATTTAATGCCCTTGTCCCCTGCCGTCAGGGTTAGTTAGGATACACTGTACAGGTAGCTGTACCAACTGCAGCACCTTTCCATTTTTACCCTTGTCTGCGTTGCCACCTGTTGGAGACCCCTTGAGCATATAAAAGGAGGCCCATGCACAACGTAGAGGAGGGGGAGGACAGTAGAACACTCACGCTCGGTCTCGTTAGCTGCTGGTGCGTACTGTAGCACTCAGCGCTCCCGAGCAAGAACTCAATACAAACCACAAAGCAGCAATAGGAGTATTATCTCTCCGGAGAGCTCCGAAGCTGGGTAAACTGATCGTGTGCTCCGCCTAGATCTGCTCTTCATGTGACCTCCGCCCCCCGCCGAACCGAAAGGGGCTCGGTCCCCATAGGTGCTCGTGGATCAGTTTCCCCAACAAACATATACAAAGGTTGTGTAGATCCCTCGCAAAAAAGGCTATGTACCTAATGGTCACAGAAGATTTTAGTTGCATGATCTTACTTAGATGTAGACTTGATGATAGATAGCTTGACACTATCCCTCATGTGGGTCCATGCTTCCTTTTGTTTTGCAGGTCCTGTTGCGGTTTCCTTCACTTGCTTTGTCATCTACTGATTTGTTAGCTCGTCGTTTCCCCGACCTGCTGTCAAGGTTCGTGTTATGTGCCTCAATTTTCTGTTTTCTTTCCTTTTGTTTTTCTATATTACTAACTGTTTATCCTGCTACCTGACCGGGTGTTGCGTGCGTGCTTTATTTGTCTGTTTTGGTTTCTTATGCTGCTTATTTCATTTGTACTGCTTCATGTGCTCAGGATGTGCTTTTCTATGTCTTTTGTGATCCCAATTTTGGAGACTCTGGTGCCGCAGTTTTCTTTGCCTGCTCTTTCATACGTGTGTGAGATTATTGACAATGGGATTGTGCTCACTGGGGTGGAGCTTGAGCTACATATGAATAGTGTGCCCCTGCCGCTAGATAGGAGGTTCTTCTGGGCAACTGGTGGCACGGGGGCACTGTCCACGTATGAATAGGCTGCTTTGCAGGCTATAAAATTCATACAGGGACAATGTAAATCATGTTGCTGTTGATTAGGACGATTAATATACAACTTGGATCTATATTTCTACTAGCCTGATTAGGGGAGAGAGAGGGAGGTAGAGAGGTGCCTAGAATACTTAATTTGTACAGCTTCCTGAATTCTGTCATTTAGGTGGCACACTATTAATGCCACCCTTTGCTAATTTATCTTTGGTTGTTCAGTTTTGCAACATATGATATCTGCATCTTTCGAATTGGAAGCCATTGGGCAAAAAAATTCTGATCCGATGTATGTTCAATTTTGCCAAGTTAAACATGTACACTTCATGGTATAGCATAATCATAGCAGGTGATATACTATCGTTGTCATATTGTTGAACTTGATGTCCTGTTTAAACTAGACGAATAATTTTTACAATATTTTATCCAGGCGTAAACATGCTGTCATAGTGTCAACACAATAATGGAAAAATCTTTTCAAAATTCAACATGATAGAATATAGAGCTAGACAAGTTATCTCCTTGAAATGATCACATTTCCCTATGCTCGTCATGGTGGCTGTTTGAAGTTCTAATCTAATGTTGAACCCACGGTTCTCAACTTTTCTTCTCCTTTTTCTTAGAAATTTAAACAGTGGCACTCTTCGTTGTAATTTAAAAATGCTTGAAAGGTCGGAAATTTCTGTTTTGAGGAATGCGGCACCAAATTCTGAGTGATACTATTTATTGTAGGCTTACCATCAAATATCATATTAGATTTTTGTTTTATATTGGAACCATTGACATGTAGTGGAGGCTGCATTTGATTTGCTGGTGTGTTAGGCACATAGATAATTGTTTTTTCCTTTTTCACAAACCAAGCTGAGGCACATAACTAACTTTAGTGTATATCCCTCAATACACATGGGTCACTCTATCCTTTTTAGTGCAGATAGGTATGGCAACAATACTTGAGATTGCGTCTGTGCTGCAGATATGCCCATTGCCATTGAGCCTTTCTATCTATATGCTTCTACAGAGTATTTGGCTTATGTATTATACGCTTGATGAAATGATTTCCTTGTAAGCTTTGTAGTTGGTATATGTACTAAAAGCTCAATAATTTTTCGGTTCATCTCATCTGTGGTTATTTTTCGGTTTTGGTATTACTGTAGCATGTTATTATTACTCATTAGCATATAAAACTTCTTATGTTTCTTGTTTCCAACAATTATTCTTTTCCAGTAAGACTCTATGATAACACTAAGATTATCAGGAAAGGATTCAGAGCTTTTGCTGAATCCAGGTTGCCACATACAACCAGGACTTTCAAATAAGGATGACGGTGCTTATTATGTGCTAGAAATCAAATATGAAAAGGAGAAGATAATGTTTCCGAAGGTGTGTGTATACTGAACATGCATCCTGATTGATCTGTTTTTATGTTGTTCCATGATGTGCCCTCATGCAGCTGTGTCTATATATATTGATTGATATACTTATTGTTGTGCCAGTTGCAAGAGAGGGTTGGGATTCGGGGTGAACTTTGCTTAATTTGTTGTAGAAAATGCTCGATAGATCTCAGGGATGGATGAGGTTATGGCAGTAATTCTCAAGTGCAGTATCTATGTTGATAAAGTGATTGATCAGGGTGTATTAGAGACAGAAGGGCGTCTGTGGCGTTGAACATTCAGTCTTTATGTACTGTGTACATGCATGACCAGTTCAGTAACTAGATGGCCTTTTCTACTGTACTGGTGTTGTTACTTTTCACATGCTACATGCACGGCCAGTTCAGTAACTAGATGGCCTTTTCTATTGTACTGGTGGTGCTACTTTTCACATGCTAGCTTCTTTGAAAAGTGCCAACAGTGTGTGCCGCATGTAAACAGTCCATGTTGAAAGAACAGAAGGAGAACTGTGGAGATGATGTATTAATAATAAGTCAGGGAATTCAGTCTCCATGAGCTTAACGAATGACATGTGTGAGCTGAGCCAGAGGTCATTTTCAAGGTCACGGAAGTATGTTACTTGTCCTTTTCATGTCAGTGGTCGACGGAACTTACATGTTTTATCAGATTATCAAAGGCCAGCAATCATATACACGTTATAAACAAATAAAATACTATTATGATGCATGCAGTAGACAATTAACTACTGATAAATGGATTTTTTTTCAAAGCACAAATGGTGTTTAGTTGGTCTCTACGCCATTTGGCGCAACAAGAGATTACTCAAAAATTAAAATGTGTAGTGTAGGTATTAAATGGGATTCTATACCACCAAATTAAAATGTGTAGTTACATCTCCTTTTAGCCAACAATCTTCTATTCTTTTTTTATGAAAGGGGGTTAAATTTGTTACCTTGTGTTTGCCTAACTAAAATATGGATGTTTTTTTTCATTGTGGACATGGATTAAGTGGGTCTCTGCCCCGACATATATACATTTTTTAAAATGAGACTCTACTATGTGTATATTCATCTTATTTTACACAACAATACATCATGTTTTCTATTAGAAAAGATTAAACCATGGAATTTTCTTTCATCGCGAACATGGCTTTAGTGTGCCTCTGCGCCATTTGGCGTAACGGCTAATTTGAGGAGATTGTTAACTTTAAGGTGCGAACATTTATAAAATGATAATTGTACCGGTTTTTTGGGATTTTGCGATTCCTATGGAATTAAGAGGTTATCTATTGGCCTATCCCTATTTGTAATTTCAAATAGTTATTTTTTGGTGCACTTCTATTTTAGAAACGAATCACTGAGGGAGGTGGGGTTAGCAGACCACAACTAAACAGACTATATATACATGGCCTGTCCTTAGTAAAGGAAACTATTTTCATTATGAAAATGGCTTCATTTGAAGGTTCTTGCAGCATGAAACTATTTTCATCAACAACATGTCTTCAGCAGGTCTCTGTGCCATTATCTGGGGTTCCTATTCTTCATAGGTGATGTCATGAGGACATTCACCTGAAGACTTCCAAGGCACCTATTGGGAACCCAGATTTTCTTCATAGGGGAACCGTTCCTGTAGTTAGTGCCAACATATCTAGCAAATACTTCACCATTCTGATTTTTGAACAGTTTATAGATGGAGTCAAATGACTCATCAGAAGAATGAGAAGATTCACATGTAAAGCCAGATAAATTAGATGGATCAACTGGAGGTCCCTTTGAAGCAACCCATGAGGTTTTGGGGTACTACTCAGGCTTCCAATATGTACCATCAGCATTGAGTTTCCTCTCAAAGGCAATACCCTCGTTCCTAGGGTTCCTGTTGAGGATCTGCTTTTTAAGCACATCACAAAGAGTTTGGTGCCCTTTGAGACTTTTGTACATGTCTGTCATGTACAATTCCTTCAGCCCTACATCGTCAGTGATACTAGCAATGTCCTCAGATGAGGAATTAGTGATAGCAGAGGCAGGTGAAGAATTTGTAACATTAGAAGCATTTGAACATTCAGGTGAAGAATTAGCAGATTCACGTTCAATGCATTTCAAGCAAGGAGGAACAAATTCTTCCTGAGCAGCGCTGATTTTTTGAGCAAGTAGTGAATCGCGCTCCTTCTGAAGATCTTCATAACTCACTCTTAGCTTCTCATGATCAGATAAGAGAGTGCTATGATGACCTTGAAGGTTGTCAAACCTGGTCTGAAGTCTTTGAAGATTTTCAGTCAAGGTTTTAGTGCGATCCATTTCTTCACCCAAAATATCATCACTTTTGTCTAGCATGTTTTGAACCTTTTCATACGCCCTTTGTTGTTTCACAACAATCTTAGCAAGTTTAGAGTAGCTGGGCTTGAGGTTTTCATCAGATTCATTCTCACTGGATTCAGAGGAGGTATATTTGAGCACCTTGGCACCCTTTGCCATTAAGCAATAGGTGGGAGCATAGTCGTCATTGCCTTCATCAGCCTTGTTGATGAGTTAATTTTCCTCAGAGTTGAAGATAGAATTGCTAGCGAATGCAGTAGCGAGGGCTAAGCTCGCCACACCAGACTCAAACTCCTCAGATGCCTTCTCTTCCTCATTTTCTTCAGATTCAGCCTCAGAGTCCATTTCCTTGCCAATGAATGCTCGAGCCGTCTGGAAGAAGCACAGTCTTCAAAGGTAACAAGCATCGGATCCACGCAGGATCAATCTCTTCAGTGATGCTCAATCACTTTGGGTTTGTAGGTGTTTGGGTTTGGGTATTTCCTCACACGATGATTTTCGCACAAAGTCCTCGGAGGATGGGTTGCTCTCAAATGAGAAGTGTCAGTTTCTCTCGGAGCAGCCAACCAGCTAGTGGCTGTAGGAGGCGGCTATTTATAGCGTAGGGAGCAGCCCGACATGATAAGACATAAATGCCCTTCAATTATATGACCGTTAGGTGGATAAGATATTTTGGGACAGCTGGCGCATAGCACAACAACGGTCGGAGATTTGAGGCTCAAATTCCTCAGGGCTATCATGTTCCTCACTGTGTAGGCAATCCGCACTAGCGAATTCCTAACTCCTCAGTCAGAACAAATTCCTCAGAGACCAGAAGAACTTCATCTCTGTCACTGAAGAAATTGACTGAACTGTATGAGATTTCCAATGGCTTCACTCGAAGGGATTGGTAGGTGTAGGATTTTGAGTTGAGCATCACATGGAAATTTTTCCTTAGTATTTCCTCGACCCCCTTTAACAGTACGGCGTTTCCTATGACTCAAGAAAGAGAAAATGAAACTACAAAAACAAAAGTCTTCACGCTTCATGTTCCTCGAATGAATACTAAGTCTTCAAGGTCACACCAATTTCTTCACTTTCAAAGTCTTCAGAAAGTCTTCAGTCGAGGAACTTCATTTTTAGAGGTCGACTTTCTCTGTAAATATCAAACTCCTCATAGACTTATAGACCTGTGTACACTCATATACGCATTCGTCCCTTAACCTATAAGTCTTCAATACACCAAAATCACTAAGGGGCACTAGATGCACTTACATACGAGTTGACGCGACACATCATAGCACTGGCCCCACATGCTTGCCTCTAAACATCACTGAAAGACCCGCAGTGTACAATATATTTGCTGCAACCTGTAACATTTACCCACCACAAATTAAAATTTATGTGGCTGTATGCATCGTTCTGATGCAGAGGCCGGGGAGTCCCCCCTTTTCGAAAAAACGAATTAAAATATATATATTCCTGTCTTGACCAGATGAGCGTGCAAACGACAATCACCAGGGTGTCATTTAGGGCCAGAAGACTATTTTAATTTAAAAAATACTTCGAGACGGCCACATAGCATGGAGCCGACCCCAACGATTTTAAGCTTACAGGCACGGTACATGCTATCCTAGACTACTCTACACATGAAACTGCCACACGAGCGTCCGGGCTGCGCTTGGCTCTTCGCCTCTTCGGGAAGTCGAACAATGATGGAGTACTACTACACTGGAGGAGTACTATAGTACGCTTCTGGCCATCTGGCACCGATTGAACTGCTGCATGTCCACCGCGTGCCGGAGGGAGAGCGTCTAGAGAAAGCTTCTCCTAGTCTTGCCAGCCACCATGCTCATGGGCGAGGGAGGGACGCTCCTGCCTTTGCGTGTATGACAGGTGGGCCCGCCAGGTGTGTGGACAACCTATCATACAGCCAAAGGTAGGTGCAGTTAAGTCCGCGAGGGAGAGGATAATCAAACTTCTGGTTGATTTACGAGTTGATGCAACACATCAAAGCACTGCACTCGATATATTTCAACAATTTGCGTTTACCGATGCATTAATTACAATGCATGAATGCATGTCGTGACTCTCCTTTTTATACTTGCATGTGTTGATTTAATGCACCTTGAAGTAGTATAAAATATGTGACAGTAAAGCTTTGTAATACCACGGAGCAAGTCGAGAGATGGTTGTGCACGAGGAGGGCGAGATCATGCACACCGAACAGGACACGACGATGGAGCTCTCTAAGGTCTCGATGGACCTCACCGTGCTCCACTGCCCCTTGTGCCTCCGTCCCTTGACGCCTCCAGTGTATGAGGTTCGAATACACCTCGTCCGTTCGGCTGATTGATCAAGGTGCAGGTTTCTTGATTGATGTATTGTTCGATTGATTTTTGTAGTGCAAGGGAGGGCACCTGGCCTGCGCGGACTGCCGCGTCGAGCGCCCCGAGAACCAGCGGCAGTGCCAGAAGTGCGAGCGCGGCGGTGGCTTCGACATGCGGAACACGGCGATGGACTCCGTCCTTTCGTTGGTGAGGGTGGAGTGCCCGCACGAAGGCTGTGGGTTGTACGTCACTTACCACAAGCTCGCCGATCACCAGAGCGTGTGTCCGCTCGCGTCCTGCAAATGCTCCGTGCCTGTCTGCGGCTACGAAGGCCCGCCGCCGGCGCTCTACCGCCACATCAGCACCGCGCATCCCATGCCCGTGCAGAGGATCCAGTACGGCAAGGTGCTCCAGCTGCAAGTGCCACTATCGGAGCCACGGCTCTTGCTGTTCGCGGAGGAGGACCGCCGCGCATTTATCTTGGTCGGCAGCGTGCTCGACATCGGCACGCCTATCACCGTGTCAGTCGTCTGCATCAGAGCGTGGGCGTCCCCACTGCCGCACTACGTGGACAAGCTTTGGGCGAACGGCCCATCGGGGGAGCCCAAAGGCACGACCGACGCTGTCAAGTTGGAAATGGAGGTGACAAGCAGCAAGGATCCCGGCGACGTCGACGTGCAGGAACTGACCTTCTTGATAGTTACGCCCAAGCTGCTGGCCGGGGCTAAGCTTGTGTCCCTCCACATTCAGATTGACAAGCTCACGTCCTAAATGTTTCTAAAGTGCCTTCGGTTTATCTTAGTAATATGCTAATATAGGGATTACCTTGGTCTACTTTAGCTTAAGAAATGCTGGGTTTTGGTGGTTTTCAGTAATGAAAATCGGAAGGGGCAAGCCCTTCTTTGATCAAAAAAGTTTAATCATCCATATATATTCATCAGTCTTGCTATAAGTCGTAGTAGATGCTATATAGGTCCGTCGGATCTTACATCAAGATCCGTGCTTTCAGATTTTCTTTTTCCTCTTTTAAATCTCAGTCGAGTGAGACATAGCCACGCCATTAAACAGAGGCTCGGGCACCATTAATGGAGACCTTGGGAGAGAGGTGGACGGCAGTTGGATGTGAAAGGGCTCTCCTCCCGATAAGCACGCGCAGGGGTCTGATCCTACGCCTCTCGTACTCAAATAGCTACCCTGCACGGCGTATCCTAGCTAATAAAAAATGGGGACGTGTGGTGGCATGTAAATGGTACTAGTAAGTAGAATGCCCACGGTTTCGATAATACTTGTGTTTCCGATTGTAACGGACAACACTTGTTCCAAAATGACTATGTTGATAGTTAATGTGTGCGCCTTCACAAATCGGACTACAAATTTACCACAGCATGTTGGTGCCATGTCATGGCACCAAGCCAAGTTTCATTATTTTCATGCGTGTTTTGGCTTTACAGGAATTAAAAAACTAATTTCTCAATGTTTCCAACCCAGCCACGAGGCCCAGAATTTTGAATTTCATTCCCATTTCTTGCATGGAACTTAGAAATTTACCCGAGGACACACATGTGATTTTTCAACTAACTTTGGTGCACTTGAACATGTGCTTGTATTTCAAATTTGAATTATGCACACAAAGGTGACACGTTCTCTCCCAGAACCACGAGCCTTCTTGAGAGAACCTCCAATTTGCAAGAAGCTTATACCAAAATTTGTTCCTATTCAGCCAATTTTTTTACCACGGCATGGTACTACCATGACATGACACCATGCCAAGTTTCATGATTTTAAAACCAAGTTTCTCAATGTTCTCAACCGAGCCACGATGCCCAGATGTTTGAATTTTATTCTCATTTTATGCATGGGACCTAGAAATTCACCTGAGGACACAAATGTGATTTTTCAACCAACTTTGGTGCACGGGAGCATGTGCTTGTAGTTCAAATTCGAATTATGCACAGTGAATGACAAAAAACTCAATTAATGTGTAAATAAGGGCAAACGAAGCCGGAATAATTCCAAAATTTAACAGGGCACTCATGTAGTTCTATGGTGCCTTTGTAAATAAACTCAAGGGGGACAACGTGTATCCTTTCGCACAAAAAGGTGGCACGTTCCCTCTTAGAACCACGAGCCTTCTTCAGAGAATCTTCGGTTTGCAAGAAGCTTATACCAAAATTTGTTCCTATTCGGTCAATTTTTTTACCACAACATGGTAGTACCATGACATGACATCCATGCCAAGTGTCATGATTTTCAGACATGTTTTGGATTTACAAGAATTTTAAAACCAAGTTTCTCAATATTCTCGGGCGAGCCACGATACCCAGATGTCTTAATTTTATTCTCATTTCTTGCATGGGACCTAGAAATTCACCCGAGGACACAAATGTGATTTTTCAACCAACTTTGGTGCATGAGAGCATGTGCTTGTAGTTCAAATTTGACTTATGCACATTAAATGACCAAAACGTCAATTAATGTATAAAAAACGACAAACGAACCCGGAATAATTCCAAAATTTAACAGGGCACTAATGTAGTTCTATGTTGCCTTTGTTAAGAAACTCAAGGGGGGCAGCGTATATCGTTTCACACTCAAAGGTGGCACGTTCCCTCTTAGAACCACGAGCTTCCAAATCGGCCCAATTTTTTACCACAACATGTTAGTGCCATGACATGACACCATCCCAAGTTTCATGATTCCAGGAGAGTTTTGGATTTACATGAATTTAAAATCAAAGTTTCTCTATGTTGTCGGCCGAGTCATGACGCCCAGATGTTTGAATTTCATTCTCATTTCTTCCATGGGACCTAGAAATTCAAACAAGGAAACACATGTGATTTTTCAACCCACTTTGGTGCGCCGGAGCATGTGCATGCAATTCATATTTAGATTATGCACATTAAAAGTCCAGAAACTCAATTAATGTATAAAAAGGCCAAATGAACCCGAAATAATTCCAAAATTTAACAGGGCACTCATATAGTTCTATGTTGCCTCTATAAATAAAATCAGGGGGAGGCAACGTATATCGTTTCGCACACAAAGGTGACATGTTCCCTCTCGGAACCACGAGGCTTGTTGGGAGAATCTCCGGTTTTGCACGAGGCTTATACCAAAACTTGTCCCAATTCAGCCAAAAATTATACGTATGAAAACAGGGTTTAGATTATCCCAAACATCTCGCTACCTAGACCAATAATGTACTATGATTTTAATTCAACATAAAATGGATACAAATATTTGAATTGGAGAGCGTATGGTACATGTAGTTCATAGTGAAATATGATTACTGCTATATGTATTTTTTTGTTATCAAGATAATATTTAAATTATTGTATAAATTGACAACAATCATATTCAAATAAGGAATATTGATTCAAATTTAGTCCATATGGTAGACGACAATATATATGTTCACATGGTTGAGTAAAATGCTAATATATCATGGAAGATCAAAATGTATGACTACATCAATTATAATCCGCAAGGTCACCTAACGATATATTCGAATTCAACATAACGTGGATTCAAAAATTAAAATTCAAGATCATGGCATCCGTAATCATATAAAAAGGGACATTACTCTTTCTTTGGTGGGAATTGATTTGTTTTTTGTTGTTGTTGAGGGAAGTGTGAATCGATTTGGTACTGTGCAGGGTAATCTTGTTCTCCCGATCTTTTTTACATTTTTCTTGTAGTTTTTTCAATGGCATCTATTGCAATATAGTAAAAGGGGACATGACTCTCTTGTGTCTTGTATGAATTGTTTTTTTACATGTTAAGTTTGTTCTGCCGAACAAGGAATCCGCACCTTGTCATCACGAAATTTTAAGCTCGAGTATCTTTTGTCTCACCTGCTTTGAAACTCCCGCTTCTTCAACCCACGCCGTGCCTTGTTATCCCGAAATTTGGACGCGCGTGAGAACTCCCTCCTCATCCGAAATCGCTCCAGCAGCCCAGACACGCGAAATCCCCCTTCTACCCCTCAGCCAGAAATGAAGCTCCACGTCGCAGTGTTAAAATCTGTGGGGGTACGCTGGTAACTTACCCTACATTTTGGACAAGCGCGTCCCTAAGCTTGCCCCCTCCTCCTTCGCCCCCCCATTCGTACACCGAGGCCGCCAAAGCCTGCGAAACCCCACGCTCCTCCGTCGGCCTCCCGACCGCTGCCCAGCCGGAGACTCTTCCCCGACTACGTCGTCCACCGCAACAGCTCGCTGTCCCTCATCCACCTCATCGGATGAGGATCCTTTGTCGATCTCGTCGTCCTACCGGATCAGCCGCCTCGTCCTCCACCTCCAAGGAGCTGCCCCGACGTTCGCCTCGTCTATTGCGCCACCTCAATCCCCACAGCGCCGTCTTGACCTGCCCCACCGGAACCGCAGCACCCTCACCAATTCCTCCGATGAAGCCGAGGCCAACTCGGCGCCACCAAGGAGGTTTTGCACTCACCGCTGCATTTTATCTTTTATTCGATCTCACAGGGCTGTCGGTGCTCGATACCGAGCAGACACGGCGTGTCACCATCAACGGTGCCATCGCCGGCCACATCATCCACGATGTCTCCCCCATGTTGCTGCTTCCTTGGCGGCGACTTCCACAACGGCACTAGCTGCAGCTGCTCCGGCTCTCGCTCGCGCTGCAGCTCTGTTCTTGTTGTCGGTCACGCTGCTGCACTGCTCCTGCTTTTGTTCGTGCTGTTGCTCTGATCTTGCTCTCGCTTGCGCTGCTGCTGCAGCTGCACGACCTCCGGCAGCTACAGGAGTTGGTGCTTTAGCACTCGCTCATGGTGCTACTTCACGACTTGATCTCTGCTAGTGTGTTCCCTGCTCGAGCATCTGCTGATTTAGATCACTGCTTCTCTGCTACTAGTGCTCGAATGCCCTAAACATCTATTGCAATGCTCTCTTACTAGTTCAATCAGTTTCGACAGTAAAATTCAGTTTCGACTGTGAAGTTCACTTTCTTCAGTTAAGTTCAGAGTGAATAGTACTTACAACATCTGTCAAAGCGGCAGTGGCGCGGCTGATGCGTTTTACATCTAGCACTTTTTGGTGATGTATTTTACAACATCTATTGCAGATGATATTAGGGTTCCACTTCAGATTAATGTTGTCTGTCTTATCATGCTTCAGCATTGTCGCCGTACACCTTAGCGGAGCTGCTCCAACGACAGAACCGTCCATCACAGCGGAGCAGTACCCTCTGCGCCGTTTCCAGAGGCCTCGGATCTTCTTCCCCGCCTCCGACAGTCACACCAGCATCATCACTATCCTCCACGTCCAACCCAATGATGCTGAGGTCCACAAGGCTATGCCAAAGAGGTTGTACACTCGTCGCATCACTTTGTTTCTCCATTCCTCTCTTCTTCCAATTCATGTGAGCCAAACACCCAGGTTGACTGAAATCCTATGTTTCCAAATGCTCTGTTTTGCACGAGCATTCCTATCCTATTCCTGTGTTTTTCCTGTCCCTGCATTTATAGAATCCTCCAATTCTAAGGAGCCCTTACAGATTTACTTCATTTTCGGATAGGCGTCAAAGAAAACTCTGTGTGTTATGTCCTGCTCCTGCCGTGCCGTCATCCACCCCACCTGAGGTGCACCATCGACAGAAGAGTTCACTGCAGCAGAGATCCCCCCTGCAGACTTCCTTTCGCCGCCTCAGATCATCTTCCCCGTTGCCGGCAGCCACGCCAACTACATTACCATCATCGACTGAGCAGATGAACCTGAGGACTACACAGTTCGGGAAGAAGTCGCAGTCTTTCATGTTTGCTTACGTTATACATCGGTTATTATTACCTGGTACTTTATCGTTTAATCTTGAGTTTTGAATTGCCCATGGGTCTCATATCGAGCCAGCAACGAATAGTATCTGTCTACTATCTGGTTCATCCGGGGTCTTCTATGTGGTTCATGTTGGGTGGGCAACAAACGATAGATGACCCATTGTCTATCTTTTTAAACTGAAGCTATAATGTACCTGCTATCATTAGTTTTGGATCCATCCACTCTTTTGCTACCATCAGTCTTGATTTTTGCATGCACCCCTTAGGCCTTACAAAATCTAACTATTTTTTTATTATGCATGTCAGATATTGTACACAATCGTACTGAACATGTAGAGAAAAAGAGAAGACCGTTGCATGCGAATATAATGTCATGCAGACGTCGCTCCATGGTGGGCGAAGTGCCCCCCTCCTGCATTTCCAGATTGTATTCCACAGAAGGTAACTGTTCAGATGGAGATTCAGAAGGAGCCGACCACGCCTGTTTACCACCTGAGGTGTTTTCTCTAACCTGGCATGTTGATGTTGGTCATATCATGCATATGGCGCCTTGCATTGCTTACATTATACATCTTATATGTCATCATCTTAGTTTAGATTTGCTTTGTGTGAATGCCACCTGTTTGGTTTCTATATCATACTCCCACCATTCCTAAATATTTGTCTTTTTAGAGATTTCAACAAGTGACTACATACGGAACAAAATGACTGAATCTACACTCTAAAATATGTCTATATACATCTGTATGTGGTAGTCCATTTTAAATCTCTAAAAAGACAAATATTTAGGAACCGAGGGAGTATATGGGAATTTTGCAATGCCATCTTCTTTAGCCAGGCATCATATACGTGAATCATGCAATGCCATCCTGTTTAGCCAGTCATCGTATATGTGAATTGTATCATGCCATATTTTTCCCATAATGTATTCCATTTGTCAACAATGTTTATACATTCATCTACTCTTCCTGTGCATCAGCCATTTGAGTCGGTCATGGGAAAATCTGGAGTGAAGACAAGGTCTTCTGAGCAGTCAGTGCTACCTGTCGATGCAGATTTCTTGCTGGTTACAGATAGCTCCTTAGAGGAGGATTTAGAGAGAGATGACCAGTTGTATCCCCCCCCGAGGTGCGTGCTCTAACTTGGCTGGGTTATATTGCTCGTATCATGCATATGGTGTCTTGCATTGCCATGCCATCTGCTTAGATTAGACATGCTTTGTGTGAATGCCTCCTGTTTGCTTTCTATATCAGATATGTGAATTATGCAATGCCATGTTTTTCAGCCAGTTATCATATATGTGAATTATGCACCGCCATGGAGCCAGGCATCATATATGAGAATTATCTCATGCCATCTTTTTTTTCATTACGTATTCCATTTGTCGACGATCTGTGTATATTGAACTACTCTTCATGTGTATCAGCCATTTGAGCCGGTTATGGAAAAATTTGGAGTGAACACAAGGTCTTCAGAGCAGGCAATGGTACCTGTTGAAGCATATATCTTGATGGTTACAGGGAGCTCCTCAGAGGAGGATTCAGAGACAGATGACCAGTCCTATATCCCACCTGAGGTGTATGCTCTAAGTTGCAATGTTTATATTTCTCATATGATGCATATGGTGTCTTGCATTGCTTAGTTTAGACATCACATGCACAATATTGAATTCTATCTGCTTAGTTTAGAGATCATACATGCGAGTGCAAGCTGCTTAGTATACGAATTAATTATCTCAATTATATCATGCCATCATGTATACTTAGATAACATGTATGTGAATTATTTCATCCCAACCTATTTTAGAAAGACATCATACAGTTTTGTCATGTCATCCTGTTTAGGTACTCATCATATGTTGAATTATGCCAATATATCCCGTTAAGTTATCCATCATATATCTGAAACTGTGTCGTGCTATCATGTTTAGTTAGTCATCATATATGTGAAATTGTATCATGTGGTTTTTATTTGGTTAGATAACATATATGTGAATTACCACATCTGTCTATCATAAAGTGTCTGTACGTTCAATTTCTTTTCTTGTTTATCAGCCATTTGAATTGGAGAGGGTGATGGCAGTATCTAAGGGAGCAAAACCCGTTCTTCACAAAAGACAGTGATACCCGTCGATGCAGATAGAACCATGGTTGTACTGACCCACAAACTAGCCCCACCACACATAATCGAGACTCTTCTAGATTGCACACTTACACCGTTGGGCAGAGAACCAGCTACAACCCATCTAACCGCAACCCCAGCTGATAGTAACCCACTTATAGTTGAAAAAGCACCATGTACAAAACAGAGTACCCCCACACGAGCAGTTTGTAAAGCTACTACAGTGCCCAAAGCACGAAGACCACCACAGCTAACCAAAACTCCACGTTTAAAGCATAAGAACAACTGTTCTCAAGTCAGATTCCGTAGCTATGGTCCATACTCCTTTGATGTTGCATCACTGTATTTACTCATACCAACTACTTTCGAATTTGAAGGATCCAATTGAAACTCCAATGGCGCAACATGTATGTTTTAAACCTATTTCTTTAACCGGATTGTTGTTCTAACTTCTTGCTCTATGTTGATTTCAGTTTAAGTTGTATAAACAGTTATGTTCTCATGTGATGCACATTACAAGTGCTGCCAAATGTTGTGTAGTTTCTCACACTTATATTCTGTCTATGCTGCTGTGTCTTAAAAATATATGAGTTGAACTGTGTCTCTTTCTTGATTAGGGAACATAAAATAGAATGATATGGACAATACAGTGACCATAGTACATAGATATATGTTTGTTTCATGCTATTATCCTGTCCACCTTACTACTGAACCGGTTTACCAAAATGAGTTTCGTATACTACAAGCTAAACCTGTGATGTGTCTGCTTGTTTCTCTTGTAGTATGCAAACACCACTATGCAATGGTAGAGAAAGTAATGCAGATAAGGTTTAAGATAGTGAGACAACCCTGTTGGTCTCCAAGAAAGGTGATAAAAACGATCTTTTAGACAGTGAGAAAACCCCACAGTCCTGTGTTGATGTAGTGTTCGAGTTACTGGCCAGTACCGCTGGCACAAGCTCTTTGAACTTGCTGCCTGAATCACTTCGGCTTCTTCAGTCTCAGCTACAAGCTGAAAGGCATTAGTCAGCTGTGCTGCATCAAGAAGCTGAAGGACTGATGAAGTCCCTGCAGAATTCAGATGCGTACTTTCTTGAGCAACAGCAAGCGCTGGAGGATTTAAGCGCCAAACAAGAGAAAGTTAATAAGCTTGCTAAGCATCTTGCCAGCATTATGGGTACCCAGGATATTTTTTCTTGAACTCTTCTAAAGTGGTTTCAGTTCTGGACTTGTTTTGCTGCGGCGTTTATATGCTGCTTTGTTCCATATATTTGCATTGGTGGCGAACTTTGATGCCTAGTGGATGTAATATGTGTAATAGCCGTGATAGCCTAGCATAAGTTGCTTGCTTATTTATTTCCTTGTTGTCTTGTTTATTTGTTTGCTTGTAGGCAGTGCAGTTCTTTTTCCGCGGTTTGCTAGTGGCTGCAATAACCTATTTTTAAAACTAGGCCACAATAACCATGGGCTAATATTTACTGTAGTGACACTGGGCCTCCTACGGCCGTAGAAATAGTGGGCCTTCTACGGGTCGTAGAAACAGTAGGCCTTCTACGGGCCGTAAAAACAATGGGCCTTCTACGGGCCGTAGTAACAATGGGCCTTCTACGGGCTGTATCATTAATGGGCCTTATACAGGCCCTATGATCGATTGGCCAAACATGGGCCAATAATAGGCCGCATTATGACCATAAACGGGCTAGAGTTGGAATCGTCCGTTCATGGGCCGATCATAACGGTCCATCATAATAGGCCGTATTTGATGACGCTATGGAAACGGCCCAACGTATTAACAGACCACAAACGGGCCGACTGTAACCACGGGCTGAATTTGACCCACAAGCAGAAAATGACAGTAACGAGCCGTAAGTAAACGAATGCTGGAAATGAGCCCAAGAATAAATGGGCTCTGACAAGGCCGAAAGATAACATGGGCTGGAAACGGCCCAACGGAATAATGGGCTGTTAATGGGTATAAAGTGATACACTGTTCATTACGGGCCAGTTTCACCACGGGTCGTTAATGGGTATAAAGTAATACACTGTTCATTACGGGCCAGTTTCACCACGGGTCGTTAATGGGTGTAAAGTGATACACTGTTCATTACGGGCCAGTTTCACCACGGGCCGTTAATAGGTGAAGAGTTACATAGGGCCTCATATGGGCCGAAAGACGTCATGGGCCATACATGGGCCAGAAGTAAAAATGGGCTGGAATCATATTGGATGGCCCAGATGACGCTACTGGGCCTAATTAGGATAGGGCGTAATGAGCCTTGGGTTAGCAGGCTGTAAATGGGCTATATGCGAACAGGCCGTTAACACGCTTTCCATGGGCCGGCCCGCCACCTTTTGACCAAGTCAAACGGGCCGGCCTTTTCTTAGGAATGGGCCTCTGTTGGGCAGTGCCACGTGTCAACGTATCATAGGCGCCTTCTGTCCAATGAGTGGATGACATCTGTCCCAACGATGAGCCGACACGTGTTTCCTCCAGCCAATGATGATTATGCACGTGGAAAATCCCCATTGGTCGGTGCTATTAACGGGTTATTGGATCCAAAACCCGACCCGATAGCTTAACTACGTTCCGTTACGGTGGATGCCACGTGTCGGTCACCCTTGACGAAAGCACTTCTGTGACACGCGATTTATCGTCATGGAAGTGCACGCTTCTATGATGATAATTTTGGTAATGTCATGGAACACTTCTACGACAGCACATGTATGACTATCTTGATTTTGTCATAAAATCGTCATCGATGTACATGCATGAAAAAAAACGCGACCTACTGTGACAAACATGTATCATCACGGAAGTGTATTTTTGTTGTAGTGCTTGGCGGAGATCAAAGCATGGTGGGCTGCCGCCCACAAGGCCGGGAAGGAGAACGTCGGCGTCTGGCCAGCATGCCCTGATGGCAGAATGTGAGAAGTAGTTTAAGTTTCTAGTAACATTTCTTCACTTTATGTTTGTAGTATTAACATACAATATCGGAAAGAGCATCCTTTGAGGGCTTTGAGCATTGATTATCATGTGTGCCCGAGTGCTTTTTTTTTGCGTTAATCATTAGAAGATCACAAAACACACGGTTTCTATGCTGTACCCGTCTATGTTTTTTGCGTTAATGACCCGTGAGCCAGTTACCTGTGCGATGTTTCCTAATAAACCAGGCGAACCATTGATCGAAAAAATCAAGTACACGTGTACATTTTTTTGGAGACGGGATTTGCCAACTTTCTTTTTTGTCGCACACGTGTATTTTACGCGCTTCATTTGCGTTGTGTGTTTCCCCCGCCCAAGTTTCAAATTTCGCACCAAAACTTTCATTTGGTGCGCGATTTCATAATTTATTCCTCCAACCACATCCCCTTCCCCTCAGTATCCCCTCCTCCCTCGCCCCTTCCCCTACCGGCATCTCAAACTGCCGCCGCCGCAACCACAGCTTCAACCACATCTACGTTCTGCTCGGATCCAGTCAGGTAACCCACCGATTTCTATCACGTCCTCGCCCTGATTGCTTAAATGGCACATGCGAAACATCCTCATGCCTCCAAATCCCCCCGCCAGGAGCTGATGGCGGTCCATGGCGCGATGGCTGCTGTGCATGTTGACCTGGAGGAACACCTCGCCTTCGCCACCGCCGCTGACATGGTGCATGCTCTGCCCAGATGAAGTCCCCCAGCGACTACCCCCAGGACTTAACCGGAAAGATCTGACCAGCTAAATCTTACCAATACCACTTGTGTCACATCCCTAGATCTGGTTTGCACTAGGCTAGCCCTTCATGTTTGGATCTTGTTTAAAATTTCCAGAAACTTGATATGGGGATGACAGAAACCCCCAGCACCACTAAAACCAACTAGGGTTACTAAAATATTTGCCCAATGAACCCAAAATGCCCTTTGAAAATGTTCATAATTTTGGATAAACGTGAAAACCTCTGCCAAAAATCATGAACATATTTTTAGGCCATTCTGGATTTTTGAATTAATTCATATTGTATTTGAATTGGAGCATTTAAATACTATTAATATTTTTAAATGCCCCAACAATTTTGGAAATAGTCGAGGGCCTCTGGAATAACTATTTTAGTGTCCATAACTGTTTTCAGAATTTTTAAAAGTGATTTGGTTTGAAAACCAAATTAAACAAATCTGCAAGAATAGAAAAACAGAACAAAATTAGAACTAGAGAGAGAGAACTGACCTGGCCTTACCTGGCGGCCCCGCTTCGCGGCCCAACCCACCAGGGGCACTCCCGTCTTCTTCCCCGTGCCAGCGCATGAAGCAGCTCGGTGGCAGCGCCGGCACGCGCCTGGCCACCTCCTGCTTGCTAGCTCGCCGCTGGGGAAAGCCCCGAGTGCCACGCACTCGCCCTCGACCCTCTGTCGCTCTCCCAGTGCCTCTCCCCCTCCTCTCTGGCTCTCTCCTTCGCATCCCTCGAGAGCCGACACCGCCGTAGCTCACCGTCGCGTCGCCCAGAGCCACCCCCTCGCCCCTCTGGCGTGCCCATGGGCTCCGCCTCCGTCATCTATGCCTCCTCGACGAGCCAAGCAACCGGAGACGCGCCGTAACGCCGCCATCGACATCATCTTCAAGCTCCAGTGCCGTCGATCGCCGTTGCCACTGCGTCGTCTCCAGAGCCACCCCCGAGCTGACGAGTACTTCAGGCGACGCACTGTGAGCTACTGGTCGTTCCCCCATCCTCCCCTGCTCGATTTCTTCCTCTAGCCTCATCGCCCGTGAAACCGAGGACGCCGTCCGCCATGGCCGGCGAGCCCGCGCTCCTGAGACTCCCCTGCTCTCTCCAGGGGCACTAACACACTCCTGGCGCCTCTAGGAGGCTGCCTAGCCACTCCATTTGCTTGCTCGAGCGCTGTAGCCGCGGCCCCGCACCTGCCCGAACACTGGCCGCACCGCAAGCTCGTCTCCGGCGAGCACAACGCACCCCAGCCGCTGCTGACTACTTCGTTGGATGCGGACGAGCTTGAGCTACCTCCTGGTGGTCTCATCACGTCTAGCCGCAGCCCCTACCGCCGCCCAGCTGTGCCTCCGCCGTGCGGAATGGTCGCAGCCAGCGAAACTCCGGCGACTACCGATGTGGCACACTTAATTAGTGCTAGTGATCCAACTAATCACCCCTAGAGCCACTGACTAGTGAGCCCCATGCCCTAACTAACCCCGGAATTATCTTCTATTTAGTTTAGACTAGTGAGCTTGCACGTGCAACGCACGTCTCCATTATAAATATAAAAATCATAAGATTATTTTATTCAAATCAAAATTATATTGTATGGTAATACTTCTATATGTACAACTAATCGACATGGAAAAAACATCGAGAAAGGAACATCTTTTCAGCATGGAAACCACTATCAACAAGCTAAAAGAAAGTCATGTTCTCAAATCTCAAGTCAGGTTCAGTGCAGACATAGTTAACAAAACTATTGAAATTAGTACCGAGTAAAACTTTAGAAAATCTTTCAATTGTAAGTGTGCACGTACCACGCACGCCATGTGACGGCGTAAGTGCTTCCTTTTTTCTGGAGCAAATGCTTCTAATGTCAAGGAAAGTATACACAACCAAGTTAGGCATGATGTATTTATGGTCTCATAGAGATATGGCCATACACTCGTTTTCTTCATTAAACACATCACAACTACACAAGGTAGCAATGGAAATTATAGCAAGAAGTTGATCCATTTCTTAATTTGATGTTTAACGAAAAGATCAAACATTCTTAAGCCAACCAGCTATGAACAAAAATGGTTCCGAGACAAATTAACAAAATTTGGTCTCTCCACAAAAAACAGAAGTGTAAATTATGGCGCGAAATAAGATGGTGCAACCAACAAATTGGTACTTATAGGTGACTGCTGTGTACAAAGGCAGGGATCACAATTCACATCTCCATAATAGCATTTTGGCACATCGTTGACTTTTTTTATTTACTACCAATTCTCATGTACAATATTTTCCTTCTCAAATATGAACTTCCATTCCTTGTACTTCTGTGATTCCTCGTAGTCCATCTTGCACTTCCACACGAGTGCCTCACACAATCAAGGTATTGGATATCGGCAACCATGTGAAGCCTCCTCATGAGCTGGATGTACTCCTTCACCCCAGAAGCAACATTGATGGCCTGATGGACAACCAAAAGATCAAAGGAGATAGTATTAGTATTTATCCTCCAGACACAATGAAAATTGAGATGTAAGTAAAAAGTTCTTCATCAGAAGGACAACTCATAGCATATTGAGTTATCGACAGCTCGTGTGATAGCATGAAACATGCTGGCATATACCACAATAACTCCACTATGCCATTACCTTCAAATTCGTTGAAACAAATGCTAAAATCAAACTACAGAAACATAAATGCATGGTTACTATAATTTTCTATAGAAAATGGCTGCAGCCCATGCTACGATGAACTGATACTGAATCACTTTAAACAATGATTCGTAGAGCAACACTTTGTTTCGTTGAGTTGACACACATTCATATCATGCTTCTGCATTGTATCTTCGGTATAAATTGTAGCCAATCGAAGGTTATGCCAGAATCTGTATAACATTTATAATAATTCTAGAAAATGAACCCTTCTCATTATGTACAACATGTAAGTGGAGTACTTAGTCCATTTCCCACATCGCTCACCATAAATATAGTCTTTATACTTTATGTAACCGAAAGACTCTTAACTTACCTTTACTCCCTTTACCACGATTTGGGCATTTCCGAAAACCAGTTTCCTACCTGAATCGTTTGACCAAACGCTGCTCTCAATTCTTCATCCATATTACTCTACAGTGGAGCAAATCACATTGGACGCTTTAGATGTATCAGCAAATAAGATGAAACATGATCCCAAGGAATATATTTTTAGCTTTAAATTGAATATGCAAATTCCTATAAAACATTAAAGGAAAAACATAATCTAGGCTTACTACTTGAAGAAAAATGAGAAAATAATATGTGTTGGTACACGATAGTACCAAATTTTACATTTGTTGAGTTTGAAACCTTTGTCTAACAACAATTCTCTATTTGATGCACCAAACATTATTATCACCCTTTTGGTTCTGCACTCATCCTTCGCTCTGCCTCAACTGAACTGTAACCACTAGCAGATGTTGAGCCTGAAAGTGAAACCAGTAACCAAACTGAAACCAATAGCAGATGTTGAGTCCAACCAACATTATCAGCTGCAACCAGCATGACCAAAACCTTACCAAGCTTTGTACCACTTGATCCACAAAAATAGTGTCCAGAAGAAACACCAGATTCCCAGGCAAGATGAACTGAAATAAACTTGTAAAGAGTCATATTGAGCATTAGACAGTAAAAAATTGGAGGCAGATGGGGTGTACATATTTTTATGTCTTTGTCCTTCATACTCATTTCCCTTTTGGATGGCGTAGCCTTGCTGAGGTCAACCCCTGTTCAGGATGCGTGTGCAATCAAGTAAGCTTGAAAGTGATAGTTTCGGTTGGTTGTATTATTTGTACTAAATGAACTTTCTGAAAACTACAGATAGGAGACATTTACCAGACCATGTAGGAAAAGTTAGCTAAAACTATGTTCTTTCAATCGCATCCGATAATTCAATCGAGTCTATCTCTGAAGAACAATTTAGTTTGCATGTGAAGAACAATGCAATTGTGGACCTTATTTTGCTCAATTCAATCAAGTATATCTCTGTAGAACAATCATTTTGCATCCGATAAATCTCCTTTTGATGACTGATAATTATTTCTAACAGTGCAACAGAAGTATACACCAAATATCTTACATAGCTTGAAGTGCTTCTCTATCGATCAGAAGATTTCCAAGGATAACTTATCATTTTCGTTCTAATCTAGACTGTTTTAAGTATAATCTCTGAAGAACAGATAGCATACAGAAAATCAGGACAAAGAACATGCTTCTAAGGATAGGAGAATCACATCTCAAATAGCAATATAGCATTATCTGCCTCATGCAGAAGAATCTTGGCATGCAACATGTGTCAGAGACAATGTAGTGTACACTCGAATGTTCTTGTCTGCCAGGTTACTCAACATATAGCCTAGAAAATGACTAATTGGTTGCTTCCCAATCTTCTGTCATAAAACCAAATTGACACAAAAATTACTACTATATTATGGACATTTTTGTACCTGCATTATCGACACTGGATCCTTGTTACCTCTTGGCATTGCTTCATAGATAGAAGAACCAAGTGATCAAATATATGCTGATTCATTTGCAAGTGCTTTGTTCAGGGATGAATTCCTCTCTCATTATGTTGGTGTTAAATTCTCACTGAACGTCTCAACTGAAAGAAATAACCAAGTCTTCATATATTGTTTCTCATACCATCAACTGTAGTGAATGAAGAAATCAAGTGGACAACCACATAATCCAGACATCTAGCCTTATGAAGTTCCATGGGTTGGACTTACTCAAAATAGGAATTGAGCATTTTCCTCACGTCTCCCACGTAGTACACACCTCGGCCCACCACAGCGCATGCACCTCCCATAACGGCGTGCCACTGAGAGCGCCTCAAGCTCATACCTCGTATACACCTCCATATAGTAAACTTGTTCCTCTTTAAACATAGGATCTATATAGTCAATCTGAAGCATGTGCATCATTGTGAACATCATATTATCCTATATAAATAATAAATTATTTCAGGACCACATATCACAAAAAGAGTAGGAAGTCTGCATTTTAGGCCATCAAGAACCTCTTTACTGATGTGCAAGTACATGCAAACAGTGATAAGCTTTGAACAACTGGTTCGCAAAATAACAGACGAACTCAAACTGGATACATAAACAAAGGAGACAATTCTGCACTGAGATGATAAAGTAAACAGTAAAAACTATATGAGGCATGACCCCCCTTTGATCGTACATTCCGACTATCTATGTTAAACAGATTCATTTATGAGCTTAACAAATTGTTGATACAATCAAAGACCCCAACAAGAAGTTTTAAATGGCTCTAGAAAATATGAAACAACTTCCTGCCAATGAGATTTTCTACAGCCTTTTTAAATAATTGACTTCCACAAACCGAAAAGAAGCATGTTTATTTTCTTCATTTTATCATAGCAACTGAGTGTGTATAGTCAGAACTCAACAAATTGTACATCTACACCTTGCAGTTCATGATATATGTGATAGCTATGGTTAGCACATTAGCAGACGCTAAAAGAATAATTAGTGGCACATTTTCCAAATACCTTGTGCCAATAAACATAGTTAATATAAATATTAAAGAAATGAAACAAAACAGCTATAGCCAATTGAGTAGGAAATTATGAACATGGTTAGGTGAAATTCAGCTACAGACCAGAGCTAAATAAGTATGCATTGGTTGGAAATAAGGAACTTCTGAATACCTCTTTGTCCAATATACAAACATGCATAGTCCTATGTAACGAAGGCTACTCGACGACTTCAAACTTCCGATAGAGACACACAAAAAAATCCCAATGATGTACCCCACTTCGGTTATTCTTTTCACATCAGGCAGTTCCTTTCCCATTAAACAGAGAACATTCCTCTAATTCTAAGGGAGATGCATGTGGATGAAGGGAAAACCATGGGAAAGTGAAGAAATTAGTATAAGCATGTAACTGAACAAAAATACTTGCTCCTTTATGAACCTGATTTACTGGAAAGGATATGGATGTCATCGGTGCGCCAATTGGTGAGGGATTTTTCACACAAAGAGCTCCCCGGGCGTGTCATGGGAAGTGTGGAGGGTCAGGAGCTTTGTGCGTGGGGAGGCATGGAGCGTATGCACGCCCGCGACGGACGGGTGCAGAGGCACGCGAGGCGGCGACAAGGCTCTGGATGAGGAGCGGTGTCGGTGTACTAAAATAGGGGTACCTTAGTACCCCGAACTTGTGCACGGGCAGTCGTAGCACCCCGCGGCGAGGCTTGCCAGGCGATCGCCAAAGCTCTCCATGGTCCCTCCTCGGGCCATCCAAGAACAAAGTATTTGAGCCAAGGCCCCGGCAGGAGGAGCCTGCCGGGAAGGCCACCCGAAGAAAGCAAGGCCCCGGCAAGAGGAGCTTGCCGGGACGACCGCTCAAAACACAAGGCCCCGGCAAGAGGAGCTTGCCGAGAAGGCCGACCGAGGCACGACAAGAGACTTGCTGCGACGCGCTCCGCGTCCCGGCAAGGACCGGTGAGCGACAAGCTCCCGGGCGCGACACCGCATCAACCGCGACAAGGCGCTTGCCGCGGCAAGTCACCACCCCGCGCCTGCGCTCCAGCTCATCCACCCACGCGTGGCTCTGGGGCCATTCCAGGCGTACGTGGCGAGAGGCTGCGCAGCCAGGAGCATGCGGTGGCAAGGCAACACTGACAGAGTAGCCGTCGTGGCAAATGGTGGCGCTCCTGATGGTCCCTTTCCTGCACCGTCTGGGCGATGCGGACGGGCATTTAATGCCCTTGTCCCCCGCCGTCAGAGTTAGGTATGTTAGCACTGTGCAAACAGCTGTACCCAACACAGCGTTTTCCAGTTTTGCCCCCGCCTACATTGCCACCTGTGGGTAACCCCTTGCACATATAAAAGGAGGCCCCATGCGCAACGAGGGGAAGAGGAGGCCATTCACGCTCGGTCTCGCCAGCGGCTCGCGTGTATTGTAGCACCACACGCTCCCGAGCAAGAACACAATACAAAACCACAAAGCAGCAGTAGGGTTTTACGCATCCGTGCGGCCCGAAGCTGGGTAATCCCCTTGTGTGCATCGCCCCGATCCGCTCTTCGCGCGACCTCCGCCCCCCGCCGAACCAAGAAAGGGGCTCGGTCCACATAGGTGTTCGTGGAGGCAGATTTCCCCCGACATCTTTGGCGCGCCAGGTAGGGGGCGTCGAGGTTGTGTGAACCTGATCTGGTGTCTGCAAAGGCTAGATCTCCATCATCTTCATCGACATTCCACCGAAGAAGAAGGCTCCGGAGGTGGCTGGTCCGTCCGCGTCGAACCCACCGCCCTTGGAGCAAACGGGTGGTGGGGAAGGCACCGGCGGCGGAACGGGCGTCGCCGAGCCAGCTCATGGCGCCACGGCGTCCGAACATGCACCGCGCCCCTCTCAGGAGACACGCGACCAGCAGCGTCTTGGCACTCACGGTACCATACGCTCGCTGGACCCAGATCGAGCCGGCGGATCCCAGGGTGCTCAAGGCTAGCACACACACCAACGTGCTGGCGCGAGCGTGGCGCGACTGCCTGGTCCGGGTGTTGCTCCTTCTAACGTAGTTAGAAGTTCGAGCACATCCCGCTCCACGCGCCATTCGCCACCCCTGCCCGCCACTCCAGCAGAAGCTCTAGCACGAGCCAAACTGCTCCTAGACTACCCTCCAACGGCGGACAAGCTCGACGACTAGAGGGCCACGATACAGAGCCTCATCGGTTTCGCCAACGGCGACACCCCGCGGCAGTACAGCGCGTCGCAGCCGCGGCAGGTCGGCCAGGCGAGAACCGATGGCGCCAAGACCGGTGGGGATGCGACTACCGTGCATTCCCCGCCCCAAAGGCCGAGATCACCGACCCGCCGGAGCCCTCACAACAACGACTCCACCGCGTCGTCGAATCCGCGAACTCGTCACGATCAATGCCAAGTTCTTCATGAACGAGAGCAAGAGGACGCTCGTACTCGCATTGACCATCGGAGAGAAGCGCGGCGTCAATCAGACCAGCGTGCTGGGCCTCTGTCGACATGCATGCGCCGGGGGGACCAGGCGACCTGGCGTACGCGGTAGGATGCCCTGCGTTCACCCGTGAGCTGCGGCAAGTCCAGTGGCCCAGCACGAAGAATTTCAAGCCAGACGTACCAGAGAAGTACGACGGCAAGTCGCATCCGTCGGAGTTCCTCAGCATCTACACCATCGCGGTGCAGGCTGCTGGAGGGCAAGACGACAAGATCCTTGCCAACTACTTCCCGCTGGTACTCAAATCCAACGTCAGATCCTGGCTCATGCACTTGCCGGACAACTCCATAACCTCGTGGACAGACTTGTGCCATCAGTTTGTTGGCGCCTTTACGGGCGGCCACAAACCCCATGGCCAAGCGAGCGACCTTCATCTGCTCGTCCAGAAGGAAGGGGAACCCTTGCGCAAGTTCATCCAGAGATTCAGCCGTGTACACTACAACATCCCAGACGTCCACCCCGCTGCGGTCATCAGCGCGTTCCATCAGAACGTGCGTAACCGCGGGATGCGGGAGGAGATGGCGATGTGCAAGATCAAAGACATCAGCGAGCTATATGCCCTGGCCGACAAGTGTGCCCGTGCTGAGGAAGGGAGGAAACTTCCCGGAGAGAACACTGGAGCAGGAGAATCTGACAGTGAGGATACCGCCCCGGCAAGGAAGAGCCGGCGGCGGAGCAACAGGAAGAAGAAGAGCCAAGAAGTACTGGTTGTTGAGCAGTCCGGCGATGAAGGCGCCGCCAAGAAGGCCTAGGCTGGTAGCTCTGGCAAGGAGGTTGCCGGATGCGCCAACTGCCAGGCTGTGGCGGTCGCCGACAAGCGGGACGGCACCAACAAACAGTATTGCAAGATCCACCGCACCAAGGGCCATGACCTCCAGAGCTGCAAGCAGGTCGAGCGGCTCGTCGAGCTGCAAAAGGCCGAGTACGAGCGGCGCGACAAGGAGAGAGCCGGCCAGGGAGGACGCCGCGACAAGGACAAGCAGCGGCAAGCGGACAGACCTCCCCGCGGCCGCGACCAGAACGAAGACGACGACGAAGACGAAGACATGGATGACGTCGAGACCAGTGAGCAGGAGTTTCAGAAAGCCACAGAGGTCTTGTGCGTAGACGGCGGTGCTTCGCTGCATACTTCTCACCGCCAGCTCAAGCAGTGGGCGCGGGAAGTCAATGCAGCGGAACCACCCGTCGAGCCACGCAGACCCCTGAAATGGTCCAGCACGCCTATCATCTTCGATATTCAGGACCACCCTGATCGCACAACTGCGATCGGGTGCTTGCCGATGTTGGTCTCACCAACAGTCCGCAACCTCAAGGTCACTAAGATGCTAGTTGACGGTGGGGCCGGCTTGAACCTGATCTCCTCCGCTGTGCTCCGGAAACTCCAAGTCCCCGACATCGAGCTCGAAGAGACCGGCACGTTCCAAGGAATCAACCCTGGAAGGAGCAAGCCGAAGGGGAAGATAACGTTGCTAGTGACATTTGGCAGCGAGCTGAACTTCAGGACAGAGAGGATCACTTTTGACATTGCCGATTTTCCATTGCCCTACAATGGAATTCTCGGCCGTCCAGCGCTCGCCAAGTTCATGGCAGCCTCTCACTACGCATACAACATGCTCAAGATGCCAGGCCCGATAAGCGTCATCTCTGTCCCCGGCGACAAGAAGGATGCCCTTATCTGTGCCGACAAGATCTACCGGGAAGCAGCAGCCGCAGCGGATCACAAGCCACTTGCCGCTGAAGCTCCCGGAGGGAAGAAGAGGACCAAGCCCGGCAAGTGCTCTGGTGCCCACTCCGGCAAGCGCACCTCTTCGGAGTGCTGCGCTACCGTCGAGGACGCGCCATCGAGCTCCACCGGCAAGAGTAAGAAGACAATGGCAGCTCCACCAACGACCAAGAAGGTGCCAGCCAAGGAGGACGGCACTGGTGGTACCTTCACCATCAGTGCCACTCTCGACCCCAAATAGGAAAGCGCGCTCGTTGCTTTCCTGCGGGCGAATGTCGATGTGTTCGACTGGCAACCATCTGACATCCTCGACGTTCCCAGGAAAGTGATTGAGCACCACCTCGCCGTCTGTCCTCATGCGCGGCCTGTCAAGCAGAGAGTTAGGAAGCAAGCGGTGGAGCGCCAAGAGTTCATCGCAGAAGAGATCAAGAAGTTGGAAGCGGCAGGCCTCGTCAGAGGTGTGCTCCATCCGACGTGGTTGGCCAATCCTGTTGTCATGCGCAAAGAAAATGGGAAATGGAGGCTTTGCATCGACTTTACTGATGTTAACAAAGCTTGTCCCAAAGATCCTTTTCCCTTGCCACGCATTGACCAGATTGTTGACTCCACGGCCGGATGTGACCTGCTTTCATTTCTTGACGCATACTCAGGATACCACCAGATCTTCATGGCTGAAGAAGATGAGGAGAAGACCGCATTCATCACTCCATGTGGCACGTACTGTTTCGTACGGATGCCTTTCGGTTTGAAGAATGCTGGTTCGATGTTTGCGAGGGTTGTCCATACCGCCTTTGAGCCGCAAATCCACAAAAATGTGGAAGCCTACATGGATGACATAGTGGTCAAAAGCAGGGACAGGACAACCCTGATTCAAGATTTAGAAGAGACCTTCACGAACCTGCGCAAGGTCAGCCTCAAGCTCAACCCCGAGAAGTGCGTGTTTGGAGTCCCCTCCGGCAGGCTTCTCAGGTTATTCATGTCTCAGCGAGGAATCGAAGCCAATCCAGACAAAATCAAGGCCATCGAGCAGATCGAAGCACCAACACGCGTCAAGGATGTACGAAGGCTTGCCGGCTGCGTCGCGACTCTCAGCAGGTTTATTTCCAAGTCTGCAGAACGCGCCCTGCCATTTATCAAAGTTTTGAAAAAGGCGGGTCCAGTAAAATGGACTCCGGAAGCGGAGGCTGCGCTGCAAGACTTGAAGAAATACCTGTCCTCCGCCCCAATACTTGTCGCGCCTAAACCACAAGAGAAGTTGCTGCTGTACCTAGCAGCGACCAATCAAGTGGTTAGTGCTGCGTTAGTACCGGAAAGGGAGGCAGATGATGAGCCAGCAACCATGGCAAGCGCGTCCAGCGACAAGCAGGGGGCTTCCCCGACAAGCTCTGGCCCTGACAAGGATGGATCTGCGCAGGAGCGAGTGGAGGTGCAGAAGAAGAAAATGGTGCAGCGCCTAGTTTACTTTGTCAGCTCCCTTCTACAGGGGGCTAGGTCAAGGTACTCTGGTGTGCAGAAATTGCTTTTCGGCCTTCTCATGGCCTCGAGAAAGTTGCGCCATTACTTCCAAGCACATGAAATTACAGTTGTCACCCGCTTTCCGCTGAAGAGGATACTGCAGAATCCAGAAGCAACAGGCAGGATTGTCGAGTGGGCACTAGAACTGTCGAGCTTCGGTCTCAAGTTCGAGAGCACCTCGACTATCCAAAGCAGAGCATTGGCGGAGTACATAGCAGAGTGGACACCGACACCAGACGAAGATATCCCAGAGACGAGCATCCCTGCCAAAGAAGCAAGCAAAGAGTGGCTGATGTATTTTGATGGTGCCTTCTCACTGCAAGGCGCCAGTGCTGGCGCGTTGTTTATCGCGCCCACCGGAGAGCACCTCAAGTACGTAGTCCAGATGCACTTCCCCAAGGAACAAGCAACCAACAATACTGCAGAGTATGAAGGTTTGCTTGCCAGTCTCAGGATCGCGTCAGAACTTGGGATCAAGAAGCTCATTGTCAGGGGTGACTCGCAGCTTGTCGTCCGCCAAGTGAACAAGGATTACCAGAGTCCGTTGATGGAAGCGTACGTTGATGAAGTGAGGAAGCTGGAAGAGCACTTTGACGGCCTGCAAATGGAACACATTCCAAGAGCTGAGAACGACATCGCTGATGGCCTGTCAAAGTGCGCAGCATTTAAGTTACCTGTGGAACCAGGAACCTTTGTGCTCAAGCTGACTCAGCCATCCGTAACGCCATCAACCAGACAGAGCAAGAAGAGGAAGTTGGTCTCTGGCGACTATCTTCCGGCAGAGCTCCCCGGAGCCGCCGCCAAGAAGGTCCCCAAGATCGACACCAAGAGCGCTGAGGAGCCGTCTGCTCCGGAAAACCCCAGGGTTTGTTCCTTAGAAGCAGGCGCTCCCGACAAGTTTTGCTCCAGCAAGCTTGCCGGGGAACCTCAAGCTCCGGCTGAGCCCCATGTCCTCGCCGTAGAAGCGGACGTTCCCGCAGCAGCAGATGTGCCTTCAGTCCTTGTTGTCGAGCCACAGGCTCCAGCATGGGCGCAACAGACTGTCCATTTCCTCCAAAACGGAGAACTTACCGAAGAGCAAGAAGAAGCGGAAAGAGTAGCCCGGTGCTCGAGTATGTACCAGTTCGTCGACAACACACTGTACAGAAGAGGGCGCAATGGTGTGAAATTGAAGTGTATTTCCCGGGAAGACGGACAGAAGCTGTTGGCAGAGATACATGGAGGCATATGTGGTCACCACATTGGCGCAAGAGCACTTGCCGACAAAGCATTCCGGCAAGGTTTCTGCTGGCCGACAGCCCTCCAGGATGCAACTGCACAAGTAACCAAGTGTGAAGCGTGCCAGTTCCATTCCAAGCAGATACACCAGCCAGCTCAAGCTCTCCAGACGATCCCTTTATCCTGGCCATTTTCGGTCTGGGGGCTCGACATCCTCGGCCCCTTCCCCCGAGCTGTCGGGGGCTTTGAGTACTTGTACGTCGCAATCGACAAGTTCACAAAGTGGCCGGAAGTGGAACCAGTGAGGAAGGTGACAGCACAGTCAGCAGTCAAGTTCTTCAGGTCGATTGTTTGCCGCTTCGGGATCCCCAACAGTATCATCACCGACAACGGTACGCAATTCACGAGCCGCGCCTTCATGCAATACGTCCAAGATCTCGGCGCCAAGGTCTGCTTCGCTTCTGTTGCTCATCCCAGGAGCAACGGTCAAGCTGAAAGGGCCAATGCCGAGGTGCTGCGCGGGCTCAAGACCAGAACTTTCGACAGGCTGCACAAGTGCGGAAGAAACTGGATCGAGGAGCTGCCGGTGGCTCTTTGGTCAATCAGAACGATGCCAAATCGAGCCACTGGCCAGACACCATTTGCTCTAGTCTATGGAGCAGAAGCAGTTACCCCCACGGAACTCGTATACGGGTCACCTCGAGTGCTTGCTTATGATGAGCTTGAGCAAGAGCGGCTGCGTGAAGATGACGCGCTGCTCCTTGAGGAAGATCGTCTTCAGGCTGCTGTGCGAGCCTCTCGCTACCAGCAAGCTTTGCGTCGCTACCATAGCCGCAAAGTTAAAGCGAGAAGCTTCGAGGAAGGCGACCTTGTTCTTCGGCGCACTCCGTCTGCCAAGAATCATAACAAGTTGACGCCGAAGTGGGAAGGCCCTTACCGGGTGAGACGAGTCACGAGGCCCGGCGTTGTTCGCCTCGAGACCGAAGATGGCACTCCGGTGAGCAACTCCTGGAATATTGAGCATCTTCGTAAGTTTTACCCGTAAGGCGCGGTTGTCGGGCCCCGTCCGGCAACCAACCTTTTGTACAAGTCTTGCCGCTGTTGCATGTAATCCTTTGTACAAAGCCAGGCGCAGACCCTGAGCAGCAGTAAATGAAGCGCTGGCGCCCTAAGTTTTAGCATGCATGCTGAGTCGAGTCTCGTCCTTGGTTAGGGTTGATAGTGCCTAACAGCTGCTAACCCCTAGCTTAGAGGTCGAGTCTGCGTCCTTTTTCCTGTTCCTTCATTTCCCTTGGTTCGCAGGGTTTTGCATATCCTGGCCAGACCACTTAAGGACGAAGAAGAGAAGAAGGGCAGACCAGCATCTGGTCCCCGGCGAACCAGTGTTGCCGGGGGCTGCAAGCACAAAGATTCGCCCGCGACAAGCCAAAGTTGCCGGGGGCTGCAATCCCAGATAAGCCTTTCATCCCTTGTCATGCATTCTCTTATGGACTGAGAAATGCGAAAACCTTGTTCCTTCCTAAAAAGCTGCCGTGCTCCCTTAACTCTGGGCCCCGGAGCGCGTTCCTGGGGCCAGTTTTGGTAGTAGCCGTGGTGGCAAAGGAACGGAATGAGGAGCCCGAACCCGCCTCATCCCTGCCTCCGCCAAAGGCGTGAGGAAGGTCGAGTGGCGCGGGTAGACGGCAGGGCCTGTTGCCGGGCAAAGAAGTGTCTATCTTAACGATGTAAAGGATCCGCACCTTGGCGTGGGTTTTACCCGCGAGGCAAATGGCCCGGCAAACATCCCCTTTTCATTAAAAACATTCCGCTCAGGTACAGTTCAGAGAGAATGAAAAACATGAAAGATGGGATTACAAGCTTTAAACACAGCTAAGGCCCGAGGGCTTACAGATTGAAAAAAGATAAGATGCCCGTAATCCCTTTCTTGTCTCTCTCCTCAGGACGTAGGACAAGGAGGCAAAAAGGGCAAAAGGGGCGCCTAGGCAAGCTACGGGTGGCAGAAGACAACAACAGAACGCCCCGAGGGCCGGCTGAAAGCTGGACGGTGACGGCGGCGCCGGAAGCAGGGCTCGACGAGGCGGCAGGACGTCAGCACGCTGTCGAGGGCGCCATGCCCTCGTACTCCGAGTTGACGGCCTTGCCACCCGCCCTCTTCCTCTTCCGCAGCCTCCCTACGCCAGCCGCCAAGGAGATGACCCCGGGAAGCTCAAGGAGCCGGCGACACGGATGATGGGGTCGCCGGTGCCATGCGGAGCCGCGGCCGACGCCTAGTCGAACCCGTCATGCCGATGACCGCTACCCTCGTCGTCGCTGTCGCTCCCCTCCTTGTCACTCTCGCTCGAGGAGGAGCCTTCGCTGTCGGAGGAGCTATCCACGCAGCACCGGGCCCGGGTCCCGAAGTCCCCGAAGGCCTTGACGGAGAGGAGATCGCCCTCCATCAACTTAAAATGGAGGGTGAGCCCCTCCATCAAGCTGTGGATGCGGGCGAATGTCTTCCACCCTCGGCCAAGATACATCACGCCGGGGGCCAGGGACTCGACGTGGACCCGCGCGCCGCTGATCCCGCAGCCCCTCATGCGCAGTCTTAGCGTCTCGGGTTGCTCCATCTCCATCACGCTGGCGAAGGGAGACGGGAGGCGGAGGCGACGGCGAGGCGCCCGGCGCAGCCTGACGAAGAACTCGCAAGGGTCGTCCCCGATGTGGACCGCCGTGAGAAGAGGATCCGCTGGCGGAGGCGAGGCTGGCGCGTCGCCCCGCCCGCCTCTTCCCTGAGCGCCTCGGCCTCGTCCACGACCTCGCCCCCTCCCCCTTCCCCTTACGGCTGGCTCCGCCACCGCGGGTGCAAGGGGAGGAGGGGCGCGTTGCCTGGCAGCGACCCTCGCCGCCACCGATGAAGGACCAGGGTTCCCTTTCTCCATGGCGAATGGAGGTAGGGGATCAGAAGCCGAAGGGAAGGAAAGATGAAGGAGTGCGGATTTCCGTCGCCCCCTCTTGCTCTTTATAAAGAAGCAGGGTGGGGGCTCGGCCGCCCCACTCAGCCAATCAAGACGCAGGGAGGGCAGACGACTGGGACCGGCCTGCTGCCTCGACCCGCGGCGGCCCGGTTTCCTGCCTCCACCATCCGCAACTCCGGGTGCATGGGAGCCGCATGGCTGGCGTGCAGGACCGAGGCGACAGATGAGGCGACCTCCCTCCACCCCGTGATCATGGGGAGCAGACGCCTCGGAAACCGTGCCTCGTCCCTGTCTAGCAGGTGAGCCACGCCTCCACGCCTCCCTCCACCTATGAAGATAGCGCGAACCGTCCCCCTTTATTGCGACGTGACGCATGCCTGCGGGGCTCAGCCCCGCGCACGCCGCCCACGTCACGCACGCCTCTCCCCACGGTGCCGCGTTCGACGCGTGCCGTTCGGGGAGGGCGTGGTGGACGCAGAAGCAGATGCAGCGTGACCCAGGCCACGCGTGCCCGTGCACTGTTTTGGGCCTGGCCCAACAGCGCTCGGCACCGTGTATGGCCCAGGCCCGGGGGCTCCTGTCGGTGTACTAAAATAGGGGTACCTTAGTACCCCGAACTTGTGCACGGGCAGTCGTAGCACCCCGCGGCGAGGCTTGCCAGGCGATCGCCAAAGCTCTCCATGGTCCCTCCTCGGGCCATCCAAGAACAAAGTATTTGAGCCAAGGCCCCAGCAGGAGGAGCCTGCCAGGAAGGCCACCCGAAGAGAGCAAGGCCCCGGCAAGAGGAGCTTGCCGGGACGACCGCTCGAAACACAAGGCCCCGACAGGAGGATCTTGCCGGGAAGGCCGACCGAGGCACGACAAGAGACTTGCTGCGACGCGCTCCGCGTCCCAGCAAGGACCGGTGAGCGACAAGCTCCCGGGCGCGACAAGGCATCAACCGCGGCAAGGCGCTTGCCGCGGCAAGTCACCACCCCGCGCCTGCGCTCCAGCTCATCCACCCACGCGTCGCTCTGGGGCCATTCTAGGCGTACGTGGCGAGAGGCTGCGCAGCCAGGAGCATGCGGTGGCAAGGCAACGCTGACAGAGTAGCCGTCGTGGCAAACGGTGGCGCTCCTGATGGTCCCTTTCCTGCACCGTCTGGGCGATGCGGACGGGCATTTAATGCCCTTGTCCCCCGCCGTCAGAGTTAGGTATGTTAGCATTCCGCAAACAGCTGTACCCAACACAGCGTTTTCCAGTTTTGCCCCCGCCTATGTTGCCACCTGTGGGTAACCCCTTGCACATATAAAAGGAGGCCCCATGCGCAACGAGGGGAAGAGGAGGCCATTCACGCTCGGTCTCGCCAGCGGCTCGCGTGTACTGTAGCACCACACGCTCCCGAGCAAGAACACAATACAAAACCACAAAGCAGCAGTAGGGTTTTACGCATCCGTGCGGCCCGAAGCTGGGTAAACCCCTTGTGTGCATCGCCTCGATCCGCTCTTCGCGCGACCTCCGCCCTCCGCCAAACCAAGAAAGGGGCTCGGTCCCCATAGGTGTTCGTGGAGGCAGATTTCCCCCGACAAGCGGTGGCGGCCCGGCGCGGAGGCGCGGTGGCGACGGAGCAAGGGCCGCCGGTGGCGGCAGGGCACCGTGCTGGATGAGGAGCAGCGGCGGCCCGACAAGCAGTCTAGCTGGCGAAGGAGCAAGGGTCGCCGGCTGCTGAGGAGCACCGCACTCAATGAGGAGCAGCGGCGTCCCGACACGGAGGCATGCTGGATGAGGGGTGGCCGGGGTGTGGGAGACGCAGCAGGCAGAGGAGCGATTGAGAGGTTGGCGTGGGCAGTAGAGGCAGACCGGTGGGCAGCAGCGGCGGGGGCCGTTCCCGCATTCTTGCACCAGTGGGGAGGCTGCTCATGCTCGTATTTGTCCACGGGGAAGAAGGACCGCGGCGGCGACGGAGGCCAAGTTGAGCGGCAATGGAGGATGAGCAGATCGGCGGCGGCAGAGGACGAGTGGATCGGCGGGTGGTGGATGGCGCAGGAGGCGGTGGCTCTACCGAACGCTGGCGTCCCTTAGGAGGAGGAGAAGCAGGGAAAAGGTCGTGTGGGCCTGGTGTCATGCGCATTGGTTTATTGGGGTAGGATTAGCGATCGAGGGTTAGTGGCTTAACTTTGTGGCTTGTTACGTTAAACACAGAATGATTAAGGGTCATTAGATCTTGCTAGTGGATGTCTCTGATTGTTTGGATCTGCCCCTCTCTTCCTTTTATAGTGGTAGTATATAGGTTAACACGGCCGGCCCCACTCATCGGTTTGACCATGCCAGATGCCACGTCAACGTTGACCTGGCCCCCTCCGGTCAGCCTCTGTTCCTGCCTCGTTACACCGACATGCGGGTCCCACTGGTCAGGTTTGACCAGGGGCAGCCCAGTTGACCTGCTGACGCCAGGCTTACGTCATGCTGACCTCATAATCATTTTCTGGCGATTTTATATTTCAGAAATGAAATATAAAATTCAGAAAATTGTTTAAACTTCTAAAAATCATAGAAAATAAACTGTAACTCCAAATTAAATAATGTATATATGAAAAATGATCAGAAAAATCCAATCTATCCATATGTAAAATTTTAATGCATGTTAGGACAACTTTTGGCTACTGTTTATGACAAATCAATGGCATTTAAATAACCACATATGGAGTTTGAATTTGAACTTTGGGTTCAAACCAGCTTCATTTAATTGTGTTGCTAGTTGCATTAGCTCAATGAACATCATTTTGCCATGTCATGATCATGCATCATATTGTTGCATTACATTGATTTTGTTCCCTCTTGTTTCCCGGTGGTTGTTCCCCCTTGGTAGACGTATGTTCCGACGATGAGTTCGATGACACCGATGAAGAGATATACTATCTTCAGAAGTGCCAGGCAAGCAAAATCCCCTTGTTCGTTCCGATACAATCCCACTCTCTCTCTCTCCTCCTCTCTTTTACTTTATTAGGACAACAACGATTCAACTGTTACTTGTTGCGGTAGTTGAACCCCTTTCCTCTGCATGACCTGTCATTGCCACAGTAAATAGATGAAACCCACTAGCATGAGTAGGAGTTGTTTGAGCCTTGACGTGCCTACTCATTCATGCTTGTTGTCATGAATGCTACTGCTTAGAGTTGTGTCCGTTCTGATTCATCGGGGATGAATTGGAGGTGTGTGAACATGTTCTACTGTTGAGAGCTAAGTGTGTGAACACGATTTGGTAAAGGTGGCGGTGAGAGGCCATGTAGGAGTACATGCTGGATTGTCTCATTGAAACTGTCCTCAGGAACTGAGTTCTGTGTTTGTGATCCATGAATAGCTACTGCCACGCGCTGGGCCCGAAACCAATGGACCCTCTCGACTTATTAATCGCCTTGATCTCTGTCCAGGAGTTGCAACTAGTTTCTGGTGTTTGTAGGATATGTGTTGGAGGCCGTGCATAGCGCTAACCCAGGGGGTGGGCTATGATGCGGTAGATACATCATGACCCGGTGTACCGGGCGCCCGTTTGGTGTCTCGGGAACCCTGCACACATCGTTTGGGGCTGTCAGAGAAACCCCGCCCGGATCTCCTCAAGGATGGAACCCGAATAGGCGATAAACCTAGACTATAGACTTGTGTGGTTAGTCAGGTCTTGGCTGACTCCCTCGCCAGGCTTTCGCTTGAAGGTTGCAGAGATACACGACGTGTACATGGTGGCAAGTGGCGAGAGCGTGTGTGAAGAAGTACACCCCTGCAGGGTTATAAACGATCTATTAAAATAGCCGTGTCCGCGGTAAAGGACTTCCGGGTTGCCTGTATAGTTCATAGACAAGTGAAAGTGGATACTCTAAAACTCGCAAGATAAGCGTGAGTGCTATGGATGGCCTTCTCGTAGGGAGACGGGAGCGGATCCATAGTGGTGTATTGATATGGTGAATATGTGGACTCGTGTGCGCCACCTCAAAAGAGTTACTTGCAGTCATAGTTTAGGATAGCCACTGAGTCAAAGGTGGCTTGCTGCAGTAAAACTCCACCACCCCCTTTGTTGATACTGATGCATATGTAGCTAGTTCTGATGTAAGTCTTTCTGGGTACATTTGTACTCACGTTTGCCTATTTTATGTTTTGCAGAGAGACGTCGGTCTCGCTAGTAGTTCTGTGTGGACTTCAATGTTTAGCTTGTTACCTCAGCTACGGTCTCATCCTTTTTCATTTGTAGTTGTCTATACTCAGACATGTTTATGCTTCTGCTCGATGCTTGTATGCTCTGTATGTTGGGTCATGAGACCATGATTGTAATACTTGACTCCTCGAAGCCTTATGAATACATACTTGAGTCGTGGAGTTATGTTGTGATGCCATGTTGTATTTACACATATCGAGCATATTGTGTGTATGATTGAAATGCTTGGTATGTGTGGGATCCGATTACCTAGTTGTTTATCCTTGGTAGCCTCTCTTATGGGGAAATGTAGTCTTGTGCTTCCATGAGCCATAGTAGTCCGCTACAGCCCGGTTCACCGTAGTCCTGCTAGCCCGGCACTACTGCTCTGGAACACTTGACTGGTCGGCATGTGATTCACTTTGTTCCTGAGTCTGTCCCTTCGGGGAAATGTCACGCGGTGACATCCGGAGTCCTGCCTAGCCTGCTACAGCCCGGTTCACCGGAGTCCTGTTAGCCCAGTGCTATAGCCCGGATTCGCATGCTGCTGACCGACATGCTTGATGTTGATTCATGTATGCGTGTCCCCATAAGTTAGTGCCACTTTGGATTCACGACTAGTCATGTCGGCCCGGGTTCTCTGTCATATGGATGCTAGCGACACTATCATATACGTGATACAAAAGGCGCAAACGGTCCCGGGCCATGGTAAGGCGACACCCATGGGAATATCGTGCGTGAGGCCGCAAAGTGATATGAGGTGTTACCAGCTAGATCGATGTGACTCGAAATCGGGGTCCTGACAGCTTTGGTATCAGAGCCTGGCTGCCTGTAGGATTACCAAGCCAAACAGGTCGACGTTGAGTTTAGAAATTATTTAGTTATATAAGGGAATTGATTGTGGATGGGAACATAAGGCTCTTTTTACTCCTTATACCTTATGCCCTTCTTATCTGAGTCAACCTCTTATTTTCTATGGGGATTAAAAACTAGGCTTTCTCTACTTTCTATCAAGATCACGTGTTACTAATCTGTAGACTCATAGGATTGATAGTTTCAAGCCCGAGTTCAGTTCCTACTACTTCTGTGTGTTGACAGTTGATCTCAGAACTTTGACATTGTGATGTTAAGTGGTTATGCCACCATTTTGCAGGATGTCTCAAATCATTTTGAGCATTTACAGCCGTTATGCTGTCCGAGTCATCCCAGGTTTCTAATTAGTCGGATGCATTTGCAAATCCCTTCTTTCTGCTCCCGATGTTCCTTTGGGCCAGTTCAACCACACTAATCGGTGAATTGAGGTACTATTTTGCCTCGACATATATGTTGGAGCTATTATTATGACATATATGTTGGAGCTATTATTAGTCTTAGGGAGTCACCTAGTAATCTAGTAATGCTTTGTATTCCCAGTGTGATGATTCTGGCCATTATTCTAGAGAGCATCCCGTGATGCCATTTAGTTAGTAGGCATTCTATTTCTGGGTTCTTGAACCCAAGATTCACTGTACTTAATTCGTGTAGATAGTGTTGCTCATTCCTTTAGGATATTAGTGACCTTGTGATAGTCCTTGAGGTTTGTGGTTTATCATTCTTCCAACACCATGAGCCATCCTCATTTGAAGTTCTTTTGAACCAAAAGATCACAAAAGGAGTGCTCTTGATGATTTCTCCATTATGCATTGTGAACCTGCCAGTCCTACCTTTCTGCATGGATTATCTGGAAGAAATATGTTGAACTCGTTCAACATGCTAATCTATGCACCCACAACTCAAAAAATCAGATGTTCTTTTGGGTTGTCCCTCTTTAGTTATTTTCTGGCCCTCATCTATGAGTTGATAGACAGGAGTAGCTGAGCATTTGTGATATCGATGCCTATTATTTCTGTGGTCCGTCAAGCCATTTTATTCTGGAATGACTAGGAAAACGAACTCCGGTACCTTGTCCATATCTAGGATTGGGTCAAAGAAGTCGTACTCCGCAGATCAATTGCTAATCCAGCTTTTGTTTTGTTCCACCTTGGAGTGTTACCCTCTTTAAGTTGGGATTGTCATGAGAATTGCCCCACCTCTTATGTATTCTTGACGCAGTGATACTTCTCGCCATCATTATTCATTCCTCGGTTTCGCGTTGTCGCAACCGGAATGCCGACAAGTGAATCGTGATGTGTGAAATCAATATTCCTAGCAACTATGTTGCTTCGTAGTTAATGGACAATAATCTTATCCTTAGCGTGTTGATTATTGAATCATCACCCTAAGGTTGATCGTGCTATCCAGTCCTTATTTCTGGTGCACTTTTTGATCAATGAGTTAGGATTGTGTCAATCCCATGCTCGTTTGATCATATCGTCTTGCCCTAAAAAGCAAGATTGTTCTCGAGCGTAGTAACACATCGGTGGTTCGTGATTTTCCTAAAATCTTCTCGAAAGAGTTACCAGGTTGTCACCTGACCGCTATGTTGAGTTCGTTATCGAGTTGGTTTCTTGTAAACCAGTCATTCTCCAAGAAGCTATGTCGGTTACCCCCCTGAGCTAGTCGGTTAAGCTAAACAATAACTTGGAGAGTTGGAAGATAAAAGCTTGCCAGCTTAGTTCATTTCAAGGAATATATTTGTGTGTGTTGAAGATAGATGATATCTTCATCAATTGGTCCCTGTGATCAGTTGTTGGACCTATTGTCGTATCAAAACTTTGATTTGAGTATGGGTTATCATCAAATCAAATCAGAACCAACGATGTTGATAATGTTGTCTTACTCGTGGTTGATCCCTCAAGCATACACCATTATATCTTTTGGGTCTGACCAATGCTATCACGTGTTCACATAATTATGGAATTCCATCTCCATGGAAACCTGGATGAATTGTTGTTGAGCCCATCAGCAACAGTTCTACCTTCTCCATGATTCGTGTTGAACATCCATCTACTATTGGAAACTTTATAAGCATTATCTTCATGTTCCGCTCATGAAGCTTATGTTCGGATGAAAGAAGTGACTTCCTCTAATTCATGTGCATTTGGTGCAAGTTGCCGCTGTGAATTCGAGAAAGTCAATGTTGCTTTCTCTGGAGTCATCCCAAATCGGTCATGCATACGTGCAAAGTGTTCTGTGGTTTGGAGACTTGCAACCTTCATTCTATATGTATCCCTAGCACACTAAGCCACTGATTGATTTGTTCAAGGATAATAAGTTCTAAGTGCTAGTCCTGAAGGTACCAGACGGATTTGTACAAGATTCCGTTGTCCTCGATGATGGTTCCCAATCACAACTCGGTGGTGTTTCGTTGTAAGACTACTATGTGGTCATGCTTGTCTTGGACAACGTGTTCACATGTATGTAGCAAAACCAGCTCATGTTTTGCAGCTTGCTATCGTAGTTCTTCTCCCGAGAGTCTCGCAACGTCATATCTTCGGTTTGTGTTGCAAACTTTCTTTCCATACATGATGTCTGAAATATCCTGTTACCAACCACATCTGAATCTCAGGCAGATATGATGGTTGGAACATTCCCAACAATTGCATTTTGTTCCCAGCTTGCACCGCCATTGTGCCAATTTCCCATGGGCTATCCTTCTCAGCAGTTGCTGTCCAGGATCATCTTCAACAGTGGTCCTGCCATGGGTCCCATCCATTTCCGGTGATAAGCAAAAATCAGCCATTGTGTTGTCTTCAACAAGGTAGTCCACATCATCCATTCTAGTTCGAGTATGTCGTTCTCTCGAACTCCGTCAAACGATTGTTTGCGAATTTGCTTAGGATGGTAGAGAGTTTCAATGATCGATGTATCAAAAGTAATTCTTTTTGCCACTTAAGGGATTAATTCTATGAGCCACCTTCCCTAAGGTGCCTCATCATTGAATCATGGCAACTATTTCCTCGCTATCTTGAAACCATTCACCATCATCTTAAGCATGGAATTTTTGCCTACCCAATCGAACCATTGTCATATACCTCTTGCCATTGCTCTCGATGTGTGTTTTATGCCTCAACTCAAGACATGTTATTACCTCTCACTCCATGAGTTGATCTTGAGTGTTCGATCTTCGAGGAGATCGTTTTTGGTGGAGTTTTCTTCTATCGTCATCATGTTGGATGTAGTTCTCAAAGCAAGACGTCGAGATCAAGGTGATACAACGAATCAACATCCTCGAGAAAGGCATCAGGATCGTGAAGATTGTATTAGCTTGTGTCCCTATGTCTTCTTACCTCACGACTTGAATCTCGTGACGAGATTCTTGTTTAGTAGGGGTGAGTTGTGACATCCCTAGATCTGGTTTGCACTAGGCTAGCCCTGCATGTTTGCATCATGTTTAAAATTTCCAGAAACTTGAAATGGGGATGACAGAAACCCCGAGCACCACTTAAACCAACTAGGGTTACTAAAATATTTGCCTAATGAACCCAAAATGCCCTTTGAAAATGTTCATAATTTCTGATAAAGGTGAAAACCTCTGCCAAAAATGATGAACATATTTTTAGGCCACTCTGGATTTTTGAATTAATTCATATTTATTTTAATTGGAGCATTTAAATACTATTAATATTTTTAAATTCCCCAACAATTTTGGAATTAGTTGAGGGCCTCTGGAATAACTATTTTAGTGTCCATAACTGTTTTCAGAATTTTTAAAAGTGATTTGGTTTGAAAACCAAATTAAAACAAATTTGCAAAAATAGAAAAACAGAACAAAATTAGAACTAGACAGAGAGAACTGACCTGGCCATACCTGGCAGCCCAGCTTCGCGGCCCAGCCCACCAGGGCCACTCCCGTCTTCTTCCCCGTGCCAGCGCACAAAGTAGCTCGGTCGCAGCGCCGGCACGCCCCTGGCCACCTCCTGCTTGCTAGCTCGCCGCAGGGGACAACCCCGAGTGCCACGCACTCGCCCTCGACCCTCTCTCGCTCTCCCAGCGCCTCTCCCCGTGCTCTCCGGCTCTCTCCCTCGCATCACCCGAGAGCTGCCGTCGCCTCCGCTCACTGTTGCGTCGCCCAGAGCCACCCCCTCGCCCCTCTAACGTGCCCATGGGCTCCGCCTCCGTCATCTACGCCTCCTCGACGAGCGAAGCAACCGGAGATGCGCCGTAACGACGCCATCGACATCATCTTCAAGCTCCAGTACCGGCGATCACCGTCTCCACTCCATCGTCTCTAGAGCCATCCCCGAGCTGACAAGTACTTCAGGCGATGCGCTGTGAGCTACTGCTTATTTTCCCCATCCTCCCCTGCTCGATTTCTTCCTCTAGCCTCATCGCCCGTGAAACCGAGGCCGCCGTCCGCCATGGCCGGCGAGCCCGCGCTGCCGAGCCTCTCCTGCTTGCTCCAATGGCACTGACACGCTCCTGGCGCCTCCAGGAGGATGCCTAGCCACTCCGTTTGCTCGCTCGAGCGCTGCAGCCGCGTCCCCGCACCTGCCTGAACTCTGTCCGCCGCAGTAAGCTCGTCTCCAGCGAGCACAGCGCACCCCAGCCACTGCTGACTACTCCGTTGGATGCGGACGAGCTTGAGCTACCTCCTGGTGGTCTCATCACGTCTAGCCACAACCCCTAGCGCCGCCCAGCTGTGCCTCCGTCGTGCAGAATGGTCGCCGTCGTTGAAACTCTGGCGACTGCCAATGTGGTACACCTAATTAGGGCTAATGATCCAACTAATCACCCCTAGAGCCACTGGCTAGTGGGCCCTATGCCCTAACTAACCCCGGAATTATCTTCTGCTTAGTTTAGATTAACCCGGCTGGCCCCACTGATCGGTTTGACCATGCCACGTCAACGTTGACCTGGCCCCCACCGGTCAGCCTCTGTTCTTGCCTCGTTACACCGACACGCGGCTCCCACTGGTCAGGTTTGAACAGGGGCAGCCTAGTTGACCTGCTGACGCCAGGCTTACGTCATGTTGACCTCATAATCATTTTCTAGCGATTTTATATTTCAGAAATGAATTATAAAATCCAAAAAATTGTCTAAACTTCTAAAATTCATAGAAAATAAACCGTAACTCCAAATGAAATAATTTATGTATGAAAAATGATCATAAAAATCCAATCTATCCATCTGTACCATTTTCATGCATGTTAGAACAACTTTTGGCTACTGTTTAGGACATATCTAATGAATGGCATTGAAATAACCACATATGGAGTTTGAATTTGAACTTTGGTTTCAAACCAGCTTCATTTAATTATGTTGCTAGTTGCATTAGCTCAATGAACATCACTTTGCCATGTCATGATCATGCATCATATTGTTGCATTACATTGATCTTGTTCCCTCTTCTTTGCAGGTGGTTGTTCCCCCTTGGTAGACGTATGTTCCGACGATGAGTTCGATGACACCGATGAAGATATATACTATCTTCAGATGTGCGAGGCAAGCAAAACCCCCTTGTTCATTCCAATACAATCCCAATCTCTCGCTCCTGCTCTCTTTTACTGCATTAGGACAACAATGATTCAACTGTTACATGCTGCGGTAGTTGAACCCCTTTCCTCTGCATGACCTGTCATTGCCACAGTAAATAGATGAAACCCACTAGCATGAGTAGGAGTTGTTTGAGCCCTGATGTGCCTACTCATTTATGCTTGTTGTCATGCCTGCTAGTGCTTAGAGTTGAGCCAGGTCTGATTCATCGGGGATGAATAGGAGGTGTGTGAACATGTTCTACTGTTGAGAGCTAAGTGTGTGAACACGATTTGGTAAAGGTAGCGGTGAGAGGCCATGTAGGAGTACATGGTGGGTTGTCTCATTGAAACCGTCCTCGGGAACTGAGTTCTGTGTTTGTGATCCATGAATAGCTACTACCATGTGTTGGGCTTGAAACCCATGGATCCAGGAGTTGCAACTAGTTTCTGGTGTTTGTAGGATATGTGTTGGAGGCCGTGCGTAGCATTGACCCTAGGGGTGGGCTATGATGCGGTAGATACACCGTGGACTGGTGTACCAGGCGCCCGTTTGGTGTCTCGGGAACCCTACACACATCGTTTGGGGCTGTGATCGAAACCCCAGCCGGATCTCCTTGCGGATGGAACCCGAATTGGCAATAAACCTGGACTAGAGACTTGTGTGGTTAGTCAGGTCGTGGCCGACTCCCTCTCCAGGCTTCCGCTTGAAGGTTGCCGAGATACAGAATGTGTACATGGTGGTAAGTGGCGAGAGCTTGTTATAAGAAGTACACCCCTGCAGGGTTATAAATGATCTATTCGTATAGCCGTGTCCGCGGTAAAGGACTTCTGGGTCGCCTGTATAGTTCATAGACAAGTGAAAGTGGATACTCTAAAACTCGCAAGATAAGCGTGAGTGCTTTGGATGACCTTCTCATGGGGAGACGGGAGCGGATCCATAGTAGTGTATTGATATGGTGAATATGTGGACTCGTGTGCGCCACCTCAAAAGAGTTACTTGCAGTCATAGTTTAGGATAGCCATTGAGTCAAAGATGGCTTGCTGCAGTCGAGCTCCACCACCCCCTTTGTTGATACTGATGCATATGTAGCTAGTTCTGATGTAAGTATTGTTGGGTACATTTGTACTCATGTTTGCCTATTTTATGTTTTGCAGAGAGACATCAGTCTCGCTAGTAGTTCCGCGTGGACTTCGACGTTTAGCTTGTTACCTCAAGTACGATTTTTTACCCTTGGGAGGGTCGTGTAGATAGTCAGGCTTCTTAGCCTTTTTCATTTGTAGTTGTCTGTACTCAGACGTTTCTATGCTTTCGCTCGATGCTTGTATGCTCTGTATGTTGGGTCATGAGACCATGATTGTAATACTTGACTCCTCGGAGCCTAATGAATAAATACTTGAGTCGTAGAGTGATGCCATGTTGTATTTACACATATTGAGCATATTGTGTGTATGATTGAAATGATTGGTATGTGTGGGAACCGACAACATAGTTGTTTATCCTTGGTAGCCTCTCGTATGGGGAAATGTAGTCTTGTGCTTCCGTGAGCCATAGTAGTCCGCTACAGCCCAGTTCACCGGAGTCCTGCTAGCCCAGCACTACTGCTCCGGAACACTTGACTGGCCGACATGTGATTCACTTCGTTCCTGTGTCTGTCCCTTCGGGGAAATGTCACGCGGTGACATCCGGAGTCCTGCCTAGCCTGCTACAGCCCGGTTCACCGGAGTCCTGTTAGCCCAGTGCTACTGCTCGGATTCGCATGCTGCTCACTGACATGCTGGATGTTGATTCATGTATGCCTGTCCCCATAAGTTAGTGCCACTTTGGGTTCACGACTAGTCATGTCGGCCTGGGTTCTTTGTCATATGGATGCTAGAGACACTATCATATACGTCAGACAAAAGGCGCAAACGGTCTCGGGCCATGGTAAGGTGACACCCGTGGAAATATCGTGCATGAGGCCGCAAAGTGATATGAGGTGTTACCGGCTAGATCGATGTGACTTGGAATCGGGGTCCTGACAACTTGCAGCAGCTATGATTTGTACGGTTGATGTATTAAGCATGTTCGTGCCTTATTTATTTCAGTACTACACACTGTGTGATGTTCAAATATTACAGTGTCCATCTCAATTTCACCAATACCAGCAAGAAACTTACATTACATGACTCGGGATATCACTAGAGATGCTGCCCATTTGCAATTTTTAGTGGATGCTAATCCTGTTGCACTTAACATGCCTGTCCATGTACTTAAGCAGGGTCATAACGGCCGATGATTTTGTTTGCCGTCGAGGTGAGCTCCATCCCATGTCTTATAGTATTTCACATAATTTCTGCAACTGCAGTTTAACTTCTACTCATTTACTGGTTGCCTGTAGGTACACATGTTAGTGGCACTGATCCACGCTTCGACCCGGAGGAACAACTCACCTCCGCTGTGGCTGACTTTGGGCGAGCTCTGGCCAAGATGAAGTGCCCAACAACTACCTCTCAGGACTTACCAAGTATGTACTCACCAGTTCAATCTTACCAATACTAGTTGCAATTAATGGCTATGTTATGTATGGTCGCTGTAGTAAGCATGTTCTAGTAAACATGCCTAACACGTTTTTGCTACTTTCCCTACATTTTTATAGACATCTGGGCCATTCCATGTGCACCTGCCTTGTGATGTTTAACTATGCCAATTGCATTTTTATCAATACCGGTTTCAATGTCTATTAAGCCTGTTGCAAGTAACAGTTGAATCCATTTTTAAAAATTTGCATTTCAATGGCTACAAACTTACAAAACCTGACTTAGGATGTTATTAAGTCTGTTGCAATTAACAGTTGTATCCATTTTTTAATCTGTCCATTTGCTACCATGCTACTCTCCGCAATGAAGATATACTAGAGATGCTGCCCCATTTGCTTTTTTTGGTGGATGCTAACCCTATTGTACTTAACATGCTTGTCCATGTACTTACGCGGGGTCAAAATAGCTGGTGCTATTGTTTGCCGTCAAGGTTAGTTGCATCCCATGTCTTACAGTGGTTCACATCATTTGTGCAATTGCAGTTTAACTTCTACCATTTACTGGTTGCCTGTAGGTACACATGTTAGTGGCACTAATCCACGCTTCGACCTAGAGGAACAGCTCGCCTCCATCGCCGCTGACTTTGGGCGGGCTCTGGCCAAGATTAAGTGCCCTAGCAACTACCTCTCAGGACTTACCAAGTATGTACCCACCAGTTCAATCTTACCAATACCAGTTGCAATTAATGGCTATGTTTTGTACTGTCGATGTATTAAGCATGTTGTAGTAACATGCCTAACATGTTTGAGCTATTTTCCTTACCTTTTTATAGACAACTGGGCCATTATCTGCTCTGGCAGCACCTGCCCTGTGATGTTTAACTCTGTCAATTGCATTTTTATTAGTACCGGTTTCAATGGCCATTATCCTGTTGCAATTAATAGTTGTATCCATTTTTAAAGAGTTGTATTTCCATGGCTACAAACTTACAAAACATGAATTAGGATGTTGTTAAGCCTGTTGCAATTAACAATTGTATCCATTTTTAATCCGTCCCTTTGCTACCGTGCTACTCTTTCAAAATGAAGATATCACTACAGATGCTGTCGTTTTATTACCATTTGCTATTTTCTGTGGATGTTAACCCTGTTGTAGTTAACATTGGATTTCCATGTACTTACACAGGTCTACAATGGGCGATATTGTTGTTTGCCGTCGAGGTTAGCTGCATCCCATGTGTTATACACCATCTATTCTAAATATAAGTATTTTTAGAGATTCCAATATAGACTACATTAGGAGCAAAATGAGTGAATCTAGACTCTAATCTAAACTATATCTATAATTTTATATACATCTGTATGTAGTTCATATTGAAATCTAAAAAAATACTTGTACTTAGGAACATAGGTAGTTGTATTTTACATCATTTGTGATATCTCAGTTTAGCTTCTAACAATTACTGGTTGCTTGTAGGTACATATATGAGGGGTACTGATCCACGCTTTGATCCCTTTTGCGTATGGGGTAATGAGATATTCATGAACAAGCATCAAGTGAGGAAACTAAGAAATATTGTTAGGAGAAAGAAACAAATGATTGGAATTAAGCTCTTTATTTACACTTTGTCGAAGACAACAGTGAACTTTAGGATTGTAAGTAATGTGTTGCCTTTTCCCCTGCCCACAACAAGTTACTCTATTAGACCTCATTATATGATATTTTTCTCTTTTTAGTGGTTTCCGAAGCTATTTACTGATGGTTACCTTGCAAACTACATGACCGGAGTGGAGGCAACTAAGGTTAAAGTATATAATTCATGCTACCATGATAATGCTCTAGAAGTCTTCCTGGAGGCAGTGAAAGATGGGTGAGCGATCGTCACAAGGGGTTGGACAAAAGTGGTTCGTGCCTATGGCATGCAGGAAGGCACATTATGGGCATTCTGGTTCTTCAACACCGTCAGTAGTCAAAATGATTTACACTTGTTTCTTCACCTTTACCACCTTTAAATACTGCGGTTCATCATAGTTAATTGCTGCCTAATACTGTAATTACTGAACATATTGTACTGGCAATTTTATTTATGGATTCGTTGTTGAACCATTGTGCCGAGAATTTGAATTGCACGTTTCGTATTCAAAATTTCCGATTAGAATAATAAATTACAGGAAAAATAAAAAATAGAACAGACGGTCATGGACCTTTGCAAACGGTTCTAGCAGTAAAAGCGCTTGCTATGGATAGCCCAATGCCACACAGTTTTCTACATCAAATCGTGTGTGATGTAGTTAATGAAAGCAAACAGTTAACCAAGGCAGAGTGTGTGTGATAGTTACACCTTTCACACACGAGCGTATACATAAAACCGTGTGGGATGTACATCCAAACGAAAACGGTTTTCCCTGCATTGACTTTGTGTGATATACATAAGAACGGGAACGTATTCCATGCATTGACTTTGTGTGATATACATACGAACGTAAATGATTTTCTGGGATTCACTGTGTGGGATGTACATACCTACTGAAATGATTTCTGGGATTTACTGTGTGGGATGTACATACCTAAGGAAATGATTTCTGGGATTCACTGTGTGGGATGTACATACCTACGGAAATGATTGGGTTTCGATGCCTCGCCCAATCGCACACGGCCCCAGCCTGGGTCCCAGGAGGGCCTATCCCCGATAATTTCTGGGTCGCGTGGGAAGGACACCCTATCACACACTCTCACTTGGCGACGGTTCCAAATGCTGTCGCGGAAAGGGGTAAAAACCATTTGTTTAGACCGACGCGCACCAGTGTATACCGGTTTCTGAGGTGGAAATTTGTGTTCGTCGTCCTCTCGCTCAATGACGAGCACCACGCTCACCACCTGGTGTGTTGCAGAGATGTATAATAACATCGGTTCGCCGACGTTCGGCGCGGCTAAGATTGGGTTGCTCGCTAAAAAGCCTTTATTCCTTCCAGTTTGGCCGTTTTCGCATTTGTCCACTCGAAGTGGTCGGTGCATTGGAGAAGGCGATAAAGTGGCAGTGCCTTTTCTCCTAGTCTGGAGATAAAGAGGCTTAAAGCTACGACGCATCCGGCTAGTTTTTGGACCTGTATAAGGTCTGTTGGTGTAGTCAATTGTGACAAAGCTCGGAATTTGTCTGGATTTGCCTCAATTCCTCTATTGGAAACGATGAAGCCTAGCAGTTTTCCAGTGGGAACAACGAAAACACAGTTTTCCGGATTGAGCTTGATGTCATATGTACGGAGGTTGTCGAATGTGAGATGCAGGTCATCTATTAATGACTCGACGTGCCTAGTCTTGATGAACACGTCATCTACATATGCTTCAACTGTCTTGCCGATTTGTTTTTGCAGGCATGTTTGAATCATGCGTTGGTAGGTGGCACCAGCGTTTTTAAGCCCAAAGGCATAGTGTTGAAGCTGAAAGGCCCGTTTGGGGTAATAAATGCCGTTGCGGCTTATCGGACTCCTTCATCTTGATTTGATGGTATCCTGAGTATGCATCGACGAAACACAGTGAGTCGTCTCCTGCAGTAGCATCAATAATTTGATCGATGCTGGGGAGGGGGAAGGGATCCTTAGGGTAGGCCTTTGAAATCAACGCACATGCGCCAGGATTGATCCTTCTTTGGAACCATCACCAGGTTTGCTAGCCAGTCCGGGTGTTTTATTTCTCTGATGAATCCGGCCTCGATTAACTTGGCTAGCTCCTCCCCCATAGCTTGTCGTTTGGGTTCGGAAAAGCGCCGTAGTGTTTGCTTGACCGGCTTATATCCCTTCAATATATTGAGGCTGTGTTGCGTGGGATTCCTGGCATATTAGAAGGGTGCCAGGCGAATATGTCCCAGTTTTCAGGCAGGAACGCTCGTAGTGTGGCGTCAACCGTTGGGTCCAGCTGTGCCCCGATGGAAGCTGTCTTCTTGGGGTCTGTCGGGTGGACTTGCAATTTGACTATTTCATCTACTGGTTTGAAGGAGGTGGATTTGGGCCGCTTATCAAGGATTACGTCGTCCCTATCCACCGTGGAGTGTAGTGTGTTTAACTCTTCGGTCGCGAGGGCCTCGGACAGTTCCTCGAGGGCCAGGGATGCAGTTTTGTTTTCGGCGCAGAGTGCTATGTCTGGATCACTCGCGAGAGTGATAATACCGTTGGGCCCGGGAACTTGAGCTTCATATACCCGTAATGAGGAATAGCTTCAAAGCGTGCGAATGCATCTCACCTCAACAAGGCGTGATATCCACTATGGAAAGGGGCCACTTGGAAGGTTATCTCTTCGAACCGATAGTTCTCCGGCGTGCTGAATACCACGTCGAGTGTAATTTTGCCAGCGCATCGCGCCTCCCGACTGGAAATGATTCCTCGGAAGGTCGTATTGCTTTGCTCGATGCGACTCCTGTCTATTTCCTTTTCATTGAGTGTGTCCTTGAAGATGAGGTTTAGTCCGCTGCCACCGTCCATGAGCACTTTAGTGTGCCAAAAGCCATCCACAACTGGATTGAGGACCAAGGCAGCTGGTTGATACGTCTCCAACGTATCTATAATTTTTTATTGCTCCATGCTATGTTATCTATTGTTTTGGGCAATATTGGGCTTTATTATCAACATTTATATTATTTTTGGGACTAACCTATTAACCGGAGGCCCAGCCCAGATTTGTTGTTTTATTCCTATTTCAGTGTTTTGAAGAAAACGAATATCAGACAGAGTCGAAATGGAACGAAATCAACTGGAGAAGTTACTTTTGGAAGGAAAGCTACCAGATGGACTTGGAACCCACGTCAGGAGCCAAGGGAGGTGCTCACGAGGGTGGGGGCGTGCCCACCCCCCTAGGGTGCGCCCCGTGCCTCGTGGGGCCCCCGAAGCTCCACCGACGTACTTCTTGCACCCATATATACTCACGTACCCTAAAACTTCCAGAACAGAGATTAGATCAGGAGTTCCGCCGCAGCAAGCCTCTATAGACACCAAAAGTCAATCGGGACCCTGTTCCGGCACCCAGTCGGAGGGGGGGAACCCTCACCGGTGGCCATCTTCATCATCCCGGCGCTCTCCATGACATGGAGGGAGTACTTCATCCTCGGGGCTGAGGGTATGTACCAGTACCTATGTGTTTGATCTCTCTCTCTCTCTCGTGTTCTTGATTTGGCACGATCTTGATGTATCGTGAGCTTTGCTATTATAGTTGGATCTTATGTTTCTTCTCCCCCTATTCTTTCTTGTAATGGATTGAGTTTTCCCTTTGAAGTAATCTTATCGGATTGAATCTTTAAAGATTTGAGAACACTTGATGTATGTCTTGCGTGGGATAGCCGTGGTGACAATGGGTTATTCTATTGATTCACTTGATGTATGTTTTGGTGATCAACTTGTGGGTTCCACCCATGAACTTATGCATAGGGGTTGGCACACGTTTTCGTCGTGATTCTTCGGTAGAAACTTTGGGCACTCTTTGAAGTACTTTGTGTTGGATTGTGTAGATGAATCTGAGATTGTGTGATGCATATCGTATGATCATACCCACGGATACTTGAGGTGACATTGGAGTATCTAGGTGACATTAGGGTTTTGGTTGATTTGTGTCTTAAGGTGTTATTCTAGTACGAACTCTAGGGATGTTTGTGATGCTTATAGGAATAGCCCAATTGATTGATTGGAAAGAATAACTTTGAGGTGGTTTCGTACCCTACCATAATCTCTTCGTTTGTTCTCCGCTATTAGTGACTTTGGAGTGACTCTTTGTTGCATGTTGAGGGATAGTTGTATGATCCAATTATGTTATTATTGTTGAGAGAACTTTCACTAGTGAAAGTATGAACCCTAGGCCTTGTTTCCTATCATTGCAATACCGTTTACGCTCACTTTTACCGCTCGCTACCTTGCTGTTTTTATATTTTCAGTTTACAAAAACCTATATCTACCATCCGTATTGCACTTGTATCACCATCTATTTGCCGAACTAGTGCACCTATACAATTTACCATTGTATTGGGTGTGTTGGGGACACAAGAGACTCTTTGTTATTTGATTGCAGGGTTGTTTGAGAGAGACCATCTTCATCCTACGCCTCCCACGGATTGATAAACCTTAGGTCATCCACTTAAGGGAAATTTGCTACTGTTCTACAAACCTCTACACTTGGAGGCCCAACAACGTCTACAAGAAGAAGGTTGCGTAGTAGACATCACTGGTGCCCGGACTGACCGGAATTTTGGTTCGTCACTGGCATTGAAAGTTATGGCGTGTCGTTCCAAGGGTTTATTGCTGCGACTTGGCAGACTTTGGCAAGGTCACGGATTGCCCTCGTGCGCCGATTGGTTGAAGCAAAAGTCTCAAAGACCGTTAATACTCTGAGGTCGTCGTCTTGCTAGGGGCGTTGCTCTGAGGTGTTTTTGGTGAGGATATCCTCGCCGCTCTTGACCACTTGCCGAAGTATCCAACATGCTCTAAGGTTGTGGGTTGGTACGGTATCTGGTGTTGTGTGTATTTTGCATGGCCTATTGAGCCATCCCTCCAGAACGGTTCCGGGTCCTGTAGTGGGCTTAGTTTTCTTCACTATGGGGTCAGGTGGCCAGCGAGGGTGCATCCTTTTTGCCCGCCAGAGGGGTTGAGTGGAGACCGGTGGTACCCAGCGAGTTGTCTGAGTTTTCCAAGCGCTTTCCATTGCGCAGTACTTCTGTACTATGGTTGCCAAGTCAGCGAAGTGTAATACGCGACGGCGGTTGATGGTGTTGAGGCGTTGAGGACTCCTTCGTCTGTGCAATTATTGCAGAATATTGAAATCGCGTCCTCGTCGCGGCAATCTTTGATCTTTTCTTTGACAAGGAGGAATCTGGACCAAAAGTGATGAACTGTTTCCTGAGACTGTTGTCATACATACATGATGTCGCATATATCCAGAGGGCCGGAATTGCTTGGAAAATATTGCTTGTGGTGGGTGGGTGGCTTTAAATCCAACCCCTGACCCAATTTGGAGTCCGGAGTTTGAGAAACTTCCGAGCTTATTAGTTCGGGCTTCGGGATGTTAAATAATTTTCCAGGCTCGATGCCCGATTCTAGGTTGGGAGGACCGGGAGTGTCGTCCCGCGGACAGGTATCCAGCTCTTCGAGCTCGGAAATCCGAACATAGCTCGTCTTCAACACACGGGAAGAGTTGTTGTTTGGCTCCTCTACGACCGCTATCTTATGGGTGATCGGCGGAGATTTGATTTCTCCCTGATCGGGCTTAAGCCCAATCTGATCACAGTCTGTAGCGACCCCCATGGCACCGATGCGATTCAGGAGTTCATTTAAAGATTACAACTCCATCGGATCCATCCGTTTGGAGTATTGGGAGTCAACACGGAGATGATTTTTGATGACCTGAGAAGTCATCTAGGCTTGATATCCGAACGGGCGGTCATGGTAAAGCCGCCCAACCGGAGGGTTTGGCCTGAGGCTAGGGCTCTTCCGGAGGTGATACTGTTCTTGATAACAAGGCGGGCCATCAATCCTGTCTTCGACGTCACAGCGGAACTCTCAATGAAAGCACCAATGTCGGTGTCAAAACCGGTAGATCTCGGATAGGGGGTCCCGAACTGTGCGTGTAAGGTCGATGGTGTCGGTGTACTAAAGTAGGGGTACCTTAGTATCCCGAACTTGTGCACGGGAAGTCGTAGCACCCCGCGGCAAGGCTTGCCAGGCGATCGCCAAGACTCTTCGTGGTCCCTTTTTGGGCCATCCAAGAACAAAGTATTTGAGCCAAGGCCCCGGCAGGAGGAGCCTGCCGGGAAGGCCACCCGAAGAGAGCAAGGCCCCGGCAAGAGGAGCTTGCCGGGACAACCGCTCGAAGCACAAGACCCTGGCAGGAGGAGCTTGCCGGGAAGGCCGACCGAGGCACGACAAGATACTTGCTGCGACGCGCTCCGCGTCCCGGCAAGGACCGGTGAGCGACAAGCTCCCGGGCGCGACAAGACATCAGCCGTGGCAAGGCGCTTGCCGCGGCAAGTCACCACCCCGCGCCTGCGCTCCAGCTCATCCACCCACGCGTCGCTCTGGGGCAGAGGCGGCGCAGCCAGGGGCATGCGGTGGCGAAGCGATGCTGACAGAGTAGCCATCATGGCAAACGGTGGCGCTCCTGATGGTCCCCTTTCCTGCATCGTCTGGGCGATGCGGACGGGCATTTAATGCCCTTGTCCCCTGCTGTCAGAGTTAGGTATGATAGCACTATACAGCCACTGTGCAGGCAGCTGTACCCACTACAGCATTCTCCCATTTTTGCCCCCACCTGCGCTGCCACCTGTGGGTAACCCCTTAAGCATATAAAAGGAGGCCCCATGCGCACGTAGAGGGAGAGGGACATCCATCGCTACGCTCGGTCTCGCCAGCGGCTCGTGTGTACTGTAGCACCATGCGCTCCCGAGCAAGAACACAATACAATCCACAAAGCAGCAGTAGGGTTTTACGCATCCTTGCGGCCCGAAGCTGGGTAAAATCCCTTGTGTGCATCGCCTCGATCCGCTCTTCGCGCGACCTCCACCCCCCCGCCGAACCAAGAAAGGGGCTCGGTACCCATAGATGTTTGAGGAGGCAGATTTCCCCCGACATCTTTGGCTCGCCAGGTAGGGGGCGTCGAGGTTGTGTGAACCTGATCCGGCGTCTGCACTGGCTAGATCTCCATCATCTTCGTCGACATGCCACCGAAGAAGAAGGCTCCGGAGGTGGCTGGTCCGTCCGCGTCGAACCCACCGCCCTTGGAGCAAACGGGTGGTGGGGACGACACCGGCGGCGGAACGGGCGTCGTCGAGCCAGCTCATGGCGCCACGGCGTCCGAACATGCACCGAGCTCGTGGTGCTACGGCGTCTGAACATACGCCGACACCTCTTGGCGCAGGTAAGCCCTGGTATGACCAGGCAACCTTTCGCTCTATTCCATGGAGCGGAGGCAGGTAGCCCCACGGATCTCGCATACGGGCCACCTCGAGTGTTCGCTCACGCTGAGCTCGAGCGAGAGCAGCTGCGTCGAGATGACGCGCTGCTCCTCGAGGAGAACCGTCTTCAGGCCGCTGTGCGAGCTGCTCGCTACCAGCAAGCTTTGCGCCGCTTCTATAGCCGCAAAGTTAGTGCGAGAAGTTTCGAGGAAGTGGGAAGGCCCTTACCGGGTGAAACGAGTCGCTAGGCCTGGCGCTGTCCGCCTTGAGACCGAAGATACCACTCCGGTGAGCAACTCCTGGAACGTTGGGCATCTTCGTAAGTTTCGCCCTTAAGGCGCGGTTGTTGGACCCCGTCCGGCAACCACCCTTCTGTACAAAGTCTTGCCGCTGTTGCATGTGATACTTTGTACAGAGCCAGGCGCAGACCCTGTGCACAGATTGAGTTCACGTGCTCCGCGCACCTTGCCGATCTCATGCTCTTTATCCTTTGCATGCATTATCTGACACTCTGTGCAGCACTGGCCCCCGGTAAGCAATGGCGAGCCCCATGTTTCGCCTTGCCGGAAAGCGACCTTGCCGGGCAGCGAGCCACGGAGAAGCTAAGTTGCCAAAGTTTGAGCAATCGAGTTTTTAAAATTTTGAGGTTATCTTCCTCGAACGACCGTACTTTGTATGTAAAACCTGTGCGCGGAGGGACCGGCTCGTGGCTAGTTGCGCCCTTACTTCGTTTCGAGTCCGCTCAACGACTTAAGTGTGCTACAACCAGAGTGGCATCCTTACTTTGTTTCGAGCTCGCTCGACAGCTTAAGTGTGCTGCGACTGCAGTCGCAACACTTAATTTGCTCTGAGCCTGCTCAACAATTTAAGTGAGCTGCAGCTAGCCGCGGCAAGGTTTCTTGCCGGTAGTGGCGCCGCTGGCGGGCTGCTGATGTCCCGCACTCAGAGCCCGCGGTAAGGCGGAGGCCTACGCCGACAAGTCCCCAAAAGCGTAGGGCAAAAACATACAAAGCACGGAGTCAAGTAGAGGAAATAACAGTGCAATCACTACCTAAGATAGAGTTATATTACAAAGATAAGCTTGTCGCGGCCCTAATGAATCGCTTTCATGACTTTGCCAGCAGCGACAAGAAAAGAAAAAAAGAGAGGGCAGGCGGCCTAATCCACGCGGTCGCCCTCCATCCTCTTGATCCCGGCCACCTTCTCCGCAATGGGCGCGACGAGGGCCCTGATCTCCTCGAGGTCAGCGTCTGCCGGCAGGGATTTGAGGACGTTGGTGAGCCTGATGCCGGGGTTGCGGAAGGCGATCTTCACCAACACCTTCTCGAGGGCTCGGGCGATGGCGTCGCGCGTCTCGCCGGCCAGCTGCTCTGGGATCGCGTTCCGGAGATACTGAAGGGCCGCCACCACGCCTTTGAAGAACGAAGTGAGCTTGGCGCTGGGTGGGACATTTTCGCCAGAGGGATACTCGTGTCCCTCCATCCCTAGCAGCGTCAGCTCCTTGTCGATGGCGGCGGCGATGTCCACGAGACCCTCAGTCCACTGCTCCATCGTCGCCCTGAAGTTGTTCTGGGTAACTGCGGCGCTTTTCAGCAGCGCCTCGTTGTCCGCGACCTCCTTCCGCAAGGTCGTCTACCGCTCCTTGGCGCTCTCCAGCGCCTTGGTCAAGGTGCCCAGCTTCACCTCGAGATCGGCGTTGGAGTCCTTGGCGGCGTCGAGCTCCTTGATCTTCTCGGCGAAGCGGCCCAGTAGCTCGCCAAGGGTGTGGGCGCCCTTCTCGCACTCCTATTTGAGCTGCGCCACCTTCGCCTCCAGTGCCTCCTTGGCGGCCTCGGCGGTCGCGTCGGCATCTTGCGCTTCCTTGAGGGCTCCGCCAAGCGCTTGCTCACGCGCGGCGACCTCCTCCTCGTGGCTGGCAAGGCTGGCTTTCTGCTGCACCAGCTCGCCCTCCCGCGCGGCCAGCCCCGCGGCGGCAAGCCTTTGCTGCTCTTCGGCTTCTGCCTTCTCGAGGATGAAGGCCGTCCGTGCCTCGTCGAGCTGCCTTCGCTCCTCCGCCAAGGATCGGAGGGCCTCCTGGTTGATCTCCCAGAGCTCCCCGGCGTGCTTCTCCATGTCCGCTCCCGCCTTCGCGACAAGCGCTTCCCGGCGATCTAGCTGGGCTTGTCGGGCGCGGTAGAGTGACACCAGCTTCCGGAGCAGCCGCTCCTCCTCAGCCTCGCCGCTGCTGCTGCTTGGCGCGTCAACCAGCGTCATCCCGGCGGAGGCGAGCACCTCTCCATCCAAGGTCTCCCCCTCGACCGGCGCCCTGGAAGTCGACTCCCAGGGGAGCTTGATGAAGATATCATCGCCGGCCTTCAGGTAGGCGCCTGGCTGGGGCTCCTTGGGGCCCGATGCTGCTGCTGAGGCGGGATCGGTGGTCGGCGCAGCGCCTGGCGCTCCTGCGGCCCCAGGGCCGTCAGTACGATCGCCGGCCCCCTCGCCCGCGGCTGCTGCGGCAGCCTTGGCGGCCTCTTCGCCGGCCGGATCTTCAACACCATCCGTCTCTCCGGTGGCGGCCACGTCGTCAGTATGGCCGCGCGCGTCCTCCTCGACGACGACCTCGGTCTCCATCGGGTCCGTGGCGGGCGGGTCTGAAGGCCGAGAGGAGGGGAGAAATCAAGCAACTATCCAAAGAAGAAGAACCCAGGGGAGTTTCGAGGCAAGAAGGTTACCTGCGCCAGGGTCTGCAGTCGCGGTCTCCGTTGCCGAGGGGTCGCCGGTGCTATCTCTCGCTGGAGACTGCTCCCTCGCCGGGGACTGCTCCCTCGCTGGGGACTGCTCCCTTGCCGGGGACGGCTCCCTCGCCGAGAACTCCTCCCTTGCCGGGGAACTCCCCCTTGGCGGTGTAGTTGTAGCGGGTGGCTCATCGGGGGCGGTCTCCGGACGCTCCTGGTGGGGCTGCTCTGCTCCTACACAAATCGTCAGCCAGATGTCAGGAAAAGCGAAGGGTACCCGGGCGCGCCCAACGGCAGGAAGCAAATCAAATGCTTACGCTGGGGGCTGCGCTGGGGGCTGCTCTGAGGATCAGTTGGCGGCTCCGACAAGGTCATCTCAGGCGCACCCCCTGCCGTCACGGTGGGCTCATCGTCGAGGATGACCACCGGGACCTTGGCTCTCTTTGCCATCCTCTGAGCCAGAGTCCTGAAAAGGAGCAAATTCGGAGGAAAAGCAAATGAGATGCGAGGCACAACTACAAGAATTGAAGAAACACAAGAACAGCGGGGATCTTACTCCTCTCCCTCTTCCTCGTCGGAGCTAAGCACGGAGAAGTCGAAGACTAGCCCGCTTCTGGCGCGAGGAGGCGGAGGAGTAGGCTCCCTTGGCCGCTTGGCGGAGGCAGTGGTGGCGCTCGCCCGAGACGGCTTTGCCCCGGCCGCCGCCGTGGCACGAGGGGCGGCAGGAGCAGAAGCAGCGGCCTGCGAAGACCCCGCTCCTGCTGAAATAGCGGAGCGCATCACGCGGCGTTGCTGTTGTTGGCTCGCTTGCCGTACCACCTCTCCGGCCTTGCGGAGGAGCCTCCGTGGTTGAGCCGGGGGCTCCGCTTGCGATGAGCTGCCCGAAGGTCGGGAGGAAGAGGCGTCAGCCTCCGGCATGCCGCTCGTGCCCTCGGTGGACTCGTCCGCCCCTGCATCGTGCTTGGCAAGCTCTTCCTCGCCGGCAAACTCCGCTCGATCGGCAAGGCTTTCCGCCTCCGCTGCGTCCGCCTCCGCCAATGTGAAGCCAAATTCGCCCGCGACCGCGGCTGCTGCCGCCTCTTCCATCCTGGAGGCGATGCGCGCCAACTCCGCGTCGGTGGTGTCTCGGGTGAGGCCTTTCTGCTCGTCGGCGTCCACTGGCCTCTCCACCAAGTCGTCGAAGAATGCCCGCACGACATCGTCAGCGGGATCCTGCCAAGTGGAGTCGATCCCGTGCGAGTTGCACAGCGGCATCATTGCAAGGATGCGGCTGAGCGACGAATTGTTGCACAACGGGACGACGCCTCACGGCAGCTTGAACCATTCGGGGTGGTCGGGGTTGTGCTTGAACAGCTCCCTGAGCGTCCCGTCAAGCTCCAAGATGGTGAAATTGAAGTTGAGGCCAGGGCGCAGCCTCATGATGTCGGCCGCATTCTGGAACTCCCAGGCGGGTCTCCCCTTCTCCTGCAGGGGAGCGATGCGGCGGCGGAGGAAATCTGCGCCAACGGCGCCAACTGTGAGCCCGACACGCCTGAGCCGTAGGATCCGGGTGACGGCAATCTGCAGCTTGTCGTCGTCCGGAGCCACGTCGCTCCAATCCCTGCCGCGCACCACAGGAGTTTGGCGCACGGCAGTGAATGGCTGCGGGTTCTCCTCGACGATCAGGCACCAGTCTGCTCTCCATTCCTCCCATTTGCTGCGGAGCTCTCCCTCCAGATAAGCATCCTTCTTGCCAAGCTTCGAGATCCATGCAATCTTGGCGGAGAGGGGCTCTCCTCTCTCTACTCGAGGCGTGAAGAAGTGGCGGAAGAGAGCTACGTTTGAAAAGACTCCGACAAAATTTTCGCAGAGATGTGCGAAAATTGCCATGGTTAAGACAACATTGGGGGTGAAATCAAGGAGGTGGAACCCGTAGGTGTTCATGATGTCACAGAAAAATTCAGAGAAGGGAGGGCAGAGCCCGCAATAGAAGAACAGAGCAAAGAAGGGATACCCGGTTGGATACTCCTTCTGGGCGGCGGCGGGAAGAACCCTCGTGCGTGGATGCGCTCGCGTCCTCGTCGACCAAAAGAGGTAGTATTCCTCCCTCAGGACCAATGCATCGACCTCAGGGGGGAAGGTCGCCTGCTCCTTTCGCAGTGCCTAAAGCCGCTGCGCCTCGGCCGACTTCACGGCCTTCCCTTTCCCCTTGTCGCCCTTCGGGGTCATGGCGGAAAGGGGGAGGGAGGTCGACGGCGTCGGTAGCACTGGTGGCGGCGGAAGGGGCGGAGCGCTGCTTCTCTTGGGAAGTGGCGGAGGTTTTCGAGGAATCGCAACTGGCGGGTGGGCGGACTGCCCCTGTTTCCCCTGCTTATAAGGGGAGGAGGGGGGCGTTTCGCCTTTCCGAATAAACAAATCACTTGCAACGTGACGCGTGCCTGCGGGGCTCAGCCCCGCGCACGCCGCCCACGTCACGCACGCCTCTCCCCACGATGTCGCGTTCGACGCGTGCCGTTTGGGGAGGACGTGGTGGACGCAGAAGCAGATGCAGCGTGACCCAGGCCGCGCGTGCCCGTGCACTGTTTTGGGCCTGGCCCAACAGCGCTCGGCACCGTGTATGGCCCAGGCCCGGGGGCTCCTGTCGGTGTACTAAAGTAGGGGTACCTTAGTATCCCGAACTTGTGCACGGGCAGTCGTAGCACCCCGCGGCAAGGCTTGCCAGGCGATCGCCAAGACTCTCCGTGGTCCTATTTTGGGCCATCCAAGAACAAAGTATTTGAGCCAAGGCCCCGGCAGGAGGAGCCTGCCGGGAAGGCCACCCGAAGATAGCAAGGCCCCGGCAAGAGGATCTTGCCGGGACGACCGCTCGAACCACAAGACCCCAGCAGGAGGAGCTTGCCAGGAAGGCCGACCGAGGCACGACAAGATACTTGCTGCGACGCGCTCCGCGTCCCGGCAAGGATCGGTGAGCGACAAGCTCCCGGGCGCGACAAGACATCAGCCGCGGCAAGGCGCTTGCCGCGGCAAGTCACCACCCCGCGCCTGCGCTCCAGCTCATCCACCCACGCGTCGCTCTGGGGCCGTTCCAGGCGTACGTGGCGAGAGGCTGCGCAGCCAGGGGCATGCGGTGGCGAAGCGACGCTGACAGAGTAGCCATCGTGGCAAACGGTGGCGCTCCTAATGGTCCCCTTTCCTGCACCGTCTGGGCGATGCGGACGGGCATTTAATGCCCTTGTCCCCTGCCGTCAGAGTTAGGTATGATAGCACTGTACAGCCACTGTGCAGGCAGCTGTACCCACTACAGCATTCTCCCATTTTTGCCCCCACCTGCGCTGCCACCTGTGGGTAACCCCTTAAGCATATAAAAGGAGGCCCCATGCGCACGTAGAGGGAGAGGGACATCCATCGCTACGCTCGGTCTCGCCAGCGGCTCGTCTGTACTGTAGCACCACGCGCTCCCGAGCAAGAACACAATACAATCCACAAAGCAGCAGTAGGGTTTTACGCATCCTTGCGGCCCGAAGCTGGGTAAAATCCCTTGTGTGCATCGCCTCGATCCGCTCTTCGCGCGACCTCCGCCCCCCGCCGAGCCAAGAAAGGGGCTCGGTCCCCATAGGTGTTCGAGGAGGTAGATTTCCCCCGACAGATGGTAACAGGAGATAGGGGACGCGTTGTTTACCCAGGTCCGGGGCCTCTTGATGGAGGTAATACCCTACTTCCTGCTTGATTGATCTTGATGAATATGAGGATCACAAGAGTTGATCTACCACGAGATCGTAATGGCTAAACCCTAGATGTCTAGCCTGCATAATTGTGATTGCCTCTATGGACTAAACCCTTCGGTTTATATACACACAAAGGGGCCTAGGGTTGTACAGAGTCGGTTTACAGATGAAGGAATCTTCATATCCGAACGCCAAGCTTGCCATCCACGCAAAGGAGAGTCCCATCGAGACACAAGAGGAAAAGTTCTGTCTTGTATCTTCATGGCCCATCAGTCTGGCCCACAGCACATAGCCCGGACGCCCGAGGACCCCTTAATCCAGGACTCCCTCACCCAGCCCTTGGGTTAATTAGCTTAACTAGTTAATTAGCACTAACAGCACTGTTAACTAGTTAAGACATTGACGTGTGGGTCCCAGCCGTCAGGTTTGACCTGGGCTGCCATTGTTGACCTGCTGACGCCATGCTCTCGTCATGCTGATGCAGTTAACATTTTCTGGATTAAAAATAATCCAGGAAATTTCAGAAAATGTTTAAAACTTCAAAAATTCATAAAAATTAAACTATAACTCCAAATGAAAAAATTTATATATGAAAATGATCAGAAAATCCAATCTATCCATCTGTACCATTGTCATGCATGTTAGAACAACTTATAGGTGCTGAATTGGACAAATCAAATAAATGACGTTTGAATTTCATATATGGAGTTTGAATTTGAACCTTAGGTTCATACAAACTTCATCTAACTTGTTTGTAGCTACTTTAGCTTAAAATCACATCATTTTGCCATGCCATGATCATGCATCATATTGTCGCATTTCATTGAATGTGTTCTTTCTTATTTGCCGATGTTTGTCCCCTCCCGATAGATGTTGTTCTGATGATGTGATCGATGACACCGATGAAGAGCGATACTATCTTAAGAAGTTCCAGGCAAGCAAAACCCCCTTGTTCATTCCAATACAATCCCACTATCTCGCTTCTCCTCTCTTTTACTGCATTAGGACAACAACGATTCAACTGTTACATGATGCGGTAGTTGAACACCTTTCCTCTGCATGACATGTCATTGCCACAGTAAATAGATGAAACCTACTAGCATGAGTAGGAGTTGTTTGAGCCCTGATGTGCCTACTCATTCATGCTTGTTGTCATGCCCGCTACTCCTTAGAGTTGAGTCAGGTCTGATTCATCGGGGATGAATTGGAATGTGGTGAACATGTCCTACTGTTGAGAGCTAAGTGTGTGAACACGATTTGGTAAAGGTAGAAGTGAGAGGCCATGTAGGAGTACATGGTGGGTTGTCTCATTTAAACCGTCCTCAAGAACTGAGTTTTGTGTTTGTGATCCATGAACAGCTACTACCACACATTGGGCCCTGAAATATGACCCCGCTCGACTTATTAACCCCCTGTCCTTTGTCTAGGAGTTGCAAGTAGTTTCTGGTGTTTGTAGTATGCTGGAGGCCATGCGCAGCGCTGACCCGAGGGGTGGGCTATCATGCGGTAGGCACGTCGCACGGTGTACCGGGATGCCCGTTTGGTGCCTTGGGAACCCTGCACACATCATTCGAGGCCATAGTGGAAACCTCGGCCGGACTCCCTGCGGATGGAACCTGAATAGGCGATAAACCTGGACTAGGGACTTTTGTGGTTAGTCAGGTCGTGGTCTACACCCACGTCGGCTTTCGCTTGAAGACTGTTGAGCACATGTCGTGTGCAGACGCTAAGTGGTGGAAACATGTGTGAAGAAGTACACCCCTGCAGGGTCATAAATGATCTATTCAAATAGTCGCATCTGCGGTAAAGGACTTCTGGGTTGCCTATATAGTTTATAGACAAGTGAAAGTGGATACTCTAAAATGCGCAAGATAAGTGTGAGTGCTATGGATGGCGCTCTTGAAGGGAGACGGGAGCGGATCCATAGTGGTGTATTGATTGGTGAATATGTGGACTCGTGTGCGCCATGTCAAAAGAGTTACTTGCAAACGTAGTTCAGCATAGCCAGTGAGTCAAAGCTTGTCGGCGTCCTGGGAACATGGGTCCCCAGACTTGCCTGCCTGCAGCCCACGGCATGGCTCCACCAGCGGCCCTGTACGGCTCATATTCACCAGCAAATATTAGAGATCCATTCTGCACAACTCCAAAAGTTCTTAAACTCCACGGAAGTTATTTTTGGAATTAATAAAAAAACTGAGCAAAGAAAGTACCAGAGGGGGGCCACCCACCATCAACGAGGGTGGGGGTGCGCCCTACCCCCCTGGGCGCGCCCCCTGCCTCTTGGGCCCCCTGGCAGACCTCCGGTGCCCATCTTCTGCTCTGTGAGGTCTTTTAGCCTAGAAAAAATCAAAAGCAAGCTTTTGGGTAGAAACTCCGCCACCACGAGGCGAAACCTTCGAGGAACCAATCTAGGGCTTCGGTGGAGCTGTTCTGCCAGGGAAACTTCCCTCCGGGAGAGGGAAATCATCGCCATCATCATCACCAACAATCCTCTCATCGGGAGGGGGTCAATCTCCATCAACATCTTCACCAACACCATCTCCTCTCAAACCCTAGTTCATCTCTTGTATCCACTCTTTGTATCAAAACCTCAGATTGGTACCTATGGGTTGCTAGTAGTGTTGATTACTCCTTGTAGTTTATGCTAGTTGGTTTATTCGGTGGAAAATCATATGTTCAGATCCTATATGCATATTAATAACCCTCTGATTATGAACATGAATATGATTTGTTAGTAGTTACATTTGTTACTGAGGACATGGGAGAAGTCTTGCTATAAGTAGTCATGTGAATATGGTATTTGTTCGATATTTTGATGAGACGTATGTTGTCTTTCCTCTAGTGGTGTTATGTGAACATCGACTAAATGACACTTCACCATTCTTTGGGCCCAGAGGAAGGCATTGGGAAGTAATAAGTAGATGATGGGTTGCTAGAGTGACAGAAGCTTAAACCCTAGTTTATGAGTTGCTTCGTAAGGGGCTGATTTGGATCCATATGTTTCATGCTATGGTTTGGTTTACCTTAATACTTCTTTTGTAGTTACGGATGCTTGCAATAGGTTTTAATCATAAGTGGGATGCTTGTCCAATAAAGGGCAGTACCCAAGCACCGGTCCACACGCATACCAAATTATCAAAGTAACGAACGCGAATCATATGAGCGTGATGAAAACTAGGTTGACGATAATTCCCATGTGTCCTCGGGAGCGCTTTTCTTCATATAAGAGTTTGTCTAGGCTTGTCCTTTGCTACAAAAAGGATTGGGCCATCTTGTTGCACCCTATTTACTTTCATTACTTGTTACCCATTACAAATTAACTTATCACAAAACTATCTGTTACAGATAATTTCAGTGCTTGCAGAGAATACCTTACTGAAAATCGCTTGTCATTTCCTTCTACTCCTCGTTGGGTTCGACGCTCTTACTTGTCGAAAGGACTACGATAGATCCCCTATACTTGTGGTCATCAAGACTCTTTTCTGGTGTCGTTGCTGGGGAGTGAAGCACCTTTGGTAGGTGGAATTTGGTAAGGAAAATTTTATATAGTGTGCTGCAATTTACTGTCACTTGTTACTATGGAAAGTATTCCTCTGAGGGGCTTGTTCGGGGTATCTTCACCCCGACCAGTAGAGCAAAGAGTTGCTCCTCAACCTAATGAACCTACGGAAAATATTTACTTTGAAATTCCTTCAGGTATGATAGAGAAACTGTTAGCTAATCCTTTCACAGGTGATGGAACATTACATCCCGATTTGCACCTAATCTATGTGGATGAAGTTTGTGGATTATTTATGCTTGCAGGTATGCCCAAGGATGTTATCAAGAAGAAGGTATTCCTTTATATTTGAAGGGAAAGACATTGACATGGTTTAGACTATGTGATGATATGGGATCATGGAACTACAACCTATTGAAATTGGAATTTCATCATAAGTTTTATCCTATGCACCTTGTTCATCGTGATCGTAATTATATATATAATTTTTGGCCTCGTGAAGGAGAAAGCATCGCTCAAGCTTCGGGGAGGCTTAAGTCAATGTTATATTCATGCCCCAATCATGAGCTCTCAACAGAAATTATTATTCAAAAAATTTATGCTCGGCTCTCTCTCAATAATCGCTCCATGCTTGATACTTCTTGTACTGGATCTTTTTTATGAACACTATTGAATTCGAATGGGATTTATTGGAAATAATTGAACGCAAATTTGAAGATTGGGATCTCGACGAAGGTAAGGAGTCAGATATAACACCTATGTTTGATTGTGTTAAGTCTTTTATGGATACCGATGTTTTCCGTGAATTTAGCACTAAATATGGACTTGACTCTAAGATAGTAGCTTCTTTCTGTGAATCCTTTGCTACTCATGTTGATCTCCCTAAGGATAAGTGGTTTAAATATAATCCTCCCATTGAAGTAAAAGTAGTTGCACCTATTAAAGTTGAAGAAAAGACTATCACTTATAATGATCATGTCGTTCCTGCTGCTTATATTGAGAAACCACCTTTCCCTGTTAGAATAAAGGATCATGCTAAAGCTTCAACTGTGGTCAACAAAAGTAATATTAGGACACCCAAACCCCTGAGCAAATTAAAGTTGAACCTAGTATTGCTATGGTTAAGGATCTCTTGGCTGATAATATTGATGGACATGTTATTTACTTCTGTAATGAAGCTGCTAGAATTGCTAGACCTCATACTAAAAATAAACATAGACTTGTTGTAGGCATGCCTGTTATTTTTGTTAAAATAGGAGATCATTGTTATCATGGCTTATGTGATATGGGTGCTAGTGAAAGTGCAATACCTCATTCCTTATACAAAGAAATTATGCATGATATTGCACCTGTTGAGTTAGAGGATATTGATGTTACAATTAAGCTTGCCAATAGAGACACTATTTCAACAGTTGGGATTGTTAGACATGTTGAAGTCTTGTGTGGGAAAGTTAAATATCCTGCTGATTTTCTTGTTCTTGGTTCCCCACAAGATGACTTCTGTCCTATCATATTTGGTAGACCCTTCTTGAATTTTGTTGATGGTAGGATAGACTACAAAAAGGATGTTGTTACTATTGGTTTGGGGGATATGTCTCATGAGTTTAACTCTACTAAATTTTGTAGACAACCCCGTGATGAGGAATTGCCTAGTAAAGATTAAATTATCGGTCTTGCTTCTATTGTCGTGACTCCTAAGGATCCATTAGAACAATATTTGCTAGACCATGAAAATGATATGTTTATGATTGAAAGAAGGGAAATAGATGAAGTATTATTTAAACAGGGACCTATTTTGAAACATAACTTGCCTGTTGAAATCCTAGGGGGTCCTCCTCCGCCCAAGGGTGATCCCGTGTTGTAGCTTAAACCATTACCTGATACTCTTAAATATGCTTATCTTGATGAGAAGAAGATATATCCTGTTATTATTAGTGCTAACCTTTCAGAGCATGTACAAAAAAATTATTAAAAACTCTGAAGAAGCACCGTGCTGCTATTGGATATACTCTTGATGATCTTAAGGGCATTAGTCCCACTTTATGCCAGCACAAAATAAAATTGGAGAAAGACGGTAAACCGGTTGTTGATCACCAACGACGGTTAAATCCTAAGATGAAAGAAGTGGTAAGAAAAGAAATACTAAAGCTTCTGGAGGCAGGTATAATTTATCCCGTTGCTAATAGTCAGTGGATAAGTCCTGTCCATTGTGTCCCCAAGAAGGTAGGTATTACCGTTGATCCTAATGATAAAGATGAATTGATCCCACAAAGAATCATTACAGGTTATAGAATGGTAATTGATTTCCGCAAATTAAATAAAGCTACTAAAAAGGATCATTACCCTTTACCTTTTATTGATCAAATGCTAGAAAGATTATCCAAACATACACATGTTTGCTTTCTAGATGGTTATTCTGGTGTCTCTCAAATTCCTGTGTCAAAAGAGGATCAAGAAAAGACAACTTTGCCTTGTCCTTTCGGTGCCTTTGCTTATAGACGTATGCCTTTTGGTTTATGTACTGCACCTGCTACCTTTCAAAGATGCATGATGGCTATATTCTCTGATTTTTGTGAAGAGATTGTTGAGGTCTTCATGGATGATTTCTCCGTTTACGGAACTTCTTTTGATGATTGCTTGAGCAAGCTTGATCGAGTTTTGCAGAGATGTGAAGAAACTAACCTTGTATTGAATTGGGAGAAGTGCCACTTTATGGTTAATGAAGGCATTGTCTTGGGGCATAAAATTTCTGAAAGAGGTATTGAAGTTGATAAAGCTAAAGTTGATGCTAATGAAAAGATGCCGTGCCCCAAGGACATTAAAGGTATAAGAAGTGTTCTTGGTCCTGCCAGTTTTTATAGGAGGTTCATAAAGTACTTCTCTAAAATCTCCAGGCCTCTGACTAATCTCTTACAAAAATATATTCCTTTTGTCTTCAATGATGATTGTGTAGAAGCATTTGAAATACTTAAGAAAGCTTTGATTTCTGCACCTATTGTTCAGCCACCTGATTGGAATTTACCCTTTGAAATTATGTGTGATGCTAGTGATTATGCTGTAGGTGTTGTTCTAGGACAAAGGGTTGATAAGAAATTAAATGTTATCCAATATGCTAGTAAAATTCTAGCCAATGCCCAGAGAAATTATGCTACTACTGAAAAAGAATTTTTAGTAGTTGTATTTGCTTGTGATAAGTTCAGACCTTATATTGTGTATTCTAAAGTAGCTGTTCACACTGATCATGTTGTTATTAAATATCTAATGGCAAAGAAAGATGCTAAACCTAGACTTATTAGATGGGTTCTCTTGCTACAAGAATGATTTGCATATTATGGGATCTGAGAACCCCGTTGCAGACAACTTGTCTAGGTTAGAGAATGTTCTTGATGACCCACTAGCTATTGACGATATCTTTCTTGATGAACAATTAGTTGTCATAAAAGCTTGTCGTACTGCTCCATGGTATGCTGATATGCTAATTACATTGTTGCTAAATTTATACCACCTAGTTTCACATACCAGCAAAAGAAAAAGTTTTTCTATGATTTAAGACATTACTTCTGGGAGGACCCACACCTTTATAAAGAAGGAGTAGATGGTGTTGTTAGACATTGTATTGTAAGTGCATCTAGTGCCCCTTCGTAATTTTGGTGTATTGAAGACTTATAGGTTAAGCATCTGATGTGTTTATGAGTGTACACAGGTCTATAGGTCTATGAGGAGTTTGATATTTACAGTAAAAGTCGACCCCTAAAAATGAAGTTCTTCGACTGAAGACTTCGATATTCTGAAGACTTTCTGAAGACTTTCTGAAGACTTTCTGACGACTTGGAAAGTGAATAAATTGGTGTGACCTTGAAGACATGGTATTCGTCCGAGGAACGTGAAGCGTGAAGACCTGTTTTCGTAGTTTCATTTTTCTCTTTCTTGAGTCATAGGAAACACCGTACTGTTAAAGGGGGTCGAGGAAATACTAAGGAGAAAATTTCCATGTGATGCTCAACTCAAATCCTACACCTACCAATCCCTTCTAGTGAAGCCATTGGAAATCTCATACAGTTCAGTCAATTTCTTCAGTGACAGAGACGCAGTTCTTCTGGTCACTGAGGACTTTGCTCTGACTGAGGAGTTAGGAATTCGCCAGTGCGAATTGCCTACACAGTGAGGAACATGATAGCCCTGAGGAATTTGTACTCCAAATTTCCGTCCGTTGCTGTGCCACGCGCCAGCTGTCCTAAAATATCTTGTCCACCTAACGGTCATATCATTGAAGGGCATTTATGTCTTATCATGTCGGGCTGCTCCCTAGGCTATAAATAGCCGCCCCCTACAACCACTAGATGGTTGGCTGCTCCGCGTGAACTTGACACTTGTCATTTGAGAGCAACCCATCCTCCGAGGACTTTGAGCAAAAATCATCAAGTGAGGAAAATCCAAACCCAAACCCAAAACACCTACAAACCCAAAGTGATTGAGCATCACTGAAGAAATTGATCCTGCGTGGATCCGACGCTTGTTACCTTTGAAGACTGTGCTTCTTCCAGACGGTTAGGCGTCAAGGTCTAGAGCATCCAAGAGGAATTGTGGATCGCCGAGTGACCAAGTCTGTGAAGGTTTGGAAGTCACCTGAACACTTACCACCACTGATTGGACGAGGACTGTGTGTCCTTAGTTCAAGGAGAATATGGTGAGGACTTGGTGTCCCGAGCTGCGTGCTCAGGACTGGGTGTCCGGGACTGTGTGTCCTCGAGTTTAAATACTCAGCCGCTCCAACCAGACGTACAACTGAGACAGCAGTTGGAACTGGTCTACCAAATCATTGTCTTCACCAAGCTTACTGGTTCCATTTCCTCAACACCTTCATTTCCTCATTACTGTGTTGTCTGTTTGTTCATATCTGTGTTTGAAGACTTTGACTGAAGACTTTCACAAATTCTTTAGTTCTATTTCTTCAGTCTGTTTGTCTTCATCTAGAGTTATCCTGTGCCTACGCTTTCTGTACTCTGTGTTTGTCTTCATTTAATCATGATGACCATGCATGTAATCTGTTATGTTTACTTCTGAGTACTTATTCCGCTGCTAGTATTTCTTCGCTAAGGAATTTCCTCACGAGCAAATTCCTCAGTGAATAATTTCATAAAAATCGCCTATTCACCCCCCCTCTAGTCGATATAACGCACTTTCAATTGGTATCAGAGCAAGGTACTCCCTTGTTCTGTGTGATTTTGGTTTAACCGCCTGGAGTTTTAGTTATGTCGACCGCAGGTATGATCAAGGTCTCTGCTGGGTGTCCTACCTTTGATGGGACGGACTACCCCTACTGGAAGAACAAGATGCGCATGCATCTTGAGGAAATTGATAACAATCTCTGGTATGTTGTGGAAAATGGTGTTCCCTCCGTCTCACCCTCACTGAACGCTACCGATGTGAAGAGATTCAAGCAACTTGATTCCCAAGCGAAGAATATCATATGTGGCCATCTGAGCAAAGGACAGTATGGTAGAGTGAGTGCTTTGGAAACTGCTAAGCTTATCTGGGATAGGCTGTCCAAAGTCAATGAAGGAATTTCAACTCAGCGTGATTCTTGAGTTGATGTTCTTCGCAATCTCTTCAACCGCTTCAAAAGACTCGACAATGAAAATGTTCAGCAAACCTTCGATCGCCTCACTGACATCTCAAATGAGCTTCAAGCACTTGGTGCCACTGACATCACCGACCATGAGGTGGTGAAGAAATTGCTGAGATCGCTTGATTCCTCATTTGACACTCTGGCACTGATGATTCAAGAGCGTGCTGATTACAAGTCACTTGACCCCGCTGATATCCTCGAGAGGCTAAACACTCATGAGTTCCAGCTTGCTGAGAAGAGAGATCTCTATGGTTCGAGCTATGGCAGATCACGTGCACTGAAGGCCAAGGTAGTATCTGAGTCCGAAGATGAAGACTCTGATAGCAGCCTTGGTGATCCTGAAGAACTAAGTCATGATCTGGCGCTGCTTGTGAAGAAATTCCAGAAGTTCTCAAGACATGGTCGTTTTGGAAAATCCTCAAGGAGCAACGATTCCCCAACCAGTGACTATAAGAAAAGGCTTTGTCACAAGTGCAAGAAACCAGGACATTACATTCAAGATTGTCCTCAGTGGGAAAAGGAATCAAAGAAGAAGAAATACAAGGATTACAGTTCTGATGATGCGAAGAAAAAGAAGAAATCCTCAAAATCTTCATCATCAAAATCCTCGAAGTCTTCGTCTCACAAGAAGAGCAGCTCCAAGAAGGCTCGGGCATTCATTGGCAAGGAAATGGACTCTGAGGCCGAATTTGAAGAAAATGAGGAAGAGGAACAATCTGAAGACTCTGAGTCTGGTGTGGCGAGCCTAGCCCTCGCTACTGCATTCGTCAGCAAATCCATCTTCAACGCTGAAGAAAGTGATCTCACCAACAAGGCTGACAAAGGCAGTGATGACTACGCTCCCACCTATTGCTTCATGGCAAAGGGTGCCAAGGTACACAAATACGCCTCCTCTGAATCTAGTTATGATGAATCTGATGAAAATCTTAAGCCTAGCTACTCTAAACTTGCTAAGATTGCTGTGCAACAACAAAAGGCTTTTGAAAAGGTTCAAAACATGCTAGACAAAAGTGATGATATGTTGGGTGAAGAAATGGATCGCACTAAGGCCTTGACTGAAAATCTTCAGAGACTTCAGACTAAGCTTGACAACCTTCAAAATCATCATAACACTCTCTTATCTGATCATGAGAAGCTTTCTTATGAATATCTTCAAAAGAAGCAAGATCTTGAGAAGCTAAGAGTGAGTTATGAAGATCTTCAGAAGGAGCGCGATTCATTACTTGCTCAACAAATCAGCGCTGCTCGGGAAGAATTTATTCCTCCATGTTTAAAATGCATTGAACGAGAATCTGCTAATTCTTCACCTGAATGTTCAAATGCTTCAAATGTTACAAATTCATCACCTGTCTCTGCTATCACTAATTCCTCATCTGAGGACATTGCTAGTATCATTGACGATACAGGGCTGAAGGAATTTTACATGACAGGCATGTACAAAAGCCTCAAAGGGCATTAGGCTCTTTGTGATGTGCTTAAAAAGCAGATCCTCAACAGGAACCCTAGGAAAGAGGGTATTGCCTTTGAGAGGAAACTCAATGCGGATGGTACTTATTGGAAGCCTGAGCAGTACCCCAAAACCTCATTGGTTGCTGCAAAGGGACCTCCAGTTGATCCATCTGATTTATCTGGCTATACATGTGAATCTTCTCATTCTTCTGATGAGTCATTTGACTCCAACTATAAACTGTTCAAAAAACAGAATGGTGAAGTATTTGCTAGATATGTTGGCACTAACTGCAGGAACGGTTCCCCTATGAAGAAAATCTGGGTTCCCAAAAGCTGCGTTGAAAGTCTTCAGGTGAATGTCCTCATGACACCACCTGTGAAGAAAAGGAACCCCAGATCTAATTCTTCATATGGATCCAAGTCCTCATACAGACCAAATTCCTCAAGAGGATCAAATTCCTCACATGGGTCAAAGTCCTCATATGAACATCATCGTGCTAACAACTCTGTTTCACAGGGAAGAGCCAAGGGCTATGAATATGAGCATTATTCTTCAAATTATTATGTTCATAAGTCCTTGAAGAATTTCTCTGCTTATTCATATGCTTACCCTAACCCCTCTTATGTGAAACGAAATGGTTTGGCTGCTTTGCCACCATTGTCATATGGAGCTCGCAGAGTGATGAACTCTTTGCCACCCCTTCAGATGTGGGTGGTGAAGAAAAAGAACTAATCTCTTCTGCAGGGTCAGGTCTCCAGACGTGCTGTAACGTCTGAAGAATTTGTTGGGGACCTGACAAAAATGCCTGAAAGGACGCAGGCTAACCATGATGAAATGAACTTTCATTTCACACGTCCTCCCTCTGTTTTATCGGTTCTACTGCTTGATGAAATTGATCTGATGAATTGTGTTATCATATTCTTCACTATTGAAGTATATGAGGTTCGTAAGTTGCACTAATTCATCTGCAGGATGATCAACCCAAAGCCACTGAATGGGTACTTGATAGTGGATGTACAAATCACATGACCGGTGACAAGAATCTGTTGTTGGATGCTCCCTTATCAGCATCACACATGAAGCATATCATCTTCACTGATAAAAGCAAAAGTTAGGTATTGGGTCTAGGTAAGGTTGCTATCACAAAGGATCGACACATGGACAAAGTCATGCTTGTTGAGTCCTTAGGATAGAATCTTATGTCTGTCTCAATGCTTTGTGATCTTGATATGGTTGTTGTCTTCGGCAAGTATCGTTGTGTTGTGATTATGGAATCTGACAAATCCAAAGTCTTCGAAGGCTTTAGGAGAGGAGACTTGTATATTGTTGATTTCTCTGCAGATTCACAACCTGCCGTGTGCCTACTTGCAAAAACTTCCGAAGGATGGCTATGGCATCGACGACTTGGTCATGCAGGCATGAGGAATCTGCACACGCTTGCGAAGAAGAAGCATGTCATTGGCATTGAGAATGTCAAATTCCTCAAGGATCACTTATGCGGTGCCTGTGAAGCTGGAAAGATGACCAAGGCCAAGCATCCAGCGAAGACTATCATGACCACTACTCGTCCATTCGAATTGCTTCACATGGATCTCTTCGGTCCTAACCATTATTCCTCTGTCTCTTATGAAGCATCTCAATATGATTTTGTTATTGTTGATGATTACTCTCGTTACACATGGGTGCACCTTGTCTCTTACAAAACTGAAGTGCAGGAAGTCTTCAAACGATTTTCCTTAAGGGCTTCAACAAACTTTGGTGTGAAGATCAAGCACATCAGAAGTGACAATGGCACCGAGTTCAAGAATTCGGGTCTCAATGACTATCTTGATGAACTTGGTATTACTCATGAATTATCTGCTCCTTATAATCCTCAACAGAATGGCGTCGTGGAGCGCAAGAACAGGACTCTTGCTGAGATGGCTCGCACTATGCTCGATCAGTACAAAACCCCTCGTCGTTTCTGGGTTGATGCAATTGATACTGCGTGCCATATCATCAACAGAGTATATCTTCACAAATTCTTCAAGAAGACTGCCTATGAACTCCTCACTGACAAGAAACCCAGTGTGAGTTATTTCAAAGTCTTCGGTGCTAAATGCTGGATTAGAGATCCTCATCACAACTCTAAATTTGCACCGAAAGCACATGAAGGTTTCATGCTTGGTTACGGAAAGGACTCGCACACCTACAGAGTCTTCAACAATGTTCTTCACAAGATTGTTGAAACTATAGATGTGCGGTTCGATGAAACTAATGGCTCGCAAAGAGAGCACCTACCTTCTGTGTTAGATGAACCAACACCTGAGGAATCGATCAAGCACAAGGCTACTGAAGATATCATTCCTACTGAAGAATCTGCTGAAGAATTCGTTCCAGAACGTGAAGAACGTCGAACTGATGCACCTGAAGAAAATGCTGAGGAAATTGATGCTGAAGAAAATGCTGATCAAATTCCTCAGCGGCAACCAACTCACCCTCGCATTGCAAAAGAAGTAGCCCACTAAGGTAGATGAAGCATTTCTGGAGCCTGAGTGGATTCAGGCCATGCAAGAAGAATTACATCAGTTCAAGCTCAACAACGTATGGGAACTGGTCAATCGTCCCGATCCTCGCAAGCATAACATCATTGGTACAAAGTGGATCTACCGCAACAAGCAAGATGAAAATGGTGTTGTGGTGAGGAATAAGGCACGACTAGTAGCTCAAGGCTACACACAGGTTGAAGGAATTGATTTCGATGAAACTTTTGCACCTGTTGCTAGACTTGAAGCTATTCACATATTACTTGCTTATGCTAACCATCATGATATGATCTTATACCAAATGGATGTGAAAAGTGCATTCCTCAATGGTAAGATTGAGGAAGAAGTATATGTTGCTCAACCACCAGGTTTTGAAGATCCAAAACATCCTGACAAAGTCTTCAGACTTAACAAGGCCCTCTATGGCCTCAAGCAGGCCCCACGGGCGTGGTATGACACATTGAAGGAATTTTTCATGAAGAAAGGCTTCACACCCGGTTCACTCGATCCCACTCTTTTTACTAAATCATATGATGGTGATTGTTTGTGTGCCAAATATATGTTGATGATATCATCTTTGGCTGTACTAACCAACGTTACAGTGATGAATTTGCCTATATGATGAGTGAAGAATATCAAATGTCTATGATGGGAGAATTGAAATTCTTCTTAGGTCTACAAATTCGTCAACAACACAATGGGATATTCATATCTCAGGAGAAATACCTCAAGGATGTCCTGAAGAAATTCGGCATGCAAGATTGCAAAGGTCTCAAAATTCCTATGCCCACAAATGGTCATCTATGCACTGATGAAAATGGTACTGACTTCGATCACAAGGTATACCGCTCCATGATTGGCTCTTTATTGTACTTATGTGCATCTAGGCCAGATATAATGCTTAGTGTTTGCATGTGTGCATGATTTCAAGCTGCACCGAAGGAATCACACCATACGGCTGTGAAGCATATTCTTCGATATCTAGCTCACACACCAACACTAGGATTATGGTACCCCAAGGGCTCAGACTTTGACCTCATTGGATATTCTGATTCTGACTATGCTGGTGACCGTGTGGATCGCAAGTCAACATCTGGTAATTGTCATTTCCTCGGACGATCCTTGGTCTGTTGGTCCTCGAAGAAAAAGAACTGTGTATCACTGTCTACTTCTGAAGCTGAGTACATTGCTGCTGGTTCTTGCTGTGCTCAACTACTATGGATGAAGCAAACACTCAAGGACTATGGAGTCAACGTGAAGAATGTGCCTCTCCTCTGTGATAATGAGAGTGCCATCAAGATTGCTCACAACCCAGTTCAGCACTCGAAGACAAAGCACATTCAGATTCGTCATCATTTTCTTCCTGATCATGTGTTGAAGGGCGACATTTCTATTGAGCATGTGAAGACTGAAGAACAGCTAGCCGATATCTTCACTAAGCCCTTGGATGAGAAGAGATTTAGCAAGTTGCGGTGTGAGCTAAATATCTTAGAATCTTCGAATGTACTTTCAAAATGCACTCATCCTAACACTTATGCATAATTGATGACTTAGATGTGCAACACATGAAGAAACGTTTTTCTTCAATCAATGAAGAATAACACTCTAAGTGTGAAGAAATTAATGAAGAATTTGATTCTCAGAACCCTACGACAATTGTACGCGGTGTCTGAAATCATCATTCTTACACGGTGGGTCACGCCACCACAAAAGTTGAAAATCTTCAATTTGAGTTTTTCCTCAACTTTTGAAATTCTTCAGTTATATATATATATATATATATATATATATATATATATATATATATATATATATATATATATATATATATATATATATATATATATGAGTTTATGTCCTCTACAACATTCACTTATAGCTATTTCTTCAAGTTGGAACTTTTTTTCTGCTAAGTGAATGTGATCGGACCCTTCCCCTCTATGCTATACTCAATCCAGTCTATTCACAAATTCTTCATGTGCGTTCTATTTGAAACTCGTTCAAATTCTTCACTGTGTCCTTGTCAGCTGAAGAAATTGCGAACGGAACGTTAAAACTCATCTTATCCAAACCTTCGGTTTTGCCGCGCAATCCGTTCCACTTCCCACGATGGATTATTTTACTCACCCACGATCTTACACGATCTCCACTACACAATACGTGGGTGACACATATCAAGTGAAGGAGAACGGCCAGGGGCATGTTAGTCCTAAATCTTCGGACGAGCAGTTTTTCACTGCGGCTATAAATACCCCTCCGTTGCCATCCTCACTTCCTTTACCCCGCTCGATCTCACTCCCTCGCTCGAGCTCTCCAAACCCTAGCGCCGTCGCTACTCCATCGTCGCCGGTGAGGAAAAGCTTCACTGCCTCGACCTCATCGCCGACGTACTCGCGCCGACAGCGGAAATCTTCACCTCCGCCGCCGCCGTAGACGTCTTCCTCCGCCAAGTTAGGGCGTGGAAGATCTGCATTGACGAACTTCACTGTTCCAACTCACAGTTCGTCGTGTTCTTCATTCAGGGTAATTAAAAGCTATTTTTACTGCCCTCTTTGATTCGAAGTTTTTCTACAAAATCTTCAAAGGTGTTTTTATTCTTCAAATCCTCACACACAAAACACCTCACTTGTTCTCTGTTCTTGATTCATTTCCCTAAGTCTAAATTTCTTCCAGATTCCTCAATTGTGTGGATTCTCAATCTATACAACTCTGGAACCTAAGATATATATGGAGCTTAGTGAAATTCCTCAAGACGAATCTGGTCAAATTCCTCAAAACTTGTTCTTTATGAAAAACCCTCTGAGAACGCATATGACCTCTTCAAATTCCTCGCAACTATACTCTGTTCACAGGTACACATGTCCGCTGCTGAATCCTTAGGTTCTCATCAACTTAACTCATTTGCAGCGTTCCTCGAAGAAAAGTTGCATACTTCTTCAGATAATTCCATTGTTCAAATTCCTCATCTGAAGAAAATGGCTGAAGGTAAAAGGCCGCAGAAAGGAGGAAAGAGACCAGAGGTCATGACTGCATTTGAAATCCCTGAGGACATTTATGCTGGGTACTGCACACCTCCTGAAGAAGATAGAAATCAGCGCAAGGTGCGCATACAGAAGATTGAAAGGAGATGGGCAAGAGAATGGAGGGAGTACAGATATGTTACTCCTAAGTACATGAAGAAATTCGCCGTAAACCCTCCATGTCAACGCCCTCCATTGGCACCTGGCCAAGTGGCTGATCCCTCTAGCATCAGAAGAGGTGAGGAATTTCCTCAAGAATGGGTCAAGCGCCAGCGTAAACTGCAAAAGCAAGCAAAAGAAGCAGTGAGGAAATTCAATGAAGAATCTGCTGCTGTTGCTGCTGCCACTGAGGCTTCTGCCAAGCCGAGGAAATCAATGATGAAGAAGCCTGCTCGTAAGCCAAGTGCTTCACCTTCAATGCCCTCACGGCCAAGTTCCTTAGCTGCGCCCTCACGGCCAGAATCTTCAAAATCTTCAAAGCAAATTCCTCATGCTGCTCCAGCTCCCACAAAGTCCTCAGCTCCTGTGCATCTGGCCTCATGCCAAAGGACAACTGGCATCTCTATTGCCTATGGTGTCTCAGCTAGTTCCTCAGCTGCACCAAAATCCTCTGCTGGACCCTCATTACTGAAGAAAAAGGCTACCGCTGGACGCGGCACTCACCCAAGTCCAAAGAAGCAAGTGGTCTTCACTGTGCCATCTGATGATGATGAAGCTGATGAAGAAGAACTCGCTGAAATCATCAGAGACCGCCAAGAAAGGGCTACTAAAGCCAAAGGCACACCTGTGCCCCTGCTTTTGGATCCAAGGGCGATCCTAGACTATATTGATCTCTGGCACAAGGATCCCAACACTCCTATGCCTGATTTCAAGCTGACACCTGGCCAAACTCACATGCTGACTCACTTCATCCAAGAGGAGAAGTGGAAATATGATAGGGCCAGAGAGATCAAGAAATCCCAGTACCGCAAAGAGAAGCTGCTGAAGAAAAATGTTCTCAAAATGAAGCCTGAGGAACTTGTCAAGATGCAGGCTGAGATCAAAGCCCTCAGCGACAACTTTGACTCGTACTATGCTGATTGGCAAGGAGCCAAGGTCAGATTTGTGAGGCTGACTGATACCTTCACCAAGGGTACTGCCTCAAAGCAACAAGTTCCTCAAGCTGAAGCATCTGTTCAGCAAACTGAAGAACATGCCAGCACCGCTGATGAAGTTCAGGCTGCTGAAGAAAATGCTAGTTCCAAGGCTGATGACTCTGCTCCAGCCGTTGATGAAATTGCCACGGCATCCACTAGTGGTGCGCCTGAAGAAAATGAAGAGACCAGGGCAACTGCATCAGTTGTGCCTGAAGAAAATGAACCAGATTCCTCAGCTCCACCTGCACCAACTCCAACTCCAATTCTTCCCTCTGCTTTAGATGTGAAGAAAACCAAGGCTGCAGAGCGAGCTGCAGTGAAGAAAAGGAAAGCATCAAGTGCTTCAGAATCTTCAGTCCCAAAGAAGATGAAGCCCATGACCAGCTCATTTGCCAATCCAATTGATGCTGTTCCTATCTCCTCCATGCCATCAAAGGACCTTGTTCCTTTTGGTGAAGATTATGAGATCCCAAGTGGATCAGATGAAGAAACTCAGTCTGCTGCTTCCTCAGAGCATATTGATGAAGAAATTGAAGTGGATACAATCCCTTCAACCCCAATAGTCTCATCACCAATGCCTCAGTTTGATGCTGAAGAGGCTGGTGTTGAAGAAATTGATGATGAAGATGTGGATATTGGAAGCACAACTCCAGTAACGAATGACGACATTTGGGAAAGTCAGCATCCCAATTCCCCACTCTTCACTCCCCTGCAGCAAATTCCTCACTCTCCTTCACCAACCGTAAAATTGGGCTCTGATGCAACTCATCCCACTGCTTCTGTGAATGAAGAAATTCCAGCCACTAGTGCTGAAGAAACTGCTGCTGAAACAGACAAGGTGACTGCACCTGAGGAAAATCCTGAAATTCCTCAGCCTGAAGAACCTGAGCTTGTGATTCCTGAGGTCGTGATGCAACTCACTGACAATCCTCTGCCAAGGCCAAAGGATCCATTCTCACGCAAACAGAAATTCAAGGCTGAAGACTTCTATGGCGAGCATGTATTCTTCACTGAATACAATCCTTATGACTCTGCTCGCATAAGGAAGAGGCGTTTCTGGACTGCCAGCCAAGCAAATTTCTATTCCTCAGTGCTTTACAACAAAGACAAAGTCTTCGACCATGCACATATTCCTCACATGGATATGGAATCTATGTCGTGCTTTACGCCAGTCCTCAGTGTTCTTCACGACGCTGGGCTACTCAACTTCTGCACAGATATATGCGATTGGAATGAAGAACTTATTCTTCAGTTCTATGCTACACTGCACATCACTGGCAACTCTGAAGATGTCAATTCATGGGTTCTGGACTGGATGACTGAAAATACACATTACAAGGCCCCAGCAACTGAATTGCTTCGCTGTCTTTCTCTTAGTCCACCCACTGAAGATGCGCGTTGCGTGTATGATGAACCTGAACTGTCAAACCACTATATGCAAGTGCTCATGAAGCCTCTGAAGCCAGGGCAATCACCTCGTACCAAGTTCCTCGTCAAGGAATTGATGTATGTGCCTAGGACTGTCTATCGCATTCTGACGAAGACAATATGTCCCATCAAAGGACACGATTCTTCCGATGAAGAAATTGTTGGCATCATGAAGAATATGCTTTTCAATATCATACATGGCGTTCCCATAAACTTCCATGATTTCTTCATGAGGACTCTGGCCAACATTGCTATGTCACCATTTGAGCTGAAGCCTTATGCACCTTGGATTATGCGATTCATCAGGATAAGGTCTTCACTCAACTACAAGGCTGAAACTCTCAACCACTGCAGCTACTTGCCTCCTATTGAAGTCCTCAAAAGGACATTTTCCTCAGCTGAAGAAAAGGGCAAGGCCACTCCTGTGATAGATGAAGGCATTCGTCCATTGGATGGTCAATTTCGCAAGGCTGCTCCTTATTCCACCAATGATGACTCTGCCACACATGACTCTGCTGCTAATACTGCCAAGACAAATCCTCAAGCCACAGCACCCAGGGTGATGACTGATCATGAGTTACTCCTCAGTCTTCATCAAAAGGTTGATCGCAATCACAAATGGGTCAAGCGTCAGTTTGGTTAAATTCTTCACAACATGACTGCCACACACAATGCAGTGAAGAAAAACCATTGCTACCTTCATGAAACCCTCAACCGCACCTGGGCTGTTCTGTCTCAAGTATATAGTGCTGAAGATTTGGAGAACATGGGCCTCAAAGAAGAATTTGCCTGGTCGGCACCTCCGCCGAAGAAATTCAAGAAGGGCAAGGTTCCTTCTCTGGTGGCCAGTTCATATTCTTCATCGCGCGACACTGATGAAAATGAAGACTTGGATGACAGTGCAGCAGGCCCTACTTCAACAACCGACCCCAACAACACTGGCGCTCCTCCATCAACTTGAATATCTTCAGGGGCGTTAGTCCTCAGTTCCGATCCTTTTGGTCATTTGATGACAAAGGGGGAGAAATCTGAGTTAGTCTTCAAGCGGGTCTATAATAAGGGCATATTTTTTTAAGTTGCAACTCTTGTTCTTCCGAAACTTTTATTGGATCGAGTTGTAATCTTAAACCCTATGGTGCTCGGTGCTCTGGCACTTCGATACATGCTTGAGCTCTGATACTTTTGATGCGCTATTCTGCATGCTTATTCCTCATTAATGTTATCGCACGCATGCTGAATTGCATCAGGCACCATATTTCATCATGCATTTCAAATTCTTCAAATCATATATCAAATGCGTGTATGAATTACAAGATATAGGGGGAGATCTCCATGATTTAACTCTTCAAGTGTGCATTGCCTCAAAAGCAAATTCCTCACTATGCACAACTTCAGGGGGAGTTCTTCTATATCTTGCAATCAAATTCCTCAATATCAGTTTCTACACTTCATATATTTATCCCCGTTGAAAACTTAACCTATGTTGTCATAAATCACCAAAAAGGGGGAGATTGTAAGTGCATCTAGTGCCCCTTAGTGATTTTGGTGTATTGAAGACTTATAGGTTAAGCATCTGATGTGTTTATGAGTGTACACAGGTCTATAGGTCTATGAGGAGTTTGATATTTACAGTAAAAGTCGACCCCTAAAAATGAAGTTCCTCAACTGAAGACTTCGATATTCTGAAGACTTTCTGAAGACTTTCTGAAGACTTTGAAAGTGAAGAAATTGGTGTGACCTTGAAGACATGGTATTCGTTCGAGGAACGTGAAGCGTGAAGACTTGTGTTCGTAGTTTCATTTTTCTCTTCCTTGAGTCATAGGAAACACCATACTGTTAAAGGGGGTCGAGGAAATACTAAGGAGAAAATTTCCATGTGATGCTCAACTCAAATCCTACACCTACCAATCCCTTCGAGTGAAGCCATTGGAAATCTCATACAGTTCAGTCAATTTCTTCAGTGACAGAGACGCAGTTCTTCTGGTCACTGAGGACTTTGCTCTGACTGAGGAGTTAGGAATTCGCCAGTGCGAATTGCCTACACAATGAGGAACATGATAGCCCTCAGGAATTTGTACTCCAAATTTCCGACCGTTGTTGTGCCACGCGCTAGCTGTCCTAAAATATCTTGTCCACCTAACGGTCATATCATTGAAGGGCATTTATGTCTTATCATGTCGGGCTGCTCCCTAGGCTATAAATAGCCGCCCCCTACAACCACTAGCTGGTTGGCTGCTCCGCGTGAACTTGACACTTGTCATTTGAGAGCAACCCATCCTCCGAGGACTTTGAGCGAAAATCATCAAGTGAGGAAAATCCAAACCCAAACCCAAAACACCTACAAACCCAAAGTGATTGAGCATCACTGAAGAAATTGATCCTGCGTGGATCCGACACTTGTTACCTTTGAAGACTGTGCTTCTTCTAGACGGTTAGGCGTCAAGGTCTAGAGCATCCAAGAGGAATTGTGGATCGCCGAGTGACCAAGTCTGTGAAGGTTTGGAAGTCACCTGAAGACTTACCACGAGTGATTGGACGAGGACTGTGTGTCCTTAGTTCAAGGAGAATACGGTGAGGACTTGGTGTCCCGAGCTGCGTGCTCAGGACTGGGTGTCCGGGACTGTGTGTCCTCGAGTTTAAATACTCAGCCGCTCCAACCAGACGTGCAACTCAGACAGCAGTTGGAACTGGTCTACCAAATCATTGTCTTCACCAAGCTTACTGGTTCCATTTCCTCAACACCTTCATTTCCTCATTACTGTGTTGTCTGTTTGTTCATATCTGTGTTTGAAGACTTTGACTGAAGATTTTCACAAATTCCTCAGTTCTATTTCTTCAGTTTGTTTGTCTTCATCTAGAGTTATCCTGTGCCTACGCTTTCTGTACTCTGTGTTTGTCTTCATTTCATCATGATGACCATGCATGTAATCTGTTATGTTTACTTCTGAGTACTTATTCCGCTGCTAGTATTTCTTTGCTAAGGAATTTCCTCACGAGCAAATTCCTCAGTGAAGAATTTCATAAAAATCGCCTATTCACCCCCCCTCTAGTCAATATAACGCACTTTCATGTATACCTGAGCATGAACAGGAATAGATCCTACGCAAATGTCACTCCGAAGCTTATGGAGGACACCACGCCGGACACAGAACTGTGCATAAGGTATTGCAATCCGGGTTTTAGTGGCCTACTCTCTTCAAAGCTGCCAGTAAGTTTGTCTTGTCTTGTGATGAATGTCAAAGAATAGGTAATATTAGTAGATGTCAAGAAATACCTATGAACTATTCACTTGTTATTGAACCATTTGATATTTGGGGCTTTGATTATAAAGGAACGTTTCCTTCCCGTTGACACCAGATTTTGGCACGGTCAAGAACTTATTTAAGATGGCCTCAAATGGAGAAGTGATCTACATGAAAGAGTTCCGTATTGTTGATATGAACATCTTTTAAGTTTGGGCCATCCCCGTCCGATCTCATCTCAAATGCCGAAGTTGTGTTCGAAATACCGAGATTTTGTATGCAAAACACTATTCGGCTTATTACACCGTCAAGACTGCCTCGTATGGAAAAGTGATCTACATGGATTGTCTTCGTCTCGTCGAAACGATCGATTTTGATATAAGAAATGTCTCAATCAAAGTTCTATGCAAAAGTTAAAGACGAAAATGTGTTGCTGCCACAGGATGGCCGAACACTCCGGAAACGATCACCCAGGTTTTGGATTTCTCCGAGGATGGCCGGACACTTCGGGGATGTTTGTCCGGGTTTTGGATTTTTCTGCCGCAGACTTCAGAAAACAGCCGAAAACTCCATCAAGATGATCACCGATCAAAAAACGTTCAACATGAAAGTTGTTTGCCTTGTCCAAACGGTCAAGATTGCATTTGGGCTCGTTTCCATCCGAGATCGTTTACCACCACAAAAATTACCCGCAAGGTGCAACTAGTTTAAACCGAACAGTTTTGGAAAGTTCGGACAAAACCAATCTGAATTTGACTAGGATTTTGGACGAGAATCCAAGCCTTTTCCTTGGACGTGAAGTCCAGCCGCCTCTTATATATCTATAAGGGGTGACGGCCGATTGAACAACACACAATCGAACAAACACATCTATTACTTTTTCGTGTTCATCTATCCCCTATCCTTGTATCTTCTTCCTCGTTCTTCGTTCGTTCTTCTTTTGCAGGGAGGCGAACCTCGACGCACTAGGGGCGATCAAGTCGACCAAGGGAAGCCCATAGCCGCCACGCGTCCTGACGGGGGCCCGCCCTGGCGTGTGGGGTTTCGGGTCTACAAAAGCATCCGCCGGCTGTCCTGCGTAGCGCGCTGCCGGTCGGGTCTCCTTCGACGTGAGCTGCGGTGCATCACCCTCGGCGTTGGAGGTACACGGTGACGTGTTCATGTGCGACTACACTTTTGGCAACTCCGCTGGGGACGAAGCTTTGAACGGTCTCCAGCCCATTCTTGCTATGAAGAGATCATCATCAAGTTGCTGCAATCTACAAAGGTAATATGAATACATAATTCTCCATTGTAGATTCAAATAATCCATATGTTGTTGCTAGATCGTCTAATGAGCATGATGTGTCGGCTAGCCCTAGTTTTATCAATTATGCATCTAATTATGCGCAACAGCCGATTCAGAATAATCTTCATGCTTCAACTTCATATAATTTTAGCAACATGCAACATATGTATCCGAACTCTCATGCATCGGCAACCCCACAAATCTATATGCCGATGAACAACAAGATGAGTTCGGTTAATCAAGTTGAGACACCCCATGTAGGAACTTCCAATAGGATGCAACAAAGTGTTTCAACTTTTTATTCATCGGTAAATAACTTGCTGTATGTTAATCCAAACGTGCCAGTGGATAGGGGAATTGGCCATGGTATTACTAGTTATTTGGCAAATTGCACTCAAACATCATATGCTACACCTCATGCTACTAATTTTCTGGCACCATACGCAACTGTTGATGTCCATAATTCGGCTCCGCACCTTCATGGTCATGGCCGAATAAGTGAAACTTCTACAGGAGCACAAATGCCTTCACCTACTACTGTGGCATATCATGTCCCCCCAACACAACTATAGAATTTAGGTGACATCTTGTTACCGAAAGAGTCTACAAGTGTCGGGGGGAAATTCTATCCAGATTGGGTCATTAAGAAAAACCTTACGTCTTTTTGGGACGAATGCAATGTTGTTCTACATGAATTAATAAAAGAGGGAAGGCCTATTAATTCTACTGCAATCCAAGCTAGATTATGCCAAAAAGAGAAAGCAATGGGTGTGGATAGAATTGTCAAAAAAGGTGGTGATTCGGATAACAAAGTTAATTCGGCTATTGAAAATACCGAATCAAATATTACGTATGCCGAATCTTTTCTAGAAAAACAGGACGACAAGGTGTTGGGGAGCTATTTGAAAGAGGAACAATATATCGTTCAAGTAACACAACCATCATGCTCTCCCAACGTGTATGAAGAGGTATGTCTAGCAAGTGATTTACCTATCTTCCGATTTGGTCGCAACTTTATTGTTGATGCTTCTATAAGAAAAATTATCATAAGCAATTTTGAAAGACCAATGAAGAAGGGAAATTTACTTGTTAGCAATAAAACTGTTATAGAGCATATCAGTCAACCTATTGTGCAATTTATAAAGACCGATAGTGACCTATTATTGCAGCCAAAAATTTCCCCATTGCTTTATCAAAATTTCATATCTCATTGTGTAGCTTTGCTTGTTTCATACTTGGTTTGCACTTGGTCTCAATTGAGACATGTGTGTTCTAACTATATTCGTTTCAGAAATTTAAAGCCAAGGTCAACTTCTTTTGAGAAATCTGATGCTAATATAATATCTTATCCAAATACATCTGAGATAGGGTGCAAAACACAATGCATAGCCGAATGGCGACATTACAAATTTGAACCATTCCTTTGCCTAACTCTAAAGCCGTTTTCACATCAAGATCGGCTAGGAAAAAAGAAGTATACCTTCAATTCAAGCATGTGTGATCAAATATTTGATTTGTTGCTGAAAAATAATTACATTAGAGTTCTTTATCACCATGTGAAGCCATCAATCCAAGGACGAATGTATTGCAAGTTGCATGATTCGTCCAAGCATAATTTTGAGGATTGCAACATGTTTTGTCAAATAGTTAAATGGGCCATTGGTAAAGGACGATTAAAATTTGTTCAAACACCAAGGGATGATCAATATATTCCGATTAGTCCTAATGGAAAAAAGTTTTTGAATCGGATGCTTCAGGATGATTCCTTTAAAGATGACAAGGAAAAAACTACAGGTGATGGGATCAAGCTTTCAAGTAAAGAAGTTGTTCAATAGCACAATGAAAATATTCTTGAAGGCATGAGTCCTATCAAAGATATAATGAAGACGCCAAGGACTGGGGGGCAACAAAGCAATCCAAAGAACGATGCAAGCAAAACAAAAGGAGATAAAGGCCGCAATAAGCATGAGCACAAGAAATTCAAGGTCATTTTTGCACAGTTATTAGATAAATATCAAAACAAAAGTGAAGAGAATGGTGCTTATCAGTCAAGTGATGCAAAAGCATCAAGATCACCCCCTAGGCGCAAATCCAAGGATCGGTATTGGCAAGAAGAGAGTTTTCATGCAACGTGTTCATATCCTTATTTTGGGCCGCCAATGCCAATGTCATGGATGCCTCCCTATGCTCATGTAGATCGATATTCATCATGGGACAGGTATGATACAATGGCACATTCTCTATCATATTTTAGACCATCTCACCATTGTTATGCAGCTCCAAAAAGATCAATGTTCAGTGAGCTGTCATATGTTCAAGACCATTTTAATAAGAAAGAATCGGTCTGGAGCTCAAGAAAGAAGGAAGAGGTGATCAAACAAGTATATCGAGTTAAAAAAGATGGTCGCAAGAGTGCCAATTCAGAGTTGATCTTAAAGGATAAAGAGTCAATGAAAGTGTTAACATTGGCTACTAAAGGCAATGAGATGAAGCAATCAATTGTCGAGAATCAAAGTGCCAAATTTGAAGAAAAGAAGTTGAAAGTGCACAAGGTAAAACAAGAATTGTCATTAGTTCAAACAAAATCACAGCCGGGACGCTCACTAAGCTTATCATATTGGCAAAAGAAGAAATACAAAAACTTTAGTGCACAAGAACTTGAAGAAAGGAACATGGCATGGGTTCCTAAAGGAAGTACTCAAAATATGAATTATGTGAAAGCATTCATTATACGAAGTGCGACAAAGATGAAGAAGGAAAAGAGTGAAAACTATGAAGGACCAAGCCGAAGGTTTCAACATCTTTGGTCCACACATTATCCATATTCTTCAACTATGTCATTGATGCATATGCCATGGAATTCTTTATCAGGTATGATTGGTTACCCTCAGTGGGCTTATTTTAATCCATGGATGCAATGTAATTTCTTACATCATGAAAGGGTATTACCAAATCATCATATGTTCAATTAGCTTCACTTTGTTGCTAATCAAAATGGCAGATATGTACCTCTCATCCTAAGCACGTACAAATGGCCGATGGAGTGTTGACATCATGCTTATAACAAACTTCGTGCAAGTTATTTTTCGGCACACAAGCTTTACCGAAAAACAGTGGGGCATTTATTGACACCAGATTTTGGTACGGTCAAGAACTTATTTAAGATGACCTCAAATGGAGAAGTGATCTACATGAAAGAGTTCTGTATTGTTTATACGAACATCTTTGAAGTTTGGGCTATCCCCGTCCGATCTCATCTTAAAGCCGAAGTTTTGTTCGAAATACCGAGATTTTGTATTCAAAACACTATTCGGCTGATTACACCCCAATACTGCCTCATATGGAAAAGTGATCTACACGGATTGTCTTCGTCTCATCGAAACGATCGATTTTGATATGAAAACCGTCTCAATCGGAGTTCGTATGCAAAACTTACGGCCGAAAATGCGTGGCTGCATCAGGATGACCGAACACTCCGGGAACGGATCATCCGGGTTTTGGATTTCTCCGAGGATGGCCGGACACATCGGGGATGTTTGTCCGGGTTTTGGGTTTTTCTGCCGCAGACTTTGGAAAACAGCCGAAAACTCCCTCGAGATGATCTCTGATCAAAAAACGTTCAACATGAAAGTTGTCCGCCTCGTCGAATAGGTCAAGATTTCTTTTGGTCTCGTTTCCAGCCGAGATCGTTTACCACCACAAATATGACCCGCAAGGTGTAGCCAGTTTAAACCGAATAGTTTTGGAAAGTTCGGACAAAACCAATCCGAATTTGACTAGGGTTTTGGACGTGAATCTAAGCCTTTTCATTGAACGGGAAGTCCAGCCGACTCTTATATAGCTATAAGGGGTGATGGACGATTGAACAACACACAATCGAAAAAACACATCAATTACTTTTTCGTGTTCATCTATCCCCTATCCTTGTATCTTCTTCCTCGTTCTTCGTTCGTTCTTCTTTTGCAGGGAGGCGAACCTCGAGGCCCTAGGGGCGATCAGGTCGACCGAGGGCAGCCCCTAGCCGCCGCGCGTCTTGACGGGGTTCCTCCCGGGCATGTGGGGTTTCGGGTCTACAAAAGCATCCGCTGGCTGTCCTGCGTATTGCACTGCCGGTCGGGTCTCCTTCGACGTGAGCTGCGGTGCATCACCCTCGGTGTTGGAGGTACACGGTGACGTGTTCATGTGTGAACACTTCCTCTAACGGGTATACACATATTTTAGTTGCTGTTGATTACGTTATTAAGCGGGTAGAAGCTATTCCAACTAGTAATGCTGATCATAAGACCTCTATTAAGATGCTTAAAGAAGTTATTTTTTCGTGGTTTGGAGTCCCTAGATATTTAATGACTAATGGTGGTTCACATTTTATTCATGTTTTTTTTTCGTAAAATGCTTGCTAAGTATGATGTTAATCATAGAATTGCATCTCTGTACCGTCCACAATCTAGTGGTCAAGTAGAATTGAGTAATAGAGATCTCAAATTAATTTTGCAAAAGACTGTTAATAGATCTAGAAATAATTGGTCCAAAAAACTTGATGATGCATTATGGGCCTACAGAACTGCATATAAAAATCCTATGGGTATGTCTCCGTATAAAATGGTTTATGGAAAAGCATGCCACTTACCTCTCGAACTAGAACATAAGGCATATTGGGCCATTAAAGAGCAGCATTATGGTTTCAAACTTGATGGTGAGAAGAGGCTATTTGACATTAGCTCACTTGATAAATGGAGAACCCAGGCCAATGAGAATGCCAAACTGTTTAAACAAAAAGTTAAGAGATGGCATGACAAAAGGATACAAAAACGTGAGTTTAATGTAGGTGATTATGTGTTGCTATTCAAATCTCGTTTAAGATTTTTTGCAGGAAAACTTCTCTCTAAATGGGAAGGCCCTTACATTATCATGGAGGTCTATCGTTCCGGTGCCATAAAAATCAACAACTTCGAAGGCACAAATCGAAAGGTGGTGAACGGTCAAAGAATCAAACATTATATCTTAGGTAATCCTATAAATGTTGAAACTAATGTTATTGAAACCGTAACCCCGGAGGAATACATAAGGGATACTTTCCAGAACGTTTCAGACTCTAAAAAGGAATAGGTATGTGCTACAGTAAGTAAACCGACTCAAAAACAGTTCTAATAACAATTTTTCTTCATTTTGGAATATTTAAGAAAATAGGAAAATAAGAAGTAGTCCGGGAAGGACACGAGGCGTCCATGAGGGTGGAGGGCGCGCCCCCTGCCTCGTGGCAACGGAGTCTCGTCCCGAAAGGTTGCTTCTGAAATTTCTTCAGACGGAAGACTTCATATAGTAGAAGATGGCCACCGGAGGGCCAACAGGGGGCCCACGAGGCAGGAGCGCACCCAGGGGAGTAGGGCGCACCCCCACCCTCGTGGACAGGTGGAGGACCCCCTGATGTATTTCTTTCACTCAGTATTTTATTATTATTTCCAAAAATAACTTTCGTGGAGTTTCAGGACTTTTGGAGCTGTGCAGAATAGGTCTCTAATATTTGCTCCTTTTCCAGCCCAGAATTCCACCCGCCGGCATTCTCCCTCCTTATGTAAACCTTGTAAAATAAGAGAGAATAGGCATAAGTATTGTGACATTATGTGTAATATCATCCCATAATGCAATAAATATCAATATAAAAGCATGATTCAAAATGGACGTATCAAGTCCCCCAAGCTTAGACCTCGCTTGTCCTCAAGCGGAAGCCGATAACGATAAATATGTCCACATGTTTAGAGGTAGAGGTGTCGATAAAATAAAATACGGACATGAGGGCATCATGATTATTCTCATAACAGCAACATATATGAATATTGTCATATGATTTCTTATGCTCAAGTAATAATCTATTCACAATGCAAAGTATGAATCAAAAACTTTATTGAGAACTAACAAATTATGATCTCAGCCATTGAAGCAATTGCAATTTATCATATTATCATAAAGAGTCTATGTCAGAGCTTTCTAGCAAGTCCACATACTCAACTATCATTTAGTCTTTCATAATTGCTAACACTCACACAATACTTGTGGTTACGGAGTTTTAGCCGGACAGAGAGAAAGATAGGGGCTTATAGTTTCGCCTCCCAACCTTTTACCTCAAGGGTAATGTCAACAATAATAGTTCATGCTAACTTACATCCAATTAGATATATATATCAGGATATATCCAACACCCTGTGCTTGCCAAAGGATAAAATGTAAAAAGGAAAGGTGAAGTTCACCGTGACTCTTGCATAAGGTAGAAGATAATAATAAAAGATAGGCCCTTCGCAGAGGGAAGAAGAGGCTGCCATGCGCTTTCAGGGTTGGATGCACAAAATCTTAATGCGAAAGAAAGTCACTTTATATTGCCACTTGTGATATGGACCTTTATTATGCAAGCCGTCGCTTTTATTTCTTCCACATCACAAGATCGTATAAAGCTTATTTCCTCCACACCAATCAATCATACATATCTAGAGAGCAATTTTTATTTCTTGCACCGATGACAACTTACTTGAAGGATCTTACTCAATCCATAGGTAGGTATGGTGGACTCTCATGGCAAAACTGGTTTAAGGGTATTTGGAAGCACAAGTAGTATCTCTACTTGGTGCAAAGAATTTTGGCTAGCTTCAGGGGGAAAGGCAAGCTCAACACGTTGGATAATCCATGACAATATACTTTATCTCAGATATAAGAAAACATAACCCATTACGTTGTCTTCCTTGTCCAACATCAACTCTTTAGAATGTCATATTTTAATGAGTGCTCCCAATCATAAAAGATGTCCAAGATAGTATATTTATATGTGAGACCACTCTTTCTTTATTACTTCCTATTAATTGCAACGATAACCAAAGCTATGTTTGTCAACTCCCAACAATTTTTAATCGTCATACTCTTTCTATGTGAAGTCATTACTCGCCATAAGATCAATATGATCTCTTTTATTTCTTTTTATTTTTTTCTTTTCTTTTATTCACTCAAGATCATGGCAAAATAATCAAGCCCTTGACTCAACACTAATCTTTATTATATAGCTCACGGACTCGATTACATAGAGAGATCATAAAGCAAAACTCAAAACTAGATCATGCCATAAACTTTATTCTACTAGATCAAGATACTACTAATAGGATCGAACTAAGAAAAACGGTAAAGATAGAGATGTGATGGTGAAACGATACCGGGGCATCTCCCCCAAGCTTGGCAGTTGCCAAGGGGAGTGCCCGTACCCATGTGGTTATGTCTCCTTTGTTGATGAGGAAGGTGGTGGAGTTGTTGATGATGTGGGCTTGTCGTCCATCTTCCAAGGCATAGGCTCACCATCATAGAAGGATGATCGAGTCTCCGGAATCCTCAAATCTGCAGCCAAACTCATCCTCTTGAATCTATATTCGTACTCACAGTTTTGGTTTTGAAGGTCATAGATTTGGGCTTGGAGGTGCTCGATCTTCTCGTGAAGCTTGAAGATGGTATCCCCAATGTTCTGGGCATCCAACTTGTGGTTGTTGGTGAACTCCATGATCCACCATCCCCCGACACTTGAAAACTTGTTGCTTCATAGCTTCGAGCATCGTCTCCATGCATCCGGTCCCCTTCGGTCCCTCAACATCGCGGATGTGCAACAACCCATCACGCATCTCAATAGTTTGAGGGAGTCGCAACACCTCCGCGAGGTAAGGGTTGATGTCCTTCTCAAAGAACTTGTCCTTGGGGGCGCTTGGAGACGTCATGATGATCTGTCAGAAAAATAGCTCGAAACGAAAACATAGGATATTTGCGTGATACAGGAGTCAAAACCTTCGGGAGATTATATAATGAATTTTTACCGACCAAAATACGTATCGTGCAAGAAAACGGAGTCCGGAGAGCACACGAGGTGCCCATGAGTTAGGGGGGCGCGCCCTCCACCCTCGTGGTGCCCTCGTGTCCTTCCTGGACTGCTTCTTATTTTTCTATTTTTCTAAATATTCCAAAACGTAGGAAAATTGCCATTAGAACCGTTTTGGAGTCGGTTTACTTACCGTACCACATACCTATTCCTTTTCGGAGTCTGAAATGTTCCGGAAAGTGTCCCTTATGTATTCCTCCAGGGTTACAGTTTCAATAGCATTGGTTCAACATTTATAGGATTACCTGAGATATAATGTTTGATTCTTTGACCATCACCACCTTTGGATTTGTGCCTTCAAAGTTGTTGATTTTTATGGCACCGGAACGATAGACCTCCTCGATAACGTAAGGACTTTCCCATTTAGAGAGAATTTTTCCTGCAAAAAATCTTAAATGAGAGTTGTATAGCAATAAATAATCATCTACATTGAACTCACGCTTTTGTATTATTTTGTCATGCCATCTTTTGACTTTTTCTTTAAACACTTGGCATTTTTGTAGGCTTGGGTTCTCCATTCATTAAGTGAGCTAATGTCAAATAAACTCTTCTCACCGGCAAGTTTGAAATCATAGTTGATCTCTTTAATAGCCAAATATGCCTTATGTTCTAGTTCGAGAGGTAAGTCACATGCTTTTCCATAAACCATTTTATACGGAGACATACCCATAGGATTTTTATATGCAGTTCTATAGGCCCATAATGCATCATCAAGTTTCTTGGACCAATTCTTTCTAGATCTATTAACAATCTTTTGCAAAATTAATTTGATCTCTCTATTACTCAATTCTACTTGACCACTAGACTATGGGTGATAAGGAGATGCAATTCTATGATTAACATCATACTTAGCAAGCATTTTATGGAAAGCACCATGAATAAAATGTGAACCACCATCAGTCATTAAATATCTAGGGACTCCAAACATCAGAAAAATAACTTCTTTAAGCATTTTAATAGAAGTTTTATGATCAGCACTACTAGTTGGAATAACTTCTACCCACTTAGTAATGTAATCAACATCAACTAGAATATGTGTGTATACATTAGAGGCAGGAAAAGGTCCCATATAATCGAAGCCCCAAACATCAAATGGTTCAATAACAAGTGAATAATTCATAGGCATTTCTTGACGTCTACTAATATTACCAATTCTTTGACATTCATCACAAGATAAGACAAACTTACGGGCATCCTTGAAGAGAGTAGGCCAATAAAAACCGGATTGCAATACCTTATGTGCAGTTCTATCTCCAGCGTGGTGTCCTCCATAAGCCTCGGAGTGACACTTGCGTAGGATCTGTTCCTGTTCATGCTCAAGTACACAACGTCTAATAACACCATCTACTCCTTCTTTATAAAGATGTGGGTCATCCCAAAAGTAATGCCTCAAATCATAGAAAAACTTTTTCTTTTGCTGGTATGTGAAACTAGGTGGTATAAATTTAGCAACAATATAATTAGCATAATCATCATACCACGGAGCAGTACAAGAATCATTTATGACATTTAATTGTTCATCAGGAAAGCTATCATCAATAGGTAGTGGGTCATCAAGCACATTTTCTAACCTAGACAAGTTGTCTGCAACGGGGTTCTCAGCTTCCTTTCTATCAAGAAGATGCAAGTCAAATTGTTGTAGCAGGAGAACCCATCTAATGAGTCTAGGTTTAGCATCCTTCTTTTCCATGAGATATTTAATAGCAGCATGATCCGTGTGAATAGTTAGTTTAGAATCAACAATATATTGTCTAAACTTATCACAAGCAAATACAACTGCTAAGAATTCTTTTTCAGTAGTAGCATAATTTCTTTGAGCATTGTCTAGAGTTTTACTAGCATATTGAATAACATTTAATTTCTTATCAACCCTTTTCCCTAGAACAGCACCTACAGCATAATCACTAGGTAAATTCCAATCAGGTGTCTGAAAAATAGGTGCAGATATCAATGCTTTCTTAAGTATTTCAAATGCTTCTACACAATCATCATCTAAGACAAATGGTATATGTTTTTGTAATAAATTAGTCAGAGGCCGAGAAATTTTTGATAAGTCCTTAACGAACCTCCTATAAAACCCGACGTGACCAAGGAAACTTCTTATACCTTTAATGTCCTTAGGGCATGGCATCTTTTCAAAAGAATCAACCTTGGCTTTATCAACCTCAATACCTCTTTCAGAAATGTTATGCCCCAATACAATACCTTCATTAACCATAAAGTGGCACTTTTCCCAATTCAAGACAAGATTAGTTTCTTCACATCTCTGCAAAACTCGATCAAGGTTGCTCAAGCGATCATCAAAAGAGGATCCATAAACGTAGAAATCGTCCATGAAAACCTCACAAATCTTTTCACAAAAGTCAGAGAATATAGCCATCATGCATCTTTGAAAGGTAGCAGGTGCATTACATAAACCAAAAGGCATACGTCTATAAGCAAAAGTACCAAAAGGGCAAGTAAAAGTAGTCTTTGATTGATCATCGGCTGACACAAGTATTTGAGAGAAACCAGAATAACCTTCTAGAATGCAAAAATGTGTATGTTTGGATAATCTTTCTAGCATTTTATCGATAAAAGGTAAGGGGTAATGATCTTTTTAGTAGCCTTATTTAATTTGCGGGAATCAATTACCATCCCATAACCTGTAATAATTCTTTGCGGAATCAATTCATCTTTATCATTAGGAACGACAATAATACCTCCCTTCTTAGGGACACAATGGACAGGACTTACCCACTGACTATCAGCAATGGGATATATAATACCTGCCTCAAGAAGATTTAGTATTTCCTTTCTTATCACTTCTTTCATCTTAGGATTCAGCCGCCATTGGTGATCACGAATTGGTTTAGCATCTTTCTCCAAATTTATTTTATGTTGACATAGAGTGGGACTAATGCCCTTAAGATCATCAAGAGTATATCGAATAGCAGCGCGGTGCTTCCTCAGAGTTTTCAATAATATCTCTTCCTCATGCTCTGAAAGGTTAGCACTAATAATAACAGGATATATCTTTTTATCATCAAGATGAGCATATTTAAGAGTATCAGGTAACTGTTTAAGCTCAAACACGGGATCACACTTGGGTGGAGGAGGATCCCCTAGGATTTCAATAGGCAAATTGTGTTTCAGGATGGGTTCCTATTTAAAGAATACTTCATCTATTTCCCTTCTTTCATTCATAAACATATCATTTTCATGGTCTAGCAAATATTGTTCTAAAGGATCACTCGGAGGTACGGCAATAGAAGCAAGACCAATAATTTCATGTTTACTAGGAAATTCCTCTTCACGGTGTTGTCTACTAAAATTAGAAAAGTTGAACTCATGAGACATATCACCTGGACCAATAGTAACAACATCCTTTTCGCAGTCTATCTTAGCATTAACTGTGTTTAAGAAGGGTCTACCAAATATAATGGGACAAAAGCTATCTTGTGGGGAGCCAAGAACAAGAAAATCAGCAGGATATTTAGTTTTCCCACACAAGACTTCAACATCTCTAACAATTCCCATTGGTGAAATAGTATCTCTGTTGGCAAGATTAACTGTGACATCAATATCTTCTAACTCAGTAGGTGCAATATCATGCTTAATTTCTTTGTATAAGTCAATAGGTATTGCACTAGTACTAGCACCCATATCACACAAGCCATGATAACAATGATCTCCTGTTTTAACAGAAATAACAGGCATCCCTACCACAGGTCTATGTTTATCTTTAGCACAAGGTTTGGCGATTCCAGCAGTTTAATCACGGAAATGAATAACATGCCCATCAATATTATCAGACAAGAGATCTTTAACAATAGCAATATTAGGTTCAACTTTAATTTGCTCAGGAGGTGTATAAGTTCTAATAATGCTTTTACGAACCACAGTTGAAGCTTTAGCATGATCCATTATCCTAACAGGGAAAGATGGTTTCTCAACATAAGAAGTAGGAACAATAGGATCATTATAAGTGATAGTATTTTCTTCAAATTTAATAGGTGCAACTACTTTTACTTCTATGGGAGGATGATATTTAAACCACTTCTCCTTAGGGAGATCAATATGAGCAGCAAAAGATTCATAGAAAGAAGCTACTATCTCAGAGTCAAGTCCATATTTAGTGCTAAATTTACGGAAAACATCGGTATCCATAAAAGATTTAACACAATCATACTTAGGTGTCATACCTGACTCCTTACCTTCGTCGAGATCCCAATCTTCAGAATTGCGTTAAATTAATTCCAATAAAACCCATTTGAATTCGATAGTCTTAATAGTAAAAGAGCCAGCACAAGAAGTATCGAGCATGGTGCGATTGTTATCAGAAAGCCTGTCGGTGTACAAAACTAGGGGCACATTTTTGTACCCCTATACATGTGCACGGGCAGTTAGATCCACGCCCGCAGCCACACCAAGCAGAGCGAGGGAGGCGAGCCAAGGTAAGACCGAAGCCCAAGATGTAGCAAAGCAACGACAAGGACCAAGGCCACAAAGATCAGATGGACGAAGCAGGTTTCCCCGGCAAGGACCCTTGCCGGGGGCCAGCCTCAGCGGCCCCGGCAAGATGCATGCCGGGGCAGCTCACCCACACCTACCGAGCGAGCTTCCCTCGACCCCGCCAACACTCGACAAGTGCATTGGGATAGGGTTCGGGAGGCACCTCTGTGGTGGCATGCAGATCTTTGTGAAGACAAAGGATAGTCAAGATCCAATGAGGATAGGAAGGCGGCCATCCTCACCGAAGAAACCCAAAAGACCACTGGCAAGATCCTTGCCGGGGACGCCTGCGCGCCACGGCAAGACCCTTGCCGGGCCACCCAACAAGACCCTTGACGGGCCACCTGGCAAGGCCCTCGCCAAGCGCACCAGCAGGGCCACCGTCAGGCCCGCGCCAGCCAAGTCTCCGCCGCCGTTCGCATGCAGCTGTCGAACCAACCAGCTGGGCAGGCACCTGTGTGACAACATGCCGCCCTTCGTGGAGGCTCCACCACTGCACCACCTCAGCTGCCTGCCTACCTACATGGCACCGCATGCGTCGCTCGCTAGGGCGCGTGTCAAAGCTTGGAGGAGCGGCGACGGAAGGGACGGGCGTCGTCCCCATCCCCGATAAAGCAAGAGGACACCTAAGCGATGCATTAAATGCACCTTGTCCTGTAATACGAGGGATAACCTCGTGCCATTATGGAAGCCCCTTTCACCTATAAAAGGAGGCCCATGGCGCACAGGAGAAGGATTCGGCTTTTTGAAGCTTGTTACACCCCGTAGCTAGGTCAAGAACTCAGAATACATCCACCAAAGTAGGAGTAGGGTTTTACGCATCCTCGCGGCCCGAACCTGGATAAATAAACCGCGTGCTCTCTGTTAGACCCGCTCTTCTCTCAACCCCGTGCCCCGCAACCGCAGTAGGGATTCTTGTGATCCCATAGGTGTCGTTTCCCACTGACATCTTTGGCGCGCCAGGTAGGGGGCGCGTTTGTGAGAATCGGTTTTAGCAGTTAAGTGAGTGTTTCTTCATTGCGATGGCTCTAAGAGAAGAAGTAGCAGGGGTCGGATGATCGACGCTGGCGCGACTACAAGCAGAAGCTAAGTCACAGCGAACCCTGACTACTTTCTTTCCTTTTTATATGAGGTTATCGTCCTCGGAGATCTGGCCTTTGTATGAAAAACCTGCATGCCAGGGGCCTCTCCCGCTGCCGGCGATGCCCTTGCCCTGTTTCAAGTCCTCTCAACAGCTCAAGCGGCTGCGTCGAGGGCGGCAGGGTAGCCTTCCGCAGTTGACAACGCTCTCGATTCTAACTCGAGTCAAGCTCGACAGTTCGAGTGGTCGCGTTAAGGTAGCCTTCCACAATTGACAACGCTCTCGATTCTGACTCGAGTCAAGCTTGACAGTTCGAGCGGCCGCGTTAAGAGCGGTAAGGTGGCTCGCCCGGCAGCACGCATACCCGGCAGGCCAATGGGGATCCGTCCCCAAGACGCCGCCTCGGGCTTCCGCGCCGGCGAGCATGCCCAGTTGGCGTAGGGTGCGTATCCAAAGGAAAAATCAAACAAGAAAATAACATGCATGATACTAAAAAGTGTTGCAGAGTTATGTTACATCAAATTGTTGCTGCGGTTCTAACTAGAGATAGCAATTGTCTTGGTTATGAACCTGCAGCGGCGATAAGAAAACGGTGTACCTAATCCCGGCGCTGGCCCTCCACCCTCATAATTCCATCGACTCGGCTGATGATGGGCTCAATGCGCTCCCTGAGCGGCGCAAGGTCGGTCCCCTCCAGCAAGCTCTCCAGTGCGGCGTCGAAGTCGAGGTCGGGGTACCAGTGCGCCACCTTGGTGAGAACCTTGGTCATGGCCCCTGGCAAAGCATCTAGGACTCGTCGGCTAGTGAGGCCGCCCGGTTGGCGTGGAGCCGCTCCAGAGCATTGACGACCTTCTCAAAGAACATGGTCAGGCTGCAATTGGCGCTCACGCTCCGCTTCGGGACGTACCTCATGTCCGGCATCCCCATGATGGCCAGCTACGTGGCGGCCTGGTTGGCGATGGTGGCGAGGCGAACGATCCAACGGTTCTCGTCCTCCATGTGATCCGCAAAGTTGAGGCCCTCGTTCTTCCGCAACAGCTTCTCGGCCTCCAGCTCTTTGGCCAGGGTCTCCTCTCGAGCCATGGCCTCCTCCAGCGCCTCCTCGAGACCCTTCAGCTTCAGCTGGAGATCCCTGATGGAGTTGTTGGCCTCGGCAAGCTCCCCAGCCTTGCTGACGACCGCGCCCTGTGCTTCCGTTAGAGCACCGTTAAGCGTGTCCTTTTCCCAGGACAGCTTTAACGCCTGCTCTGTCAGCCTGTCGCGCTCCTCCTCCAGCTCCTTCACCTTGCCGGTGTGAACCTGGGCCTGGGCATTGAGTGCCTCCTTGTGCCTCTACTCCAACTCACTGGTCCGCTGCAGGATGAGCTTCTCCACCTCGGTATCTTTGCCACGAAGTGTGGCGGCGAGCTTCTCCTCGCGCGCGGCGAAATCCTCCTCCTGGGAGTTTAGCGCGGCCTCGCGCTGGGTCGGAACGGCCTCGGCGGCCTCGGCCGAGTTCTTCGCCGCCTCCTGGGCTCTCTCGACGTCGGCGAGCTTCATGGTCAGCTCCACGTCATGCTTGGCTTGCTCATCCTGGGCCGCCTTGAGCTCCTTGTGGGCCTCGCAGAACCAATCCCGCGCTTCGGTGACGCGCTCCTGGAGGTCCGCCTCCGCCTTCTCCACCACCGCCGTCCTGGACTTAACCTTATCCAGGCGGGCGCGGTGGAGCGCATGAAGCTTCCAGAAGCTGGAGCCCGCGGCGTGGAGGAGCCGCTCTTCCTGCGATTCACCGCCGCCAACGATTGGCTCGTCAACGACTTCAAGCCTGGTGGCGGCAAGCACCTCGTCGTCGAACACCTCTCCTTCAAGGGGTATCCTGGTGCTCGACGCGCCTAGAAGGTGGACGAACAAGTCGTAGCCCACCCTCAAATACTTGCCGGAGCCGGAAGCAGCTGAGGAGGAAGGCTGGTCTCCAGCCTCCTCCTCCTCCTCCTCGGCAGCAGCCCCGCCGGCATCCCCGGCGGGCTCCTTGTCGGTCTCCTCAGCGGCGGCCTTGCCGGCCTCCTCGGCGGACCCCTTGGCGGTGCCCTCGGCAGCGTCCTTGGCGGCCTTCCCAGCGGCGGCCTTGCCGGCCTCCCCGGCGGGCCCCTTAGCGGCGCCCTCGGAGCGTCCTTGGCGGCCTCCCCGGCGGGCTCCTTGGCGCCGTCCTCAGCAGCACCCTTGGCAGCCTCCTCTGCGGTGATCCTCTCGGCGTCCGCCACAGCAGCTTTGGCGACGTCCTTGATGACAACATCCACGTCCTCTGGGTTCACCGAGGAGGGGTCTGGGCACCGAAGACAGGGGTGAGGCGAAGCCAAGACTAAGAACCGAAAAGAAGAAGAAGCAGGTATGAACGGCGAACGACTTACCGGTGCTGGCATTTGGATGAGAAACGAAAGTCCCCTCCCCGCCAACATTTGGCGTCGAGGGAAAGCCACCGGCGCCCAAGTTCTCTTCCTCCTCCTCCATGTGTGTGGGCCCGGTGCTTGGCGCCCTTGCCGGGGACGCCCCTCGGGGTGGCGTGGTCGATGGGGGTGGCATGTTGGGAGTGGCCCCCTGTGGCTCCTCCAGCTGCCGCTCCCCTCCTGCACACCTGGCAAGGTCAGCACCAAAGTATTGCGCCCCTGACACATGTCGAAGAGAGAAGAATGATGAACTTACGCTGGGGCCTTTGTCGGGGGCTGCTGTCCGGGCTGCTTAACACCACCTATGGCGCCCTCGAAGCACCAGCCGGGGGCTGGCCACCCTCCGAGACCTTGGCCCTCTTCACCCTCTGGGCCAGCGTCTCCGCGTCCCTGCAAGGATTGCGACAAGTCAAGATAAGAAACATAGGGTGAGGAGGCAGAGATGACAGAGAGGAACCGGGTGCTTACTCATCATCTTCCTCCTCCTCTACGGTCTTCCTCTTCCTCCTCGGACTTAGGGATCCAAAATCAAAGGTGATCCCCACGTCGACGTTCGCCGGGGGAGGGGAGGGAGGCGGCGTCTGGGCAGGCTTGGATGAAGAAGGAGCGTCCGTCTTCTTCTTCACCGCGACCTTCACTGGCTTCTTCGCCGCCGCGGCCCTCGTGTGGGGCCGGGAACCCTCCAAGGTCAACTGCGGCTACGCTGTCCCACGGGGACGAACCGGCTCACCGGAACTGGCCCGCTTGAGGACTCACCCCCTCCCCGCAGGTGGCGCCGGGTCTGCGGTCTCCTCCCCCTCCGACGACGACTCGCCGGTCACATCCTCAACTAGTGCAACCTCGGTGCCGGTGCTGCTGGCTCCCCCGGCGGCCGCCGCCCACTGGGCAAGCTCCTCCTCTACCATGGCCGTCGTGGCCTTGTCCTCCATGCCGCCATCGCGGCCGGCCTCCCTGGCAAGCAGTGCCTCCCTTGCCCTGGTGGCGATGTTGTCCAGCTCCGCCTAGGTGGTGTCCATGACAAGCAGTTGCTCGGCGTCGGTGTTGACGTACCCCTCGTGCAGGGTGTCAAAGAACTCCTGCACTTCGACATCCTTTGGCTCCACCCAGCTCGGGTCGGGGCCGTGCGCGTTGCAGTTCGGCATCATAGCAATGATATCGAACCGACGCGAGTTTTTCCACAATGGGACCACCCCCGTTGGCAGCTTGAATAACGGCCCCTTGAGGACCTTGCCGGCCTTCGGGGCGGCCCTGGCAACCTTGTCGGTCCGCTCGACCTAGCCGTCGTGGCCCACGTTGAGCTGGAAGAGCCGCTGGCAGAAATGGGCATGCGCCATCACCGTGAAGTTGTGGTCGAGGCCTGGGCGGAGCCGCATCATGTCAGCGGGGTTCGTGAAGAGCAAGGCTGGCCTCCCCTTGTTATGCAGTGGAGCAATCCGGTGGCGGATGGAGTCCGCCCCAATCATTTCGAGGGTGAGCCCGGCCTGGGTAAGCCGGAGAATCCTGGTGGTAGCAACCATGAGCTTTCCATCGGCGGCATCAACATCGCTCTAAACGCTGCCGCGAACCGGCGGCGCCCAGCGAACTTTGCAGAACGCCGGCGGGTCCTTCTCTTCAACCCAGCACCACCGGCCCCACCACGCCTCCCACCTCTCCTTCATAGCGCCGTTGGGGTGCACCCTGGCGAAGCCTTCGCAGAGATGCGCGAAAAGGGCCATGCATGCCACCGCATTCGGAGTGAAATCCAAGAGGCGGAAACCAAAAGTATGCATGACGTCGTTGAAGAAACCGGAGAAGGGAGGGCAGAGCCCGCAAGAAAAGTAATCGACGAAGAAGGGGTACCGATTTAGGGCAGGGTCGGCGCAGGTGGCAGCGATGACGCGCGTGGCCGGGTGCCCCGAATCCTCCTCCCCCCCGTCTTCACTCCCCACAAGGGCTTGAAGGAGTCCCGAAGCTCGAACACGTCGACCATCGAGGGGATGAAGAAGGCGGACTGCGTCCGGTCCCCCGACAACGCGCTCTCCGGCGGCACCACAACCCCGGCATCCTTGGCCACCCCTTTGCCCTTGGTGGATTTTGGCGCCATGGTGGCTGAAGGAGGAGAGAGGAGCAGGGGGCGACAGAAGCACAACGATGGCGCGCGGAGAAGAAGCTTGGAGAAGAGGAGGGAGGTAGGCGGAGATCTCCAAGAGTGGGGTTGCGCGAAGGGTAAAAGGAACAGTGCGCCCACGGTTATCCCTTTTTATAGGGAAGCAGCGGGTCGCGCCGCCCATTTACTATGATGTGACGCATGCATGTGAAAACCGCCCCACGCATGCCGCCCACGTCACGCACGCCCCTCCACGCCACGCCACGCGCGCGATTCGTGGGAAGCGCAGCGCACGAAGAATATTACCACAGTAAAAACCGCCCCGCCTGCCCGCGCACCGTTTTGGGCCTGACCCAACAACGCGTCGCGCTTATGTGTGGCCCAGGCCCGGGGGCTCCTGTCAGTGTACAAAACTAGGGGCACATTTTTGTACCCCTTTACCTATGCACGGGCAGTCAGAGCCACGCCCGCGGCCACACCAAGCAGAGCGAGGGAGGTGAGCCAAGGTAAGACCGAAGCCAAAGACGAAGCAAAGCAATGACAAGGACCAAGGCCACGGAGATCAGATGGGCGAAGCAGGTTTCCCTGGCAAGGACCCTTGCCGGGGGCCATCCTCAGCGGCCCCGGCAAGACCCTTGCCGGGGCATCTCGCCCACGCCAGCCGAGCGAGCCACCATCGAGCCCACCAACACTCGACAAGTGCATTGGGACAGGGCTCGGGGGCACCTCTGTGGTGGCATGCAGATCTTTGTGAAGACAAAGGATAGTCAAGATCCAATGAGGATAGGAAGGCGACCATCCTCACCGATGAAACCCAGAAGACCGGACGCCTGCGCGCCACGGCAAGACCCTTGCCGGGCCACCCGGCAGGACCCTTGTCGGGCCACCCGGCAAGGCCCTCGCCAAGCGCACCAGCAGGGCCACCGTCAGGCCCGCGCCAGCCAAGTCTACGCCGCCGTTCGCATGCAGCTGCCAACCCAACCAGCTGGGCAGGCACCTGCGTGACAACATGAAGCCCTTCATGGAGGCTCCACCACCGCGCAACCTCAGCTGCCTGCTTCCCAACATGGCACCACTTGCGTCGCTGACCAGGGAGCGTGTTGAAGCTTGGAGGAGCGGCGACGGACGGGATGGGCGTCGCCCCCGTCACCGATAAAGCAAGAGGACAAACCTATAAAAGGGATAACCTCGTGCCACTTTAGACCTTTCCACCTCCTCTGTGTCAGGACCCCGATCCTAAGCCACATCGATCTAGCATGTAACACATCATATCACTTTGCGGCTTCACGCACGGTATTCCCACGGGTGCCACCTTACCTGGACCGGGACCATTTGCGCCTTTTGGCTCACGTATATGATAGTGTCTGTAGCATCCATATGACAGAGAACCCGGGCCGACATGGCTAGTCGTGAACCCAAAGCGGCACTAACCCATGGGGACAGGCATACATGAATCAACTTCGAGCATGTCGGTCAACAGCGTGTGAATCTGGGCTGTAGCACTGGGCTAACAGGACTCTGGTAACCGCGGCTGTAGCAGGCTAGGCAGGACTCCGGATGTCACCGCGTGACATTTCCCCGAAGGGACAGACACAGGAACGAAGTGAAACACATGTCGGCCAGTCAAGTGTCCTGAGCAGTAGTGTTGGGCTAGCAGGACTCCGGTGAACCGGGCTGTAGCGGACTACTATGGCTCAAGGAAGCACTAGACTACATTTCCCCATAAGAGAGGCTACCAAGGAGAAACAACTAGATTGTCGGATCCCACACATACCAAGCATTTCAATCATACACACAATATGCTCGATATGTGTAAATACAACATGGCATCATAACAAGACTCTACGACTCAAGTATTTATTCATTAGGCTCCGAAGAGCGAGATATTACAATCATGGGTCTCACGACCCAACATTCAGAGCATACAAGTCAAGCACATGCGGAAACTTAACATGTCTGAGTACAGACATCTACAAATGAAAAAGGCTGAGAAGCCTGACTATCTACCAGATCGTGCCGAGGGCACAAGATCGTAGCTGATGTATCAAGCTAAACGTCGAAGTGCACACGGAACTACTAGCGAGACTGACATCTCTCTGCAAAACATAAAATAGGCAAATGGGAGTACAAATGTACCCAAGAAGACTTACATCAGAACTAGCTACAGATGCATCAGTATCAATAAAGGGGGTGGTGGAGTTTGACTGCAGCAAGCCAGCTTTGACTCAGTGGCTAACCTGAACTACGAGTGCAAGTAACTCTTTTGAGGTGGCGCACACGAGTCCACATATTCACCATATCAATACACCACTATGGATCCGCTCCCGTATCCCTACGAGAAGGCCATCCATAGCACTCACGCTTATCTTGCGCATTTTAGAGTATCCACTTTCACTTGTCTATGAACTGTAATAGGCAACCCAGAAGTCCATTACCGCGGACACGGCTATTCGAATAGATGATGTTAACCCTGCAGGGGTGTACTTCTTCACACACGCTCTCACCACTTATCGTCATTTACACGACATGTACTCGGCAACCTTCAAGTGGAAGCCCAGCGAGGGCGTCGGCCACGGCCTACCTAAACACTCAAGTCTCTAGTCCAGGTTTATCGCCTATTCAGGTTCCATCCGCAGGGAGTCCGACCGAGGTTTCCACATACGACCCCGAACGATGTGAGCACGGTTCCCGAGACACCAAACGGGCGCCCGGTACACCGTGCCACGTGCCTACCGCAACACAGCCCACCCCTACGGTCAGTGTTGCGTGCGGCCCCCAACATACTACAAACACCAGAAACTACTTGCAACTCCTGGACAGAGGACAAGGGTGATTAAGAAGCCGAGAGAGTCAATTAAGGATCCCAATGTGTGGTAGTAACTGTTTCATGGATCACAAACACAGAACTCAGTTCCTGAAGACGGCTGCAATGAGACAACCCACCATGTACTCCTACGTGGCCTCTCACCGTACCTTTACCAAATCGTGTTCACACACTTAGCTCTCAACAGTAAGACATGTTCACACACCTCCGATTCACCCCCGATGAATCAGACCTGACACAACTCTAAGCAATAGCAGGCACGATAAACAAGCATGAATGAGTAGGCACATCAGGGCTCAAACAACTCCTACTCATGCTAGTGGGTTTCATCTATTTACTGTGGCAATGACATGTCATGCTGAGGATAAGGGGTTCAACTACCGCAGCAAATAACACATGAATCGTTGTTGTCCTAATGCAGTAAAAGAGAGCAGGAGCGAGAGGGTGGGATTGTATTAGAATGAACAAGGGGGTTTTGGTTGCCTGGCACTTGTGAATATATTATAGCTCTTCATCGGTGTCATCGATCTCATCGTCGAAACCTCGTCTATCGAGAGGGGACAAATACCGGCAACAAGGGAGGAAAACACAATCGATGCAATGCACAATATGATGCATGATCATAACATGTCAATATGAATGTGTTTTGACTAATGCATACTAGGACAGGTTGCTTTGTATCCATTTGAATCAAAGATTCAAATGTAAGCTCATGTATATAGTCATAATGGTGCATTATCTTGTTTCATTTAAACAGCTAGGTTATTGTGTTCTAACATGCATGAAACCAGTATAGATGGATAGATTGGATTTTTTGATCATTTTTCATATATAACTTATTTGATTTGGAGTTACGGTTGAATTTCTATGATTTTTAGAAGTTAGCACTATTTTCTGAAATTACTTGAAAAAGAATAAATCCAGAAAAACCTATTACTGCGTCAGCATTGCGTCATGCTGACCTCAGCAGGTCAACTGGGCGCCTCCAGGTCAAACCTGACCGGTAGGGCCCACTAATCAGTGACATATAGTCAACTACAGATGCTGACATGTGGGACCCGGTCAAAGCTGACGTGGCCAAGTCAACGGTGACAGGCGGGGCCGACTGAGATTAGTATTAATTAAACAGAGAAGTTAAGCAAATTAATTTAGGCACGGGGCCCACTATCAGTGACTCTAGGGGGGTTAGTTAGGCGCTAATGGCGGTGCCACGCCACCAGCCGCTGGAGTTGGACGCCGGCGACCAAACCCGACGGCGGAGGATCGCCGGAGTTGCTTGGGATGGTGCTACAGGGGTCGGCTCGACGCGTTGGAGGCACCAGAGGGATGCCCATCCTCGCGTGCATCCAGGGGATCATGCGGGAGGCTGCGGGGTGGCCGGAGACGATGGCCACTGCAACCATGGCGGTGGCTGGAGCTCGGCTAGATGCGGGCGCTGGGCTGCAGCTCGATTCCAAGCGAACGGAGAGCACAAGCAGAAGCTACAGGGCCCTAGGAGCTCGACCAGGTGCTCAGATGCGGCGTTGGCCATCCGTAACGACAACGGCGACATTCGCGGCGACAGCAAGCTTCGGGCACGGTGGCCAGGGGGCTACAGGAGGGATTCGACAACGGGGAGTGAGGGGTTGGGAGCAGGAGCTCACAGGGAGGCGGCGCAGTAGGTCAATGGGCTCGAGGACGTCCTTGACGGCGTGAATCGACGGTGAGGGGCTCGGGCACCCGAGGTTGAAGATGACCGCGATGACGATGAAGCAGGGCCTCCCGGCGTCCCGTAGCTCGATTGGGAGGACGAGGAGGTTTCTGCGATGTTTCTGGACTCGGCGGAAGGGCGAGGGTGCATGATGGCCGCGGCAGCGGCGAGCGGCGGTCTCGGGTGTGCTCGGCGGCGCGAGGAAGAGAAGCCAGAGGAGGGGGAGAAGCATAGGGAGAGATCGAGGGGGGGATCCAGGGGTCGTGTGGCGTCGAGGAGGGGCTCCGAGGTGCCCGGTGAGGCAGGCGAGCAGGTTGGAGGCGTGGCGCCTCGCGCGTGCGTGCGCTGTCTCCCTCCCCCGCCTTCCGGCAGAGGTAGGTGATGACTGGCACGGCCAGATGGGCCAGCCCAGTCCAGGTAAGTGGCCTCTGGCCTTTCTCTCTCTCTCTCTCTCTCTCTCTCTCTCTCTTCTTTTTGTTTCAGTTTTTCTATTTCTTTTATTCTGTTTTGAATTAGTAAAAATACTAATTCATTTTGAAAAATCCTGAAAATAATTGTGGGCACTTTTGAAAATATTTCCAACAGCCCTCACTTAAGTTCAGAATTATTTGGACATTTAAAATATTATATCGCATTTAATTGTCCAAATTCAAATACGTATGAATTAACTCCAAAATCCAGAAATGTCCTAGAAATATGTGCATCATTTTTGGCAGAGGTTCCAGACCAATACAAAAATGATGGACATTTATGAAGGGCATTTTGGGTTGATTGAAATATTTTTTTATTTTGATCCTAGTTGAAGTTATTATCTGCTAGGGTTTGAACAATCCCCAATTCAAATTTCAAACAAATATAGACATGATACATGGATGCTTATGCAACTAGTTGCAATCAGGTTCTAGGGCTGTGACAACTCACCCCTCACTAAACGAGAATCTCATCCCGAGATTCAAGACGTGAGTTAAGAAGACATAGGGGACGCTAGCTAACATGATCTTGTCGATCCAATTGCCCTTCCCGAAGATGTTGGTTCACTGCTCCAATTGATCTTGACGACCTTGCTTTCGAGATCTTCATCCAACACGATGGCGACGGAAAGAAACTCTATAGAAAACGATCTCCTCAAAGATCGAGCACTCAAGATCAACTCGTGGAATGAGATGTTGAAACATCTCGAGTTGGGACACAAAACACATCGAGAGGGATGGAAGAACAAACAACGAGGTTTGATTTGGTGGGCAACAATTCCACGCTTAGAGAGATGGTGGATGGTGTCAAGGTGGCGAGGAAATAATTGCCATGATTCAATAACGGGGCACCTTGTGGGAGGTGACTCGTAGAGTTATTACCTTAAATGGCAAAACGAATTACTTTTGATACAAGTATCATTGAAATTCCTTATACCAGCCTAAGGCAATCACAAACGATCGTGTGAACGAATTCGAAAGAATGTCATACCCATACCAGAATGGATGATGTGGACTACCTTGTTAAAGACAACGCAAGGGATGATTTTGCTTGCGCGTGCTCTCAAGAACTTGAGCATTCCCATATTCATCAAGGTTCTACCAACATCCGTGCCGAGGATCCTGGCAACACATCTTACTACCATGATGAATAGTGATGGTCAATGCAGATACAAAGGAGGACAACACTTTCTCAGATTTCACCTTAGCGATGCCAAGGAAACGAAAACTGGATGTTCGACCGAGAGACAATTAGCACCCGCTTCTAATGTTCTCCTTGATGTGCTAGCGTAACACATTTATAGATATTGTTTGGTATATAGAACATCAAGTAAAAGGTCGGACTTCGGGAGCACAAGAATCCATAAGCAATAACTACTGGTAAATCCTACGAAATCCTTATGGCGAGGTGGCCAACTTTCTCAATCAAGATACTACAATAATAGGTCTTCCGGCTGGGTGTGTTGGCCACGACATCCACTTTACCGGTTACAGAGAACAATATTATAGTTCTTGGGAAACGTTCCAACCATCATATCTGCCTGAGATTCAGATCTGGTTGGTGTCAGGATATTCCAGACTCATCGTGTCTGGAAGGAAAGTTTGCAACACAAATCCACGAGATGATGTTGCGAGATTCTCGGGAGATGAACTATGGTAGTAAGCTCCAAAACATGAGCTGGTTCTGCTACGCACATGTGAACACGTTGTCCTAGACAAGCATGACCACATAGTAGTCTTATAATAAAACACTACCGAGTTCAGGTGGGGAACCATCATAGAGGATATCGAAGTCCCTGCATAAGTCATATGATTAGCTCTTAAGAAGGAACTTCTTCTCCTTAACAAATCAATCAGTGGCTTGGTGTGCTAGGAACACATACATAATGGAGGCGGCCAACCTATCAAACCATAGAGTACTTCGCACATATGCGTGACTAACTTGGGATGATTCCAGAGGAAACAAAACAAACCTTTCTCAAACTCATGGCGGCAACTTACACCAAATGCACATGAATTCAAGGAAGTTACTTCTTTCATCCAAACATATACCTCATGAATGGAACACGAAGGCAATGCTTAAAAAAGTTTCCAACACTATTTAGTGTTCAACATGAATCATGGAGGAGACAAAATGATGTCAATGGGCTCAACAACAATTCATCTAGGTTTCCCTATAAGTGGAATTTCCACAATTATGTGAACAAGGTGATAGCATTGGTCAGACCCAGAAGATATAATGGTGTATGCTCGAGGAAACAACCACGAGTAGGGAAAAATTACGAGTATCGTTGGTTCTAACTTGACTTGACGATAGCCCACACTCAAATCAAGGTTTGGATAAGACAATAGATTCAACAACTGATCATGAGGAACAATCGATGAAGATATCATCTCCCTTCAACACACACACACACACACACACACACACAAGAATATCCCTTAGTGATGAGCTAAGTGGATTAAGCTTTCATCTTCCAACTCTCCAAGTTGTTATTTAGCTTAACCAACTAGCTCAGGGGTATCCAACACAGATTCTTGGAGAAAGGGTGGTTTACAAGAAACCAACTTGACCACGAACTCAACATAGCGGTCAGGTGACAATCCGGTAATACTTCCGAGAAGATATTCAGAACATCACGAACCACCGATATGTTACTAAGCTCGAGAACAATCTTGCTTTTTAGAGCAAGACGATATGATCAACTAAGCAAGGGATTGAATAATCCTAACTCATTGATCGAAGAGTGCACCAGAAATAAGGACTAGGTAGCACGGTCAATGTTAGGATGATGATTTAATAACCAACACGCTAAGAATGAGAATATTGTCCATTTACTACCAAGCGACGAGTTGCTCAGAGCACTGATTTCACACATCACAATTCACTTGTCGGCATTCCGGTTACAACAACACGAGGGCCGAGAAATGAATGATGATGGTGAGAAGTATCACTGCATCAAGAATTCATAAGAGATGGTGCAATTCCTATGATATTCTTGACATAAATAGTGTAATACTCCAAGGTAGAACAGAGCAAAAGCTGGATTGGCATTTTGATCCGCGGAATACAACTGCTTTGACCCAATCCTAGAAATCGATAAGGTACTGGAGTTTGTTTCTCCTAGTCATTCCAAAATGGAATGGCATGACGGAACATAAGAGTAATGAGCATCGATAACACGAATGCATAACTACTCCTGACTATCAATTGATAGACAAGGGTCAGAACACAACTAAAAAGGGACAACTCAAGGAACTTATAACTTTCTGAGTTGTGGATGCATAGATTAGTATGTCGAACCAAGTTCAACATATTTCTTCCAGATAATCCATGCAGAAACGTGGAACTGGCAGAATCAGAATTATGGATGGAGAACTCCTCAAGAGTACTCTGATTGTGAGCTTTTGGTCCAAATAACTTCTGCCTTAATGGTTCATGGTATTTGGAAGAAGGAAATACCACGGACCTCGAGGACTAATGTGAAGGTTACTAATATCCTAAGGGAACTAGCAAATACTAACAACATGAGGTAAGTAGGGTGAATCTCGGGTTCGAGAACCCAGGAATAGAATACCTACTAACTAATAACATCACGGGATGCTTTTGAGAATGATGGCCAGAATCATCACGCTGGGGACACAAAATATGGCTAGATTACTAGGTGACTCCCTAAAACACCTAGGGTCATAATAATAGCTCCAACATATATGTCGAGGCAACAGAGTACCTCAATTCACGGATTAGTGTGATTAATCTGGCCCAAAGGAACAACGGGATGGGAAGAAGGAATTTGCAAATGCATCAGACTAATTAGAAACCTGGGATGACTCGGACAGCATAACGGCTGTAAATGCTCAAAATGATTTGTGATATCCTGCAAAATTGTGGTATAACCACTCAACATCACAACATCAATGTTCTGAGATCAGCTAAGAACACATGGGAGTAGTAGAAACTGAACTAGGGCTTAAATCCATCAATCCTATAAGTCTCTATCATACTAACTCTTCATCCTGATAGATAGATGAGAAGGCCTAGTTCTTAATCCCCGTAGAAGAGAAGAGGTTGACTCAGATCAGAAGGGCATAAGGTAAAGGAGTAAAAAGAGCCTTATGTTCCCTTCCACAATCAATTCCCTTATATAACTAAAGCATCTCTAGACACAATTTCGACCAGTTTGGCTTGGTAATCCTACAGGCAGCCAGGCTCTGATACTAACGCTGTCAGGACCCCGATCCTAAGCCACATCGATCTAGCATGTAACACATCATATCATTTTGCGGCCTCACGCACGGTATTCCCACGGGTGCCACCTTGCCTGGCCCGGGACCGTTTGCACCTTTTGGCTCAAGTATATGATAGTGTTGCTAGCATCCATATGACAGAGAACCCGGGCCGACATGGCTAGTCGTGAACCCAAAGCGGCACTAACCCATGGGGACAGGCATACATGAATCAACTTCGAGCATGCCGGTCAACAGCGTGTGAATCCGGGCTGTAGCACTGGGCTAACAGGACTCCGATAACCCGGGCTGTAGCAGCCTAGGTAGGACTCCGGATGTCACCGCGTGACATTTCCCCGAAGGGACAGACACAGGAACGAACTAAAACACATGCCGACCAGTCAAGTGTCCCGAGCAGTAGTGCTGGCCTAGCAGGACTCTGGTGAATCGAGCTGTAGCGGACTACTATGGCTCAAGTAAGCACTAGACTACATTTCCCCATAAGAGAGGCTACCAAGGATAAACAACTAGATTGTCGGATCCCACACATACCAAGCATTTCAATCATACACACAATATGCTCGATATGTGTAAATACAACATGGCATCACAACAAGACTCTACGACTCAAGTATTTATTCATTAGGCTCCGAAGAGCGAGATATTACAATCATGGGTCTCATGACCCAACATTCAGAGCATACAAGTCAAGCACATGCGGAAGCTTAACATGTCTGAGTACAGACATCTACAAATAAAAAAGGCTGAGAAGCCTGACTATCTACCAGATCCTGCTGAGGGCACAAGATCGTAGCTGAGGTATCAAGTTAAACGTCGAAGTCCACACGGAACTACTAGCGAGACTGACGTCTCTCTGCAAAACATAAAATAGGCAAACATGAGTACAAATGTACCCAGCAAGACTTACATCAGAACTAGCTACAGATGCATCAGTATCAATAAAGGGGGTGGTGGAGTTTGACTGCAGCAAGCCAGCTTTGACTCAGTGGCTAACCTGAACTACGAGTGCAAGTAACTCTTTTGAGGTGGCGCACACGAGTCCACATATTCACCATATCAATACACCACTATGGATCCGCTCCCGTCTCCCTACGAGAAGGCCATCCATAGCACTCACGCTTATCTTGCGCATTTTAGAGTATCCACTTTCACTTGTCTATGAACTGTTATAGACAACCTAGAAGTCCATTACCGCGGACACGGCTATTCGAATAGATGATGTTAACCCTGCAGGGTGTACTTCTTCACACACGCTCTCACCACTTATCGCCGTTTACACGACATGTACTCGGCAACCTTCAAGCGGAAGCCCATCGAGGGTGTCGGCCACGGCCTACCTAAACACTCAAGTCTCTAGTTCAGGTTTATCGCCTATTCAGGTTCCATCCGCAGGGAGTCCGGCCGAGGTTTCCACATACGGCCCCGAACGATGTGAGCAGGGTTCCCGAGACACCAAACGGGCACCTGGTACACCATGCCACATGCCTACCGCAACACAGCCCACCCCTACGGTCAGCGCTGCGTGCGGCCCCCAGCATACTACAAACACCAGAAACTACTTGCAACTCCTGGACAGAGGACAAGGGTGATTAAGAAGCCGAGAGAGTCAATTAAGGATCCCAATGCGTGGTAGTAACTGTTTCATGGATCACAAACACAGAACTCAGTTCCTGAAGACGGCTGCAATGAGACAACCCACCATGTACTCCTACATGGCCTCTCACCGCTACCTTTACCAAATCGTGTTCACACACTTAGCTCTCAACAGTAAGACATGTTCACACACCTCTGATTCACCCCCGATGAATCAGACCTGACACAACTCTAAGCAATAGCAGGCACGACAAACAAGCATGAATGAGTAGGCACATCAGGGCTCAAACAACTCCTACTCATGCTAGTGGGTTTCATCTATTTACTCTGGCAATGACAGGTCATGCTGAGGATAAGGGGTTCAACTACCGCAGCAAATAACACATGAATCGCTGTTGTCATAATGCAGTAAAAGAGAGCAGGAGCGAGAGGGTGGGATTGTATCGGAATGAACAAGGGGGTTTTGCTCTCCTGGCACTTCTGAATATATTATAGCTCTTCATCGGTGTCATCGATCTCATCGTCGAAACCACGTCTATCGAGAGGGGACAAATACCGGCAACAAGGAAGGAAAACACAATCAATGCAATGCACAATATGATGCATGATCATGACATGTCAATATGAATGTGTTTTTACTAATGCATAGTAGGACAGGTTGATTTGAATCCATTTGAATCAAAGATTCAAATGTAAGCTCATGTATATAGTCATAATGGTGCATTATCTTGTTTCATTTAAACAGCAAGGTTATTGTGTTCTAGCATGCATGAAACTAGTACAGATGGATAGACTGGATTTTTCTGATCATTTTTCATATATAACTTATTTGATTTGGAGTTACGGTTGAATTTCTTTGATTTTTAGAAGTTAGCACTATTTTCTGAAATTACCTGAAAAAGAATAAATCCAGAAAAACCTATTATTGCGTCAGCATTGCGTCATGCTGACCTCAGCAGGTGAACTGGGCGCCTCCGGGTGAAACCTGACCGGTAGGGCCCAGTAATCAGTGACATATAGTCAGCTACAGAGGCTGACATGTGGGACCCGGTCAAAGCTGACGTGGCCATGTCAACGGTGACAGGCGGGGCCCACTGAGATTAGTATTAATTAAACAGAGAAGTTAAGCAAATTAATTTAAGCACGGGGGACCACTATCAGTGACTCTAGGGGGGTTAGTTAGGCGCTAATGGCGGTGCCACGTCACCAGCCGCCGGAGTTGGACGCCGGCGACCAAACCCGACGGCGGAGGATCGCCGGAGTTGCTCGGGACGGTGCTACAGGGGTCGGCTCGACGCGCTGGAGGCACCAGAGGGATGCCCATCCTCGCGCCCATCCAGGGGATCATGCGGGAGGCTGCGGGGTGGCCGGAGACGATGGCCACCGCAACCATGGCGGTGGCCGGAGCTCGGCTAGATGCGGGCGCTGGGCTGTAGCTCGATTCCAAGCGAACGGAGAGCACAAGCAGAAGCTACGGGGCCCTAGGAGCTCGACCAGGTGCTCAGATGCGGCGTTGGCCGTCCGTAATGACAACGACGACATTCGCGGCGGCAGCAAGCTTCGGCCGCGGTGGCCAGGGGGGCTAGAGGAGGGATTCGACAGCGGGGAGAGAGGGGTTGGGAGCAGGAGCTCACAGGGAGGCGGCGCAATAGGACAGTGGGCTCGGGGACGTCCTTGACGGCGCGAATCGATGGTGAGGGGCTCGGGCGCCCGAGGTTGAAGATGACCATGATGACGATGAAGCAGGGCCTCCCGGCGTCCCGTAGCTCGATGGGGATGACGAGGAGGTTTCTGCGGTGCTTCTGGACTCGGCGGAAGGGCGAGGGTGCACGATGGCCGCGGCAGCGGCGAGCGGCGGTCTCGGGTGTGCTCGGCGGCGCGAGGAATAGAAGCCAGAGGAGGGGGAGAAGCACGGGGAGAGATCGAGGGGGGGATCCAGGGGTCGCGTGGCGTCGAGGAGGGGCTCCGAGGCGCCCGGTGAGGCAGGCGAGCAGGGAGGAGGCGTGGTGCCTCGCGCGTGCGTGCGCTGTCTCCCTCCTCCGCCTTCTGGCAGAGGTCGGTGATGACTGGCATGGCCAAATGGGCCGGCCCAGTCCAGGTAAGTGGCCTCTGGCCTTTCTCTCTCTCCCTTCTTTTTGTTTCAGTTTTTCTATTTCTCTTATTTTGTTTTGAATTAGTAAAAATACTAATTCATTTTGAAAAATCGTGAAAATAATTGTGGGCACTTTTGAAAATATTTCCAACAGCCCTCACTTAAGTTCAGAATTATTTGGACATTTAAAATATTATATCGCATTTAATTGTCCAAATTCAAATACGTATGAATTAACTCCAAAATCCATAAATGTCCTAGAAATATGTGCATCATTTTTGGCAGAGGTTCCAGACCAATACAAAAATGATGGACATTTATGAAGGGCATTCTGGGTTCATTGAAATATTTCTTATTTTGATCCTAATTGAAGTTATTATCTGCTAGGGCTTGAACAATCCCCAATTCAAATTTCAAACAAATATAGACATGATACATGGATGCTTATGCAACTAGTTGCAATCAGGTTCTAGGGCTGTGACACTGTGTGCCACTGTGGCATCCCCTTTCACCTATAAAAGGAGGCCCATGGTGCACAGGAGAAGGATTCGGCTTTTTGAAGCTCGTTACACCCCGTAGCTAGCTCAAGAACTCAGAATATATCCACCAAAGCAGGAGTATGGTTTTACGCATCCTCGTGGCCCGAACCTGGATAAACGAACCGCGTGCTCTCTGTTAGACCCGCTCTTCTCTCAATCCCGCGCCCCAAAACCGCATTAGGGATTCTTGTGATCCCATAGGTGTCGTTTCCCACCGACAAAGCCGAGCATAAAAGTTTTGAATAATCATTTCTCTTGAGAGCTCATGATTGGGGCATGAATATAACATTGATTTAAGCCTCCCCCAAGCTTGAGCGATGCTTTCTCCTTCGCGAGGCCATATATATATATATGTATATATATATATATGTATATATATATATATATATATATATATATATATATATATATATATAAAATTGCGATCACGATGAACAAGATGCATAGGATAAAACTTTTGATGAAATTCCAATTTCAATCGTTTGTAGTTCCATGACCCCGTATCATCAAATAGCCTATACCATGCCAATGCATCTCCCTTCAAAGATAAAGGGAAGACCTTCTTCTTAATAACATCTCCGGGCACACCTGCAAGATGAAATAATCCACAAACTTCATCCACATATATTAGGTGCTCATCAGGATGCTTTGTTCCATCTCCTGCAAAAGGATTATCTAGCAGTTTTTCTATCATACCCGAAGGAATATCAAAGTAGACATTTTCATCTTCAGTAGGTTCAGTAGGTTGAGGAGCAACCCTTTGCTCTATTGGTCGGGGTGAAGATACCCCGAACAAGCCCCTTAGAGGATTACTTTCCATAGTAACAAGTGACAGTAAATTTCAGCACACTATATAATTTTTTCCTTACCAAATTCCACCTACCAAAGGCGCTTCACTCCCCGGCAACTGTGCCAGAAAAGAGTCTGGATGACCCACAAGTATAGGGGATCTATCGTAGTCCTTTCGATAAGTAAGAGTGTCGAACCCAACGAGGAGCAGAAGGAAAGGACAAGCGGTTTTCAGCAAGGTATTCTCTGCAAGCAATGAAATAATAGGTAACAGATAGTTTTGTGATAGGATAATTGGTAACGAGCAACAAGTAACAAAAGTAAATAAAGTGTAGAAAGGTGGCCCAATCCTTTTTGTAGCAAAGGACAAGCCTGGTCAAACTCTTATATAGAGAAAAGCGCTCCCGAGGACACATGGGAATTATTGTCAAGCTAGTTTCATCACGTTCATATGGTTCGCGTTCGGTACTTTGATAATTTGATATGTGGGTGGACCGGTGCTTTGGTGCTATTCTTACTTGAACAAGCATCCCACTTATGTTTAACCTCTATTGCAAGCATCCGCAACTACAACAAAAGTATTAAGGTAAACCTAACCATAGCATGAAACATATGGATCCAAATCAGCCCCTTACGAAGCAATGCATAAACTAGGGTTTAAGCTTCTGTCACTCTAGCAAGGCATCATCTACTTATTACTTCCTAATGCCTTCCTACAGGCCCAAATAATGGTGAAGTGTCATGTAGTCGAGGTTCACATAACACCACTAGAGGATAGAAAACATACATCTCATCAAAATATCGAACGAATACCAAATTCACATGACTACTAATAGCAAGACTTCTCCCATCTCCTCGGGAACAAACGTTACTACTCAAAAAGCATATTAATGTTCATAGTCAGAGGAGTATTAATATGCATAAAGGATCTGAACATATGATCTTCCACCAAATAAACCAACTAGCATCAACTACAAGGAGTAATCAACACTACTAGCAACTAAAGGTACCAATCCCGGACTTGGTGACAAGAATTGGATACAAGAGATGAACTAGGATTTTGAGAGGAGATGGTGCTGGTGAAGATGTTGATGGTGTCGGATTTCGGGTTCCGGCAGACCCTTGAGGTTCGAACACTGGGGTGCGCCCAGAGATTTCGCCTTCTACCTACCAGTACCCCACCGCCACGCTAAGATCAAAGCTATCAAAAGAATAGCACAAGAGACACAGGGTTTATACTGGTTCGGGCCACCGATGTGGTGTAATACCCTACTCCAGTTTGTGGTGTGGTGGATTGCCTCTTGGGTTGATGAATACAAGGAAGAACAGCCTCGCGAGGGTCTGTTCTTGGCTGGGGCGATGAACAGCTAGGAGGAGTTCAGTCACCCTTCTCTCTCTGGCTCTCACTCTGATTCCAATTCAATTCTAATTCTCTATCCTATTCTCCCTCTCTCTCTACCCTGGGGGTGGCTAGTCCTATTTATAGGCAAAGGCCCTGGGCCTCTTCCCAAATATTGAGCAGGAAGGGCGCCAACAATTGGCCATTTTGAAGGGGAACATCTGGTACACTTATCCTGACTAAAGTTGGTCTTCGCCTGCCAAAGGCTCTGGTGGTGACGCCGACTTGGGGTCCACAATGACTTCTTCCCTGCCGTTGGGCTGGTCTTATTCTCGTTGCACTGAAACGGGTGCCTTTGCTTGATGCTCCCGCCTGCGCTTGCTCCCTTTGCACCAAAGAGGAAAGGAGGACACTGCATTGGCCGGCGCCCGCCTGGCGCCCTTGGTCGTCACGGCTTGCGTCACGGGCACCTCGTGAGGTACCCCGCCTTGATCTCCTTGCCTCCTCGCGAGCCAGCCTGATGAGGCCGTGCCTGAGGAAGCTCCATGTCGTCCACCCCGCGAGGCTTGGACCCTCGCGAGGGTCTTGGGTTTGTGTTGATGAAGATGGGCCGTGCTGGGCCCCCCTTTGAGCCGCGCCGCAGGCCGCAGGCAGGCAAGTCTGGGGACCCCCGTTCCCAGAACGTCGACAGTAGCCCCCGGGCCCAAGGCGCGCCTGGACTTGGCCATGCAGTCAGGCAAAAGGGCAAGGGCGAAACGCCGCGGGCCCTAACAGCCTGCGGCCTTGGGCGCCGCGTGGCGGTTGATTGGACGTGGGCGCCTCAGCAACCGCGCGAGTTGATAAAGGAGCGACATCCGCCTAGGCCTTGCTTTTTTGCTTTCTCCGGTTGCTTCTCAGACCCCTTTCTTGCGCCTCTCCTTCCTTCCTCCAAAACTTCCAGATCTACTTCGACCGCGTGACCTTGGAAGCCATGGCGCCTCGTCAGTCCCCGGCCGGAACTTGGTACTCGTCTGCCCTGGACTCGCCGAACGTGTCGGAGGCGAGCCTCGCCCGGTTGCGCCGGATGGCGGCGGTGCAGGGCATCGACGGGGCGAAGGTGTTCAAGGCCAGCTCCGCCACCCCTGAGGGCCAGGGGAGCACCTTCTATCCGTTCTTTGCAAGCGCCATTGCTGGTGGCTTGGTGCCTCCCTTCTCCGAGTTCTTCTTCTCTGTCCTTTGCCATTATAGGCTACAGGCTCTGCATCTCCACCCCAACTCCTTCCTTCTCCTGGCAATCTTCGCCTATTACTGTGAGGCTCACGTAGGGGTGCAGCCCTCAGTGGCCTTGCTGCGCCACTACTTCTACCTCCGGACCTCCCGCGGTCCTGCTTCCCCGTGCGCGAGCTTCGTCGTGTACGGTGGCGCCATCGCCATTTCGAGCCCCGGGAAGAGGATTGAGGGCTTCAGGAGCAAGTCGGTCTTGGTACACTACTAGGAAAAGGCCTACTAATGGCGCACTGGTTTTTGCCTACTAATGGCGCACTACCGGTGCGCCATTAGTAGCACGCCACTATTTGGTATACTAATGGCGTACCACGCGGTGCGCCATTAGTATAGCCCACGGTGCGCCATTAGTATCTGGTATACTAATGGCGCACCACATGGAAGTGTGCCATTAGTAACATTTTTTTCAAATTTTTTTTGGAATTTTTTTATTTTTTTAAAGAAAAATTCAATTTTTTTCGGTTTTTTCTTAATCTTAGGTCAATATGCTTAATCTGAGGTCAAATCGCACTCCGTGGTCAAACTTCCCGAAAGGTCACCCATCCTCACACTACTCCAGCCCAAGCATGCTTAACTTCAGAGTTCTACCCAGCCCCAGCAACATCTCACTTCACAAGCACTTGTTGATATATCTAGCATATCAATCCTATTATACCTTGTTGATGTCTAGGACTTTGTTCATGTTCGTGACTATGATGAAATTTTGAAAAATACTTCAAACTTCCTGGTCATATTACGTACCATTTTTTGAAAAACAATTCAAAAAAATTCAAAACCAATGTTTTTTTTGGATTTTTTTGCCTCTAGATCTTGAAAGCCCCGTAACTTTTTTTATATTAGGTTTTTGGATGTAACTTTTCGAGTAGATGATATTTCATATAAAAAACTTTTTAATCCGAGTTCGTATGCAAAAGTTATGCCCATTTTACAAATTTCCACAGAGATTTTGCAAATAAAGTCGAAATTCATATTTGTAAATTTTCCCGACAATTAGACCACATTTCACATGGGAAACTTATTTTCTTTTATTTTTTTGAAATTTTTATCATTTTCTTTTATTTTTTAAAACTGAAAAGGCGGTCCAGGGGGGGTGCATTCGGGAACTTTTGGGCCAAGTTAGTAATGGCGCACCGTGGGGTGGTGCGCCATTACTAGTTAAACTAGTAATGGCGCACCACACCCACAGTGCGCCAATACTAGTTTTGAAAAGAAAAAAGAAAAAAAATTGAATTTTTTTTGAAAAAAACTTAGTAATGGCGCACCTGTGGACAGTGCGCCATTACTAGTTAAAACTAGTAATTGCGCACTCTCCACAGGTGCGCCATTACTAACAATTTTTTTTATTTTTTTTCAAAACTACTAATGGCGCACGGTGGGTGTGGTGCGCCATTACTATGTCAAGTTAGTAATGGCGCACCACTCTCACGGTGCGCCATTAGTAGTTTTGAAAAAATTAAAAAAAATTACTAATGGCGCACCGTGGGATGTGGTGCGCCATTAGTATTTGCACACTAATGGCGCACCAACACATGGTGCGCCATTAGTGTCCATCCCATCTATAGCCCTTTTCCTAGTAGTGGTAGATGATGGGCACATCCACCCTCGGCTGATCTTGCCCACGGAGCAACCCGCGAGCTCCAGCGATTGGGGTCGAGCGGAGCTCGCGGACCCACGCGCGAAGCCGGTGTTGGAGAAGATGGACGCGGATCTGAAGACGGCCAACATGGCGGCGGCGAAGCTAACCGGCGCGTCGCTGCTGAGGGAATTCCTGGCGCATCAGCTGGCTCCGCTTCGGTGGTACTCGCTTCCGATGTGGAGGCCCCATCCGAGCCCCGCGGCCTTGGCCGACGAAGATCTGGCCGCGGTCCTTCAATCTCTGGTCGGGGGCGATGTGGCGAGGTTGGAGGGCGCTCCTACGCCCTTGTTCCTCCACGACGACTGGGAGCAGGTAGTGGAGTCCATGCCCGTCTTCAGCGGGGACGGGCCCGTGACCACGGAAGCTCCCGAGGACCCGGTGGACGTGTCCTCCGACGACTCCAGCAAAGAGGAGGAAGGAGGGGAGCGGGAAAAAGGGCCTGACTCCGAGGCGACCGACGGAGAGTCGAGGGCTCCCTTCCCCCAGCACAGGCCCCGCGCTCTCCGCCTCTCTCCGAGCGATGACGACGAGGATGATGACGAGCAGGGCGGCGGGAGCTTGCCCCCGATCCGGAAGAAGGATAGGACCGGGCTAATCTCCCGCGGGTCTGCCCCGGCCCTGAGGCGGACCGCAGACGCACCCTCCGCCCCCGAGCTTCCCGAGGTTGACCCTTCCAGCCGGCTTTCGGGCTTCAAGTTTGGCTAGAGGCTGCTTGAGCCCACTAGCGACGACCCGTAAGCGCTTGATTATTGTCTTTATTTCTTGTTCTGCCGCTGAGGCTTGACGTCCGCATCTCTTGGATAGGCTGGCGCCCTCAGCAAAGAAGTTGAAGGGAGCTCCTGAGGTTCCATCCGGGGCAGTGCCTCTGCCCGCGATGGAAGGTGACCGCGACGCACGGGCCTCTCCTGCCCGGTCGTCCTCGCGAGGCCAGGCTGAGCTGGCTGGGGCGAGCTCAGCCCCCATGGCCCAAGCGACTCCCGATGTGCCTTCGCCTGCTGCCGCCTCCGCAGCCTTGGGGGCGCAGCAGGCTTCGCCTCAGGATGCTGTGGTTGTGCAGCCGCCTTCTCCTCCTACTCCACCGACTGTTGTCTCTCCGACTCCTCCTGCTGTTCTGGATTGTGCTACTGCTGAACTGGACCGGCTACGGCAAGATCTTCTTGGCGCCGACCCTCGCCTGGTGGTCGGGCGCTTGGAGCTGGCTTCAGGTCGGATTCGCTCTGACGCTTCAATTCGGGCGGCGCTGGTCCAGGCATCGACGGCTTGCGATGAGGAGAGGCAGGACGTCCTTCAGGCGAAGGCTGCTCGTGACGCAGCCCTGGGGGAGGTGGTCGACGTCCGCGGTCGCTTCAAGGCGCTGGAGGAGGAGCAGCAAGGCCTGCGGGACCACCTCGCGAAAGAGGCCTGCCTTTGCCAAGAGTAATAAGAAGGCGTGAAGGCTCGCGAGGCGGCCATCAAGGGCCGGGAGGCCAAGCTCAAGAAGCGCCATGACCGCCTAGGCGCGCTGGAGCAGGAGTTGGGGGCGAGGAAGGTCGAGCTGGACAACAAGGCCCAGGTTCTTGCTGAGGACCGCGTGGCCTTCGCAGAGATGGAGGAGAAGGCACGCTCCTCGCTGGAAACGCTTTACGACAGTGGCCTGGAGAGCCCAATGGCTGGCGCCGAGGACGGCCCACCAAGCCGCTTCCCTTCCTGGTTCGCGCTCTTGAAGATGTCGCCCTTGGCCTTGGCTCCATGGCCGAGGCTGAGGCACGTGTCCTCTCTTCTGCAGCGCAGACGCGGGTCTTCACCCACATCTACCTTCGCGATCCCAGCGTCGACCTCGACAGCCTGCTGGAGCCAGCAAGCGGCGAGCGTGCCGCCACCGCTGCCGAGGCCGTGAAGGGTCACGCGGAGGCTCTGCTAGGGAAGTTCCGGGCCATCAGCACCAAGCCGAAGTGAGGCGCTGCCGAACCTACTGCTTCGTGAGGCGAACCCACTCCACGCTGCTCCACCGTCGTCAAGTGGTTCCGTTGTGGCTCATGTCCTCCCTTTAATTCCTGCACATGTACCATGCCTCGGGGAGGCGTTTAAACTTGCGTCTGGCATTGAGATAACAGTGTGGACTGTAATATTTGCTTTTGAATTCCTTGAAACTTACGCTATTCCTTCCTACTTGCTTATGTTCTACGCCTGCAGAGCCCGGCCCCGCGCGTACCTCACCCAGCATTAGCCCTGGCCGGAAACCAGGACAGGACCAAGGAGTGAGGTGCTACGTGAGAAGTTAGGCTCCTGAGTTGCGATGCTCAGGAGTCCCCCTCGGCGCACGAACAGCTAGTAGGGAGTCGATCCTTGAAGTTTACGCTTTTCCTTCCATCTTGCTTATGTTCTACGCCGGCAGAGCCCGGCCCTGCGCGTGCCTCACCCAGCATTAGCCTTTCGGAACAAAGGAGTGAGGGGCTACGAGACCAGTTAGGCTCCTGAGTCGCGATGCTCAAGAGTCCCCCTTGGCGCGTGAACAACAAGTAGGGAGGTGAGATGTGGGTGGATCTACCGTTCTACGTCTGCAGAGCCCGGCCCCGCGCGTACCTCACCCAGCGTTAGCCTTTTGGAACTAAGGAGTGAGGGGCTACGAGACCAGTTAGGCTCCTAAGTCGCGATGCTCAGGAGTCCCCCTTGACGCTCAAACGGCCTTCGTACCTTGGCTCCGCTCGGGGAGAGACGCGCGACGAACCAGGCCCGGGGGGCCTGGCTGGGTGTCGTGCGTCTGGGCGTGACCCAGGCGCAGCCCCCGTGCCCAACCCCCTCGCGCGGCACTCCCGAGGGGAGGCGTTACGATGAGGCTAGACACTGAGCTCTGGGCTCCCTGAGGTTGATGCGGCCCAGGGGCCACCCTCAGTTGTTTATCACCAGCGCGGAGCATAGCGCTTCCGTATGTGTACGGGCATAGCCGCTCCTCGGCAGTGTCGTCAGCCAGCGCGGAGCATGTTGCTTCCACTAGTACGTGGGAGGGGGCTCCCCTCCGGGAGGAGCCCCCGGGGCGTGTACAGCCCCGCCCTGACATGTGGCTGGAACGGTAGGGCCTGGCGAGGTGTATCTGGGCACCCGTGAGCCAGCGCGGGACTCACGGGGCCCTACCTCTAGGCGGGTTGTGCCTGTCACTGGGCCTTATCTTGTGATGTGTTCCTGCAAATTTGGTTAGATGCCTGCACTCTACGTCCTCGGGTCCCGACCCTTGAGCTGGTCTCAGCCGTCGCTGGTATGCCAGGTCGCGATGCCGTGGACAAGGCCAGAGGGTGAGGGCTGGAGAGCCAGTAAGAGCCCTGAGTCGCGATGCTCAGGTACCCGCACTTTAACGTGCAAGTGGTCGGCATGGAGAAAAAGAAGTGCCGTGGACCGGCATCAAATAATCAAGCATGGTGGGCCGAACACATAGCTGGAAATAAACGCAAAAGGGATACATGCCGCTGGGTCTGGCCCGAGCGGCTTGGGGATGATGCAGCCCGAGGGGCGCCCCCAACAAAGCAAGCAAACAACATGAAGTAAAAGGGATACATGCCGCAGGGACAGACCCACGCGGCCTGGGAATAATGCGGCCCTGGGGGGCGCTCCCAGCTGGAAATGAAACTTGAAAGATATCACCTGATGATGTTGAGGACGAATGAGTGTTGGTGTAGCAGACTCGGTGGGCTGCGGAAGCCGATCCTCACGAGCCCCCAGACCCAGGGGCCTCGCGAGGCTCCGGAGGCGCTGGTGGCTCCTCGCGGACCCTCTCCGTCTCTGCCAAGGCTGCGGAACACCTGGCCTCTTGAGGCTCCGTGACGCCCCTCATGAGGCGCTGGTACGTGGCAGCCGCGTTCGGCAAGCCGTAAGGCAGAGAGCGTAGCTGTGGGGTGGACCTTCGCAGCGCCCTGCTTGCGAGGGCCAGAGGCGCTCCAGAGAGGCGACTCGATTGAGCCCTGGTATGTCGATTTAGATGCGCAGCCCACCATCCTCGCCTGGATGGGGAGCCACAGCTGGTAGGCGGCGGCCGCCTCTCATGACTCTTGACTCCTGTAGCTCCTGAATGGCCTTGCTGACGAAGTCCTGAGGGTCTGGCCCTCCTTGCCTTACTCCTTGAGGGAAACGTGCTTCGAAACACGCCTCCATGTGGTGCCCAAGCGCCTCCCTCGTGACCTTAGCTAGGTCGGTGGCCCTCCAGGGGAGAGCCCCCGAGCCTGGGCTGAGGAGGGCGCCGGGCGCGCTTTCCTATGCGATGGAAGGAGGATCCCCCTGGGCAGGCGCGGGCCCTAAGGGGCCTGCCTCCCGAGGGCCCGGGTCGGACGATGTCTTCTTCTTCTTGGGGGTGGTGTCGGGAAGCCTCCAACTTTCGTGATCCGGGTCTTCAAGTGATGCGGCCTGAAATGCTCGTTACAGGGAACACACCGCATCCTTATTTTCACAGGGCACCGTGATGACTCCGCAACTTCCTGGCATCTTGAGGACGTTGTATCCGTGGTGAGTTACGGCCATGAACTTGGCCAGCGCTGGGTATCCAAGGATGGCATTGTACGGCAGGCGAATGTGAGCGACGTCGAAGTCGATGAGCTCGGTGCGGTAGTTGTCGCGTGTCCCGAAGGTGACTGGGAGGCGGACCTGCCCAATCGGGACCGTGGAGCCGTTGGTGACTCCGGAGAAGGGCTTGGTTGGCTGAAGCTGGTTGTAGGGCACTTGGAGATTGTTGAATGTTTCCACGGAGAGGACGTTGAGCCTTGCCCCGCCATCGATGAGGGTCCTGGTGACCAGCACGTTGCTGATGATTGGGGAACAAAGCATCGGGAGGACTCCAGCTGTGGCTACACACTTGAGTTGATCCGCTGAGCTGAACGTGATGGTGCACGCCGACCACCTGAGTGGGCGCGTGGCTTCGAGCTTGGGGAGGACTGCATTTACTTCACGGGCGAACTGCTTGAAGATGCGCTGAGAGGCTGGGGCCTGAGCTCCACCCAGGATGCAGGCGATCGCGTGCGGCTCCTGGAAGCCCCTAGCCCCCTCGTCCTGATGGCGGTCCTCATTTCTCCTTAGTTGCGGCGGCAGTGGAGGGAGGCCTGCGTTGCCTTGCGGGCGATCCTCGCGAGGTCGATCACGCCACCCTTGGCGCGGGCCGTGGTCTTCCCAGCGTCCTGCGTTCCTTCCTCCTCCTCGACCGTAGCCCCTGTCACCGCGGTCGGGACAACGGCCGATCCTTCCTTCTTGCACGGCTCGGAGCTCTTGACATTCGTTGGTGCTGTGGGTGTGGAGGTCATGGTACACACAGTACCGACTGCCCTTGGAAGACTCGGGCTGATCTCTGCCCCGCTTGCTGTCTCGTTCAGCCGCGAGCACAGCAGCCCCCTTGCGCTTCACCTCCTTGGCCTTGAGCTTCTTCTCTTCTGGGTCGGGGGCGGGCAGCTCGAGGAGGGAGAGACGCCCTTCCTCAGCCCTGGCGCACTTGGTCGCCAAGTTGAACAGCTCCAAGGAAGTGCACAGGTCTTCATGCATCGCCAGCTCCTCCTTCATCTTGACGTCGCGCATGCCATCAGAGAAGGCCGAGATGATGGCCTCCTCGATCACCTTGGGAATCTTGAGGCGCGTGTTTTTGAAGAGCTGGATGTACTTCTGCAGGGTCTCCTCGGGTTGTTGCTTGATGTGGCGCATGTCGCTCACGGCGGGTGGCTGGTCGCGAGTACCTTGGAAGTTGGTGATGAAGCGGGTGCGCATCTCGTCCCAGGAGGAGATCGTGCCTGGAGCCAGATTCAGGAGCCAGGTGCGGGCCCCGTCCTTGAGCGCCATGGGAAACCAGTTCGCCATGACCTTCTCGTCTCCGTTGGCAGCTTCGATGCCCAGCTCATAGAGCTGGAGGAACTCCGCAGGGTCGGTCGTGCCGTCGTAACGAGGAGGCTGGTCTGGCTTGAACTTGCCGGGCCACGTGACGCTGCGTAGTTCGGTGGTGAAGGCACGACAACCTCCTGTGGCCACGGGAGGCCTTGGGTGACGGAGAGCTTGGTCTTGCAGGTCCCCATGCGCTGCAGCTGGGAGCAGCGCGGGGTCTTGACGTGCGGGAGCAGGAGCATGGTCGCGACGTGCTAGAGCAGGGAGCGCCCAAGCAGCTTCTTGCGGGCGAGGGATTTCTTGGCAGCTCTACTCTTGCCGCGCTGGCACCTGATGGAACGGGTCCCACCCAGGGGCCACGCGCCTTGGAGCCAGGGCGCCCTCTTGAGGAGGAGGCGGCTGGGGCGCCCCCGGAGCTTCGTCGCCCGCGCGGGGCGGGGTGCGGTGCAGCGGAAAGGATGGCGCGGGAGAACCCCCTGCGGCGCGGACGAGCTTGGTGACGCGGTCGAGCCATTCTTCATAGACGTCATCGACGGGGCGGTAGCGCAGGAGCTCGTTTGCCGCGACGAGCGCAGCTCGAGCCTCCATGGGTGCGCGGAGCGCGCGGGACGAAGAACCAGCTGGGGTGAGCGAGGGAGTAGCGGTGCGGCCATCTTGCCGCACAGACGGATGCTGAGATGACGCTTGCTGCTCATTCCCCTCCGGGCCGGTGGCGGCGTTGACAGCAGGTGACGGAGAACGGCGAGGACGCCCGCCGACAGGAGCCGTCTGGGCGACGCGGGAGGCGAGAGCGGCTGGGCGCTCCGCGCGGGCCCGACGATAGTCAGACATGGACGCGATGGTCGGAGGAGAACGGGGCGGTGGAAGATGAATTCCGGCGCACCCCTACCTCGCGCGCCAAATGTCGGATTTCGGGTTCCGGCAGACCCTTGAGGTTCGAACACTGGGGTGCGCGTGGAAATTTCACCTTCTACCTACCAGTACCCCACCGCCACGCTAAGATCTAAGCTATCAAAAGAACATCACAAGAGACACAGGGTTTATACTGGTTCGGGCCACCGATGTGGTGTAATACCCTACTCCAGTTTGTGGTGTGGTGGATTGCCTCTTGGGTTGATGAATACAAGGAAGAACAGCCTCGCGAGGGTCTGTTCTTGGCTGGGGCGATGAACAGCTAGGAGGAGTTCAGTCACCCTTCTCTCTCTCGCTCTCACTCTGATTCCAATTCAATTCTAATTCTCTGTCCTATTCTCCCCCTCTCTCTCTACCTTGGGGGTGGCTAGTCCTATTTATAGGCAAAGGCCCTGGGCCTCTTCCCAAATATTGAGCGGGAAGGGCACCAACAATTGGCCATTTTGAAGGGGAACATCTGGTACACTTATCCTGACTAAAGTTGGTCTTCGCCTGCCAAAGGCTCTGGTGATGACGCCGGCTTGGGCTCCACAATGACTTCTTCCCTGTCGTTGGGCTGGTTTTGGTCTCGTTGCACCGAAACGGGTGCCTTTGCTTGATGCTCCCACCTGCGCTTGCTCCCTTTGCACCAAAGAGGAAAGGAGGACACTGCGCTGGCCAGCGCCCGCCTGGCGCCCTTGGTCGTCATGGCTTGCGTCACGGGCACCTCGTGAGGTACCCCGCCTTGATCTCTTCGTTTCCTCGCGAGCTAGCCTGATGAGGCCGTGCCTGAGGAAGCTCCGTGTCGTCCGCCCCGCGAGGCTTGGCCTCTCGCGAGGGTCTTGGGTTTGCGTTGATGAAGATGGGCCGTGCTGGGCCCCCCTTTGAGCCACGCCGCAGGCCGCAGGCAGGCAAGTCTGGGGACCCCCGTTCCTAGAACGCCGACAGATGGAGATTGCCCTCTCCTGATGAGAGGAGCGTTGGTGATGACGATGGCAACGATTTCCCCCACCCGGAAGGAAGTGTCCCCGGCAGAACAGCTCCGCCGGAGCCCTAGATTGGTTCCGCAAAGGTTCCGCCTCGTGGCGGCGGAATCTCATCCCGAAAGGTTGCTTCTGATTTTTCTTCGGACGAAAGACTTCATATACCAGAGGGGTAGGGCGCGCCCCCACCCTTGTGGACAGGTGGAGGCCCCCCTGATGTATTTCTTCCGCTCAGTATTGGGCGCGCCCCCACCCTTGTGGACAGGTGGAGGCCCCCCTGATGTATTTCTTCCGCTCAGTATTTTTTTATTTCCAAAAATAACTTTCGTGGAGTTTCAGGACTTTTGTAGTTGTGCAGAATAGGTCTCTAATATTTGCTCCTTTTCCAGCCTAGAATTCCAGCTGCCGGCATTCTCCCTCCTTATGTAAACCTTGTAAAATAAGAGAGAATATGCATAAGTATTGTGACATAATATGTAATAACAGCCCATAATGAAATAAATATCCATATAAAAGCATGACGCAAAATGGACGTATCAGATGTCATCTCAGGATTCCGATGGAGAGAGCTATGTCTCACATCTCATTGCTGCCAAAAGACCCATGGAGATCTGTCTCCTTGTGGTCGAACTACCGATGATGAGGAAGATGTTCATTTGATGAGGATCAATGATTCAAGTTCGGAGGAGGAGGATGTCCCTCTACCTCAACCCGGGGATATGCATGTGAAGTTCAAGAAGTCAAGCCTCCCTAAGAGGGTTAAACTGTCTAACAACCAATCTATTCCTTCTCGTTTTCGGTAGAAAAGCAAAGGAGACTTATGTGACAAGATCTTGAAGCTGGAATCCGAGGTTGATCATTTAAAGGAGGAAATTGCTCTTCTCAATTTTATTATGAAGAAGTTGAAGGGACAATTGGCATCTTCATCACCATCTTCTTCACCTCCGAAGAAGGAGATTAATCACATGGGTATGGGCACTCCCCTTGGCAACTTCCAAGCTTGGGGGAGGAGCCTCGGTATCGTATCACCATCACACCTCTATCTTTACCCTTTTTCTTAGTTCGATCCTTTTGGTAATATCTTGATCTAGTAGAATAAAGTTTTAGTATGATTTAGTATTGAGTTTTGCCTTATGATCCTTCTATGTAATCGAGTCTGTGAGCTATATATAATAGAGATTAGTGTTGAGTCAAGGGCTTGATTATCTTGCTATGATCTTGAGAGAAGAGAGAAAGAATAAAAAGAAGTAAAGGGATCATATTGATCTTATGGAGAGTAATGACTTCACATATAAAGAGTATGATGAATAAAAGTTGTTGAGAGTTGACAAACATAGTTTTGGTCATTGTTGCAATTAATAGGAAGTAATAAACAAAGAGAGGTTTTCACATATAAATATACTATCTTGGACATCTTTTATCATTATGAGCACTCATTAAAGTATGACATGCTAAAGAGTTGATATTGGACAAGGAAGACAACGTAATGGCTTATGTTTTCTTATATCCGAAATAAAGTATATTGTCATGGATCATCCAACATGTTGAGCTTGCCTTTCCCCCTCATGCTAGCCAAATTCTTTGCACCAAGTAGAGATACTACTTGTGCTTCCGAATATTCTTAAACCCAGTTTTGCCATGAGAGTCCACCATACCTACCTATGGATTGAGTAAGATCCTTCCAGTAAGTTGTCGTATTGCATGCAATAAAAAATTTCTCTTTAAATATGTATGATTTATTAGTGTGGAGAAAAGAAGGTTTATATAATCTTGTGATGTGGAAGCAATAAAAGCGACAGACTGCATAATAAAGGTCCATATCAAAAGTGGCAATATAAAGTGATGTTCTTTTGCATTAAGATTTCGTGCATCCAACCCTAAAAGCACATGACAACCTCTACTTCCCTCTGCGAAGGGCCTATCTTTTACTTTTGTCTTATACCTTATGCAAGAGTCATGGTGATCTTCACCTTTCCTTATTATATTTTATCCTTTGGCAAGCACCTTGTGTTGGAAAGATCCTAATATATATATCCAATGGGATGTAAGTCAGCATGAATTATTATTGTTGACATTAACCTTGAGGTAAAAGGTTGGGAGGCAACACTATAAGCCCCTATCTTTCTCCGTGTCCGATTAAAATTCCATACACATAAGTATTGTGTGAGTGTTAGCAATTGTGAAAGACTAAATGATAGTTGAGTATGTGGACTTGCTGAAAAGCTCTTATATTGACTATTTCTGATGTTATGATAAATTGCAATTGCTTCAATGACGGAGATCATAGCTTGTTAGTTCTCAATGAAGTTTCTGATTCATAGTTGACATTCTGAATAGATTATTAATTGAGCATAAGAAATCATATGAAAATATCCATATATGTTGCTTTTATAAGAATGACCATGATGCCCTCATGTCCGTATTTTATTTTATCGACACCTCTATCTCTAAACATGTTGACACATTTATGGTTTTCGGCTTCCGCTTGAGGACAAGCGAGGTCTAAGCTTGGGGGAGTTGATACGTCCATTTTGCATCATGCTTTTATATCGATAGTTATTGCATTATGGGCTATTATTACACGTTATGTCACAATGCTTATGCCTATTCTCTCTTATTACAAGGTTTACATGAAGAGGGAGAATGCTGACAGCTTGAATTCTGGGCTGGAAAAGGAGCAAATATTATAGACCTATTCTAGACAACTCCAAAAGTCCTGAAACTCCACGGATGTTATTTTTGGAATTAATAAAAAATATTGAGCGAAGAAAGTGCAAGAGGGGGGCCACCCACCGTCCACGAGGGTGGGGGCGCGCCCTACCCCCTGGGCGTGCCCCCTGCCTCGTGGGCCCCCTGGCAGGCCTCCAGTGCCCATCTTCTGCTATATGAGGTCTTTTACCCTGGAAAAAATTAGAAGCAAGCTTTCGGGAAGAAAGTCCGCCGCCACGAGGTGGAACCTTGGTGGAACCAATCTTGGGCTCCGGCGGACCTGTTCTGCGGGGAAAACTTCCCTCCGGGAGGGGGAAATCATCGCCATCGTCATCACCAACGATCCTCTCATCAGGAGGGGGTCAACCTCCATCAACATCTTCACGAGAACTATCTCCTCTCAAACCCTAGTTCATCTCTTGTATCCAATCTTTGTATCAAAACCTCAGATTAGTACCTGTGGGTTGCTGGTATTGTTGATTACTCCTTATAGTTGATGCTAGTTGGTTTATTCGGTGTAAGGTCATATGTTCAGATACTATATGCATATTAATACCCCTCTAATTATGAACATGAATATGATTTCTGAGTAGTTACGTTTGTTCCAGAAGACATGGGAGAAGTCTTGCTATAAGTAGTCATGTGGATTTGGTATTCGTTTGATATTTTGATGAGATGTATGTTGTCTTTCCTCTAGTGGTGTTATGTGAACGTCGACTACATGACACTTCACCATTATTTGGGCCTAGAGGAAGGCATTGGGAAGTAATAAGTAGATGATGGGTTGCTAGAGTGACAGAAGCTTAAACCCTAGTTTATGAGTTGCTTCATACGGGGCTGATTTGGATCCATATGTTTCATGCTACGGTTAGGTTTACCTTAATACTTCTTTTGTAGTTGCATATGCTTGCAATTGGGGCTAATCATAAGTGCGATGCTTGTCCAAGAAAGGGCGGTACCCAAGCACCGGTCCACCCGCATACCAGATTATCAAAGTAACGAACGCGAATCATATGAGCGTGATGAAAACTAGCTTGACAATAATTCCCATGTGTCCTCGGGAGCGCTTTTCTTCATATAAGAGTTTGTCCAAGCTTGTCCTTTGCTACAAAAAGGATTGGGCCATCTTGCTACACCTTATTTACTTTGATTACTTGTTACCCATTACAAATTACCTTATCACAAAACTATCTGTTACTGATAATTTCAGTGCTTGCAGAGAATACCTTACATAAAACCGCTTGTCATTTCCTTCTGCTCGTTGGGTTCGACACTCTTACTTATCAAAAGGACTATGATAGATCTCCTATACTTTTGGGTCAGAAAGGATGCACCTTAAGACAAGAGAAGACTTACCGCACTGGCAGGATGGGCAAGATCGTGCCCGCGGTCCGAGTCTATGTCTGGCGGCGTCTCGTTGCCCTTAAATAGCAACTTCCAGACATCCCCGTGAGTAGTTCTGAAGAGTCTTTCCAAGGTTTGGTGCTTCTCCGGATCAAATTCCCATAAAGGGCATGTCCGGCTCAGGCATGGAACGATCCGGTGAACTAGCATCACCTGGATCACATGGACGAGCTTGATGTTTTTATCCACCATGCTTTGGATGCGCGTCTGCAGCGCTATCAACTCGTCCGAAGAAGACCAGTTTGGGCCCTTCTCTATCCAGGAGGTGAGCCGCATTGGAGCTCCGGATTTGAACTCAGGAGCTGCGGCCCAGGTGGCGTCGCGAGGCTCTATGATATAGAACGACAGTTTCTCCCACTCCTTGACCGTCTCCACAAACGTACCTTTGGGCCATGTGACATTGGGCATCTTGCTCACGATGGCACCTCCGCACTCCGCGTGTTGGCTGTCCACCACCTTCGGCTTCACGTTGAAGATCTTGAGCCATAGTATGAAGTGAGGATGAATGCGGAGGAAGGCCTCGCACACGACAATAAATGCCGAGATGTTGTGCAAGGAGTTCAGGGCTAGATGATGGAAATCTAGCCCGTAATAAAACATAACAGATCAAAGGGTGGAGAGGAAACCCTAACCTGCGGACGAAATGAGGGATGAACACCACCCTCTTGTTGGGCTTCGGGGTGGGGACGACTTGCCCCTTGGCCGAAAGCCGGTGGGTGATTTCTTTCGTCAGATACCCGGCCTCCTGAAGCTCGGCGATGTCCTTCTCCTTAACGGAGGAGGCTATCCACTTGCCTTGCCCTCCAGATCTGGACATGGTTGAGGGCTTTGTTGAGGAGGAAAAGGTAAGGACTTCGGCGTTGGAGCTCAAGAATGGAAGGGAAGAGAAAGAGAGAAGGCGTGGGGGAAAGAAGGGAGTCCTTATCTCCTTATAAAGGCAGTGAATATCAAGCGCCTCCCCACTCACCTCAAAACTCACCTATTACCAAGGGCTGTGCAAACGGCACTCCTGGATTACCCACACTTGTATTGATGAGAATCCCGCAATAAGGGAACACGATCTCTGCTTCGACATGACGTGCCAATGAAAACCGCGTCTCGAAACATGAACGACAGACGAAAACGGTTCGAAATAATGACCGGGCGGATGTGATGTCACATTACAAAAAGTTGTCAGCGGATTGAACTCGTGAAATATTATACTATCTGCGGTTGTGTGTGGTACTTGTGTTGCAGATCTGGATACATTCGTTGCATCCGAAGACTATTTTGGAGTATTCGGAAAAGGGAACCCTCCTTGCAATGCCGAAGACAATCTGCGCGCCGGACACCTCGTCATTGAAGCCTGGTTCAGGGGCTACTGAGGGAGTCCTCGATTAAGGGGTCCTTGGGCGTCCGGCCTGTTAGCCATGGGCTGGACTGTGGGGCTATGAAGATACGAAGACGAAAGACTCTACCCGTGTCCGGATGGGACTCTCCTTGGCGTGGAAGGCAAGCTTGGTGACCGAATATGAAGATTCCCTTTTCTGTAACCGGCTTTGTGTAACCCTAGATACCTCCGGTGTCTGTATGAACCGGAGGGCTAGGTCCGTAAAGAACAACAATCATAATCGTAGTCATACAGGCTAGACTTCTAGGGTTTTAGCCATTATGATCGCGTGGTAGATCAACTCTTGTAATACTCATATTCATCAAGATCAATCAAGAAGGAAGTAGGGTATTACCTCCATAGAGAGGGCCTGAACCTGGGTAAACATTGTGTCCCCTGTCTCCTGTTACCATCGACCTTAGACGCACAGTTCAGGACCCCCTACCAGAGATCCGCCGGTTTTGACACTGACAGTGGTCCAAGTGCACCATCACCTTCAGTTTGGCAGATCAGCTCAAGTGCGCGGCCACCGCTCGCGCCCTGCCGATGCTGTGCTCACCCGTCATCAGCAACATACAAGTCACCAAGACCCTCATCGACGGTGGCATAGGGCTTAACGTCTTGTCCGTCAAGACGTTCGACAGTCTACAAGTGCCATACGATCAGCTTCAGCCTACCAAGCCCTTCTCAGGAGTGACCGACGGCTCCATCACCCCGATAGGGCAGGTCCGCCTCCCTGTCACCTTCGGACAGCGCGACAACTACCGCACCAAGCTCATCGACTTCTATGTCACCCACATCTGCCTACCATACAATGCCATCCTCAGGTATCCAGCCCTGGTTAAGTTCATGGCACTAACACACCACGGCTACAACGTCCTCAAGATGCCAGGAAGAGATGCAGTGTTCTCCTTCGAGCGCGCCTTCCAAGCTGCAGCAATCGAAGACCCCGATAACAATGGAGCGTCGTGCCCTCCTAAGGCCGTCCCCAAGAAGAAGAAGCAGCTACTCCGCACTGGGCCTCAGGGGAGCGGTGCCTCGAGCGGTGCCACGTCAGGATCGGTGCCCGCGCCTGGAGCGCCTCCCTCCCTTGCATAGGAAGGCGCGTCCGGCGCCCTCCTCGGGCAGGGCTCCGGGGCTCTCTTCTAGAGGGCCTCAAAACTTGTCAACGTCATGAGGGAGGCGCTCGGGCACCACATGGAGGCGTGCTTTGCGGCATGTTTCCCTCAGGAAGACACCGTGCAAAGGGCGCCCAACGACCAGGAGTTCATTGGCAATACCACTCAGGAGCTGCAAGATGCAAGGGCTATGCGCGGCGATCGCCACTTACCTGGCGTGGCTCCCCATCCAGGCAAGGATGGTGGGCTGCGCGTCTGCATCGACATCCCAGGTGTCACACCCTAGCTAGTCATGCATTAGAGTGTTGCATCATGTTTACTTTTCATCAGAAACTTGAAATGGGGAAGGCAGAACCCCCAACACCCCTTCTGAAATCAACTAGGGTTTACTAAAAATAATTTCAATGAACCTGAAATGCCCTTCTAAAATGTTCACCCTCTTTGTCTTGGGTTAGAACCTCTGGCAAAATAGGTGCACAATTTTCTAGGTCAACAGAAGGTCATTATTTTAAATCATAAGTATTTGAATTTGGGCTTTTAAATGCTATTAAATAATTTAAATGCTCAAATAATTCTGGAAATAAATGTTTGCTGTTGGAAATAATCCAAACAGAGCCCACAATTATTTTCAGGATTTTTGGAAATGTTTTAGTATTTTAAATAAAGCCCAACAGTTACAGCTAATTAGAAAACAAAAACAAATCAAAAAAGAGAGGGAGAAGCCCACCTGGGCCTTACCTGTGCTGCCAGCCCACCTGGCTCGGCCCAGCCTACTGGCGATGCCAGTCGTCGTCCTCCTCGCGCCAGAAGGATGCGGAGCGCGTGGCCGGCGCCCGCGGCCACATGCCGGTCACCTCCTGCTTCCGCCGACGCCAGGAGACGTCCTGGGATTGCAACGTGACCCCCATGTCCCCCTCTCGTCCTCTCTCACTCTCCCCCTCGTCTCCCTCCCCCTCTCCCGCGATGGTTGACGCACCCGTCGCTGTCTCACCGCCGTAGCCGCGCCCTCCATCACCCCCTCGCCCCTCTGACCTGTCCGGGAGCTCCGCCGTGACGCCCTCGCCCTCCCCACTGAGCCATGCCTCGCTGGCGGCCCTGCATCGCCGCCATCAGTTCGTCTTCGACCTCGGTGCCCGCCGGCCGCCGTTCGTCGATTCGCCTTGCTCCGTTCGCCCCCGAGCCCACTGAGCTGCTCGTCGACCTCTCTGTGAGCTTCCGCCCCTAACCCCTCTCTTCCACGCCTCTTTTGCGCCGCGTAGCCCTAGTTTGACCGGAGCCAATAGCTCTGCGCCGCCGGCCATGGTGTCGTCGTGGCTAGAGCCACAGTGGCTCAAAGCCAACCTCACTTTTGTTCTCAGTGCAGCACCAGGAACCCGTAGCCACTACCAGCTCCTCCTCCCGTGCACCGTAGCGTCAAACCCGACCCCGCCCGAACTCCGGCGCCGCCCCGAGCTCGTTTCCGACGAGCTCCGGCCGTCCCCGCTGCCGCCGCATGCCGCGCTGGATGCGCACGAGTCCCAGCTTCCCGTAGATGGCCTCGGCCGTCGATTTGGTCGCCGGAGCGCGAATCCCGCGCTGCCCCACCGCGTCTGGTCGTCGCCGGCGGCTTAACGCCGGCGAGTTGACCCCGCTGACCCCGTTTGACCATGGGTGGGCCCAGTTTGACCCCCTGGGTCAATGACAGGTGGGGCCCAGCCTGTTAATTAGTTAGGATTAGTATTAATCAAATTTAGTTAAACTAAACCACACTGACACGCGGGACCCACGCGTCAGGTTTGACCTGGACCGGGTCTGTTGACCTGCTGAGGTCAGCATGACGCAATGCTGACGCCGTAATTGATTTTCTGGATTTAATATTATTCAGGAAAATCCAAAAAATGTTTCAAACTTCAAAAAATCATAGAAATTAATCTGTAACTCCAAATGAAATAATTTATATATGAAAAATTATTAGAAAAATTCAATCTATCCATCTGTAATGGTTTAATGCATGACAAAACAAGTTTACCTTGCTGTTTTAGCAGAATAAGGAAATGCACTATTAAGGCCATGTCTAATGAGCTAATATTTGAATCTTTGATTCAAATGAGTTCATCCCTTTCTATTTTAGCTTGCATTAGGCCAGGACACATTCATATTGCCATGTCATAGCATGCATCATAATGTTGCATATCGTCATATGTTGATTGTGTTTCGATGTGTTCTTCGTGGTAGGTCCTGCCTCCGAGGATATTCAAGAGTATCTAACTGAAGGGCAGTATCCCACTACCACTCCATCAGGCAAGCAACCCATTGATCATTCTGATACAAACCAATGTTCTCGCTTCTGCTCTCGTTTACTGCATTAAGACAACGCGATTCAAACTGCTGTGTGTCTCGGTAGTTGAACCCACTTCCTTTGCATGACCTGTCATTGCCACAATAACTAGATGAAACCCACTAGCATGTGTAGGAGTTGATTGAGCCATATGTGTGTGTGTTCCTACCATGCTATGCTTGCTATGCTTAGAGTTGTGTCAGGTCTGGCTCATCGGGATGATGAACTAGAGTGAAAGGTTGTGACGTTGTCGAGAGTGTGAAAGTGTTGAACACGATTTGGTAAAGGAATCGATGGAAGGCCATGTAGGAGTACATGGTGGGTTGTTTCATTGAGGCCGTCCTTAAGAACTGAGATCTGTGTGTGTGATTTAAGACTCAGTTACTACCACTCATTGGGCTCGAAACCAATGGACCCTCTCGGCTTATTAACCATACTTGTCCTCTGTCCGGGAGTTGCAAAGTAGTTTCTGGTGTTTGTAGTATGCTGGGGGCCGCACGCAGCGCTGACCATAGGGGTGGGCTGTGTTGCGGTAGGCACGTGGCACGGTGTACCGATTCGCCCGTTTGGTGTCTCGGGAACCCTGTTCACATCGTTCGGGGCCGTTAGTGGAAACCTCGGCCGGACTCCCTGCGGATGGAACCCGAATAGGCGATAAACCTGGACTAGGGACTTGTGTGTTTAGTCAGGTCATGGCCGACACCCTCGCTGGGCTTCCGCTTGAAGGTTGCCGAGTACATGTCGTGTAAACGGCGATAAGTGGTGAGAGCGTGTGTGAAGAAGTACACCCCTGCAGGGTATTAAACTATTCGAATAGCCGCGTCTGCAGTAAAGGACTACTTGGCCACCTATACAGTTCATAGACAAGTAAATGGATTCTACTAAAAATCTCAAGATAAGTGTGAGTACCGCGGATGGCCCTCTCGTAGGTTGGCGAGAGAGGATCCACGGTGGAGTATTGTGTTGGTGATAGTGGACTCGTGTGCGACAAATGCTTTACAAGTTGTGTCTATCGTAGGATAGCTTAGCCAAGAGTCAAAGCTGGCTTGCTGCAATAACTCCACTACCTTCTTGAGAATGTGCATGTATAGTAGGATTATGTTGTAAGACTTGCTGAGTACCTTCGTACTCATGTTGCTTTAATTAATGTTTTCAGACGACTACGCCAACCCCTCTGATGGGTTCTACGTAGACCTCGACGTTGACGAGTGACTTATCACCCAGGTGGTGATCCAAGACTTGTGAAGGGTCGATGTAGATAGACATGCTTCGTCAAGCCTTCTTTCTTTCTAGTGTCTGTACACAGACTACTTTGCTTCCGCATGTGCTTGTATGATTGTATGACTTGAGTGTCGGGTCATGTGACCCCTACCTGTATGGATGATATGTATGGCTCTTCGGAGCCTCTTAAATAAAGTACTTGAGTTGTAGAGTTTTGTTGTGATGCAATGTTGTATTTACTCATATCGGGCATATTGTGTGTATGATTGAAATGCTTGGTATGAGTGGGATCCGACTATCTAGTTGTTTATCCTTGGCAGCCTATCATATGAGGAAATGTAGTCTAGTGCTTCTGAGCGATAGTAGTCCGCTACAGCCCAGTTCACTGGAGTCCTGCTAGCCCAGCACTACTGCTCGGAACACATGACTGGCCGGCATGTGTTTCACTTTGTTCCTGTGTCTGTCCCTTCAGGGAAATGTCACGCGGTGTTATCCGGAGTCCTACCTAGCCTACTACAGCCCGGGTTACCGGAGTCTTGTTAGCCCAGTGCTACAGCCCGGATTTATACGTTGTTGACCGACATGCTCGATGTGATTCATGTATGCCTGTCCTCATGGGTTAGTGCCGCCTTGGGTTCACGACTAGCCATGTCGGCCCGGGTTCTCTGTCATATGGATGCTAGTGACACTATCATATACGTGAGCCAAAAGGCGCAAACGGTCCCGGGCCAGGTAAGGTGGCACCCGTGGGAGTACCGTGCGTGAGGCCGCAAAGTGATATGATGTGTTACATGCTGGATCGATGTGGCTTAGGATCGGGGTCCTGACAGCGTTGGCATCAGAGCCGGACTGCCTGTAGGTTCTCTAAGCCAAACTGGTCGATGTCGAGTCTAGAAATGCTTTAGTTATATGTAGGGGAATTGATTGTGGGAGGGAACGTAAGGCTCTTTTACTCCATTACCTTATGCCCTCTATCTTGAGTCATTCTATTCTCATTCTACGTGGGTTGAGGACTAGGCTCTATTCTCTCTATCAGGTTCATGTGTTACTAATCCGTAGTAACTTATAGGATTGTTGGTTACAACCCAGTTCAGTTCCTGCTAAATTTGAGTATGTTGCCAGTTGAACTAGAACCTTGATATGATGTTGTTGAGTGGTTTTGCAAACTGTTGTGGATGTCTCATCTCTTTTTCTGAGCAATTACAGCCGTTATGCTGTCCAAATTCTCCTAGAAAATTCTAATGCCTTTGCATTATTTTGTGCTTTCAGATGGCCACCCGTTCCCAGAACCAAGTGGTTCGTCTGACCCGTTGCATTGATATATGTGGACACACAGCCATGTTGGTTCGAGTGATGGTCGAGACAGGTTACCGATGGTATCCTGAATATACCGTCGAGGAGCAGTTTAGAGACTTTAATCAAAGCCAGTATCTGTGCACGGTCAGGATATATCCATCTTATCCCGGAGCTACTGAACCGCTCCACTGTTCTTATGGACTTGGGATCACCATTGGGATGTCTGTGCAGGATGCAGCCTACTCGATGATGACTATTATTCGAGCCAGAACTGCCTTGCTGAGCAACACTGATTTCCGCTACATGCCAGCATCCCTCCCTGGGGCGCATGGCTACCTTCAGGGTATGTATAGCGATGCATCCCATGAGAACTCACTCCTCCGCACCACTACTGAGATGCTGGAAGACAAGGACCGTGAAAATCGGGCCTTGCGTATGGAACTCTTTAATGCTCGTTCTGATCACTGGGCCACTTTGACTCGGTTTGCCCCTGCGGTGCAAGCCGGATACATGGACATGAGGGACTTGTATCCTGTGCGTGCCAGTCTGCCAGATTTCATGGAGTGGCATGAGGTGGGAGGCATCACTCCTCCTCGTGGACCACGTCTGCCGCCGTTTGTTGGACCAAGGCCACACCCAAGTCCCTATGGTCCGCAAGCTCCTCAGGACCGTCTGTTCCCAGATGATCATGTTCCGCTTCCAGGCTTGGGTGGTGACTTCTATGAGGATTACTACGGAGCTGTCTGAGCTAGTAGTAGTTTTCGCTAGTATTGTAACAGTTGTATGTCCACCGTCCTGCATGACTTGTGGAATATGACTTAGTGTGTATCCATTCCGGAGGTGTAGAAAAATAATGTATAGGAGCTTGGAATGCCTCCGATGAGATGTAACGTCTTTCATCATAGTTGTACCTTAGCTTGGGCTTGTACTAAACTATGTACGGTGTGTATGACTGTTGGTTAATATATGGCAGTTTCTAAACTACCCTGTCATACGGATGAACATCTCTGCATTCCTTGTTATCCATTACATTCCGCACTTCCTTGTCCAGATTTCTTTTGCCATCCTGGTCTAAATCGTTGTTTTGTTTTTCATAGGATGGTCAACACCCGCAGCAACCCTGCTGCTCCGGAGCAGGGTGAAGCGAGCGCAGCTAGGGATGAAAATCTGCCTCAACCGCCATCCTTGGCCGAAGTGATGCTGGAGGCAGAATGAAACAAGCGTGAGACTAACCGCTTGCTGGAGCGGATTGAGCAGAATACTGCACGCCAGCAGAGAAACATTCCAATGTCAATCAATGACTTTGTCAAGCTGTATCCACCAAAGTTTAACCATTCCATCGAACCTCTCGATGCGGATGACTGGCTTCGCAGCATCGCTCACAAGCTACGTTCTGCCAACGTAGCCGAAGATGATAAAGTTACCTTTGCTTCTTATCACCTTGAAGGACCTGCTAGCCTTTGGTGGGAAAATTATGAGGCTATGCGCCCGGTCGGCCAAATGACTACTTGGGATGAATTCAGTGCTGCTTTCCGTGAGCATCACATTCCGGAAGGCCTCATGGATCGCAAGAGGGAGGAGTTCTGTAACTTCTCCCAGGGTAGGCTGACTGTGGATGCATACAGTCGCGAGTTTGGAAAGTTAGCACGTTATGCTCCCGAAGAGGTATCTACCGACGCCAAGAAGCAGGCAAGGTTCCGCAAGGGACTTAGCCCCAAGCTTCGCGGTGATCTTCGTCTGCACGAATGCACCTCTTTTCCGAAGCTAGTCAACAAGGCCATCAGTGCCGAGATAGGGCAAAATGACATTGAAGCTTCACGCAAACACTCCTGTGACTTTGGATCTTCATCCGGCTCTGGATCTCAGAAGCGCCGGGTCTGGATCCCAAACACTGATGTGCCATCCAGGTTCACTCCGAGGCCATCCTTTGAGGCGCTTCGCCCCAACCAGCAGTATGTACCGCCCAATACTTATGGTGGTCCCGCTGCTAATGCTGCTCCACGCCCCAATATGATAACCTGCTTCAAGTGTGGAGAGACGGGCCACTACATCCGCGAGTGCCCCCAGAACAACCCCAACCAGTTCGGAAAGTCTGTAGGCCGTGGTAAGCCAACAGCAAAAGTGCTCGTCGCCAAGCCGGCCACCACTGCTCGTGGCCATGTCAACTACGTCTCAGCTGAGGAGACTCAGGAGGACCCCAACGTTGTTCTCGGTACGCTCCTTGTTAATTGCCATCCGGCAACTGTTCTCTTTGATACTGGAGCATCTCATTCATTTATTTCTGAGAGCTATGCTCGTTTGCACAACACCACATTTTGTGACATGCCCACCTCCTTGGTAATTCAAACCCCTGGTTCTAAGTGGCAAACCTCTAGAATTAGCCATGGAAATGAAATTCTTGTCGACAGATTGGTCTTCCTCGCGTCACTAATAGCTCTCAAGTCCTCGGACATAAACATCATCTTGGGTATGGACTGGATGTCAGCCCATTACGCTACGATTGATTGCTCTACTAGAACCGTTCAACTCACCAATCCATCGGGCAAGACAGTCCATGTTTTGACCCGAGTGTCGGAGCGTCAACTCTACTCTCTAAATGCCAACCCCCTTCCAGACCTTGAAGATATTCCGGTAGTTTGTGACTTCCCGGATGTCTGTCCAGAGGAACTGCCAGGTGTTCCACCTGACAGGGATGTCGAGTTCGTAATAGACCTTGTTCCAGGAACCGTCCCAATCTCTAGAAGGCCTTACAAGATGGCACCCCTAGAACTAGCCGAGCTCAAGAAACAACTCGATGAGTCCTTGCAAAAGGGTTTCATCCGTCCTAGTTCTTCTCCATGGGCTTGCCCCGTCCTCTTCGTCAAGAAGAAGGATGGAACGGATCGGATGGTTGTAGATTACCGACCTGTCAATTTGGTCACTATGATGAACAAGTATCCGCTCCCCAGGATCAACGACCTGTATGACCAGCTCGCTGGATCCTCAGTCTTTTCCAAGATGGATTTGAGGTTGGGTTACCATCAAATCAAAATCAAGAACGGGGACATTCCCAAAACGGCTTTTGTTACTCGTTATGGCCAATACGAGTACACCGTCATGTCCTTCGGTTTAACCAATGCTCCAGCCACCTTCTCTCGGTTAATGAACTCGATCTTCATGGAGTATTTGGATAAATTCGTTGTGGTTTACCTCGATGTTATACTCATCTACTCCAAGAATGAGGAGGAACATGCCGAACATCTAAGGCTAGTATTGATGAAACTTCGAGAGCATCGCCTTTATGCCAAATTCTCCAAGTGTGAATTCTGGTTGCCAGAAGTAACCTATCTAGGCCATGCAATCTCTGGTAAGGGCATTGCTGTCAATCCCGAGCGAGTTCAAGCCGTCCTTGATTGGATTCCACCTGAAACGGTCAAGCAAGTTCGGAGTTTTCTTGGTTTAGCGAGCTATTGCCGCCGTTTCGTCGAGAATTTCTCCAGAGTTGCTAAGGCTCTAACTGAACTCCTCAAAAAAGATAAAAAGTTCGAGTGGACCCCACAGTGCGAGTTCAGCTTTCAGGAACTGAAAAGACGCCTGACATCTGCTCCTGTACTGGTACCACCAGATTTTTCTAAGGACTTTGTTATCGATTGCGACGCCTCGCGACAAGGACTAGGTTGCATACTCATGCAAGATCGTCATGTGATTGCTTACGCTTCTCGACAGTTGCGTCCACATGAGGATAACTATCCCACACATGATCTAGAGCTTGCAGCGGTAGTCCATGCACTCAAAACCTGGCGACATTACCTTCTTGGTAATCGTTGCGAAATTTACACTGATCACCAAAGTTTGAAATACATCTTCACCCAACCGGATTTGAATCTCAGGCAAAGACGTTGGGTCGAGTTGATCTCGGATTACGACTTAGGAATAACTTACGCCCCAGGCAAAGCCAATGTCATGGCTGATGCGCTAAGTCGTAAGTCTTATTGTAATAATCTGATGTTACAACAAAGTCAACCACTTCTCCACGAGGAATTTCATAAGCTTAACCTTCACATTGTTCCTCGAGGATTCCTTTCCACCCTGGTGGCGAAACCTACCCTTATGGATCAGATCTCAAGCTCAGGGCGGCACGCGCGGGGGCCCCGCGTGCGCCCGCAGGCTCCAAGACTACCCCGACGGCAGTGAAGCCGCCGGCGCCGGACTGGCGGTGGCGCTACCCCTGCCCCCGGCATGTGAAGGAGAGGGACTCGGCGCGGCCCTTGGCTCCAGCGGGCAGCTGCGCTACCACCCCACGGTGGGCACGTCAAGCAGAGCAGCCTGGCACACGGAGCACTACGGCGTAGCCTTCGGGATGACGGCGCCAGAAGAATACGTGCCACACCTGATGGACCAATGACCCGCTCGCGAGGGCAAGCAAGGCTCGCTCCTCATCCCGGGCTGGGAGGACAAGACACAAGAAGCTGAGCTCTTCCAGGAGCCCCGGGACGGTTCTGCCGGCCGCACTGGGGACGACGATTACCGGGTACCGCTAATTTGTCAGTAGGAGGCGTACGCTAATCATGGATCGCAGGAAGTGCAGGTCGCCACAGCAAGCAGCTGCCCCGCTCCCACGGTCTCCTACCCCTCGGGAGGAGGGCGCAGGGAGCTGCAGGGGAGGGGCGGAGATCCGACATCACCACCGCGGCGTTCGGAGCAAGGCATCCTCAGGAGGTAGGCCCTCCGCTGGGGAGGCGCCTAAGGGCCTGCCCCTGGCGGAGGACCCGTGGTCGTCGGGGGAACCACTGGCGACCGCTCTACCCCACCGACGGCGTCCTGGTTTCCGGTCGTCATTGGTGGCACTAGAGTGTGCCACAAGGCGGGGCCCTCGTCTGGAGATATGAAGCAAGGCCGACACCTGTGAAGAAGGCCCAGTGCCTGTGAAGCTCGCCGCCCCGTGACACTCTCACATAATAATGAGTGGGGCTGTACACGCCCCGGAGTCTTAGGGGTGCCGGCCTCAGGCCCTGGGGCTCCCTCCCACGCCCAGCGGACAACACTTAGCTCCGCGCTGGTGAGAAGACGTCCAAGACTAGATTAGGTGCCGGACGCGGCCTTTTGTCTGCTTTCATTGCCTTTTCCTTTGGTTGTAACTTTTCCCCCGCTTGATTTAAGTTAGATTCGAATTTGAGATTTGCGTGTGTTCGGGGAAGGGGTGCTTAGTCTCGTTCGAACCATTTCTCGCGTTCTGGTTACCGCCTCACTAGAGCTGCCTCCCCTCGTGAGCCCCTCGCGAGACAGGTCAGGCCCGGCTTGTGCGTGACCCGGACTGCCGCTGTCGCTCCCTCTCAGGAGGATTTTCTGGTACATGCGGAGGTTGTCCTTTTAAGGAAAGGCCCGGAGCCTGTGAAGAAGGCGAATGCCTGTGAAGCTGTCGCGTTTCGGAAAAGGCCCGGAGCCTGTAAAGAAGGCGAATGCCTGTGAAGCTGTCGCGTTTCGGAAAAGGCCCGGAGCCTGTGCAGAAGGCGAATGCCTATGAAGCTGTCGCGTTTCGGAAAAGGCCCGGAGCCTGTGAAGAAGGTGAATGCGTGTGAAGCTGTCGCGTTTCGGTTAAGGCCCGGAGCCTGTGAAGAAGGCGAATGCCTAAGTTGTCGTGTTTCGGAAAAGGCCCGGAGCCTGTGAAGAAGGCGAATGCCTGTGAAGCTTTCGCGTTTTGGAAAAGGCCCGGAGCCTGTGAAGAAGGCGAATGCCTGTGAACCTGTCGCGTTTCGGAAAAGGCCCGGAGCCTGTGAAGAAGGCAAATGCCTGTGAAGCTGTCGCGTTTCGGAAAAGGCCCGGAGCCTGTGAAGAAGGCGAATGCCTATGAAGCTGTCGCATTTCGGAAAAAGGCCCGGAGCCTGTGAGGAAGGCAAACGCCTGTGAAGCTCCCCGTGAGCGATGCTCTCGTGCCCTACGAATTTGGCCAAAGAACGCCCGAGGTGACTCTCCCTCCCACGGGCTGCCTCGGGAGCCTGCGCAAAACAAAGGTAAACCAGCCAACTACCGAGCGCGGGAGCACGCACAATGTAACAACTACTGAAACAACGAGCACATATTTTACATAAGGGGCACCTCCTCCCAAAATGCTCTCACAGCCATCAGGCCAAAACCTGAGTTCTATTCATGCAGGGTAAAAAGACAGGAGCGACATATACTTAGTTGGACAAATCCCCCAATGCGTCCTCAGGAGCGCCTCCCGAGCCGTCGCTGGCGTGGCTGAACTCGCCATCACCGTCTGCGTCGCCATCAGCGGCGTCAAGGCCGTTCACCACGCCGCCCTCGTCAGCGGCCGCGATCACATCGTCGCCATCCGAAGCAAAGGCCCTGACAAGAGCGTCCACGTTGTCTTCAACCCAGTGCGCCAGGTCGTCTCAGACGGCCCGGGGAACTGGGGCGATGGCGGCGTCGAAGTTGAAGTCGGGATCCATGTTCCGGAGATGGCTGAAGACACGGGAAAAGGCGCGCCCGAGCAGGGCGCGGCTCCTCTCCTCCACCAACCTGTCTTCCCTGACCGACCGCGCCTCCAGCTGCGTCACCACGGCGGTGAAGAACTGAAGGTTGCCAGCATAATTGATCGTGTGCGGCTCGCCAACAGCCGCCTCGCAGATGTTGTCCAAGGCCGTGTTAGCTCTCTCCCGGAGCATGGCGAGCATGGGAGCGTGCACGCACTCCAGGACCTGACACTGGCATATCTCATCCGCGTTCTGGCGCGCGACGGCCTCAGCCTCCTCCACCCGCTGGCGAAGAAGGAGCATCTCGGCCTGAGAGGCGGCTAGCTTCCCTTGCGCAGCCTCGAGGGCAGCCCGAGAGGCATCGGCCCGCCGCATAGCCTCCTCCTGCTTGGCCCTCAAGGCTGCGGTCCTTCCTTCCGCCTCGACCCGGATCAACTCCAGCCTCCTCTCGAGCTCGCGCTCGAGGTCTTGGCACGCCATCACCACTTGACGTCCAACCTCTTCCAAGACACGGGCTTCTCGTGCGGCGACATCCTCCTCCGCCCGCGTCCCCAGGCGCTTCCTCGTCTCCAGCCGCTCGTACTCACGGGTGCGTTCGGCGGGCTCCAGCGTCAACGCTTCCTCACGCTTCTGGAGCTCAGTCGGGTCGCCTGAGGCCACCTTCATTGACGCAAGGGCTGCCTCACGCAACTCCACTTGCTCCTCCAGTAAGTGGCACTGGGCCAGGAGCTCCCGAGCCCGCTCCTCCGCCACTTCTCGCCATCGGTCAGCTTCCCAGGCCTCCTCAGCAGCCTGGGATCGGGCCACCCGGGAGGCCTCCAGAGACGCCTTCGCCTCTTCATCATCAAGGTCGCGCCGATGGCGTGCGAGGGCGATGGTGTCCTCCAACTCGCGCCTGCCTGCGGCCAGACGAAGACCCTCGGCCTCCAGGCGCCCGTCTTCGTCGGCGAGCTCCTCCCCGAGCAGGTCCACCGCGTCAGTCGCCCTTCGAAGAAACCCTTGGCGGCGAGCGCGACTCTCCCGGGCGCGCTCGAGCACGTCCTCCACGCCACCATCTGCCCCAAGCAAGCGCCGGGGGCCACGGATCATCGTTCCCCCTCGGGGCAGGGGGCTGGGGGCTGGCGCCCTCGTGACGGCTGGGCGCGCCGCGCCAGAAGCCCGGCCAGGAGCCAGCTCGCCTCCAGATGAAGGGCGCGTGGGGTGCCTCAGCCAATCACAGTCCACGACCAGATGAGAAGCCCACGACAGACTGGCTATGCCACAAGAGGGCCCGCGAAGGAAGATCTCAGGGAGTGAAGGGCAGCAGCGCGCCTCGGGACGGTCCGCCCCTCCGATCGCCCTCACCACAAGAGCAGTGCTGCTCGAGGCACTAGGGGGTGGTGGAGGATGCGAAGCCAAAGGAGGCGGCACCTCAGCTGCTTCTGCGAGTTCAGCCGGAAGAGGCCTGCGGAGCAAGGGTCACTAAAAGCAACAAGAGGGTCATAGGCTGGAAAAGGAGAAAACTTACTCATCGGTGGCGAAGTACTTCCTGCGCTTCAGCAGGCGACAAGGGAAGTCCTCACCCAGGGCCTCCCTTTTCCTCCGAAGGGCCTCAAAGTCCATGCGGAAACGACCCAAGAGAAGAGCGCAGGGATCAACCTGCGACGAAGACGGAGTGTCGGGGCGATCCACGTCTAGGGCGCCTGCCTGACGCGTGCTGCCAATCGCCTCGCCAGAAGTCACGCCTTGGGCCTCGGGGGCCTCAGCCCCAGGCACCAGGGCGGCTGCTGGCCACCCTTAGCCTCAGCGGCATGGGCCCCGGGAGCCGCTCCTTCAAGAGCATCGCCCGGTGCCGCCACCTCATCAGGAGCCCCCTCGGCCTCCGGCGCCTCATGCCTCCCTGCTCTGCCACTTGAGGAAGATTCTCCTTGGCCGACTGCAAGGGCAGTCACCATCACTGGGTTCTCGCGAGGCCCCTAGAGGCTAACCGGGCGCAGCCCCCACTCATCACAGGCAGGCATCTGCTTCACAAAGTCATCCTTGTTCTTGCAAAGGTACAGCAGGGCCCCTCCCCGCTGGACGCTGCCCGGGTTGGGGTCACCAGTCAAGACCAAGAGCACCGTCCTCAGCACTTCAGGCGTCAAATCCTCTTCCTGGAGCCTCATATGATCACCACGCCCGCTGAAGGTCCACATTCGACGGGAGTGGCGCTGGAGAGGAGCAATACGGCATAATAGGAACTCCTTCACCACCTTGGGCGCAGTCACGCCATTCGATTTAAGGAACGTGAAGCGACGCCAGACAAAGGCGAGCCAGGGGCTCTCGAGCGTCTCCTGGCCCCAGCCTAAATTTGGGACAACAGGCGAGGTTGGCTTCGACAGCAGGGGGCTAGGCACCCCAACGTCTACATACAACCATCGCTCGCGGAACCCAGCCGAAGGCAGAGGGAGCCCGAAGTCGATCCCATAGGCCGCTGTCTCGAGCGCGGCGACAAAGCTCACACACACCGAGCACTGGGTAGAGTCGACGAGGCGCGGGGAGAAGAAGTGGCGCAGCAAGGCAACTGACGGAGCGATACCCATCATTTCTTCGCAAACAAAAGCAAAGACAGAGAGAAGGGCGATGGATTCGGGACCCAGATGCATCATATGGATCTGGTAATGGGAAAGCACGGCCCTGAAGAAATTAGAGAAGGGGGGAACCAGACCCGCCCACAGGGCATCAGCGAAGTAATGGACCTCGGTGATTATCCTATCAGTGGGGAAGTGAGATGTGGGCCAGGCCGTCGTCCTCCCGCACTGGTTGAAGGTAGTAGCCAGAGCCGAGCTGACCTTGCCCAGGCCCTCTCGATTGAGTATGATCGACCGGCCGACGGCGGGGGCCACCAACGGCGAAGGCGCGGGTTGATTCCCTCTTACTTTCTTCGTCGGAGCCATGGCGATGGGAAGAGGGAGAGATGGTTTGAGATTGGGTCAAGAGCAGGAGCTGGAGTTCGAGCGGAGGAAGGACAGAGGGCGCACGAGCAAAGGGAACAAAGCGGCTGTGTACAACTACGGGTCCGCCTAGCACGGCGCGGAATAAGGGGGCGTGGGGGAACAGTACCGCCCACGTCCAATCAACCACCACGCGGCGCCCAAGGCTGCAGGCTGTTAGGGCCCGCGGCGCTTTGCCCTTGTCCTTTCGCCTCCCTGCACGGCCAAGCCCGGGCGCGCCCTGGGCCCGGGGGCTACTGTCGGCGTTCTGGTAACGGGGGTCCCCAGACTTGCCTGGCTGCGGCCTGCGGCGTGGCTCAAAGGAGGCCCAGCACGGCCCATCTTCATCAACACAAGACCCAAGACCCTCGCGAGGGGCCAAGCCTCGCAGGGCGGACGACACAGAGCTTCCTCAAGCACGGCCTCATCAGGCTGGCTCACGAGGAGGAGGAGAGATCAAGGCGGGGTACCTCACGAGGCGCCCATGACGTAAGCCATGACGACCAAGGGCGCCAGGCGGGCGCCAGCCTGCGCAGTGTCCTCCCTTTCCTCTTGGGTGCTAAGGGGGCAAGCGCAGGCGACAAGATCAAGCAAAGGCATCCATTTTGGTGCAACGAGAGCAAGACCAGCTCCGCGACAAGGAGGAGGTCATCGTGGAGCCCAAGCTAGCGTCATCACCAGAGCCTTTGGCAGGCAAGGACCGACTTTAGTCAGGATAAGTGTACCAGATGTTCCCCTTCAAAATGGCCAACTGTTGGCGCCCTTCCCGCTCAATACTAGGGAAGAGGCCCAGGGCCTTTGCCTATAAATAGGACTAGCCACCCCTAGGGTAGAAAGAGGAAGATCGACGAATTAAAGTAGAGGCAATCAGACAGAACGAGAGAGAGAAGGGCGGTTGAAATCCTCCTAGCAGTTCATCGCCCCATCTAAGAAGAGACCCTCGCGAGGCTGTTCTTCCTTGTATTGTTCATCCAAGTCAGCCCAAGAGGCAATCCCCCACACCACACTGGAGTAGGGTATTACACCATGTTGGTGGCCCGAACCAGTATAAACCTTGTGTCTATTGTGTTGTTCTTTCAGTAGTTTAGATCTTTGCGAGACGGAGAGGTAGAGAGCATAATCCCCGCGCGCACCCCAGAGTTCGAACCTCAAGGGTCTGCCGGAACCTGAAATGTGACAAGTTATGCCTGTGCAAGTGCGGAAGCACTATGCTCCGCGCTGGTGATAAACAACTAAGGGAGGCCCCTTGGCCGTATCAAACTCTGGGAGCCCCTGAGCTCAGTGTCTGGCCTCGTCGCAACACCTCCACCCAAGAGAGGCGCGCGAGGGGGATGGGCACGGGGGCTGCGCTTGGGTCACGCCCAAGCGTACGCCGCCCTGCCAGGTCCCCCGGACCTGGTCGTCGCGCACCCTCCTGAGCGGAGCCTCGGCAAGGAAAAAGGTATGAAGGTCATTTGAGCGTCAAGGGGGAATCCTGGGTATCGCGACTCAGGAGCCTAACTAGCCACGTAGCCCCTTACTCCTTGGTCTCTTCCTGGTGAACCGGACGACTGAACGGCGGCTGAGGTATGCGTGGGGTCGGGCTCTGCCGACATAGAACGTAAAGCAAATGGGAAGGAAATCGCAAAATCTCAAAGCAACTATTACAAGACATATTGTTCTCCCAATACCAAACGCATGTCTAAACGCCTCCACGAGGCATGGTGCATGTTGCAGGAATTAAATAGGAAAGGAGCCGCAAGCAAGTCATCCCTGGATACCGCTGTCGCCCGCAAGGGGCGCTCCTTCCTTGGTGGCGTCGCCTTAACCTGTACCACCAGTCGGGGCTGCAGGATCAGTAGCACCGCCGGTCGAAGGCATGGGAGCGAAGGCGCGAAACTTCTTCAGCAGGGCCTCCACCTGACCCTTCACAGCTGCGGCAGCGGCCGCGCAATGCTTGTCATCCACGGGCTCCAGCAGCTCGTCAAGGCGGGCGGTGGAATCGCGAAGATGGAGGTGGCTAAAGACGCGCGTCAGCGCGGCTGAGGAAAGAACACGGGCTTCTCCCTCTACCATGGGGCCTATAGCACTCAGGACTTCCTCAAGCGCCTTGACCAGATAGGGAAGCAGCTGGGTGGGGCCGTCCTCATTGGTGGTTAGCGGCTCCTCCAAACCGTTTTCGTAGAGTGCCCGCAGTGCCACGTGGGACCTCTCCTCGAGAAGTGTGAAGGCTTCGCGGTCCTCCACCAGGACCTTCGCCTTGGCGTCAAGTTTGGCCTTCTCCGCCTCCACCTTCTGCTCCAGCTTCTCCATCCGGCTGCGTTCCGCGGCCTGCGCCTTCGCCAACTCCTCCAGCTCAGCGTCGCGACCCTTGATGGCGTCCTCCCGGGCCTACATTCTCTCCGCCTCCGCCTTGCAGCCACGGGCCTCTTCCACACGCTCGTTGCCCAGGGTCTTCAGCTCGGCCTCCAGCACCCGGCATCGATCCAGGGCGGCCTCCACATCCTTCAGGGCCGCCTCGCGAGCAGCCGCGGCTTGGGAGGCGGCCTGCTTCTCCTTCTCGGAGGTTGCCGTTGCCTGGCTCAGCGCCGCCCGAACGGACACGTCAGAATGAAGCTAGCTAGAGACCAGGTCAAGGCGTCCGGCTACCAGGTGGGGTCGGCGCCCTGAAGATCTTCTCGTAGCCGGGTCATCTCAGAAAGAGCGCGCCCCAAGACACCAGGGGAGGCGGAAGAATCTGGAATCAGCGGTGCAGCAGGAGGAGGAGGAGGCTATGTTGTCACCATAGCCTGGGAGACTGGAGGCTCCTGACCTTTGGGGACCTCAGCAGCCGAGCCGAATGCCGGCGCCTCCGGAGCCAGCGGGGCCATGGGGGCTGACTCCTCCCGAGGATGCTCCCCCAGTCCTCGCGGGGACGACCGAGCCGGAGAGATGTGAGCGTCGTCGCTCCCCTTCTCCATGGAGGAAGGAGCATCTGCCACTGGTGGTTTGGTCCCTGGCAGTATCACTGTATCCTCCTTCCTATTCCTTGGCGCGGGCGTCGGCCTAATTACACAACGGAGCGGCATCAAGGATCGGCGGCATAAGCAAGAACAAGGCGGGGCGAGAACACTTACTGGTCCACCATGGTGTAGTCCCTCCGCTTGTTAAGCTTGAAGCCTGAGAGCCTCACGGCCTGGGGCGTGGGCGCACGAGCTCCAGGAGCGGAAGAAGGGATAGCAGATTGGCCGGAAGCGGCTCCAGGAGGTGTCGGAGCAGAAGCATCACCTCGGGAGATCAACACCAACATGTCACTTTTCGGAACCTCGGTCGGTGGCCTACTTTGAGGGCTGGTCTTGGGCCTCGGGGATCCCCCAACCAGGGGCGGCTCGTCCCTCTCCAGAAGGACATCGGCTTCGTCGTCGTAGTCAGGCAAGGTGCGAAGGATGTTGGCCTTGCGTAGGGGGGAGGTCTCCCCCATCCCCTCGGGGGTCTCCTCCCAGTCGTGCTCCTCGTCTTCTTCCCCTTCCCCCTCCCCACGAGAATCACCAGAAGACATATCCACCGGTGTTGTCGCTATCGGGACCCCAGTGGGCGCCAACGGCACCAGCCCGCACTCGTCAAAGGTGGGCATGGCGGCCGCGACCTACGCCCTGTCCTCGTGAAGGAAAAAAGGAACCAAGGCATTTGGTGGGTACTCCTAGTCGTCCCCGACCAGGAGGCGGAGAGCCACGGCCAGCTCTTCGTCAGACAAGGTTGCCGGACACAGGCGGGGCTTATCTTCTACACCCTCGAGCATCCACAAGGGGCGCAAGTGCGCCTGGAGCGAAGCCACGCGCAACAGGAGGAACTCCCTTAGGAGCATGGCCCCCGTCAGCTTCTCTGCCTTCGCGTTGCCCGGCTTCAGGTCGGCGGTCATCTTCTCGAGCACAGGTTGCACCCAGTCATCAGTAAGCTTCGCGCGAGACCACCCTTCGTCGGATTGGGGCATCTCCGTCGGCAGCGTCAATCGTGGGTGGACGCACTTGGCATCCATCATGACCCACAAGCGCTCCTTTCCGCCTTTCTTGGGGACGATCACGGGGCCATTCCGGGTACCGCACCTCCCGAATGACACCAGCCTCTTGCAGCTTGCGGGTCTCTTAGACGATGAATGACTGCTTCTCTGTGGACTACCGCCACGCCTTCTGTTTCACCGGTCGTGCACTAGGGCACACCCTTAGGTGATGCTCGATTATTCCCCTCGGGATCCCAACCACTTCCTTGTTCGTGCGTAAGAAGTCGACCAACGCCTTTCCTTGATCTGGAGAGAGGCCGACATCTATGGTGAAGGTGGTGTCCGATGCCCCGTCTTCATTGACCGGCACCTGTTTCGTCTCGGCCCGATCTTGAGAGAACAGTTGCTTCTTCTTTGCTGGCGGAGGCCCCGGAGCCTCTGTGGCCCCTTCCTCACATGGCCGTGCGGCCGATGCGGCCCTGAAGTTGGCTTGAGGGCCAATAGCGCGTCCTTGGCGTGTCCCACCATGGTGAGGACGACGCTGCTTCCCGACATCTTCATGAGGTTGTAGGCAGGGTGAGTCGCAGCCATGAACTTGGCCAGGGCCGGGTACCCGAGGATGGCGTTGTACGGGAGGCTGATGCAGGTGATGTCGAAGTCGATAAGCTCAGTGCAGTAGTTTTCGCGGGTGCCGAAGGTGATGGCGAGGCGGATCTACCCAAGTGGGTTGGTGGAGCCATCGATGATTCCAGAGAAGGGCTCGTGGGGCGGAGCCGGCCATGGGGCACATGAAGCAAGCTGAATGCTTCCACCGAGAGCACATTGAGGCCGGCTCCACCCTCGATGAGGGTCTTGGTGACCGCCACATTGCAGATGGTGGGGGTGCAGAGCATCAGGAACGCGCCGGCGCCAGCCGTGACCGCGGGGTGGTCCCCGGAGTCGAAGGTGAGGTCGGCCTTGGGCTCCGCCCAACCCGGCGGTGCCGCCTACTGCACGTGGGTGGCTCCCTCCTAAGGAAAGAATTGCTTGATGTGGCGATCCGAGGGTGGCGCCTTTGAGCCACCGAGGATGGCTGGGATGGTGTGAGGTGCCGGTGTCGCGAAGTGCCTGACAAAGAGGCTGCACGGCTCGTCCCAGGAGGCCACCGAAGATTCCTGCAGGCCCAGGAGTCAGGCGCGTGGCGCACTCGTGAGGGCCATGGGAAGCCAATTCGCCATGAGCTTGTCGTCGCCGCCGGCCACCAGAACCGCCTCCTCATACGCCTGGAGAAACGCCACCGGGTCTGCCGCACCATCATAGCGAGGCAACATCTCCAACCTGAACTTGGGCAGCCACCGCACTTGCCATAAGGCGGGGGCAAAGGCTCGGAGACCCATGGTGCCCCCGTGCGTGCCCGTCGATCTAGTCGGAGAAGCGGCGCCCGCCATGAGTGTGGTGGATAGAGAGGCAAAGCTTCGACGCACCCCTACCTATCGCGCCAAATTCCGGATTTCCGGTTCCGCAGACCCTTTAGAGGTTCGAACTCTGGGGTGTGTGCAAAGAACTCGTCCTCTGTCACATGTAGTATGCGATCCTATCCGAGAGGAACTCGAAGATCCTACCAAGGATAGAGCCGCATATTGAAACGCTTTTGCAAGGTGGATATCACTACATCGTACCATTACATAATAGATGTGGATACATACAAAGAGCATACAAATGCCACAAGAATACACCCATACATCATACATGAGAACAACATCCGACTACGAATGAAACACAAAAAGAAACTGAAATGACATCCACCCTGCTAGCCTAGGCTGCCGACCAGGAACCTATCCCAAGATCGACGACGAAGAAGAAGAATTCCAAAACAAGTAAACATCGCTCTCACGTCATGATCATCGCATTACCTATACCTGCAACTGTTGTTGTAGTAATCTGTGAGCCACGAGGACTCAGCAATCCCATAACCATGGGTATCAAGACTAGCAAATCTTAATGGGTATGGAAAGAATAAGTGGTGAGGTTGCATCAAGCAACTAAGCATTGTATGGTGGCTAACTTACGAGTACAAGAGTAAGATGAGAAACTACACAAACGGCCGCAAACTAGTAATGATCAAGTAGTGATCCTGAACTAATTACGTTCAAACATAACCCCACTGTGTTCTCTTATCGAACTCACTCAAAAATATATGGTCACAGTTACGCACGCGGTTGGTGTATTTTAATTGAGTTTAGTTCAAGTCCACTACAACCGAATATTAAAAAAACTCCCATCTGCCACATAACCATGGGCACGGCTCTCGAAATTTTAAACCCTACAGGGGTGTCCCAACTTTCCCATGCAGAGCTCATGATCCGCGGGGACAATCCTCCATCTTGGGACCCTCCTATCAGACTGTGAATCCCTATGCACAAGACATTTCGACAATGGTAAAACAAATCTAGCAAGACCTCCTGGCGTGCCGATACCCTGATAGTAGCCGCGCGTATCTCGTCTCAGGCCATGATCGGATGAGCTAAGCTTACGGTTGGCTGAGACCCAAGTTGCCAAGAGGCCGCCGCAAGGTGCTCTAGTTTGGACCAGAACTCATGAGGAGCACTACCATGGAGGTTGATTAAGTCCTCGGGTTCCGGAAAGTTCCTATGCAAGTTTTAGTTGTGATTAGGCAAATGGTAAAACAAATGGTGGGCCTTGCTGGAAGAGCTTTATTCAAAGCGAACTATCAAGAGGGGCCCATAAACCCTGATCGTGTTAGGGACGCAAAATCAAGGAATATAACACACTACTGCAGGATGCTGCTAACGCGACACTACGATCAGAGACCCTTCGAGAAACTGTGTGCGATGCAATAATCGCAAACGATGTTGTATGAAAACTGTCAGAAATGATGCAAAATGTTTGCGATGGAGGATGCATCAAACACGCTTCAGATTTTAGTTGCGTGTGCGATGCAGGGCATACGGTTCAGATCAATTAACCATTTGCGATGATGAGGAACAAAAGAAACGGGCAGCCAGATGAAGGTGTGTGCGATGTGCAGCATATGGTTCACTCAGATGAAATGTTTGTGATTTGGCAACACAAAAGAAATGGTCAGCAAGATGCAGGGTGTGTGCGATATACGGCATGCGGTTCGCTTGGATGAACTGTTTGTATTGAGACATGAGAACAGAAATGGTTCAAATGAATAAGATGTGTGTGATACGTGGCAAATAGGTCTGTAATCTGAAACGTGTGCGAAGACCGATAAGAACACATACGATTACTGCGAACAAGCCGTGTGTGTTGTGAGCAAACAATTGCTGGTACACAATTGTGAGTGATTGATGAAAACATCACCGACGGGTTCCATTGTTTAGACCATGTGCGATGTGTTTTTCTTTGTCCGCACACCATCTACGCTCTGTCTATAGAGCATCAACATATATACTTAAAAAGATAGCATTACATAACCAATTTAAGCATACAATTACACAAGTGACTACACACATAACATTTGCACACACCAAAGTAAGCAATTACATGCATACTAAAGTAGGAGAAACGAGGATCTAATCATCTACTTATTGTTGCGACGACGCTTGACATTGCTCTGCTTCCAGCTGGATCCCTTGCCGTTTTGGGGAAGGAGGGACTTCCTCATGTCAACGATCCGCCGGTACATGTCGTAGCTCGTGTACACCTCCTTGGCTGCGTACACGAGGTGAGCTTTGTCGAGTTTCTCCATCCAGGCTAAGTGCCAGGCATGCTTGTCCTTGTTGCATGAATCCTTCATGTCTCTGTAGAAGGGGTCGATGATGGCCTTCGCGAGGTGAACCAGTGAATCCTTCTCATGCTCCTTGCTGCCCCAGATCTTGTATTGGCCCTGGATGTCGACAAGATTCTAGCAGGCGATGCCCGAACTCTCGAGCGCCTTTACATCATTGGTGATGTCTACCGTAGCGAACATGTAGTGGGGGATGTTGACAAACCTGGCGAAATGCTCGCAAGGCCTTGTGGCCAGGCAGTAGTGGTAGACGAGGACGTGGTGGCGCACGCACATCTGGGCCACGGCGACCTTGGGACGACACCTGACACGAATGTGGGTGTACTCGGGGTCGAACCCGACCACCTTGTACTTCTCCTCGGCAAGCAACATCTCCATGATGTGGATGGAGTGCTCCCCCAGACCGGGTCATTGGTGTACACCACCGAGAGGTCCATGAACCTTCTGTGGGTGTCCACCACGGCACGCATGGTGAACTGCTGCTCGTCGTTCATCAGCCGCTCGTAGCGCCATTAGAGCCGCGCAGGATACCCTCTAACAATTTCTCGTGGTGGGTGTGCTTCTTACGATGGTGGGGCGTGATTGAAAGGTTGAAGAGACATAAGGGTAGGTTAAATGGCCACTGTAATAAATGGGGGCCGGCCTGCTTGTAATCGTCATGTCTTGTCACGGTGTTCATAGCGGAGGATTCCAGAATACAGTGCACGCTTGACAACGCCACACCCCAGGCGTGGACACTCGAGTGCGATAATTAATTCTGCGCTCTACAGTGCACACGGTGGAAGAAAACAATTGTGTGCAATAATGTCGAAGATCGCAGTCGAGTTAGCTATACAGATCGTGTGTTGTGAAATCGACAAGGTAAACTGATTCAAGAATGATTAATAAAATCTAAGACCATTGCATATTAAGGTCAAAATAGTGCTAGCAGTATACGAGTCTCATACGATGCCATTTCAACGATTGTACCACAAAAGCTCTAAATGTTACAAGGTTCAAATTCCATAGTTATATGGTTCAAATTCAAAGATTACAAGGTTCAAACTGATATTAGAAATGAAATTCAGCTCATCAGCTGCAAACGCTCGCGCTGATGCGCTGAACATTGATATGAGAGAGGTTCAAACTAATATCACCCCTTCTATTTCTGGCTTCGAAACCTCACAATTTTTGCAAAGGGGTCAGCCACTGAGAAGTCATGTATGGGGTTGACGCGATGACTTCCGATTACTTGGTCATCTGAAGCTCCAAAATGAAATTCAGCATTTTTGGAGCCTACTCCATTCTGCCACAGGCGTCGGCGCTGATCAACAGACCATTCATTTTTGTGAAATAAATGTAGGGCAAACCTCATTTCCTTTAGCACCCTTGCTCTGAGAACAAAGAACCTAGCAAATACAATCTCCGGTAAGGTCCCTCGGTAAGAGTTCAAAGTAATTACTGAGAGACGCAGATCGAAGCATTCGACGTGATTGTTATATTGTATCACATTATCCACCACTTGGCCTAATCTTATCTGCAAAAGAAGAAAACGTGTTAGTGCCTACATGCAGTTTTGAACATTAATATAGGACTAGCTATTTGGTTTGCAGGATTTGTAAAATGCACTAACAAGCCATCTTCGATCTGACATGATTAACATGGGCATTTGATTACATTCTAGAAAAATGTAGCCTTTTTCACAAGAGGTTGGAGTGGATGAAAAGTTCCCTAAGAAAACTAGTACAGATGAATCCAAAGGAGGAATGCTTACTGATTGTAACCATATGGATCAAGAACCAATATGGGGGGGCATGCATGTACTGAAATCCTCCAAAACAACCTTCAGAAATCGTAATACAATGTCATTATAAACTTGGAAAAAGGTGTCACAAATTGAACTCCCTTATGGTTAACATTTAACAGGAAAGGAACATCACCTCGATATATAGCTTCTCCAGGCACAAAAAGCATCTCAGGAAACTAACAACTTGCTCTAGGTTGGGCCCGATAGATTCTAGTGCCAAGAACTTCACTGTGCGCAGTTTTGGTGTCAAGCTTGTCGGAATCATTTTCTGAATGACATACGAACAAACATCTTCAAAATTAGAAATAATATTAATTTGTAGAAGGAGAGGTAGAAGGCGGCTGTTGTACCTGAATGGGTGTGGATCCAATAACAAGTTCAGTGTATTTGTTAGACGAGTAGCCCACCATTGTCAATTTCAGCGAAGAAATGACATTGATTCTTGTTGGACCTTTCTGATCAACTACAAGTAATCTCTCAAGTGCAGGTGTGTCCTGGATGACCATACCATGGTCCACCTTTTGTGATGTCTTCTTGCCACACCAGTAACACACAGAAATAATCCAGAGAGTCATGGAGGTGATGTGGAAGGTACTCAACCCATTGATCGCCTGAAGTCAGTTGGAAAAAGCGGTAGGCGTAAGCGAGGCGGTTGGCCTTCGCCTAGTGCCGAGGCGGTAATATAGTTTTTACTTGTAGTGCATTTTTGATTATTCTATGGGTGTTGGTATTAGTTTAATGCATATAAATAAGTTAATTACCATCTACCGCAATTGGAATATAACCCGTTTGGCATATCGGTGTAGTATGTGGCATGATTTCTTGCTTGGGTAGGCAATTCCTTGCTTGCCCTGCCTAGACATCCATTTATGCCCTAGGCGAGGCATTTGGCCATTGCCTAGCGCCTAGGCGTGCCTAAGCGCCTCCTAGGCACTGCCTTTTCCTACAAAGCCTGAAGACGAAGGTACTCGAGTGCAGTAAAGCCACGGAGTAGGTGCTCCATGTCACCCTTTGAGAGGCAGACGGCGACAAGCTCGAGGTGCTTCAGTCGTGGTAGAATAAGAGCGGGTGCATCATTAAGGGGTGGGAAATGGTAGTTCCTAAACTTGGCGACGCGCAGCATGGGCGCGAGGCGGAGTGCGGAGGTTGGCAGCGACCGCATATGCCCATCATCAAAAGTGAGCTCCTCGTGCTGATCTAGGCACTACTAGAAAAAGGGATGCTAGTGGCGCACCTGTTTTCGCTACTAATGACGCACTACAGGTGCGCTACTAGCACCACGCCATTAGAATTTTTTACTAATGGCGCACCACATAGAAGTGCGCCATTAGTAACAATTTTTTTAAAAAAAAATCTATTTTTTTTGTTTTTTTCTTAATCTCAGGTCACAATGGCTTAATCTCGGGTTAATATGCTTAATCTCAAGTCAAGTCGCACTCTATGGTTAAACTTCCCGGAAGGTTACCCATCCTCACACTACTCTAGCCCGAGCACGCTTAACTTCACAGTTCTATCCAATCCCAACGCCAGCTCACTTCACAGGCACTTGTTGATATATCTATCATATCAATCCTATTAAAGCTTGTTGATGTCTAGGACTTTGTTCATGTTCATGAGTATGACGAAATTTTGAAAAAATATTTCAAACTTCCCGGTCATATTACGTCTCATACTTTGAAAAAAAATCATTTTTTTTTCGAAATCAATTTTTTTTCTGTTACTAGTGGCGCACCTAGCAAACGGTGCGCCACTAGTAAGTTTGAATTTTTTTCCATTTTTTGCCCTCTAGATCTTAAAATCCCCGTAACTTTTTTTCTGTTAGGTTTTTGGGGATTTTGAAAATGTTTTTGAGTAGATGATTTTTCATATTAAAAAACTTTTTAATCCAAGTTCGTATGCAAAAGTTATGCCCATTTTACAAATTCCAGAGAGATTTTGCAAATAAAGTCGAAATTCATAGTTGTAAACTTTCCCAAGAAGTACACCACATATCACATGGAAAACTTATTTTCTTTTATTTTTTTGACATTTCCATCATTTTTTTATTTTTTTAACTGAAAAGGCGGTCCACGGGGTGCATTCGATGGAATTTTTGGGCCAAGTTAGTAATGGCGCACCGTGGGGGTGGTGTGTCATTACTAGTTAAACTAGTAATGGCGCACCACACCCACGGTGAAACTAGTAATGATGCACCACTCCCACGGTGCGCCATTACTAGTTTTGAAAAAAATATAAAAAATGATTTTTTTTAAAAAAAACTTAGTAATGGCGCACCAGTGGGCAGTGCGCCATTCCTAGTCCACTCGTGCGCCATTACTAACAATTTTTTTATTTTTTTTCAAAACTACTAATGGCGCACGGTGGGTGTGGTGCGCCATTACTATGTCAACTAGTAATGGCGCACTATCCCACGGTGCGCCATTAGTAACAAATTTTTTATTTTTTTCAAAACTACTAATGGCGCACCACACACCAGGTGCGCCATTAGTAATATATTACTAATGACGCACCATGTATGTGGTGCGCCATTGCTATATAGCAATGGCGCACCACATACATGGTGCGCCATTAGTGTCCATATTATCTATAGCCCTTTTCCTAGTAGTGAGGGCGGGGGATCGGAACCAGTCGTCAAGCTTGGCTTGGTCCTTGCCATTGGAACGGAACTTGCCCATTCTAAGGCCTTTGGTTGGGCCGAGGTGACTACCGAGGATCTTAGAGAATGGATCCAAGCTTTTGTGATAGCCATGGCAGAGCTCGTGTGTGTTGATGAGATCGAGAGGGCTGGAGTTTCATAGGGGGCGCCACCATCGGGAAAGGAGGGTTGTCCGCGCCCCATATTTGATTGGGAGGAGGGAGATGATGACTCTCAACATATCATCAGGGAGGCTGCTGATTAATTCTAGGCCTGCTGGAGTCGATTGCGGTCCTAGCTCACCCCGCCTCCGCTTGTTGGCAGCCCCATTCTCCACCTCCAGAGTCTCCTTGTCAGCGGCGCTTTCTGATAGAAATGGAAGTACAGGGAATATTTAGCTAAAATAGGGCAATAGAAAAGTGTATTGGTAACTAGAAGTTATTAGGTAGGAATATAGTAAGATAATGGAATAACAATTGGTTTCTTAAATACCACACAATTCATTTGACATTGTTGGGTAAGTCAACATATGCAGGTAGTTGAAAAGAAAACTTACTTGGAACAAAGTCTGGACGAATGATTTTGTCGGGGAAGTTAGCATATATCTCATGACCAAGCCCTTCTATGTGTAGTGAAATTTTAGTGCCAGCTTTCAGTACATAAAACTTTGCAATTTCATTCCAAAATCCAGTGCCAAAATAGGAGTCACCACGTTCATCAAGTCTTACAGTAGCAATGATTGTAAATCCATGGTTTGTGCGCAGTATGACTAGGGCCTTGATGTATGTAAAGGAAAAAATTGTGCACTACATAATCTGTTGCATAGCGAGGGATGTCCTGCAGAAAATGGTAGGATTGTTAAAGAAAATATGGTAACATGCAAATATGGGCCCAAATTGAAAGAACTGTACAGTAGTTGAAATCGAAGGACAAATTTCTATAACTGAACTGATAGGGTAAACATGATGTCGTGGAAATACGAGAGTAATCGAAACAACAATACATCATTAATTTGCCTAATGTAGAAACAAGAGGGGGAAAATCCCCTTTGACGTATATGGTGCATGTGGCACCTTTTATCCGAATGTAGCAATATTTAGAATATGTTCAGGAAAGTAGGCCATGCCAACCGATTTAGGGTGAGATTGAACATACGGAGCGCGTCCTCAAGTTATCTGGTACGATGAGAAGGAATCTCTGGCGGCGGTCGCCAAGTCCTGAAGTATCGGTGCACTGTACATTCTATGCATGAAAGAAAACCCTCAAATCAGCTAAAAAAATGAATTCACGGTGATTTCCGCCGGGTGATTAAAGGAGGCAGATTAACTGGGATAAGAGATGAGATAATATCTCATTAAATTAGTTACCTTGTCGTCCATGAGAAAGAACCCTTAGTACAGCAGATTCCCCAACCGACTGGAGCTGGGTCGATTGCGATCAGCATGAAGAAAGTCGATGGCGATAGGCGGCGGCAAGCGGAAGTGGCGAAATGCGGTGGGCTTTGCCGGCAGCCTGGTGGTGGCGGCAGGCGGCTAAGTGTTTACCGCCGCGATAGGCGGTGCCATGGCATAGACGCGGAGGAGCTTGTGTAGGTGTGAATGGAGAACGTACCAGAGGGGCCGAGGGGGTGGTGGGCGGGGTGAGAGTTTTTATGACGTGGGGATGGTGAGGGTTTTCTTTTTTCCTTTTTGAATTGGGTGGTGAGGGTTTTCTGTCCGACAAATAATTTTGGGGGCGACGGTTCCCAAAAAGGGGGAGGCAGGAATAACCAGAGAAACCCTATGATCTATTTGACACATAAATGGGTATAGATGACTAACCAGTTGTCCGTCGTCGTCGGAGTCATCGCCGGAGTGGTCGTCGGAGTCGGTGTGGAACTCCGCCCCCGGCTGTGGAAGCTTGACGATGTCAGGGTGCAGCGATAACTGTCGGATTTCGGGTTCTGGCAGACCCTTGAGGTTCAAACTCTGGGGTGCGCGCGGAGATTACGCTTCCTACCTACCTGTACCCCTCCACCTCGCAAGGATCTGAGCTATCGAAAACACAGCACAAGAGACACAGAGTTTATACTGGTTCGGGCCACCGATGTGGTGTAATACCCTACTCCAGTGTGGTGGTGTGGTGGATTGCCTCTTGGGCTGATGATGAACAATACAAGGAAGAACAACCTCGCGAGGGCCTGCTCTTAGCTGGGGCGATGAACTGCTAGAGGGGTTCAGTCGCCCTTCTCTCTCTCTCTCTCTCAGTCTGATTGCCAATCGATTCGTCTTTCGATCCCTAGGGTGGCTAGCCCTATTTATAGGCAAAGGCCCTGGGCCTCTTCCCAAATATTGAGCGGGAAGGGCGCCAACAATTGGCCATTTTGAAGGGGAACATCTGGTACACTTATCCTGACTAAAGTTGGTCCTCGCCTGCCAAAGGCTCTGGTGATGACGCTGGCTTGGGCTCCACAATGACTTCTTCCTTGTCGCGGAGTTGGTCTTGGTCTCGTTGCACCGAAATGGGTGCCTTTGCTTGATCCTCTCGCCTGCGCTTGATCCCTTTGCACCAAAGAGGAAAGGAAGGACACTGCGCGGGCTGGCGCCCGCCTGGCGCCCTTGGTCGTCAATGCTTGCGTCATGGGCACCTCGTGAGGTACCCCGCCTTGATCTCTCCGCCTCCTCGCGAGCCAGCCTGAAGAGGCCATGCCTGAGGAAGCTCCGTGTCGTCCGCCCCGCGAGGTTTGGCCCCTCGCGAGGGTCTTGGGTCTTTGTTGATGAAGATGGGCCGTGCTGGGCCCCCTTTGAGCCACGCCGCAGGCCGCAGGCAGGCAAGTCTGGGGACCCCCGTTCCCAGAACGCCGACAGTAGCCCCTGGGCCCAAGGCGCGCCCGGTCTTGGCCGTGCAGTGAGGCGAAAGGGCAAGGGAGAAGCGCCCGGGCCCTAACAGCCTGCGGCCTTGGGCGCCGCGTGGCGGTTGATTGGACGTGGGCGCCTCCGCAACCGCGCGAGTTGAGAAGGGAGCGGCATCTACCCAGGTTTTGCTCTTTCCGCTTTCTCCGGTTGCTGCTCAGATCCCCTTTCTTGCGCCTCTCCTTCCTTCCTCCAAATCTCCAGATCTGCTTCGACCGCGTGATCCAGAAGCCATGGCGCCACGTCAGTCCCCGGCCGAAGCCTGGTACTCGTCCTCCTTGGAGTCGCCAAACGTGTCGGAAGCCAGCCTCGCCCGGTTGCACCGGATGGAGGCGGCGCAGGGCATCGACAGGGCGAGGGTGTTCAAGGCCGGCTTCGCCACCCCTGAGGGTCGAGGGAGCACCTTTTATCCGCTCTTCGTAAGCTCCATTGCCGCTGGCCTGGTGCCTCCCTTCTCCGAGTTCTTCTTCTCTGTCCTCCGCCATTACAACTTACAAGCTCTGCATCTCCACCCCAACTCCGTCCTTCTCCTGGCGATCTCCGCCTATTACTGCGAGGCTCACGTAGGGGTGCAGCCCTCAGTGGCCTTGCTGCGCCACTACTTCTCCCTCCGGGTCTCTCGCGGTTCTCCTTCCTCGTGCGCGAGCTTCATCGCGTACAATTGCGCCATTGCCATTTCGAAGCCCGGGAAAAGGATCGAGGGCTTCAGGAGCAAATGGGTCTTGACAGATGCAGGGCGCATTCACCCTCGGCTGATCTTGCCCACGGAGCTGCCCACGAGTTCCGATGATTGGGCTCATGCAGAACTCGCGGACCCCCGTGTGAAGCCGGTGTTGGAGAAGATGGACGCGGATCTGAGGCCGGCCAGCTTGGCGGCGGCGAAGCTGACCGGTGCTTCGCTGCTGAGGGAGGTCCTGGAGCACCAGCTGGCTCCGCTTCGGCAGTACTCTCCTTCGATGTGGAGGCCTCACCCGAGCCCCGCGGCCTTGGGTGACGAAGATCTGGCCGCGGTGCTCCATTCTCTAGTCGGGGGCGATGTGGCGAGGTTGGAGGGCGCTCCTACGCCCTTGTTCCTCCGCGACGATTGGGAGCAGGTGGTGGAGTCCATGCCAGTCTTCAACGGAGATGGGCCCTTGCCCGCTGAAGCCCTCGAGGAACCAGCGGACGTGTCCTTCGACGACTCCAGCGAAGAGAAGGACGGAGAGGAGCGGGGGAAGGGGCCTGACTCCGAGGCGACCGACGGAGAGTCGAGGGATCCCCTCTCCCGGCGCAAGCCCCTCGCCTTTCGCCTCTCTCCGAGCGACGACGACGAGGATGATGACGTGCTTGGCAGCGGGAGCTCGCCCCCGATCCCGAAGACAGACAGGACCGGGCTGATCTCCCACGGGTCTGCCATAGCCTCGGGGCGATCCGCAGACGCGCCCTTTGCTTCCGAGGTCGATCCCTCCAGCCGGCTTTCAGGCTTCAAGTTTGGCCGGAGGCAGCTTGAGCTCGCCAGCGACGACCCGTAAGTGCTCGACTCTTGTCTTTGTTTCTTGTTCTGCTGCTGAGGCTTGACGTCCGCATCTCTTTGATGGGTCGGCGCCCGCGACGAAGAAGCTGAAGGGGGCTCCTGAGGTTCCATCCGCGGCAGTGCCTCTGGCAGCGGAGGAAGGTGCTCACGACGCACGGGCCTCTCCTGCCTGGTCGTCCTCGCGAGGTCTGGCCGAGCTGGCTGGGGCGAACGCAGCCCCCATGGCCCAAGTGACTCCCGAGGTGCCTTTGCCTGCCGCCGCCACCGCAGTCGTCGGGGTGCAGCAGGCTCCACGTCAGGGTGTTGTGGTCGTGCCGCCGTCATCTCCTCCTACTCCACCGACTGTTGTCTCTCCGACTCCTCCCGCCATTCTGGATCATGTGGCTGCCGAGCTGGACTGGCTCCAGCAGGATCTTCTTGGCGCCGACCCTCGCTTGGTGTCCGGGCGCTTGGAGCTGGCTTCAGGATGGATTCGCTCTGACGCTTCGGTTCGGGCGGCGCTGGTCCAGGCCTCAACGGCTTGTGATGAGGAGATGCAGGCCGCCCTTGAGGCGAAGGCTGCTCGTGACGCGGCCCAGGGGGAGGCGGCCGACGTTCGTGGCCGCTGCAAGGTGCTGGAGGGCGAGCTGCAAGGCCTGCGGGACCAGCTCGCGAATGAGGCCCGCCTTCGCCAAGAGCAATAAGAGGGCGTGAAGGCTCGCGAGGCGGCCGTTGAGGTCCGGGAGTCCAAGCTTAAGAAACGCCGCGACCGCCTACGCGCACTGGAGAAGGAGTTGGAGGCGACGAAGGTCGAACTGGACGGCATGGCCCGGGTTCTTGCCGAGGACCACGTGGCCTTCGCAGACATGGAAGAGAAGGCCCGTGCTTCACTGAAGATGCTCTACGCTAGTGGCCTAGAGAGCCCACTGGCTGGCTCCGAGGACGGCCCTGCCAAGCTGGTTCCCTTCCTGGTGCGTGCTCTTGAGGATGTCGCCCTTGGCCTTGGCCCCACGGCCGAGGCCGAGGCGCGTGTCCTGTCTTCTGTAGCGCTGACGCGGGTCTTCACCGACATCCACCTTCGCGACCCCAACATCGATCTCGACAGCCTGCTGGAGCCAGTGAGCGGCGAGCGTGCCGCTGCCGCTGCCAAGGCCGTGAAGGGTCGCGCGGAGGCTCTGCTGGGGAAGTTCCGGGCCTTCAGCACCAAGCCGAAGCCAGGCGCTGCCGTCCCTGCCGCTACATGAGGTGAAGCCACCTCGCGTTGCTCCATCATCGCTTGGTGATCTCGTCGTGGCTCCTGTCCTGTTTTCAATTCCTGCACATGTATCATGCCTCGGGGAGGCGTTTAAACTTGCGTTTGGCGTCGAGATAACAGTATGGACTGTAATATTTGCTTCTGAATTCTTTGAATTTTATGCTATTCCTTCCTACTTGCTTATGTTCTATGCCGGCAGAGCCCGGCCCCGCGTGTACCTCACCCAGCATTAGCCCCGACCGGAAACTAGGACGGGACCAAAGGAGTGAGGGCCTACATGACAAGTTAGGCTCCTGAGTCGCGATGCTCAGGGGTCCCCCTTGGCGCACGAACAGCAAATAGGGAGGCGACCCTTGAAGTTTACGCTTTTCCTCCCTACTTGCTTAGGTTCTACGCCGGCAGAGCCCGGCCCCGTGCGTACCTCACGCAGCAATAGCCTTTCGGAACTAAGGAGTGAGGGGCTACAGGACCAGTTAGGCCCCTGAGTCGCGATGCTCAGGGGTCCCCCTTGGCGCACGAATAGCAAGTAGGGAGGTGAGATGTTGGTGGATCTACCGTTCTACGTCTGCAGAGCCCGGCCCCGCGCGTACCTCACCCAGCACTAGCCTTTCGGAACTAGAGAGTGAGGGGCTACGGGACCAGTTAGGCTCCTGAGTCGCGATGCTCAGAAGTCCCCCTTGACGCTCAAACGGCCTTCGTACCTTGGCTCCGCTCAGGGAGAGATGCGTGACGAACCAGGCCCGGGGGGCCTGGCTGGGTGGCGTGCATCTGGGCGTGACCCATGTGCAGGCCCCGTGCCCAGCCCCCTCGCGCAGCACTCCCGAGGGGAGGTGTTGCGATGAGGCTAGACACTAAGCTCTGGTCTCCCTGAGGTTGATGCGGCCTGGGGGCCACCCTCAGTTGTCTATCACCAGCGCGGAGCATAGCGCTTTCGTATGTGTACGGGCATAGCCGCTCCTCGGCAGTGTCGTCAGCCAGCGCGGAGCATGGTGCTTCCACTGTTATGTGGGAGGGGGCTCCCCTCCGGGAGGAGCCCCCGGGGCATGTACAGCCCTGCCCTGACATGTGGCTGGCACGGTAGGGCCTAGTGAGGTGTATCTGGGCACCCGTGAGCTAGCGCGGGACTCACGGGGCCCTACCTCTAGGCACAATGCGCCTGGCATTGGGCCTTATCTTGTGATATGTTCCTGCAAGTTGGGTTAGATGCCTACACTCTACGTCCTCGGGTCCCAGCCCTCGAGCTGGTCTCAGCCGTCGCTGGTATGCCAGGTCGCGATGCCATGGACAAGGCCAGAGGGTGAGGGCTGGAGAGCCAGTAAGAGCCCTGAGTCACGATGCTCAGGCACCCCCCCTTTAACGTGCAAGTGGTAGACATGGAGAAGAAGAGGTGCCGTGGACCGGCATCAAAAAATAAAGCATGGTGGGTTGAATGCATAGCCGGAAGTAAACGCGAAAGGGATACATGCCGCTGGGTCTGGCCCGAGCGGCTTGGGGATGATGCAGCCCGAGGGGCGCCCCCAATAGAGCAAGCTAACAACATGAAAATAAAGGGGATACATGCCGCTGGGACGGACCCACGCGGCCTGGGAATAATGCAGCCCTGGGGGGCACTCCCAACTGGAAATGAAACTTGAAAGATGTCACCTGATGATGTTGAAGACGAAGCAGTGTTGGTGCAGCAGACTCGGTGGGCTGCGGAAGCCGATCCTCACGAGCCCCCAGGCCCTGGGGCCTCGGGAGGCTCCGGAGGCACTGGCGGCTCCTCGCGGCCCGTCTCCATCTCTGCCAGGGTTGCGGAACGCCTGGCCTCTTGAGCTTCCATGATGCCCCTCATGAGGTGCTGGTACGTGGCAGCCGCGTTCGGCAAGCCGTAAGGCATGCGGACGTAGCTGTGGGGCGGACCCTCGTAGCGCCCCACTCGCGAGGGCCAGAGGCGCTCCAGCGAGGCGACTCGGTTGAGCCCTGGTACGTCGACGCAGACGCGCAGCCCACCATCCTCGCCTGGATGGGGAACCACAGCTGGTAGGCGGCGGCCGCCTCTCATGACTCTTGACTCTTGTAGCTCCCGAATGGCTTGGTTGACGAACTCCTGAGGGTCTGACCCTCCTTGCTCCACTCCTTGAGGGAAACGTTCTTCAAAACACGCCTCCATGTGGTGCCCAAGCACCTCCCTTGTGACCTTGGCCAGGTCGGTGGCCCTCTAGGGGAGAGCCCCCGAGCCCTGCCTGAGGAGGGCGCCGGGCGCGCTTTCCTATGCGATGGAGGGAGGATTCTCCTGGGCAGGCATAGGCCCTGAGGGACCTGTCTCCTGAGGGGACGGGCCTGACGATGTCTTCTTCTTCTTGGGGGTGGTCTCGGGAAGCCTCCTGCTTCCACGATCCGGGTCTTCTAGCAATGCAGCCTGAAAATCTCATTCCAAGAAACACACCGTGTCTTTCTCTTCACAGGGCACCGTGATGACTCTGCCGCTTGCTGGCATCTTGAGGATGTTGTAGCCGTGGTGAGTCACGGCCATGAACTTGGCCAGCGCCGGGTACCCAAGGATGGCGTTGTACGGCAGACGAATGTGAACGACGTCGAAGTCGATGAGCTCGGTGCGGTAGTTGTCGCGTGCCCTGAAGGTGACACGGATGCGGACCTGCCCGATCGGGATCATGGAGCCATCAGTGACTCCAGAGAAAGGCTTGGTTGGCTGAAGCTGGTTGTAGGGCACTTGGAGATTGTTGAATGTTTCCATGGACAGGACGTTGAGCCCAGCCCCGTCGTTGATGAGGGTCCTGGTGACAACCACGTTGCTGATGATTGGGGAACAAAGCATCAAGAGGACTCCGGCTGTGGCTGCACACTTGAGCTGATCCACTAAGATGAACGTGATGGCACATGATGACCACCTGAGCGGGCGTGTGGCTTTGAGCTTGGGGAGGACTGCATTCACTTCGCGAGCGAACTGCTTGAAGATGCGCTGAGAGGCTAGGGCTTGAGCTCCGCCCAGGATGCAGGCAATCGTGTGCGGCTCCTGGAAGCTCCCAGCCTCCTCATCCTGGTGGCGGTCCTCGTTTCTTCTTGGATGCGGCGGCAACGGAGGGAGGCCTGTGTTACCTTGCGGGCGATCCTTGCGAGGCTGATCCCGCCAGTCTCCCTCGTGAGGCGGGTCTTGCCAGCGGTCCTCACGAGGTCGATCGCGCCACCCTTGGCGTGGGCCGCGGTCTTCCCAGCATCCTGGGTTCCTTCCTCCTCCTCGACCGTAACCCCGGTCGACACGGTCGGGGCGACAGCCGATCCTTCCTTCTCGCACAGTTCGGAGCTCTTGGCATTCGTTGGTGTTGTGGGTGTGGAGGTCGTGGTACACACAATACCGACTGCCCTTGGAAGACTCGGGCTGATCTCTGCCTCGCTTGGTGTCCAGTTCTGCCGCGAGCACGGCAGCCCCCTTGCGCTTCACATCCTTGGCCTTGGACTTCTTCTCTTCTGGGTCTGCGCCAGATAGCTCGAGGAGGGAGAGACGCCCTTCCTCAGCCCTGGCGCACTTGGTCGCCAAGTTGAACAGCTCCAAGGAAGTGCACAGGTCTTCATGCATCGCCAGCTCCTCCTTCATCTTGACGTCGCGCACGCCGTTGGAGAAGGCTAAGATGATGGCCTCCTCGGACACCCTGGGAATCTTAAGGCGTGCGTTGTTGAAGCGCTGGATGTACTTTTGCAGGGTCTCTCCGGGCTGCTGCTTGATGCGGCGCATGTCGCTCACGGCGGGTGGACGATCACGAGTACCTTGGAAGTTGGCGATGAAAGGGGTGCGCATCTCGTGCCAGGAGGAGATCGTGCCTGGGGCCAGGTTCAGGAGCCATGTGCGGGCCCCGTCCTTGAGCGCCATGGGAAACCAGTTCGCCATGACCTTCTCATCTTCGTTGGCAGCCTCGATGCCCAGCTCATAGAGCTGGAGGAACTCCGCAGGGTCGGCCGTGTCGTCGTAGCGAGGAGGCAAGTCTGGCTTGAACTTGCCGGGCCACGCGACGCTGCGCAGCTCGGTGGTGAAGGCGCGGCAGCCCGCCGTGGCCACGAGAAGCCTTGGGTGAAGGAGAGCTTGATCTTGCAGGTCCCCGCGCTGTGCAGCTGGGAGCAGCGCGGGGTCTTGACGTGCGGGAGTAGGAGCGTGGCCGCGACGTGTTGGAGCGTGGAGCGCCCAGGCGGCTTCTTGCGGGCGAGGGACTTCTTGGTAGCTCTGCTCTTGCTGCGCTGGTGCCTGGCGGAGCAGGTTCCAGCCAGGGGCCACGCGCCTTGCGGGCGGGGCGTATTCTTGGCGAGGAGGCGGCTGGGGCGCCCCTGGAGCTTCATCGCCCGCGCGGGGCGGGGTGCGGTGCAGAGGGATGGACGGTGCAGGAGAGCCCCCCGCAGCGCGGACGAGCTCGGCGACGCGGTCGAGACACTCTTCGGAGACGTCACCGACGGGACGGTAGCGCAGGAGCTCGTTTGCCGTGATGAGCGCAGCTAGAGCCTCCATGTGTGTGCGGAGCGCGCGGGATGAAGAACCAGCTGGGTTGAGCGAGGGAGTGGCGGTGCGGCAAGTCTGGGGACCCCCGTTCCCAGAACGCCGACAATAACTCGCCGACGGTGATGGCAACCTCTGTCTCCATCTCCACGTTGTGCTCCAGTGCTTTAGTAGCACCAGCGTCGCCACTCCCTCCGATGGGGCGCTTCAGCGACATCCTCATACACTGACGACTTTGAGGACTGAGAGCGGCATCGAGGATGCAAGCGGAGAGATAGGATTGTGTGTGCGTAGGGAGGATGGGGGGTGTGGTGGCTCGGGCGCACCATTAATATGGAATAGTGTGAGTTGTAGGAGAGAGGCGGGCGGCGGTCAAACCGATGGCTTGCCTTGTGTTGAGCCTCCGCACCAGACTGCTTGCATGCCTACCAAAGTTTCACACAGCTACTCACACGCATCTCGATGACACACCTGCATGCACGCCTCCCCGTCTGCCTGCGCGGCGGACTGCTTGCATGCGTCCCGTCAACTCACGCCTGCTCGCACGCCACACGGGTCGCGCGGCGGCACGTATATTGTTTATCTATTTGGATGATTAATGATGTCGCTTTATTGCTTAACTGAAGCATGGCACATATCCATTGTTGGTATGACGCTCATGGTTCGAATAAATAATCCGTTTGGGATATTGGTTCCCAATTATTAATAATTTCTCGTCTATAATTAGATAAATATTACATCAAAACTGGTCTCAAATTTGAAAAAAAAAGTACAATGCCACTTTGTATTGGTGTCCATATGACAACACGATCAGTTTCATGAACTTCAAATAAGTTTTTGATGTACTACAATTTAAAAATCAAGATTGTCAATGTTTTAAATTTGTTGCACGAGGAGTAAACATGCACCCAGTGAGACATATGTGTTTTTGCAATCCATTTAGGTACACTGTCACGTGTGCATGTAGCTCAAATTTGATTTTTTTCACGTTATACCCATAGAAAATCAATCAATCAATGTACTAAAACATATTAATGATCTTTGTGATTTTTTTCAAATTAAAACGTCCCTCCTTTGGTAACATGTATGTTCACCGTGAATTTAACATGCATCGTAGTTGCGGTGGATTCGCGGTGTGTGTGTGGGTGTGTGCGTCTGGGGGTGGCGGGTGGCTCGTAGTACAGTATGAGTTGTGAGCCACCGTGTGGGTTGGCCATTTTTTTAGGCAGGCTGGTGCCACATCAGAGTCGTGAAATTGTTATTTAAAACATTACACAACCCTTTCATACATAAATGTTTTGGCCACATGCAGCCGATGGTTGTCCTACACGACACTCGATACTCGCGTGTGACGCTTTTTGTGGGCCCGCGAGGTCGTCGTCCATCACTTTGACGAACAGCCGGCAGTGAGGTTAATTTGTCCAGCAAGGTAGAATCTTTTTTGTTTGTGTTATGGTGGTATATAGTACGCGTCGAAGAGGTGGGAGGGGACTAGCATATATACTATACGTAAGCGTCCGTGAACAAGTACACCTCACTCAGTGTCGGGAATTTTTGGTTACCAAGGCACATGCCACATCAAAATTGTGAAATTGTTTATTCAATCATCACACAACACCTTTTTGGGCCACATGCATATATATCCTAGCTAGGAAACTCGCGTGTGGCGCTTCCGTCTATGGGCCCACGAGGCCATCGTCGATGCATGCATGCATGCATCACTTTGACCTACATCGGGAGAGGTTAATTAATTTCACCATCGATGAGTATTCTTTTGGGTTGTACATATATTACGGCAGGAGCATATAGTATGCGGTGAAGATGGGGGAAGGGGACCATCATATGTAGTACGCTTGATATGAACCTTGCTCTGTGTGGGTGCATGGTTTATGGTTTTTGAAGCATGTGGCGCATCAAAGTTGTGCATTTTGGGTATTCAACATATATATTTTTGGCCCACATGCGAAGCGGTGGTGGTTGTCCTCTCGCACCCACTTAAGCGGTTATTAGCGATATCGGTGTTTTCCATCTGGGGGCCGCTTGGTCCATCACTTATTTTTGCCTGACAACAACAGAGGTTAATTTGACTTAGGAGAGGATTATTATTTTTGCTCTGGGATGACATGCATGATACACTTTGAGCACACACACATGCATGTGTACGCATGAACCCCTCTCATTGAGTCGAAGTGGCTAGTACAAAGACACCATCATGAACCGATCTCGCTCTGTGTGGGGAGCTAGTGTAAGATTTTTTACACACGCGCCAGATCAATGTTGTGTATTAAAACTTGCATGCACACATCACCTCCATACATATGCATGTAGTGGTTGCCTTCGGACTATACACTCCCTCGCATGGTTATCGGCCACATGCCTATATATTCGTGGGCCCGAGTGGACATCCATGATCATCTTGACCAACAACAAGAAAGGTTACCATGGCGGATTCTTCATTTGGTTCGTGTTATCGTAGTATAGGTCATGGTGAGATTCAGACCTAACTAAGTTTGAGCGCATATACTATGCACGCATGCATGCATATATGAATCCCCGTCGTTGGCTTGAAGTGTGGTGTAACATACATATGCATCATCAACCTAACCCTCACTAAGTGTGGGGATTTCTAGTTCGAAATCATGGTGCCACATCAAAGTTGTTCATTGTTACTAAAAAACACACCTCTCCATACATATGTTTGGGCCACACGCATGCAGTGGTTGTCTTCGGGGACTAGCTACTTGCGTGATTATTGGCAAGCTAACCCATCTCCTGGGTCGCATCGACGGCCATCACTTTGACCAACAACAAGAGAGAGGTTGTACGACCAAGGTGGATTATTCTTGGTCCGTTTTACGATCCATCTTGGTGATATATATGCCTGTCTGGCCCATTGAATGAAAGTGTGTGTGTGTGGGGGGGGGGGGGTTGCTACATCGCACTTTGCTAGGGTGAACCTCGGTTGGGGGAGCATCCATTCATAGCTTAATTAGGATTCGCTCTTTGGCGACACGAGGGGGGTGAGGGCTGCTAGCTACTTCGCACTTTGCTAGGTGAACCTTGGTTGGGGGGGAGGAGGGCATGCTCATAGCTTAGGATTCCCTTCGTGCCGACACGAGGGGGCTGCTAGCTACTTCGCACTTTGCTAGGTGAACCTCGGTTGAGGGGGGGCATGTGCATTCATAGCTTAGGATTCCCTTCGTGCCGACACGAGGGAGGGATGGCTGCTAGCTACTTCGCACTTTACTAGGGTGAACCTCGGTTGGGGGGGGCATGCATTCATAACTTAGCTAGGATTCCCTTCGTGCCGACACGAGGGAGGGGGCTGCTAGCTACTTCGCACTTTGCTAGGTGAACCTCGGTTGGGGGGGAGCATGCATTCGTAGCTTAGGAATCCCTTCGTGCCGACACGAGGGAGGGGGGCTGCTAGCTCTACTTCACACTTTGCTACGTGAACTTCGGTTGGGGGGCATGCATTCATAGCTTACAATTTCCTTCGTGCCGACACGAGCGAGGGGGGCTGCTAGCTACTTCGCACTTTGCTACAGTGAACCTCCGTTGGGGGGTATGCATTCATATATAGCTTACGATTCCCTTCGTGCCGACACGAGGGAGGAGGGGGGCTGCTAGCTACTTCGCACTTTGCTAGGTGAACCTCGGTTGAGGGGGAGGGGGCATGCATTCATAGCTTAGGATTCCCTTCGTGCTGACACGAGAGGGTGGGAGCAAGCAATACCGTGCTCTTTGCGAGAGAGGTTCCACATCGAAGTTGCATTTGGTATTTGAACATCAAACCACCCTTTTGACCCTCTCCCGCGTCATTTTTCGCCAAATTTATGAACATTAGACAAGTCGGATGACGCAATAGACACAGTTCACTCAAACTAACCGTGTGCCACGCCAGTGCACCTGTCACGCACACATACGCACAATACATTGGGCTCCACGAGGCTCCCCCTCTCAAAAATATCTGCCCGCTTCGAGGGTTTTTCTGTTTCATAACACACGGTTGTTATCTCCGGATCGCGTGCGATGTTTCTTGTTCCCAATCCCGCCTGCATCAAAAATATCTACCCGCCTCAAGGGTTTTTCTTTTTCATAACACACAGTTGTTTTCTCCGGACCGTGTGCAATGCACTATCATCAAAATTTTCAATAGCCCGGGATTTCGCTCCCGTGTTTGTCTCCAGCGTAGTAAAATTTTCAGTACCCGCGTGATTTCCTCAAACACCGCGCGCCCCCCTCCACACACACACACACACCAAAACCTCCTCGGGCGTGCGCGCGCGCGCGCGCACACACACACACACACACACTCCCCTGCTCGAAACCCTAGCAAAGTCCTTGCCGCTGCTGCCACCGCCGCAAGGCCTCCATTGTCAACACCTGCCAGTTTGCCCGTGCAACTTACCCACCGATCTCCATACCCAGGCCGCCCTAAGTTTCTTAGATGACGCCTGCCAAACGGCCCCTTTCCCACAGATCCCCATCCCCATCCCCCACTCCAGAGCGTCGCAGCCTAAGCCCGACTACTCTTCCTGTGGAGCTCGAGGAGCAACTGGCCAAAATGAGGTGTATAGCGGTCTCTTCGACCGACGTCGCCGAGGAAACTGACAACCATTACTAGTGGCGGACACTCAAGCAGTGGGCTAGAGTATGCGGACATGTCTCGTCCCCCAGCTACGACATTGAGGTCATCAAAAGTGATGCCTTGAGGCGGGCTATGTCACAGGTTAAGTGGCCCAACCCTAACCCTCGGGTTCAACATCCGTCGGTCTCATCCATGGCCCCGCCGCTGATCTCCTCTGGCTTGCTGTCAACAATTTGCCATTCTACATCGCCATCGAGCCCCTTTTGTCATTTCTGAAGGACACATTCTGCGATGCTGGCTTGGGATCCATAGCTTCCAAGTTAGACCTCATCGACGGCAATCACGAGGAGGGCACCCTCTCCGGCTCTTCTAAGGGGAAAGAGCCCATCTGCTCTTCCAAGGGGAAAGCGCCGTTTGCGACATCAGGGAGGGCACCCTACAGCCGTGCTCTTCCAAGGGGAAGGAGCACATCTGCGACAACATGGAGCGCATCCAGGGTCCATGCTCTTCCCACTGGAACGAGCCCATCTGTGACAAGTAAGGAAACCCATGATTTGTTTATTTCAGTTGTTCACAATGTGATGCTCTATATGTGCAATTATTTACTGTGCAGTACATTTCATCAATCCATTTTTAAACATACCGATAGGAATGCATATATTTGCTTGCTGTTAAGCCTGTTATAGCTAGCATATGCCTCTTTTAATGTTTTTTTATTGTTCGGTTGTTTGAAGTTAGCATATGTTCACTTTCAAATGCTATCTTTGGTTGTTTGTAGTATGCCTTGTTTATTCCAGTTATTCACAACATGATGTTCTATATGTGCAAGTATGAACTGTGCAGTTCAATTTCATCAGTACCAGTTTCAACAATACCACTATGAATGACTACATTTGGTTGCTGCATCTTGTAGTTAACACGCCTTTCCATTTTTATTTAACCATAACCAGTGTACTTAGACCGGCACAATACCAGTTTGAATGACCATGTTTGCTTGTTGTTAAATGTTAGGCATGTTGCAGTTAGCACACCTTTCCACTTGTTCTGGCTTACCAGCGAGCTTAAACCTGCACACTGAAGCCTTTTGGAGATTATTTTGTCTACCTTGTGTAATTTTGATTGATGTTTAGCCTTTTGTGCTTAACATGCTTCTTGATGTACCTACACAGGACAATTTTTTGGGAACGACTGATGTTTTCCATCGAGGTTAGTTTCATCCCATGGCTTATATGTGCTCACTGTTTAGGATATCCGTAGCTGGTACCATATAGGCCGGCGACTGATAAGGGACTAATCGGTGAATCGGATTTTTAACTGAATATATCTGCAACCCATTTTTCCTTATGTTAACTAGGGCCATATGTAATATATCTGAGGCTACATAGCAACATGCGTTGTACTTAATGTCTAAATATGCAATCCTAGGCTACATAGCAAACAGGAAGAGTGTTACATTAATGTTCTAATGATGTCTCGATATACGTAGAAGAGCAGCAGCAACAACAGCAACAACACAACCCTGTTTGGATATTCAACTTAGGTAGAGGTTAGAGTTAGTTTCTACTCATTACTAACCTTGAACTAAATCCATCCAAAGAGTTGTTTGGATGGCAAGGTTAGATTGACCATAAATGCACTAGGAGAACTAGCTCCAATTAGCACCTCTTGGGTTGCATACTAGTTTTTTTGGGTGGGTTATAGATGCAACTATCTCAAACTAGCCCTCATGTTTAGATATACTTTAGGGCTATTTGAGCCCGAACTAGCTCAAACTAACTGTAACCTGTGGATACAACATCAGATAATTTTTAAGAATGAACTAAACTCCTTCCAGCCCATAATATAAGATGTTAATTCATCTAATATGTGAGTATATTGGATGTTATAAGATACTCCCTCCGTTCCTAAATATTTATCTTTTAGAGATTTCAAATGGACTACCACATACGGATGCATATAGACATATTATAAAAGAGTGTTGTAGTACATCATTGTGCAATTGTTGTTTAGCCTCTAATATTAACTTGGTGCTTTTAGGTACATATGTCATTGGTAAATATCTGCGTTTTGACCCTTTCCGCGTATGGGGCAATGAGATATCGATGAACAAGCATCAAGTGAGGAAGTTGATAAAGATTGTAAGTAAAATGGGTCCAAAGATGGCAATTAAACTATTTGTTTACACTTTATCCAAGACAACAGTGAACTGTAGGATGCTAAGTAAGAACTCTGCAACCTTCTTTTTACTGCCCATAATGAGTTATGTCAGATGACAATGTCTGAAATCATATTCCTATGCAGTGGTTGCCAAAGCAGTTTACTCAAGATTACCTCTCAAACTACATGATTTGTGGGCATACAAAAGTTAAAGTATTTCTACCAGAACACGATGATTATCTAGATGTTTTAATGAAGACCGTGAAGGATGGGCGGTCGGCCATCACAAGGGGTTGGACTAGAGTCGTGCGTGCCTTCCACATGGATGACGGCACAATATGGGCATTCCGCTTCACCTTGTTCAGCAACCAGAATATATTTCACCTCTTTCTTTACCGTCTTTAATAGTACAAGTATACAACTGTGGTTCATCATTCTTTATTTGGTTCTTATGTAATTCTTGAACATATGTACCTATGAACCGAATAATGATTTGGTTGTTTGAACCTGATGGATATGAATAAAGCTGTAGCATACATTCAAATTCAAATCCAAATCTGGTACAATTTGGAAAAGCAGCAATTAAATTACGGTGAAATTATGCACTCCAGGTTGTTACGGCACACACGGTTGGTAAAACACATATGTTTGCGATATGCACCATAATCCGAGACGGTTCTCAGAGATAAAACATGCGCAAGCATGCACACAGTTGCCATTTTCAAAGCGTGTGCGACGCTAGACAATATCAAAAACGGTGCACGCAAACTAAACGTTTGTGTTAGTTGCCCTATCGTACACCATTCGCAACCATGAACTGTTTCTGATGAAGTATACATCGTAAATGTTGCACCACAAAATAGCGTGTGCGATAGTTGTCGTGTACGATGATGTTACGACGGTCGGACGTTTCGTAATCCTGTCCGACACTCGTACAACGATTAGCTAATCTTCTTAACGGTGAACCGTTTGTGATGGGCCGCACATCATACACGTTCTATAATAGTGAACCATCTGTGATGGGCCATGCATCGTAAACATAGCACCACAGAATACCGACTGCGATGGCAATGAGAGCAGAAACGAGTAGGAGTACTGTAGGGGCCCTATCCCCGATGGTTTCTAGGTCGTGTGGGAAGGACCCCCCTATCACCCACACTCACTTGGCGACGGTTCCAAATGTCGTCGCGGAAAAGTTTGTTTAGGATCGACGCGCACGAGTGACACCAGTATGACGGAAGGCGGCAAGAGTGGAACAAAACACCAGGAAAAAGGCCGAGCCTTCCGCCCTTTACCAAGTATATAGATGCATTAATTAAATAAGATATATTGTGATATCACATGATATCCATGCCCCAACATGGAACAACCTACAACTCTAACTACACCTGCAACTAGCAACGCTATAAGAGGGGCTGAGCAAAGCAGTAATATAGCCAAACAATGGTTTGCTAGGGTGGTGGAAAAGGTTAGAGGCTATTTCGTGGTATGTTGGGAGGCTTGATAAACAAGTGGTATGTAGAGCGACATAGCGATAGCATCGACACAACTAGCATAGCAAAGATAGTAGTGAGATCCAAGGTGACGGTTATCTTGCCTGAAATCCTGCTAGGAAGAAGAATGAGTCCATGAAGAAGACAAACGGGCATAGACGAACCAAGCATGGTCTAACGAATCCTCATGGTCGCAATGAAATAGGAACTATCGAGAAGAAGCACAACCGGAAAGAAGCAAAAAACATGGTAAACACCCAACACATAAACATGACATGATGATCAACTAAGTATGATGCATGACAAGCTATATGACGCTACTCATGGCAAGAGATGATGCATACGTGAACCCCACATCAAAGCAAGTTTAAATGAGGCCGGGAACAACATATAACAATTCCGGCAACTCCCCATAAGAAAATTTCGAAATTGGTCCAGAAATGAATAGCACATTAAGTTAGATTTGTTAAACAGCAAGTTAACATGCACCATCATGATCTACACGTCTTTCTAGTCAAGTTACATATGAAGTTCGTTTAATTCCGAGGTACGGCCTATAATCTATGAGCAAAACAAGTTACACATGGCATTGGTGCAAAAGCAAGCAAAAGACAATCACAAACACTCCAAAACATTGATGCAACATGGCATGATGAAACTACATGCAGAACCAAGCAAGTTTCATATAGATCACGCTCAAAACGGAACAACGGTTCAACACATACACTCAAAGCAAGACATAGCAATAATCTGCCTAAACAGCAACTAGGCACTTTGCAATCATCAAAACAACATGCTACAGGAACCAATATCATTAAGGTTCAGGTTCATAGGCATCAAGATTAAACCAATGAGATTAATGCAAAAAGCAACTTTATAACACAGATTAAGGCTCAGTGAAAAACCAGGCATATGTGTGAGCAGGAGTAACATGTTGACATGTTAGAGGCATGAAACAATTAAGTTACAGTGCAAGAACATAACAAGCAAAAGCATGGCATTAAAGTATAGGTTAATCATGGAAAAATATGACTACTAAGCATCTCCATATAACCTCTAGATCAATGCCATTCATCAAGACAAGTAAGCAAGTCATAAAAGATTCTCAAACTGGGTGAAAAACAGAGCAAGGTTGCAAACAGATTCATGATGCATACATTGAGACAATAAAAGTTTATGCTACGGTACATTTCATGGCATCATAGGGCATGGAAACCATATACATGTCAAGCACAACAAAACATGATCAGTTAGCTACTGCTAAATACCATTAAAACTTGTTTAAAACATCTTGCCAAGATTGCAAATGATAACAGATGTTCAGACTGGAATTTACTGGACATGGCAGAAACAACATTAAGTAGGCATGTTTGCGAGCTTGTGCAACTCGCCACAATGCATATCATGGCATGCAAATACACCCAACATCAAGAATACACGTCTGTGTAACTACTCGTGTCAAGAACATGGTCATAGGACGCATAGAACACTAGCTATTCACATGGCAAAAATAAACTTACTGTTAACAGCCAGACAGAAACATTATTTAGCAATTTGAGAGAATGGTAATGACAAGCGACAGCAGGCCATAATTGCAAACAAGGGCACGGATGCATAGAACATAACAAGATATACAAATCATCCTTTATGAGCATCTCCCAAATATGCATGGATTCACTAGTAGAATCAAGTTAACATGGCAACACAATATAGCAGAATCAGACTTGTGCTAGTCACCACAGGGCATATAAAAATACCCTAATTTGCATGCTTGTGCTAGTCACCACAGGGCATATAAAAATACATGGATTGCACCACTTTAAAGGTGGAATGGTTATGCTGCTAAAACATGTTGACATGATGCTCAAAAGAAAATCACACAAAACGCTATGAAAAAGACAAATAGGCACGTTATGATAACTTCCAGCAGATAACATCATTTAGCACTTTTGCAATGGTGATTAGGGCAACAACATGAGCAGTAACATGCATGCAAACTACACCGTGAGCTTGAGCACTCGGCGATGAACATTTTGACATATCATGCATGCAAAATGGAGAAGATATTGTAGATCTGGTACACATTATGACATGATGATGCACACATAATATTGCAGATCTGGTACTTAGAGAAGAAATCGACCTCGGAGTGGATCGGGACGGAGTGGTGCAGGACGGGGAGATCCGAGACGGCGGAGGCACGCTTTGTTCGGGGGAGTGGTGGATCTCTTCTCACTCCCCGGATCTGGCACCGGCGAGAGCTCCGGCGAGCTCTCCGACGAGGGATACGACGCGACGGTGACCGGCGACGAGGCGACGGTGGCTGGAGACGGTGGTGACGGCGCGAGACGGCGCACGGTGGCCAGCGGGTGGCGCAAGGCGGTGGAGCGGCACTGGTGAGGCGGCGGGGCGGCACCGGCGAGCGGTGGCGGGCGGCGACGCGTGAAGCGGGAGGCGGCGACTCAGGGCGAGGCGCGGGCGGCGGTGGTGCGGGATCCGAGCGATGGGCCAGAGCATGGCGCGGCATTGACCGGGCAGCGAGGAGGTTCTGCGGCGGCGACGGAGAACGGCGGAGCAGGCGACGGGGCTCGGGCGTGGGGCGCTCGGGCCCGATTCATCCTGTGGCGGGCTCCCCATGGGCCTGGAGGGCCGCGGCGGCGGGGAGAGGCGCGGGAGACGTGGCGCGACGGGGTTGGACCGACCAACGGCGCGGACGTGTCCTTCGGCGGGGTGGACATGTCCGACGCGCGGAGGAGGAGAAGGCTAGTGTTTGATCCGGGTTTGGAGGGGGGTGCTAATTTATAGGTAAAGGGAGCTAGGAGAGGGCTATTGAGGTGCAGTTTTCGCCCACACGATCGTGATCCAATGGCAAAGAGCATGGTCGGGATTTAGGTGGGCTAGTGGGCTGTTGTGAAGTGGTGGAGGTGAAGGAAATATGCCCTAGAGGCAATAATAAAGTTATTATTTATTTCCTTATATATCATGATAAATGTTTATTATTCATGCTAGAATTGTATTATCCGGAAACATAATACATGTGTGAATACATAAACAAACAGAGTGTCACTAGTATGCCTCTACTTGACTAGCTCGTTAATCAAAGATGGTTATGTTTCCTAACCATGGACAAAGAGTTGTTATTTGATTAACGGGGTCACATCATTAGTTGAATGATCTGATTGACATGACCCATTTCATTAGCTTAGCACCCGATCGTTTAGTATGTTGCTATTGCTTTCTTCATGACTTATACATGTTCCTTTGACTATGAGATTATGCAACTCCCGTTTACCGGAGGAACACTTTGGGTACTACCAAACGTCACAACGTAACTGGGTGATTATAAAGGAGTACTACAGGTGTCTCCAAAGGTAGATGTTGGGTTGGCGTATTTCGAGATTAGGATTTGTCACTCCGATTGTTGGAGAGGTATCTCTGGGCCCTCCCGGTAATGCACATCACATAAGCCTTGCAAGCATTGCAACTAATGAGTTAGTTACGAGATGATGTATTACAGAACGAGTAAAGAGACTTGCCGGTAACGAGATTGAACTAGGTATTAAGATACCGACGATCGAATCTCGGGCAAGTAACATACCGATGACAAAGGGAACAACGTATGTTGTTATGCGGTCTGACCGATAAAGATCTTCGTAGAATATGTAGGAGCCAATATGGGCATCCAGGTCCCGCTATTGGTTATTGACCGGAGACGTGTCTCGTTCATGTCTACATTGTTCTCGAACCGTAGGGTCCGCACGCTTAAGGTTTCGATGACAGTTATATTATGAGTTTATGAGTTTTGATGTACCGAAGGAGTTTGGAGTCCCGGATGAGATCGGGGACATGACGAGGAGTCTCGAAATGGTCGAGACGTAAAGATCGATATATTGGACGACTATATTCGGACATCGGAAAGGTTCTGAGTGATTCGGATATTTTCGGGAGTATCGGGGAGTTACGGGATTACGGGAGAAGTAATGGGCCTTGATGGGCTTTAGTGGGAAGAGGAAAAAGGCTGCTGCGCCCCCCCCCCTCTAGTCCGAATTGGACTAGGGAAAGGGGGGCCGGCCACCTTTCCTACTCCTCCACTTCCTTCTCCCTTCCTCCCCTCTTGATGGACTCCTACTAGGACTTGGAGTCCTAGTAGGACTCCCATCCTGGCCGCACCAATAGCCTTGGCCGGCCTCCTCCTCCTCCATCCTTTATATACTGAGGCAGGGGGCACCCCATGGACACACAATTGATCAACGTGATCGTTCCTTAGCCGTGTGCGGTGCCCCCCTCCACCATATTCCACCTCGGTCATATTGTAGCGGTGCTTAGGCGAAGCCCTGCGATAGTAGAACATCAAGATCGTCACCACGCCGTCGTGCTGACGGAACTCTTCCCCAAAGCTTTGCTGGATCGGAGCCCGGGGAACGTCATCGAGCCGAACGTGTGCCAAGAACTCGGAGGTGCCGGAGTAACGGTGCTTGGATCGGTCGGATCGTGAAGACGTACGACTACATCAACCGCGTTGATATAACGCTTCCGCTTTCGGTCTACGAGGGTACGTAGACAACACTCTCCCCTCTCGTTGCTATGCATCACCATGATCTTGCGTGTGCGTAGGAATTTTTTTGAAATTACTACGTTCCCCAACAGTGGCATCCGAGCCTAGGTTTTTATGGTTTGATGTTATTTGCACGAGTAGAACACAAGTGAGTTGTGGACGATACAGGTCATACTGCCTACCAGCATGTCATATTTTGGTTCAGCGGTGTTATTGGACGAGACGATCCGGACCAACCTTACGCGTACTCTTACGCGAGACCGGTTCCCTCGACGTGCTTTGCACATAGATGGCTTGCGGAAGACTGTCTCTCCAACTTTAGTTGAACCGAGTGTGGCTACGCCCGGTCCTTGAGAAGGTTAAAACGGAGTCTATTTGACAAACTATCGTTGTGGTTTTGATGCGTAGGTAAGATGAGTTCTTGCTTAAGCCCGTAGCAGCCACGTAAAACTTGCAACAACAAAGTAGAGGACGTCTAACCTGTTTTTGCAGGGCATGTTGTGATGTGATATGGTCAAGACATGATGCTAAATTTTATTGTATGAGATGATCATGTTTTGTAACCGAGTTATCGGCAACTGGCAGGAGCCATATGGTTGTCGCTTTATTGTATGCAATGCAATCGCGATGTAATGCTTTACTTTATTACTAAGCGGTAGTGATAGTCGTGGAAGCATAAGATTGGCGAGACGACAACGATGCTACGATGGAGATCAAGGTGTCGCGCCGGTGACGATGGTGATCATGACGGTGCTTCGGAGATGGAGATCACAAGCACAAGATGATGATGACCATATCATATCACTTATATTGATTGCATGTTATGTTTATCTTTTTATGCATCTTATCTTGCTTTGATTGACGGTAGCATTATAAGATGATCTCTCACTAATTATCAAGAAGTGTTCTCCCTGAGTATGCACCGTTGCGAAAGTTCTTCGTGCTGAGACACCACGTGATGATCGGGTGTGATAGGCTCTACGTTCAAATACAACAGGTGCAAAACAGTTGCACACGCGGAATACTCAGGTTATACTTGACGAGCTATGCATATAAGATATGACCTCGAAACACGGAGACCGAAAGGTCGAGCGTGAATCATATAGTAGATATGATCAACATAGTGATGTTCACCATTGAAACTACTCCATCTCACGTGATGATCGGACATGGTTTAGTTGATTTGGATCACGTGATCACTTAGAGGATTAGAGGGATGTCTATCTAAGTGGGAGTTCTTAAGTAATATGATTAATTGAACTTAAATTTATCATGAACTTAGTCCTGGTAGTATTAGCATATCTATGTTGTAGATCAATAGCTCGCATTGTTGCTTTCATATGTTTATTTTGATATGTTCCTAGAGAAAATTGTGTTGAAAAATGTTAGTAGCAATGATGCGGATTGGATCCGTGATCTGAGGTTTATCCTCATTGCTGCACAGAAGAATTATGTCCTTAATGCACCGCTAGGTGACAGACCTATTGCAGGAGCAGATGCAGACGTTATGAACGTTTGGCTAGCTCAATATGATGACTACTTGATAGTTTAGTGACCATGCTTAACGGCTTAGAATCGGGACTTCAAAGACGTTTTGAACGTCATGGACCATATGAGATGTTCCAGTAGTTGAAGTTAATATTTCAAGCAACTACCCGAGTTGAGGGATATGAAGTCTCCAACAAGTTCTATAGCTAAAAGATGGAGGAGAATCGCTCAACTAGTGAGCATGTGCTCAGATTGTCTGGGTACTACAATCGCTTGAATCAAGTGGGAGTTAATCTTCCAGATAAGATAGTGATTGACAGAATTCTCTAGTCACCATCACCAAGTTAGTAGAACTTCGTGATGAACTATAGTATGCAAGGGATGACGAAAACAACTCCCGAGCTTTTTCATAATGATGAAATCGATGGAGGTAGAAATCAAGAAAGAGCATCAAGCGTTGATGGTTGACAAGATCACTAGTTTCAAGTAAAGGGCAAATGGAAGAAGGGGAACTTCAAGAAGAACGGCAAGCAAGTTGCTGCTCAAGTGAAGAAGCCCAAGTCTGGACCTAAGCGTGAGACTGAGTGCGTTTACTGCAAAGGGACTGGTCACTGGAAGCGGAACTGCCCCAAGTATTTGGCGGATAAGAAGGATGGCGAAGTGAACAAAGGTATATTTGATATACAGATTATTGATGTGTATTTTACTAGTGTTCATAGCAACCCCTCGGTATTTGATACTGGTTCAGTTGCTAAGAGTAGTAACTCGAAACGGGAGTTGCAGAATGAACAAAGACTAGTTAAGGGTGAAGTGACGATGAAAGTTGGAAGTAGTTCCAAGATTGATATGATCATCATCGCACACTCCCTATACTTTCGGGATTAGTGATGAACCTAAATAAGTGTTATTTGGTGTTTGCGTTGAGCATAAATATGATTTGATCATGTTTATTGCAATACGATTATTCATTTAAGTTAGAGAACAATTGTTGTTCTGTTTACATGAATAGAACCTTTTATGGTCATACACACCCAATGAAAATAGTTCATTGGATCTCGATCGTAGTGATACACATATTCATAATATTGAAACCAAAAGATGCGAAGTTAATAATGATAGTGCAACCTATTTGTGGCACTGCCGTTTAGGTCATATTGGTGTAAAGCGCATGAAGAAACTCCATGCTGATGGGATTTTGGAATCACTTGATGCTTGCGAACCATGCCTCTTGGGAAAGATGACTAAAACGCCATTCTCCGGAACAATGGAGCAAGCAACAGATTTGTTGGAAATCATACATACTGATGTATGTGGTCCGATGAATATTAAGGCTCGCGACAAGTATCATTATTTTCTAACCTTCACAGATGATTTGAGCAGATATGGGTATATCTACATGATGAAACATAAGTCTGAAACGTTTGAAAAGTTCAAAGAATTTCAGAGTGAAGTAGAGAATCATCGTAACAAGAAAATAAAAGTTACTACGATATGATCGCAGAGGTAAAACATTTGAGTTACGAGTTTGGCCTTCAGTTAAACAATGTGAAATAGTTTCACTACTCACGCCACCTGGAACACCACAGCATAATGGTGTGTCCGAACGTCATAACCGTACTTTATTGGATATAGTACAATCTATGATGTTTCTTACCGATTTACCAATATCATTTTGGGATCATGCATTAGAGACAGCTGCATTCACGTTTAAAAGGGGCGCCATCTAAGTCCGTTGAGACGACACAATATGAACTATGGTTTGTCAAGAAACCAAAGTTGTCGTTTCTTAAAGTTTGGGGTTGCGATGCTTATAAGAAAAGGTTTCATCATGATAAGCTCAAACCCAAACCAGAGAAATGTGTCTTCATAGGATACCCAAAGGAGACAGTTGGGTACACCTTCTATCACAGATCCAAAAGGCAAGACATTCATTGCTGAGAATGGATACTTTCTAGAGAAGAAGTTTCTCTCGAAAGAAGTGAGTGGGAGGAAAGTAGAACTTGATAAGGTAATTGTACCTTCTCCCTTATTGGAAAGTAGTTCATCACAGAAATCTGTTCCTGTGACTACTACACCAATTAGTGAGGAAGATAATGATGATGATCATGAAACTTCAGATCAAGTTACTACCAAATCTCGTAGGTAAACCAGAGTTAGATCCGCACCAGAGTGGTACGGTAATCCTGTTCTGGAAGTCATGTTACTAGACCATGACGAACTTGCGAACTATGAGGAAGCGATGATGAGCCCAGATTCTGCAAAATGGTTTGAGGCCATGAAATCTGAGATAAGATCCATATATAAAAACAAAGTATGGACTTTGATTGACTTGCCCGATGTTCGGCAAGCAATTAAGAATAAATGAATCTTCAAGAGGAAGACGGACACTGATAGTAGTGTTACTATCTACAAAGCTAGAATTGTCGCAAAAGGTTTTCGACAAGTTCAAGGTGTTGACTATGATGAGATTTTCTCACTCGTATCTATGCTTAAGTCTGTCCGAATCATGTTAGCAATTGCCGCATTTTCGGAAATCTGGCAAATGGATAACAAAACTGCAATCCTTAATGGATTTCTTAAAGAAGAGTTGTATATGATGCAACCAGAAGATTTTGTCAATCCTAAAGGTGCTAACAAAATGTGCAAGCTCCAGCGATCCATCTATGGACTGGTGCAAGCATCTCGGAGTTGGAATATACGCTTTGATGAATTGATCAAAGCATATATTTTTATACAGACTTGCGGTGAAGCCTGTATTTACAAGAAAGTGAGTGGGAGCACTACATCATTTCTGATAAGTATATGTAAATGACATATTGTTGATCGGAAATAATGTAGAATTATTCTGCAAAGCATAAAGGAGTGTTTGAAAGAAGTATTTCGAAGAAGGACCTTGGTAAAGCTGCTTACATATTGAGCATCAAGATCTATAGAGATAGATCAAGACGCTTGATAAGTTTTCAATGAGTGCATACCTTGACAAGATTTTGAAGTAGTTCAAAATGGAACAGTCAAAGAAAGAGTTCTTTCCTGTGTTACAAGGTATGAAGTTGAGTAAAGACTCAAAACTCGACCACGGCAGAAGATAGAAAGAGAATGAAAGTCATTCCCTATGCCTTGGCCATAGGTTCTATAAAGTATGCCATGCTGTGTACCAGATCTATTGTATACCCTACACTGAGTTTGGCAAGGGAGTACAATAGTGATCTAGGAGTAGATCACTGGACAGCGGTCAAAATTATCCTTAGTGGAATAAGGATATGTTTCTCGATTATGGAAGTGACAAAAGGTTCGTCGTAAAGGGTTACGTCGATGCAAGTTTTGACACCGATCTGGATGACTCTAAGTCTCGATCTAGATACATATTGAAAGTGGGAGCAATTAGCTAGAGTAGCTCCGTGCAGAGCATTGTAGACATAGAAAATTGCAAAATACACAACGGATCTGAATGTGGCAGACCCGTTGACTAAGCTTCTCTCACAAGCAAAACATGATCACACCTTAGTACTCTTTGGGTGTTAATCACATAGCGATGTGAACTAGATTACTGACTCTAGTAAACCCTTTGGGTGTTGATCACATATCGATGTGAACTATGGGTGTTAATCACATGGTGATGTGAAGTATTGCTGGTAAATCACATGGCGATATGAACTAGATTATTGACTCTAGTGCAAGTGGGAGACTGAAGAAAATATGCCCTAGAGGCAATAATAAAGTTATTATTTATTTCCTTATATATCATGATAAATGTTTATTATTCATGCTAGAATTGTATTATCCGGAAACATAATACATGTGTGAATACATAAACAAACAGAGTGTCACTAGTATGCCTCTACTTGACTAGCTCGTTAATCAAAGATGGTTATGTTTCCTAACCATGGACAAAGAGTTGTTATTTGATTAACGGGGTCACATCATTAGTTGAATGATCTGATTGACATGACCCATTTCATTAGCTTAGCACCCGATCGTTTAGTATGTTGCTATTGCTTTCTTCATGACTTATACATGTTCCTTTGACTATGAGATTATGCAACTCCCGTTTACCGGAGGAACACTTTGGGTACTACCAAACGTCACAACGTAACTGGGTGATTATAAAGGAGTACTACAGGTGTCTCCAAAGGTAGATGTTGGGTTGGCGTATTTCGAGATTAGGATTTGTCACTCCGATTGTCAAAGAGGTATCTCTGGGCCCTCTCGATAATGCACATCACATAAGCCTTGCAAGCATTGCAACTAATGAGTTAGTTGCGAGGTGATGTATTACAGAACGAGTAAAGAGACTTGCCGGTAACGAGATTGAACTAGGTATTAAGATACCGACGATCGAATCTCGGGCAAGTAACATACCGATGACAAAGGGAACAACGTATGTTGTTATGCGGTCTGACCGATAAAGATCTTCGTAGAATATGTAGGAGCCAATATCGGCATCCAGGTCCCGCTATTGGTTATTGACCGGAGACGTGTCTCGGTCATGTCTACATTGTTCTCGAACCGTAGGGTCCGCACGCTTAAGGTTTCCATGACAGTTATATTATGAGTTTATGAGTTTTGATGTACCGAAGGAGTTCGGAGTTCCGGATGAGATCGGGGACATGACGAGGAGTCTCGAAATGGTCGGGACGTAAAGATCGATATATTGGACGACTATATTCGGACATCGGAAAGGTTCTAAGTGATTCGGGTATTTTCGGGAGTATCGGGGAGTTACGGGATTACGGGAGAAGTAATGGGCCTTGATGGGCTTTAGTGGGAAGAGGAAAAAGGCTGCTGCGCCCCCCCTCCCCTCTAGTCCGAATTGGACTAGGGAAAGGGGGGCCGGCCACCTTTCCTACTCCTCCACTTCCTTCTCCCTTCCTCCCCTCTTGATGGACTCCTACTAGGACTTGGAGTCCTAGTAGGACTCCCATCCTGGCCGCACCAATAGCCTTGGCCGGCCTCCTCCTCCTCCATCCTTTATATACTGAGGAAGGGGGCACCCCATGGACACACAGTTGATCAACGTGATCGTTCCTTAGCCGTGTGCGGTGCCCCCCTCCACCATATTCCACCTCGGTCATATTGTAGCGGTGCTTAGGCGAAGCCCTGCGACAGTAGAACATCAAGATCGTCACCACGCCGTCGTGCTGACGGAACTCTTCCCCGAAGCTTTGCTGGATCGGAGCCTGGGGAACGTCATCGAGCCGAACGTGTGCCAAGAACTCGGAGGTGCCGGAGTAACGGTGCTTGGATCGGTCGGATCGTGAAGACGTACGACTACATCAACCGCGTTGATATAACGCTTCCGCTTTCGGTCTACGAGGGTACGTAGACAACACTCTCCCCTCTCGTTGCTATGCATCACCATGATCTTGCGTGTGCGTAGGAAATTTTTTGAAATTACTACGTTCCCCAACAGGAGGACGGTAAAGAGAAAGGGTTCTAGCATTTAACGCAGTTAACCGTTGGGGCATCAAACGACCTCCAAATGGAACAAAATTTGACAGCCGGTCTACCGGTTATATACCAAGACCACTCGTCAACTCTTGGCCCATTCCGAGAACGTTTTTATCCCACTCACGAAACAAGATTGGGAGGTGCGGCGGGTGCGTGTGAGAGTGTCTGGGCTAAGAACAGAAAACAAAGAGAACAGGGAGACCCAGACGGATGCAAGTTTTGAAAAAGATGTAGATCAAATGCACATGATGACATGGCCAAATTCAACACGTAAGCGAATGACATGGCAACGACGGCGAATAACTAGAAGACATCTAGCGCATCGGTCTCGGGGCGTTACACTACAGCGACGAACACTATGAAGAATTTGCGAGATGCTCCAGAAGAATGAAAAGCGAAGAGGTTGAGCCAACAATGAAAATAATTTGAAATCAATCTTGGAAAGGCATCTGACTGATGAAATTCATTCTTACTTCAAACTTCGAAAAGAATCTGAGAATAACTCCGAGAAAATTAGAAGTGTTAGGTAAGATCCTGGGAAAAGATCTGTGGGTTAGGGCCCACTCAAAAGAAACACCGCTGAAAATGAATGAAGAAGATATGATGCGCCAGAGCAATTCAAAGACTTGAGTGAGGTGACAACCTCAAAATAATTGAATGCAAACACGAATCTTCTGAGATGTCTTCATCAATCCGGAACGATTAAATGGCGAGAGGCGAACAAGCAAGGGGAAATATTTGAGCCAAGTCAAAGAATACAATCAACACCAAAAAACTTGAATTGGATCCGCCGAAAAGAAAACGAGACGATTAATGATTAACTAGACGAGAATTCACCGGTAGATACAATTGAGGAAAGACTAAAGAGGCTTCGCGCGCATGAAATTGATGTTCGATTAGAGGCTTCAGACTCCGGGAAGAAAAGGGGTGTGAGGGCAGGAAAAACAAAGGCAACTTGGAATGGGGAACCCACGAATAACTTGAAGAGAAAAGCACCAGCTGAAATAATTGAGGAAAGAATGCAGAGGCTTCGCATGAGTTGAATGGATACTCGATTGCGGACTCCGGCTTCGAGAAGAAAAAAAGGGTGGGCGGGTAGGAAAAAGGAGGACAACTTCATACGGGGGAACAACATCGTTGAGAAGGAATTGAGGATTGATCTTGCAAAAGATGAATAGTATCAAGTCAACTTGACGAGAAATGCACCGGATGAAATGAGCTGACATCACAACGATCGGAAAACAAACTGCATGATCCTAAATAAAGTTTGAAGGGGAAGAGGAGTAAGTCAAAACACCTGTGTCAAGATGTCTCACCGGAGCGATGATGGGGCTGAGGAGTAAAAAGAATTCCTACTCTCCAATATAACTAGACTCCGAAAAAAAAAGTTTTCTCCTAGGCTTGACAACGGCCAACTACGATCAAACAAGGGGGTTCCTATGGTCAGTCGAGGCTCTGATACCAACTTGTCACGCCCAATATGCGATCCTATCCGAGAGGAACTCGAAGGTCCCACCAAGGATAGAGTCGCGTATTGAAACACTTTTGCAAGGTGGATATCATTACATCGTACCATTACGTAATAGATGGGTATACATACAAAGGGCATACAAATGCCACTAAAATACACCCATACATCATACATGAGAACGATAACCCACAAGTATAGGAGATCGCAACAGTTTTCGAGGGTAGATTATTCAACCCAAATTTATAGATTCGAAACAAGGGGAGCCAAAGAATGTTCGAAGTTAAGCAACTGAGTTGTCAATTCAACCACACCTGGAGATTAATTATCTACCGCAAAGTGATCAGTAGCAAAGTAATATGATAGTTTTGATAGTAGTGACAGTAGCAACGGTAATGGTAACAGTGATAGAAGTAATTTTGTAGCAAGTGTAACAGTGATGATAACAGTAGTAACTTAGCAAAATCAATATGAGATAAATTCGTAGGCATTGGATCGGTGACTTTTTGGATGATATTCATCATGAGATAGTTATAACCTAGGGCGATGCGGCATTAGCTCTAGTTTGTCAATATAATATAGGCATGTATTCCGTAAATAGTCATACGTGTTTATGGAAAGAACTTGCATGACATCTTTTGTCCAACCCTCTCGTGGCAGCGGGGTCCATATTGGAAACTAAGGGATATTAAGGCCTCCTTTTATTAGAGAACCGAAACAAAGCATTAACACATCATGAATACATGAAGTCCTCAAACTATGTTCGTCACCGGCAGTGGTCCCGACTATTGTCACTCCAGGGTTGCCGGATCATAACACGTAGTAGGTGACTATAACTTGCAAGATCGGATCTAAAACATGGATATAATGATGATAACATAAACGGTTCAGATCTGAGTTCATGGCACCCGGGCCCAAAGTGACAAGCATTCAGCATGGAAAAGTCATAGCAACATCAATCTAAGAACATAGTGGATATTAGGGATCAAGCCCTAACAAAACTAACTCGATTACATGATGAATCTCATCCAACTCCTCACCGACCAACGAGCCTACGAAGGACTACGAAGGAATTACTAACTCCCAGTGGGGAGCCTCATGGAACTGGCGATGGAGAAGGCTTGGAGATGATGAAGAACGGAGATGCCCCTCTCCGGAGCCCCAAACGGACTCCAAATCCGGCCTCCCGATGAAGAACAGGAGGTGACGGCGGCTCCGTCTTGTGGATCGCGGTAATTCTTTCCCCCTGATTTTTTTCTGGAAAAATAGGATTTTATAGTGTCGGTTTCAGGGTCAACGGGACCACCAGGTGGGGACAACCCACCTGGGCGCGCCAGGAGAGAGGGTCACGCCCAGGTGGGTTGTGCCCACCCAGGGGCCTGATACGTCCATTTTGCATCATGCTTTTATATTAATATTTATCGCATTATGGGCTGTTATTACACATTATGTCACAATACTTATGCCTATTCTCTCTTATTTTACAAGGTTTACATGAAGAGGGAAAATACCGGTAGCTGTAATTCTGGGCTGGAAAAGGAGCAAATATTGGAGACCTATTCCGCACAACTCCAAAAGACCTGAAACTCCACGGAAGTTATTTTTGGAAATAATAAAAAATATTGAGCAAAGAAAATACCAAAGGGGACCCACACCCTGGCCACGAGGGTGGGGGCGCCCTACCCCCACTACTAGGGAAAACCTTATACACAGAACTTTAGCAGTAGCGAGGGTCAAAAAAGCACGCTGGTGCTAAGTAGCAGTAGCAAGTCTGCGAAAACCGCGCTGCAGATGAATTTCTAGCAGTAGCGCGTCTTCCTCCAAACACGTTACTACTAAAATTCCCACGGCTTAGCCGATAGGCTACACATAGTAGTAGCGACCTATAACGAACCGCGCTACCGCTACTTTCTTTGTAGCAGCGCGTTTTAGTCTAAACTCGCTACTGATAGAGGATATTAAATTAAATGGAAAGCAAATAGAAAGGTAATTGAAAATGAAAGAAATAGAATAAGGTGAAAGGAATAAAAAAATGTGAAGAAAACTAAATGAAAAAGGGAAAAAAGAGAATGGTGTACTAGTAGCGTGTATTCCAGAACGCGTTGTAGCTAACGTAGCAGTAGAGCCCTTTCTGGAACGCGCTACTGGTACTTCTGACTTAACCACGCGGTTCGTCCTTCCCCACGACCACTTCATCCCCCAAATCCAACTCCACTCTCGTCGCCGCCGTCGCCCCTCGGCCGCCGCGCGCTCTCCGCACACCCTCTACGCCGCCCCCGACCCCAGATTCAACGCCGCCCCCGCCCCCGACCTCAACGCCGCCCCAGACGCTGCCCCCGACCTCAACGCCGCCCCGGACGCCGCCCCCGACCCCGACTTCAACGCCGCCCCGGACGCCGCCCCCGCCCCCCCCCCCCGACCTCAACACCGCCCCGGAGCCCCGACCATGACCTCGACGCCGCCTGCCCCTCCCTCGTCGCACGCACCCGAGGTGAGCACGCCTGCTCCTCCCTCTCCCCTACCTCTTCCTAGGGTTTCTACCTCCATCAAATTAGTTAGGGTGGAAACGAATCGGATGCGGATGCGGCTCAAATGAGTTAGGGTTCATGTAAGGGTGGAAAAAAAATCAAATTTCTAAGATGAATCATAAAACGAGTAAAATTTGACCACTTATTTCACTTTGTAATTGGATAATTGGAATATCCACTACCACTTTCCACCCCTATAGGTTCATCAAATTTGATGGTAATTAGGGCAGTAGTTCTTAGGTACTAATTAGTTAGTAAGAACTAGGTACTAATTAGGTACTAGAATATTTTTATTTATAGTGAGTTTATTTTTAGTAAGAACTAGTTGAATTAATAGAACTAGTTAGTAAGAACTTGTTGCTATTTTTTTTAGTTAAAGCAATTTTCCCGCATCGACGTGGACGATGCCTATCCCGCATCCTCGTCGTCAAGTCGGCGGAGGATGACGCCTGCTTGACCAGATGGGCCATGTCCGGGACTGGGCTCCGCTGGGGTGGTACTGGGAGGCGCTACCTACCGGGGGGCGCAGGTTGGTGAGGAGCCAGCCTGTCATTGACCCGAACCTTCTTTGGTGGCGGTCGCGTGGGCCAGTGACGGTCCAGAGGCTCGAGGACTCCGCGGAGGTGGTGCGTCACCATGTCAGTGAGGAGGACGCACACGCCCGTCGCTACTTGTTTGCGTTGGAGCACAAGTTCTCCAATACCTGGCAGGTTCTCCAGGGATCTCACTGGAGCTATGATCCCGTGATGGTTCCTTCTCTGTGGGTGTCCACCGTCCGCGCCGATACCCGTCGTGCGCTAGGGTTTTAGTTGTACTAGTGATGTTATATGTATGACACTATTCGGGATTTATTAGTGATAATATTCGACAATGTACGGACGCATGAGATAAATTACTTTTGCTTATTGAATGCATGCTAATTTGAGTCTTATCAGATATTTTGAAATGTATATCTTGTGTTGCTCAATATCCAAGTGGCCGGTCATGTTTGCAGGTTACACCTCCGAGTGTGGACTATGTTTTGCCAGAGTGTTTATTCATTTCCGTTCTGGCAAATTTCAGGTGCTCGATATATCCTATTTTAGCAAAGGTCATGCCGAATTTTTCCGTGAATTTTGGCATGACTTTTGCCAGAATATGTAGGAAATGTCGAGTGCCCCGGATTTGTGTGTTGAGTATCCTGGTAGTTGTCTTCTATCGATTTTCAATTAATGTTTTAACAATGAACATTGGAAATGTCTGACGACAAAAAGGATTTCGGTATTTGCAAATACTGCGAAGACGAGCGCGGCCTGTGCGACGGAATCTTCCTAGATGATGATAGGCGCTTCAGCATCAAGCTGGACGAGAACTACGAAGTGGATACAGTAAGTCACAACTGTTGGGGAACGTAGCAGAAATTCAAAATTTTCTACGCATCACCAAGATCAATCTATGGAGTAATCTATCAATGAGGGGGAGGAGAGTGCATCTACATGCCCTTGTAAACCGCTAACAGGAAGCGTTCAAGTGAATGGGGTTGATGGAGTCGTACTCGCCGTGATCCAAATCACCGATGATCCTAGTGCCGAACGGACGGCACCTCCACGTTCAACACACGTGCAGCCCGATGACGTCTCCCATGCCTTGATCCAGCAAGGGGAGAGGGAGAGGTTGGGGAAGACTCTGTCCATCAGCAGCACGACGGCGTGGTGGTGGTGTAGGAGCGTGGCAATCCTGCAGGGCTTCGCCAAGCACCGCGGGAGAGGAGGAGGGAGAGAGGCAGGGCTGCGCCATGGTGAGGTCAAAACTCATATGTTGGCATCCCCAAAGTCCTCAAGTATATATAGGGGAGAGGGAGGGGGATGCGCCCCCTTTAGGGTTTCCACCCCAAGGGGTGCGGCAGCCCCAAACACATCTAGGGTGGCGGCCAAGGGGGGGAGAGGGGAAACTTGCCCCCCAAGTTAGGTGGAGGCGCCCCCTCCCCAAACCCTAGGTGCCTTGGGCCCTTGTGGGGGGGGGGCGCACCAGCCCACCTGGGGCTGGTCCCCTCCCACACTTGGCCCATGCAGCCCTCCGGGCTGGTGGACCCCCGGACCCCTCCGGTGGTCCCGGTACACTACCGGTGATGCCCAGAACACTTCCGGTGGCCAAAACCATACTTCCTATAAATAAATCTTTACCTCTGGACCATTCCAGAACTCCTCGTGACGTCCGTGATCTCATCCGGGACTCCGAACAACATTCGGTAACCACGTACATCTATTCCCTATAACCCTAGCGTCACCGAACCTAAGTGTGTAGACCCTACGGGTTCGGGAGCCATGCAGACATGACCGAGACAACTCTCCGGCCAATAACCAATAGTGGGATCTGGATACCCATGTTGGCTCCCACATGTTCCACGATGATCTCATCGGATGAACCACGATGTCAAGGATTCAATCAATCCCGTATACAATTCCCTTTGTCTATCGATATAGTAGTTGCCCGAGATTCGATCGTCGGTATCCCAATACCTTGTTCAATCTTGTAACCGGCAAGTCTCTTTACTAGTTCCGTAACACATCATCCCGTGATCAACTCCTTGGTCACATTGCGCATATGATGATGTCCTACCGAGTGGGCCCAGAGATACCTCTCCGTCATACGGGGTGACAAATCCCAGTCTCGATTCGTGCCAACCCAACAGACACTTTTGGAGATACCTGTAGTGTACCTTTATAGCCACCCAGTTACGTTGTGACGTTTGGCACACCCAAAGTATTCGTACGGTATCCGGGAGTTGCACAATCTCATGGTCTAAGGAAATGATACTTGACCTTAGAAAAGCTTTAGCATACGAACTACATGATCTTATGCTAGGCTTAGGATTTGGTCTTGTCCATCATATCATTCTCCTAATGATGTGATCTCGTTATCAATGACATCCAATGTCCATGGTCAGGAAACCGTAACCATCTATTGATCAACGATCTAGTCAACTAGAGGCTTACTAGGGACATGGTGTTGTCTATGTATCGACACATGTATCTGAGTTTCCTATCAATACAATTTTAGCATGGATAATAAACAATTATCATGAACCAGGAAATATGATAATAACCAATTTATTATTGCCTCTAGGGCATATTTCCAACAGTCTCCCACTTGCACTAGAGTCAATAATCTAGTTCATATCGCTATGTGATTAACACTCAAGGTCACATCCCCATGTGACCAACACCCAAAGAGTTCTGGGTTTGATCATGTTATGCTTGTGAGAGATGTTATAGTCAACGGGTCTTGAACCTTTCAGATCCGTGTGTGCTTTACAAATCTCTATGTCATCTTGTAGATGCAGCTACCACGCTCTATTTGGAGCTATTCCAAATAACTGTTCTACTATACGAATCTTGTTTACTACTGAGAATCATCCAGATTAGTGTCAAAGATTGCATCGTCGTAACCCTTTACGATGAACTCTTTTACCATCTCCATAATCGAGAAAATTCCTTAGTCCACTAGTTACTAAGGATAACCTTGACCGTTGTCCTGTGATCCATTCCTAGATCACACTTGTACCACTTGACTGACTCATGGCTTGGCACACTTCAGGTGCGGTACACAACATAGCATACTTTAGAGCCTATGTCTGAAGCATAGGGGACGACCTTCGTCCCTTCTCTCTATTCTGCCGTGGTCAGGTCTTGAGTCTTACACAACACTCATACCTTATAACACAGCCAAGAACTCCTTCTTTGCCGATCTATTTTTGAACTCCTTCAAAATCTTGTCATGGTATGTGTTCGTTTGAAAGTACTATTAAGCGATTTTGATCTATCCTTATAGATCTTGATGCTCAATGTTCAAGTAGCTTGATCCAGGTTTTCCATTGAAAAACACTTTTCAAACAACCCTATATGCTTTCCATAAATTCTACATCATTTCCGATCAACAATATGTCAACAACATATACTCATCAGAAATTCTATAGTGCTCCCACTCACTTCTTTGGAAATACAAGTTTCTCGTAAACTATGTATAAACCTAAAATCTTTGATCATCTCATCAAAGCGTACATTCCAATTCCGAGATGCTTACTCCAGTCCTTAGAAGGATTGCTGGATCTTTGCATACTTGTTAGCATCTTTCAGGATTGACAAAAACCTTCTGGTTGTATCACATACAACCTTTCCTCAAGAAAATCGTCGAGGAAACAATGTTTTGACATCCTATCTGCAAGATTTCATAAATAATGCAGTGACTGCTAACATAATTCCAACAGACTTTTAGCATCGCTACGAGTGAGAAAGTCTCATCGTAGTCAACTCCTTGAACTTGTCGGGAAACATGTTAACGACAAGCCGAGCTTTCTCAATGGTGACACTTACCATCATTGTCCGTCTTCCTTTCGAAATCCATATGCACCTAACAGCCTTACGACCATCAAGTAGTTCTTCCAAAGTCTACACTTTGTTTTCATACATGGATCCTCTCTCGGATTTTATGGCCTCGAGCCATTTTTCGGAATCCTGGCCCACCATCGCTTCTCCATAGCTCGTAGGTTCATTGTTGTCTAGCAACATGACTTCCAAGACAGGATTACGTGCCACTTTGAAATAGCACGCATCCTTGTCGTCCTACGAGGTTTGGTAGTGACTTGATTCGAAGTTTCATGATCACTATCATAAGCTTCTACTTCAATTGGTGTAGGTGCCACAGGAACAACTTCCTGTGCCCTGCTACACACTAGTTGAAGTGACGGTTCAACAACCTCATCAAGTATCCACCATCCTCCCACTCAATTCTTTCGAGAGAAACTTTTCCTCGAGAAAGGACCCAATTTCAGAAACAATCCCTATTGCTTTCAGATCTGAGACAGGAGGTATACCCAACTGTTTTGGGTGTCCTATGAAGATGCATTTATCCGCTTTGGGTTCGAGCTTATCAGCCTGAAACTTTTCACATAAGCGTCGCAGCCCCAAACTTTTAAGAAACAACAGCTTAGGTTTCTCTAAACCATAGTTCATACGGTGTCATCTCAATGGATTTGTGTGGTTCCCTATTTAAAGTGAATGTGGTTGTCTCTAATGCATAACCCATAAACGATAGTGGTAATTCGATAAGAGACATCATGGTATGAACCATATCCAATAGGGTGCAGTTATGATGTTCGGACACACCATCACGCTATGGTGTTCCCAGCGGTATTAGTCGTGAAACAATTTCCACAATGTCTTAATTGTGTGCCAAACTCGTAACTCAGATAAAAATCTCTATGATCATATCACTGACATTTTATCCTCTTGTCACGACGATCTTCAACTTCACTCTGAAATTACTTGAACCTTTCAATAATTCAGACTCGTGTTTCATCAAGTAAATAAACTCAAATCATCTGTGACGTAAGAACATAACGATATCCACTTCGTGCCTCAGTGCTCATTGGGCTGCACACATCAAAATGTATTACTTCCAACAAGTTGCTTTCTTGTTCCATATTACTGAAAACGAGGTCTTTCAGTCATCTTGCTCATGTGGTATGATTTGCATGTCTCAAGTGATTCAAAATCAAGTGAGCTCAAACGATCCATCTGTATGGAGTTTCTTCATGCATATCTACCAATAAACATGGTTCGCATGTCTCAATCTTCTCAAAAACGAGTGAGTACAAAGATCCATCAACATGGAGCTTCTTCATGCGTTTTATACCAATATGACTCAAATTGCAGTGCCACAAGTATGTGGTGCTATCATTACTATCTTATATCTTTTGGCATGAACATGTGTATCACTACGATCAGGATGGTATTATTCAAATAAACAGAGTAACCATTATTCTCCTTAAATGAATAACCGTATTGCGATAAACATAATCCAATCATGTCTATGCCCAACGCAAACACCAAATAGCAATTATTTAGGTTTTAATACCAATCTCGATGGTAGAGGGAGCGTATGATATTTGATTACATCAACCTTGGAAACACTTCCAACACATATCGTCATCTCACCTTTAGCTAGTCTCCGTTTCTTCCATAGCATTTTATTTCGAGTTACTAACACTCAGCAACCGAACCGGTATCTAATACCCTGCTGCTACTAGGAGTACTAGTAAAGTACACATTTGATAAAATGTATGTCCAATACATACTTCTGTCAACCTTGCCAGCCTTCTCATCTACCAAGTATCTAGGGTAGTTCTGCTCCAGTGATCGTTCCCCTTATTACAGAAGCACTTAGTCTCGGGCTTGGGTTCAACTTTGGGTTTCTTCACTAGAGCAGCAACTAATTTGTTGTTTCATGAAGTATCCCTTTCTTGCCCTTGCCCTTCTTGAAACTAGTGGTTTTACTAACCATCAACAATTGATGCTCCCTTTTGATTACTTTCGCGGTGTCACGAATAGTCAAGGATCATATCTATCCCTGATATGTTATAGTTCATCATGAAGCTCTAGTAGCTTGGTGGCAGTGACTTTCGAGAACCATCACTATCATATCTGGAAGATTAACTCCCACTCGATTCAAGCGATTGTAGTACTCATACAATCTGAGCACATGCTCAACGATTGAGCTTTTATCCTTAGTTTGTAGGCTTTAGGAAACTTGTCAGAGGTCTCATACCTCTTGATGCGGGCACTAGACTGAAATCCCAATTTCAGTCCTTGGAACATCTCATGTGTGATGTTTCAAAAACGTCTTTGGTGCCTCAATTCTAAACCATACGCACTGAACTACCATGTAGTCATCAAAGCGTGTATGTCAGATGTTCGCAACATCCACAACCGATGCTCGAGGTTCAGCTCACTAAGCGGTGCATTAAGGACATAATCCTTCTGTGCAGCGACGAGGACAATCCTCACTTTACGGACCCAGTCTGCATAATTGCTACTATCAACTTTCAACTAAATTTTCTCTAGGATCGTATCTAAACCAGTAGAACTAAAGCATAAGCTACGACATAATTTGCAAAGTCCTTTTGACTATGTTCATGATAATTTTAGTTCATCTGATTATTTAATGAACTCCCACTCAGATAGACATCCCTCTAGTCATCTAAGTGATACATGATCAGAATCAACTAGGCCGTGTCCGATCATCACGTGAGATGGACTAGTCATCATCGGTGAACATCTTCATGTTGATCGTATCTTCTATACGACTCATGTTCGACCTTTCGGTCCTCCGTGTTCTGAGGCCATGTCTGTACATGCTACGCTCGTCAAGTTAACCTAAGTGTTTCACATGTGTTCCGAGGCCATGTCTGTACATGCTAGGCTCGTCAACACCCGTTGCATTCGAACGCAAGAATCTAGCACACCCGATCATCACGTGGTGCTTCAAAATGATGAACCTTCGCAACGGTGCAGAGTTAGAGAGAACACTTTTCTTGAAATTTTAGTGAGGGATCATCTTATTTAAGCTACCATCGTTCTAAGCAAATAAGATGTAAAACATGATAAACATCACATGCAATCAAATAGTGACATGATATGGCCATCATCACTTCGCTCCTTTTGATATCCATCTTCAAGGCTCCATGATCATCATCGTCACCGGCATGACACCATGATCTCCATCATCATGATCTCCATCATCGTGTCTTCGTGAAGTTGTCTCGCCAACTATTACTTCTACTACTATGGCTAACGGTTAGCAATAAAGTAAAGTAATTACATGACGTTTATGTTGACAAGTAGGTCATAAATAAATTGAGACAACTCCTATGGCTCCTGCCGGTTGTCATATTCATCGACATGCAAGTCGTGATTCCTATTACAAGAACATGATCAATCTCATACATCACATATCATTCATCACATTCTTTTGGCCACATCACATCACATAGCATACCCTGCAAAAACAAGTTAGACGTCCTCTTATTGTTGTTGCATGTTTTTACGTGGCTGCTTTGGGTTTCTAGCAAGAACGTTTCTTACCTACGCAAGACCACAACGTGATACGCCAATTTCTATTTACCCTTCATAAGGACCCTTTTCATCGAATCCGATCTGACTAAAGTGGGAGAGACAGACACCCGCTAGCCACCTTATGCAACTACTGCATGTCAGTCGGTGGAACCTGTCTCACGTAAGAGTACGTGTAAGGTCGGTCCGGGCCGCTTCATCCCACGATGCCGCCGAATCAAGATAAGACTAGTAACGGCAAGTAAATTGACAAAATCGACGCCCACAACTACTTTGTGTTCGACTCGTGCATAGAAACTACGTATAGACCTAGCTCATGATGCCACTGTTGGGGAACGTAGCAGAAATTCAAAATTTTCTACGCATCACCAAGATCAATCTATGGAGTAATCTATCAACGAGGGGGAGGAGAGTGCATCTACATACCCTTGTAGATCTCTAAGCGGAAGCGTTCAAGTGAACGGGGTTGATGGAGTCGTACTCGTCGTGATCCAAATCACCGATGATCCTAGTGCCGAACGGACGGCACCTCCGCGTTCAACACACGTCTAGCCCGGTGATGTCTCCCATGCCTTGATCCAGCAAGGGGAGAGGGAGAGGTTGGGGAAGACTCCGTCCAGCAGCAGCACGACGGCGTGGTGGTGGTGGAGGAGCGTGGCAATCCTGCAGGGCTTCGCCAAGTACCGCGGGAGAGGAGGAGGGAGAGAGGCAGGGCTGCGCCATGGAGAGGTCAAAACTCATATGTTGGCAGCCCCAAAGTCCTCAAGTATATATAGGGGAGAGGGAGGGGTGCACCCCCTTTAGGGTTTCCACCCCAAGGGGTGCGGCAGCCCCAAACCCATCTAGGGTGGTGGCCAAGGGGGGGAGAGGGGAAACTTGCCCCCCAAGTTAGGTGGAGGCACCCCCTCCCCAAACCGTAGGCGCCTTGGGCCCTTGTGGGGGGGGGGGCACACCAGCCCACCTGGGGCTGGCCCCACTTGGTGCACCCCCGGACCCCTCCGGTGGTCCCGGTACACTACCGGTGATGCCCAGAACACTTCCGGTGGCCAAAACCATACTTCCTATATATAAATCTTTACCTCTGGACCATTCCGGAACTCCACGTGACGTCCGTGATCTCATCCAGGACTCCGAACAACATTCGGTAACCACGTACATCTATTCCCTATAACCCTAGCGTCACCGAACCTTAAGTGTGTAGACCCTACGGGTTCGGGAGCCATGCAGACATGACCGAGAAAACTCTCCGGCCAATAAGCAACAGCGGGATCGGGATACCCATGTTGGCTCCCACTTGTTCCACGATGATCTCATCGGATGAACCACGATGTCAAGGATTCAATCAATCCCGTATACAATTCCCTTTGTCTATCGGTATAGTACTTGCCCGAGATTCGATCGTCGGTATCCCAATACCTTGTTCAATCTCGTTACCGGCAAGTCTCTTTACTCGTTCCGTAACACATCATCCCGTGATCAACTCCTTGGTCACATTGCGCATATGATGATGTCCTACCGAGTAGGCCCAGAGATACCTCTTCGTCACACGGAGTGACAAATCCCAGTCTCGATTCGTGCCAACCCAACAGACACTTTCGGAGATACCTGTAGTGTACCTTTATAGCCACCCAGTTACGTTGTGACGTTTGGCACACCCAAAGTATTCCTACGGTATCCGGGAGTTGCACAATCTCATGGTCTAAGGAAATGATACTTGACATTAGAAAAACTTTAGCATACGAACTACACGATCTTGTGCTAGGCTTAGGATTGGGTCTTGTCCATCACATCATTCTCCTAATGATGTGATCCCGTTATCAATGACATCCAATGTCCATGGTCAGGAAACCGTAACCATCTATTGATCAACGAGCTAGTCAACTAGAGGCTTACTAGGGACATGGTGTTGTCTATGTATCCACACATGTATCTGAGTTTCCTATCAATACAATTTTAGCATGGATAATAAATGATTATCATGAACAAGGAAATATAATAATAACCAATTTATTATTGCCTCTAGGGCATATTTCCAACAACAACGACAAGTATTTTTTCGTAATTAAGCATGACATTTGCTTCATTTGCTTCAACTTATATTTTTTTTTACTATTCTACTAGCGTATCCCCTGCCATGCAAGAGTTTTTGTATTGGATAAGATAGGTTTCAGTCATACTATGGAGGTAAAGAAAGTTTATTTGAAGACCGAGCATGGTTATATTTTCCACACAAAATTATACAATTCAAACGACTACACCTATTTTGGATGCAAAACATGGCGAGCACTATGCAAGACTTATGCATTTCAGCCTGATATGGTTATCACCTTTGATATTCGTCCGGAAGATGATATTGAAGGTAATACCGACATCTGGGTCGATGTGCAGACGCCTCCAGTTACACAAAAATGTAAGTTTCTCAACCATATTTATGTCTTTGATATTGTTTATTCAAAAATAGTTGACAACTAATTTGTATTGTCAGCTTATTTCGGTGCAAGCAAACATGTCCAACGCTTGGTAGGCAGGACCTACTACTGTCTCGGGGCTGAACTAAACTGCGAGGAGCTAAGTTATTATGTTTCATGGCTTGAGGATCTTGATACTGTCAAGACAAATTTTCTTCCTGGACTTAGAAATCTTAGTACTGAAAACGTGCGACCAATAGTGTTCGTCATGAACTACGGTCACATCTATTTAGGAAGGATGGTAAGATTTTTACTATTTGTCCTCAGTGCATCTTTTCCATACATTATTTGTGAAACTAAACTTCATTGCTAAGTATGTGACCATACGATGTTCTTCAACAGGGACTTCCGATGAATGTTGTGCCTTATGGATGGAGACAAAGGTACCATGAGTATTATTAGCTTACGGCCAAGATATCCTACATGTTACTTTAGTGCATTCAAGATCAGCGATGAATGCTTAATAGTGCAAGACTGGACCAGATATGTGATGGGGGAGCGCAGATATGTACTAGGGGGCAGCAAACAGATGTGCTACCCAAAATTAGGAGACATGATCATCTGCATGCTCCAACTTGATCAAGGAGGAGAGCTACACATGTTTTATGTTGTTTTACCTAAGAGAGAGCAGCAGGAGTGATTAGCTAGAAATGAGTTTGAGGATGATGATGTGCTACACTATTCCTATGATGATAAAATAGCTAGTGTTGGTGGTAATGACTAATGATTATTATTAGCTAGTGTTAGTGGTGATTAAATAAATATTGATGGTGGTAATGGTTATGATGATGATTAAATAGCTTGTGCTGGCGGATTAGATTCAAGTGGAGGCAACATGTGGTGCACATCGAAAGCACTACTAGTCCAAACTAGATCAAGTTTGGATTAGTAGTATACTTTTGACATGCACCACATATTGCCTCCACTTTAACCTAATCCACCTTCATTTGACACACTGTTATGGACATAATGATGTAAACCTCATAACTGGTATTGTACCAATATTTGTACGATGGCGCATAAATACACTAAAAATAAAAAAATAAAAAAACAATACTAGTAGCGATGGAAAGAAAACACGCTGCCAGTAGTTACATTAGCAGCAGCGCGGGATTTGACAAGCGTTGCAACTATTTGTCCTAGCAGTAGCGCGTGCGGCACGCGTTACTGCTAAGCAATAGCTGTAGCGCCTTATTAGTAGTGCGCCTACCCGCGCTAATAATGAGCACAAAACCCGCGCTGCTGCTAGCCTTTTCCCTAGTAGTGCCCCCTGGGCCGCCCCCTGCCTCGTGGGCCCCCTGGTGGACCTCCGGTGTCCATCTTCCGCTATATGAAGTCTTTCGTCCAAGAAAAAATCATAAGCAAGATTTCGGGACAAGACTCCGCCGCCATGACGCGGAACCTTGGCCGAACCAATCTAGGGCTCCAACAGAGCTGTTTGCCGGGGAAACTTCCCTCCGGGAGGGGGCAATCATCGCCAACATCATCACGAACGCTCATCTCATCGGGAGGGGGCCAATCTCCATCAACATCTTCACCAGCACCATCTCCTCTCAAACCCTAGTTCATCTCTTGTATCCAATTCTTGTCTCTAAGTCTGAGATTGGTACCTGTAGGTTGCTAGTAGTGTTGATTACTCCTAGTAGTTGATGCTAGTTGGTTTATTTGGTGGAAGATAATATGTTCATATCCTATATGCATATTAATACTCCTCTGATGATGAACATGAATATGCTTTGTGAGTAGTTATGTTTGTTCCTGAGGACATGGTAGAAGTCTTGCTATTAGTAGTCTTGTGAATTTGGTATTCGTTCGATATTTTAATGAGATGTATGTTGTCTCTCCTCTAGTGGTGTTATATTAACATCAACTACATGACACTTCACCATTATTTGGGCCTAGAGGAAGGCATTGGGAAGTAATAAGTAGATGATGGGTTGCTAGAGTGACAGAAGCTTAAACCCTAGTTTATGCGTTGCTTCGTAAGGGGCTGATTTGGATCCATATGTGTCATGCTATGGTTAGGTTTACCTTAATACTTATTTTGTAGTTGCGGATGCTTGCAATAGGAGTTAATCATAAGTGGGATGCTTGTCCAAGTAAGGGCAGCACCCAAGCACCGGTCCACCCACATAACAAATTATCAAAGTACCGAATGCGTATCATATGAACGTGATGAAAACTACCTTGACGATAATTCCCATGTGTCCTCGGGAGCGCTTTACTCTATATAAGAGTTTGTCCAGGCTTGTCCTTTGCTAAAAAAGGATTGGGCCACATTCCTGCACTTTATTTACTTTTGTTACTTGTTACCCGTTACAAATTATCTTATCACAAAACTATCTGCTACCTATAATTCAAGTGCTTGCAGAGAATACCTTACTGAAAACCGCTTGTCATTTCCTTCTGCTCCTCGTTGGGTTCGACACTCATACTTACCGAAAGGACTACGGTAGATCCCCTATACTTGTGGGTCATCAAGACTCTTTTCTGTCGCCATTGTCGGGGAGTCTACGCAAAAGTCAACATACCAAGTACCCATCACAAACCCTTATCCTTCACATTACATTATTTGCCATTTGCCTCTCGTTTTCCTCTCCCCCACTTCACCCTTGCCGTTCTATTCGCCATCTCTTTCCGTCTGCCTCTTTTTCGCCTTCTTTGTCGTCATGGCTAGTCCTTTATCTACTCTGTCCCCTGAGTTTGAAGTCCTTCACTTCAAACAAAAGCAAGGAGAAAGTTTAAAAGATGATTGGTATAGATTGATAGAATCCTATCGCGGTTGCACTATATAGGGAGATTTCAAGGTTTTCCTTCGTAATTTTTATGTTGGGCTAACCTTATCCATAGACAACTCCTTGATTTTGCCGCCAAATGGAACTTTACTGAAATTTATCCTAGTTTTGCTTATGAAATTATAGAGGGGATAGTAGGAGTAATTCCCCCACCAAAGGGATTAACTCTCACTCATGAGGGAACCCAAATCTTAGAAAAATTAGGTGAATTGCAAAAATCTCTTGAACCCCTTAAAAATGTTGGAGGAAACCTCAATCGTATGAATACTTTGATCACACTTTCCAATAAACGGTTGGATGCTCTAGATCTAAGAATCTCTGAATATGAAGGGAAACGTAACGAACCTCCCGGATTCGAGCATAACTCCACTAAAAAGATAAATACCAAAGATGGCAATGCCTAGATCTATCCGTATTTTTATGCCTAGCTAGGGGCGTTAAGCGATAGCGCTTGTTGGGAGGCAACCCAATTTTAGTTTTAGTTTTATTATTTTTGCTTCTGTTTAGGAATAAATATTTGATCTAGCCTCTGGTTAGGTTTGTTTTTATGTTTTAATTAGTGTTTGTGCCAAGTTAAACCTATAGGATCTTCTCGGATGATAGTTATTTGATCTTCCTGAAAATTCTAGAAACTTTCTGTTCACGAAAACAATTGTTAAAAATCACCAGAACGTGATAAAATATTGGTTCCAATTGCAACAGATCATTAAAAAACTTGTCTAGGTCATCCTATTTTGTTAGAATTTTTGGAGTTCCAGAAGTTTGCGTTAGTTACAGATTACTACAGACTGTTCTGTTTTTGACAGATTCTGTTTTTCATGTGTTGTTTGCTTATTTTGATGAATCTATGGCTAGTAAAATACTTTATAAACCATAGAGAAGTTGGAATATAGTAGGTTTAACACCAATATAAATAAATAATGAGTTGAATACAATACCTTGCGGTGGTGTTTTGTTTTCTTTCGCTAACGGAGCTCACGAGATTTTCTGTTAAGTTTTGTGTTGTGAAGTTTTCAAGTTTTGGGTAAAGATTTGATGGAGTATGGAACAAGGAGTGGCAAGAGCCTAAGCTTGGGGATGCCCATGGCACCCCAAGATAATATGAGGACACCAAAAATCCAAAGCTTGGGGATGCCCCGGAAGGCATCCCTTCTTTCGTCCTCATCCATCGGTAAATTTACTTGGAGCTATATTTTTATTCACCACATGATATGTGTTTTGCTTGGAGCGTGTTGTATGATTTGAGTCTTTATTTTTTAGTTTGCCACAATCATCCTTGCTGTACACACCTTTTCAGAGAGACACACATGATTCGGAATTTGTTAGAATACTCTATGTGCTTCACTTATATTCTTTGAGCTATATAGTTTTGCTCTAGTGCTTCACTTATATCTTTTAGAGCACGGCGGTGGTTATATTTTATAGAAATTATTGAACTTTCATGCTTCACTTATATTATTTTGAGAGTATTAAACAGCATGGTAATTTGCTTTCATTGTGAAATTAATCCTCTATATTGAGTCCGTTAAATATCATGAGAAGTTAGATACTTGATAAGTGTTTTGAGACATAAAGGTGGTAATATTAGAGTGTGCTAGTTGCGTAATTGTGAAATTGAGAAATACGTGTGTTAAAGTTGGCAAGTCCCATAGCATGCAAGTATGGTAAAAGTTGTATAACAATTTGGACACATAGGTGTTCTTTTATTGCTTTGCTTATGAGTGGCGGTCGGGGATGAGCTATGGTCTTTTCCTACCAATCTATCCCACAATTAAGAGAATTACATTGAAAAATTATGCCAAGTAGCATTCCACATCAAAAATTATGTTTTTATAATTTACCTACTCGAGGACGAGCAGGAATTAAGCTTGGGATGCTTGATACGTCTCCAACGTATCTATAATTTTTTATTGTTCCATGCTATATTATGTTCTGTTTTGGATGTTTAATGGGCTTATTTATACACTTTTATATTACTTTTGGGACTAACCTATTAACCGGAGGCCCAGCCCAAATTGCTGTATTTTTTTTGCCTATTTCAGAGTTTGGCGGAAAAAGAATATCAAACGGAGTCCAAACGGAATGAAACCTTTAGGAACGTGATTTTTGGAACGAACATGATCCAGAGGACTTGGAGTGTACGTAAAGTAATAAAAAAGGAGAGCATGAGGTAGGGGGCACGCCCACCTCCCCCAGGCACGCCCTCCACCCTCGTGGGGCCCATGTTGCGCCACCGACGTACTTCTTCCTCGTTTATATACCTACGTACCCCCAAACCATCAGAGGCATCCACAAAAACCTAATTCCACCGCCGCAAAATTCTGTACCCATGAGATCCCATCTTGGGGCCTTTTCATGCGTCCTGCCAGAGGGGGAATTGATCATGGAGGGCTTCTACATCAACACCATAGCCTCTCCGATGATGTGTGAGTAGTTTACCTTAGACCTTCGGGTCCATAGTTATTAGCTAGATGGCTTCTTCTCTCTCTTTGGATCTCAATACAAAGTTCTCCCAAGTTCTCGTGGAGATCTATTCGATGTATTCTTCTTTTGCGGTGTGTTTGTCGGGACCGATGAATTGTGGGTTTATGATCAAGTTTATCTATGAACAATATTTGAATCTCCTCTGAATTCTTTTATGTATGATTGCTTATCTTTGCAAGTCTCTTCGAATTATCAGTTTGGTTTGGCCTACTAGATCGATCTTTCTTGCAATGGGAGAAGTGCTTAGCTCTGGGTTCAATCTTGAAGTGTCCTTTCCCAGTGACAGCAGGGGCAGCAAGGCACGTATTGTATTGTTGCCGTCGAGGATAACAAGATGGGGTTTATATCATGTTTCATGAGTTTATCCCTCCACATCATGTCATCTTGCTTAAAGCGTTACTCCGTTCTTATGAACTTAATACTCTAGATGCATGCTGGATAGCGGTCGATGTGTGGAGTAATAGTAGTAGATGCAGGCAAGAGTCGGTCTACTAGTCACGGACGTGATGCTTATATACATGATCATACCTAGATATTCTCATAACTATGCTCAATTCTATCAATTGCTCGACAGTAATTTGTTCACCCACCGTAATACTTATGCTCTTGAGAGAAGCCACTAGTGAAACCTATGGCCACCGGGCCTATTTTCCATCATATTAATCTTCCAACACTTAGCTATTTCTATTTCCTTTTATTTTACTTTGCATCTTTATTTCTCTTTATCATAAAAATACCAAAAATATTATCTTATCATATCTATCAGATCTCACTCTCATAAGTGACCGTGAAGGGATTGACAACCCCTTTATTGCGTTGGTTGCGAGGTTCTTATTTGTTTTGTGTAGGTACGCGGGACTCGAGCATAGCCTCCTACTGGATTGATACCTTGGTTCTCAAAATTGAGGGAAATACTTATGCTACTTTGCTGCATCACCCTTTCCTCTTCAAGGAAAAAACCAACGCAGTGCTACAGAGGTAGCAACCGATAAAGATCTTCGTAGCATATGTAGGAGCCAATATGAGCATCCAGGTTCCGCTATTTGTTATTGACTGGAGATGTGTCTCAATCATGTCTACATAGTTCTCAAACCCGCAGGGTCCGCACACTTAACGTTCGATGACGATTTGTATTATGAGTTATGTGATTTGATGACCGAAGTTTGTTCGGAGTCCCTGATGATATCACGGTCATGACGAGGAGTCTCGAAATGGTCGAGAGTTAAAGATTGATATATTGGAAGGTAGTATTCGGACACCGGAAGAGTTTTGGAATGTATCGGGTACATACCGGAGTACCGGAGGGGTTACCGGAACCCCCGGGGAAAGATATGGGCCTTATGGGCCATAGGAGGGAGGCTAACCAGCCACAAGGGGCTGGTGCGCCCCCCACAAGGGAGGAGGCCGAATTGGACTTCGGAAGGGGGCGCCACCCCCCTTTCCTTCTCCTACTCCGTCTCCTTCCCCTTTTCCCCCTCCGGTAGAAAGGGAAAAAGGGTGGGGCCGAATCCTACTAGGACTGGAATCCTAGTAGGACTCCCCTCTCCCTGGCGCGCCCCTTGCTGGCCGACCTCGTCCTCCCCTCCTTTATATATGGGGGCAGGGGGGCACCCCAAATAGAAAAGTTGATCTTTTAGCCGTGTGCGGTGCCCCCCTCCATAGAAACCCACCTCAGTCATATCGTCTTAGTGCTTAGGCGAAGCTCTGCGCCGGTAACTTCATCATCACCATCACCACGCCGTCGTGCTGACGAAGCTCTCCCGTGGCCTCAACTGGATCAAGATTTTGAGGGACGTCACCGAGATGAACGTGTGCAGATCACGGAGGTGTCGTGCGTACGGTACTTGGATCGGTTCGATCGCGAAGACGTTCCACGACATCAACCGCGTTACTAAACGCTTCCGCTTTCGGTCTACAAGGGTACATGGACACACTCTCCCCGCTCGTTGCTATGCTTCTCCTAGATAGATCTTGTGTGATCGTAGGCAAATTTTTGAAATACTACGTTCCCCAACACTTTGGACATAAAGATCTGGTGATATCCGGAATATGCGTCCAGAAAGGAGAGCAAATCACACCCTGAAGTGGAATCCACAATCTGGTTGTCGGGACCCCGATCCTAGGTCACACTGATCTAGCATGTAACACCTCATATCACTTTGCGGCCTCACACACGGTATTCCCACGGGTGCCACCTTACCTGGCCCGGAACCGTTTGCGCCTTTTGGCTCACGTATATGATAGTGTCGCTAGCATCCATATGACAAAGAACCCGGGCCGACATGGCTAGTCGTGAACCCAAAGCGGCACTAACCCATGGGGACAAGCATACATGAATCAACTTCGAGCATGTCGGTCAACAGCGTGTGAATCCGGGCTGTAGCACTGGGCTAACAGGACTTCGGTAACCCGGGCTGTAGCAGGCTAGGCAGGACTCCGGATGTCACCGCATGACATTTCCCCGAAGGGACAGACACAGGAACGAAGTGAAACACATGCCGGCCAGTCAAGTGTCCTGAGCAGTAGTGCTGGGCTAGCAGGACTCCGGTGAACCGGGCTGTAGCGGACTACTATGGCTCAAGGAAGCACTAGACTACATTTCCCCATAAGAGAGGCTGCCAAGGAAAAACAACTAGATTGTCGGATCCCACACATATCAAGCATTTCAATCATACACACAATATGCTCGATATATGTAAATACAACATGGCATCACAACATAACTCTACGACTCAAAGTATTTATTCATTAAGCTCCGAGGAGCGAGATATTACAAACATGGGTCTCATGACCCAACATTCAGAGCATGCAAGTCAAAGCACAAGCGGAAGCTTAACATGTCTGAGTACAGACATCTACAAATGAAAAAGGCTGAGAAGCCTGACTATCTACCAGATCCTGCCGAGGGCATAAGATCGTAGCTGAGGTAACAAGCTAAACGTCGAAGTCCACGCGGAACTACTAGCGAGACTGAAGTCTCTCTGCAAAACATAAAATAGGCAAACGTGAGTACAAATGTACCCACCAAGACTTACATCAGAACTAGCTACATATGCATCAATAAAGGGGGTGGTGGAGTTTGACTGCAGCAAGCCAGCTTTGATTGAGTGGCTAACCAGAACTACGACTGCAAGTAACTCTTTTGAGGTGGCGCACACGAGTCCACATATTCACCATATCAATAAACCTCTATGGATCCGCTCCCGTCTTCCTACGAGAACGCCATCCATAGCACTCACGCTTATCTTGCGCATTTTAGAGTATCCACTTTCACTTGTCTATGAACTATGCAAGGGGTCCAAGTTTCCATATCCGAGGAATCCGGCTATTCGAATAGATAATGATAACCCTGCAGGGGTGTACTTCTTCACACACGCTCTCGCCACTTATCGCCCTGTACACGTCATGTACCTCGGCAACCTTCAAGCGGAAGCTGGGCGAGGGAGTCGGCCACGAGCTGACTAACCACACAAGTCTCTAGTCCAGGTTTATCGCCTATTCGGGTTCCATCCGCAAGGAGATCCGGCCGGGGTGTCGCTCATGACCCCGAACAATGTGTACAGGGTTCCAAGCCCACCAAACGGGCGGCGCTTGGTCTACCCGGCCGCGGTGCCTAGTCTGTCCCAAGCCCACCTGTACCGGGTGCCACTTGGTAGACTACTAACACTACCTACAAACACCAGAAACTAGTTGCAACTCCTGGACGGAGATCAGGTTGAATAATAAGTCGAGAGAGCTTGGAGTGCCCGGAGCCCAATGTGTGGTAGTAACTGTTCATGGATCACAAACACAGAACTCAGTTCCTGAGGACGGCTGCAATGAGACAACCCACCATGTACTCCTACATGGCCTCTCACCGCTACCTTTACCAAATCATGTTCACACGCTTAGCTCACAACAGTAGGACATGTTCACCACATACCAATTCATCCCTGATGAATCAGACCTGACCCAACTCTAAGCAGTAGCAGGTATAACAAACAAGCATGAATGAGTAGGCACATCAAGGCTCAAACAACTCCTACTCATGCTAGTGGGTTTCATCTATTTACTGTGGCAATGACAGGTCATGCAAAGGATACAGGGGTTCAGCTACCACAGCAAGTAATAGATGAATCGTTGTTGTCCTAATGCAGTAAAAGAGAGCAGGAGCGAGAGAGTGGGATTGTATCGGAATGAACAAGGGGGTTTTGCTTGCCTGGCACTCCTGAAGATAATATAGCTCTACATCGGTGTCATCGAACTCATCGTCGGAACCATGTCTATCGAGAGGGGACAAATACCAGCAAAACAAAGAGGAACACAATCAATGCAATGCAACAATTATGATGCATGATAATGTGACATGGAAATATGCTTTTGATTGGACTAATGCAACTAGCAACAAGTTAAATGGAGTTGGTTTGAATACTAGGTTCAAATTCAAACTCCACATGTGGTTATTTATATGCCATTTAATTGAATTATCCTAAACAGTAGTCATAAGTTGTTCTAACATGCATGAAAATGATACAGATGGATAGATTGGATTTTTCTGATAATTTTTCATATATAAATTATTTCAATCTGAGCTACGGTTGAATTGGTATGAAATTTTGAAGTTTTGAACATTTTCTGCAATTTCTGGATTATTTAAAATTAAACTAAATCCAGAAATAGATTTATTGCGTCAGCATGACATTGTCATGACGACATCAGGTCAACCGAGTTGACTAGGGTCAAACCTGATGTGTGGGGGCCACACGTCAGCGACACAGGGCTAATCCCGGTCTAACCCAGCGCTGACTGGGGTTTGACCAGGCCTGGGGCCCACTGTCAGAGGCTGTGGCCGGTTTAAGCAGCGGGGTTAACGCCTAATTGCCGTGCCACGTCGGCGTGGTTACGCCGGCGATGACCCGACGCGGCGGCGGTCGCCGGCCGGCCGTTTTCGGCCATGGATGGCCGTGCGGTTAGGTGCGTTGGAGAGCCCGTGGTGCGGGGCAACCAGTGGTGGTCGTGGGGATGCCGGGGATGGCGTGTAGCGGCGGCAGTGACGAGCTCAGGCAACGGCGGGGCTCGGTGATCTGCGCGGGTGGCGCTGCGGGGTGCATGCAGCAGAGGAAGGCGCTAGCGAGGCTCAGAGCGAGGCGGCAAGCTCGGTCGACACGCGCCCGGGACCAAATGGTCACCGGAGCGTCGTCGGCGGTGAGCACGGGCGGTGGCCAGAGATCGGGCGCGGTGGGAACGGCGGCTACGGCGGCCAAACGAACACGGGAGCTAGGGGGAGAGGAAGAGGAGCTCACAGCGAAGCCAGAGGAGGTCTTAGCGGGCTCAGGGACGCATCGGAGACGACGAACGGGCGCCGGCGATCTCGGCGACTGAGAGGTTGAAGACGACGGCATTCATTGCAAAGTAGAGCTCCAGGGGATGCGTGGCTCGACGAGGAGGACGAAGGCGACGGGGTGGATCCCTGGGGCGCATCGGAGAGGCGGGAGGGAGGCGGTGGCTGCGGCTATGGCGATCGGGGGCGACGGTAGCGCTCGGGCATGAGAGGGAGGGAGAGCAGTCAGGGGAGGGTGAGGGGTGCAGCGAGTGAGGGAGAAGAGCGAGGGGACACGGGGCGTCGTCGTGGCGTCGCTAGGAGGGTCGGGGAAGCAGGAGGTGGCACGCGCGGTAGTGCGCGCGTCGGGCACGCGCCCGTCCTCCTGGCGGGAGGAAGATGACACGGGAGGGGGGATAGGTGGGCTGGGCTGGCCAGCTGGGCCAGCCAGGCTGCACAGCGCTGGGCTGCACAGGGAGGTAAGCTCCAGGTAGGGTCTTTTCCTGTTTTGTTTCTTTTCTATTTTTCTGACATATGTTTTGATTTAATAATAATACTAAATCATTTATTTTCTTATTCCATTTTTTGCGGGAACTAGTGGTATTATTCCAGAGCTCCTCAACAAATGGCATAATTTTTGGACATATTATATATATAACACATATATATCCAATGCAAATAATTATGCATTAATTTCAAATGCCCAAAATAAATACTTATGAGCTCCCTAAAATATTGGTTTGATTTTTATCTCTGTCCAATATTTTCAGAGAGCAACATGAGCATTTTCTTGCACCCTTTTGGAGCAATTTTTATTTGGGTCATTTCCAGAGGTGATTCTGAGGGTTTCACAAATCCCCATTTGAAATTTAAATGGAATTTAAACATGATGCACACATGACTAGCTAGCCTTGAGCATACCAGAACTAGGGATGTGACAACTCGCCCCCACTTGATAGAATCGCGTCCCGAGATTCAGGACGTGAGGTAAGAAGACAGAGGGGACACTAGCTAACACGAACTTGTCGATCCAATTACCCTTCCCGAAGATGTTGGTTCATTGCTCCAATTGATATTAACGTCCTTGCTTTCGAGATCTTCATCCAACACGATGCCGACAGAAAGAAACTCTATAGGAAGCAATCTCCTCGAAGATCGAGCACTCAAGATCAACTCGTGGAATGAGATGTTGGAACATCTCGAGTTGAGTCACAAAACACATCGAGAGGGATGGAAGAACAAACAATGAAGTTTGATTTGGTGGGCAACAATTCCACGCTTAGAGAGATGGTGGATGGTGTCAAGGTGGCGAGGAAATAATTGCCATGATCCCGTAATGGGGCAGCTTGGGAAAGGTGACTCGTAGAACTATTCCCTTAAGTGGCAAAAAGAATTACTTTTGATACAAAGATCATTAAAATTCTTTATACCAGCCTAAGGCAATCACAATCGATCGTTGGAAGGGGTTCGAAGAATGGCATACTCCGACTAGGATGGATGATGTGGACTACCTTGTTGAAGGCAACGCAATGGATGATTTGCTTATCACCAGAAATGGATGGGACCCATGACAGACTGACACAATGACGGGTGCAAGCTGGGAACAAAATGCAAATACTGGAAATGACCCAACCATCATATCTGCCTGAGATTCAGATCTGGATGGTAACGGGATATGTCAGACAGCATGTCTGGAGAGGAAAGTTTGCAACACAAACCGATGAGATGACGTTGCGAGATTCTCGGGAAATGAACTACGATAGCAAGCTCCAAAACATGAGCTGGTTCTGCTACATACATGTGAACACACTGTCCTAGACAAGCATGGTCACGTAGTAGTCTTATAATAAAACACTACCGAGTTCAGGTGGGGAACCATCATCGAGGATGTTGGAGTCTTGTGCATGAACTAGTATTCGCACAACAACTTCTTTTCCTCTAGCAAATCAATCAGTGGCTTGGTGTGCTAGGAACACATATAGAATGGAGGTAGCGAGCCTGTCAAACCATAGCATACTTCGCACATGCATGACTGACTTGGGATGGTACCAGAGGAAACAAAAACAATCTTTCTCGAACTCACAGCGGCAACTTGCACCAAATGCACATGAATCAGAGAAAGTCGCTTCTTTCATCCAAACATATGCTTCATGAACGAAACACGAAGAAATGCTTACACAAGTTTCCAACACTAAGTTGATGTTCAACATGAATCATAGGGGAGACAAAATGCCGTTGATGGGCTCAACAACAACTCATTGGAATTTCCATATCACTGGACTTCCACCATCATGTGAACACAGTGATAGCATTGGTCAGACCAAGGGATGTAATGGTGTATGCTCGAGGGATCAACCACGAGTAAGACAACATTACAAATATCGTTGGTTCTGATTTGACTTGACGATAGCCCATACTCAAGTCAAAGTTTTCACAAGGCAATAGATCCAACAACTGATAACGAGGACCAATCGATGGAGATATCATCTTTCTTCAACACACACACACAAGGATAACCCTCAGTGATGAACTAAGTGGATTAAGCTTTTATCTCCCAACTCTCCAAGTTGTTGTCTAGCTCAACCAACTAGCTCAGGGATACCCAACACAGTTTCTTGGACAAGTGGTGGTTTATAACAAAACCAACTTGATCGCGAGCTCAACATAATGGTCAGGTGACAACCTGGTTATACTTCCGAGAAGACTTTCGGAAAATCACGAACCACCGATATGTTACTAAGCTCGAGAACAACCTTGCTTTTCGGGGCAAGATGATATGACCAAAATAGTGAGGGATTGACACAATCCTAACTCATTGATCGAGAGTGCGCCAAAAGTAAGGTCTAGGTAGCACGGTCAATCTTAGGAGGATAGTTGATAATCAACACGCTAAGAATGATATTAATGTCCATTAACTACCAAGCAACATGGTTGCTAGGAGTATTGATTTCACACATCATGGTTCTCTTGTCGGCATTCCGGTGCAACAACACGGGACCGAGGAATGAAGGATGATGGCGAGAGTATCACTGCATCAAGAACTCGTAAGAGAAGGTGCAATTCTCATGACTTTCTTGATAAGAAAGAAGGTGACACTCCACGGTAGAACAGAACAAAAGCTGGATTGGCATTTTGATCTGCGAAATACAATTGCTTTGACCCAATCCTAGATATGGATGAGTTTCTGGAGTTTGTTTATCCTATTCATTCTGAAATAGAACGGCTTGACGGACCACAAGAATAGTAGGCATCGATGAACACGATCGCACACATACCCTTGACTATCAATTGATAGGCAGGGGTCAGAATACAACTAAAGAGAGACAACGCAAAGGAACATATGATTTTCTGAGTTATGGATGCATAGATTAATATGTCGAAACAAGTTCAACAGGTTTCTTCCAGACAACCCATGCAGAAAGGTGGAACTGGCAGAATCACAATTATGAATGGAGAACTCCTCAAGAGTACTCTGATTGTGATCTTTTGGTTCAAAGAACTTCTGCCTCAATGGTTCATGGTATTTGGAAGAAGGAAATACCACGGACCTCGAGGACTATCTCAAAGGTTACTAATATCCTAAAGGAACTAGCAAACACTAACAACAGGAGGTGAGTGGGGTGAATCTCGGGTTCAAGAACCCAGGAATAGAATACATACTACTAAGTGGCATCACGGGATGCTTTCGAGAATGGTGGCCAGAATCATCACACTGGGACACAAAACATGGCTAGATTACTAGATGGTTTCATAAGACACCTAGGGTCATAATAGTAGCTCCAATCATATACGCAGAGGCAACAAAGTACCTCACAGACCGTGTAGTGTGCTTAATCTGGTCCAAAAGGCATTGGGAACACGGAGGGAAATTTTGCAAGTGCATCAGATTATTTAGAAACCTGGGATGACTCGAACAGCATAACGGTTTTAAATGCTCAAAAAGATTTAAGACAACCTGCAAAAATGGTGGCATAACCACTCAACATCACAATATCAAGGTTCTGGTTCAACTAGCAACATACTAAAAGTAGTAGAAACTGAACTGAGGCTGGTAACCAACAATCCTATAAGTCTCTTACATAGTAACTCATCATCCTAATAGATAGATGAGAAGCCTAGTTCTTAAACCCCGTAGAAGAGAAGAGGATGACTCAGATTAGAAGGCCATGAGGTAAAGGAGTAAAAAGAGCCTTACGTTCCCTTCCACAATCAACTCCCTTATATAACTAAAGCATTTCTAGACTCGACTTCGACCAGTTTGGCTTGGTAATCCTACAGGCAGTCAGGCTCTGATACCAACGCTCTCGGGACCCCGATCCTAAGTCACACCGATCTAGCATGTAACACCTCATATCACTTTGCGGCCTCACGCACGGTATTGCCACTGGTGCCACCTTACCTGGCCCGGAACCGTTTGCGCCTTTTGGCTCACGTATATGATAGTGTCCGTAGCATCCATATGACAAAGAACCCGGGCCGACATGGCTAGTCGTGAACCCAAAGCGGCACTAACTCATGGGGACAGGCATACATGAATCAACTTCGAGCATGTCGGTCAACAGCGTGTGAATCCGGGCTGTAGCACTGGGCTAACAGGACTCCGGTAACCCGGGCTGTAGCAGGCTAGGCAGGACTCCGGATGTAACCGCGTGACATTTCCCCGAAGGGACAGACACAGGAACAAAGTGAAACACATGCCGGCCAGTCAAGTGTCCTGAGCAGTAGTGCTGGGCTAGCAGGACTCCGGTGAACCGGGCTGTAGCGGACTACTATGGCTCAAGGAAGCACTAGACTACATTTCCCCATAAGAGAGGCTGCCAAGCATAAACAACTAGATTGTCGGATCCCACACATACCAAGCATTTCAATCATACACACAATATGCTCGATATATGTAAATACAACATGGCATCACAACATAACTCTACGACTCAACATATTTATTCATTAGGCTCCGAGGAGCGAGATATTACAAACATGGGTCTCATGACCCAACATTCAGAGCATGCAAGTCAAAGCACAAGCGGAAGCTTAACATGTCTGAGTACAGAGATCTACAAATGAAAAAGGCTGAGAAGCCTGACTATCTACCAGATCCTGCCGAGGGCACAAGATCGTAGCTGAGGTAACAAGCTAAACGTCGAAGTCCACGCGGAACTACTAGCGAGACTGAAGTCTCTCTGCAAAACATAAAATAGGCAAACGTGAGTACAAATGTACCCACCAAGACTTACATCAGAACTAGCTACATATGCATCGGTATCAATAAAGGGGGTGGTGGAGTTTGACTGCAGCAAGCCAGCTTTGACTCAGTGGCTAACCTGAACTACGACTGCAAGTAACTCTTTTGAGGTGGTGCACACGAGTCCACATATTCACCATATCAATACACCTCTATGGATCCGCTCCCGTCTTCCTACGAGAACGCCATCCATAGCACTCACGCTTATCTTGCGCATTTTAGAGTATCCACTTTCACTTGTCAATGAACTATGCAAGGGGTCCAAGTTTCCATATCCGAGGAATCTGGCAATTCGAATAGATAATGATAACCTTGCAGGGGTGTACTTCTTCACACACGCTCTCGCCACTTATCGCCCTGTACACGTCATGTACCTCGGCAACCTTCAAGCGGAAGCCGGGCGAGGGAGTCGGCCACGACCTGACTAACCACACAAGTCTCTAGTCCAGGATTATCGCCTATTCGGGTTCCATCCGCAAGGAGATCCGGCCGGGGTGTCGCTCACGGCCCCAAACGATGTGTACAGGGTTCCAAGCCCACCAAACGGGCGGCGCTTTGTCTACCCGGCCATGGTGCCTAGTCTGTCCCAAGCCCACCTGTACCGGGTGCCACTTGGTAGACTACTAACACTACCTACAAACACCAGAAACTAGTTGCAACTCCTGGACAGAGATCAGGTTGATTAATAAGTCGAGAGAGCTTGGAGTGCCCAGAGCCCAATGTGTGGTAGTAACTGTTCATGGATCACAAACACAGAACTCAGTTCCTGAGGACGGCTGCAATGAGACAACCCACCATGTACTCCTACATGGCCTCTCACCGCTACCTTTACCAAATCGTGTTCACACGCTTAGCTCACAGCAGTAGGACATGTTCACCACATACCAGTTCATCCCTGATGAATCAGACCTGGCCCAACTATAAGCAGTAGCAGGCATGACAAACAAGCATGAATGAGTAGGGACATCAGGGCTCAAACAACTCCTACTCATGCTAGTGGGTTTCATCTATTTACTGTGGCAATGACAGGTCATGCAAAGGATAAAGGGGTTCAGCTACCGCAGCAAGTAACAGATGAATCATTGTTGTCCTAATGCAGTAAAAGAGAGCAGGAGCGAGAGAGTGGGATTGTATCGGAATGAACAAGGGGGTTTTGCTTGCCTGGCACTCCTGAAGATAATATAGCTCTTCATCGGTGTCATCGAACTCATCGTCGGAACCACGTCTATCGAGAGGGGACAAATACCAGCAAAACAAAGAGGAACACAATCAATGCAATGCAACAATTATGATGCATGATAATGTGACATGGCAATATGCTGTTGATTGGACTAATGCAACTAGCAACAAGTTAAATGGAGTTGGTTTGAATACTAGGTTCAAATTCAAACTCCACATGTGGTTATTTAAATGCCATTTAATTGAATTGTCCTAAACAGTAGTCATAAGTTGTTCTAACATGCATGAAAATGATACAGATGGATAGATTGGATTTTTCTGATAATTTTTCATATATAAATTATTTCAATCTGAGCTACGGTTGAATTGGTATGAATTTTTGAAGTTTTGAACATTTTCTGCAATTTTTGGATTATTTAAAATTAAACTAAATCCAGAAATAGATTTATTGCATCAGCATGACATTGTCATGACGTCATCAGGTCAACCGAGATGACTAGGGTCAAACCTGACGTGTGGGGGCCACACGTCAGCGACACAGGGCTAATCCCGGTCAAACCCAGCGTTGACTGTGGTTTGACCAGGCCTGGGGCCCACTGTCAGAGGCTGTGGCCGGTTTAAGCAGCGGGGTTAACGCCTAATTGTCGTGCCACGTCGGCGTGGTTACGCCGGCGATGACTCGATGCGGCGGCAATCGCCGGCCGGCCGTTTCCGGCCACGGATGGCCGTGCGGTTAGGTGCGTTGGAGAGCCCGTGGTGCGGGGCATCCAGTGGTGGTCGTGGGGATGCCGGGGATGGCGTGTAGCGGCGGCGGTGATGAGCTCAGGCGGTGGCGGGGCTCGGTGATGTGCGCGGGTGGCGCTGCGGGGTGCAAGCGGCAGAGGAAGGCGCTAGCGAGGCTCAGAGCGGGGCGGCAAGCTCGGTGGACACGCGCCCGGGACCAAATGGTCACCGGAGCGTCGTCGGCGGTGAGCACCGGCGGTGGCCGGAGATCGGGCGCGGTGGGAACGGTGGCTACGGCGGCCAAACGAACACGGGAGCTAGGGGAAGAGGAAGAGGAGCTCACAGCGAAGCCAGAGGAGGTCTTAGCGGGCTCGGGGATGCGTCGGAGATGACGAACGGGCGCCGGCGATCTCGGCGACCGAGAGGTTGAAGACGACGGCATTGATGGCGAAGTAGAGCTCCAGGTGATGCGTGGCTCGACGAGGAGGACGAAGGCGATGGGGCGGATCCCTGGGGCGCGTCGGAGAGGCGGGAGGGAGGCGGTGGCTGCGGCTATGGCGATCGGCGGTGACGGCAGCGCTCGGGCATGAGAGGGAGGAAGAGCAGTCAGGGGAGGGAGAGGGGGTGCAGCGAGTGAGGGAGAAGAGCGAGGGGACACGGGGCGTCGTCGTTGCGTCGCTAGGAGGGTCGGGGAAGCAGGAGGTGGCACGCGCGGTGGTGTGCGCGGCGGTGCGCGCGGCGGGCACGCGCCCGTCCTCCTTGCGGGAGGAAGACGACAGGGGAGGGGGACAGGTGGGCTGGGCTGGCCAGCTGGGCCGGCCAGGCCGCAGAGCGCTGGGCTGCACATGGAGGTAAGCGCCAGGTAGGGTTTTTTCCCGTTTTGTTTCTTTTCTATTTTTCTGACATATGTTTTGATTTAATAATAATACTAAATCATTTTATTTTCTTATGCCATTTTTTGCAGGAACTAGTGGTATTATTCCAGAGCTCCTCAACAAATGGCACAATTTTTGGACATATTTTATATATATAACACATATATATATCCAATGCAAATAATTATGCATTAATTTCAAATGCCCAAAATAAATACTTATGAGCTCCCTAAAATATTGGTTTGATTTTTATCTTTGTCCAATATTTTCAGAGAGCAACATGAGCATTTTCTTGGACCCTTTTGGAGCAATTTTTATTTGGGTCATTTCCAGATGTGATTCTGAGGGTTTCACAAATCCCCATTTCAAATTTAAATGGAATTTAAACATGATGCACACATGACTAGCTAGCCTTGAGCATACCAGAACTAGGGATGTGACACTGGTCGATACACAGTAAGGGAAATGGGTCCTTCAAGCAAGACTTCTTGAGATATGTGAAATCAATGCAAAGCCTGCATTTCCCATTTGCCTTTCGGACTACCACTAGATTGGCTAACCATGTGGGGTGCAATACTCCTCTGACCAAACCAACTGCTTCCAGTTTTTTATCTCTTCGGCGATGAACTGCTGCCGCTCCAAGGCCTGCTTCCGGACTTTCTGCTTGACAAGTCGGGCATGTGGGGAGACAGCAAGGTGGTGCATGATTACCTCCCTGGGAACATCGGGGATATCAGAATGTTGCCAGGCAAACACATCGATATTCACCCGCAGGAAGGCAACAAGCGTGATTTCCTATTTGTCATCAAGGGTGTCGCCGATGGTGAAGGTACCATCAACGCTAGCCAGCCCTGCCGGGACCTTGGATCTCTTGCTGTTGGAACACTCCGGCACGTCGTCAACGGGTGCCGTGCACTCAGAGGGGGCACGCTTCCCGGAATCCTTGTCGGAGGTCCTACAATCCCTTTTCTTTCACTGGTATGTGTTGGTGCTATACAAACGGTTTTTAACCCCTTTCCACGATGGCATTTGGGACCGTCGCCTAGTGAGTATGGGCGATAGGGGGGTCCTTCCCACTCGACCCAAATACCGTCGGAGAATGCCCTCCTGGCACACAAGCTCGGCAAAATGAGGTCGTGTGCGACTGACGAGCGCTAAAATACGGAAATATGTACAGTAGAGTTAAAAAAAAATACAATTATACAAGCGAAATTGTTTCCGGCTGCAAGTACATCCCACACAGTCAGTCCCCGCTAAACGTTTCCATTCGTTTGTACATCCCACACAGTCTCTCCAAGGAAACCGTTTCCGTTCACAGGTACATCACACACTATTGTTCCCGTTAAATCATTTGCGTTATTGAATGTATCACACACAGTCCGTAGAAGAAACTGTGTGGCAAAGGTTGTCCATCACACACGGTTTTTATGTGGTAAACATTTGCGCAAGGTGGCCTAACGCAACAGTTTTCAAGAGAAAGTCATGTGTGATTGTTCATTGATCCAACACGGTCTATTCCTAGAAATCGTGTGCGATGCCTGAGGTCATCGCCCATGGTATTTTTTCAATAACCGTTTTCAATAGCAAACCCAATTAGCAGGCTAATTGCCCTATTGTTAGTAGTCCATTTATTAATCTAATTGACATTCATATTAAGCACATAATATATTTCATTTCCATATTAAGGAAGCAGAATTTCATAATTCTAATACATCAGAGTACAACATGATATAGCTTCAGCACTCAGCTACCCAATTACACAACTGCACCAGCACCAACTTTCACATGCAACATGTAGAACCTTTTGATATTAGCATCATAGATGGTATATAGACAGATGCATCTCATCTGGAAAACTGCTGAAGCGGAAGGCACATATTGAGCCTTCATTCATGTTGAAGGTCTTTGCAACTTTAGGCCAGTGCATGTGGATGATTGACCGTTCGTCCTTCTTCCTCTTCAGGAACACTTCAATATTGAATCATGGGTGTTGTATGAAAACCTTCCTCGCCTCCTGACCATAGAGGTGGTTTGAGAGGTAATCATCGGTAAACTGCTTCAGAAAGGCCTAAAAACAAGGATGTGCATAAATATTTTCTCTACATTGGAAATGGGGCAAAGGAATAAAAAAGGCAAGTTATAATAGTTAGTACCATCTTGTAGTGAACTGACGTGCAGACAAAGATCTTGTTGTTTTTTGTCTCTAATTTCTTTATCCTAACAATATTTCTGAGTTTCTTGATTTGATTGATATTCATGGACAACTCATTTCCCCATATGCAAAAGGGTCGAACAGTGGGTCAAAACCTCTGACAGCAGGACCTACATGTGCAAGACCAAATTGTCAAAAACCTAAATATTAGAATGGTTCCTGCAACTGCACAATAATGTGCTATTATTCAACGGACCATGCACGTGCTAACGTCGATTGTAAACAGTGCTTCCCATTGTTTCCCTGCAACACATATAAGGTAGTTAGTCATCAGGTTAATTTAGGGTTCACATGCTATCAGTAAAATATGTTGATGAAAAATAAGCACATTGCAGATTCATCAGATTAATTCAAGCCACATGGAAAACCCATTTATCCAAACCAAGCATGACTAAGAACTAGGAAATATAGCACTTGTATATGTTTCTCATGTGTTAGGTGCAGTCAAATTCGATTTATCCCTCACATGCACAACAATACAAAATTCTACCAACGACAATTGGACATCGCATTGCAGAATTGAACCAAATAGTTAACTAAACACCACAACAAATGAACCAAACATTAACTGAGCACCACATTGCACCATATAACATACTCCTAATAGAAAAACAGACAGTTAACCAAACCAAACATACTCAACAACTTGGAAATATAGCAATTGTATTTGTTTCTCATGTATTTACTACAACCAAATTCAATTTATTCCTCACATGATATACAATAGCAGAATGCACCCACAACTATTGAACATCTCATTGCAGAATTGAACCAAACAGTTAACTAAACACCACAACCCAAATGAACCAAACGTTAACTGAGCACCACATTGCACAATGTATAACCAAACGAAGCATGCTTGACAACTTGGAAATAGAGCAATTGTATTCGTTTCTTATGTATTTTGTAAAGATAAAATCGATTTATTTCTCACAAGGAAGACAATACAAAATTGCAGCCTAAAGAATTGAACATCACATTTGCAGAATTGAACCAAACAGTTAACTAAAGAGGACAACTAATTAACAAAACAGTTAATAAGTGAGCACCACACTGCACGACATATAGAACATATACACTAGAGCAATAGATTGCATGGTAAAAGTAGATAGCACAATTCACTAGAATTTCTGAAGGAAAGGCAGGAGCAGCACACGCAATGGGTAAACCGAGCATGCTTAACCGGCATAGCTAGCAAATAGCAAGGTGCTCCTCCAAGATCTGGGGGCCGGCACGGATGGCAGCCATCACGACCTCATCCACGCGTGCGGCCGCAATTTGCTTCTCCGCTGCCAAATTCTCCTTGAGATCCTGGCTAAACTGCGTGCACCATGGCTTAGGGCGGCGCTTATTTGGTGGAGGGGTCGGTGATTTGGGTGGAAGGTGTCGCGCTCGCGCCGGCAATCGGGTCATGTGGGATGTGGAAGGAGGAGGAGGATGGGGGTCGGGTGTGGATTACCTGCCTAGATAGACGAGGCCGAGCAGCGTGAAGGAGGGTCACCGACGAGGAGGCGGCGCTGCAAGCAAGGAGTGAAGGTTTCATCTTGGAAAGGAAGGCGGAAACTGGGGAAATTTGGCTTTTGGTAAGGGGGAGGGGGCAGGGAGGTAGATATTTCCATGGAAGCCGATAATTCGGAATCGCTTCAGCGAAAAAACTGGCGCGCAAAGTGTCATCAGACACGGTCCCTTATTCAAAACTATGTATGAGATGTGAACATCACAAACGATTCAGATAGCTTAACCCGTGTGTGATGAGTTTGATTTTTTGGTTCGAATCCCTGGTTATAGTGGTCATCCACGTCATTGCATACTTTGGGTACACAAAGGAGACTACAACACACCCACACTTCTTAATCGAGCAAGTTCAGCAATTAAACAGAGCTAGCTGACCTCAACATTACTCTAACAAATTAAAGATCTGCGCTCTTAATTAAAGAAAACAAAGAGTACTAGTACTACGGCTGGTGCTCGTCGATATCCACCGCAGCCTCCGTGTCCAGCTCGCGCCCGACGGTCTCTTGGGGAAGGGGCTCCATGGCATCCATAGCACCATACTCGACAAGCATCTCGCCATCCGCGTCCGCCATCTCTTTGGAAAAGGCCGCCACGAGCTAGGCATGCGGGGCCACGATCTAGGCTTGGATGGTCTTTGTCGTCACAAGGTATGCGGCGGAGGAACGAACGGCTGCTCGAACGCTCTCGGCGATTGCCAACTCTTCGGTCGTGGGTTGCCGATCGTTGTCGGAGAAGCTTCATTTGATTTGTGCGGTGACCGCTAGGAGCTAGGCATGGGCGGCCTGGACATGGTCATGGGTGGCCTCCATCAGGGCTAAGGCCGCCGTTGTGCAACGGACAGATGTTGTGCCGCTCTCCCCAGTTGCTATCCCCGAGGCAGATGTTGCTGCCGCCACCTAAGAAGCAACAACGGCTGTTTGGGCTGCCTTGGGTGCCCGGTCGAAGATTGTGGCCACGCTCATGCACCTTATTAGCACGCGAATGGCGGCTGCAGCCGTGCTCTCGCTGCAGTGGGCCACCGAAGTTGCCCACATCACGCGGTGATACGTCTCCAATGTATCTATAATTTTTGATTGCTCCATGCTATATTATCTACTGTTCTGGACTATATTGGGCTTTATTTTCCACTTATATATTATCTTTGGTACTAACCTATTAACCGGAGGCCCAGCCCAGAATTGCTGTTTTTTTGCCTATTTCAGAGTTTTGGAGAAACAGAATATCAAACATAGTCCAAAAGGAATGAAACCTTAGGGAATGTGATTTTCTCATCAGATAAGACCCAGGAGACTTGGACCCTCCGTCAAGAAAGCCACGAGGCGGTCACGAGGGTGGGGGCGCGCCCACCCCCCTAGGGCACGCCCCCTGCCTCATGGGCCCCTCGGAGATCCACCGACGTACTTCTTTCTCCTATATACACCTACGTACCCCCAAACGATCAGATACGGAGCGAAAAACCTAATTCCACCGCCGCAACCTTCTGTACCCACGAGATCCCATGTTGGGGCCTGTTCCGGAGCTCCGCCGGAGAGGGCCATCATCACGGAGGGCTTCTACATCATCCTAGCCTCTCCGATGAAGTGTGAGTAGTTCACCTCAGACCTACGGGTCCATAGTTATTAGCTAGATGGTTTCTTCTCTCTTTTTGGATCTCAATACAATGTTCTCCCCCTCTCTCGTGGAGATCTATTCGATGTAATCTTCTTCTCGCGGTGTGTTTGTTGAGACCAATGAATTGTGGGTTTATGATCAAGTCTATCTATGAATAATATTTGAATCTTCTCCGAATTCTTTTATGTATGATTGGTCATCTTTACAAGTCTCTTCGAATTATCAGTTTGGTTTGGCCTACTAAATTGGTTTTTCTTGCCATGGGAGAAGTGCTTCGCTTTGGGTAAATGTTGCGGTGTCCTTTCCCAGTGACAGAAGGTGCAGCAAGGCACGTATTGAATTGTTGCCATCGAGGATAACAAGATGGGGTTTTTGTCATATTGCATGAAACTATCCCTCTACATCATGTCATCTTGCTTAAGGCGTTACTTTGTTTTTAACTTAATGATGCATGCTGGATAGCGGTCGATGAATGGAGTAATAGTAGTAGATGCAGGCAGGAGTCGGTCTACTTGTCTTGGACATGATACCTATATACATGATCATACCTAGATATTATCATAACTATGCTCAGTTCTATCAATTGCTCAACAGTAATTTGTTCACCCACCGTAGAATACTTATGCTCTTGAGAGAAGCCACTAGTGAAACCTATGGCCCCTGGGTCTATTCTCATCATATCAATCTCCATCACTTTAATCTTGCTTTGCTTTTTTACTTTGCCTTTTACTTTTCACTTTGCATCTCTATACCAAAAATACCAAAAATATTCTCTATCAGATCTCACTCCCGTAAGTGACCCTGAAGGGATTGACAACCCCTAATCGCGTTGGTTGCGTTGAGCTATTGTTTTGTGCAGGTATGAGGGACTTGTGTGTAGCCTCCTATTGGATTGATACCTTGGTTCTCTAAAACTGAGGGAAATACTTACGCTACTTTGCTGCATCATCTTCTTCTCTTCGGGGAAATCCAGCGTAGTGCTCAAGAGGTAGCAAGAAGAATTTCAGGTGCCGTTGTCGGGGAGTCTACGCAAAAGTCAACATACCAAGTACCCATCACAATCCCTATCTCCCGCATTACATTAGTTGCCATTTTCCTCTCGTTTTCCTCTCCCCCACTTCACCCTTGCTGTTTTATTCGCCCTCTCTTTTTCGTTTGCCTTTTTCTCGCTTCCCCTTTTGTTTGCTCGTGTGTTGGATTGCTTGTTTGTCATGATGACTCAAGCTAGTACCAAATTGTGTGACTTCACCAATACCAACAATAATGATTTCCTTAGCATTCCGATTGCTCCTCTTACCAATACTGAATCTTGTGAAATCAATACTGCTTTGTTGAATCTTGTTATGAAAAATCAATTCGCCGGCCTTCCTAGTGAATATGCTGCTACTCATCTGAATAGCCTCGTTGATTTATGTGTTATGCAAAAGAAGAAAGATGTCAATAATGATATTGTTAAATTGAAGCTATTTCCTTTTTCGCTTATAGATCGTGCTAAAGCGTGGTTTTCGTCTTTGCCTAAAAATAGTATTGATTCTCGAAACAAGTGCAAAGATGCTTTTATCTCTAAGTATTTTCCTCCCGCTAAGATCATCTCTCTTAGAAATGACATTATGAATTTTAAGCAACTTGATCATGAACATGTTGCACAAGCTTGGGAGAGAATGAAATTAATGATACGTAATTGTCATACTCATGGTTTGAACTTGTGGATGATTATACAAAAAATTTATGCCGGATTGAATTTTGCTTCTAGAAATCTCTTAGATTCGGCCGCGGGAGGCACTTTTATGGAAATTTATTTAGGAGATGCTACTAAACTCCTAGATAATATTATGGTTAATTATTCTCAATGGCACAGTGAAAGATCTACTAATAAAAAAGTGCATGCTATAGAAGAAATCAATGTTTTGAGTGGAAAGATGGATGAACTTATGTAATTATTTGCTACTAAGAGTGTTTCTTATGATCCTAATGATATGCCTTTGTCTACTTTGATTGAGAATAATAATGAATCTATGGATGTGAATTTTTTTGGTAGGAATAATTTTGGTAACAACGCGTATAGAGGAAATTTTAATCCTAGGCCTTATTCTACTAATCCTTCTAATAATTATGGAAATTCCTACAACAATCTTATGGAAATTTTAATAAGACTCCCTCTGAATTTGAGAGTAGTGTTAAAGAGTTTATGAATTCACAAAATAATTTTAATACTTTTCTTGAAGAGAAATTGCTTAAATTTGATGATTTCTCTAGGAACGTTGACAGAATTTCTCTTGAGGTTTATTCTTTAAAGCTTAGATCTATTCCTCCTAAGCATGATATCAATGAGTCTCTCAAAGCCATGAGAGTTTCCATTGATGAGTAAGGAACCACTAGGATGCGTGCTTCCAAAGATGCCTTTATTAAAGCATGTTCTTCCAATTCCTATGAAAATCAAGATGAAGATCTAAAAGTTATTGATGTGTCTCCTATTAAATCTTTGTTTTGCAATATGAATCTTGATGAAACTGAATATGATCTTCCTTTACCTAGAAGGCATTCCAAAAATTCGGAGTATTTAGATCTTGATGATGAAATTGATAAAAGTGGGATTGAAAGAAATAAAACCCTAGATGTTGCTAAACCCACTATATTGGATTTAAAGGAATTTAATTATGAAAGTTGCTCTTTAATTGATTGTTTTTCCTTGTTGCAATCTGCGCTTAATTCTCCTCATGCTTATAGTCAAAATAAAGCCTTTACCGAACATATCGTTGATGCATTGATGCAATCTTATGAAGAAAAAACTTGAGTTGAAAGTTTCTATCCCTATAAAACTTTATGATGAGTGGTAACCTACTATTAAAATTAAAATTAAAGATTATGAGTTCTATGCTTTGTGTGATTTGGGTGCTACAGTCTCCACTATTCCCAAGACTTCGTGTGATTTGCTAGATTTCCGTGATTTTGATGATTGCTCTCTAAACTTGCATCTCATGGATTCCACTATTACGAAACCTATGGGAAGAATTAATGATGTTATTATTGTTGCAAATGGGAATTATGTGCCCATAGATTTTATCGTTCTTGATATAGATTGCAATCCTTCTTGCCCTATTATTCTCGGTAGACATTTCCTTAGAACGGTTGGTGCAATTATTGATATGAAGGAAGGGAATATTAGATTTCAATTTCCATTAAAAAAGGGAATGGAACACTTCCCTAGAAAGAAAATAAAATTGCCATATGAATCTATCATGAGAGCCACTTATGGATTGCCTACCAAAGATGGCAATACCTAGATCTATCCACGCTTTTATGCCTAGCTAGGGGCGTTAAACAATAGCGCTTGTTGGGAGGCAACCCAATTTTATTTTACTTTTTTTGTTTTTGCTTCTGTTTAGGAATAAATAAAACATCTACCTTCTATTTAGATGTGGTTTTGTGTTTTAATTAGTGTTTGTGCCAAGTTAGACCTATAGGATCTTCTTGGATGATAGTTATTTGATCTTGCTGTAATTTCCAGAATCTTTCTGTTCACGAAAACAATTGTTAAAAATTACCAGAACGTGATAAAATACTTATTCCAACTGCTGCTGATCAATAAACAAATTGTCTAGTTCGTCCTATTTTGGTAGATTTTTTTGAGTTCCGGAAGTTTGCGTTAGTTACAAATTACTACAGACTGTTCTGTTTTTGGCAGATTCTGTTTTTCGTGTGTTGTTTGCTTATTTTGATGAATCTATGGCTAGTACAATAGTTTATAATCCATAGAGAAGTTGGAATAGAGTAGGTTTAACACCAATATAAATAAATAATGAGTTCATTACAGTACGTTGAAGTGGTATTTTGTTTTCTTTCGCTAACGGAGCTCACGAGATTTTTGTTGAGTTTTGTGTTGTGAAGTTTTCAAGTTTTGGGTGAAATCTTTTGATGGATAATGGAACAAGGAGTGGCAAGAGCCTAAGCTTGGGGATGCCCATGGCACCCCTAATATAATACAAGGACACCAAAAATTCAAAGCTTGGGGATGCCCCGGAAGGCATCCCCTCTTTCGTCTACTTCCATCGGTAATTTTACTTGGAGCTATATTTTTATTCACCACATGATATGTGTTTTGCTTGGAGCGTCTTGTATTTTTTGTGTCTTTATTTGTTAGTGTGCCACAATCATCCTTACTGTACACACCTTTTGAGAGAGCCATACATGAATTGGAATTTGATAGAATACTCTATGTGCTTCACTTATATCTTTTGAGCTTTATAGTTTTGTTCTATGTGCTTCACTTATATCTTTTGAGCTTTATAGTTTTGCTCTAGTGCTTCACCTATATCTTTCTTTCAGTGTACTAAAGTAGGGGTACCTTAGTATCCCGAACTTGTGCACGGGCAGTCGTAGCACCCCGCGGCAAGGCTTGCTAGGCAATCGCCAAGACTCTCTGTCGTCCCTTTTTGGGCCATCCAAGAACAAAGTATTTGAGCCAAGGCCCCGGCAGGAGGAGCCTGCCGGGAAGGCCACCCGAAGAGAGCCAGGCCCCGACAAGAGGAGCTTGCCGGGACAACCGCTCGAAGCACAAGACCCCGGCAGGAGGAGCTTGCCGCGAAGGCCGACCGAGGCACGACAAGATACTTCCCGGCAAGGACCGGTGAGCGACAAGCTCCCGGGCGCGACAAGACATCAGCCGCGGCAAGGAGCTTGCCGTGGCAAGTCACCACCCCGCGCCTGCGCTCCAGCTCATCCACCCACGCGTCGCTCTGGGGCCGTTCGAGGCGTACATGGCGAGAGGCTGCGCAGCCAGGGGCATGCGGTGGCGAAGCGACGCTGACAGAGTAGCCATCGTGGCAAACGGTGGCGCTCCCGACGGTCCCCTTTCCTGCACCGTCTGGGCGATGCGCACGGGCATTTAATGCCCCTGTCCCCTGCCGTCAGAGTTAGGTATGATAGCACTGTATAGCCACTGTGCAGGCAGCTGTACCCACTACAGCATTCTCCCATTTTCGCCCCCACCTGCGCTGCCACCTGTGGGTAACCCCTTGAGCATATAAAAGGAGGCCCCATGCGCACGTAGGAGGAGGAGGACAACCATCGCTACGCTCGGTCTCGCCAGCGGCTCATGTGTACTGTAGCACCACGCGCTCCCGAGCAAGAACACAATACAATCCACAAAGCAGCATTAGAGTTTTACGCATCCTTGCGGCCCGAAGCTGGGTAAAATCCCTTGTGTGCATCGCCTCGATCCGCTCTTCGCCCGACATCCGCGCCCCGCCGAACCAAGGAAGGGGCTCGGTCCCCATAGGTGTTCGTGGAGGCAGATTTCCCCCGACATCTTTGGCGTGCCAGGTAGGGGGCGTCGAAGTTGTGTGAACCTGATCCGGCGTCTGCACCAGCTAGATATCCATCATCTTCGTCGACATGCCACCAAAGAAGAAGGCTCCGGAGGTGGCTGGTCCGTCCGCGTCGAACCCACCGCCCTTGGAGCAAACGGGTGGTGGGGACGGCGCCGGCGGCGAAACGGGCGTCGTCGAGCCAGCTCATGGCGCCGCGGCGTCCGAACATGCACCGAGCTCATGATGCCACGGCGTGCGAACATACGCCGACACCTCTCGGCGCAGGTAAGCCCTGGTATGACCAGGCAACCTTTCGCTCTATTCCATGGAGCGGAGGCAGTTAGCCCCACGGATCTCGCATACGGGCCACCTCGAGTGTTCGCTCACGCTGAGCTCGAGCGAGAGCAGCTGCGTCGAGATGACGCGCTGCTCCTCGAGGAGGACCGTCTTCAGGCCGCTGTGCGAGCTGCTCGCTACTAGCAAGCTTTGCACCGCTTTTATAGCCGCAAAGTTAGCGCCAGAAGTTTCGAGGAAGTGGGAAGGCCCTTACCGGGTGAAACGAGTCGCTAGGCCTGGCGCTGTCCGCCTTGAGACCGAAGATACCACTCCGGTGAGCAACTCCTGGAACGTTGGGCATCTTCGTAAGTTTCGCCCGTAAGGCGCGGTTGTCGGACCCCATCCGGCAACCACCCTTCTGTACAAAGTCTTGCCGCCGTTGCATGTGATCCTTTGTGCAGAGCCAGGCGCAGACCCTGTGCGCAGATTGAGTTCATGTGCTCCGCGCACCTTGTCGATCTCATGCTCTTCATTCTTTGCATGCATTATCTGACACTCTGTGCAGCACTGACCCCCGGTAAGCGACGGCGAGCCCCATGTTTCGCCTTGCCGGAAAGCGACCTTGCCGGGCAGCGAGCCACGGAAAAGCTAAGTTGCCAAAGTTTGAGCAATCGAGTTTTTAAAATTTTGAGGTTATCTTCCTCGAACGACCGTACTTGGTATGGAAAACCTGTGCGCGGAGGGACCGGCTCGTGGCTAGTTGCGCCCTTACTTCGTTTCGAGTCCGCTCAACGACTTAAGTGTGATACAACCAGAGTGGCATCCTTACTTTGTTTCGAGCTCGCTCGGCAGCTTAAGTGTGCTGCGACTGCAGTCGCAACACTTACTTTGCTTTGAGCCTGCTCAACAATTTAAGTGAGCTGCAGCTAGCCGCGGCAAGGTTTCTTGCCGGTAGTGGCGCCGCTGGCGGGCTGCTGATGTCCCGCACTCAGAGCCCGCGGTAAGGCGGAGGCCTACGCCGACAAGTCCCCAAAGGCGTAGGGCAAAAACATACAGAGCACGGAGTCAAGTAGAGGAAATAACAGTGCAATCATTACCTAAGATAGAGTTATATTACAAAGATAAGCTTGTCGCAGCCCTAATGAATCGCTTTCATGACTTGGCCGGCAGCGACAAGAAAAGAAAAGGGCAGGCGGCCTAATCCACGCGGTCGCCCTCGATCCTCTTGATCCCGGCCACCTTCTCCACAATGGGCGCGACGAGGGCCCTGATCTCCTCGAGGTCAGCGTCTGCCGGCAGGGATTTGAGGATGTTGGTGAGCCTGATGCCGGGGTTGCGGAAGGCGATCTTCACCAACACCTTCTCGAGGGCTCCGGCGATGGCGTCGCGCGTCTCGCCGGCTAGCTGCTCTGGGATCGCGTTCCGGAGATGCTGAAGGGCCGCCACCACGCCTTTGAAGAACGAACTGAGCTTGGCGCTGGGGGGGACATTTTCGCCGGAGGAATACTCGTGTCCCTCCATCCCCCGCAGCGTCAGCTCCTTGTCGATGGCGGCGGCGATGTCCACGAGACCCTCAGTCCAGTGCTCCACCGTCGCCCTGAAGTTGTTTTGGGTAACTGCGGCGCTTTTCAGCAGCGCCTCGTTGTCCGCGACCTCCTTCCGCAAGGTCGTCTCCCGCTCCTTGGCGCTCTCCAGCGCCTTGGTCAAGGTGCCCAGCTTCACCTCGAGATTGGCGTTGGAGTCCTTGGCGGCGTCGAGCTCCTTGATCTTCTCGGCGAAGCGGCCCTGCAGCTCGCCAAGGGTGTGGGCGCCCTTCTCGCTCTCCTGTTTGAGCGCGGCGAGCTCCTCACCGCTCGCCTTGAGATCAGTGTCGAGCTGCGCCACCTTCGCCTCCAGTGCCTCCTTGGCAGCCTCGGCGGCCGCGGCGGCTTCTTGCGCTTCCTTGAGGGCTCCGCCAGGTGCTTGCTCGCGCGCGGCGACCTCCTCCCCGTGGCTGGCGAGGCTGCCTTTCTGCTGCACCAGCTCGCCCTCCCGCGTGGCCAGCCCCGCGGCGGCAAGCCTTCGCTGCTCTTCGGCTTCTGCCTTCTCAAGGATGAAGGCCGTCCGCGCCTCGTCGAGCTGCCTTCGCTCCTCCGCCAAGGATTGGAGGGCCTCCTAGTTGAGCTCCCGAAGCTCCCCGGCGCGCTTCTCCATGTCCGCTCCCGCCTTCGCAACAAGCGCTTCCCGGCGTTCCACCTGGGCTTGTCGGGCGCGGTAGAGTGACACCAGCTTCCGGAGCAGCCGCTCCTCCTCAGGCTCGCCGCCGCTGCTGCTTGGCGCGTCAACCAGCGTCAGCCCGGCGGAGGTGAGCACCTCTTCATCCAAGGTCTCCCCCACGACCGGCGCCCTGGAAGTCGACTCCCAGGGGAGCTTGATGAAGATATCATCGCCGGCCTTCAGGTAGGCGCCCGGATGGGGCTCCTCAGGGCCCGACGCCGCTGCGGAGGCGGGATCGGCGGTCGGCGCAGCGCCTGGCGCTCCGGCGGCTTCAGGGCCGTCAGTACGATCGCCGGCCCCCTCGCCCGCGGCTGCTGCGGCAGCCTTGGCGGCCTCTTCGCCGGCCGGATCTTCAGCACCATCCGTCTCTCCGGTGGCGGCCACGTCGTCAGTATGGCCACGCGCGTCCTCCTCGACAGCGACCTCGGTCTCCATCGGGCCCGTGGCGGGCGGGTCTGAAGGCCGAAAGAGGGGGAGAAGTCAAGCAGCTATCCAAAGAAGAAGAACCCCAGGGGAGTTTCGAAGCAAGAAGGTTACCTGGGCCAGGGTCTGCAGTCACGGTCTCCGTCGCCGAGGGGCCGCCGGTGCCGTCCCTCGCCGGAGACTGCTCCTTTGCCGGGGACTGCTCCCTTGCCGGGGACTGCTCCCTCGCCGGGGACTGCTCCCTCGCCGAGGACTCCTCCCTTGCCGGGGAACTCCCCCGTGGCAGTGTAGTTGTAGCGGGTGGCTCATCAGGGACGGTCTCCGGACGCTCCTGGTGGGGCTGCTCTGCTCCTACACAAATCGTCAGCCAGATGTCAGGAAAGGCGAAGGGTACCCGGGCACGCCCAACGGCAGAAAGCAAGCCATTTGCTTACGCTGGGGGCTGCGCTGGGGGCTGCTCTGAGGATTAGTTGGTGGGTCCGGCAAGGTCATCTCGGGCGCACCCCCTGCCATCACAGTGGGCTCGTCGTCGAGGATGACCACCAGGACCTTGGCTCTCTTTGCCATCCTCTGAGCCAGAGTCCTGAAAAGGAGCAAATTCGGAGGAAGGCAAATGAGATGCGAGGCACAACTACAAGAATTGAAGGAACATAAGAACAGCGGGGATCTTACTCCTCTCCCTCTTCCTCGTCGGAGCTAAGCGCGGAGAAGTCGAAGACTGGCCCGCTTCTGGCGCGAGGAGGCGGAGGAGTAGGCTCCCTCGGCCGCTTGGCGGAGGCAGTGGTGGCGCTCGCCCGAGAAGGCTTTGCCCCGGCCGCCGCCGTGGCACGAGGGGCGGCAGGAGCAGAAGCAGCGGCCTGCGAAGACCCCGCTCCCACTGAAACAGCGGAGCGCGTCATGCGGTGCTGCTGCTGTTGGCTCGCTTGCCGTACCACCTCTCCGGCCTTGCAGAGGCGCCTCCGTGGTTGAGCCGGGGGCTCCGCTTGAGACGAGCTGCCCGAAGGTCGGGAGGAAGAGGCGTCAGCCTCCGGCAAGCCGCTCGAGCCCTCGGTGGACTCGTCCGCCCCTGCATCGTGCCTGGCAAGCTCTTCCTCGCCGGCAAACTCCGCTCGATCGGCAAGGCTTTCCGCCTCCGCTGCGTCCACCTCCGCCAATGTGAAGCCAAATTCGCCCGCGGCCGCGGCCGCGGCCGCCTCTTCCATCCTGGAGGCGATGCGCGCCAACTCCGCGTCGGTGGTGTCTCGGGTGAGGCCCCTCTGCTCATCCGCGTCGACTGGCCTCTCCACCAAGTCGTCGAAGAACGCCCGCACGACATCGTCGGCGGGCTCCTGCCAAGTGGAGTCGATCCCGTGCGAGTCGCACAGCGGCATCATTGCAAGGATGCGGCTGAGCGACGAATTGTTGCACAACGGGACGACGCCTCGCGGCAGCCTGAACCATTCAGGGTGGTGCTTGAACAGCTCCCTGAGCGTCCCGTCAAGCTCCAAGACGGTGAAATTGAAGTTGAGGCCAGGTTGTAGCCTCATGATGTCCGCCACATTCTGGAACTCCCAGGCGGGTCTCCCCTTCTCATGCAGGGGAGCGATGCGGCGGCGGAGGAAATCTGCGCCAACGGCGCCAACTGTGAGCCCGGCACGCCTGAGCCGCAGGATCTGGGTGACGACAATCTGCAGCTTGTCGTCGTCCGGGGCCACGTCGCTCCAATCCCTGCCGCGCACCACAGGAGTTTGGCACATGGCAGTGAATGGCTGCGGGTTCTCCTCAATGATCAGGCACCAGTCTGCCCTCCATTCCTCCCAATTGCTGCGGAGCTCTCCCTCCAGATAAGCATCCTTCTTGCCAAGCTTCGAGATCCAGGCGATCCCGCCGGAGAGGGGCTCTCCTCTCTCTACTCGAGGCGTGAAGAAGTGGCGGAAGAGAGCTACATTTGGAAAGACTCCGACAAAATTTTCGCAGAGATGCGCGAAAATTGCCATGGTCAAGACAGCATTGGGGGTGAAATCAAGGAGGTGGAAGCCGTAGGTGTTCCTGATGTCGCAGAAAAATTCAGAGAAGGGCGGGCAGAGCCCGCAATAGAAGAACAGAGCAAAGAAGGGATAACCGGTCGGATACTCCTTCTGGGCGGCGGCGGGAAGAACCCTCGTGCGCGGATGCGCTCGCGTCCTCGTCGACCAGAAGAGGTAGTATTCCTCCCTCAGGACCAACGCGTCGAGCTCAGGGGGGAAGGTCGCCTGCTCCTTTCGCAGCGCCTCAAGCCGCTGCGCCTCGGCCGACTTCACGGCCTTCCCTTTCCCCTTGTCGCCCTTCAGGGCCATGGCGGAAAGAGGGAGGGAGGTCGATGGCGCCGGTAGCACTGGTGGCGGCAGAAAGGGGGGGGGAGCGCTGCTTCTCTTGGGAAGTGGCGGAGGTTTTCGAGGAATCGCAACTGGCGGACTGCCCCTGTCTCCACTGCTTATAAGGGGAGGAGGGGGGCGTTTCGCCTTTCCGAATAAACAAATCACCTGCGACGTGACGCGCGCCTGCGGGGCTCAGCCCCGCGCACGCCGCCCACGTCATGCACGCCTCTCCCCACGATGCCGCGTTCGACGCGTGCCGTTCGGGGAGGACGTGGTGGACGCAGAAGCAGATGCAGCGTGACCTAGGCCGCGCATGCCCGTGCACTGTTTTGGGCCTGGCCCAACAGCGCTCGGCACCGTGTATGGCCCAGGCCCGGGGGCTCCTGTCGGTTTACTAAAGTAGGGGTACCTTAGTATCCCGAACTTGTGCACGGGCAGTCGTAGCACCCCGCGGCAAGGCTTGCCAGGCGATCGCCAAGACTCTCCGTGGTCCCTTTTTGGGCCATCCAAGAACAAAGTATTTGAGCCAAGGCCCCGGCAGGAGGAGCCTACCGGGAAGGCCACCCGAAGAGAGCCAGGCCCCGGCAAGAGGAGCTTGCCGGGACGACCGCTCGAAGCACAAGACCCCGGCAGGAGGAGCTTGCCGGGAAGGCCGACCGAGGCACGACAAGATACTTGCTGCGACGCGCTCCGCGTCCCGGCAAGGACCGGTGAGCGACAAGCTCCCGGGCGCGACAAGACATCAGCCGCGGCAAGGCGCTTGCCGCGGCAAGTCACCACCCCGCGCCTGCGCTCCAGCTCATCCACCCACGCGTCGCTCTGGGGCCGTTCCAGGCGTACGTGGCGAGAGGCTGCGCAGGGGCATGCGGTGGTGAAGCGACGCTGACAGAGTAGCCATCGTGGCAAACGGTGGTGCTCCCGACGGTCCCCTTCCCTGCACCGTCTGGGCGATGCGGACGGGCATTTAATGCCCCTGTCCCCTGCCGTCAGAGTTAGGTATGATAGCACCGTACAGCCACTGTGCAGGCAGCTGTACCCACTACAGCATTCTCCCATTTTTGCCCCCACCTGCGCTGCCACCTGTGGGTAACCCCTTGAGCATATAAAAGGAGGCCCCATGCGCACGTAGCAGGAGGAGGACACCCATCGCTACGCTCGGTCTCGCCAGCGGCTCGTGTGTACTGTAGCACCACGCGCTCCCGAGCAAGAACACTATGCAATCCACAAAGCAGCTGTAGGGTTTTACGCATCCTTGCAGCCCGAAGCTATGTAAAATCCCTTGTGTGCATCGCCTTGATCCGCTCTTCGCGCAACCTCCGCCCCCCGCCGAACCAAGGAAGGGGCTCGGTCCCCATAGGTGTTCGTGGAGGCAGATTTTCCCCGACAATTTCAGACCACGGTGATGGAATTTTTTATAGAAACTATTGATCTCTCATGCTTCACTTAGATTATTTGGAGAGTCTTTAATAGCATGATAATCTGCTTAATAATAATAATAATAATAATAATAAGCTTGGCATTCAAGATTTGTAAAACTTTCTTTTGAGTGCGTTGAATACTAAGAAAATATTGATGCTTGATAATTATTTTGAGATATGAAGATGGTGATATTAGAGTCATGCTAGTTGAGTAGTTCTTAATTTTAAGAATGCTTGCATTAAAGTTTGTGATTCCCGTAGCATGCACGTATGGTGAACTGTTATGTGATGAAGTCGGAGCATGATTTATTTATTGATTGTCTTCCTTATCAGTGGCAGTCGGGGATGAGCGATGGTCTTTTCCTACCAATCTATCCCCCTAGGAGCATGCGCGTAATAATTTGCTTTGGTAACTTGTAGATTTTTGCAATAAGTATATGAGTTCTTTATGACTAATGTTTAGTCCATGATTATACGCACTTCCCTTCCTTCCACCATTGCTAGCCTCTCTAATACCACACACTTTTCGCCGGTATCATACACCCACCATATACCTTCCTCAAAACAGCCACCATACCTACCTATCATGGCATTTCCATAGCCATTCCGAGATATATTGCCATGCAACTTTCCACCGTTCCGTTTATTGTGACACGCTCCATCATTGTCATATTGCTAGCATGATCATGTAGTTGACATCGTATTCGTGGCAAAGCCACTATTCATAATTCTTTGATACATGTCACTCTTGAATCATTGCATATCCCGGTACACCGTCGAAGGCATTCATATAGAGTCATATTTTTTTTCTAAGTATTGAGTTGTAATTGTTGAGTTGTAGGAAAAATAAAAGTGTGATGATCATCATTTTTAGAGCATTGTCCCAAGTGAGGAAAGGATGATGGAGACTATGATTCCCCCACAAGTCGGGATGAGACTCTAGACGAAAAAATAAAAAATAAAAAAAGAGGCCATAAAAAAAAGGCCCAAATAAAAAAATGAGAGAAAAAGAGAGAAGGTACAATGTTACTATCCTTTTACCACACTTGTGCTTCAAAGTAGCACCAAGATCTTCATGATATAGAGTCTCTCCTTTTGTCACTTTCATATACTAGTGGTAATTTTTCATTATATAACTTGGCTTGTATATTCCAATGATGGGCTTCTTCAAATGCCCTAGGTCTTCGTGAGAAATTGAGTTGGATTCACACCTTGTAAGTGCATCTAGTGCCCCTTAGTGATTTTGTTGTATTGAAGACATATAGGTTAAGTATCTGATGTGTTTATGAGTGTACACAGGTCTATAAGTCTATGAGGAGTTTGATATTTACAGTAAAAGTCGACCCCTAAAAATGAAGCTCTTCGACTGAAGACTTTGATATTCTGAAGACTTTCTGAAGACTTTGAAAGTGAAGAAATTGGTGTGACCTTGAAGACATGGTATTCGTTCGAGGAACGTGAAGCATGAAGACTTTGTTTTCATAGTTTCATTTTTCTCTTTCTTGAGTCATAGGAAACACCGTACTGTTAAAGGGGGTCGAGGAAATACTAAGGAGAAAATTTCCATGTGATGCTCAACTCAAATCCTACACCTACCAATCCCTTTGAGTGAAGCCATTGGAAATCTCATACAGTTCAGTCAATTTCTTCAGTGACAGAGACGCAGTTCTTCTGGGCACTGAGGACTTTGCTCTGACTGAGGAGTTAGGAATTCGCCAGTGCGAATTGCCTACACAGTGAGGAACATGATAGCCCTGAGGAATTTGTACTCCAAATTTCCGACCGTTGCTGTGCCACGCGCCAGCTGTCCTAAAATATCTTGTCCACCTAACGGTCATATCATTGAAGGGCATTTATGTCTTATCATGTCGGGCTGCTCCCTAGGCTATAAATAGCCGCCCCCTTCAACCACTAGCTGGTTGGCTGCTCTGCGTGAACTTGACACTTGTCATTTGAGAGCAACCCATCCTCCGAGGACTTTGAGCGAAAATCATCAAGTGAGGAAAATCCAAACCAAAACCCAAAACACCTACAAACCCAAAGTGATTGAGCATCACTGAAGAAATTGATCCTGCATGGATCCGACGCTTGTTACCTTTGAAGACTGTGCTTCTTCCAGACGGTTAGGCGTCAAGGTCTAGAGCATCCAAGAGGAATTGTGGATCGCCGAGTGACCAAGTCTGTGAAGGTTTGGAAGTCACCTGAAGACTTACCACGAGTGATTGGACGAGGACTGTGTGTCCTTAGTTCAAGGAGAATACGGTGAGGACTTGGTGTCCCGAGCTGCGTGCTCAGGACTGGGTGTCCGGGACTGTGTGTCCTCGAGTTTAAATACTCAGCCGTTCCAACCAGACGTACAACTGAGACAGCAGTTGGAACTGGTCTACCAAATCATTGTCTTCACCAAGCTTACTGGTTCCATTTCCTCAACACCTTCATTTCCTCATTACTGTGTTGTCTGTTTGTTCATATCTGTGTTTGAAGACTTTGACTGAAGACTTTCACAAATTCCTCAGTTCAATTTCTTCAGTCTGTTTGTCTTCATCTAGAGTTATCCTGTGCCTACACTTTCTGTACTCTGTGTTTGTCTTCATTTCATCATGATGACCATGCAAGTAATCTGTTATGTTTACTTCTGAGTACTTATTCCGCTGCTAGTATTTCTTCGCTAAGGAATTTCCTCACGAGCAAATTCGTCAGTGAAGAATTTCATAAAAATCGCCTATTCACCCCCCCTCTAGTCGATATAACGCACTTTCAATTGGTATCAGAGCAAGGTTCTCCCTTGTTCTGTGTGATTTTGGTTTAACCGCCTAGAGTTTTAGTTATGTCGACCGTAGATATGAAGAAAGTACCGTGCCCCATCTTTGACGGTCACGAGTATCCCAAATGGAAGACTATGATGAAGAAGCGTCTCATGGTGATGGACAGCGAGCTATGGACCGTCACTGAGATTGGTGTGACCGATCTGTGCAAGATGGCGGAAGCTGATGACATTCACAAATACACTCAACTCAACCTCACAGCGAAGGCCGTCATCTGCTCTAGTCTGTCTCAAAACCAGTTCACAAACATCATGCATCTCGATCAGGCGAAGCTTGTCTGGGACCGTCTCTCTGATGTCTATGAAGGCCATCGAACCCGTCATGATCCTTGGTTTGAGGATTTCAAGGAATCGCTCAAATCGATGACATTCGAACCAGAATCATCATCCTCTACTTCATGCCTTATGGCAAAAAGTGCTGAGGTAACTGAATGCTACCTATCTGAGTCTAGTGATGAAGAATCTGATGATGAATTTGGACCCAGTTATGTCAAACTTGCTTCCCTTGCTGCTAAACAACAAAGAGCTTTGAAAATGCTAATGATATGCTTAGTAAGAGCAATGATATGTTGGGTGAAGAAATAGATCAGTCACAAGCCTTGGCTGAAAGTCTTCAGAGACTGCATTCTAAGTATGACTCCCTTCAAGATCAGCATAACTCTCTCTTGTCTGACTTTGAGAAGATAAGAGTGAGTTATGAAGATCTTCAGAAGGAGCGTGATTCATTACTTGCTCAACAAATCAGCGCTGCTCAGGAAGAATTTATACCTCCATGTTTAAAATGCATTGAACGAGAATCTGCTAATTCTTCACCTGAATGTTCAAATGCTTCAAATGTTACAAATTCTTCACCTGTCTCTGCTACCACTAATTCCTCATCTAAGGACATTGCTAGTGTCACTGACGATGCAGGGCTGAAAGAATTGTACATGACAGGCATGTACAAAAGCCTCAAAGGGCATCCGGATCTTTGTGATGTGCTTAAAAGGCAGATCCTCAACAGGAACCCTAGGAAAGAGGGTATTGCCTTTGAGAAGAAACTCAATGCGGATGGTACTTATTGGAAGCCTGAGCAGTACCCCAAAACCTCATGGGTTGCTGCAAAGGGACCTCCAGTTGATCCATCTGATTTATCTGGCTATACATGTGAATCTTCTCATTCTTCTGATGAGTCATTTGACTCCAACTATAAACTGTTCAAAAATCAGAATGGTGAAGTATTTGCTAGATATGTTGGCACTAACTGCAGGAAAGGTTCCCCTATGAAGAAAATCTGGGTTCCCAAAAGCTGCCTTGAAAGTCTTCAGGTGAATGTCCTCATGAGGTTCGTAAGTTGCACTAACTGAAGTATATGAGGTTCGTAAGTTGCACTAATTCATCTGCAGGATGATCAACCCAAAGCCACTGAATGGGTACTTGATAGTGGATGTACAAATCACATGACCGGTGACAAGAATCTGTTGATGGATGCTCCCTTATCAGCATCACACATGAAGCATATCATCTTCGCTGATAAAAGCAAAAGTCAGGTATTGGGTCTAGGTAAGGTTGCTATCACAAAGGATCGACACATGGACAAAGTCATGCTTGTTGAGTCCTTAGGATACAATCTTATGTATGTCTCAATGCTTTGTGATCTTGATATGGTTGTTGTCTTCGGCAAGTATCGTTGTGTTGTGATTATGGAATCTGACAAATCCAAAGTCTTCGAAGGCTTTAGGAGAGGAGACTTGTATATTGTTGATTTCTCTGCAGATTCACAACCTGCCGTGTGCCTACTTGCAGAAACTTCAGAAGGATGGCTATGGCATTGACGACTTGGTCATGCAGGCATGAGGAATCTGCACACGCTTGCGAAGAAGAAGCATGTCATTGGCATTGAGAATGTCAAATTCCTCAAGGATCACTTATGCGGTGCCTGTGAAGCTGGAAAGATGACCAAGGCCAAGCATCCAGCGAAGACTATCATGACCACTACTCGTCCATTCGAATTGCTTCACATGGATCTCTTCGGTCCTAACCATTATTCCTCTATCTCTAATGAAGCATCTCAATATGGTTTTGTTATTGTTGATGATTACTCTCGTTACACATGGGTGCACCTTGTCTCTTACAAAACTGAAGTGTAGGAAGTCTTCAAACGATTTTCCTCGAGGGCTTCAACTAACTTTGGTGTGAAGATCAAGCACATCAGAAGTGACAATGGCACTGAGTTCAAGAATTCGGGTCTCATTGACTATCTTGATGAACTTGGTATTACTCATGAATTATCTGCTCCTTATACTCCTCAACAGAATGGCGTCGTGGAGCGCAAGAACAGGACTCTTGCTGAGATGGCTCGCACTATGCTCGATGAGTACAAAACCCCTCGTCGTTTCTCGGTTGATGCAATTGATACTGCGTGCCATATCATCAACAGAGTATATCTTCAGAAATTCTTCAAGAAGACTGCCTATGAAATCCTCACTGACAAGAAACCCAATGTGAGTTATTTCAAAGTCTTCGGTGCTAAATGCTGGATTAGAGATCCTCATCACAACTCTAAATTTGCACCGAAAGCACATGAAGGCTTCATGCTTGGTTACGGAAAGGACTCGCACACCTACAGAGTCTTCAACAATGTTCTTCACAAGATTGTTGAAACTGTAGATGTGCGGTTCGATGAAACTAATGGCTTGCAAAGAGAGCACCTACCTTCTGTGTTAGATGAACCAGCACCTGAGGAATCGATCAAGCACAAGGCTACTGAAGATATCATTCCTACTGAAGAATCTGCAGAAGAACTCATTCCAGAACGTGAAGAACGTCGAACTGATGCACCTGAAGAAAATGCTGAGGAAATTGATGATGAAGAAAATGCTGATCAAATTCCTCAACGGCAACCAACTCACCCTCGCATTGCAAAAGAAGTGCAAGTGGAGAAGATCGTCGATGACATTAGAGCACCAGGTCCTCTCACACGCTCAAAAGCTTCACATCTATCTAACTTTTGTGGGCACTTTGCTTTTGTCTCTATCACAGAGCCCACTAAAGTAGATGAAGCATTTCTGGAGCCTGAGTGGATTCAGGCCATGCAAGAAGAATTACATCAGTTCAAGCTCAACAACGTATGGGAACTGGTCAATCGTCCCGATCCTCGCAAGCATAACATCATTGGTACCAAGTGGATCTACCGCAACAAGCAAGATGAAAATGGTGTTGTGTTGAGGAATAAGGCACGACTAGTAGCTCAAGGCTACACACAGGTTGAAGGAATTGATTTCGATGAAACTTTTGCACCTGTTGCTAGACTTGAAGCTATTCGCATATTACTTGCTTATGCTAACCATCATGATATCATCTTATACCAAATGGATGTGAAAAGTGCATTCCTCAATGGTAAGATTGAGGAAGAAGTATATGTTGCTCAACCACCAGGTTTTGAAGATCCAAAACATCCTGACAAAGTCTTCAGACTTAACAAGGCCCTCTATGGCCTCAAGCAGGACCCACGGGCGTGGTATGACACATTGAAGGAATTTTTCATGAAGAAAGGCTTCACACCCGGTTCACTCGATCCCACTCTTTTTAATAAATCATATGATGGTGAACTGTTTGTGTGCCAAATATATGTTGATGATATCATCTTTGGCTGTACTGACCAACGTTATAGTGATGAATTTGCCTATATGATGAGTGAAGACTATCAAATGTCTATGATGGGAGAATTGAAATTCTTCTTAGGTCTACAAATTCGTCAATAGCACAATGGGATATTCATATCTCAGGAGAAATACCTCAAGGATGTCCTGAAGAAATTCGGCATGCAAGATTGCAAAGGTCTCAAAATTCCTATGCCCACAAATGGTCATCTATGCACTGATGAAAATGGTACTGACTTCGATCACAAGGTATACCGCTCCATGATTGGCTCTTTATTGTACTTATGTGCATCTAGGCCAGATACAATGCTTAGTGTTTGCATGTGTGCACGATTTCAAGCTGCACCGAAGGAATCACACCATTCGGCTGTGAAGCATATTCTTCGATATCTAGCTCACACACCAACACTAGGATTATGGTACCCCAAGGGCTCAGACTTTGACCTCATTGGATATTCTGACTCTGACTATGCTGGTGACCGTGTGGATCGCAAGTCAACATCTGGTACTTGTCATTTCCTCGGACGATCCTTGGTCTGTTGGTCCTCGAAGAAACAGAACTGTGTATCACTGTCTACTGCTGAAGCTGAGTACATTGCTGCTGGTTCTTGCTGTGCTCAACTACTATGGATGAAGCAAACACTCAAGGACTATGGAGTCAACGTGAAGAATGTGCCTCTCCTCTGTGACAATGAGAGTTCCATCAAGATTGCTCACAACCCAGTTCAGCACTCGAAGACAAAGCACATTCAGATTCGTCATCATTTTCTTGGTGATCATGTGTTGAAGGGCGACATTTCTATTGAGCATGTGAAGACTGAAAAACAGCTAGCCGATATCTTCACTAAGCCCTTGGATGAGAAGAGATTTAGCAACTTGCGGTGTGAGCTAAATATCTTAGAATCTTCGAATGTACTTTGAAAATGCACTCATCCTAACACTTATGCATAATTGATGACTTAGATGTGCAACACATGAAGAAACGTTTTTCCTCAATCAATGAAGAATAACACTCTAAGTGTGAAGAAATTAATGAAGAATTTGATTCTCAGAACCCTACGACAATTGTACGCGGTGTCTGAAATCATCATTCTTACACGATGGGTCACGCCACCACAAAAGTTGAAAATCTTCAATTTGAGTTTTTCCTCAACTTTTGAAATTCTTCAGTTTTTCAAATTCTTCAAACTTTACAAAGTCTTCACTTGTGCCGTCGTTTTTCTTCATTTGATATATATATATGAGTTTATGTCCTCTACAGCATTCACTTATAGCTATTTCTTCAAGTTAGAATTTTTTTGCTAAGTGAATGTGATCGGACCCTTCCCCTCTATGCTATACTCAATCTAGTCTATTCACAAATTCTTCATGTGCGTTCTATTTGAAACTCGTTCAAATTCTTCACGGAACGTTAAAACTAATCTTATCCAAACCTTTGGTTTTGCCGCACAATACGTTCCACTTCCCACGATGGATTATTTTACTCACCCACGATCTTACACGATCTCCACTACACAGTACGTGGGTGACACATGTCAAGTAAAGGAAAACGGCCAGGGGCATGTTAGTCCTAAATCTTCGGATGAGCAGTTTTTCACTGCGGCTATAAATACCCCTCCGTTGCCATCCTCACTTCCTTTACCCTCGCTCGAGCTCTCCAAACCCTAGCGCCGTTGCTACTCCATCGTCGCCGGTGAGGAAAAGCTTCACTGCCTCGACCTCATCGCCGATGTACTCGCGCCAAAAGCGGAAATCTTCACCTCCGCCGCCGCCGTAGACGTCTTCCTCCGCCAAGTTAGGGCGTGGAAGATCTGCATTGACGAACTTCACTGTTCCAACTCACAGTTCATCGTGTTCTTCATTCAGGGTAATTAAAAGCTATGTTTACTGCCCTCCTTGATTCGAAGTTTTTCTACAAAATCTTCAAAGGTGTTTTTATTCTTCAAATACTCACACACAAAACACCTCACTTATTCTCTGTTCTTGATTCATTTCCCTAAGTCTAAATTTCTTCAAGATTCCTCAATTGTGTGGATTCTCAATCTATACAACTCTGGAACCTAAGATATATATGGAGCTTAGTGAAATTCCTCAAAACGAATCTGGTCAATTCCTCAAACCTTGTTCTTTATGAAAAACCCTCTGAGAACGCATATGACCTCTTTCAAATTCCTCGCAACTATACTCTGTTCACAGGTACACATGTCCACTGCTGAATCCTTAGGTTCTCATCAACTTAACTCATTTGCAGCGTTCCTCGAAGAAAAGTTGCATACTTCTTCAGAGAATTCCATTGTTCAAATTCCTCATCTGAAGAAAATGGCTGAAGGTAAAAGGCCGCAGAAAGGAGGAAAGAGACCAGAGGTCATGACTGCATTTGAAATCCCTGAGGACATTTATGTTGGGTACTGCACACCTCCTGAAGAAGATAGAAATCAGCGCAAGGTGCGCATACAGAAGATTGAAAGGAGATGGGCAAGAGAATGGAGGGAGTACAGATATGTTACTCCTAAGTACATGAAGAAATTCACCGTAAACCCTCCATGTCAACGCCCTCCATTGGCACCTGGCCAAGTGGCTGATCTCTCTAGCATCAGAAGAGGTGAGGAATTTCCTCAAGAATGGGCCAAGCGCCAGCGTAAACTACAAAAGCAAGCAAAAGAAGCAGTGAGCAAATTCAATGAAGAATCTGCTGCTGTTGCCACTGAGGCTTCTGCCAAGCCGAGGAAATCAATGATGAAGAAGCCTGCTCGTAAGCCAAGTGCTTCACCTTCAATGCCCTCACGGCCAAGTTCCTCAGCTGCGCCCTCACGGCCAGAATCTTCAAAATCTTCAAAGCAAATTCCTCATGCTGCTCCTGCTCCCACAAAGTCCTCAGCTCCTGTGCATCTGGCCTCATGCCAAAGGACGACTGGCATCTCTATTGCCTCTGGTGTCTCAGCTAGTTCCTCAGCTGCACCAAAATCCTCAGCTGGACCCTCGTTACTGAAGAAAAAGGCTACCGCTGGACGCGGCACTCGCCCAAGTCCAAAGAAGCAAGTGGTCTTCACTATGCCATCTGATGATGATGAAGCTGATGAAGAAGAACTCGCTGAAATCATCAGAGACCGCCAAGAAAGGGCTGCTAAAGCCAAAGGCCCACCTGTGCCCCTGCTTTTGGATCCAAGGGCGATCCTAGACTATATTGATCTCTGGCACAAGGATCACAACACTCCTATGCCTGATTTCAAGCTGACACCTGGCCAAAGTCACATGCTGACTCACTTCATCCAAGAGGAGAAGTGGAAATATGATAGGGCCAGAGAGATCAAGAAATCCCAGTACCGCAAAGAGAAGCTGCTGAAGAAAAATGTTCTCAAAATGAAGCCTGAGGAACTTGTCAAGATGCAGGCTGAGATCAAAGCCCTCAGCGACAACTTTGACTCGTACTATGCTGATTGGCAGGAGCCAAGGTCAGATTTGTGAGGCTGACTGATACCTTCACCAAGGGTACTGCCTCAAGGCAACAAATTCCTCAAGCTGAAGCATCTGTTCAGCAAACTGAAGAACATGCCAGCACCGCTGATGAAGTTCAGGCTGCTGAAGAAAATGCTAGCTCCAAGGCTGATGACTCTGCTCCAGCCGTTGATGAAATTGCCAGGGCATCCACTAGTGGTGCGCCTGAAGAAAATGAAGAGACCAGGGCAACTGCATCAGTTGTGCCTGAAGAAAATGAACCAGATTCCTCAGCTCCACCTGCACCAACTCCAACTCCAATACTTCCCTCTACTTTAGATGTGAAGAAAACCAAGGCTGCAGAGCGAGCTGCAGTGAAGAAAAGGAAAGCATCAAGTGCTTAAGAATCTTCAGTCCCAAAGAAGATGAAGCCCATGACCAGCTCTTTTGCCAATCCAATTGATGCTGTTCTTATCTCCTCCATGCCATCAAAGGACCTTGTTCCTTTTGGTGAAGATTATGAGATCCCAAGTGGATCAGATGAAGAAACTCAGTCTGCTGCTTCCTCAGAGCAGATTGATGAAGAAATTGAAGTGGATACAATCCCTTCAACCCCAATAGTCTCATCACCAATGCCTCAGTTTGATGCTGAAGAGGCTGGTGTTGAAGAAATTGATGATGAAGATGTGGATATTGGAAGTACAACTCCAGTAATGAATGACGACTTTTGGGAAATTCAGCATCCCCATTCCCCACTCTTCACTCCCCTGCAGCAAATTCCTCACTCTCCTTCACCAACCGCAAAATTGGGCTCTGATGCAACTCATCCCACTGCTTTTGTGAATGAAGAAATTCCAGCCACTAGTGCTGAAGAAACTGCTGCTGAAACAGACAAGGTGACTGCACCTGAGGAAAATCCTGAAATTCCTCAGCCTGAAGAACCTGAGCTTGTGATTCCTGAGGTCGTGATGCAAATCAATGACACTCCTCTGCCAAGGCCAAAGGATCCATTCTCACGCAAACAGAAATTCAAGGCTGAAGACTTCTATGGCGAGCACGTATTCTTCACTGAATACAATCCTTATGACTCTGCTCGCATAAGGAAGAGGCGTTTCTGGACTGCCAGCCAAGCAAATTTCTATTCCTTAGTGCTTTACAACAAAGACAAAGTCTTCGACCATGCACATATTCCTCACGTGGATATGGAATCTATGCCGTGCTTTACGCCAGTCCTCAGTGTTCTTCACGACGCTGGGCTACTCAACTTCTGCACAGATATATGCGATTGGAATGAAGAACTTATTCTTCAGTTCTATGCTACACTGCACATCACTGGCAACTCTGAAGATGTCAATTCATGGGTTCTGGACTGGATGACTGAAAATACACATTACAAGGCCCCAGCAACTGAATTGCTTCGCTGCCTTTCTCTTAGTCCACCCATTGAAGATGCGCGTTGCGTGTATGATGAACCTGAACTGTCAAACCACTATATGCAAGTGCTCATGAAGCCTCTGAAGCCAGGGCAATCACCTCGTACCAAATTCCTCGTCAAGGAATTGCTGTATGTGCCTAGGACTGTCTATCGCATTCTGACGAAGACAATAAGTCCCATCAAAGGACATGATTCTTCCGATGAAGAAATTGTTGGCATCATGAAGAATATGCTTTTCAATATCATCCATGGCGTTCCCATAAACTTCCATGATTTCTTCATGAGAACTCTGGCCAACATTGCTATGTCACCATTTGAGCTGAAGCCTTATGCACCTTGGATTATGAGATTCATCAGGACAAGGTCTTCACTCAACTACAAGGCTGAAACTCTCAACCACTGCAGCTACTTGCCTCCTATTGATGTCCTCAAAACGACATTTTCCTCAGCTGATAAAAAGGGCAAGGCCACTGCTGTGATAGATGAAGGCATTCGTCCATTGGATGGTCAATTTCGCAAGGCTGCTTCTTATTCCACCAATGATGACTCTGCCACACATGACTCTGCTGCTAATACTGCCAAGACAAATCCTCAAGCCACAGCACCCAGGGTGATGACTGATCGTGAGTTACTCCTCAGTCTTCATCAAAAGGTTGATCGTAATCACAAATGGGTCAAGCGTCAGTTTGGTTCAATTCTTCACAACATGACTGCCACATATAATGCAGTGAAGAAAAACCATTACTACCTTCATGAAACCTTCAACCGCACCTGGGCTGTTCTGTCTCAAGTATATAGTGCTGAAGATTTGGAGAACATGGGCCTCAAAGAAGAATTTGCCTGGTCGGCACCTCCGCCGAAGAAATTCAAGAAGGTCAAGGTTCCTTCTCTGGTGGCCAGTTCATATTCTTCATCACGCGACACTGATGAAAATGAAGACTTGGACGACACTGCAGCAGGCCCTACTTCAACAACCGACCCCAACAACACTGGCGCTCCTCCATCAACTTGAATATCTTCAGGGGCGTTAGTCCTCAGTTTCGATCCTTTTGGTCATTTGATGACAAAGGGGGAGAAATCTGAGTTAGTCTTCAAGCGGGTCTATAATAAGGGCATATTTTTTTAAGTTGCAACTCTCGTTCTTCCAAAACTTTTATTGGATCGAGTTGTAATCTTAAACCCTATGGTGTTCGGTGCTCTGATACTTCGATACATGCTTGAGCTCTGATACTTTTGATGCGCTATTCTGCATGCTTATTCCTCACTAATGATATCGCACGCATGCTGAAATGCATCAGGCACCATATTTCATCATGCATTTCAAATTCTTCATATCATATATCAAATGCGTGTATGAATTACAAGATATAGGGGGAGATCTCCATGATTTAACTCTTCAAGTGTGCATTGCTTCAAAAGCAAATTCCTCACTATGCACATCTTCAGGGGGAGTTCTTCTATATCTTGCAATCAAATTCCTCAATATTAGTTTCTACACTTCATATATTTATCCCCTTTGAAAACTTAACCTATATTGTCATCAATCACCAAAAAGGGGGAGATTGTAAGTGCATCTAGTGCCCCTTAGTGATTTTGGTGTATTGAAGACTTATAGGTTAAGTATCTGATGTGTTTATGTGTGTACACAGGTCTATAAGTCTATGAGGAGTTTGATATTTACAGTAAAACTCGACCCTTAAAAATGAAGTTCTTCGACTGAAGACTTTGATATTCTGAAGACTTTCTGAAGACTTTGAAAGTAAAGAAATTGGTGCGACCTTGAAGACATGGTATTCGTTCGAGGAACATGAAGCGTGAAGACTTTGTTTTCGTAGTTTCATTTTTCTCTTTCTTGAGTCATAGGAAACACCGTACTGTTAAAGGGGGTCGAGGAAATACTAAGGAGAAAATTTCCATGTGATGCTCAACTCAAATCCTACACCTACCAATCCCTTCGAGTGAAGCCATTGGAAATCTCATACAGTTCAGTCAATTTCTTCAGTGACAGAGACGCAGTTCTTCTGGTCACTGAGGACTTTGCTCTGACTGAGGAGTTAGGAATTCGCCAGTGCGAATTGCCTACACAGTGAGGAACATGATAGCCCTAAGGAATTTGTACTCCAAATTTCCGACCGTTGCTGTGCCACGCGCCAGCTGTCCTAAAATATCTTGTCCACCTAACGGTCATATCATTGAAGGGCATTTATGTCTTATCATGTCGGGCTGCTCCCTAGGCTATAAATAGCCGCCCCCTTCAACCACTAGCTGGTTGGCTGCTCTGCGTGAACTTGACACTTGTCATTTGAGAGCAACCCATCCTCCGAGGACTTTGAGCGAAAATCATCGAGTGAGGAAAATCCAAACCCAAACCCGAAACACCTACAAACCCAAAGTGATTGAGCATCACTGAAGAAATTGATCCTGCGTGGATCCGACGCTTGTTACCTTTGAAGACTGTGCTTCTTCCAGACAGTTAGGCGTCAAGGTCTAGAGCATCCAAGAGGAATTGTGGATCGCCGAGTGACCAAGTCTGTGAAGGTTTGGAAGTCACCTGAAGACTTACCACGAGTGATTGGACGAGGACTGTGTGTCCTTAGTTCAAGGAGAATACGGTGAGGACTTGGTGTCCCGAGCTGCGTGCTCAGGACTGGGTGTCCGGGATTGTGTGTCCTCGAGTTTAAATACTCAGCCGCTCCAACCAGACGTACAACTGAGACAGCAGTTGGAACTGGTCTACCAAATCATTGTCTTCACCAAGCTTACTGGTTCCATTTCCTCAACACCTTCATTTCCTCATTACTGTGTTGTCTGTTTGTTCATATCTGTGTTTGAAGACTTTGACTGAAGACTTTCACAAATTCCTCAGTTCAATTTCTTCAGTCTGTTTGTCTTCATCTAGAGTTATCCCGTGCCTACACTTTCTGTACTCTGTGTTTGTCTTCATTTCATCATGATGACCATGCATGTAATCTGTTATGTTTACTTCTGAGTACTTATTCCGCTGCTAGTATTTCTTCGCTAAGGAATTTCCTCACGAGCAAATTCCTCAGTGAAGAATTTCATAAAAATCGCCTATTCACCCCCCTCTAGTCGATATAACGCACTTTCACACCTACTTAGTTTCTTTTGTTCAGCTTTCACATTCTTATAGCTCTAGTGCATCCGTTGCATGGCAATCCCTACTCACTCACATTGATATCTATTGATGGGCATCTTCATAGCCCGTTGATACGCCTAGTTGATGTGAGACTATCTTCCCCTCTTTTTGTCTTCTCCACAACCACCACTCTATTCCATATATAGTGCTATATCCATGGCTCACGCTCATGTATTGCGTGAAGATCGAAAAAGTTTTGTAAATGTTAAAGTATGAAACGATTGCTTGGCTTGTCATCGGGGTTGTGCATTATTTAAATACTTTGTGTGGTGAAGATGGAGCATAGCCAGACTATATGATTTTGTAGGGATAACTTTCTTTGGCCATGTTATTTTGAGAAGACATAATTGCTTTGTTAGTATGCTTGAAGTATTATTATTTTTATGTCAATATGAACTATTGTCTTGAATCTTTTGGATCTGAATATTCATACCACAATTCAGAAGATTTGCATTGAAATTATGCCAAGTAGCACTCCACATCAAAAATTCTCTTTTTATCATTTACCTACTCGAGGACGAGCAGGAATTAAGCTTGGGGATGCCTGATACGTCTCCAATGTATCTATAATTTTTTATTGCTTCATGCTATATTATCTACTGTTTTGGACTATATTGGGCTTTATTTTCCACTTTTATATTATTTTTGGGACTAACCTTGTAACCAGAGGCCCAGCCCAGAATTGTTGTTTTTTGCCTATTTCAGATTTTCAGAGAAACAGAATATCAAACGGATTCCAAACGGAATGAAACCTTCGGGAACGTTATTTTCTCATCAGGTAAGACCCAGGAGACTTTGACCCTCCGTCAAGAAAGCCATGAGGCGGTCACGAGGGTGGGGGGGCGCCCACCCCCCAAGGGCACGACGCCCTGCCTCGTGGGCCCCTCGAAGCTCCACTGATGTACTTCTTCCTCCTATATATACCTACGTACCCCCAAACGATCAGATACGGAGCCAAAAACATAATTCCACCGGCGCAACCTTCTGTACCCACGAGATCCCATCTTGGGGCCTGTTCCGGAGCTCCGCCGGAGAGGGCCATCATCACGGAGGGCTTCTACATCATCCTAGCCTCTCCGTTGAAGTGTGAGTAGTTCACCTCAGACCTACGGGTCCATAGTTATTAGCTAGAAGGTTTCTTCTCTCTTTTTGGATCTCAATACAATGTTATCCCCCTCTCTCGTGGAGATCTATTCGATGTAATCTTCTTTTCGCGGTGTGTTTGTTGAGACCGATGAATTGTGGGTTTATGATCAAGTATATCTATGAATAATATTTGAATCTTCTCTGAATTCTTTTATGTATGATTGGTTATCTTTGCAAGTCTCTTCGAATTATCAGTTTGGTTTGGCATACTAGAATGGCTTTCTTGCCATGGGAGAAGTGCTTAGCTTTGGGTTCAATCTTGCGGTGTCATTTCCCAGTGACAGAAGGGGCAGCAAGGCACGTATTGTATTGTTGCCATCGAGGATAACTGGATGGGGTTTTTGTCATATTGCATGAAACTATCCCTCTACATCATGTCATCTTGCTTAAGGCGTTACTCTGTTTTTAACTTAATACTCTAGATGCATGCTGGATAGCGGTCGATGAGTGGAGTAATAGTAGTAGATGCAGGTAGGAGTCGGTCTACTTGTCTCAGACGTGATACCTAGATACATGATCATACCTAGATATTCTCATAACTATGCTCAATTCTGTCAATTGCTCAACAGTAATTTGTTCACCCACCGTAGAATACTTATGCTCTTGAGAGAAGCCACTAGTGAAACCTATGGCCCCCGGGCCTATTCTCATCATATCAATCTCCATCACTTTAATCTTGCTTTGCTTTTTACATTGCCTTTTACTTTTCACTTTGCATCTCTATACCAAAAATACCAGAAATATTCTCTATCAGATCTCACTCCTGTAAGTGACCGTGAAGGGATTGACAACCCCTAATCGCGTAGGTTGCGTTGAGCTATTGTTTTGTGCAGGTACGAGGGACTTGCGTGTAGCCTCCTACTGGAATGATACCTAAGTTCTCAAAAACTGAGGGAAATACTTACGCTACTTTGCTGCATCATCCTCTCCTCTTCGGGGAAATCCAACGCAGTGCTCAAGAGGTAGCACGCGGGTCCACGTGCCCATCTTTCACTGGCGACGATTGAATAGTGAAATGATATTCGGGGAGCGAGCTAGTGTGCTTGAGACGCCAACTGTGGACTATAGCCGACGCACCTTCTCGCATAACCCATAGGCGTATTATACACCGACGGTGCTCCTGGATGTTTTGTGTTGCATCTCACACGGTTGGTGTTAATAAACTATGTGCGATCTACTTGATTTTTCATCTTGATTTGAATTACATAATGGGGTCACAGCGGCAATGGACGGTGTTTGAATTGCTATACCTTTTATCTGCAGTGAACATGCAACTATATGTGTGTCATAAAAGGATTGGAATTATTCAGGGTTCGTTTGAACATTTTATACATTAAATTGGTTTTCTAGCCATTTCAGGTGCACAATTCAAAATTAAACTACATGCACATGCTGCAGTGCACCAACATGGCTTGTAAAATCATATATGTGTCCATGAGTTTTTCCTAGTGTCAACATAGAACAACAGGAGTGTTGTGTCAATTTTTGGGATTTTTCGGGGTTCGCTTGGACATTTTTATACATTAACTGAGTTTTCTATGCATTATGTGCATAATTGAAATTTGAACTACAGGCACATGCCCTAATGCATATAAATTAGTTTAAAATTCAAATAGGTGTCCTTGGTTGCCTGCTTAGGTCCCATGCAAGAAATGGGGAATGAATGTCAAACACCCTACCACCATCACTCGGCCGCAAACATTGAGATACCTTGTAGGGGAAACTGATCCACGAGCACCTATGGGGACTGAGAAACTGATCCACGAGCACCTATTGGGACCGAGCCCCTTTCGGTTCGGCGGGGGCGGAGATCGCACAAAGAGGAGATCGAGGCGAAGCACACGAGCAGTTTACCCAGGTTCGGGCCGCATGGATGCGTAAAACCCCACTCCTGCTTTGTGGTTTGTATTGAGTTCTTGCTCGGGAGCGCTGAGTGCTATAGTACACACCAGCAGCTAACGAGACCGAGCGTGAGTGTTCTCCTCCCCTCGTCTACGTTGCGCATGGGCCTCCTTTTATATGCTCAAGGGGTCACCGACAGGTGGCAACGTAGACAGGGGTAAAAATGGAAAGGTGTTGCGGTTGGTACAACTACCTGTACAGTGTATCATACCTAACCCTGACGGCAGGGGACAAGGGCATTAAATGCCCATCTGCGTCGCCCGAACAGTGCAAAAAGGGACCGTCAGGGACGCCACCGTTTGCCACGATGGAAATCTTGTCAGCGCCGCTTGCCACCGCGTACCGCTGGCTGCACAGCCTCCCGCCACGTACGCCTGGAAGGGTCCCAGAGCGACACGTTGGTGGATGTGCTGGAGCGTGGGTACGGAGTGGTAGCTTGCCGCGGAAAACACCTTGCCGCGATCATTGTATTGTCATGTCCGGAGGCTTGCCGCTCACCGGGCCTCGCCGGGACGCGTGGCGCGTCGTGGCAAGTTCCTTGAGGGACCTTGGTTGGCCTTCCCGGCAAGCTCGTCTTGCCGGGGTCTTGGGCCTTGAGTGGCCTTGCCGGCAAGCTCCTCTTGCCGGGGCCTTGTCTCCTTGGCTTGAATACTTTGTTCTTGAATGGCTCCAAAGGAACCACAAAGGACCTTGGCGGTCACCCAGCAAGCCTTGCCGCGGGGTGCTGCGACTGCCCGTGCACAGGTTCGGGATACTAGGGTACCCCTACTCTAGTACACCGACAGGAGCCCCCGGGCCTGGGCCATACACGGTGCCAAGCGCTGTTGGGCCAGGCCCAAAACAGGGCACGGGCACGCGCGGCCTTGGTCACGTCGTATCCCACTCCGTATCCACCGCGCCCTCCCCGAACGACACGCGTTGATTGCGGCGTCGTGGGAGAGATCGTGGGTGGTTTCTTTATTCGGAAAGGAGAAACGTCCGCCCCCTCCCTCCTTATAAGCAGGGGAAACAGGGGCAGTTCGCCCATCCGCCAGTTGGTACTCCAACTTCGAAAATCTCCGCCACTCCCCTTCTTCCCAAAGCCGAAAGAGAGCAGCGACCCACCCCCCATCGCCACCAGCACCACCAACGCCGTCGACCTTCCCCACCACTTCCGCCATGGATCCGAAAGCCGAGAAGGGGAAGGTCGTGAAGTCGGCCGAGGCGCAGCGGCTCGCGGCGCTGCGGAAGGAGCGGGCAATCTCCCCCCCCCCCAAGCTCGCCGCGAGGGATCTGAGGGAGTACTACTGCCTCTTCTGGTCGACGGAGACGCGGGCGCACCCGCGCACGAAGGTACTTCCAGCCGTCGCTTGGAAAATGGCTCCAATTCGATACCCCTTTTTCGCCTTGTTCTTCTACTGCGGGCTCTGTCCGCCTTTCTCTGAGTTCTTCTGTGATATTATGAACACCTACGGGTTCCGCCTCCTTGACTTCACCCCAAATGTTGTCCTGACCATGGCAGTTTTTGCACATCTCTGCGAAAACTTTGTCGGAGTCCATCCAAATGTAGCCCTTTTTCGCCACTTCTTTATGCCCCGAGTTGAGAAAGGAGAGCCTTTATCCGGCGGAATCGTCTGGATCTCAAAAGTCGGCAAGAAGGAAGCTTATCTGGAGGAAGAGCTCCGCAGCAAGTGGGAGGAATGGAGAGCAGACTGGTGCTGGATTGTCGAGGAGGACCCGCAGCCGTTTACCGCCCTGCGCCAAACTCCAGTAGTGCGCGGCAGCGATTGGAGCAACGTGGCCCCGGAAGATGACAGGCTGAAGATTGCCGTCGCCCGGATCCAATGCCTCAGGCTTGCCGGGCTCACTGTAGGCGCCGTTGGCGCAGATTTCCTTCGCCGCCGCATCGCCCCCCTGCAGGAGAGGAGGAGACCCGCCTGGGAGTGCAAGAATGCGGCGGATATCATGAGGCTGCGCCCGGGCCTCAACTTTAACTTCACTGTTCTAGAGCTTAACGCGATGCTCCAGGAGCTGTTCAAATACGACCCTCAACATCCCGAAGTGTTCAGGTTGCCGAGGGGTGTCGTTCCACTATGCAACAATTCCTCGCTCAGCCGCATCCGTGCAATGATGCCGCTGTGCGACTCGCATGGAATTGACCCAGCTTGGCAAGAGCCTGCAGACGACGTCGTGCAGGCGTTCTTCGATGGCTTGGTAGAAACGCCGATCCGCTCCGATGAGCAGAAGGGCCTCACTCGCTCCACCACCGATGAGGAGGTGAAGCGCATCGCCACTAGGCTAGAAGAGGCAGCGGCAGCCGCAGCCGTGGGCGAGTTTGGGTTCACCGTGGAGGAGGCAGAGGCAGCGGAGGCGGCAAGCCTTGCCGAGCGAGAGGGGCTTGCCGGCGAGGAAGAGCCTGCCGGGCGTGATGTCGGGTCGAGCGAGCCCGCCGAGGATACGAGCGGCTCGTTGGAGATCGACTCCTCTTCCTCCTCATCTTCGGGCAGCTTGCCGCAAGCAGAGCCCCCGGCTCCACCAAGAAGGCGTCTCCGCAAGGCTGGGGACATAGTGGAGCGGCAGACGAGTCAACAGCCGTCGTGCCGCGCGACACGCTCCACCGCGGCAAGTTCTGTTGCCGCGGGGGTACCTCACGCTGCTGCGGCAGCTGGAGCAGGGTCTTCCCGGACCTCCGCTTCTGCTCCTGCTGCTTCTCATGCCGCGGCGGCAGCTGGAGCGGGGTCGTCTCGGACCACCGTCACTGCTCCCGCCAAGCGGCCAAGGGAACCTACTCCTCCGCCTCCTCGCGCCGGAGGTGAGCCTGGCTTTGACTTCTCCGCGCTCAGCTCCGACGAGGAAGAAGAAGAGTAAGATTCTTGTTGTACTTGTATTTCTTCAATTCTTGCTGTTTTGTCTTGTATCTCATTTGCTTTACTCTGAACTTATTCCTTTTTAGGACTCTGGCCCAGAGAGCGGCAAAGAGAGCCAAGGTCCCGTTGATTATCATCGAGGACGAACCCACCGTGCCAGCAGGGGGTGCGTCCGAGACAATCTTGCAGGACCCGTCAACTGTTCTTCAGAGTAGCCCCCAGCGCAGCCCCCAGCGTAAGAATATGGTTTGCTTCTCGCTATTAGGCGCGCATGGATACTCTTTGTTTGCTGATATCTGACTGTTGGTTTGCGTAGGAGCAGAGCAGCCCCACCAGGAGCGTCCGGATACCGCCCCTGACATGCCATCTGCTTTGACTACACCGTCAAGGGAGAGTTCTCCGGCAAGGGAGAATCCTCCGACAAGGGAGAGCTCTCTGGCAAGGGGGAGTTCTCCGGCAAGGGAGAAGTCTCTGGCAAGGGACAGCACCAGCGGCCCCTCGGCGGCAGAGACCACAACTGCAGAGCCTGGTACAGGTAAACCTCTTGCTTCGAAACTTCCCTTGGGTTCTTCTTCGTCTGATATTCTTTTTGGATATTTGCTTGACTTTTCTTCCTTTTCCGGCCGTCAAACCCATCTGCTACGGAGCCGATGGAGACCGAGGTTGTTGTCGACGACGCCGCTGCCACCAAAGAAGCGGTCGGGGCTGATGATCCAGCCGGCGAAGAGGCCGCCAAGGCTGCCGCCGCAGCAGCTGGCGAGGGGTCTGGCGATCGCACTGACGGCCCTGAGGCCGCTGGAGCGCCAGGCGCTATGCCGATCGCCGACCCTTCCGCCGCTGCCGCAACGCCAGGCTCCGAAGAGCCCCAGCCAGGCGTCTACTTGAAGGTCGGCGATGGCGTCTTCATCAACCTCCCCTGGGCGTCAATGCCCAGGGCGCCGGTCGAAGGAGAAAGCTTCGACGAAGAGGTGCTCGCCTTCGCTGGGCTGACACTGGTTAACGCGCCAAGCAGCAGCGGCGGCGAGCCCGAGGAGGAGCGGCTGCTGCGGAAGCTGTTGTCGCTCTACCGCGCTCGGCAAGCCAAGCTGGAATCCCACGAGGCGCTTGTCGCGAAGGCGGGAGCAGACATTGAGATGCGCGCGGAGGAGCTCCGAGGTTTCAACCAGGCAGCTCTACGGTCCCTGGCGGAGGAGCGGGAGCAGCTCGCTGAGGAGCAGAAGGCCTTCCTCCTCGAGAAGGCTGACGTCGAAGAGCAACAGCGGCTTGCCGCTGAGAAGCTGTCTGCATAGGAGGGCGAGCTGGCGCAGCGGAAGATCAACCTCGATAGATACGAGGAGGAGCTTGCCGCGCGCGAGCGAACATTCGGCGGAGCTCTCAAGCAAGCAGAGGACGCTGCCGCAGCTGCCGAGGCCACCAAGAAGGAGCTGGAGATGAAGGTGGCGCAGCTGGAGGCCGATCTTAAGGCGAGCTGCGAGGAGCTTGCCACGCTCAAGCGTGAGCGGGAGAGGGACGCCTACAGCCACTCAGAGCTGCAGGCCCGTCTCGCCGAGAAGGGCAAGGAGCTCAGCGCCGCCAAGGACTCCAACGCAGATCTTGAGTTGAAGCTGACCACTTTGACCAAGACGCTGGACGGCGCCAGGAGCAGGAGGTGGCCTTGAAGGAGGAGATCAAGGCCGACAAGGCGCTGCTGGAGAGTGCTGTTGCCGCCCAGACTGTGGAGCACTGGACGGAGGGTCTTGTGAATGCCGCCGCAGACATTGACAGGGAGCTGGCGCAGCTGGGGATGGAGGATCTCTGGTATCCCTTCGATGAGAACCTCCAATCCAGCGCCAAGCTCACCTTGTTCTTCAAAGGCCTGGCGACGGCCCTCCAGCGACTCCGGGAGAGGATCCCAAAGCAGCTGGCCGACGAGTCGTGCAAGATCTGCACGGGAGCTCTTCAAAAGGTGTTGGTGAAGGTGGCCTTCCGCAACCCGGGCCTCAACCTCACCAACGTCCTCAAGACCCTGCCGCCGGATGCTGATTTGGAGGCGCTCAAGGCCCTTGTCGCACCCATTGTGGACAAGGTGAGCGGGATCAAGAGGGTTGAGGGCGATCGTGTAGACTAGGCCGCCCGTTTTCTTCTTTTCTTGTCGCTGCTGGTCATGTTACGAAAGCAATCTATTAGAGCCGCGACAAGCTATCTTGTAATATAACTCTATTTTGGGTAGTGATTGCAACGTTATTTCCTTTACTTGATTCCTTCCTTTGTATGTTTTTGCCCTATGCTTTTAGGGAACTTGCCGGCGCAGGCACCTTAGCCGCGAGCGCTGAGTGCGGGACGTCAGCAGCCTGCTGGCGGTGCCGTTACCGACAAGAAACCTTGTCGCAACTAGTCGCAGCTCACTTAAGTTGTTGAGCGGACTCGAAACAAAGTAAGGGCGCAACTCTAGTCGCAGCACACTTAAGTTGTTGAGCGGACTCAAAACAAAGTAAGGGCGCAACTAGCCACGAGCTGCTTCCTCCGCGCACAGGTTTTCCATACAAAGCATGGTCGTTCAAGGAAGATAACTTAAAAATTTAAAAAATCTGATTGCTCAAACTTTGGCAACTTAGCTTTTCTGTTGTTTGCTTTCCGGCAAGGCGAAACTTTATTAAACGACGCCTGGTCCATACCATTATCTTCTCCTCCCCCCCCCCCCGGCAAACTTTTGGGCAAGGGAACATTCCTTTCCTTGATAAAAAAGAAAGAAGAGAAAATAAAAATATGGAGCCTTGTGGCTCGTTATTGCTTACTGGGGGTTGGCGCTGCACAAAGTGTCAGATAACTCATGCAAAAAATAAAAAGCATGAAATTGACAAGATGTGAGGAGCACATGAGCTTTATTTATGCACAGGGTCTGCGCCTGGCTTTGTACAAAGTATTACATGCAACAGCGGCAAGACTTGTACAAAAGGTGGTTGCCGGAACAGGGTCCGGCAACCGCGCCTTACGGGTAAAACTTACGAAGATGCTCAATGTTCCAGGAGTTGCTCACCGGAATGCCATCTTCGGTCTCAAGGCGGACAGCGCCAGGCCTAGTGACTCGTTTCACCCGGTAAGGGCCTTCCCACTTCGGCATCAACTTGTTGGAATTCTTGGCGGATTGAACGCGCCGAAGAACAAGGTCGCCTTCCTCAAGACTTCTGGCGTTAACTTTGCGGCTATGGTAGCGGCGCAAAGCTTGCTGGTAGCGAGCAGCTCGTACAACAGCCTGAAGACGGTCTTCCTCAAGGAGTAGCGCGTCATCTTGTCGCAGCTCCTCTTGCTCAAGCTCATCATAAGCGAGCACTCGAGGTGATCCGTATACGAGTTCCGTGGGGAGAACTGCCTCTGCTCCATAGACTAGAGCAAAAGGTGTCTGGCCAGTGGCTCGATTTGGCGTCGTCCTGATCGACCAAAGAACCACCGGCACCTCCTCAGTCCAGTTTCTTCCGCATTCGTGCAGCCTGTCGAAAGTCCTGGTCTTGAGCCCACGCAGCACTTCGGCATTTGCCCTCTCCGCTTGACCGTTGCTTCTGGGGTGAGCAACAGAAGCGAAGCAAACCTTGGCGCCAAGATCTTGGACGTACTGCATGAAGGTGCGGCTCGTGAATTGCGTACCGTTGTCGGTGATGATCCTATTAGGGATCCTGAAGCGGCAAACAATCGACCTGAAGAACTTGACTGCTGACTGTGCTGTCACCTTCCTCACTGCTTCCACTTCCGGCCACTTTGTGAACTTGTCGATTGCAACGTACAAGTACTCAAAGCCCCCGACTGCTCGGGGGAAGGGGCCGAGGATGTCGAGCCCCCAGACCGAAAATGGCCAGGATAAAGGGATCGTCTGGAGAGCTTGAGCTGGCTGGTGTATCTGCTTGGAATGGAACTGGCACGCTTCACACTTGGTTACTTGTGCAGTTGCATCCTGGAGGGCTGTCGGCCAAAAGAAACCTTGCCGGAATGCTTTGCCGGCAAGTGCTCTCGCGCCAATGTGGTGACCACATATGCCTCCATGTATCTCTGCCAACAACTTTTGTCCGTCTTCCCGGTGAATACACTTCAATTTCACACCGTTGAGTCTTCTTCTGTACAATGTGTTGTCGACAAACTGGTACATACTTGACTATCGGGCTACTCTTTCCGCTTCTTCTTGCTCTTCGGGAAGTCCTCCTGTCTGAAGGAAACGAACAATCTGCTGTGCCCATGCTGGAGCTTGCGGCTCGACAACAAGGACTAAAGGCACATCTGTTGCTGCGGGAACATCCGCTTCTACGGCGAGAACCTGCGGCTCAGTCGGAGCTTGACGTTCCCCGGCAAGCTTGCCGGAGCAAAACTTGTCGGGAGCGTCTGCTTCAACAGAACAAACCCTGGGGCTAGCCGGAGCAGACTGCTCCCCAGCACTCTTGGTGTTGATCTTGGGGACCTTCTTGGCGGCGGCTTCGGGAAGCTCTGCCGGAAAATAGTCACCAGAAATCAACTTCCTCTTCTTGCTCTGTCTAGTTGATGGCGTTATAGACGGTTGAGTCAGCTTGAGCACAAAGATCCCTGGTTGCACAGGTAACTTAAGTGTTGCGCACTTTGATAGGCCATCGGCAATGTCGTTCTGAGCTCTTGGAACATGTGCCATCTGTAGGCCGTCAAAGTGCTCTTCTAGCTTTCTCACTTCATCAACGTAGGCTTCCATCAACGGACTCTGATAACTCTTATTCACTTGGCGGACGACAAGCTGCGAGTCACCCCTGACAATGAGCTTCTTGATCCCAAGGTCTGCCGCGATCCTGAGACCGGCAAGCAAACCTTCATACTCTGCAGTATTGTTTGTTGCTTGCTCCTTGGGAAAGTGCATCTGGACTATGTACTTGAGGTGCTCTCCGGTGGGTGCAACAAGCAGCACGCCAGCACCGGCGCCTTGCAGCAAGAAGGCACCATCAAAGTACATCAGCCACTCTTTGCTTGCTTCCTTGACGGGGATGCTCGTTTCTGGAATTTCTTCATCTGGTGTTGGCGTCCACTCTGCTATGAATTCTGCCAATGCTCTGCTTTGGATAGTTGAAGTGCTCTCAAACTTGAGGCCAAAGCTTGATAGTTCCAGTGCCCACTCAACAATCCTGACTGTTGCTTCTGGATTCTGCAGTATCCTCTTCAGCGAAAAACGAGTGACAACTGTGATCTCATGTGCTTGGAAGTAATGGCGCAGCTTTCTCGAGGCCATGAGAAGGCCGAAAAGCAATTTCTGCACACCAGAGTACCTTGACGTAGCCCCCTGCAGAAGGAAACTGACAAAGTAAACTGGGCGCTGCACCATTCTCTTCTATATCTCCTCACGCGCCTGCGCAGATCCATCTTTGTCGGGACCACAGCTTGTCGGGCAAGCCCCCTGCTTGTCGCTGGATGCGCCTGCCGTGGTTGCTGGCTCATCATCTGCCTCCCTCTCCGCTACTAACGCAGCACTAACCACTTGATTGGTCGCCGCCAGATACAGCAGCAACTTCTCTTGTGGCTTAGGTGCGACAAGTATTGGAGTGGAGGACAGGTATCTCTTCAAGTCTTGCATCGCAGCCTCCGCTTCCGGAGTCCATTTCATTGGACTTGCCTTTTTCAATATTTTGAAAAACGGCAGGGCGCGCTCAGCAGACTTAGAGATAAACCTGCTGAGAGCTGCCACGCAACCGGCAAGTCTTCGTACATCCTTGACGCGCTTTGGTGCTTCAATCTGCTCAATGGCCTTGATCTTGTCGGGATTGGCTTCAATTCCCCGCTGAGACACGAAGAACCCGAGAAGCTTGCCGGAAGGGACTCCAAACACACACTTCTCGGGATTGAACTTGAGGCAGATCTTGCGCAGATTTGCAAAAGTCTCGTCTAAATCTTGAATCAGAGTTGCCTTGTCCTTGCTCTTGACCACTATGTCATCCATGTAGGCTTCCACATTTCTGTGTATTTGTGGCTCAAAAGCGGCATGGACTACCCTTGTGAATGTTGAACCAACATTCTTTAAACCGAAAGGCATCCGTATGAAACAATAAGTGCCACATGGAGTGATGAATGCGGTCTTTTCCTCATCCTCTTCTGCCATGAAGATCTGATGGTATCCTGAGTATGCGTCAAGAAATGAAAGCAAGTCACATCCGGCCGTGGAGTCAACAATCTGGTCAATGCGCGGCAAGGGAAATGGGTCTTTGGGACAAGCTTTGTTAACATCGGTAAAGTCGATACAAAGCCTCCATTTCCCGTTTGCCTTGCGCACGACTACAGGATTGGCCAACCACGTAGGATGGAGCACTCCTCAGACAAGGCCTGCTGCTTCCAACTTCTTGATCTCTTCTGCGATGAATTCTTGGCGCTCCACTGCTTGCTTCCTGACTTTCTGCTTGACGGGCCGCGCATGAGGACAGACGGCAAGGTGGTGCTCAATTACTTTCCTGGGAACACCGGGGATGTCAGATGGTTGCCACGCAAACACATCGACGTTCGCCCGCAGGAAAGCAATGAGCGCGCTTTCCCATTTAGGGTCGAGAGTGGCACTGATGGCGAAGGTACCACTAGTGTCGTCCTCCTTGGCGGACACCTTCTTGGTCTCTGGCGGAGCTGCCATTGTCTTCTTACACTTGGTCTCTGGCGTCCTCGATGGTAGCGCAGCACTCCGAAGAGGTGCACTTGCCGGAGTGGGCATCAGAACTCTTGTCGGACTTGGTCTTCTTCTTCCCCCCGGGAGCTTCAGCGGCAAGTGACTTGCGATCCGTTGCGGCTGCCGCTTCCCGGTAAATCTTGTCGGCACAGATAAGAGCATCCTTCTTGTCGCCAGGGACAGAGATGACACTTATCGGGCCTGGCATCTTCAGCATGTTATACGCATAGTGAGAGGCCGCCATGAACTTGGCGAGCGCTGGACGGCCGAGAATCCCATTGTAAGGCAATGGAAAATCGGCAACGTCAAAAGTGACCCTCTCAGTTTTGAAGTTCAACTCGCTGCCAAATGTCACCGGCAACGTGATCTTCCCCTTCGGCTTGCTCCTTCCCGGGTTGATTCCTTGGAATGTGCCGGTCCCTTTGAGCTCGTTGTCAGGGACCTAGAGTTTCTGGAGCACAGCGGAGGAGATCAGGTTCAAGCCGGCCCCACCGTCAACTAGCATCTTAGTGACCTTGAGGTTGCAGATAGTTGGTGAAACTAACATCGGCAAGCACCCGACCGTAGTTGTGCGATCAGGGTGGTCCTCAATATCAAAGATGATAGGCGTGCTGGACCATTTCAGAAGCTTGCGTGACTCGACGGGTGGTTCTGCCGCATTGACTTCCCGCACCCGCTGCTTGAGATGGCGGTGTGAAGTATGTAGAGAAGCACCGCCGTCAATGCACAAGACCTCTGTGACTCTCTGGAACTCCTGCTCACTGGTCTCGACATCATCCATGTCTTCGTCGTTGTCGTCATCTTCATCCTTGTCGCGGCCGCGGGGAGGTCAGTCTCCTTGCCGCTGCTTGGCCTTGCCGCGACGTCCTCCCCGGCCGGGGCGCTTCATGCCGGATCCTCCAGCACCTCCTTGGGCTTTCTCCTTGTCGCGTCGCTCGTATTCGGCCTTTTGCAACTCGACAAGCTGCTCGACCTTCTTGAAGCTCTGGAGGTCATGGCCCTTGGTGCGGTGGATCTTGCAGTACTGTTTGTTGGTGCCGTCCTGCTTGTCGGCGACCGCCACAGCCTGGCAGTTGGCGCATGCGGCAACCTCCTTGCCGGAGCTACCAGCTTTGGCTTTCTTGGCGCCACCTTCGTTGTCGGACTGCTCAACAACTAGCACATCTTTGCCTTTCCTCTTCATGTTGTTCCGCCGCCGGTTTTTCTTTGCCGGGGCACCATCCTCGCTGTCAGATCCTCCTGCTCCTGTATTCTCTCCGGGGAGTTTCCTCCCTTCCTCAGCACGTGCGCACTTGTCGGCCAGGGCATACAGCTCACTGACGTCTCTGATCTTGCACATCGCCAACTCCTCCCGCATCCTGCGGTTACGCACGTTCTAGTGGAACGCGCTGATAACCGCGGCAGGGTGGACATGTGGGATGTTGTACTGTACACGGCTGAATCTCTGAATGTACTTGCGCAGGGGCTCTCCTTCCTTCTGGGAGAGCAGATGAAGGTCACTCTCTTGGCCATGAGGTTTGTGGCTGCCTGTAAAGGCGCCGACAAACTGATGGCATAGGTCTGCCCAGGAGGATATGGAGTTGGCCGGCAAGTGCATGAGCCAGGACCTGACGTTGGGCTTGAGCACCAGCGGGAAGTAGTTGGCAAGGATCTTGTCGTCCCGCCCCCCAGCAGCTTGCACCACGATGGTGTAGATGCTGAGGAACTCTGACGGATGCGACTTGCCGTCGTACTTCTCTGGTACATCTGGCTTGAAATTCTTTGTGCTGGGCCACTGGACCTGCCGCAACTCACGGGTAAACGCAGGGCAACCTACCGCGTACGGCAAGTCCCCTAGTTCCCCTGACGCATGCATGTCGACAGAGAGCCCAGCGTGCTAGTCCGATTGACGCCGCGCTTCTCTTCGGCGCTCGATGCGAGTTCGAGCGTCTTCTTGCTGTCGTTCGTGAAGAACTTGGCGTTGATCGCGACGAGCTCGTGGATACGATGACGCGGTGGAGTCGCTGTCGAGGTGGATCCGGCGAGGCGGCGATCTTGGCCTTTGCGGCGGGGAGTGCACGGTGGTTGCACCCCCACCGGTCATGTCGCCACCGGCTCGTGCCTGGCTGACTTGCCGCGGCTGCGATGTACTCGGCTGCCGTGGAGCGTCGCCGTTGGCAAAGCCGATGAGACTCTGAATGGTAGCCCTCCAGTCGTCGATCTTGTCCGTTGTTGGAGGGTAATCTAGGAGCAGTTGAGCTCGCGCCAAAGCTTCTGCTGGAGTGGCAGGTAGCGGTGGCGAACGGTGTGAGGAGCGGGATATGCTCTGACTTCTAACTATGTTAGAAGGAGCAGTATCCCGTCCAGGCGACCGTGCCCCACTCGCGCCAGCATGTTGGCGCGCATGCTGGTCTTGAGCATTCCGAGATCCACCAGCTCGATCTGGGTCCAGCAAGCGTATGGTACCGTGAGTACCATGACACTGCCGGTCCCGCGCCTCCTGAGATGAGCGTGGTGCATGTACGGACGCCGAGGTCTTGGAGTGCGCCCGGTCGTTGTGGGAGCCGGCCACGCCGCCGATGGGCAGCGCAGCCTTGTCCTTGGACCTGGCGGCACCGTGAGCTCCCTCGTCGACGCCCGTTCTTCCGCCGGCGTCTACCCCACCAGCCGTTTGCTCCGGCGGTGGTGGGTTTGTCGCGGACGGTGCAACCGCCTCCGAAGCCTTCTTCTTCGGCGGCATGTTGATGAAGATGATGAAGATCTAGCTCGTGTGAACACCGGATCAGGTTCACACAACCTCGAGCACCTATGGGGACCGAGCCCTCTTCGGTTCGGCGGGGGTGGAGATCACATGAAGAGCAGATCGAGACGAAGCACACGAGCAGTTTACCCAGGTTCGGGCCGCATGGATGCGTAAAACCCTACTCCTGCTTTGTGGTTTGTATTGAGTTCTTGCTCGGGAGCGCTGAGTGCTACAGTACACACCATCAGCTAACGAGACCGAGCGTGAGTGTTCTCCTCCCCTTGTCTACGTTGCGCATGGGCCTCCTTTTATATGCTCAAGGCGTCACCGGCAGGTGGCAACGTAGACAGGGGTAAAAATGGAAAGGTGTTGCGGTTGGTATAGCTACATGTGCAGTGTATCATACCTAACCCTGACGGCAGGGGACAAGGGCATTAAATGCCCATCTGCGTCGCCCGAACAGTGCAAAAAGGGACCGTCAGGGACGCCGTCGTTCGCCACGATGGCAATCTTGTCAGCGCCGCTTGCCACCGCGTACTGCTGGCTGCACAGCCTCCCGCCACGTATGCCTGGAAGGGTCCCAGAGCGACACATTGGTGGATGTGTTGGAGCGTGGGTACGGAGTGGTAGCTTGCCGCGGCAAACGCCTTGCCGCGGTCGTTGTCCAGTCGTGTCCAGAGGCTTGCCGCTCACCGGGCCTCGCCGGGACGCGTGGCGCATCGTGGCAAGTTCCTTGAGATGCCTTGGTTGGCCTTCCCGGCAAGCTCCTCTTGCCGGGGTCTTGTGCCTTGAGTGGCCTTCCCGGCAAGCTCCTCTTGCCGGGGCCTTGTCTCCTTGGCTTGAATACTTTGTTCTTGAATGGCTCCAAAGGAACCACAGAGGACCTTGGCGGTCACCCGGCAAGCCTTGCCGCGGGGTGCTACGACTGCCCGTGCACAAGTTCGGGATACTAGGGTACCCCTACTCTAGTACACCGACATACCTGGTTCTTAAATTCTAGTAAACCCAAAACTCGTCTGAAATTCATGAAACTTGGCATGCTATCATGGAGCGGCATCAACATGCCGTGGTAAATTTTTTGTCCCATTTGGGCAGGTTTGGTATATGCTTCTCACAAACCAAAGCTTCTCACAATAATCATGATGGTTTTGGTAGGGAATGTCCACCTTTGGGGACGAAACGATATCCATTGCCTCTTATTGCTTTCAAAAAATATCTCGTGTCAACATAGAACAACAGGAGTGTTGTGTCAATTTTTGTGATTTCTCGGGGTTGGTTTGGATATTTTTGTGAATTAACTGAGTTTTCAATGCATTTACGTGCATAATTCAAATTTGAGCTACATTCACATGCTCCAGTGCATATAAATTGGTTGAAAAATCAAATCTGTTTCCTTGGGTGCATGCTTAGGTCCCATGCAAGAAATGGTAATGAATTTCAATCACCAGGGCACCGTTGATTGCCGGCACAACATTGAGATACCTAGTTTTTAAATTCTAGTCAATCCAAAACTCGTCTGAAATTCATGAAACTTGGCATGCTATCATGGAGCGGCATCAACATGCCATGGTAAAAAAATTGTCCCATTAGGGGCAGGTTTGGGTATATGCTTCTCACAAACCAGAGCTTCTCACAACAAGCATGATGGTTTCGGTAGGGAACGTCCCACCTTTGGGGACGAAACAATATTCATTGCCTCTTATTGCTTTGAAATATTTTTCTCGTGTCAACATAGAACAACAGGAGTGTTGTGTCAATTTTTGTGATTTTTCGGGGTTCGTTTGGAAATTCTATGCATGAACTGAGTTTTTAATGCATTTATATGCATAATTCAAATTTGAACTACATGCACATGCTCCAGTGCATATAAATTGGTTGAAAAATCAAATCTGTGTCCTTGGGTGCATGCTTAGGTCCCATGCAAGAAATGGGAATGAATTTCAATCACCAGGGCACCGTTGATTGCCAGCACAACATTGAGATACCTGGTTTTTAAATTCTAGTAAATCCAAAACTCGTCTGAAATTTATGAAACTTGGCATGCTATCATGGAGCGGCATCAACATGTCGTGGTAAAATTTTTGTCCCATTTGGGGTAGGTTTGGGTATATGCTTCTCACAAGCCAGAGCTTCTCACAACAAGCATGATGGTTTCGGTAGGGAACGTCCCCCTCTGGGGACGAAACGATATCCATTGCCTCTTATTGCTTTCAAAAAAATTCTCGTGTCAATAAAGAACAACAGGAGTGTTCTGTCAATATTTGTGATTTTTTGGGGTTCATTTGGACATTTTTATACATTAACTGAGTTTTTAATACATTTATGTGCATAATTCAAAATTGAACTACATGGACATGCTCCAATGCATATAAATTGGTTGAAAAATCAAATATGTGTCCTTGGGTGCATGCTTAGGTCCGATGCAAGAAATGGGAATGAATTTCAAACACCAGGACACCGTTGATTGCTGGCAAACATTGAGATACTTTATTTTTAAATTCTACTAAATCCAAAACTCGTCTGAAATTCATGAAACTTGGCATGCTATCACGGAATGGCACCCGACATGCTGTGGTATTTTTCGTTTCCATTTTGAGAGAAGGCGCACTCGAATAATGACAGCCAACAAAGGCATTTTGAAAAATAGCTACGACTTTAATATCTCAAACGTTTGTATAATTCAAAATGTGTGTGTTCTGTTAACCATTAACGTGACACCACGTGTCTTGGTTTTAATGGCTGTAGGAGGTGCTGCGCGGACAGCAGCTTGACCTTGACTGAACGGGAGGCGTGCGAGCGCAGTACGGTGCGCAGGCTGACCGAGAGGCGTGTAAGCTGTCCTTGAATGTGCAGGCTCATCGGGAAGCGTGCGAGTTGTACGCTGCACAGGCTCACTGGGAAGCGAGCCCTATGACTTCCATGGCCACCCGCCTTCCTCTCTGTGCGCACGCTGCCCTCAGCAGCATGGGACACCACCGTCGAACGCTACCTCTCAGCGCCACCAGCTGCCGTCCTCTCGCGCCTCGCCCGTCGACCCCGGGATGACATGATGCAAAGTGAGAGAAGGATTTGTGCATCTCTTCAACGCAAACGGTTCTTTTGGATGACCCGTGTGCAACCATTTACAAACAATTTGGTGCGATTTGCATCTGTCATATTGGGTATATTTCCATTTGTCAAACTAGAAAGATTGACATTTGTTGATCTAGTAACATTGCCATTTGTCAACCTTGTAACACTACAATTTGTCAAAATATGAAGCTAAAAATCACTAGCAGTATCTAATTTTGCAACTAAAATTCAGTAATTAAGCATAGATTTCATTCATAGATTAAGCAGTCGTTCTTAGTTTATACAAATAGTTCAACTCGACACCTGAACTGACCAAACTTTTCCCCAATTGTTGCCAACCACATACTGAAATAGCTAGTTCAACTATATATACTAGCTAATTTTAAGTACTTTGTACAGTTCCACCACATCTGGAGTCAGATGAACTGAACAAAATAGCCCTTAAATACTACTAGTACTGCGGAGGGGCTTTGTACTACATCCGGCTGCCTCTCCTCTGCCGAGCGCGCTCAGTAAGAGGCGGAGGAGGAGGAGCCTACCGACGAGCTGGGCAACCGCAATACGGTGCCTGCCACTATTGCCGCTTCAGCGACGCTCACCTCGAACGCCCTCTGCCGCTCCAGACGACCCCTCTCGAAGCGGTGGTTCTCCTCGTAGATATCCTGATTCCTCGCCTCTAAGGCGGCATGTGCCGCGGCCATGGCGGTGGTATGGCTCTTTGCGTGCTTGACAAGGCGCTCCTCCTCCTGCCACAAGAACTCGGTGTAGCGTGCAAGGTCACTGACGCACGTGCGGGCATCCACCTCCGCCGCCCTAAGGCAGAGCGGTGAGGACCCCCGCTGGTCAACGGTGGGCTGGCGGCCACGGCGACCGACGATGGGGTGGCGGCCACGACCACAACATCCCACCTTCGGGCCGCGGTGGCGGAGCGGGTGATGGCCACGGTGCCCAGCAGTGGGGCGGCGGCCACAACGGCCACCTCCCGCCTTAAGGTCGCGGCGGTGGAGTGGGTGATGGCCCTGGCGTTCGATGGTGGGGTGGCGGCAACAGCGGTCGGGAACAGCTACCGACGGGCACCTGAGGCGGAGCGTGTGGTGGGTATTCCGTGCACACCCAACAGGGACGCCACGCTGATACGTCCATTTTGCATCATGCTTTTATATTGATATTTATTGCATTATGGGCTATTATTACACATTATGTCACAATACTTATGCCTATTCTCTCTTATTTTACAAGGTTTACATAAGGAGGGAGAATGTCGGCAGCTGGAATTCTAGGCTGGAAAAGGAGCCAATATTAGAGACCTATTCTGCACAACTCCAAAAGTCCTGAAGCTCCACGAAAGTTATTTTTGGAAATAATAAAAAATACTGAGCGGAAGAAATACGTCAGGGGTGGCTCCACCTGTCCACGAGGGTGGGGGGCGCGCCCTACCCCATTGGGCGCGCCCCCTGCGTCGTGGGCCCCCTGTTGGCCCTCCGGTGCCCATCTTCTGCTATATGAAGTCTTTCGTCCAAAGAAAAACCATAAGCAATATTTCGGGACGAGACTCCGCCACCACGAGGCGGAACCTTGGCAGAACCAATATAGGGCTCTGGTAGAGCTGTTCTACCGAGGATACTTCCCTCCGGGAGGGGGAAATCATCGCCATCATCATCACCAACACTCCTCTCATCGGGAGAGGGGAATCTCCATCAACATCTTCACCAGCACCATCTCCTCTCAAACCCTAGTTCATCTCTTGTATCCAATTCTTGTCTCCAAGTCTGGGATTGGTACCTGTAGGTTGCTAGTAGTGTTGATTACTCCTTGTAGTTGATTCTAGTTGGTTTATTTGGTGGAAGATCATATGTTCAGATCCTTTATGCATATTAATACTCCTCTGATTATGAACATGAATATTCTTTGTGGGTAGTTACGTTTGTTCCTGAGGACATGGGAGAAGTCTTGCTATTAGTGGTCATGTGAATTTGGTATTCGTTCGATATTTTGATGAGATGTATGTTGTCTATCCTCTAGTGGTGTTATGTGAACGTCGACTACATGACACTTCACCATTATTTGGTCCTAGAGCAAGGCATTGGGAAGTAGATGATGGGTTGCTAGAGTGATAGAAGCTTAAACCCTAGTTTATGCATTGCTTTGTAAGGTGCTGATTTGGATCCATATTGTCGGGGGGAATCGGCTTCCTCGAACACCTATGGGGACCGAGCCCCTTACTGGTTCGGCGGGGGGCGGAGGTTGCACAAAGAGCAGATCGAGGCGGTGCACACAGGGGGATTTTACCCAGCTTCGGGCCGCAAAGATGCGTAAAACCCTACTGCTGCTTGGTGGATTGTATTGTGTTCTTGCTCGGGAGCGCGCGGTGCTACAGTACATGCGGGCCGCCGGCGAGGTCGAGCGTAAAGATTGGTCTCCCCTCTCTACGTGCGCATGGGGCCTCTTTTTATATGCTCAAGGGGTTACCCACAGGTGGCAGCGTAGGTGAGGGAAAAAATGGTAGAATGCTGTAGTGGGTACAGCTGCCTGCATAGTGGCTGTACAGTGCTATCATACCTAACTCTGACGGCGGGGGACAAGGGCATTAAATGCCCGTCCACGTCGCCCAGACGGAGCAGGGGAGTGGACCGTCAGGAGCGCCACCGTTTGCCATGATGGCTACTCTGTCAGCTTCGCTTCGCCACCGCATGCCCCTCGCTGCTCAGCCTCCCGCCACGTGCGCTTGGGATGCCCCCCAGAGCGACACGTTGGTGGGTGAGCTGGAGCGCAGGCATGAGGTGGTAACTTGGCGCGGTGGATGTCTTGTCGCGCCCGGGAGCTTGTTGCTCACCGGGCCTTGCCGGGGCGCGGGGCGCGCCGTGGCAGGGTCCTTGTCGTGCCGTGGATGGCCTTCCCGAGAAGCTCCTCTTGCCGGGGTCTTGTGCTTCGAGTGGCAGTCCCGGAAAACTCCTCTTGCCAGGGCCTTGCTCTCTTCGGGTGGCCTTCCCGGCAAGCTCCTCTTGCCGGGACCTTGGCTCAAATACTTTGTTCTTGAATGGCCCAAGAGGGGACCATTGAGGGTCTTGGCGATCGCCTGGCAGGCCTTGCCGCGGGGTGCTATGACTGCCCGTGCACAAGTTCGGGGTACTAAGGTACCCCTACTTTAGTACACCGACAGGAGCCCCCGGGCCTGGGCCATACACGGTGCCGAGCGCTGTTGGGCCAGGCCCAAAACAGTGCACGGGCACGCGCGGCCTGGGTCACGGTACATCTTTTTCTGCACCCACCACGTCCTCCCCGAACGGCACGCGTCGAATGCGGCATCGTGGGGAGAGGCGGGCGTGACGTGGGTGGCGTGCGCGGGGCCAAGCCCTGCAGGCATGCGTCACGTCGCAATAAATGGGAACGGTTCGTGCCATCTTCATAAGTAGAGGGAGGTGTGGAGGCGAGGGTGGTGCAGCTCGATGCCGACCTCAGGGCGAGCGACGAGGAGCTCGCCGCGCTCAGGCAGGAGCGCGAGAAGGGTGCCCACACCCTTGGTGAGCTACAAGGCCCCTTCGCCGAGAAGATCAAAGAGCTCGACGCCGCCAAGGACTCCAACGCCGACCTCGAGCTGAAGCTGAACACGTTGTCCAAGGCGCTGGACAGCGCCAAGGAGCAAGAGGTGGCCTTGCGGAAGGAGGTCGCGAACAATGAGGCGCTGTTGGAGAGCACCGCGGTGTCACGACCGTTTTTCCGGGCATTAATTTCCAGAAAATGGCCGTTGTGCTCACCAGCCCCAGGATTACTGTTAGCTGATGAGACACCAACTTGATACAGAAATTCCAAGCAAAAGTACAAAAATATGTAGTACAAGACCATTGTGGGCTATGAGTACAACAAAAGGTTTCTAGTGGTTGAGGGCGGAAGCGGTTTGTGGATCACCACGGCTATGGGACTCCATTTCCCACGGGAACAGCTGACCAGGTTAACTCCTATCTTCACGAGGCTGCTATCACCGTGGCTCAGGTTCTGAGGCTGTCGTCGCAATACTCCTCTCCAAGCAAGCAATCTGGCCAAGACAATAGCCAGGGACAAGCCAGTGAGTACTTTGAATGTACTCGCAAACATTAAGGACACAGGTATAATATAACCTTTGATGCTCATGCTTTGCAATATCCTTATACTCACTTAGTTAGTCATAAAGATAATTATCTTGATGCATGCAAACAGGTTACTCATATGCAACCGGAAATTTATGCAATGGCCACATAGAGGTAATAAATACTGGGTGCCAAGCGAGGGTCTGAAAGACTCCTCAAGCGGAAAATGCGGAATAATAGATACTGGTGCCAAACGAGTGTCTGAAAGACTCCTCGAGCGGAAAATGCAGAATAACAATACTGGTTCCAAACGAGTGTCTGAAAGACTCCTCGAGCGGAAAATGCAGAATAATAATGCCACAGCCGGGCGTCTGAGCGACACCACAGAAAGGGCTTTAAAAGAAATGCCACAGCCGGGCGTCTGAGCGACACCACAGAAAGGGCTTTTAAAAGAAATGCCACAGCCGGGCGTCTGAGCGACACCACAGAAAGGGCTTTAAAAGAAATGCCACAGCCGGGCGTCTGAGCGACACCACAGAAAGGGCTTTAAAAGAAATAATCATAGTGAAATATCCCGGAGGTAGAACCATCCCAGAGATATTCGATGATAACAATAATATCACGGGTTAGTCAACAATAGTAATAATCATAATCATCACAAGTCTCAAGTAGTAGTTCCCGTTCTGGTTTAACCGTTTCACCTCCGAAGACCGACACTAAGACCGACGCTTGACCCATCCCAGACTGTAGTCCTTAACCATGGACACGGCTATTCGAATAGGTTTAATCTCTGTAGAGGGTGTACTCTTTACCCACGAGTAACAGATTCCTTTAGTCCATCGGGACTAATTCCGTCTACGGTCTTTTAGTTGAAAACACACCTGACTTGCACACACCAGCTTAACTCACCGGTGTCTGGAATCACCCACGACACCTGTCAAGCAAACTCTAAGCGGGGAGGCTACAACCTCGACGTAGCATGGGATCACAAAATTTATACCGCGCGCAAACTGGGGGACCTACCCCCTTCGGCTACAACCGAAACACCCATGCCCCCTGACCAGGTGGCATGCCTACCGGCTACAACCGATATCTTCCACCATGGCCTCTCTGTACGGTGTGTGCCAAGACAAGGGTTAACAGCTTACTGAACCATACCCTACCTATGGTAGGGACCTGTGGCAGTACGAAACAAGTATGGGGGTTACTGGCACAAGACTCGATCTACGGTCGACTTAGGAGGTAGTAATAATCCCTGCAAGTTTAGCATAACAATGTATATACTTCAACCAACAGATAGGAACACCATACGACATACTCCATCATGCCATACCGGACATGACCGTCTCAACGGAGGACTAGGGTCAAGACCGCGTCTACCCAAGACAGAGGCCTACCTGGTATTTCCTTCCGGTATGCATGAAAAGTGTACGGCGGTGATTTCCATCACAAAACATGTCAACTCCATATGCATGAAATCCACTAATAAGCACTATGAATAGGATCACATCCTCACATAAAATGACGCATGCAAGTGTCGGGGTGGTGTTGTCACCGGGCCCAACAACACATACAAAAAAAAATTACACCAAGGTTCAGAATGCTTGCCTTTAGGTCATGGAAAAGAGGGGTGCATCCAAAACCTCTTGAAATCTTCCAAAATCCTATTTAAAGGAATATGTATGAACTAACACATACAATTAAAACAGCACAGAAAGTTGTTTGGAAAAATCTTCAAATAAATCTTAAAATAAACTAGACAAAATTTAAGGAATGTAGGAAAAAGAATCAATTCATTTGGACTTGTATTTAAAAAGTTATAGACAGTCAAAGTTGTAGTCAAATCTGTTTTTTAAATTAAAACAGAAAAGAAAACGTTTCAGAGGGGATTACGCTTTCGGAGCGGGGAAAACGTACTGGTTGGATTATGCCTTCACTTACTCCAGCGTGGACGGCGCGTGTGTCACTGACAGTGGGTCCAGGGGGCCCCACTAGTCAGGTTTGACTAGTCTACTCCCTCCTCTACCTCTGTCCCGAGCAGAGGCGGGACTCCGGCGATCGTCGCCGGCGAACGGCGGCTCCCCGCGGGTTCCAGAGGGTCTGGATGGATCCGCGAGACCAAGGCGGTCCTCCCGGTGGTCGACTTGCAGGAGGGGACGGAGGGAGCTGCCGGCGGCGAGCTTCGCGGCGGCCGGAGGCTTCGGGAGCGGAGTGCAAATTCTCCCGCGGTGAGTCTCGATCAAAATTGAGTAGTGGGAAAGGTCCACGGGAGGAAGGGGAAGCTTCTGATGAAGAGAACGGAGAGAGGGAGGCTTTGGTTGAGGCGAATGGAGCTGGGGTGAGGCGGCGGCTGGAGTTGCCGGAGACGGGGAAGGAAGCCTCCCTAGGTCGATTGTGAGCTAGGAGAGCGCTATAAGGGTGGCCTGAGGTTGCCTGCGTGTTCGGGGAAGTTCGGGGACCTCCATTTATAGCATTTCCATGTCGGTTGGCGGCTGCCGAGGATAAGAACGGCGGCGAACCGCCTCTCTGTAGTGCCAGGGAGACGTGGCGGCGGCGAGGGCTAGAGGACGCGCGAGTGGATGAGGCCGAGCTGTGCCGGGGCCAGGTGGCGAGCGGGAGGGGCTTGGGCGGCGCTGAACGGGGCAGAGATGGTCGGCCGACGCCGGCGTGCCGCCAAAAGAGCTCTGGCGGTGGCGCTGTAGGGTGCCAGGGCGGGCTGGCGCGTAGTGGCGAGGAGGGATGCGCGTGGCGAGGTTCTGCCGCGAGTGCAAAAACCAGGGGCGGGGCGTGGCGGTTTTGGGCGCGCGGCTGCAATTGCCGTGCTCTGGGCGCGTCCAGTGCACGCACGGGACGTGCTCGAAGAAATGCCGTGGCCTGCTAGGTGGGTTGGATGGAGCTGGGGTTTAGCAGTCCTAGCTTAGGGGTAGTTGTGATGCTAGTGGACATGCTGGTTTGGTCAGAGGTGCAAGCTCATAGTGCAATGCCAAAACTCATGTCAAAACTGGTCATGCCCACAGGGTGCTCGACAGAATGCCACATGCATCTAGGCATCTCTTGGGGTGGCCAAATTCTCCAGATCAGTGTCTCCTTAGATGCAAGAGGGAGTGGTGAAGTTAGTTTGTTAAAAGGAGAAACTTGTTAGTGCAAGTTTTGCAAAAACTCAATTCTGGTCAGGAGAAAAAATGCATTGTTACATGAACCAAAAATGGTCCAATAGGTGCATGCTCCTGGACTTAGGGGTTTGGTAGGGTTGGCTACAAGTAGAAAAAGGAATCATGGTTAAAGGAGCAACTAAAAATGTGGTTGCTGTACAAACCAGCAAGTTGGGCCAGAATGAAAATGAGGTTGATCCACTCAAATTCTCCAAAGAACAACTCTATGTTTTTGCACAAAGTCGAATCATATGTTGCTGCCAACATCTCATAATTTTGGTGGAGGCTAGAAAGAAATATTTAAAAGGGTTGTAGTGCAAATTTGCACTCTGGACCAGAGAAGGAAATAGGGTGTAGAGCTTAAAATATTTCAAGAATAAAAGATATTTTTGCACAAAAGTGATTTAAAAACTTCACATGACATCTCCAACTCTTGGTTGGAATTTATGGGATAATTTATGAATAGGGTGTAGTTCAAAAATGGCCTTATAGCCTTGAAAGACCATTTTTCAAGAAAAATAAAGATCAAACAATTTAATTTTGTAATTGGTCTTACTAGTAAAAGAAAAAGTTTTTCCTTGAGAGGTTTAAACCAGTCCAATAACATATTTGAAAAGTTTTCACTTTGGGGAAAAACTCCATAACAACCAAGTTCAAAAATAGAAAGGGAGCTCAGAAAATAAAAGTTTTAATTCCTGGCAAAATTTTAATCAGTAAAACAAGGTCAAAAATTTTTGGGAGTCACACGCGGTCACCCAGAACGAGTTCAGGGCGACGGTGGAGCAGTGGACCGAGGGCCTCGTGGACATCGCCACCTCCATCGACAAGGAGCTGACGCTGCTGGGGATGGAGGGCCACGAGTATCCCACCGGCGAGAACGTCCCACCCAGCGCCAAGCTCACTTCGTTCTTCAGGGGCGTGGTGGCGGCCCTCAAGCATCTCCGGAATGCGATCCCCGAGCAGTTGGCCGGCGAGACGCGCGAAGCCGTCGCCGGTGCCCTTGAGAAGGTGTTGGTGAAAGTCGCCTTCCGCAACCACGGCATCAGGCTCACCAACGTCCTCAAATCCCTGCCGGCGGAGGCTGACCTTGAGGAGATCAAGGCCCTCGTCGCGCCTATAGTGGAGAAGGTGGCCGGGATCAAGAGGATCGAGGGCGACCGAGTGGACTTGGCCGCCTCCCCTTCCCTTTTCTTGTCGCTGCTGGCCAAGTCATGAAGGCGATTCATTAGGGCTACGACAAGCTTGCTTTTGTAATATAACTCTATCTTAGGTAGTAACTGCAATGTTATTTCCTCTACTTGACTCCGTGCTTTGTATGTTTTCGCCCTACGCTTCTGGGGACTTGTCGGCGTAGGCCTCCGCCTTACCGCGGGCTCTGAGTGCGGGACATCAGCAGCCCGCCAGCGGCGCCACTACCGGCAAGAAACCTTGTCGCGGCTAGCTGCAGCTCACTTAGATTGTTGAGCAGGCTCAAAGCAAAGTAAGTGTTGCGACTGCAGTCGCAACACACCTAAGCTGCCGAGCGAGCTCGAAACAAAGTAAGGATGCCACTCTGGTTGTAGCACACTTAAGTCGTTCAGCGGACTCGAAACGAAGTAAGGGTGCAACTAGCCACGAGCCGGTCCCTCCGCGCACAGGTTTTCCATACAGAGTACGGTCGTCCGACGAAGATAACCTCAAAAATTTAAAAACTCGATTGCTCAAGCTTTAGCAACTTAGCTTTTCCGTGGCTCGCTTCCCGGCAAGGTCGCTTCCCGGCAGGGCGAGGCATGGGGCTCGCTGCCGCTTACCGGGGGTCAGTGCTGCACAGAGTGTCAGATAATGCATGCAAAGAATAAAGAGCACGAGATCGACAGAGTGCGCGGAGCACACGAAACCAATCTGCGCACAGGGTATGTGCCTGGCTCTGTACAAAGGATCACATGCAACAACGGCAAGACTTTGTACAGAAGGGTAGTTGCCGGACGAGGTCAGACAACCGCGCCTTACGGGCAAAACTTACGAAGATGCCCAACGTTCTAGGAGTTGCTCACCGGAGTGGTATCTTCGGTCTCAAGGCGGACAGCGCCAGGCCTATCGACTCGTTTCACCCGGTAAGGGCCTTCCCACATTCCCGGGACTTCTGGCACCAACTTTGCGGCTATAAATGCGGCGCAAAGCTTGCTGGTAGCGAGCAGCTCGCACAGCGGCCTGAACACGGTCCTCCTCGAGGAGCAGCGTGTCATCTCGACGCAGCTGCTCTCGCTCGAGCTCAGCGTGAGCGAGCACTCGAGGTGGGCCGTACGCGAGATTTGTGCGGCTAACTGCCTCCGCTCCATGGAATAGAGCGAAAGGTTGCCTGGTATGACCAGGGCTTGCCTGTGCCGAGGGGCGTCGGCGCGGGTGTGGACGCCATTGCGTTATGAGCTCGGTGCATGTTCGGGCGCCGCGGCGCCACGGGCTGGCTCGATGACGCCCGTCCCGTCGCCGGTGCCGTCCCTGCCACCCGTTTGCTCCAAGGGCGGTGGGTTCGACGCGGACGGACCGGCCACCTCCGGAGCCTTCTTCTTCGGTGGCATGTCGCTGAGGATGAAGGAGATCTAGCTGGTGCAGACGCCGGATCAGGTTCGCACAACTTCGACGCCCCCTACCTGGCGCGCCAGAGATGTGGGGGGGAATCGGCTTCCTCGAACACCTATGGGGACCGAGCCCCTTACTGGTTCGGCGGGGGGGGGTGGGCGGAGGTTGCACAAAGAGCAGATCGAGGCGGTGCACACAGGGGGATTTTACCCAGCTTCGGGCCGCAAAGATGTGTAAAACCCTACTGCTCCTTGGTGGATTGTATTGTGCTCTTGCTCGGGAGCGCGCGATGCTACAGTACACGCGGGCCGCCGGCGAGGTCGAGCGTAAAGATTGGTCTCCCCTCTCTACGTGCGCATGGGGCCTCCTTTTATATGCTCAAGGGGTTACCCACAGGTGGCAGCGTAGGTGAGGGCAAAAATGGTAGAATGCTGTAGTGGGTACAACTGCCTGCACAGTGGCTGTACAGTGCTATCATTACTAACTCTGACGGCGGGGGACAAGGGCATTAAACGCCCGTCCGCGGTCGCCCAGACGGAGCAGGGGAGTGGACTGTCAAGAGCGCCACCGTTTGCCACGATGGCTACTCTGTCAGCTTCGCTTCGCCACCGCATGCCCCTCGCTGCTCAGCCTCCCGCCACGTGCGCCTGGGATGCCCCCCAGAGCGACACGTTGGTGGGTGAGCTGGAGCGCAGGCACGAGGTGGTAACTTGCCGCGGCAAGCGCCTTGCCGCGGTGGATGTCTTGTCGCGCCCGGGAGCTAAGATGTCGGGGGGAATCGGCTTCCTCGAACACCTATGGGGACCGAGCCCCTTACTGGTTCGGCGGGGGGCGGAAGTTGCACAAAGAGCAGATCGAGGCGGTGCACACAGGGGGATTTTACCCAGCTTCGGGCCGCAAAGATGCGTAAAACCCTACTACTGCTTGGTGGATTGTATTGTGTTCTTGCTCGGGAGCGCGCGGTGCTACAGTACACGCGGGCCGCCGGCGAGGTCGAGCGTAAAGATTGGTCTCCCCTCTCTACGTGCGCATGGGGCCTCCTTTTATATGCTCAAGGGGTTACCCACAGGTGGCAGCATAGCTGAGGGCAAAAATGGTAGAATGCTGTAGTGGGTACAGCTGCCTGCACAGTGGCTGTACAGTGCTATCATACCTAACTCTGACAGCGGGGGACAAGGGCATTAAATGCCCGTCCGCGTCGCCCAGACGGAGCAGGGGAGTGGACCGTCAGGAGCTCCACCATTTGCCACGATGGCTACTCTGTCAGCTTCGCTTCGCCACCGCATGCCCCTCGCTGCTCAGCCTCCCGCCACGTGCGCCTGGGATGCCCCCCAGAGCGACACGTTGGTGGGTGAGCTGGAGCGCAGGCACGAGGTGGTAACTTGCCGCGGCAAGCGCCTTGCCGCGGTGGATGTCTTGTCGCGCCCGGGAGCTTGTTGCTCACCGGGCCTTGCCGGGGCGCGGGGCGCGCCGTGGCAGGGTCCTTGTCGTGCCGTGGATGGCCTTCCCAGCAAGCTCCTCTTGCCGGGGTCTTGTGCTTCGAGCGGCAGTCCCGGCAAACTCCTCTTGCCAGAGCCTTGCTCTCTTCGGGTGGCCTTCCCGGCAAGCTCCTCTTGCTGGGGCCTTGGCTCAAATACTTTGTTCTTGAATGGCCCAAGAGGGGACCATTGAGGGTCTTGGCGATCGCCTGGCAGGCCTTGCCGCGGGGTGCTACGACTGCCTGTGCACAAGTTCGGGGTACTAAGGTACCCCTACTTTAGTACACCGACACATATGTTTCATGCTATGGTTAGGTTTACCTTAATACTTTTGTTGTAGTTGCGTTTGCTTGCAATAGAGGTTAATCAAAAGTGGATGCTTGTTCAATTAAGAACAGCACCCAAGCACCAGTCCACCCACATATCAAATTATCAAAGTACCGAACGCGGATCATATGAACGTGATGAAAACTAGCTTGACGATAATTCCCATGTTTCCTCGGGAGCGCTTTTCTCTGTATAAGAGTTTGTCCAGGCTTGTCCTTTGCTACCAAAACGATTGGGCCACCTTGCTGCACTTTATTTACTTTCGTTACTTGTTTCTAGTTACAAATTATCCTATCACAAAACTATCTGTTACCTATAATTTCAGTGCTTGGAGAGAATACCTTGCTGAAAATCGCTTATCATTTCCTTCTGCTCCTCATTGGGTTCGACACTCTTACTTATCGAAAGGACTAAGATAGATCCCCTATACTTGTGGGTCATCAAGACTCTTTTCTGGCGCCGTTGCTGGGGAGTGAAGCGCCTTTGGTAGGTGGAATTTCGTAAGGAAAAATTTATATAGTGTGCTGAAATTTACTGTCACTTGTTACTATGGCAAGTAATCCTCTAAGGGGCTTGTTTGGGGTATCTTCACCCCGACCAGTAGAGCAAAGAGTTGCTCCTCAACCTACTGAACCTACTGAAGATGAAAATGTCTACTTTGAGATTCCTTCAGGTATGTTAGAAAAATTGCTAGCTAATCCTTTTGCAGGAGATGGAACAAAGCATCCTGATGAGCACCTAATATATGTGGATGAAGTTTGTGGATTATTTAAGCTTGCAGATAATCGCACCATCCTCGATACTTTTTGTTCTAGCTCTTTTATGATGAAGACTACTGAATTCAAATGGGATTTATTGGAAATAATTAAATGCAACTCTGAAGATTGGGATCTCAACGAAGGTAAGGAGTCAGGTATGACACCTAAGTATGATTGTGTTAAATCTTTTATGGATACCGATGTTTTCTGTAAATTTAGCACTAAATATGGACTTGACTCTGAGATAGTAGCCTCTTTTCGTGAATATTTTTCTGCTCATATTGATCTCCCTAAGGAGAAGTGGTTTAAATATCATCCTCCCATAGAAGTAGAAGTAGCTGCACCTATTAAAGTTGAAGAAAATAATATCACTTATAATGATCCTATTGTTCCTACTTCCTATGTTGAGAAACCACCTTTCCCTGTTAGGATAAAGGATCATGCTAAAGCTTCAACTATGGTCCGTAAAAGCAATATTAGAACTTATACACTTCCTGAGCAAATTAAAGTTGAACCTAATATTGCTATTTTTAAATATCTCTTGTCTGATAATATTGATGGGCATGTTATTAATTTTCGTGATGAAACTGCTAGAATTGCCAAACCTTGTGGTAAAGATAAACATAGACCTGCGGTAGGAATGCCTGTTATTTTTGTTACAATAGGAGATCATTGTTATCATGGCTTGTGTGATATGGGTGCTAGTGCTAGTGAAATACCTATTGACTTATACAAAGAAATTAAGCTTGATATTGCACCTACTGAGTTAGAAGATATTGATGTCTGTCGGGGGAAATCGGCCTCCACGAGCACCTATGGGGACGGAGCCCCTTTTCGGTTCGGCGGGGGGCGGAGGTTGCACAAAGAGCAGATCGAGGCGACACACACACAACGATTTTACCCAGCTTCGGGCCGCACGGATGCGTAAAACCCTACTGCTGCTTGTCTGGTTGATTCGAGTTCTTGCTCTGGAGCGCAAGAAGCTACAATAAGTCGGAGCTGGACGTAGACGAGGGTTTACCGGGTTTTCCCCTCCGGGTCCCCCCCTACGTGCGCATGGGCCTCCTTTTATATGCTAAGGGGTTTCCCACAGGTAGCGACGTAGGTGAGGGTAAAAATGGCAAGGAACTGTGCGAACAGTGGCCGCACAGTGCTATCGCACCTAACTCTGACGGCGGGGGACAAAGGCATTAAATGCCCGTCTGGATCGCCCGAACAGTACCGAGGCGGACCGTTGGGGGCGCCTCCGCTTGCCACGGGGGCGACTCTGCCAACGTCGCATGCCACCGCGCGCCTCAGGTTGCGCGGCGCCCCGCCACGTGCCTTTGGGGAAGCTCCAGAGTGACGCGTGGTCAGGTGAGCTGGAGCGCAGGCCTGAGGTGGTGGTTTGCCGCGGCAAGTGGCTTGCCACGGTGGTTGTCTTGCCGCACCTGAAAGCTTGCCGCTCGTCAGGCCTTGCCGGGGCGCGCGGCGCGCCGCAGCGGGCTTTTCTTGGGGTGCCTTGGCTTGGCCGTCCCGACGAGCTCCTCCCGCCGGGGCCTTGGTGCTTCGGCTTAGTCGTCCCGGCAAGCTCCTCTTGCCGGGGCCTTGTCGCCTTGGCCCGGCAAGCTCCTCTTGCCGGACCTCGCCTCCTTGGCCCGGCAAGCTCCTCTTGCCGGGGCCTGGTCTTCTAGGCTCGATCACTTGGCCTTCGTCCGGCCCAGAAAGGGCCATGGAGACTCTTGTCGCTCCACTGGCAAGCCTTGCCGCGGGACGCTACTACTGCCTGTGCACAAGTTCGGGGTACTAAGGTACCCCTACTTTAGTACACCGACAGGAGCCCCCGGGTCTGGGCCATACACGGTGCTGAGCGTTGTTGGGCCAGGCCCTAACAGTGCACGGGCACACGTGGCCTGGGTTGCGCTGCTCCTTAACTCCGTGCCCGTCGCGCCCTCCCCAAGTGGCGCGCGCTTATCGCGGCGTCGTGGGGGGCGAGGCGTGCGAGGCGTGCGTGACGTGGGTGACGTGCGCGGGGCTTGAAGCCCACAGGCATGCGTCACGTCGGGCACGACTCCTTTATTTGGAAAGTCGAAACGTCCGCCCCCACTTTCAAGTGGGGGGGAGACGTGGAGGCGCGGCTTGGTGAACGAACGGGGTCGAGGCGTGGCTTTCGGGGCGCCCGCCCCCCACGATCACGGGGTGGGGAGAGGTCGCCTCATCTGTCGCCTCGGCCCTGCTCGCCCGCCACGCGTCCTCCAAGCGCTTGGGGTTGCGGTGGTGGAGGCAGGAAACCGGGCCGACGCGGGTCGAAGTAGAGGGTCGGCCCCGTCGCCTGCCCTTCCTCTGCTCTGATTGGTTGCGCGGGGCGGCCGAGCCCCCACTCCGCCCCTTTATAAGGAGCGGAAGGGGGTGATGAGGGTCCACACTCCTTCCTTCTTTCTTCTCTTAGATCCCTGGTCCCCTCTCCCCAACTGTCATGGAGGAAGGGAACCCTGGTCCTTCTTCGGTGGCGGCAAGGGTTGCCGCCAGGCAGCGCGCCCCTCCTCCCCTTGCACCCGTGGTGACGGAGCCAACCGTAAGGGGAAGGGGGAGGGGGCGAGGTCGTGTACGAGGCCGTGGACGGGGCCGAGGCGCTCGAGGCGGGCGGGGCGGCGCGTCGGCCTCGCCTCCGCCGGCGGCTCCGTTTCTCCCGGCGGTTCATCTCGGGGACGACCCCTGCGAGTTCATCATCAGGCTGCGCCGGGCGGCTCGCCGTCGCCTCCGCCTCCCGGCTCCCTTCGTGGACGTCCTGGAAGCGGAGCAACACGAGACGCTGAGACTACGCATGAGGGGCTGCGGGATCAGTGGTACGCGAGTCCACGTCGAATCCCGAGCCCCCGGCGTGATGTATCTTGGCCGAGGGTGGAAGTCGTTCGCTCGGATCCACAGCTTGATGGAGGGGTTCACCCTCCATTTTAAGCTGATGGAGGGTGATCTCCTATCCGTCAAGGTCTTCGGGGACCTCGGCACCCGGGCCCGGTGCTGCGTGGTTAGCTCCTCCGACAGCGAAGGCTCCTCCTCGAGCGAGAGTGACGAGGAGGGGAGCGACAGCGACGACGAGGGGAGCGGTCGCCGGGATGACGGGTCCGACTAGGTGCCGGTCGCAGCTCGGCGTGGCACCGGCGACCCCCATCGTCCGCGTCGCTGGCGCCGTGAACTCCCCGGGGTCGTCTCCTTGGGCGGCTGGCGTAGGGAGGCTGCGGAAGAGGAAGAGGGCGGGCGGCAAGGCCGCTGCCTCGTCTTCCAGCTTCGCCCCAGACGCCGTCACCACCCCTGCTCGCGGCGACGACCACCGGGGTCTTCTCTCCGGCCCGGCAAGCTCCTCTTGCCGGGGCTTCGTCTTCTCGGGCTGCCGGAGTGGCGAGGCTGCGGAAGAGGCCGGCGGCAAGGCCGTCAACTCGGAGTACGAGGGCTAGATGCCCTCGACAGCGTGTTGACGTCCCGCAGCCTCCTTTTCGAGCTCCGCTTCTGGCGTCGCCGTCTCCATCCGGCCTCCGGAGCCCCCGAGCGGAGCCCCGGTTGCTCTCTTGGCGTCTTCTGCCACCCGTAGCTCGTCTAGGCGCCCCTTTTGCCCTTCTCGCCTCCTTGCCCTACCTCCTGAGGAGAGAGACAAGAAAGGGATCACGGGCACCTTATCTCTTTTTATCTTGTAAGCCCTCGGGCCTTAATTGTGTTTAAATCTTGTAATCCCATCTTTCATGTTTTTCATTCTCTCTGAGCTGTACCTGAGTGGAATGTTTTTAATGAAAAGGGAGTGTTTGCCGGACCATTTGTCTCGCGGGTACATCCCGCGGCAAGGAGCGAACCCTTTGCATCGTTAAGATAGACACTTCCCCGCCCGGCAACGGACCCTGCCGTCTCCCCGCGCCCCTTGGCCCTCCTCACGCTCTTGGCGGAGGCAGGGAGAAGGCGGGTTCTGGCCCTTCGCTTCCTCCTCTTGCCGCCGCGGCTACTATCAGAAGCGGGCCCCGGGAACGCGCTCCGAGGTTTGTCGCTTAAGAGAGCACGGCGGCTTTTAGGAGGAAGCAAGGTTTTCGCATTCCGCAGCTCACGAGAGAATGCATGATAAGGGATGTAAAGACTTATCTGAGGTTGCAACCCCCAGCAACTCTGGCTTGCCAGGGCGCGGGTGCTGGCTCGCCCTTCTCCCCGTCTTCGTCCTTGAGCAGCTCGGCAAGGGTATGCAATTCCTGCGAGCCAAAGGGGAAGGACGGGAAAAAGACGCGGACTCGACCTCTAAGTTAGGGGTTAGCGACTGTTAGGCACTACCAACCCTAACCAAGGACGAGACTCGACTCAGCATGCATGCTAAAACTTGGGGGCGCCAGCGCTTCATTATCTGCTGCCAGGGTCTGCGCCTGGCTTTGTACAAAGGATTACATGCAACTGCAGCAAGACTTTGTACAAAGAGTTGGTTGCCGGACGGGGTCCGACAACCGCGCCTTACGGGTAAAACTTGCGAAGATGCTCAATGTTCCAGGAATTGCTCACCGGAGTACCATCTTCGGTCTCGAGGCGGACGGCGCCGGGCCTCGTGACTCGTTTCACCCGGTAAGGGCCTTCCCACTTCGGCGTCAACTTGTTGTGTATCTTGGCCGACTGAACGCGCCGAAGAACAAGGTCGCCTTCCTCGAGGCTCCTGGCTTTAACTTTGCGGCTATGATAGCGACGCAGAGCTTGCTGGTAGCGAGCGGATCGCACAGCAGCCTGGAGACGATCCTCCTCTAGGAGCAGTGCGTCATCTTCACGCGGCCGCTCTTGCTCAAGCTCATCATAAGCGAGCACTCGAGGTGACCCGTATACGAGTTCCGTGGGGGTAACTGCTTCTGCTCCATAGACTATAGCAAATGGTGTCTGGCCGGTGGCTCGATTTGGCGTTGTTCTGACCGACCAAAGAACCGCCGGCAGCTCCTCGATCCAGTTCCGTCCGCGCTTGAGCAGCCTGTCAAAACTTCTGGTATTGAGCCCGCGCAGTACCTCGGCGTTGGCCCTTTCCGCTTGACCGTTGCTCCGGGGATGTGCAACAGAAGCGAAGCAGACCTTGGTGCCGAGGTCTTGGGTGTACTGCATGAAAGCGTGGCTTGTGAACTGCGTACCTTTGTCGGTGATGATCCTGTTGGGGACCCCGAAGCGGCAAACAATCGACCTGAAGAATTTGATCGCGGACTGGGCTGTCGCCTTCCTCACCGGTTCCACTTCTGACCACTTTGTGAACTTGTCGATGGCTACGAACAAGTACTCAAAGCCCCCGACGGCTCGGGGGAAGGGGCCAAGGATATCGAGCCCCCAGACCGAGAAGGGCCAGGACAAAGGGATCGTCTGGAGAGCTTGAGCTGGCTAGTGGAGCAGCCGTCGTCTTCTTGTGTTTACCGGCGGGGCTCGATGGTGCGTCCTCAACGGCAGCGCAGCGCTCCGAAGAGGCGCGCTTGCTGGAGTGGGCGCGAGAGCATTCGCCGGGCTTGGCCTTCTTGCCGGCGGGGCTCGATGGCACGTCCTCGACGGCAGCGCAACACTCCGAAGAGGCGCGCTTGCCGGAGTGGGCGCCAAAGCACTTGCCGGGCTTGGTCTTCTTGCCGGCGGGGCTCGATGGCACGTCCTCGACGGCAGCGCAGCACTCTGAAGAGACGCGCTTGCCGGAGTGGGCGCCAGAGCACTTGCCGGGCTTGGTCTTCTTGCCGGCGGGGCTCGATGGCACGTCCTCGACGGCAGCACAGCACTCCGAAGAGGCACGGTTGCCGGAGTGGGCGCCAGAGCACTTGTCGGACTTCTTCTTTGCCCTGGAAGCTCCAGCGGCAAGTGGGCCGCGGGCCGTTGCTGCTGTTGCGTCCCGGTATATTTGGTCGGCGCAGATAAGGGCATCCTTCTTGTCACCGGGGACAGAAATGACACTTATCGGGCCAGGCATCTTGAGCATGTTATACGCGTAGTGAGAGGCCGCCATGAACTTGGCGAGCGCTGGTCGGCCGAGGATCCCGTTGTAAGGCAACGGAAAGTCGGCGATGTCAAAGGTGACCTTCTCAGTCCTGAAATTCAGCTCGCTGCCAAATGTTACCGGCAGCGTGATCTTTCCCTTCGGCTTGCTCCTTCCCGGGTTGATTCCTTGGATTGTGCCGGTTTCTTCGAGCTCGCTGTCAGGAACTTGGAGTCTCCGGAGAACAGCAGAGGAGATCAGATTCAAGCCGGCCCCGCCATCAACTAGCATCTTAGTGACCTTGAGTTTGCGGACCGTTGGGGAAACCAACATCGGCAAGCACCCGACCGCGGTTGTGCGATCAGGGTGGTCCTCAATGTCGAAGATGATAGGCACGCTGGACCATCTCAGGGGTCTGCGTGACTCGACGGGTGGCTCCGCTGCATTGAACTCCCGCACCCACCGTTTAAGCTGGTGGTGGGACGCGTGCAGGGAGGCACCGCCGTCCACACACAAGACCTCAGTGGCTTTCTGAAACTCCTGCTCGCTGGTCTCGGGGTCTTCAATGTCTTCGTCGTCGTCATCGTCTTCGTCCTTGTCGCGTCCCCGGGGAGGTCTGTCTGCTTGCCGCTGCTTGTCCTTGCCGCGGCGCTCCCCCGGGCCGGGACGCTTCGTGCCGGATCCCCCGCCGCCTGCTTGGGCTCTCTCCTTGTCGCGTCGTGCGTACTCGGCCTTCTGGAGCTCGACGAGTCGCTCGACTTGCTTGCAACTCTGGAGGTCGTGGCCCCTGGTACGGTGGATCTTGCAGTACTTCTTGTCGGTACCGTCCCGCTTATCGGCAGCAGCCACCGCCCGGCAGTTGGCGCACCCGACAACCTCCTTGCCGGGGCCTCCCGCCTGGGCTTTCTTGGCGGAGCCCTCGCTGCCGGACTTCTCGACAACCAGCACCTCTGGGTTTTTCTTCTTTTTGTCGTTCCGCCGCCGGCCTCTCCTAGCCGGGGCGGTACCTTCACTGTCGGATTCTCCTTCTCCAACACTTTCTCCGGGGAGCTTCCTCCCCTCCTCAGCGTGTGCACACTTGTCGGCCAGGGCGTAAAGCTCGCTGACCTCCTTGATTTTGCACATCGCCATCTCCTCCCGCATCCTGCGGTTGCGCACGTTCTGGTGGAACGCGTTGATCACCGCGGCAGGGTGGACGTCTGGGATGTTGTAGTGCACACGGCTGAACCTCTGGATGAACTTGCGCAAAGGCTCCCCCTCCTTCTGAACAAGCGGATGAAGGTCGCTTGCCTGGCCATGGGGTTTGTGGCCGCCCGTGAAGGCCTCAACGAACTGATGGCATAGATCTGGCCAGGAGGAGATGGAGCCGTCCGGCAAGTGCATGAGCCAGGATCTGACGTTGGGCTTGAGTACCAGCGGGAAGTAGTTGGCAAGGATCTTGTCGTCCCGTCCCCCGGCAGCCTGCACCGCAATGGTGTAGATGCTGAGGAACTCCGACGGGTGCGACTTGCCGTCGTACTTCTCGGGCACGTCGGGCTTGAAGTTCTTCGTGCTGGGCCACTGGACTTGCCGCAGCTCGCGGGTGAACGCGGGGCAGCCTACCAAATACGGCAGTTCGCCTGGTTCCCCCGGTGCGTGCATGTTTCCAGAGGGCTCAACGCGCTGGTCTGATTGACGCCGCGCCTCTCTTCTGCGCTCGATGCGGGTTCGAGCGTCTTCTTCCCTTCATTCGTGAAGGACTTGGCGTTGGTCGCAGCGAGTTCGCGGGTTCGACGACGCGGTGGAGTCGTTGTCGAGGTGAGCCGGGCGAGTCGGCGACCGCGGCTTCTGGGGCGGGGAGTGCACGGTGGTCGCACCCCCGCCATTCTTGGCGCCATCGGTTCTCTCCTGGGTGACTGGCCGCGGCTGCGACGCGCTGTGCTGTCGCGGAGTGTCGCCGTTGGCGAAACCGATGAGGCTCTGGATGGTTGCCCTCCAGCCGTCGAGCTTGTCCGCCGTCGGAGGGTAGTCTAGGAGTAGCTGAGCTGACGCGAGAGCTTCCGCTGGGGTGGCGGGCAGAGGCGGCGAACGGCGCGAGGAGCGGGATGTGCTCGAACTCCTAACTATGTTAGAAGGAGCAGCACCCGGTCCAGGCAGCCGCGCGACGCTCGTTCCGGCACGCTGGATCGCATGCTGGTCCTGAGCGCCTTGGGACCCACCAGCACGGTCTGGGTCCAGCGAGCGTATGGTACCATGGGTACCATGACGCTGCTGGTTTCGCGCCTCCTGAGAGGGGCGCGGGGCGAGCTCGGACGTCGCGGGACCAAGAACTGGTTCGACGGCGCCCGTTCCTCCGCCGGCGTCCTCCCCACCACCCGTCTGCTCCATGGGCGGTGGGTTCGACGCTGACGGACCGGTCACCTCCGGAGCTTTCTTCTTCGGCGCCATGCCGGCGCAAACAATGAGAGTCTGGCTCACGCGGACGCCGGATCTGGTTCACACAACCTCGATGCACCCCCAACTGGCGCGCCAAGGATGTCGGGGGAAATCGGCCTCCACGAGCACCTATGGGGACGGAGCCCCTTTTCGGTTCGGCGGGGGGCGGAGGTTGCACAAAGAGCAGATCGAGGCGACACACACACAACGATTTTACCCAGCTTCGGGCCGCACGGATGCGTAAAACCCTACTGCTGCTTGTCTGGTTGATTCAAGTTCTTGCTCTGGAGCGCAAGAAGCTACAGTAAGTCGGAGCTGGACGTAGACGAGGTTCTACCGGGTTTTTCCCTCAGGGTCCCCCCCTACGTGCGCATGGGCCTCCTTTTATATGCTAAGGGGTTTCCCACAGGTAGCGACGCAGGTGAGGGTAAAAATGGCAAGGAACTGTGCGAACAGTGGCCGCACAGTGCTATCGCACCTAACTCTGACGGCGGGGGACAAAGGCATTAAATGCCCGTCTGGATCGCCCGAACAGTACCGAGGCGGACCGTTGGGGGCGCCTCCGCTTGCCACGGGGGCGACTCTACCAACGTCGCATGCCACCGCGCGCCTCAGGTTGCGCGGCGCCCCGCCACGTGCCTTTGGGGAAGCTCCAGAGTGACGCGTGGTCAGGTGAGCTGGAGCGCAGGCCTGAGGTGGTGGTTTGCCGCGGTGGTTGTCTTGCCGCACCTGAAAGCTTGCCGCTCGTCAGGCCTTGCCGGGGCGTGCGGCGCGCCGCGGCGGGCTTTTCTTGGGGTGCCTTGGCCTTGCCGTCCCGGCGAGCTCCTCCCGCCGGGGCCTTGGTGCTTCGGCTTAGTCGTCCCGGCAAGCTCCTCTTGCCGGGGCCTTGTCGCCTTGGCCCGGCAAGCTCCTCTTGCCGGACGTCGCCTCCTTGGCCCGGCAAGCTCCTCTTGCCGGGGCCTGGTCTTCTAGGCTCGATCACTTGGCCTTCGTCCGGCCCAGAAAGGGCCGTGGAGACTCTTGTCGCCCCCCTGGCAAGCCTTGCCGCGGGACGCTACTACTGCCCGTGCACAAGTTCGGGGTACTAAGGTACCCCTACTTTAGTACACCGACAATGTCACAATTAAACTTGCCAATAGAGATACTATTTCACCAATGGGAATTGTTCAGGATGTTGAAGTCTTGTGTTGGAAAACTAAATATCCTGCTGATTTTCTGGTTCTTGGCTCCCCACAAGATATCTTTTGTCCCATTATATTTGGTAGACCCTTCTTGAACACAGTTAATGCTAGGATAGACTGTGAAAATGATGTTGTTACTATTGTTTTGGCTGATATGTCTCATGAGTTTAATTTCTCTAAATTCCATAGACAACACCGTGAAGAGGAATTTCCTAGTAAAGATGAAATTATTCGTCTTGCTTCTATTGCCGTACCTCCTAGTGATCCTTTAGAACAATATTTTCCAGACCATGAAAATGATGTGTTTATGAATGAAAGAAGGGAAATAGTTGAAGTATTCTTTAAACAGGAACAAATCCCGAAACACAATTTGCCTGTTGAAATCCAAGGGGATCCTCCTCCACCCAAGGGTGATCCCGTCTTTGAGCTTAAACCATTGCCTGATACTCTTAAATATGCTTATCTTGACGAGAAAAAGTTATATCCTGTTATTATTAGTGCTAACCTTTCAGAGCATGAAGAAGAGAGATTATTGAAAACTCTGAGGAAGCACCGCGCTGCTATTGGATATACTCTTGATGATCTTAAGGGCATTAGTCCCACTATATGTCAACATAAAATAAATTTGGAGAAAGATGCCAAACCAGTTCGTGATCACCAACGACGGCTGAATCCTAAGATGAAAGAAGTAGGAAGAAAGGAAATACTAAAGATTCTTGAGGTAGGTATTATTTATCCCGTTGCTGACTATCAGTGGGCAAGTCCTGTACATTGTGTCCCTAAGAAGGGAGGTATTACTGTCGTTCCTAATGATAAAGAAAAACCATAAGCAATATTTCGGGACGAGACTCCGCCGCCACGAGTCGGAACCTTGGCGGAACCAATATAGGGCTCCGGCAGAGCTGTTCTACCGAGTATACTTCCCTTCGGGAGGGGGAAATCATCGCCATCATCATCACCAACGCTCCTCTCATCGGGAGAGGGGAATCTCCATCAACATCTTCACCAGCACCATCTCCTCTCAAACCCTAGTTCATCTCTTGTATCCAATTCTTGTCTCCAAGTCTAGGATTGGTACCTGTAGGTTGCTAGTAGTGTTGATTACTCCTTGTAGTTGATTCTAGTTGGTTTATTTGGTGGAAGATCATATGTTCAGATCCTTTATGCATATTAATACTCCCCTGATTATGAACATGAATATTCTTTGTGAGTAGTTACGTTTGTTCCTAAGGACATGGGAGAAGTCTTGCTATTAGTGGTCATGTGAATTTGGTATTCGTTCGATATTTTGATGAGATGTATGTTGGCTATCCTCTAGTGGTGTTACGTGAACGTCGACTACATGACACTTCACCATTATTTGGGCCTAGAGCAAGGCATTGGGAAGTAATAAGTAGATGATGGGTTGCTAGAGTGATAGAAGCTTAAACCCTAGTTTATGCGTTGCTTTGTAAGGGGCTGATTTGGATCCATATGTTTCATGCTATGGTTAGGTTTACCTTAATACTTTTGTTGTAGTTGCGTTTGCTTGCAATATAGGTTAATCAAAAGTGGATGCTTGTTCAATTAAGAACAACACCCAAGCACCGGTCCACCCACATATCAAATTATCAAAGTACCGAACGCGGATCATAAGAACGTGATGAAAACTAGCTTGACGATAATTCCCATGTTTCCTCGGGAGCGCTTTTCTCTATATAAGAGTTTGTCCAGGCTTGTCCTTTGCTACCAAAAGGATTGGGCCACCTTGCTGCAGTTTTTTTACTTTTGTTACTTGTTGCTCGTTACAAATTATCCTATCACAAAACTATCTGTTACCTATAATTTCAGTGCTTGGAGAGAATACCTTGCTGAAAATCGCTTATCATTTCCTTCTGCTCCTCATTGGGTTCGACACTCTTACTTATCGAAAGGACTACGATAGATCCCCTATACTTGTGGGTCATCAAGACTCTTTTCTGGCGCCATTGCTGGGGAGTGAAGCGCCTTTGGTAGGTGGAATTTCGTAAGGAAAATTTTATATAGTGTGCTGAAATTTACTGTCACTTGTTACTATGGAAAGTAATCCTCTAAGGGGCTTGTTTGGGGTATCTTCACCCCGACCAGTAGAGCAAAGAGTTTCTCCTCAACCTACTGAACCTACTGAAGATGAAAATGTCTACTTTGAGATTCCTTCAGGTATGTTAGAAAAATTGCTAGCTAATCCTTTTGCAGGAGATGGAACAAAGCATCCTGATGAGCACCTAATATATGTGGATGAAGTTTGTGGATTATTTAAGCTTGCAGGTATACCCGGTGATGTTATTAAGAAGAAGGTCTTACCTTTATATTTGAAGGGAGATGCATTGACCAGGTATAGCTATGTGATGGTACGGGGTCATGGAAATACAAACGATTGAAATTGGAATTTCATCACAAGTTTTATCCTATGCATCTTCTTCATCGTGAACGCAATTTTATATATATATATATATATATATATATATATATATATATATATATATATATATATATATATATATAATTTTTGGCCTCATGAAGGAGAAAGCATCGCTCAAGCTTGGGGGAGGCCTAAATCAATGTTATATTCATGCCCCAATCATGAGCTCCCAAGAGAAATAACTATTCAAAGTTTTTATGCTCGGCTTTGTGATAACAATCGCACCATCCTCGATACTTCTTGTTCTAGCTCTTTTATGATGAAGACTACTGAATTCAAATGGGATTTATTGGAAATAATTAAATGCAACTCTGAAGATTGGGATCTCAACGAAGGTAAGGAGTCAGGTATGACACCTAAGTATGATTGTGTTAAATCTTTTATGGATACCGATGTTTTCCGTAAATTTAGCACTAAATATGGACTTGACTCTGAGATAGTAGCCTCTTTCCGTGAATATTTTTCTGCTCGTATTGATCTCCCTATGGAGAAGTGGTTTAAATATCATCCTCCCATAGAAGTAGAAGTAGCTGCACCTATTAAAGTTGAAGAAAATAATATCACTTATAATGATCCTATTGTTCCTACTTCCTATGTTGAGAAACCACCTTTCCCTGTTAGGATAAAGGATCATGCTAAAGCTTCAACTGTGGTCCGTAAAAGCAATATTAGAACTTATACACCTCCTGAGCAAATTAAAGTTGAACCTAATATTGCTATTTTTAAATATCTCTTGTCTGATAATATTGATGGGCATGTTATTCATTTTCGTGATGAAACTGCTAGAATTGCCAAACCTTGTGCTAAAGATAAACATAGACCTGTGGTAGGAATGCCTGTTATTTTTGTTAAAATAGGAGATCATTGTTATCATGGCTTGTGTGATATGGGTGCTAGTGCTAGTGAAATACCTATTGACTTATACAAAGAAATTAAGCATGATATTGCACCTACTGAGTTAGAAGATATTGATGTCACAATTAAAATTGCCAATAGAGATACTATTTCACCAATGGGAATTGTTTGGGATGTTGAAGTCTTGTGTTGGAAAACTAAATATCCTGCTGATTTTCTTGTTCTTGGCTCCCCACAACATATCTTTTGTCCGATTATATTTGGTAGACCCTTCTTGAACACAGTTAATGCTAGGATAGACTGTGAAAATGATGTTGTTACTATTGTTTTGGTTGATATGTCTCATGAGTTTAATTTCCCTAAATTCCATAGACAACACCGTGAAGAGGAATTTCCTAGTAAAGATGAAATTATTCGTCTTGCTTCTATTGCCGTACCTCCTAGTGATCCTTTAGAACAATATTTGCTAGACCATGAAAATGATGTGTTGATGAATGAAAGAAGGGAAATAGATGAAGTATTCTTTAAACAGGAACCCATCCCGAAACACAATTTGCCTATTGAAATCCAAGGGGATCCTCCTCCACCCAAGGGTGATCCCGTCTCTGAGCTTAAACCATTGCCTGATACTCTTAAATATGCTTATCTTGACGAGAAAAAGTTATATCCTGTTATTATTAGTGCTAACCTTTCAGAGCATGAAGAAGAGAGATTATTGAAAACTCTGAGGAAGCACCGCGCTGCTATTGGATATACTCTTGATGATCTTAAGGGCATTAGTCCCACTCTATGTCAACATAAAATAAATTTGGAGAAAGATGCCAAACCAGTTCGTGATCACCAACGACGGCTGAATCCTAAGATGAAAGAAGTAGGAAGAAAGGAAATACTAAAGATTCTTGAGGTAGGTATTATTTATCCCGTTGCTGACTGTCAGTGGGTAAGTCCTGTACATTGTGTCCCTAAGAAGGGAGGTATTACTGTCGTTCCTAATGATAAAGATGAATTGATTCCACAAATAATTATTACAGGTTATAGGTGTGTAATTGATTTCCGCAAATTAAATAAGGCTACTAAAAAGGATCATTACCCATCACCTTTTGTCGATCAAATGCTAGAAAGATTATCCAAACATACAAATTTTTGCTTTCTAGATGGTTATTCTGGTTTCTCTCAAATACCTGTGTCAGCTGATGATCAATCTAAGACTACTTTTACTTGCCCTTTCGGTACTTTTGCTTATAGTCATTTGCCTTTTGGTTTATGTAATGCACCTGCTACCTTTAAAACATGCATGGTGGCTATATTCTCTGACTTTTGTGAAAATATTTGTGAGGTTTTCATGGACGATTTCTCCGTTTATGGATCCTCTTTTGATGATTGCTTCAGCAACCTTGATCGAGTTTTGCAGAGATGTGAAGAAACTAATCTTGTCTTGAATTGGGAAAAGTGACACTTTATGGTGAATGAAGGTATTGTCTTGGGGCATAAAGTTTCTGAAAGAGGTATTGAAGTTGATAAAGCCAAGGTTGATGCTATTGAAAAGATGCCATGTCCCAAGGACATCAAAGGTATACGAAGTTTCCTTGGTCATGGCTGTTTTTATAGGAGGTTCATGAAGGACTTCTCAAAAATTTCTCGGCCTCTGACTAATTTATTACAAAAAGATATACCATTTGTCTTAGATGACGATTGTGTAGAAGCATTTGAAATACTTAAGAAAGCATTGATCTCCGCACCTATTGTTCAACCGCCTGATTGGAATTTACCTTTTGAAATTATGTGTGATGCTACTGATTATGTTGTAGGTGTTTTTCTAGGGCAAAGAGTTGATAAGAAATTAAATGTTATTCAATATGGTAGTAAAATTCTAGACAATGCTCAGAGAAATTATGCTACTACTGAAAAAGAATTCCTAGCAGTTGTATTTGCTTGTGATAAGTTTAGACTATATATTGTTGATTCTAAAGTAACCATTCACACGGATCATGCTGCTATTAAATATCTTATGGAAAAGAAAGATGCTAAACCTAGACTTATTAGATGGGTTCTCCTGCTACAAGAATTTGACTTGCATATTATTGATAGAAAGGGCGTTGAGAACCCCGTTGCAGACAACTTGTCTAGGTTAGAAAATGTGCTTGATGACCCACTACCTATTGATGATAGCTTTCCTAATGAACAACTGAATGTCATAAATGCTTATCGTACTGCTCCATGGTATGCTGATTATGCTAATTATATTGTTGCTAAATTTATACCACCTAGTTTCACATACCAGCAAAAGAAAAAGTTTTTCTATGATTTGAGACATTACTTTTGGGATGACCCACATCTTTATAAAGAAGGAGTAGATGGTGTTATTAGACGTTGTGTACCTGAGCATGAACAGGAACAGATCCTATGCAAGTGTCACTCTGAGGCTTATGGAAGACACCACGCTGGAGATAGAACTACACATAAGGTATTGCAATCCGGTTTTTATTGGCCTACTCTCTTCAAGGATACCCGTAAGTTTGTCTTATCTTGTGATGAATGTCAAAGAATTGGTAATATTAGTAGATGTCAAGAAATGCCTATGAATTATTCACTTGTTATTGAACCACTTGATGTTTCGGTCTTTGATTATATGGGACCTTTTCCTGCCTCTAATGGTTACACACCGTTTTTAGTCGCTGTTGATTACGTTACTAAGTGGGTAGAAGCTATTCCAACTAGTAGTGCTGATCATAACACTTCTATTAAAATTCTTAAAGAAGTTATTTTTTCGAGGTTTGGAGTCCCTAGATATGGTGCTTTCCGTAAAATGCTTGCTAAGTATGATGTTAATCATAGAATTGCATCTCCTTATCACCCTTAGTCTAGTGGTCAAGTAGAATTGAGTAATAGAGAGCTCAAATTAACTTTGCAAAAGACTGTTAATAGATCTGGAAAGAATTGGTCCAAGAAACTTGATGATGCATTATGGGCCTATAGAACTGCATATAAAAATCCTATGTGTATGTCTCCGTATAAAATGGTTTATGGAAAAGCATGTCACTTACCTCTCGAACTAGAACATAAGGCTTATTGGGCTATTAAAGAGCTTAGCTATGATTTCAAACTTGCCGATGAGAAGAGGTTATTTGACATTATCTCACTTGATGAATGGAGAACCCAAGCCTATGAGAATGCCAAGTTGTTTAAAGAAAAAGTCAAAAGATGGCATGACAAAAGGATATAAAAGCGTGAGTTTAATGTAGGTGATTTTGTATTGCTATACAACTCTCATTTAAGATTTTTTACAGGAAAACTTCTCTCTAAATGGGAAGGTCCTTACGTTATCGAGGAGGTCTATCGTTCCGGTGCAAAAAAAATCAACAACTTCGAAGGCACAAACCCGAAGGTGGTGAACAGTCAAAGAATTAAACATTATATCTCAGGTAATCCTATAAATGTTGAAACTAATGTTATCGAAACCGTAACCCCAGAGGAATACATAAGGGCCACTTTCCGGAATGTTTCAGACTCCAAAAAGGAATAGGTATGTGGTACGGTAAGTAAACCAACTCCAAAACAGTTCTAATGGCAATTTTTCTCCATTTTGGAATTTTTAGAAAAATAGAAAAAAATAAGAAGCAGTCCGGGAAGGACACGAGGCCTCCACGAGGGTGGAGGGTGCGCCCTACCCCCTGGGCACACACCCCTACCTCATGGGCAGCTCGTGTGCTCTCCGTACTCCGTTTTATTGCACGATACGTATTTGGTCGATAAAAATTCATTAGATAATCTCCTGAAGGTTTTGACTCCTGTATCACGCAAATATCCTATGTTTTCATTTCGAGCTGTTTTTCTAACAGATCTAGATCATCATGACGTCTCCAAGCGCACCCAAGCACAAGTTCTTTGAGAAGGTCATCAACCCTTACCTCGCGGAGGTGCTGCGACTCCCTCAAACTATTGAGATGCGTGATGGGTTGCTGCACATCCGCGATGTTGAGGGACCGAAGGGGGCCGGAAGCATGGAGACGAGGCTTGAAGTGAAGCAACAAGTTTTGAAGTGCCACGGGATGGTGGATCGCGGAGTTCACCAACAACCACAATTTGGATGCCCAGAACATTGGGGATACCATCTTCAAGCTTCACGAGAAGATCGAGCACCTCCTAGCCCAAATCTATGACCTTCAAAACCAAAACTGTGAGTATGAATATAGATTCAAGAGGATGAGTTTGGCTGCAATTTTGAGGATTCCGGAGACTCGATCATCCCTCTATGATGGTGAGCATATGCCTTGGAAGATGGAGGACAAGCCCACATCATCAACAACTCCACCACCTTCCTCATCAACAAAGGAGACATAATCACATGGGTATGCGCACTCCCCTTGGCAACTGCCAAGCTTGGGGGAGATGCCCCGGTATCATATCACCATCACACTCCTATCTTTACAGTTTTTCTTAGTTCGATCCTATTAGTAGTATCTTGATCTAGTAGAACAAAAGTTTTGGTATGATCTAGTTTTGAGTTTTTCTTTATGATCCCTCTATGTAATTCGAGTCCGTGAGCTATATAATAAAGATTAGTGTTGAGTCAAGGGCTTGATTATTTTGCCATGATCTTGAAGGAATAGAAGAAACAAAGAAATCATATTGATCTTATTGAGAGTATTGACTTCACATAGAAAGAGTATGATGATTAAAAATTGTTGGGAGTTGGCAAACATAGCTTTGGTCATCGTTGCAATTAATAGGAAGTAATAAAGAAAGAGAGGTCTCACATATAAATACACTATCTTGGACATCTTTTATGATTGGGAGCACTCATTAAAATATGACATGCTAAAGAGTTGATGTTGGACATGGACGACAACGTAATGGGTTATGTTTTCTTATATCGAAGATAAAGTATATTGTCATGGATCATCCAACATGTTGAGCTTGCCTTTCCCCCTCATGCTAGCCAAATTCTTTGCACCAAGTAGAGATACTACTTGTGCTTCCAAAAACCCTTAAACTAGTTTTGCCATGAGAGTCCACCATACCTACCTATGGATTGAGTAGGATCCTTCAAGTAAGTTGTCATCGGTGCAAGCAATAAAAATTGCTCTCTAAATATGTATGATTGATTGGTGTGGAGAAAATAAGCTTTATACGATCTTGTGATGTGGAAGAAATAAAAGCGACAGACTGCATAATAAAGGTTCATATCACAAGTGGCAATATAAAGTGACGTTTTTTCGCATTAAGATTTTGTGCATCCAACCCATAAAGTGCATGGCAACCTTTTCTTCCCTCTGTGAAGGGCATTTAGTTTATTATTATCTTCTACCTTGTGCAAGAGTCATGGTGATCTTCACCTCTCCTTTTTACATTTTATCCTTTGGTAAGCACAGGATGTTGGAAATAATGTCAACAATAAATATGTCCACATTCGTACTTTGCATTGTGAATAGATTATTACTTGAGCATAAGAAATCATATGACAATATTCATATATGTTGCTGTTATGAGAATAATCATGATGCCCTCATGTCCGTAGTTTATTTTATCGACACCTTTACCTCTAAACATGTGGACATATTTATCGGTATCGGCTTCCGCTTGAGGACAAGCGAGGTCTAAGCTTGGGGGAGTTGATATGTCCATTTTGCATCATGCTTTTATATTGATATTTATTGCATTATGGGATGTTATTACACATTACGTCACAATACTTATGCCTATTCTCTCTTATTTCACAAGGTTTACATAAGGAGGGAGAATGCCGGCAGCTGGAATTCTGGGCTGGAAAAGGAGAAACTATTAGAGACCTATTCTACACAACTCCAAAAGTCCCAAAACTCCAAGAAAGTTATTTTTAGAAATAATAAAAAATATGGAGCAGAAGAAATACGTCAGGGGGGCCTCCACATGTCCACGAGGGTGGGGGCGCGCCCTACCCCCCTGGGCACTCTCCCCTGCCTCGTGGGCCCCCTGTTGGTGCTCCGGTGCCCATCTTCTGCTATATGAAGTCTTTCGTCCGAAGAAAAACCATAAGCAACCTTTCGGGACGAGACTCCGCCGCCACGAGGCGGAACCTTGGCGGAACCAATCTAGGGCTCCGGCAGAGCTGTTCTGTCGGGGATACTTCCCCCCGGGAGGGGGAAATCATCGCCATCGTCATCACCAATGCTCCTATCATCGGGAGAGGGGAATCTCCATCAACATCTTCACCAGCACCATCTCCTCTCAAACCCTAGTTCATCTCTTGTATCCAATTCTTGTCTCCAAGTCTGGGATTGGTACCTGTAGGTTGCTAGTAGTGTTGATTTCTCCTTCTAGTTGATTCTAGTTCTTTTATTTGGTGGAAGATCATATGTTCAGATCCTTTATGCATATTAATACTCCTTTGATTATAACCATGAATATGCTTTGTGAGTAGTTACGTTTGTTCCTGAGGACATTGGAGAAGTCTTGCTATTAGTAGTCATGTGAATTTGGTATTTGTTTGATATTTTGATGAGATGCATGTTGTCTATCCTCTAGTGGTGTTATGTGCATGTTGACTGCATGACACTTCACCATTATTTGGGCATGGAGGAAGGAATTGGGAAGTAATAAGTAGATGATGGGTTGCTAGAGTGACAGAAGCTTAAACCCTAGTTTATGCATTGCTTTGTAAGGGGTTGATTTGGATCCATATGTTTCATGCTATGGTTAGGTTTACCTTAATACTTTTGTTGTAGTTGCGGATGCTTGCAATAGAGGTTAACCATAAGTGGGATGCTTGTTCAAGTAAGAACAACATGATAGCACCGGTCCACCCACATATCAAATAATCAAAGTACCGAACGCGAATCACATGAACATGATGAAAACTAGCTTGACGATAATTCCCATGTGTCCTCGGGAGCACTTTTCTCTATATAAGAGTTTGTCCAGGCTTGTCCTTTGCTAAATAAAGGATTGGGCCACCTTGCTGCACTTTATTTACTTTTGTTACTTGTTGCTCGTTACAAATTATCCTATCACAAAACTATCTGTTACCTATAATTTCAGTGCTAACTCGAGGTTGCGCAGAATTCATCTGACTCGGTTTTTTGGCCATTGCATCTAGGCGACTCCTAGGCGACTCCTAGGCGACCTACGCCGGTGGCCACTCCGGCCCCGGCGGCCACCCCCCATCCTCCTGCCGGTGGCCACTCCGGCCTCGGCAGCCACCCTCCCTGTTGTGTGCCACTCCGGCCACAATAGCCACAATATGGCTCCTTTCGCCCTAGACTTTGATCGTGGGAAGAAGTTCCAAGCAGACATGAGGCACAAGTTTGGGCACCCAGTAGTCTTCTCACCAGGGTTTCGCCAATGTTAGTTCACTATGGTTGTTTCCTTCTGTAGAGCATCGTTCAAGCTGGATGCACACACGGTTAGTGTCTCACTTCTTGCTGTGTTCGGTGGTTATGCCCAAGGTTTTAGAGTTCGTCATCTCAGAGATAGATCTTACAACTTTTCGATTGCTTCTAAATCGGTGGGTTATGAGATTTATAATGCGGGCAAAGTTGTTGAGAAAGAGTTTGAGATGGTTTTTAGCCTCTGGAAATTTGGTGGTCCGAATTGGATTCGAGAAGAGAGAATGTTCTATGCGGAGCAAGCTAGAGAATGGACATTAGTGGATAGGCATGGTAAAGCAGTCCAACATGACTCCGGCGATCGCCGGACTGGTGCTCCGGCTCACCGGATTGCCAGATCAGTTTTTGAACGTCTTTCCGGCCCTATTCAAATTAGGAGTGATCAGAGGGGGGACTTAATGGATACCAATGCGCGACTTGATGAGGGGCAGCGCAATGAGCTCCAAAGCTTTACTCATCATCAACGTACCGACAGGTATGTAACATGCTATGCATGCGGGGGGCAAGGTCATTACGCGCGAAACTTCTCGAAACCAAATCTTCCTGGGCTTTGGCCTTCCATCCACTTTGACACATTCCAGAGCCCACCGGAGCAGGCCTGGGCCGAGGGGCAGGTGGAGTCGTGGTTTCACTGTGTTGGGCTGGCATTACCGTTAAGGCAAGTCTCGACATTTAAGGAACTGGTCAAGGATCTTTTCCCAAATTTTCAGCCGAGACCCCTGCTTGCCTCCTCGCATTCCACCTCACCTACCAACTCTGCCTCAACCTCGCAAGACTAGCCAACTTCTTCTTCATCGCCGGGGAGGGCTTTGGTGCTCTGCGCGTCAGAAGAGCCAGCAATGGCGAACATTCCCATCGACCCAGCTCCTTTTGTCCCTCATGGCTTCCACATTCAGGAACTGGAGGGGAGAAATGGTGTCTCCAGGGTCATCTTGCCGCGCCGCCCGCGTCGTCATGAAGATTGGGCCATTGCGACCATTCATCCTCACCCAAATGAGGTATTCTTCCCCAACGTTCGAGATGTCCTAGAAGAGTTTTTGCAAGGGGTGGAAGAAGTGCAGTTCAGAGATATCCAACCTTGCCCTTTTGGGGAAGCGTATGTTCAGTTCAGACATGTGAGGGACAGGGACAGATTGGTCAGCCAGAGTCCGCACCCGTTTGGTGATGTTTTTATTTCTTTCACACCGCATAACAAAGGTAGAAACTGGCGCAGAATTCATTTTAACAGAACCTGTTGGCTGCTTTTCGTGGGGGTGCCATTTGACTACTGTAATACAAAGGATGTTTCTGCTGCTATCTCTAAATGGGGTAGAATCATTAGCTGGGAAAAGGAAGATGCACTTAGAGGAAATATCTTGGTTAAAGCCAGAGTCACTAAACTATTGGATGTGCCTAAAAGTATTAGGTGGTCTGAGGGAGAGAATTTTGAGAAAGAATCTTGGACTTCCTCTGTTGAAGTGTTATGGGAAGAAATGCTAGGAGGTGGCCCAGCTGATGAGGACCCAATTCCTCCCCCAGGGGTGGACCCACACCCAATACCTCAGCATGCAAATGATTTCCCTGGCTTCCAACCTATGCCACCAAACAATGATCATGTCAATAATGCAGAATGGGATGAATGGAATGAACAGGAGGAAAATGATCACTGGGCCTTTCCACAACCAAATCCCCCTGCTCCTGTGCAGCAACAACTGGAGATTCATGTGGTTCCATAAGATGGTGCTCCTAACAGTAGCATCACCACTATTGTTTCTTTATCTGATGGACTCTTCTCTCTCACACACTCTGCTAGTGAAGAGGTGAACCAGGTGGCACAAAATCCTTTTTTGGGCATGGGTCTACAAAACATTGCACTGGCCTACCAGGCAGACCCAGAGGATGTTGAACCTGGCCTTGCTGCATTGGAAGAGGAGAATGTTAACTTACAGGTGCCTGTTCAACCCCTGGAGCTCCCTCCCCCTGTACCTGTGCTGCTTGAGCAGGCTAGTCCCATGGTTCAACCTCTGGTAGTGGAACATCACAGCCCACACTTGCCTGCTTCTGATGAGGACAATATGCAGCAAAACTCTCAAGTTCATCTAGAGGCTGGTAGCTCTAAAGCACAGGAATTTGCTACTGAAGGAGCTGCAGACAGTGAGAAAGACAAAATTGTGACTTTGAGCTCTGAGGCTATGGTTTCTTTGGGGGAGGTGGACAAATCCTCCCTCATGGGAAAGGATAATGTCCCCATTGCTCCTTCTGAATATATTAAAAAAGGTACATTTGGCCCCCATTCTGTACCATGTACTCCAAATTCTTTTGATGTAAAAGCAATTGTTGAATCACATGCTAAAGATATTATTGATGGCTCTCATTTGATCTCTGAAGAAGGTCTAGACCTGTGGATTCAACACTTTGCACCAGCCACTCAGGGAGCTGCTAGTACCTTTAAGATTGACATCCCAGTAAGTTGGTTTAACTTCATAATCCACCTCCTTCTAACTCCTGACAAGTTTGGTTGGATTATGAAACTGCTAAAATCTGAATTATGGACTGTGTTGACTGCAAACTGTGCTACTGAAGATTCCATTGCATTTCACATTCCTGATAACTGCTCCACTTCTCAGGCTCCAAGTTGTAAGGACTTTCTGCAGGGAATTGGTAAGGAAAATGAGGGCATTAGCCCTGCTGCTCACTCTTCTAGTGGTACAGGGAGCCCATTGCAGCAGGTGTCCCCAAATAAGGTGATCCTGCTGCCACTTCGAGAGGCAGTCTCAAGGAAGAGAAGGGAGAAGGAACCTTTGGTGGAAATTGAGGTAAGGAGAAGTGACAGGATTAAGAAAGATAACAATGGTTATAGGAGAAACCCGTGTATTGATCAGACTTGCCTCCCTTGTAATGCTATACCTCCAATCATTCCTAATAAAGTTGTGAAAAATCTGACAAAGAGTTGCTGCAAGGTTTCTGAGGAGGAGGCTCATAACAAGTTGTCCAAAAGGCTCAAGAAAAAGGAGCAGGAGGAGATGGCCAAGGTCCCCAAGGCCACTGGAGATGTTCACCCTCATGCTGTGTAATCATGATCACACACTTCTACTCCAAGCCTACAAGCCAGTCCCTCTATTTACACAATTTCCTGCAGCAACACAGTAGAGTGGCAGTGGCCCCTTTTGGCAATCTATGTTAGATTAATGGATTTGGAACTTCCTGCTGCCTTTTGCTTAGCACTGGGAGAACTTCTCTTCTATATGTCTGTACCCCTAACTGTGTGACATGGGTCCGGTGGGACAAGTGTACTTTGCATGCCTTGGAAAAGGCTGATGTCCATGCTGCAGTTTACTTTGTTCTTGGTTTGTTGAGTAAAGCAGTTTCCCATGGAGATATGAAGCTGATTCATACAGGGATAAACACCAAGGGATGGCACCTGGTTATTAATTCCAATTTAAATATCTGTGTTAATGAATAATAACAGATCTTGGAACATCTTAAACTGGAATGTCAGGGGCATTAATTCTTCTGATAAATGGTTGGCCATCGCACAGAAAATTGAGGAGAGTGCAGCTTCTATTGTTTGTATTCAGGAAACTAAAAGAGAGCTTTTTGACCTTGCCTACTTGCACAATTTCTGTCCCCAAAGTTTAATAAGTTTGAATTTCTCCCTTCTGTGGGAGCCTCTGGGGGTATCTTGACAGCATGGAAGGACTCTTGTTTCACAAGTGAAATGATATTTCAAAATAATTTCTCCCTCACAGTTCAGTTTACTTGCAAAACATCACAGCACTCATGGGTTCTTACCAACATTTATGGCCCTTGCAACCAAGAGGATAAACTAGAATTCATTGACTGGTTAAACTCCATCCAAATAGACATTGAGACTGAATGGATTCTTATGGGAGATTTCAACTTTATCAGATCCCCAGATGACAGGAACAAGCCAGGAGGGGATGTCAATCAAATGCTTTTGTTCAATGAGGCTATAAGCCACCTAGGGTTGGTGGAATTACCTCTTAAAGGTAGACAATATAGTTGGAGTAACATGCAAGATAGTCCTCTCCTAGAGAAACTGGATTGGATCTTTACTTCTGCTGCTTGGATGACCTCCTTTCCTGATTCCACTTCACTTCCTTTGGCTAAACCTATTTCTGATCACATTCCTTGTATGATCAAAATTGGAACTAGCATTCCAAAGTCTAAGGTCTTCAGGTTTGAAAATTATTGGTTAAAACACAACTCTTTCAAGGATATTGTTCAGGCTGCTTGGAATATTCCAGTGGGTTTCTCTGATCCTGCTAAAAAAATCAATGCCAAATTTAAAAATTTGAGGAGAGCACTGAAATTGTGGGCCAAGAACCTCTCTAGCATGAAAAAGCAGATAGAGGAGCTAAATGCTGGTATTTTTCTCTGGGACATGATTGAGGAATACAGAGACCTAACTTTATTTGAGGCAAATTGTAGGGGATTGTTAAAAGAATACCTTCTGGAAGTGCTCAATCATGAAAAGATCTATTGGAAACAAAGGGGGAAAATTAAAGGAGTTAAGTTTGGAGATGAGAACACAAAATTCTTCCACACAAAGGCTTCAATTAATCATAGACACAACAAGATTGCAATGTTGCTCAATGATGCACAAGTGGAAATCACTGATCATGAAGGCAAGGCTGCTATTCTTTGGGAGGCTTTTAAAAAGAGACTAGGACAGTCAAGTGGGCATAGTATGCATTTTGATCTGCATGACCTTTATAACAACAGAGTTGACCCACAAATTTTTCAGGACCTTGAAAGGCCTTTCACACAAGAAGAAATTGAGGATGTAGTAAAAAATTTGCCAACTGATAAATCCCCAGGTCCAGATGGTTTCAACAATGAATTTATTAAAGCATGCTCGGACATTATTAAAGAAGATACTACTGCACTTATCATGGCTTTTCATGCTGGCACTGTGAACCTTGAGAGCATCAATACATCTTTCATCACCTTAATCCCTAAAAAGGAAGTTCCCCTCACACCAAATGACTTCAGACCCATTTCTTTGTTAAATGGAGTTATGAAAATCATTACAAAGTTGTTAGCCAACAGACTCCAGGGAGTGATATTACAAATAGTTCATATTAATCAATATGGTTTTTTGAAGAACAGGATGATTCAAGACTGCCTTGGGTGGGCTTATGAGTATATGCACCAGTGCCATAAATCTAGAGAGGAGATGTTAGTGATCAAGTTAGACTTTGAAAAAGCATTTGATACTATTGAACATCAGGCTATCATTGACATTTTCAGAGCAAAAGTTTTTGGGGAAAAATGGATTTCTTGGATGAACCTTATTTTCACCTCTGCTTCCTCTGCTGTTATGCTCAATGGAGTTCCTAGGAAGAAATTCTATTGCAAAAGAGGGGTCAGACAGGGGGATCCCTACTCACCTTTGATTTTTGTTCTGGCTGCTGACCTCCTCCAGTCCATCTTTAACAAGGCCATGAGATTGGGGATCATAACTCCCCCTCTTCAAGTTAATTCTTGCCCTGATTTTCCCATGGTGCAGTATGCTGATGATACCTTGGTCTTTATGAAAGCTAAGGCCCCAGAGCTCATATGTATTAAGGCACTCCTCAACACTTTTGCTACAGCCACAGGTTTAAAGGTTAAATATGGTAAGTCAGTCATGGTGCCCATCAATATTGCAGAGGACAGAGTGGATCTTTTCACAAACACATTGCAGTGCTCCAGAGGTCACTTCCCTTTCACATACTTGGGATTAGCTCTGGGAATTTACAAACCAACTGTGGAACAATGTTTGCCACTAGTTCAAAGAATTGCCAAAAGACTTGCTGGGCTCTCTACATTCATGACACAAGCAGGAAAATTATTATTGGTTAAATCAGTGCTTGCTTCATTGACCATTTTCTTCATGTGCTGCCTTGATGTTCCTGTTACTATCAAGTAACAGATCATTAAATATTTGAGGCACTGCCTGTGGAGAAGCCCTGATTTGGGGGATCGCAGACTAGCACTTGTGGCCTGGAAAATGTCTGTAGACCCAAGAATCAAGGAGGGTTAGGAGTAATGGACATCTTCACACACAACAAGACATTGCTCATGAAAAATCTGCATAAGTTTTACAACGGACATGATATTCCCTGGGTAAATCTGGTTTGGGAGACATACTACAGTACTGGGAATCTGCTAGGCAACAGAAGGGAGGGATCCTTCTAGTGGAAGTCAAATCTAGCTCTTATTGATGAATTCAAAGCAATTGCTAGATGTAACGTTGGGGATGGACAAAGTGCTCTGTTTTGGGATGACTGTTGGCATCGCTTTGTCATGAAGCACAAATTCCACCACCTCATTACTTTTGCCAGAAATACATTTATTTCTGTCCATCAAGCTATCCATACTGAGTATCTTCAGGATTTATTCCACCTTCCACTGACCACACAAGCATACGAGGAATTTATTGAGATGGAAAATATTTGCATATCTCTGAGAAGTTCAGAGCATTTGCAGTTGAAGGATACATGGAGCTACATCTGGGGCAATGAATTCTACTCCTCAATCAAAGCTTACAAAATATTGATTGGAGATAAGATGACTTCACCTCACTTCAGTTGGATATGGCAGAGCTCATGTCAACCTAAACACAAAAAAATTTCTGGCAATTGTTGCATGACAGAGTTAACACTAGGAATCTCCTAAGAAGGAAGAATTTTGAGCTGGAGGATTACAATTGTGCTGTTAGAAATTGCCAATAGGAGGAGACCTTGTATCACCTTTTTTGGAGCTGCCCTTTTGCCTCACAATGCTGGGATTATATCTGCCCAACCAGAACAACCAACCTATCAGTATTAGAAGCTTTTCAAGACCTTAAGGACAAACTGCAGCTTCCTTTCTTTAAGGAGATTATTATACTAGGGTCTTGGGCTATTTGGATTTCCAGGAACAACAAGATCTTTGAACATATTAATCCTTCTTTCCAGGGTTGGAAAAGAATCTACTTGGCAGAGCTCAAGCTATTGAAATTCAGGATGAAGAATAAGTTTATGCCTCAATTTTCAGCTTGGTTAGAGTCCATCTTGTAATTATAGGAGCAGCTTAGTTTGTTTATTTATTTCTTCTTCCTTTCTTTTTCTTTCTTTTCTTTCTTTCTTTCTTTCTCCTTTTGGGCTTACCTCAAGCCCTTGAGACATTGTTACTTTTCCCTTTCTCACTTTAATAAAGATTGCAATGGGGTTTTTACCCTACTGTTTATTGTCAAAAATAATAATTCAGTGCTTGCAGAGAATACCTTGCTGAAAAACGCTTATCATTTCTTTCGGCTCCTCATTGGGTTCGACACTCTTACTTATCGAAAGGACTACGATAGATCCCCTACACTTGTGGGTCATCACACGCGCACTACACTACACCGGGGACTGCGCCACCGCCGTGGGGTAGCCTCCCAGCAGGAGCTGTCCTCTTATGATGGCGGACTGGCTGAGTGACGACTACGGACCGGTGCCATTGGAGATTGTGGGAGAAGCAGATGACATAAGCTACAGGGAGGGAGGGGAAAATGCGATGCATGACTCGCCGGCCGTGAGGGTTTTTATAGCAGGCCGGTAAGCATTGGGATTTTGGGGGATTTCACCGAGTCAGGCAGGAAGCTTGCATGGGAACCTGCGAGGTTGCGCAGGAACGGGCTTACCGACGATTCATTGGCGCCACCGTTTGGCCAAAAGAACGCCCCTGTGCACTGCGCAAGCTTGCGCTGTAAGCCGTCTGCGGCAGCGGGGTGACAAGACGTGCGAGAGGAGGAAGAAAGGCCACGTACACATACGGTTAATAAAAAAACATTTGCGATTTAATTACCTACTATACCCCGATCCTGGTTTATAAGTATGATTTAACAAATAAAATACGAATGCACGTCGCCAAAGATTATATAGTTGGATTCATATTTGAACATAGTTTCGAATTATATAATTTTTATAACATGCATTAACATTTTGGTGGTTAAATTTGAGGGCAAAGTATGGCACAAAATATAAAGGGAACTATAAACTAGACGGAGGTGGTAGCACACGGCCGCTCTCTACACAGCGACGCAACTGTCGGCTGGCGACCATTTCCTGCGTGTTCAACTGTTCTATCTGTGTGGTTGCTAGCAGTTCAAGAGGCCGCGGCGCGCTCTGCTCGCGTCCCGTCGCACGCGCTCCGCTCTCGCGTCCCTCCGGGTGCTCTTCCCTCGTCGCTCCATGCGTGCTGCTAGTTTTTGGGGCCAGCGCACGATCACGCACGTTTGTGTGCATGTGGTTGCGCCGGGCGCGGCGCGACGATGCAGTTACCCACTGCAAAAACTGCCATGCGGACGCGTAGAGAATCCAGTCCGCCCGGCACCCATTTATTCTTGCGGCCATTTACCTTATATCTCTCGCGTCACACGACACAATAAGCACACCCACGACGACACGTATAGAGAGGAAATCCAGCGGTTTCAATGGTGCTCCCACTGGCCGAAGACGACAACGGCGGGCAGTTCACCACGCATCACATAGTGGACACCCATGTGAGGGGGAAGGCCCTCTCGGTGGTGTACGCGAGCGATCTGGTCTCGGCGGAGAGCTCCATCCAAACTATGGAGCAGTTCCTTGCCAAGGACAAGTATCGAGTGGTCAGCTTCGACCTCGAGTACACCATTGGTCATGTCGGGCACGATCAGAAGGTTGTCGTTGCCCAGTTGTGCGTGCGACATGACGTCCTCGTCTACCACTACCACCTTGCCACAAGATTTTGCGAGCGTTTCTCTAGGTTTATCAACAGCTCCGACTATAGTTTCGCTACGGTGGACATCACAAACGATCTAAAAGCACTCAAGGTTTCGGGATTGAAATTCCCGAATCTTGTTAGTGGTGGTGCATGTGATCTATGCTCACATGTAACAATGATTCACCTAGTCGCACTACAGCAGGTTGCCCTTGATTTTTTATAGAAAACAACACCAATACAAGGTCTGGGGGAGCGACAACAACAAACTAAACACCCTGGTTGACCTTGCCTCGGCCATCATCGACCCTACTACGCGAAGATGAAGGAAGAGAGCAAGAAGGACAAGAATGCCTGGCACCGTGTTTGGCATGAGAGACTGGATGAAGAACACGTCAAGTACGCGGCCAAGGACGCGTACACAAGCTACGAGATGTACATGCAGATCATTGACATGTGGAACTGTCTTCTTCCTGCCCGAGACGAGGGATCACGCCACATAGCAGTGGCGGGAGCATCACAAGAAGTAGATGAATAGATGATCGTTTCTCCTACTTTAGAATGCATACAATTGTTGATTGAGGTGTGTGCGAATGATTGATGTGTATAGTCGCTTATGTAATTGGATGTTTATTTCAGTTATATATGTACATGTTATTCTACTTTAGACGGAGGAAATAACACGGCTTATTAGCAGCAATCGTCTGTGTTATTATTGGTCTTCGCACACATTTCTGATTACGAACCTGTTTGCCGCGTATCACACACATCTTGTTCAGTTGAACCATCTCCATTGTGTTTCCTAATCACACACAGTTCATCCTAGTGAACTGTACGCTGTATATCGCACACGCCTACATCTGGCTACCCGTTTCTTTTGTTGCTCCTTATCCCAAAGAGTTAACTGAACTAAACCGTACACCCTGCATCGCACATGCAACTAAAATCTGAACTGTGTTTCATGCATCCGTCATCGCAAATGTTTTGCACCTTTTTTAACGGATTTTTACCCCACTGCTTGCGATTATGGCATCGCACACAGTTTCGTCGAAGGGTCTCTGGTCATAGTGTCGCGTTTGGACCATCCTGCAGTACTGTTTCCTTTTCTTTCCTTGGCGTGAGTTGTTGCTACCGCAACCTTTGTTGCGACTGCATCCCAGTACATCTTGTCCACGCTCATAATTGCATCCTCCTCATCTGATGGGATAGTGATGGCTCCCAGTGGCCCAGGCATTTTTAGTGTGCTGTAAACATAGTGGGATGCTTCCATAAACTTCGCCACGGCCGGGCGTCCAAGAATCCCATTGTAAGGCTGGGGGAGATCAAGAACATCAAACACAACCTTCTCTATCTGGTAGTTTAGTTCTCCCCCAAATGTTAACGACAACATAATCTTTCCCTTAGAATGGCTCCTGTCGAGGTTAACTCCTTGAAACGTGCCAGTAACCTCTAGCTCTTATTCTCCTATCTGAAGCTTGCTGATAACTGCTGGGGAAATCAGATTTAACCCGGCCCTGCCATCCACTAGCATCTTTGTGACCCTGAGGTTGCGGATTGTTGGAGAGACCAACAACGGCAAGCACCCTACCGCCGTGGTGCGGCCAGGGTGATCCTCCTCATCAAAGATGATTGGCGTGTGGGACCATTTGAGTGGTTTCCGGGCCTCTGGCGCTTGCTCCAAACCATTGGTCTCTCGTGCCCATCGCTTGAGCTGGCGGTGGGAGGCGTGCAGAGATGCACCCCCATCAATGCATAGGGTGTCAGTGGCCTTCTGAAATTCCTACTCACTGGTTTCTTCTTCATTCCCTTCATCACTCACATCATCACAGACTTCCTTCTCTTGAGCCCTGGCAGGTTTTCCTTGGTTCCGAAAGCGTTTGTCAGGGCGATTTGCTTCACCGCCTCGGCCCTTTCCACCAGCGGCATTCTAACATTTTTCCTTGTCACGCATATCATATTTTGCCTCTATTTCTTGACAAGCTGCTCAACCTGGTAGCACTCCTGAAGGTCGTGGCCCTTGGTCCAATGGATCTTGCAGTACGGCCCATCGCCTTTCCCAGCTTTCTTAGCGGCAGCGGCTTCCCGACAGGCTGTGCAAGTAGCAACTTCCTTGTCAAGGGCCTTAGCCTTGGCCTTCTTGCCGGTACTAGGTGTGCCCAAACCTTCTACAGTCATCACTGCCTTATCTCTTGCCTTCTTACTGCGCTTCTTGCCCTTCCTCTGACTGGTTGATTCATCTTCATCCTCTGAATCAACATTGATGCAATCTTCCTCTCCGGGAAACTTCCTTCCTTCCTCCATTCGAGCACACTTATCCACCAGCGTGTATAGCTCCTTCACAATCTAGGGAAACTGCACATTGATCTTAGAACGAATGCGATGGTTGTGTACATTAGAGAAGAATTTCTCCTTCCTTCTGCTGGAGAGGTTGCAGGTCGTTGGGCCTACTGGGCTCTTGGTGGCCACCGGTGAAGGCACCAATGAACTCGTGGCACAGGTCGCCCGAGCTCACGGGTGGCTCCGTGGGAAGGGTCAACTGAGGGTGGACGCGCCCGGCGTCAACCAATACCCACTTGCGCCGGAAGCCCTCGATCCTCTTCCCCGGATTCGAGATGGCCATGGAGCTGCCGCACGGGACGAAGCCCGTGCACGCAGAAGGGGAACCTTTGGAGGTCCGGAGGTAGAAGTAGTGGCGCAGCAAGGCCACTGAAGGCTGCACCCCCACATGCGCCTCGCAGTAGTAGGCAAGGATCGCCAGAAGAAGGATGGAGTTGGGGTGGAGATGCAGAGCTTGCAAGTTGTAGCGATGGAGGACGGCCAGGAAGAACTCAGAGAAAGGAGGGACCAGGCCCGCTGTAATGGAGCTCACGAAGAAAGGATAGAAGGTGCTCCCTTGGCCTTCAGGGGCATCGGAGCCGACCTTGAACATCTGCGCCCCGTCAATGCCCTGCGCCGCAGCCATCCGGTGCAGTAGGGCGAGGCTCGCCTCCGACACGTTGGGCGAGTCCAAAGCAGGCGAGAACCAAGCTTCGGCCGGGGCCCGGCGAGGCGCCATGGCTACCTGGGTCGAGCAGGTGGAGCAGATCTGGAAGCTTGGAGGAAGGGAAGAGAAACGCAAGAAAGGGGATCTGAGCAGCGGATGAAGAAGGAGAAGAACAAAGCCCGAGCGGATGCCACACCTTTAATAACCTGCGCAGTTGCAAAAGCGCCTACGTCCAATCAACCGCCACGCGGCGCCCAAGGCCGCAGGCTGTTAGGGCCCGCGGCGCTTCGCCCTTGCCCTTTCGCCTCGCGGCACAGCCAAGTCCATGCGCGCCTTGGGCCCGGGGGCTACTGTCGGCGTTCTGGGAACGGGGGTCCATAGACTTGCCTGCCTGCAGCCTGCGGCGTGGCTCAAATGGGGGCCCAGCATGGCCCATCTTCATCAGCACAAGGCTCAATACCCTCGCGAGGCGGACGACATGGCGCTTCCTCAAGCACGGCCTCCTTAGACTAGCTCGTGAGGAGGCGGAGAGATCAAGGCGGGTACCTCACGAGGTGCCCATGATGCAAGCCATGACGACCAAGGGTGCCAGGCGGGCGCCAGCACACGCAGCGTCTCCCTTTCCTCTTTGGTGCAAAGGGGGCAAGCGCAGGCAAGAGGATCAAGCAAAGGCACCCATTTCGGTGCAACGAGACGAAGACCAGTCCAACGGTGGGAAGGAGGTCACCATGGAGCCCAGGACGGCGTCACCACAGGGCCTTTGGCAGGCGAAGACCAACTTTAGTCAGGATAAGTGTACCAGATGTTCCCCTTCAAAATGGCCAATTGTTGGCGCCCTTCCCGCTCAATATTTGGGAAGAGGTCCAGGGCCTTTGCCTATAAATAGGACTAGCCACCCCCAGAGTAGAGGCAGCCAGAAAAGAGGCATCTAGAGAGAGAGAGAAGGGCGGCTGAACTCCTCTTAGCAGTTCATCCCCTTAGCCAAGAACAGGCCCTCGCGAGGCTGTTCTTCCCTGTATTGTTCATCATCACCAGCCCGAGAGGCATTCCACCACACCACACTGGAGTAGGGTATTACACCGCATCGGTGGCCCGAACCAGTATAAACTCTGTGTCTCTTGTGTTGTTCTTGCAGTAGTTAGATCCTTACGAGACGGAGAGGTAGAGGGCACGATCTCCGCGCGCACCCCAGAGTTCAAACCTTAAGGGTCTGCCGGAACCCTTGATCCGACATTTGGCGCGCCAGGTAGGGGTGCGCCGGAATCTGTCTCCCACCGCTCCGCTCTCCTCCGACCGTTGCATCCATGTCTGACGCTCGTCGGGCCCGCGCCGAGCGCCGGGCCGCCATCGCTTCCCGCGTCGTCCAGACGGCCCCCATCGGTGGGCGTCCTCGTCGTTCCCCGTCGCCCGCTGTCAACGCCGCCACCGGCCCGGCGGGGAACGAGCAGCAAGCATCCTCTCAGCACCCGTCCGTGCGGCGGGATGGCCGCACCGCCACTCCGTCGCTCACCCCGGCCGGTTCTTCGTCGCACGCGTTTCGCGCGCCCTTGGAGGCTCGAGCTGCGCTCATCGCGGCGAATGAGCTCCTGCGCTACCGCCCCGTCGACGACGTCTACGAGGAGTGGCTCGACCGCGTCGCCGAGCTCGTCTGCGCCGCAGGGGGCTCTCCCGCGCCTTCCGCACCGCTGCGCCGCACTCCGCCCCGCGTGGGCAATGAAGCCCCGGGGGCATTCCAGCCGCCCCCTTTCCAAGAAGATGCCATGGCCCCAAGGCGCGCAGCTCCTGGGCAGAACCCGCTCCGTCATGCGCCGGCCCAGCAGGAACGGAGCTGCCAAGAAGTCCCGCGACCGCAAGAGGCCGCCCGGGCGCTCCCAGCCCCGGCTCGCCGAGACCCCGCTCCAGCTCCGGCACGTCAAGATCCCGCGCTGCTCCCAGCTGCAGCGCAAGGGGACCTGCAAGGCCAAGCTCTCCCTCAACGAAAACCTCCCGCGGTCACTGCTGGCTGCCGCGCCTACACCACCGAGCTGCGCGGAGTCGCATGGCCCGGCAAGTTCAAGCCGGACCTACCCCCTCGCTACGATGGGACGACTGATCCCACAGAGTTCCTCCAGCTTTACGAGCTGGGAATTGAAGCTGTCAGCGGGGACGAAAAGGTCATGGCGAACTGGTTCCCCATGGCGCTGAAGAAAGGTGCTCGCACTTGGCTCCTGAACCTAGCTCCAGGCACGATCTCCTCCTGGGACCAGATGCGCACTCGCTTCATCGCCAACTTCCAAGGTACCCGCGACCGGCCTCCCGCCGTGAGCGACATGCGCCGCATCAAGCAGCAACCTGGAGAGACCCTGCAAAAGTACATCCAGCGCTTCAACAGTGCGCTCCTCAACATCCCCAGGGTGTCCGAGGAAGCCATCATTTCGGCCTTCTCCGATGGCGTGCGCGACGTCAAGATGAAGGAGGAGTTGGCGATGCATGAAGACCTCTACACCTCCCTGGAGTTGTTCAACCTGGCGACCAAGTGCGCCAGGGCTGAGGAGGGACGCCTCTCCCTCCTCGAGCTGCCTGCCGCAGGCCCAGAAGAGAAGAAGCCCAAGGCCAAGGACGTGAAGCGCAAGGGGGATGCCGTGCTCGCGGCAGAGCCGGACACCAAGCGGGGCAAGGATCTGCCCGAATCCTCCAGGGGCAGCCGGTACTGTGTGTACCACGACCTCCACACCCACAACACCAATGAATGCCAAGAACTCCGCGCCGTGCGAGAAGGAAGAGTCAGCCGACGCCCTGACCGTGCTGACCGGGGCTAAGGCCGAGGAGGAGGAAGGAACTCGGGACGCTGGGAAGATCGTGGCCCACGTCAAGGCTGGCGTGACCAACCTCGCGAGGACCGCTGGCGTGACCCGCCTCGCGAGGGGGACTGGAGGGACCAGCCTCGTGAGGATCGCCCTCATGGCAACCCAGGCCTACCGCCGTTGCTGCCTCAGCCAAGAAGGAATGAAGACCGCCACCAAGACGAGGGGGCTGGGGGCTTCCAAGAGGCTCGCGCAATCGCCTGCATCCTGGGCGGAGCTCAAGCCCCAGCCTCTCAACGTATCTTCAAGCAGTTTGCTTGCGAAGTGAATGCAGTTCTTCCCAAGCTCGAAGCAACGCGTCCCCTCAGGTGGTCGGCCTGCGTCATCACGTTCAGCTCAGCAGACCAACTCAAGTGCACGGCCACAGCCGGAGTCCTCCCAATGCTTTGTTCCCCAGTCATCAGCAACGTTCTGGTCACCAGGACCCTCATCGAACGGAGGGGCAGGGCTCAATGTCTTGTCCGTGGAAACGTTCAACAGCCTCCAAGTGCCCTATGACCAGCTTCAGCCAACCAAGCCCTTCTCCGGAGTCATCGACGGTTCCACAGTCCCGATCGGGCAGGTCCGCCTCCCAGTCACCTTCGGGGCCCGCAACAACTACCGCATCGAGCTCATCGACTTTGACGTCGCCCACATCCGCCTTCCGTACAACGCCATCCTCGGGTACCCGGCGCTGGCCAAGTGCATGGCCGTGACTCACCACGGCTACAACGTCCTCAAGATGCCAGGAAGCGGCGGCGTCATCACGGTGCCCTGTCAAGAGAAGGATGCAGTGTGTACCCTGGAGCGAGCCTTTCAGGCCGCGTCACTAGAAGACCCAGATCGTGGAAGCAGGAGGCTTCCTGAGACCACCCCCAAGAAGAAGAAGACGACGTCAGGCTCAGCCCCTCAGGAGGCAGGCCCTTCAGGGCCCGCGTCTGCCCAGGGGGATCCTCCTTCAATCGCATAGGAAAGCGCACCCGGTACCCTCCTCAGGCAGGGCTCGGGGGCTCTCACCTGGAGGGCCACCGACCTCGCCAAGGTCACGAGGGAGGCCCTTGGGCACCATGTGGAGGCGTGTTTCGAAGCACGTTTCCCTTGAAAGGAAGCCAGGGAAAGAAGATCAGACCAACAGGAGTTTGTTAGCAAGGCCATTCAAGAACTACAGGAGTCAAGGATCATAAGAGGTTGTCGTCGCCCACCAGCTGTGGCTCCCCATCCAGGCGAGGATGGTGGGCTGCGCGTTTGCGTCGACGTACCGGGGCTCAATCAGATCGCCACGGCGGAGCGCCTCTGGCCCTCACAAGTGGGGCGCTGCGGAGGACCACCCCACAACTATGTTTGCATGCCTTATGGCTTGCCGAGCTGGGCTGCGGCGTACCAGCGCCTCATGAGGAGCGTCTTGGAGGCGCAAGAATACAGGCGTTCCACGGCCCTGGCGGAGATGGAGGCTGCTCACGAGGAGCCGCCAGTGCCTCTGGAGCCTCCCTAGGCCCCTGGGCCTGGGGGCTCGTGAGGATCGGCTTCCGCAGCCCACCGAGTCTGCTGCACCAACGCCACTGCACCGACGACATCTTCAGGTGACATCTTTCAAGTTTCATTCCCAGCTGGGAGCGCCCTCCCAGGGTTGCGTCATTCCCAGGCCGCGTGGGTCCGTCCCTGTGGCATGTATCCCTTTTTATCTTTTCAGTCGCTAGCTTGCTTTGCTGGGGGCGCCCCTCGGGCTGCATCATCCCCAGGCCACTCGGGCTAGGCCCAGCGGCATGTATCCCTTCCGCGTTAATTTCCAATTATGCATCATGCTTGATTACTTGATGTCGTCCATGGCACCTTTTCTTCCTCATGTCGACCACTTGCACGTTAAACGGGGGGGTGCCTGAGCATCGCGACTCAGGGCTCTTACTGGCTCTCTAGCACTCACCCTCTGGCCTTGTCCACAGCATCGCGACCTGGCATACCAGCGACGGCTGAGACAAGCTCGAGGGCCGGGACCCGAAGACGTAGAGTGCCGGCATCTAACCAGATTTTGCAGGAACACATCTCAAGATACGGCCCAGTGCCAGGCGCAACCCGCCTAGAGGTAGGGCCTCGTGAGTCCCGCGCTGGCTCACGGGTGCCCAGATACACCTCACCTAGCTCTCCGTGCCAGCCACGTGTCAGGGCGGGGTTGTACACGCCCCGGGGACTCGTCCCGGAGGGGAGCCCCCTCCCACGTACCAGTGGAAGCACCATGCTCCGCGCTGGCTGACGACACTGCCGAGGAGCGGCTATGCCCGTACACATACGGAAGCGCTATGCTCCGCGCTGGTGATAAACAACTGAGGGTGGCCTCCGGGCCGCGTTAACCTCAGGGAGCCCCGAGCTGAGTGGCCAGCCTCATTGCAACGCCTCCTCCCGGGAGCGCCGCGCGAGAGGGCTGGGCACGGGGGCTACGACTGGGTCACGCTCAGCCGTACGCCCCAGCCAGGCCCCTCGGGGCTGGTTTCATCGCGCGTCTCTCCCCGAGCGGAGCCAAGGTACGAAGGCCGTTTGCGCGTCAAGGGGGACTCCTGAGCATCGCGACTCAGGAGCCTAACTGGCTCCATAGCCCCTCACTCCTTAGTTCCGAAAGGCTATGATGGGTGAGGTACACGCGGGGTCGGGCTCTGCAGACGTAGAACGGTAGCCCCGCCTACATTCCATCTCATGTTGTTCGCGCGTCAAGGGGGACTCCTGAGCATCGCGACTCAGGAGCCTAACTGGCTCCGTAGCCCCTCACTCCTTATATCCGAAAGGCTATGCTGGGTGAGGTACGCGCGGGGTCGGGCTCTGCAGACGTAGAACGGGAAACGCACCTACATCGCGCTCCCTACTTGTTGTTCGTGCGCCAAGGGGGACTCCTGAGCATCGCGACTCAGGAGCCTAACTTGTCACGTGACCCCTCATTCCTTTGGTCCCGTCCTGGTTTCCGGTCGGGGCTGATGCTGGGTGAGGCATGCGCGAGGCCGGGCTCTGCCGGTGTAGAACATAAGCAAGTAGGGAAGGGGAACATAAAAATTCAAGGAACTTAAAAGTAAATATTACAACCCATACTGTCGCCTTGGTACCAAACGCAAATTTAAATGCCTCCCCGAGGCGTCGTGCATGTGCAGGAATCGAAAGAAGAACAGGAAGGATAGCGGAGTCACTTGTCGGCAGCGGAGTCGCGTGGAGTGGCTTCGCCTTGTGGGGTAGTGGGGCCGGCAGCGCCTCGCTTCGGCTTGGTGCTGAAGGCCCGGAACTTCCTTAGCAGCGCCTCTGCGCGCCCCTTCACGGCCTCGACAGCGGCAGCGGCGCCCTCGCCGCTCACCGGCTCCAGCAGGCTGTTGAGGTCGGCGCTGGGATCGCGAAGGTAGACATGGGCGAAGACCCGCGTCAGCGCGACAGAAGACAGGACTCGCGCCTCGGCCTCAGCCGTGGGGGCGAGTCCAAGGGCGACATCTCCAAGAGCCTTCACCAAGAAGGGAAGCAGTTTGGCGGGGCCGTCCCCGTCACCAGCCAGCGGGCTATCCAGGCCACTCTCGTAAAGCGTCTTCAGTGAAGCACGCGCATCCTTCTCCATGTCCGCAAAGGCCATGCGATCCTCGGCGAGGACACGGGCCTTGGCGTCCAGCTCGGCCTTCGTCGTCTCAAGCTCCTTCTTCAACGCGCCTAGGTGGCTGCGGCGCTTCCTGAGCTTCGCCTCCCGGTCCTCGAGCGCCGCCTCGCGAGCTTTCACCCCCTTCTCCTACTCTTCGCGAAGGCGGGTCTCCTCTGCAGGCTGATCACGAAGGCCTTGCAACTCGTCCTCCAGCTCCTTGCAGCGGCCGCGGATGCCAACCGCCTTTCCCAGGGCCGCGTCACGGGCAGCCTTCGCCTTGAGGGTAGCCTCCCTCTCCTCATCACATGCCGTCGAGGCCTGAACCAGCGCTGCCCGAATCGAGGCGTCAGAGCGAATCCACCCTGAGTCCAGCTCCAGGCGCCCGGCCACCAGGTGAGGGTCGGCGCCTCGAAGATCCTGCCGCAGCCGGTCCAGTCCAGCAACAGCCCGCTCCAAGATGGAAGAAGAAGGCGGAGAAGCATCAGCACGCCCCGAGGCAGCAGGAGGGGCCGTGGAAGCAGCGGAAAGTGGAACAGGAGGAGAAGGTAGCGGCGGCGAGGCTGCAGTATCCCGAGACGGAGTCTGCTGCGCCTCCCCAGCCGTAGCAGCAGCACCAGGCAAGGGCACCTCTGGGGTCGATCGAGCCATGGGGGCTGACGCCCCGGTCAGCTCGGCCAAGCCCCGCGAGGACGAGTGGGAAGGAGAAGCCCGTGCGTCGCGGTCACCCTCCCCTGCAGGCGGAGGTGTCGCCACAGCTGGGGCCCCAGGGGCTCCCTTCAGCTTCTTCGCCGCGGGCGCCAGCCTGCTCAGGAGAGGTAATCTTCAAGCCTCATCGGCGGAACAAGAAACCAGGGATCAAGGATCAAGCACTTACAGGTCGTCGCCAGAAAGCTCCAGCGGTCTCCTGCCGAACTTGAAGCCGGAGAGCCTGCTGGAGGGGTCGACATCGAAAGCAGAAGGCGCGTCAGCGGTTCGCCCCGGAGTTAGGGCGGACCCGCGAGGAATCAACCCGGTCCTGCCCTTCTTCGGGACCGGGGGTGAGCTCCCGCTGCCCAGCACGTCGTCATCATCGTCATCATCGCGCAGCGAAAGGCGGAGAGCGTGGGGCTTGCGCTGGAGCGGGGGAGCCCTAGACTCTCCGTCAGTCGCCTCGGAGTCAGGACCTCCCTCCCGCTCCTCCTCGCCCGCTCCTCCGCTGGAGTCGCTGCAAGACACATCCACCAGCTCCTCGGGAGCCACCACGGGCACGAGCCCGTCCCCGTTGAAGACGGGCATGGACTTCACCACTTGCTCCCAATCGTCGCGGAGGAACAGGGGTGAAGGCGCGCCCTCCAGCCTTGCTACCTCACCCCCGACCAGGGATTGGAGAATCGCAGTCACGTCCTCTTCGCCCACGGCTGCGGGGCTCGGGTGAGGCCTCCACATTGGGGAAGAGTATTGCCGAAGCGGAGCCAGATGGTGCTCCAGGTACTCCCTCAGCAGCGACACCCCGGTCAGCTTCGCCGTTGCCATGTTGGCTGGCTTCAGATCGGTGTCCATCTTCGCCAGCATCGACTTCGCGCGGGGATCCGTGAGCTCCGCTCGGCACCAGTCGCCCAAGCTCACGGGCGGCTCCGTGGGAAGGGTCAACTGAGGGTGGACGCGCCCGGCGTCAACCAATACCCACTTGCTCCGGAAGCCCTCGATCCTCTTCCCCGGATTCATGATGGCCATGGAGCCGCCGCACGCGATGAAGCCCACGCACGCAGAAGGGGAACCTTTGGAGGTCCGGAGGTAGAAGTAGTGGCGCAGCAAGGCCACTGAAGGCTGCACCTGCACATGCGCCTCGCAGTAGTAGGCAAAGATCGCCAGAAGAAGATGGAGTTGGGGTGGAGATGCAGAGCTTGCAAGTTGTAGCGATGGAGGACGGCGAGGAAGAACTCAGAGAAAGGAGGGACCAGGCCCGCTGTAATGGAGCTCACGAAGAAAGGATAGAAGGTGCTCCCTTGGCCTTCAGGGGCATCGGAGCCGACCTTGAACATCTGCGCCCCGTCAATGCCCTGCGCCACAGCCATCCGGTGCAGTAGGGAGAGGCTCGCCTCCGACACGTTGGGCGAGTCCAAAGCAGGCGAGAACCAAGCTTTGGCCGGGGCCCGGCGAGGCGCCATGGCTACCTGGGTCGAGCAGGTGGAGCAGATCTGGAAGCTTGGAGGAAGGGAAGAGAAACGCAAGAAAGGAGATATGAGCAGCGGATGAAGAAGGAGAAGAACAAAGCCCGAGCGGATGCCACACCTTTAATAACCTGCGCAGTTGCAAAAGCGCCTACGTCCAATCAACCGCCACGCGGCGCCCAAGGCCGCAGGCTGTTAGGGCCCGCGGCGCTTCGCCCTTGCCCTTTCGCTTCGCGGCACAGCCAAGTCCATGCGCGCCTTGGGCCCGGGGGCTACTGTCGGCGTTCTGGAAACGGGGGTCCCCAGACTTGCCTGCCTGCAGCCTGCGGTGTGGCTCAAATGGGGGACCAGCATGGCCCATCTTCATCAGCACAAGGCTCAAGACCCTCGCGAGGCGGACGACATGGCGCTTCCTCAAGCACGGCCTCCTTAGGCTGGCTCGTGAGGAGGCGGAGAGATCAAGGCAGGTACCTCACGAGGTGCCCATGACGCAAGCCATGACGACCAAGGGTGCCAGGCGGGCGCCAGCCCGCGCAGCGTCTCCCTTTCCTCTTTGGTGCAAAGGGGGCAAGCGCAGGCGAGAGGATCAAGCAAAGGCACCCATTTCGGTGCGACGAGACCAAGACCAGTCCAACGGTGGGAAGGAGGTCACCATGGAGCCCAGGACGGCGTCACCACAGGGCCTTTGGCAGGCGAAGACCAACTTTAGTCAGGATAAGTGTACCAGATGTTCCCCTTCAAAATGGCCAATTGTTTGCGCCCTTCCCGCTCAATATTTGGGAAGAGGCCCAGGGCCTTTGCCTATAAATAGGACTAGCCACCCCCAGAGTAGAGGCAGCCAGAAAAGAGGCATCTAGAGAGAGAGAGAGAGAAGGGCGGCTGAACTCCTCTTAGCAGTTCATCCCCCTAGCCAAGAACAGACCCTCGCGAGGCTGTTCTTCCCTGTATTGTTCATCATCACCAGCCCGAGAGGCAATCCACCACACCACACTGGAGTAGGGTATTACACCGCATCGGTGGCCCGAACCAGTATAAACTCTGTGTCTCTTGTGTTATTCTTGCAGTAGTTAGATCCTTACGAGACGGAGAGGTAGAGGGCACGATCTCCGCGCGCACCCCAGAGTTCGAACCTTAAGGGTCTACCGGAACCCGTGATCCGACAGCGATGGTGTAGATGTTCAAGAACTCTGTCGGGTTTAGCCTCCCGTCATACTTCTTAGGTATCTCTGGCTTGAACGTGCGAACAGACATCCAACAGACTTGCCGTAGCTCTCGTGTAAAGGCGGGGCAGCCGACCTCGAAAGGTAGGTACCCGTCAACACCAAGCGCGGGCTCGTCGACGTTGAGGCTGCCGCACCCGTCGGTCTAGCGGAGGTCGCCGTGGCGTCGATCTATGACGGCGCGCGCATCTCCCCGCTGCCTATCCTCCGGGGTTCAACATTGTCCTAGGCATGCTCGAGGGTCAGAAGAGGCCATTGATACGTTGTTGGGGTCTTGATTCAGCTGCGCCCGCGTCGGCTGCCGTGGTGGGGACTACATCGTGGGGACGGCCCCCTCCGTTTGGCCAGTAGTACAGGCAGTTGTTGTTGCTTGGGGAGGTTGTGGCGGGCCAGCTCGCCGTGAGCCCCCAGCTTAGGCAAAACTGAGCAGGCTCTGGATGGTGGCACGCCATTCATCCATCTGCTCGGTCGCTAGCGGAAACCTCAGCAGCAACTAAGCTCGCACCATAGCCTTCGTGGTTGTGCTTGGCATGGATGTTCATGACGTCGACTGCACCGTCGCCCGGCTCCTGATGGTGCCAATGGCGGCGACGGCGGGGGTGCCGCGCCCACGCAGCTGTGGGACGACCACCTGGGGAGCGGGGTCGCACGACGGCGATGCTCAAGGGTCAGCGGTTCCGTCGAGCGCAGCGGTTTGGTCGACTCGTTCGGGAGGAGGCACATGGGCCACAGTCGCTCCCACGGCGGGGGCGGCCGGAGGGCGATGGTTCACCCCGGACCGAGCGTCATTACTGTGGCTGTGCCCGTCGGTAGGAGGAGAGGGTGTAGACGGAGTGACCCCCCTCGCCCACACCATGTGGAGCATGACCGCCAAGGCGTTGCTGATGTTGTTATCCTCCAACATCTTAAGCCCCCGTGCCGGCCATGGGGGAAGTGGTGATGGCGCCACCTGCTCCAACTATGCCCCCAACAGCGCTCACGTCCTTGCTCGTCTCCGCATCCCCCGCATCATTAGAGATTGCGGGCGGCGGAGACTTCGAGGAGGATGGGTGGGCCGAAGGACCGGACTTCTTCTTCTTAGTCGCCATAGTCGATGGCATCGTCAAAGATGAAGACGGCGATGAAGCTGCCGCGTTGCACATAGTTTCAGTTTTGCGCAAGCGCTCCCCCTACCTAGTGCACCAAAGATGTCGCAGAATATCCATCACCACCTGTGGGACGAGGAGGCCCCTTGCTTGTTCGGCAAGGGGACGGCGCGTTGCACAAAGAGCAGACTAGCGTGCGGCCGCATGGCAGAGAGCACACAAGCAATTTACCCAGGTTCGGGCCGCCGTGAGGCGTAAGACCCTACTCCTGCTTTATTGGATTGATGGTGGATTGGGAATGGTGAAATGCAGTACACTTGCCTGCCAGGGTTGCCATAGGGCAGCGGTGACTACGCGCGTATGGGTGTGTGTGTTTGTCAACTTTCCAACCGTTCCTACGGGTGCCATGGGCCTCCTTTTATAGCTTAAGGGGGCACCACAATGGCAAAGTGGTCATTATCCACTGATATGATAGCAAGCAGTGCTATCATACCTAACTCTGCGAGCTGACAGGGTGCATTAAATGCATCGCTTAGTGTCACATCACTAGTTTCCCGGCAAGGCTTGCCGGGATATCTCGCCAGCTCCGCTCCTGTTCCCTTGACACGCCGCAGGACGAGTGTCATCTGTGGGTTTCTTCTGTAGGAAATGGCTTCCATGTGGCGAATGGCTGCCACTTAATCACCTTGCGGCTTGACACCGCACTGATCAATGATGTGGGTCGTGCTTGAGTGGTTGGTGGGGTGGTTCTGCCCCCACGAGCCTCGGCAGACCTTGCTGGGGTGCCTTGGTTGCTTGCTTCTGGTGGTGGCCTCGCCCCTTGCTGGGCTCGCCTGCCCGGCAGGGGAGGCCCTTCTCTTCCGATATCTCGGTCCTCTAGCTTGACATTGGTCCTTGTGAGTTGCATATTGGTTCTTGAAATCTCTCGGTCCTTCAATCTCTGACTTAAGCTGGTGCTTCAATCTTTGTCTCGTGCCTGTGCACAGTCTGGGCAACTGACCCAGGGTTTGTTGCACCGAGACATGGAAAGGCATATGACTGATGAAATTCATTCTTACGTCAAACTTTGAAAATAATTTGAGAATAACTCCAGGAAAATTAGAAGAGTCAGGTAAGATCCTGGGAAAAGACCTGTGGGTTAGGGCCCGTTCAAAAAAAAACACTGTTGAAAATGAATGAAGAAGAGATGATGGACCGGAGCAATTCAAAGACTTGAATGAGGTGACAACCTCAAAATAATTGAATGCAAACACGAATCTTCTTAGATGTCTTCATTACTCCGGAGCGATTAAATGGAGAAAGGCGAACGAGCAAGGGGAAATATTTGAGCCAAGGCAAAGAATACGATCAACACCAAAAAACTTGAATTGGATCCGCCGGAAAGAAAACAAGATGAACAATGATTAACTAGACGAGAATTCACCGGTTGATACAATTGAGGAAAGACTAAAGAGGCTCCGCGCGGATGAAATTGATGTTCGATTAGAGGTTTCAGACTCCGGGAAGAAAAGGGGCGGGAGGGCGGGAAAACAAAGGCAACTTGGAACGGGGAACCAACGAATAACTTGAAGGGAAAATCACCAGCTGAAATAATTGAGGAAAGAATGTAGAGGCTTTGTGCGAGTAGGATGGACACTCAATTGCGGACTCCAGCTTCGAGAAGAAAAAAGGGTGGGCGGGTGGGAAAAAGGAGGACAACTTCATACGGGGGAACAACGTCGTTGAGAAAGAACTGAGGATTGATCATGCAAAAGATTAAGAGGATCAAGTAAACTTGACAAGAAATGCACAGGATGAAAAGAGCTGACATCACAACGATCAGGAAACTAAGTGCGTGATCCTAAATAAAGTTTGAAGGGGAAGAGGAGTAAGTCAAAACACTGATATGTCTCCAACATATCTATAATTTTTTTATTGTTCCATGCTATTATATTATCTGTTTTGGATGTTTAATGGGCTTTGTTATGCACTTTTATATTATTTTTGGGACAAACCTATTTACCGAAGGCCCAGTGCAAATTGTTTTTTTCTATTTTAGTGTTTCGCAGAAAAGGAATATCAAACGGAGTCCAAATGGAATGAAACCTTCAGGAGAGTTATTTCTTGAACAAACGCAATCCAGGAGACTTGGAGTGGATGTCAAGGAAGCAACGAGGCAGGGAGGTGCGCCCAGGGGGGTAGGCGTGCCCCCAACATTGAAGGCCCCTCGTGGCTCCACCGACCTACTTCTTTCACCTATATATACTCATATACCCTGAAAACATCCGAGAGCACCACGAAACCCTACTTCCACCGCCGCAACCTTCTATACCCGTGAGATCCCATCTTGGGGCCTTATCCGACGCTCCGCCGGAAGGGGAATCGATCACGGAGGGATTCTACATCAACACCATAGCCTCTCCGATGATTTGTGAGTATTTTACCACAGACCTTCGAGTCCATAGTTATTAGCTAGATGGCTTCTTCTCTCTCTTTGGATCTCAATACAAAGTTCTCCTCGATCCTCTTGGAGATCTATTCGATGTAATTCTTTTTGCTGTGTGTTTGTCGAGATCCGATGAATTGTGGGTTTATGATAAAGATTATTTATGAACAATATTAGATTCTTCTCTGAATTCTTTTATGCATGATTTAATATCTTTGCAAGTCCCTTCAAATTATCAGTTTGGTTTGGCCTACTAGATTGATCTTTCTTGCAATGGGAGAAGTGCTTAGCTTTGGGTTCAATCTTGCGGTGTCCTTTCCCAGTGACAGCAGGGGCAGCAAGGCACGTATTTATTATCGCCGTCGAGGATAAAATTATGGGGTTTATATCATATTGCTTGAGTTTATCCCTCTACATCATGTCATCTTGCCTAATGCGTTACCCTATTCTTATGAACTTAATACTCTAGATGCATGCTGGATAGCAGTCGATGTGTGGAGTAATTGTAGTAGATGCAAAATCGTTTCGGTCTACTTGTCGCGGACGTGATGCCTATATGCATGATCATGCCTAGATATTCTCATAACTATGCGCCTTTCTATCAATTGCTCGACAGTAATTTGTTCAACCACGGTAAACTATGCTATCTTGAGAGAAGCCACTAATGAAACCTGTGGCCCCCGGGTCTATCTTCCATCATATAAATCTCCGCCGACGTGCTATTTCTGCCGCTTTTTATTTTGCAATCTTTACTTCTCAATCTATACAAAAAAATACCAAAAATATTTATCTTATTACCTTTATCAGATCTCACTTTTGCATGTGGCCTGAAGGGACTGACAACCCCTTTATCGGGTCGGTTCCAAGGTTCTGGATTGCTTGTGCAGGTATGAGGGACTTGCGTGTAGTATCCTACTGGATTAATACCTTGGTTCTCAAAAATTGAGGGAAATACTTACGCTACTTTGTTGCATCACCCTTTCCTCTTCAAGGTAAAACCAATGCATGCTCAAGAGGCAGCAAGAAGGATTTCTGGGGCCGTTGCCGGGGAGATCTACGCACAAGTCAAGACATACCAAGTACCCATCACAAACTCTTATCCCTCGCATTACATTATTTGCCATTTGCCTCTTGTTTTCCTCTCCCCCACTTCACCTTTGCCGTTTTATTCACCATATTTTTCCGCCCACCTCTTTTCTCTTGCTTCTTGTGTGCCTGTTTGCCGTGATGGCCTTACCTAAAAACGTTGATCCTCGCCATAGAAGATCGGAGGAAATTGAAAACAACGTTAGAAGCTTTATGACTTTGCAATTTGAGCATCATGATTTCTTTAGAAACGAGCTTAAAGAACAAAAAGGCTTTATGGAGTACATGAATAAAGAGCTTGATGATATGTCTAAGGAGTTTTATGGTTTGAAGTCTCAGTTTGCTCATCTTGAAAATTTAATAGCCTAAATTTCGGATAAGCAGACCACCTTAGTTAATAAGATGGCCGCCAAACCGGAAGAACTAGATGACAATAATGATGAAGATCTAAAAGTGATTGATGTTTCTCCTATTAAATCTTTGTTGTCCAGTGTGAATCTTGAGAAAGATGGGACTGGAGATAAGTCAACTTTAGTTAAAAGGCGTCCCAATGATTCAGCGTTTTTAGATATTGATGCAAAAATTGGTAAAAGTGGGATTGAAGAGGTCAAAACGTTACATAGAAACGAACCAACTATTTTGGATTTCATGGAATTCAATTATGCTAATTGTTCTTTGATAGATTTTATTTCCTTGTTGCAATCCGTGTTAAATTCTCCTCATGCTTATGATCAAAATAAAGCTTTTACTAAACATATCGTTGATGCTTTAATGCAATCTTATGAAGAAAAGGTTGAATTAGAAGTCTCTATCCCTAGAAAAATTTAGGATGAGTGGGAACCTACTATTAAAATTAAGATTAAAGATCATGAATGCTATGCTTTTTGTGATTTGGGTGCTAGTGTTTCCACGATTCCAAAAACTTTGTGTAATGTGTTAGGTTTCCGTGAATTTGATGATTGTTCTTTAAATTTGCATCTTGCAGATTCCACCATTAATAAACCTATGAGAAGGATTAATGATGTTCTTATTGTTGCAAATAGGAATTATGTGCACATAGATTTCATTGTTCTTGATATAGATTGCAATCCTACATGTCCTATTATTCTTGGTAGATCTTTCCTTAGAACGATTGGTGCAATTATTGATATGAAAGAAGGAAATATTAGATTCCAATTTCCATTAAGGAAAGGTATGGAACACTTTCCTAGGATGAAAATTAAATTACCTTATGAATCTATTATGAGATCCACTTATGGATTGCATACCAAAGATGATAATACCTAGATCTATTCTTGTTTTTATGACTAGCTAGGGGCGTTAAACGATAGCGCTTGTTGGGAGGCAACCCAATTTTATTTTTGTTTCTTGCTTTTTGCTTATGTTTAGTAATAAATAATTCATGTAGCCTCTGTTTAGATGTGTTTTTACGTTTTAATTAGTGTTTGTGCCAAGTAGAACCAATAGGATCTTCTTGGGTGATAGTTGTTTGATCTTGTTGAAAAAGACAGAAACTTTGCGCTCACGAAAATAATTGTTAAAATTCACAAGAACGTGATAAAATACCAATTCTTTTTGCAGTAGATCAATATACAAATTTTCCAGGCTTTCCTAGTTATTCCGAATATTTGTAGTTCCAGAAGAATTCAAACAAATCAGATTGCTACAGACTGTTCTATTTTTGACCGATTCTGTTTTTCGTGTTTTGTTTGCTTAATTTAATGAATCTATGGGTAGTATCGGGGGGTATGAACCATAGAGAAGTTGGAATACAGTAGGTTTAGCACCAATATAAATAAAGAATGAGTTTATTACAGTACCTTATTGTGGTGGTTTGTTTTATTTCGCTAACGGAGCTCATGAGATTTTCTGTTGAGTCTTGTGTTGTGAAGTTTTCAAGTTTTTGGGTAAAGATTTGATGGATTATGGAATAAGGAGTGGCAAGAGCCTAAGCTTGGGGATGCCCAAGGCACCCCAAGGTAAAATTTAAGGACAAACAAAAGCCTAAGCTTGGGGATGCTCTGGACGGCATCCCCTCTTTCGTCTTCGTCTATCGGTAAGTTTACTTGAGACTGTATTTTTATTCACCACATGATATGTGTTCTGCTTGGAGCGTCTTGTATGATTTTAGTCTTTGATTTTTGGTTTACCACAATCATCCTTGCTGTAAGCACCTTTTGGAGAGACACACATGAATCAGAATTTATTAGAATACTCTATGTGCTTCACTTATATCTTTTGAGCTAAATAATTTTTGCTCTAGTGCTCCACTTATATTATTTTGAGAGTCCTTTAGAACAGCATGGTAATTTTCTTTGGCTATAAAGCTAGTCCTAATATGATGAACATCCAAGATAGGGATAAAAAAACTATCATATAAAGTGCATCGAATGCTATGAGAAGTTTGATTCTTTATGATAGTTTTGAGATATGAGGATGGTGATATTAGAGTCATGCTAGTTGAGTAGTTGTGAATTTGATAAATACTTGTTCTAAAGTTTTTGATTCTTGTAGCATGCACGTATGGTGAACCATTATGTGCTGAAGTCGGAGCATGACTTATTTATTGATTGTCTTCCTTATGAGTCGCGGTCGGGGACGAGCGATGGTCTTTTCCTACCAATCTATCCCCCTAGGAGCATGTGTGTAGTACTTTGTTTCGATAACTAATAGATTTTTGCAATAATATGTGAGTTCTTTATGACTAATGTTGAGTCCATGGATTATACGCACTCTCACCCTTCCACCATTGCTAGCCTCTCTAATACCTCGCACCCTTCGCTGGTATCATACACCCACCACATACCTTCCTCAAAACAGCCACCATACGTACCTATTATGGCATCTCCATAGCCATTCCGAGATATATTGCCATTCAACTTACCACCGTTCCGTTTGTTATGACACGTTTCATCATTGTCATATTGCTTTTCATGATCATGTACTTGACATCGTATTTGTGGCAAAGCCACCCTTATAATTCTTTCATACATGTCACTCTTGACTCATTGCATATCCCGGTACACCGCCGGAGGCATTCACATAGAGTCATATTTTGCTCTTAGTATTGATTTGTAATTTTTGAGTTGTAAGTAAATAAAAGTGATCAGCATTATTAGAGCATTGTCCCAAGTGAGGAAAGGATGGTGGAGACTATGATTCCCCCACAAGTCAGGATGAGACTCTAGACGAAAACAAAAAAGAGGAAAAAATAGAGGTCATAAAAAAAAGAAAGAGAAAAAGGCCCAAATAGAAAATGAGAAAAAAGAGAGAAGGGACAATGTTACTATCCTTTTACCACACTTGTGCTTCAAAGTAGCACCGCGATCTTCATGATAGAGAGTCTCCTATGTTGTCACTTTCATATACTAGTGGGAATCTTTCATTATAGAACTTGGCTTGGATATTCCAATGATGGGATTCCTCAAAATGCCCTAGGTCTTCATGAGAAAGCGAGTTGGATGCACACCCTCTTAGTTTCTTTTGTTGAGCTTTCATACACTTATAGCGCTAGTGCATTCGTTGCATGGCAATCCCTACACACTCACATTGATATATATTGATGGGCATCTCCATAGCGTGTTGATACGCCTAGTTGATGTGAGACTATCTTCTCCTTTTTTTTCTTCTCCACAACCACCATTCTATTTCACATTTAGTGCTATGTCCATGGCTCACACTCATATAATGCGTGAAGATTGAAAAAGTTTGAGAACATCAAAAGTATGAAACAATTGCTTGGCTTGTCATCGGAGTTGTGCATGATTTAAATATTTTGTGTGATGAAGATAGAGCATAGCCAGACTATATGATTTTGTAGGGATAACTTTCTTTGGCCATGTTATTTTGAGAAGACATGATTGCTTTGTTGGTATGCTTGAAGTATTATTATTTTTATGTCAATATTAAACTTTTGTCTTGAATCTTTCGGATCTAAACATTCATGCCACAATAAAGAGAAATACTTAGAAAATTATGTTAGGTTGCATTCGACATCAAAAATTCTGTTTTTATCATTTACCTGCTTGAGGACGAGCAGGGATTAAGCTTGGGGATGGTTGATACGTCTCCAACGTATCTATAATTTTTTATTGTTCCATGTTATTATATTACATATTTTGGATGTTTAATGGGCTTTGTTATGCACTTTTATATTATTTTTGGGACTAACCTATTAACTGAAGGCCCAGTGCAAATTGTTGTTTTTTTTGCCTATTCCAGTGTTGCGCAGAAAAGGAATATCAAACGGAGTCCAAATGGAATGAAACCTTCGAAAGAGTTATTTTGGAACAAACGCAATCCAGGAGACTTGGAGTGGACGTCAAGGAAGCAACGAGGCGGCCACGAGGCAGGGAGGCGCTCCCAGGGGGATAGGCGCGCCCCCCACCCTCGAAGCCCCAGGTGGCTCCACCGACCTACTTCTTTTGCCTATATATACTCATATACCCTGAAAACATCCGAGAGCACCACGAAACCCTGTTTCCAGCACCACAACCTTTTTTACCTGTGAGATCCCATCTTGGGGCCTTCTCCAGCGCTCTGCCGGAGGGGGAATCGATCATGGAGGGCTTCTATGTCAACACCATAGCCTCTCCGATGATGTGCGAGTAGTTTACCACAGACGTTTGAGTCCATAGTTATTAGCTAGATGGATTCTTCTCTCTATTTGGATCTCAATTCAAAGTTCTCCTCGATCTTCTTAGAGATCTATTTGATGTAATTCTTTTTGTGGTGTGTTTGTCGAGATCCGATGAATTGTGGGTTTATGATCAAGATTATCTATTAACAATATTTGATTCTTCTCTGAATTCTTTTATGCATGATTTAATATCTTTGCAAGTCTCTTCGAATTATCAGTTTGGTTTGGCCTACTTGATTGATCCTTCTTGCAATGCGAGAAGTGCTTAGCTATGGGTTCAATCTAGTGGTGTCCTTTCCAAGTGACAGCAGGGGCAACAAGGCACGTATTGTATTGTTGCCATCGAGGATAAAAAGATGGGATTGATATCATATTGCTTGAGTTTATCCCTCTACATCATGTCATCTTGCCTAATGTGTTACTCTGTTCTTATGAACTTCATTCTCTAGATGCATGCTGGATAGCAATTGATGTGTGGAGTAATAGTAGTAGATGCAGAATCTTTTCGGTCTACTTGTCGCGGACGTGATGCCTATATACATGATCATGCCTAGATATTCGCATAACTATGCGCTTTTCTATCAATTGCACGACAGTAATTTGTTCACCCACCGTAAATTATGCTATCTTGAGAAAAGCCACTAGTGAAACCTATGGCCCCCGGGTCTATCTTCCATCATATTAATCTCCCGCCAACGTGCTATTTCTGCCGCTTTTTATTTTGCAATCCTTACTTTTCAATCTATACAACAAAAATACCAAAAATATTTATCTTATTATCTTTATCAGATCTCACTCTTGCAAGTGGTAGTGAAGGGATTGACAACCCCTTTATCACGTTGGTTCCAAGGTTCTTGATTGTTTGTGCAGGTACGAGGGACTTGCGTGTAGTCTCCTACTTGATTGATACCTTGGTTGTCAAAACTGAGGGAAATACTTACGCTACTTTGCTGCATCACCCTTTCCTCTTCAAGGGAAAACCAACGCATGCTCAAGAGGTAGCAAAAACCTACGTCAATATTTCTCACCAGAGCGACGACGGGGCTGAGGAGTAAAAAGAATTCCTACTCCCCGATATAATTAGACTACAAAAAAAAGTTTTCTTCTAGACTCCACAACGGCAAACTACGATCAAACGAGGGGGATCCTATAGTCGGTCAAGGCTCTAATACCAACTTGTCATGCCCAATATGCGATCCTATCCGAGAGGAACTTGAAGGTCCCACCAAGGATAGAGTCGCATATTGAAACACTTTTGCAAGGTGGATATCATTACATCGTACCCTTACATTATAGACGGGGATACATACAAAGGGCACACCAAGGCCACAAGAATACACCCATACATCATACATGAGAACACGAATCGACTACGGATGAAACACAAATAGAAACTCAAACGACATCGACCCTGCTAGCCTAGGCTGCTGACCAGGAACCTATCCCAAGATCGACGAAGAAGAAGAACTCCAAAACAAGTAAACATCGCTCTCACGCCATGATCATCGCATTACCTGTACCTGCAACTATTGTTGTAGTAATCTGTGAGACCCAAGGACTCAGCAATCCCATTACCATGGGTATCCAGACTAGCAAAGCTTAATGGGTATGGAAAGGATAAGTGGTGAGGTTCCAGCAAGCAACTAAGCGTTGTATGGTGGCTAACTTACGAGTACAAGAGTAAAATGATAAACTATGCAAATGGTCGCAAACTAGTAATGATCAAGAAGTGATCATGAATTACTTACGTTCAAACATAACCCCACTGTGTTCTCCTCTCGAACTCACTCGAAATGAGACGGTCACAGTTACACACGCGATTGGTGTATTTTAATTGAGTTTAGTTCAAATCCACAACAACCGGATACTAAAAAATTCCCATCTGCCACATAATCGCGGGCACGACCCTCAAAAGTTTAAGCCCTACAGGGGTGTCCCAATGAGGGAGTCCTGGATTAGGGGGTGTTCGTGTAGCCAGACTATACCTTCGCCGGACTCCAGGACCATGAAGATACAAGATTGAAGACTTCGTCCCGTGTCCGGAAGGAACTTTCCTTGGCGTGGAAGGCAAGCTAGGCGATGCGGATACTCAAGATCTCCTACCATTGTAACCGACTCCGTGTAACCCTAACCCTATCCGGTGTCTATATAAACCGGAGGGTTGTAGTCCGTAGGACAGAACAATCATCATACACAATCATACCATAGGCTAGCTCCTAGGGTTTAGCCTCCTTGATCTCGTGGTAGATCTACTCTTGTACTACCCATATCATCAATATTAATCAAGTAGGAGTAGGATTTTACCTCCATCGAGAGGGCCTGAACCTGGGTAAACATCGTGTCCCTTGTCTCCTGTTACCATCCGGCCTTGACGCACAGTTCGGGACCCCCTACCCGAGATCCACCGATTTTGACACCGACATTGGTGCTTTCATTGAGAGTTCCTCTGTGTCGTCGCCTTTAGGCCCGATGGCTCCTTTGATCATCAACAACGATGAGGTCCAGGGTGAGACTTTTCTCCCCGGACAGATCTTCGTCTTCGGCGGCTTCGCTCTGCGGGCCAATTCGCTTGGCCGTCTGGAGCAGATCGAAAGCTACGCCCCTGGCCATCAAGTCAGGTTTGGAAGCTTAAACTACACGGCTGATATCCGCGGTGACTTGATCTTCGACGTGCTCGAGCCACAGCCAAGCGCGCCGCACTATCTCGAGGGGCACGATCTAGCTCTGCCCCCGAATAGTGTCCTGGAGGCCGCACACGCACCGGTTCCGAACCTTAACTCGGAGCCTATTGCGCCAATTAAGGATGAGCGGTTGGACGTCACCTCGGGGGCTGCGATCTCAAAGGCGATCGAGCCGAACGCCAGCCCCGCACTCCGCGTGACCCGTGATCCCGAAGGTCTGGATTCCTCCCCGGACTCCGAACCCCCCGCGCCCCTGCCAGTCGAAGCCGATTGGGCGCCGATAATGGAGTTCACCCCCGCGGACATCTTTCAGCACTCGCCTTTTGGCGACATCTTGAATTCTTTCAAGTCTCTCTCTTTATCAGGAGAGCCCTGACCGGATTACGGTCAGCGAGGATGGGATACGGACGATGAAGAAATTTAGAACCCACCCACCACCCACTTGGTAGGCACTGTCGACGATTACACCGACATGGTTGACTTCGGCTTCGAAGACTTCGATGGTATGGACGACGAGGTAGGAGACGAACAGGAACCAGCACCTCTAGGGCGTGGGATGGCCACCTCGTCATATGACGTATATATGGTGGATACTCCAAAGGATGGAGATGGCGATGGAACAACGGGGGATGACACCTCCAAGAAACAGCCAAAGCGCCGACGTCAGCGGCGCCGCTCTAAATCCCGCCAAAGCAAAAACGGTGACTCCGGCACGGGAGATAATACTACCCCGGATAGCGCCGAAGAACACCCAACCCAGCAAGATTCAGCGCAGGAAGATGGAGAAGCCAGCCCTCATGAGAGAGCAGCAGAAGGAGAGGCTGAGGATGATAACTATATGCCTCCCTCCGAAGACGAGGCAAGCCTCGATGACGACGAATTCGTCGTACCATCAGATCCTGCCGAACAAGAGCGTTTCAAACACAGGCTTTTAGCCACGGCGAACAGCCTAAAGAAAAAGCAGCAACAGCTTAGAGCTGATCAAGATTTGCTAGCTGATAGATGGACTGAAGTCCTTGCGGCCGAAGAGTACGAACTTGAGCGCCCCTTCAAGAATTACCCTAAGCATAGGCCGCTACCCCGATCAGAGGAGGAAGCACCTACATCACCAGCGCACGACATGGCAGAACGGCCACCTCGCGGCCGCGACAGAGAAGCCTGTCGAACCTCCACCCAAGCCATGCCCCGGCGCCGCTCAACCAAGGCACGAGAAAATGCGCCAGACCTGCGAGATGAACTGGAGGATAAAGCAAGGCAAACAAGATCGATCTATGGATCACGCAGGCGCCCGACGACACGTGACGACGACCAGACACAGTAAATCCGGCCGGGCCGAACACAACAGACATAGCTCTTCCGAGCTGCGTCGTGACATAGCCCAGTACAAGGGCGCCGCACACCCACTATGCTTCACAGATGTAGTAATGGATCATAAAATCCCAGAGGGTTTCAAACCCGTAAACATCGAATCATACAATGGCACTACAGACCCGGCGGTATGGATCGAGGATTATCTCCTTCACATCCACATGGCACGTGGCGATGATCTACATGCCATCAAATACCTCCCTCTCAAACTCAAAGGACCGGCCCAGCACTGGCTTAACAGCCTGCCAGCGGACTCAATCGGTTCTTGGGAGGACCTGGAAGCCGCATTCCTCGACAACTTCCAGGGCACTTATGTGCGACCACTGGATGCCGACGACCTAAGCCACATAATGCAGCAGCCAGAGGAATCGGCCAGGCAATTCTTGACACGGTTCCTAACAAAGAAAAACCAGATAGTCGACTGTCCGGACACAGAGGCCCTTGCAGCCTTCAAGCATAACATCCGCGACGAGTGGCTTGCCCGGCACCTGGGACAGGAAAAGCCGAAATCTATGGCAGCCCTCACGACACTCATGACTTGCTTTTGCGCGGGCGAAGATAGCTGGCTAGCTCGCAACAACAACTTATCAAAGAAACCTGGTAATTCGGATACCAAGGACAAACGCGGCAGGACACGTCGAAATAAGCAAAAGCTCCGCGTTAGCAGCGACAGCAATGAAGATACGACAGTCAACGCCGGATTCACAGGCTGTAAATCCGGTCAGCGGAAAAAGCCATTTAAAAAGAATACTCAGGGCCCATCCAGTTTGGACCGAATACTCGATCGCTTGTGCCAGATCCATGGCACCCCCGAAAGGCCAGCCAATCACACCAACAGGGATTGTTGGGTGTTCAAGCAGGCAGGCAAGTTAAGAGCCGAAAACAAAGACAAGGGGCTGCATAGCGATGACGAGGAGGAGCCCAGGCCGCCGAACAACAATGGACGGAAGGGGTTTCCCCCACAAGTGCGGACGGTGAACATGATATATGCAACCCACATTCCCAAGAAGGAGCGGAAACGTGCGCTACGGGACATATACGCGATGGAGCCATTCGCCCCGAAGTTCAACCCATGGTCCTGCTGCCCAATCACTTTTGATCGAAGGGACCACCCCACTAGCATCCGTCATGGCGGCTTTGCCGCATTGGTTCTCGACCCAATCATAGACGGATTTCATCTCACAAGAGTCCTCATGGATGGCGGAAGTAGCCTGAACCTGCTTTATCAGGATACAATGCGGAAAATGGGCATAGATGCATCATGGATTAAGCCCACAAGAATGACCTTTAAAGGCGTTATACCAGGTGTAGAAGACAATTGTACAGGCTCCATAACACTTGATGTGGTCTTTGGATCTCCGGATAACTTCCGAAGTGAAGAGTTAATCTTCGACATAGTCCCGTTCCGCAGTGGCTATCACGCCCTGCTCGGACGAACCGCATTTGCCAAATTCAATGCGGTGCCGCACTACGCATACCTCAAGATCAAGATGCCAGGCCCTCGAGGAGTAATCACGGTCAACGGAAACACCGAACGTTCCCTCCATACGGAGGAGCACACGGCGGCTCTCGCAGCGGAAGTACAAAGCAGCCTTCTTAGGCAGCTCTCCAGTCCAGCCGTTAAAAAGCCAGACACTGCCAAGCGCACCCAGAGTAACCTACAACAAGACCACCTGGCACGTTTTGAGCAGGCGTAGCAATGCGGTCCCAACCCCAGCCATCGCGACATAGCGGAGCTAGTACCTCGCGTACATAATTACGCCCTTGAAATATCATGGGCACAGGGGAAGGGGCACAGTAACGGCATGCTCACAATATGGCTTAAAACGTACTAGGGGCTGACGAATTCTTTTTATTACTTTCAGTACTCCACACTTTGGACGACCTGTTCGGCAATTCGACTGCCGCACAAACGATGCAAGATCCAGGGAAGCAGACAAAGCTACGCCACATTATGGAATTCTCAGGTGGTCTCTATTACGAGCGGTATATCTGTTTCGAACACAATTCCGCGGCCTACCCCTGGTCAGGACATGTTAAATAGTCTAATATCTTTTTGCTTATCGCACTACTTGTATTGTTCGGCTTTGATAAATAGCCTCTTTATAAACAATGCATAGCTTTTTGCCTATTTTTTGCATTATTTTCTTTCAATATATATGTTTATTAAATAACATGATCGCACCCGTACACCATGGTACGGCAAACACGCCAGGGGCTTGAGTACCCTTCGATCTGGCGTGAGAAGTCCGTACACTTTCACAAGTGCGGCACCCCAAACTTATAACACTATATGCATCAACTCCGAATCATGATTTGGGTCAATAGTTGGGTTTGCCCGGCTCCTATGTTTTGGTGCCTTACGTTCCGCTATATCGGCTAAGCTAGCACTAGGAGAACCACTGCGATTGTGCCCCGGTTCAGCTGGGTTAAGCACCTCAGTGGAGAAAGCTAAAACTGAATGTCATAATAAGGCGAGAGACCGGTCGCTGTTCGAGAGGTTTTTTGAGTCCCTAAAGACTTATGCCGCTTCGAGCAAGGCGCTGGCTCTGTCCGGCCAAAGGCGTGGATAGCACCCCGAATTCGGCCTTCCGAACTAGGTGCTTCGCCGAAATTTAAAATTATAAAGTTCTATGGCTAAGTGAGAGTGTTCAAGCATTATAGTCCGATTGCCTGGTTCGTTGTGCTGAGCGCCTCCCTCGAAGGACCCAACCATGGGAAAAAGAGCGCTCAGGTTTATCCCGAACACCCCAGCACTAGTGGCACGGGGGCAGAAGCCGAGACTGGCCATATCCCAATTTTTGATAAACGGCCGCATAGAAAATAATATTTTAAATTCCATAAGCATTGCTTAGCGCATATGAACAAGTTTTCAACGCATAGGATAAAAACGAGCAAGTTCATTGAAATATTACATCTCTAGTACATTCATCCGCAATAAGGCGGGCACCGGCAAGAACATCCTTGTAGTAGTTCTCGGGCTTGCGATGCTCCTTCCCCTGCGGCGGCCCGTCCTTCACCAGCTTCTCTCCGTCAAGCTTACCCCAGTGCACCTTTGCACGGGTAAGGGCTCTCCGGGCACCTTCGATGCAGGCGGAACGCTTGATGACCTCAAGCCATGGACAGGACTCCACCAGCCGCCGCACCAGCTCGAAGTAGCTCCCAGGCAGGGCCTCTCCGGGCCAAGCCGAACTATGAAGCCCTTCATGGCTTGTTTGGCCACCTTGTGGAGCTCGACCAGCTGTTTCAGCTGATAGCTCAGAGGCACAGGGTGTCCGGCCTCAGAATACTGAGACCAGAACACACTCTCCATCGAGCTGCCCTCTTCAGCTCGGTAGAATGCGGCGGCGTCAGATACGCTGCGGGGAAGATCCGCGAACGCCCCTAGAGAACTCCGGATTCGGGTAAGTGACAAGTAGTTTACTTTTATATTCCTACTTTGAATTTAGAATGCCTTACCCGCTGCTATCTTTTTCATCTCCTCCAACTCTTGGAGGGCCTTTTGGGCTTCGGCCTTGGCACCCTTGGCGGACTCAAGGGCCGACGCGAGCTTGGATGCTTGCGCCTTTGACTCAAGCTCCAGGCTCTCATGTTTTGTCATGAGAGCCTGCAGCTCTTGCTACACCTCGCCAACCTGAGCCCCAAGTCTTTCTCGCTCAATGCGCTCCTCGGCCGTTTTCTTTTCGGCCTCAGTTAGCGCCTGCTTGAGGGTCGCCACCTCATTTGTGGCCCCTACAATAAGCAGTATGATCCTATTATTTTTTGCAATCACGCCTCTCTATAGGCAACCTTTTTCTTTGTAGGGTATTTCTTACCTTATTTTTCCTCGAGCTGCCGTTTGGCAAGGCCGAGCTCCTGCTCGGTCCGCCCGAGGTCCTTTTTTAGGACTTCCACCTGTGCAGTCAGTGCGGTGGTGGATAGCAGCGAAGCCTGCATACGCATATTGACTCTTTATTGTTAGACTCCTGCGAAAATTAATATATCCTCTATTCGGCTTTTCTTTTCGAACGCCGAACAGAGCATCAGGGGCTACTATCTATGCGGTCACATTTTGACATATTTCTACTTACATCAAAGCCTGTCAGAAGGCTAGCGCAAGCTTCAGTCAGTCCGCTTTAGGCGGACTGAACCCTTCGGATCACTGTACTCATAATAGTACGGTGTTCCTCGTCGATGGAGGCGCCATCAAGCACCTCCAGCAGATTGTCCGGCACCTCCGGTTGGACGGAGGCTGCCAGCTCAGAAGGCTTGCTCCTCTTGGAAGGAGTTCGCCTACCGCGAACCGGAACTATTGAAGAGTCCGGTGCGGCGTCCGGCACAAAGCCGGACTCGGAACCCTGGGGGGTCTTGTCCCCTTTATTCCTCGAGTCCGGGAGGTCGCCTTTTGGCTCCTCCAGGACCACCTCCTCCTACCCCGGAGCTTGTTGCGTCGCCACTTCGGCGTCGTCCGCAGTGCGGGGGGACACAGCGGGCGGAACTGAGTTCACGTCCGATGTATCCAGGGAGCCGCTCGACGAATCGTCGAGTTCGGCCCGGGGTGGGCTGCATAAATCACATTCGACATTAGGGAGAGCTGTGCATTAAAAGGAATATCATGAGTCACTCTGGTATACGAATACTTACGATTTCGCCAGACGTTTGGCCCTATCCGGCCACTCCTCTCCGCTCTCTGCGGCGTCGTGGGAGTAGTCCGGCGGAGGGGTCTTCCTCTTCCTAGACCCCTCGGCCTCCCCCGATGGGGCGGCCTTCTTCTTCTTCTCTCCCCCCACTAGGGGGGAGAGCTTTTTTCTTCCTCCTCCTCGTTTTCACGAGAGGAGGGAGCCTCGGACTCGTCAGACGACGAGTCCGACACCACCAAGTTGCGGGCACTCTTTCGAGTCCCGGTGGTCTTCTTCTTCTTGACCTTCTTCTCCGGCACCACGTAAGGCGCCGGAGTCAGCAGCTGCACTAGGAGAGCTGGGGCTGGCTCTTCGGGCAGGGGAGCCGGACAATTAATTGGTCCGGATATTGCCTGCCAAGCCTGTCAAAGGTAAGGGAGTTTAGATCCCGCATAGAGTTAATCTATGAAAAAGAGCTTAATAATCCTGTCAAAGACATAGATAGCTTACCTCGCTAGCGTGACGTTGCGTGCTGTATTTGCGGTCCTCGGAAGCGGATGCAGGGGCTCCGGCGCCTTTGATTAGCACCTTCCAGACGTCTTCATACGACGTGTCGAAGAGCCTGTTGAGGGTTCGGTGCTGCGCCGGGTCGAACTCCCACAAATTGAAATCCCGTTATTGGCACGGGAGGATCAGACGAACGAGCATGACCTGGACTATATTGACCAGCCGGATTGGCTTGTCTACCAGGGACTTGATGCAGGTCTTCAGTCCGGTCACCTCTTCCTCGTTGCCCCATGACAGGCCCGTCTCTTTCCAGGACACAAGCCGCGTGGGGGGTCCGGATCTGAATTCGGGGGCTGCGACCCATTTCGGATCGCGGGGCTCGGTGATGTAAAACCACCCGGCTTGCCACCCCTTTAGGGGCTCCACAAAGGAGCCCTCGAACCAGAGACGTTGGCTATCTTGCCAGCCATGGCACCTCTGCACTCCGCTTGGCTGCCGCGCACCGCCATGGGCTTAACGTTGAAGGTCTTGAGCCAAAGGCCGAAATGGGGGAGGACGCGGAGGAAGGCCTCACACACGACGATAAACGCCGAGATGTTTAGGATGAAGTTCAGGGCCAGATCATGGAAATCTAGGCCATAGTAGAACATGAGTCCCCGAACAAATGGGTGAGGTGGCAAACCCAGTCCGTGGAGGAAGTGGGGAAGGAAAACTACCCTCTCATGGGGCCTTGGGATGGGGAGAAGCTGCCCCTCCTCAGGAAGCCGGTGCGGGATGTCCTTGGACAGGTATCCGGCTTTCCTTAGCTTTTTTACTTGGACCTCCGTAACGGAGGAGACCATCCACTTGCCTCCCGCTCCGAACATTGCTGGAGAAGGTTGAGGTGGGAAGAGCGGGCTTGGGCGCTGGAGCTTGAATGCGCGAGAGATGGATTGGCAAAGGAGGAAGAAGGCATAGGTAAAAAGGTGGATCCTTATCCCCTTATATGGGCGGATGCGGTTATGCGTCCCGACCTACCTAATAAGACTCACTTGCCTCCCAAGCGTCATGGTAAATGGCGCGGTTGGGTTACCCACGTCCGTATTGATGAGAATCCCATTAAAAGGGGCACACGATCTCTGCTTTAACAAGACGTGCCAAGGAAACCGCCTCGCTAAACGCGCTGAGGTGGAAAAGTGAAAACAATTTGTATAAAGAGCTTGGACGCGGTGTGTTGACGCACTGCGGAATACGTCAGCAGATTTGATTTGTGTTAATATTATTCTCTCTATGGCAATATGTGGAAACTTATTTTGCAGAGCCGGACACTATTCTTGGTGTTTACAATCTTCTATGAAGGACTTGGAGGAGGAACCCGCCTTGCAATGCCGAAGACAATCTGCGCGCCGGACTCGTCGTCATTGAAGCCTGGTTCAGGGGCTACTGAGGGAGTCCTAGATTAGGGGGTGTTCGGGTAGCCGGACTATACCCTCGCCGGACTCCAGGACCATGAAGATACAAGATTGAAGACTTCGTCCCGTGTCCAGAAGGAACTTTCCTTGGCGTGGAAGGCAAGCTAGGCGATGCGGATACTCAAGATCTCCTACCATTGTAACCGACTCCGTGTAACCCTAACCCTATCCGGTGTCTATATAAACCGGAGGGTTGTAGTCCGTAGGACAGAACAATCATCATACACAATCATACCATAGGCTAGCTCCCAGGGTTTAGCCTCCTTGATCTCATGGTATATCTACTCTTATACTACCCATATCATCAATAGTAATCAAGTAGGAGTAGGGTTTTACCTCCATCGAGAGGGCCCGAACCTGGGTAAACATCGTGTCCCTTGTCTCCTGTTACCATCCAGCCTTGACGCACAGTTCGGTACCCCATACCCGAGATCCGCCGGTTTTAACACCGACACCCAACTTAGCCCATGAAAAGCTCACGATCCGCGGAGACAATCCTCCATCTCGGGACGCTCCGATCAGACTCGGAATCCCGGTGCACAAGACATTTCTACAATGGTAAAACAACTCTAGCAAGACCTCCCGGCGTGCCGACACCCTAATACTAGCCATGCGTATCTTGTCTCAGGCCATGACCGGATGAGCTAAGCTTACGGTTGGCTGAGACCCTTGTTGCCAAGGGGGCGCCACAAGGTGCTCTAGTTCAGACAAGCACTCATAAGTAGCACTGGCCCGTGGGTTGATTAAGTCATCGGGGTTCGGAAGTCCCTATAAAAGTTTTAGTTGTTATTAGGAAAATGGTAAAACCAATGTTGGTCCTTGCTAGAAGAGTTTTATTCAAAGCGAACTGTCAAGAGGGGCACATAAACTCTCATCGTGTTAGTGACGCAAAATTGAGGAACATAACACCGGTATGATGGCAACTAAGGCAGCAAGAGTGGAAGAAAACACCAGGCAAAAGGCCGAGCCTTCCACCCTTTACCAAGTATATATATGCATTAATTAAATAAGAGATATTGTGATATCCCATGATATCCATGCCCCAACATGGAACAACCTGCAACAAGCAACGCTATAAGAGGGGCTGAGCAAAGTGGTAATATAGCCAAACAATGGTTTGCTAGGACGGTGGAAAAGGTTGGAGGCTATTTCATGGCATATTGGGAGGCTTTATAAACAAGTGGTAGGTAGCGCGACATAGAGATAGCATCGAGACAACTAGCATAGAAAAGAAAGCAGTGAGATCCAAGGTGACGGCCATCTTGCCTGAAATCCCACTAGGAAGAAGAACATATCCATGAAGAAGACAAACATGCATAGACAAACCAAGCGTGGTCGAACGAATCCTCACGATCGCAACGAAATAGGAACTATCGAGAAGAAGCACAACCAGAAAGAAGCAAACAACATGGTAAACACCCAACACATAAACATGACATGATGATCAACCAAGTATGATGCATGAGAAGCTATATGACGCTACTCATGGCAAGAGATGTTGCATACAAGAACCCCACATCAAAGCAAGGTTAAATGAGGCCGGAAACAACATATAACAATTCCGGAAACTCCCCATATGCAAATTTTGAAATTGTCCAGATCTGAATAACACATTAAGTTATAGTTGTTAAACAGCAAGTTGACATGCACTATAATGATCTACACATCTTTCTAGTCAAGTTACATATGAAGTTCGTTTAATTCGGAGTTACGACATAGAATCTATGAGCAAAACAAGTTAAACATGACATTGATGCAAAAGCAAGAAAAACACAATCACAAACACTCAAAATATGGACGCAACATGGCATGATAAAACTACATTCAGAACCAAGCATGTTTCATATAGATCACGCTCAAAATAGAGCAACGGTTCAACACATACACTCAAAGCAAGATATAGCAATAATCTTCCTAAACAGCAACCAGGCACTTTGCAATCGTCAAAACAGCATGCTACAGGAATAAGATAGGCACAAATATGATATGCACTCAAAGTATGGGCAACATGCTTCAAATATCATTAAGGTTTGGGTTCATAGGCATCAAGATTAAATAAATGAGATCAATGCAAAAAGCAACCTTATAACGTAGATTAAGACTTAGTGAAAAACGGGGCATACGTGTGAGCAGGAATAACATGTTGACATGTTGGAGGCATGAAACAATGAAGCTACAGTGAAAGAACATAACAAGAAAAAGCATGGCATTAAAGTACAGGTTAAACATCACAAAACATGATTACTAAGCATCTCCATATAATCTCTAGACAAGCAAGTCATAACAGATTCTCAGACTCTGAGACAACAAAAGTTTATGTTACAGGAACATTTCATGGCACCAAAGGGAATGGAAAGCATGTACATGTCAAGGACTACAAAAAATGATCACTGAGCTACTGCTAAATACCATTAGAACATGTTTAAAACATCATGGCAAGATTGCAAATGATAACAAATTTTCAGACTGGAATTTACTGGACATGGCAGAAACAACATTAAGTAGGCATGTTTGCGAGCTTGTGCAACTCACCAAAAAGCATATCATGGCATGAAAATACATCCAAAACTATTAAGTCATGTTTGTATAACCACTCATGTCAAGAACATTGTCATAGGATGCATAGAACACTAGCTATTCACATGGCAAAAATGAACTTAATGTTAACAGGCTGACAAACATTATTTAGTAATTTGAGAGCATGGTAATGACAAGCTACAGCAGGCCATAATTTCAAACAAGGGCATGGATGGGTAGAGCATAACAAGATCTACAAATCATCCTTACTACACATCTCCCAAATATGCATGGATTCACGAGTAGCATCAAGTTAACATGGCAACACAATATAGCAGAATCGGCAACAACAAGTACCCTACTTTGCATTCTTGTGCTAGTAACCACCTAGCATATAAAAATACATGGATTACACCACTGCAAAGAAGGCATGATTATGCTCCTCAAACATGTTGACATGATGCTCAAAAGAAAATCACACAAAATGTTATGAAAAAGACAAATAGGCATTTTATGATAACTTCCAGCAGATAACATCATTTAGCACTTCTGCAACGATGATTCGTTCAACAAGTTGTGCAGTAACATGCATGCAAACTACACCCTGGCCTTGAGCTCTCAAAGGTGAACATTTTGACATATCATGCACGCAAAAAGGAGCAATATGCATGGAGGTATGACATGATGAAGATGCACACATAATATTGCAGATTTGGCACTTCAAGAAGAAATCGAACTCTCCGGAGTGGTGCGGGACGAGGAGATCCGGGACAGCGGAGGCATGTTTGGTTTGGGGGAGTGGTGGATCTCTTTCCACTCCCCCGATCCGGCGTCGGTTAGAGCTCCGGCGAGCTCTTCGGCGAGGGAGACAACGCGGCGGTGACCGGCGACAAGGCGACGGTGGCTGGAGATGGTCGTGACGGCGCGAGGCGGCGGGCAGCACAAGGAGGTGGAGCGGCGTTGGTGAGGCGGCGGGGCAGCGCCGGCGAGCGAGGAGGCGACGAGCATTGGCGAGCGGCGGCGGCTTTGGGGTGAGGTGCGGGCGGCGGCGCTCGGATGCGGCGGCGGTGGTGCGCGCTCCGGGCGGCGGGGCGGAGCGTGACATTGACCGAGCGGCGAGGTGCTGTGGCGGCGGCGGAGCATAGCGGAGCGGGCGGCGGGCGTGGGGCGCTCAGGCCCGATTTGGCCCGGGGCGGGCTCCCTGTGGGCCTGGCAGGCCGCGGAGGTGGGGAGAGCCGCGGGAGACGTGGTGCGATGGGGTTGGCCCGGCCGGTGGTGCGGACGCGTCCGGCGCGCGGAGGAGGAGGAGGCTTGGTTTTGATCCGGATTTGGAGGGGGAGGTGCTAATTTATAGGTGGAGGGAGCTAGGAGAGGGCAATTGAGGTGCAGTTTTCGCCCACACGATCGTGATCCAACGGCGAAGAGGATGGAGGGGGTTTAGGTGTGCGAGTGGGCTGTTGTAAAGTGGTGTTTTGCGGCAAAGAGAAAGGGGTCTGGCGGTTAACGCGGTTAACCATTGGGGCATTAAACGACCTGCAAATGGAAAAAAATTGACAGGCGGTCTAGCGGTTATATACCAAGACCACTCGTTAACTCTCGGCCCATTCTGAGAACGTTTTTCTCCCGCTCACGAAACAAGATTGGGAGGTGCGGAGGGTGCGTGTGAGAGTGTCTGGGCTTAGAATGGACAACAAAGAGAACTAGGAGACTCGGACGGATTCAAGTTTTGAGACACATGCAGATGAAATGCACTTGATGACATGGCCAAATGCAACACGCAAGTGAATGACATGGCAATGACGATGAATAACTGGAAGACATCTGGTGCATCGGTCTCGGGGCGTTATATCCCCTATTCTATGTACTCGCTAATCTCACAGCCTAGATCGACGAACTGTAAGGAAAAGGGACACAACGGTTTACCCAGGTTCGGGCTACCTTGCGGTGTAAAACCCTACTCCTGCTTTGTATTGGATTGGCCTTGAGGGACTGAGCATGAATTAGTACTGTGGCGAACAACCTTCGGAGGAGAGGTATTCTTGTGGTCGAGTGAGCTAGTGGGAGTGAGGATGATCTGAATGATCTCTCCCTCTCTATGGTAGTGGTGCTTCTCTACTTATAGTGGCATTGGTCCTCTTCCTGAATGTAGGCCAGTACATGTTATCCTGACAAAAGTAGTCTTCCCCTCCAAAAGCCTCTAGTCGTGACGCCGTGGTGGGCTCGGCGATGACCTCCGTCCTGTCGCCCTGGCGGTGTTAGTCTTGTTGCATGAGAATGGTAACCTTTGGCTGATTCCTCGGGACTCCGCGCCCGCGCTTGGCTCTTTAGCACCAAAGAGGAAACTGCTGCTCTACGCCCACTGGCGCCCGCCTGGCCGTGGTCGTCATGGCTCACGTCATCCGAACATCACGAGGTGGGGCTTGCATAGGAATCTCCGCTCCATAGGAGCCAGCCTGAGGAGGCCCCTCCTGCTGGAGGTCTTGGCCCCTCGCGAGGGTCTTGACTTGTTGATGGTGAAGCTGGGCCGTACCAGGCCATGGATGGAGCCACGCCACGGACCACAGGAAGGCAAGTCTGGTTACCCCCGTTCCCAGAACACTTACACAATGGTTTCATACTTTTAATGTTCTCAAGCCTTTTCAACTTTCACGCAATACATGAGCGTGAGCCATGGACATAACACTATATGTGGAATAGAATATGATGGTGGAGGTTGTGTGGAGAAGACAAAAAAGGAGATAGTCTCACATGGACGCGCCTAATCAACGGGCTATGGAGATGCCCATTGAGGGAATCCTGGATTAGGGGGTGTCCGGATAGCCGTACTATAACCTTTGGCCGGACTCTTGGACTATGAATATACAAGATTGAAGACTTCGTCCCGTGTCCGGATGGGACTTTGCTTGGCGTAGAAGGCAAGCTTGGCGATACGGATATGTAGAACTCCTTCTGTTGTAACCAACTCTGTGTAACCCTAGCCCTCTCCGGTGTCTATAAACCGGAGAGTTTTAGTCCATAGGACAGAACAACAATCATACCATAGGCTAGCTTCTAGGGTTTAGCCACTCTTATATCGTGGTAGATCTACTCTTGTACTACCCATATCAACAATAATAATCAAGCAGGAGTAGGGTTTTACCTCCATCGAGAGGGCCCGAACCTGGGTAAAAACATCGTGTCCCTTGTCTCCTGTTACCATCCGCCTAGACGCACAGTTCGGGACCCCCTACCCGAGATCCGCCGGTTTTGACACCGACATTGGTGATTTCATTGAGAGTTCCTTCGTGTCTTCATCTTTAGGCCCGATGGCTCCTCCGATCATCAGCAGCGATGCGGTCCAGGGTGAGACTTTTCCCCCAGACAGATCTTCGTATTCGGCGGCTTCGCACTGCGGGCCAATTTGCTTGGCCATCTGGAGCAAATTGAAAGCTACGCCCCTGGCCATTTGGTCAGATTTGGAAGCCCGAACTACACGGCTGACATCCGTGGAGACTTGATCTTCGACGGATTCAAGCCGCAGCCGAGCGCGCCGCACTATCACGATGGGCATGATCTAGCTCTGCCCCCAAACAGTGCCCTGGAGGCCGTGCCCGCATCAGCTCCGACCCTTAGTTCGGAGCCAATTGCGACGATCAAGGACGGGTGGCTGGACACCGCCTCGGGGCCGCAATCTCGACGGCGATCGAGCCGAACACCAGCCTTATCCTTTGCGAAACTCGTGACTCCAAGGTGCCGGACTCTCCGTCGGACTCCGAGCCACCCGCGCCCTTGCCAATCGAATCCGATTGGGCGCCGATCATGGAGTTCACCGCCATAGATATCTTTCAACACTCGCCCTTCGGCAACATTCTGAATTCACTAAGGTCTCTCTCTTTGTCAGGAGAGTCCTGGCCGGATTATGACCGGCAGGATTGGGATGCGGACGACGAAGAAATTCGACGCCCACCCACCACCCACTTTGTAGCCACTGTCGATGATTTAACCGACATGCTGGACTTTGACTCCGAAGACATCGATGGTATGGACGATGATATAGGAGACAAACAGGAACCATCGCCTATAGGGCACTGGAAAACTACCTCATCTCATGATGTATACATGGTGGACACACCTAAAGGAAGCGACAACGAGGAACAAAGGGATGCAACGAGGGATCGTTCCCTCGAAAAGCAGTCAAAGCGGCGACGTAAGCGCTGCTCCAAGCCCCGCCTCGACAGAGACAACAGCCATACGGACCCGGCCACAGAGCAGGGCGAACCGGCGGTCGGCGAACATGCCATCGAGCAACCGTCCGAACAAGACAACTTGGATAAACAAACCGCACAACCCGTCCTTGGCGAAGATAACATTTCGGACGACCTCACGTGGGACAAACTCCTAGAACAGGAAACGTCCACAAAAGGCTCGCCGCCATGGCGCGTAGCCTGAAAAAGCAGAAGCGGAAGCTCAAAACCGCGGAAGACGCATTCCGAATCAGATGGAGCAAAGTATTAAACACCGCAGACAAATACGGTGATAGTCGCCACAAAAAGAGCAACACGAAGCGAAAGCTACTGCCGGAATTTTATGAGGAGGCCCTAGAGCCCCAAAAATCAAAAAAATAAGGAAGCCACCCAGCCGAATAGACGACCCCATGGCAAACACAGAACGGCATGTGGCACCGCACACAAACCAACATGCGATCCACCCAAGGATTCGCATCAAAAGGATGGCCCAACCAGGTCTCTCTACGGGCCAAGAAAGCAAGCTCTAGTAAGCAATGCGACGCAACAAATATCCGAACAACACGGCACACCCACAGACAGGGGTGCCGCACACCCCGTCTGTTTCACCAATGAGGTGCTGGACCACGAATTTCCAGCGGGATTTAAGCCCGTAAACATAAAGGCATACGGCGGAACAACATACCCTGGAGTCTAGATTGAGGATTATATCCTCCACATACACATGGCTAGAGGAGACGACCTCCACGCCATAAAATACTTACCCCTCAAGCTCAAAGGGCCAGCCCGGCAATGGCTTAAAGGCCTTCCCGAAAACACCATTGGAAGTTGGGAAGAGATCGAGGAGGCTTTTCGGGCAAGTTTTCAAGGAGCCTATGTCCGACCTCCGGATGCAGACGATTTAAGTCATATAACTCAATAGCCCGGAGAGTCAGCCCGGAAACTCCGGAACAGATTTCTTACTAAAAAGAACCAGATAGTCGACTGTCCGGACGCCGAAGCCTTAGCAGCTTTCAAACACAGCGTCCGAGACGAATGGCTCGCCAGACACCTCGGCCAAGAAAAGCGAGGAACAATGGCCGCATTAACAAGCCTCATGACCTGCTTTTGCATGGGAGAGGACAGCTGGTTGGCAAGATGCAGCACCAGCGACCCAAGTACATCCAAAGTCAGGGATGGAAACGGGAAACCACGACGCAGTAAGGAACAACGACGGAATAAGGAAAGCAGCTCGAAGAGCACGGCAGTCAACGCCGGATTCAAAAGCTCTTGGCAGAATCAGAAAAAGCTGCCCCTCAAGGATAACAGGGATGAGCTATCTAACCTAAACAAAATCTTGGATAAGATATGTCAAATCCATAGCACCCCCGGGAAGCCTGCAAACCATACCCACAGAGAATGTTGGGTCTTCAAGCAATCCGGCCAACTCAACGCCGAACACAAGGGGCTCGACACACCAAATGAGGCGATGACGAACCCCACAAGCAGAGCACGGGGAAGCAAAAGAATTTCCCACTCGATGTCAAAATAGTAAACTTACTTCACGTTACAAAAGGGAAAAATAGAGTGGCGCCTATACAGCCTACCGCAAAGGAGTCCCGTCACTGGTTATTAAAACCGATCACCTTCGACCATCAGGGTTACTCTAGAAGTATCCGGAACGAAGGTTGGACTGCCTTAGTGTTAGGTCCAATAATCGAAGGACTCCACTTTACACAAGTCCTGATGGACGGCGGCAGTGGTCTAAACCTGCTATATCAGGACACAGTCCGCAAAATGGGGTTGGACCCAACAAAAATTCGCCATAGCAACACTTCCTTTCAAGGAGTAATGCCAGGCCTGGAGGCCCATTGCACGGGTTCTATCCCACTAGAAGTTATGTTCGGCTCTACCGATAACTTCCGTCGTGAAAAGCTAGCCTTCCACATCGCCCCATTTTCAAGTATCTACCAAGCACTACTGGGGCGCGAGGCTTTTGCCCGCTTTAACGCGATACCGCATTATGCATCTCTTACGTTTAAGATGCCCGGTCCACGAGGCATCATCTCACTAAAGGGAAATATCGAGTGTTCCTCGCGCGCGGAAGAATATGCAGCTGCCTTGACAGTCACACGTTAAAACAGCTTCACCAACAAAAGCATCTAACAGGTCATTAAGGCCTCGGACACGACTAGGCGAGTCCGGAGCAAACATATAATTGGTAAAGGTTCAGTAGCCGTACACCCCTATACAAGGGGCTCCGCATATGTAAAATAAGCGTCAATAAGGCTCAGTGTTACCCCTCTTGAATTATACTTTCTTAATTTAATACAGCATACATTCTGTGCGACTATTCCTTTCCCCTTTTTCTTTTCAACTGAGTTCCTCTCTTTTTCAGATGAACACCATGCTATACCCGTCCAGGACACGGCACAACATAGACACAGGCGCAGACGTGCAGCAGGGACCCGTTCCAAAGATTCTTTTTAGATTAAGACCCCGCGTAAACCTTTTTTACTGTCTCTTGTTGATACACATCCCGTCAGAATTGGCATGTGGCCACGTCAGAATTTTGCGCGTACCTGGACAGCAGGGGCTTATTATCAAGGGCACCGCTCAGCCCGTTTTTCATAAAGACCGAATACCTTAGGGAGTGTTCGACGTCGCATGTTTGGCCTTATATGCATCAGCTCCGAATCATGTCTTTGGTCAAATGTTGGGTTTGCCCGGCTCCTGTGTTTTGCTGCCTTACGCATTAACGAAGGTCCGTTTCCCCGCCAGGCACACACGCGCCCCGAATTCCGGCAAGCGCGGTGCAACCAGGGGCTATATAGTAGCTCCACGGTCGAACTCCTATGGCTAAGTGAAAGTGATAAAGCATTATAGTCCGGTTGCCTAGTTCGCTGCGCTACCACCTCCTTAATAGACCAAGACGTTGGATCAAGTGTGATGATGCGCCTTTTGCGAACACCCCCGCATTATATGCGTGGGGGCTGAAGCCAACGACCGCAATCTTTCAGGTTATATATATATACATATACGTAAACGGTCGCACAGGAGGCATTATATTTCTTGTAAGCACAAGTATAAAAAGCTTCTAAATTTCAGCAAAATATTGTTTTCAATAAAAATACATGTTATTCGAACATAATATCCTTCGAGCACTGCGTCTCTATTAAATGAGCGCCCTCCAGGACTTCTTGAAAGTAGTGCTCGGCGGGTACTCGGCTTTCGCTCGAATCTTGGGCTGCAATAGCAGTGGCCTCCATCTCCGCCCAGTATGTCTTGACACTGGCAAGGGCCATCCGTGCACCCTCCACACACGCTGACCTCTTCATCGCGTTGATATACGGCACCGCACCAAGGAACTGCTGCACCAAACTAAAATAATTGTTCGGCTTTGGCCTTTTCAGCCACAGATGATCCACGGCATACTTCATGGCGAGTCCGGATAACCTATTCAGCTCGGCGCATTCGGCCAAACGATCGGGTAACGGAAGCGGACGCTCTGGATTGTGGAGCTGCGACCATAAAAGCTTTTCCACTTTGTGACCCTCCTGATCTCGGAAGTGTTCGACCACATCAGCGGCACTCGCCGCTAAATCCGGGTATGCGTCCGCCGAACTCCACATCCGGTCCAACGGAGCATATTTAGGATCCCCGAACTTCATCCGCAGCATAAAGGGCTTTCCATCCGCGATATCTCCGGCCTGACGCAGCTCCTCCTTCATCGCTCTCATCGCAGAACAAGCATCCTTGGCCGCCGTAATGGCCTTTTCCAGGTGTGTCCGCTCCGCCCGATCTTCTTTCTCAAAAAGCTTGCAGCGGTCAGCAGCGGTCTTCAACTTCACAGCCATCTCGGCCATTTTAGTTTTTCTTTGGCAATGAGCAGCCTGTTCGGCTTTCAACTCCTCAACCACCTTTAAGGCAGCCGCATTGCTTTCCCTGGCTTGCTCCTTGCCTCGGGCAAGCTCTGCCTGAATGTCCTCCACAGCGGCAGCCCCATCTGCATCAAGTGTAGACACTGTAAGATACTGGCGTCAAGCTCCTCTTACCAGATGTCTCCGGAGAAAATTACATACCTTGTGCCTCGTCAAGCCGCTTGTTGACAAGCGTGATATCGGCATCCGCCACGTCAAGTTCCCGCGATAGCTCGGCAAATTCATCAGTCCGGCTAGACACCTGACACTTCGCCACCTGCATAAGAAGGCGGCAAACTTATACATGGGACTATGATCCTCTGCGTGCCGCCGTTTTTGGCAACACACAGAGTCTCAGGGGCTACTATCTACACGAGGCGCATCTTAAATATGCGGCACTTTCCAAAAAGGTGCATCATTTCACGTACCTCAAAGCCCGTCAGTAGACTCATGACAGCTTCATGCAAGCCGCTTTCCGCGGATGAAATCTTTTCAAACACCGTACCCATCAAATTACGGTGCTCCTCCGAGATAAGCCCTCGCCCTAGCAGATCCTTCAATACCTCCAACCGTGTGCCAGACGGTGCCGGACTCGTCCGATCGCCTTTATCGAAAGCCGGACTCAGAGGGCTTCGGGTGGCCGTATTACCACCTTCCGGCCTTACCGGATCAGCAGAAACCCTCCGCGACGACACCTCAGGGTCGCCAGCCTCGTGAGGCGGTATGGCAGGGGGAGGCGTTCCGCTCTCCATCATCTCCGGAAGAAGATCCCCCGAAGACGAGCTCTGCTAAGAGGGGCTAAGGTTCGAACTACAAGGTAAATTTTCGGTTATTCTTCTCAGAATTAAAAGCAGAGATTTCTCTTAGTATTTAAACATCCTCTCTACTTACGGCTCGGTGGAGGGCTGATCCCCTTGGGGGCACAGTACTGCCGAGGTATCCCGCGGCGCAGGACCCTCTGGCGAAGATTTCTTCCCCCGCTTTGAGACCATGGTCTCCGGCTCTTCAGAGGCGGTCCTCTTCTTCTCCCGGGTAGAGGAATTTTTTATTCCTCCTTTCCCAACAGACTGCGTTGAGGAGGCTGTCGGCGTTCTGGGAATGGGGGTCCCCAGACTTGCCTGCCTGCGGCCTGCGGCGTGGCTCAAAGGGGGGCCCAGCACGACCCATCTTCATCAACACAAACCCAAGACCCTCGCGAGGGGCCAAGCCTCGCGGAGGCGGACGACACTGAGCTTCCTCAGGCGCGGCCTCATCAGGCTGGATCGTGAGGAGGCGGAGAGATCAAGGCGGGGTACCTCACGAGGTGCCCGTGACGCAAGCCATGACGACCAAGGGTGCCAGCCAGCGCAGTGTCCTCCTTTCCTCTTTGGTGCAAAGGGAGCAAGCGCAGGCAGGAGCATCAAGCAAAGGCACCCATTTCCGTGCAAGGAGACCAAGACCAGCCCAACGGCAGGGAAGAAGTCATTGTGGAGCCCAAACCAGAATCACCACCAGAGCCTTTGGCTGGCGAGGACCAACTTTAGTTAGGATAAGTGTACCATATGTTCCCCTTCAAAATGGCCAATTGTAGGCGCCCTTCCCGCTCAATATTTGGGAAGAGACCCAGGGCCTTTGCGTATAAATAGGACTAGCCACCCCCAGGGTAGAGACACGTAGAAGGAGAGGGGAATAGGAATCAGAATCAGAGAGAGAAGGGTGACTGAACTCCTTTCAGTAGTTCATCCCCCAGCCAAGAACAGACCCTCGCGAGGTTGTTCTTCCTTGTATTGCTCATCATCATCAGCCCAAGAGGCAATCCACCACACCACAAACTGGAGTAGGGTATTACACCACATTGGTGGCCCGAACCAGTATAAACTCTGTGTCTCTTGTGCTGTTCTTTCCGTAGCTTAGATCTTGGCGAGGCGAGGGGTACAGGTAGGTAGAAGGAGAAATCTCCACGCGCACCCCAGTGTTCGAACCTCAAGGGTCTGCCGGAGTTTTCCCTTTCACCACTGCCACGACCTGCCTCGCAATAAGTAGCGCGTCGCCCGCTCCGGCTGCCGGCGCTGGCACGGGGGCCAGGGGGCTCCGAGCCCTGGACCCAGCCCTGCAACTGGTACGGTGGCCGGACAAGTTCAAGCCAACGACGCCGCCGCGCTACAGCGGCGCGACTGATCCGCTGGCCTTCTTGCTGGCGTACGAGGGGGCCATCCTCGAAGATGGAGGTGATGATAGGGTCATGGCCAACTGGCTCCCCATGGCCCTCACCGGCGCCCCGCGCGCATGGCTGCTCCACCTGCCGGCAGCCTCCGTGGCCTCTTGGGAAGAGCTCTGCGGCCTCTTCCTCGCTCATCACGCTACACCACCACCCCCGGTCATCGCGGCCCTCCTGGGCGGCTCCCGCGCGCCGCCTACAAGTCACCACGTCAAGCCATTCATCCGCCGGGCCAACGCCGCTTCCACGCGGCAGGGGGCTATCCCGGACCGGGTGGCGCCCACGGCTTGCCTGACCTTCATCTCGGAGGACCACCCCTCCAACTCGGCCTGCTCGGGTGTGCTCCCCATGCTGTGCACCCGCACCATCTACCAGGTGGCCATCACCAGAACCCTCATCGATGGCGGCGCGGGCCTCAGCGTGCTCTCGGTTGTGGCCTTCAACCTCCTCTGCATACCCCTGGAACGGCTGCAACCCAGCCGGTCCTTCTCAAGCATTGGGGGCGGGTCATCCAGCTCCTTGGGACAGATCCGGCTCCCAATGACCTTCGGCACCTACGACAACTTCCACACAGAGCTGGTCAATTTCGACATCGCCCCCATCGGCCTCCCCTACAACGCCATCCTCGGCTATCCAGCGCTGGCCCAGTTCATGGCCACGACGCACCTGGCGTACAACCTCATGAAGATGCCTGGGAGCGGTGGTGTCCTCACCGTGCATGGGGACACCGGGGACGCGCTGTGAGTGCTCAAGCTCGCCTTCAAGACGGCGGCGTCGGCACAGCCCGCCGACTCGGAGATCCCCGAGCCCAAGGGGGGTGCACCTGCCAAGAAGAAACAGTTGTTTACCCAAGACAAGGAAGAAACCAAGCAGATACCCGACGATGAGGACGGGTCCATCAACGCCACTTTCACCATAGGCGCCAACCTCGAGCCCGAGCAGGAGGAGGCCCTGGTCAAGTTCCTGTGCGCGAACAAGAAGGTATTCGCTTGGGAGCCCGACCAGTTGGCGGGGATCCCAAGGAGCGTAATCGAGCATCACCTCAACGTGTGCCCCAACGTGCGCCTTGTGAAGCAGAAGGCGAGGCGACAGTCCACAGAAAAGCAGGCCTTCATCGTCCAAGAGACCCGCAAACTAGAGGCCGCTGGGGTCATTCGCGAGGTCCGATACCCAGATTGGCTGGCCAACCCTGTCGTTGTGCCAAAGAAGGGAGGGAAGGAGCGCATGTGTGTCGACTTCACCAACCTCAACAAGGCATGCCCCTTAAGATCCGTTCCCGCTCCCTCGCATCGACCAGATCGTTGATTCCACCGCAGAATGCGACCTGCTATGCTTCTTGGATGCCTTCTCTGGGTATCACCAGATCAAGATGGCGGTAGAAGACGTCAAGAAGACGGCCTTCCTAACCCCGTGTGGGGTTTACTGCTACACATGCATGCCATTTGGGCTGCGCAACGCAGGGGCGACCTTTCAGCGGTTGATGCACATCACCTTGGGCCCATAGCTCGGGAAGAATGTTGAGGCTTACGTCGATGACATTGTGGTGAAGTCTCGGGAGGCCAGGACCCTGATACAAGACATGGTGGAAACCTTCGCGAGCCTCAACGTAGTGAGCCTACGGCTCAACCGAGAGAAGTGTGTGTTCGGAGTCCCATCGCGCAAGCTCTTGGGTTTCCTCGTGTCCCATCGAGGCATCGAGGCCAACCTGGAAAAGGTCAAAGCGGTCGAGGACATGAGCCCACCAAAGACCCTCAGAGAAATGCAGAAGCTCACTGGGCGCGTGACCGCGCTAGGGCGTTTCATCTCCAAGTTGGGGGAGCTAGCGCTGCCCTTCTTCCAGCTAATGAACTAAAAGGGGCCCTTTGAGTGGACTGAAGAGGCCGACAAGGCGTTCCAAGATCTCAAGAGATACCTGACCAGCCCTCCGGTCATGGTGGCTCCGCACCCTCAAGAGCCCCTGGTGCTTTATCTCGCCGCCACTCCCTACTCCGCCAGCGCAGCCCTGGTGGCGGTTAGGGAGGGGCGTTGTGTCAAAACCACGGCAGAAGCCCGGGACAAGGCAAAACAGGAACAAGGAAGGCCCATAGAAACCACCACCGTGGCTGGGGAGGATCAGCCGCCATAGAGGAGTGCACCGGAGTCGGAAGAGGCCCCCCTCCTAGATGGCCAGCCTCCGGAGGCCTCATCGCCTCAGGAGGCTCCGTGGTCTCCGGAGGGCGTCGCCAGCACTGACGCACCCAACCTCATTGAGCACCCAGTGTACTTCGTCAACACGGTGTTGCGGGACGCGAGGGCACGTGAGGGAGTCCTGGATTAGGGGGTGTGCGGGTAGCCGGACTATACCTTAGCCGGACTCCTGGACTATGAAGATACAAGATTGAAGACTTCGTCCCGTGTCCGGATGGAACTTTCCTTGGCGTGGAAGGCAAGCTTGGCGATGCAGATATTCAAGATCTCCTACCATTGTAACCGACTTTGTGTAACCCTAACCCTATCCGGTGTCTATATAAATCGGAGGGTTGTAGTCCGTAGGACAATCAACTCCATACACAACAATCATACCATAGGATAGCCTCTAGGGTTTAGCCTCCTTGATCTCGTGGTAGATCTACTCTTGTACTACCCATATTATTAATATTAATCAAGCAGGAGTAGGGTATTACCTCCATCGAGAGGGCCCGAACCTGGGTAAAAACATCGTGTCCCTTGTCTCCTGTTACCATCCGGCCTTGACGCATAGTTCGGGACCCCCTACCCGAGATCCGCCGATTTTGACACCGACATTGGTGCTTTCATTGAGAGTTCCTCTATGTCGTCGCCTTTAGGCCCGATGGCTCCCTTGATCATCAACAACGATGAGGTCCAGGGTGAGACTTTTCTCCCTGGACAGATCTTCGTCTTCGGCGGCTTCGCTGTGCGGGCCAATTCGCTTGGCCACCTGGAGCAGATCGAAAGCTACGCCCCTAGCCATCAAGTCAGGTTTGGAAGCTTAAACTACATGGCTGATATCCGCGGAGACTTGATCTTCGACGGGTTCGAGCCACAGCCAAGCGCACTGCACTATCTTGAGGGGCATGATCTAGCTCTGCCTCGGAACAGTGTCCTGGAGGCTGCACACGCACCAGTTCCGACTCTTAACTCAGAGCCTATTGCGCCGATCGAGGATGAACGGTTGGACGTCACCTCGGGGGCTGCGATCTCAAAGGCGTTCGAGCCGAACGCCAGCCCCGCACTCTGCATGACCCGTGACTCCGAGGGTCCGGACTCCACTCCGGACTCCTCCCCGGACTCAGAACCCCCCGCGCCCCTGCCAATCGAATTTGATTGGGCGCCGATAATGGAGTTCACCGCCGCGGACATCTTTCAGCACTCGCCTTTTGGCGACGTCTTGAATTCTCTCAAGTCTCTCTCTTTATCAGGAGAGCCCTGGCCGGATTACGGTCAGCAAGGATGGGATACGGACGACGAAGAAATTCAAAGCCCGCCCACCACCCACTTTGTAGCCACCGTCAACAATTTAAACGACGTGCTCAACTTCGACTCCGCAGACATCGACAGCATGGATGGCGATGCAGGAGATACCGATGAATCAACGCTCATAGGGCACTGGACAGCCACCTCATCTCACGATGTGTACATGGTGGATACCCCTAAAGGAAGTGACAACGAGGAAAAAGGGGATGGAACGGGAGATCGACCCCCCGGAAAACAATCAAAGCGTCGGCGTAAACGCCAACCCAAGCCCCGCCTCTATTTAAACCCAGCCATAGAGCAGGACGAGTCAGTAGACGACGAGCAGGCCTCAGAGCAACCGTCCGAACAGGGAAACACGAATAGAGAGACCAAACATCCCTCCCCTGGCGAAAACGGCATTCCGGACGACATTACGCCGGATAAACTGATGGAGCAAAAGAGTCTCCACAAGAGGCTCGTTGCAACTGCACGCAGCCTGAAAAAGCAGAAGCGGAAGCTAAAAACAGCGGAAGATGCACTCCGGATTAGATGGAGTAAAGTAATCAACACCGCAGATACATACGGCAACGGTCGCCGCACTAAAAGCTATCCGAAAAGAAGGCTACTGCCTGAATTCGACGAAGAGGCCCTAGAGCCCTCACATTCAAAAAATAAGAAAGCCACACGGTCGGATAGACGACCCCAAAAAGTGGCAAGCGGCGCCGCACTTAAATAGGCATGTGACCCACTTAAGGATTCGCATCATGGCCCAGTTAGGACCATTTACGGGCCAAGAAAGCAAGCTCTCGTAAGCAATGCAATAAAGCCATCATCAGAATCCGGCACACCCAAATACAGGGGCGCCGCACACCCACTATGTTTCACCGATGAGGTTCTGAACTATGAATTTCAAGAGGGATTCAAACCCGTAAACATAGAGGCATATGATGGAACAATAGACCTTGGAGTCTGGATCGAGGATTATATCCTCCACATACATATGGCCAGAGGAGATGATCTTCACGCCATCAAATATTTACCCCTTAAGCTTAAAGGGCCAGCCCGGCATTGGCTTAAAAGCCTTCCTGAAAACAAAATTGGAAGTTGGGAAGAGCTCGACGATGCTTTCCGAGAAAATTTTCAAGGGACCTATGTCCGACCTCTAGATGCAGACGATCTTAGTCACATAACTCAACAGCCCGGAGAATTAGCTCGGCAGTTCTGGAATAGATTCCTCACTAAAAAGAATCAGATAGTCGACTGTCCGGACACCGAAGCCTTAGCACCTTTCAGGCATAACGTCCGAGACGAATGGCTCGCCAGACACCTCGGCCAAGAAAAGCCAAGAACAATGGCCGCACTAACAAGCCTCATGACCCGCTTTTGTGTAGGAGAGGACAGCTGGCTAGCAAGATGCAGCCCCAGCGACCCAAGTACATCCGAAATTCGGGATGGAAATGGATAACCGCGACGCAACAAAGACCGTCGCCAGACTAAGGAAATAAGTCCAAAGAGCACGGCAGTTAATGCCGGATTCAAAGGCTCACGACAAAATCAGACAAAACCGCCCCTCCAGGATAATAGGGATGATCCATCCAATTTAAATAAAATCCTGGACAGGATATGTCAGATAGACAGTACTCCCGGGAAGCCTGCTAACCATACGCACAGAGATTGTTGGGTTTTCAAACAATCCGGCAGACTCAATGCCGAACACAAGGGGCTCGACACATGAAGCGAAGACGAGGACGAACCCCAAAAGCATAGCACCAGGAAACAAAAGAACTTCCCACAAGAAGTAAAAACAGTGAACTTACTTCACATAACAAAACGTGCGGCGTCCATAAAGGCACGCATCACACGACCTACCCCCAAAGGGTCCCGCCACTGGTTGTCAAAACCAATCATCTTTGATCAGCTAGATTATTCTAGAAGTATCAAGGATGCAGGCTGGACTGCCTTGATACTCGATCCAATCATTGGCGGACTCCTGTTTTCAAATGTCCTTATGGACGGCGACAGTGGACTAAACCTGATATATCAGGACACAATCCATCACTTGGGGATAAACCCAGCAAGAATCCGCCATAGCAAAACCTCCTTTCAAGGGGTAACACCTGGTCCGGACACCCATTGTATGGGTTTTCTCCGGCTCGACGTTATGTTCGGCTCTGCCGATAACTTCCGCTGCGAAAATCTGACCTTCCATATCGTCACGTTCTCAAGTCTCTATCAAGCACTACTGGGACGCGAAGCTTTCGCTCGCTTTAACGCGATACCGCATTGTGGGGGGCCCGACTCATAAGTCGAGATCACCAAATGCACGTGTATAGTGATCCCAAAGGTCAATGCTCACTGAACACACAGAGGCTGAAATACAAGAGTCTTACATCCATACATACCGTCTTACACAAATTATGACCATTATGGTGTGGGGGGCCCGACTCATAAGTCGAGATCACCAAATGCACGTGTATAGTGATCCCAAAGGTTAATGCTCACTGAACACACAGAGGCTGAAATACAAGAGTCTTACATCCATACATACCGTCTTACACAAATTATGACCATTATGGTCAAGTCTTTCATAGATAAAGCCACAAGGGCTGAATACCAAATAAACTTAAGCAGCGGAAATCTTCGTTGATAAGTAGAACCCTTGCCATCTGCCTTAACCCTACAGGCATTCTGACTGGGAAGCGTCCAAGTTCGCGCGTTCGTCACCAAAGAACTCTTCCTCCAACTCATGTTCTTCCATGCCTGGCCAATTAAATAACCAGTGGCAAGCCAATGAGTACTTTGAATGTACTCGCAAACAACCCATGATTTGGTTCAAGAAACAATGCAACTGTACAACAAGTAAGCAGCCTAGCTTCAAGCTAGTTGAGATGTCCCTTCAACTTCTGAGATATGCATCAATGAACATGGGTAACCTTGAGAACAGGTCACAGATATCAACATAAATAGAATTTGAATCAATGGCATGTCTCCCAACATGTCAATTCACCACCTTGACATAAATAGTTCTCTTCCACACACACACATACACCGAGGTTGTAAATTTCTGGACATAGTTTAAGTAGCACCTCCCAACTGTCCATGACCGTGGACACGGCTATTCGAATAGTTTGACACTCTGCAGAGGTTGCGCACTTTACCCACAATATCCAGGAAGCTTTCGTGTCATCCACGATCCCACAGTACCTCAAGTACTCGGGGGAAGCACCCGATCATTACCTTTCTTTAGACGACACTAACATAGGGTCCACTCGTTGATACACGGCCCTCGTGTATAAGAGAAAGATCGTGGGACTTAGCCCTTTTACATTATTACGCATACACGAAGGGACCAACGGTGTGTCCGGTGCCCTGTGAAAACAGTCATGGCCGCCTATCCAAGCACGACCCCGTCCCGAGAGTGACCTCAAGTCACCCCCGTCACTAGTAATGTGGGCACCATGCTAGTATCAGCCTAAGTAATCAATAATGCCCCGTCCCATAAAGGGGTAGAGTGGTTGCACATGTTTGGTTGGGACGGTAATCACACATAAATTTAATCCATCATTTTACACACACACACACACACACACTCCAAAAGCTCTCTTCAGTACACCACTTCTTCCTCGAGTGGTGACCTTAGTTCAACATCTCCCAAGGGCATTAGGGGCACCCGATGGGGTTTTCGAAAGATTGTAACCACGAAGAGTTCATGGTACACATGCATCATTAGGCATCAACTAGTTTCTTGGCAATGCAATCATGAACAAGGTAAGGTCATGAGTAGGGGTATGCAGCATGGGTAGTTCACCACAAGTCTACCACCGTCATATTTCATCATCATGCAATCGGAAAAAGGGTACCGATGAACAAAAGGGGTGTCATGATCAAAGGGCTGTTTGCCTTGATTGGCTTGTTCTTCGAGGTCTTGAAATCCTTCTCCTCCTTCCTCTTCAGCTACTTCGTCAAATACGGGATCTAAGCGTCGCAGGAAAATAACGGAAAAATAAGACAATGATAAAAACAGAAAAATCAAAGTGCTCAGAAAAATGTCAACTTATTTTTGTAAAATACTAGGAGGAAAACTAGGAAGGGGAAAATTCCTAGTTTTGGATTTGGAGTTATATAAGAGGGGATATGGATTTCCAAATAGAGATTAAACTGCTCAAATTTGAATTTAAATTTGAACAATACGTAAAAGTTGGTTGGATTTGAATGAAAGTTGCACCATTAAATAGGTGGGATTTTTACAAGATTTTAGGAACTGGAATTACTTCATTTGGATAAATACTTTATCCTGTGGGATTTTTGGAAGGGTGACAGAAAAAGGAAAAGAAAAGTGGCGCTGCGCCACTGGGCCAGAGAGGCCACGGGCAGCAGGCCCAGAGGGGAAATCGGCCCGCACGAGGCCGCCACGTCGAAGGCGTAAAGGCGGGGTACGCCTTCTGCCGACGGGCGAACTGGTGCGCGCGCGCGTGCATTTAAACCTGACAGATGGATCCCACCCATCAGGGCATGAGGCTGACGGGCAGGGCCCACGGCCGTCGTCGTCTACCTCCGTCCAGAAGCAACGACGAGCTCGCCGGCGGCGATATAGGGCACGGGGGGATGCATGGTTGGTACCGTTGGACTCGGGAGGATGCCGCCGTTCGGGTGGTGGTGGAGACGGTCGCCGGAGCAGCCTGGTTCGCCGGCGACGAGGTCACGTGGCGGAGGTGCTTCGGGTGTCGATGGTTTTGGCCGCTCCCGACTGCAAAAAGAGTGGGGAAGAGAGGGGAAAGGGTCAGTGTGGCCGCGCGGTTCCAGATCGAGAGAAGACGGGGGTGGAGGAGGCCTGTACCGTGCGAAGGCCGACGAGCCGAGGCGGCGGGGCTCGAGCTCGATCTCGAGCTCGAGCGGCTCTGGAGACCAATGGGTGGTGTGGGAGGTGCATTAAGAGTGTGGGGGAGCGAAAGGGAGCGAGAGAGAGGCTCGGGGTCGCCTTTTATAGGCTGGCCGAGGTCCACCATGGGCGCGGCCTACAGGTTCCCGCGGGATCGGCTCGGGTGGCCGTTAGAGAGGGAATGGGGGGCGGGGGGTGTTCGTGGGAGTGGTGCCAGGGAGAGAGAGGACGAGCGGGGCGAGCGGCTGGCGGGCCATAGGAGTGGCGCAAGCATTGGTCGAGTGGGGCGGCGCTCTGGCGCGAGCTGCAGGAGAGAGAGGAGGGCACGGGAGCAAGTGGGCGGCCTGCTGGCGTGGAGCAGACGTCGTGGAGCATCGACTGGCACGCGGGGGAGGCTCGAGGTGGTCGGGGGACGTGGCGTCAACGGTCGAGTGCCCTGCCAGGCACTCCAGAGCGCGACTTTGGCCGGCATCCGCGGCTTTTCCCGCGTCCGCGCGCATCCACTTGTGTCTGGAGGCTGCAGGGGGTATGGGCAAAAGCTGGAGAGAGCCTTGGACGCTCTGGAAAGCTGAGGGGAGAGAAGGAGTCTGAGAGAGAGAGGGAAATCTGCTGTCTAGGGAAGAAAAATGGGGTTCTCCCCCCTTCATCATTGCTTCCTCGGGCAGCAAAGCACACAGGTGCTAGAGGGGGACTAGGAGGGGTTGTGGTAAAAAGCAGGGCTCACGGAGATTAGTGGGAGAGGCCAAAAATTAGGTTTTGGCAAAGTGGCAGAAGGTGTTTGATGCTGGTTTGGGCAAGTAGATGGCTTCCATTTGCCATGAGACTCCACAGGGTTAAATGACACCTATATTTAGGGCCTTCCACCAATTTGGAGCTTATTTGAGCAAAGTTACCAATGCAACCTTTGTAAACCCTAGAAATGAGCAGAAATAGACTTGTGTACATCTAGTTGAGCATAACACTTCTCCTTGATTCACTACTTGGTGTAGTGACCTCATTTGGTCATGTGAACATGCTCACAAAAGTTGGGGTCAAGGAGAGAAAGTTGGTAGTACAAACTTGTTCAAGTTTGATTCTGGTCAGAGGGGGTTTTGGGGCATTTTGGTGAACCAAAATGACTTTAATTGACATGAGGCTTTGCAAGGTAGTCACGATATGCATTTGTGACTTGCTGGATTTTCCTTGTATTTTTATGAAAATATTTCCTATAGAAATATTTCAAATCCTTGAAATGGGCAGAAATAGTTCTGGGAGGTTTTGTCCAATATTCTGATCATAACCATATGTTGAAACTCATATATATGGAAAATATATGTCCATTGAGTCTTCCAAATTTTTCTCAAATATTTTTAAAACTTTTAAATAATTTTAACCTATTTAAGACCATTTCTGGCCTTAAGAAAAAGCCATTAAATAAAAGAGGAAAATAACTTTTAAAATTATATTTTTGTGGTTTCTGGTTATCCTATAACTAATAGGAGTCAAATATATTTTTCGAAAGATTTTTACTGCCCTTTATTAAGTACTTGCAGTGCAAACCTCAATTCAGGGGTTTTTGGAAAACTAATTTTTGAAAATTACTTTTTGGCCAAATTATTTTTGTAAGAAAATACCATATTGCTCTATAAACATGGCATGATCATTGGGCAGAAGTTTGGGGGCAAGGAGATGAAGTATAGAAGGTGGAGTAGTTGACTTTAAAGAGCACTTGAAAAACCACACAGAGAAATCCAACTTCAAAATAAAAGCCAAATAATGCAAAAGTTTTTGTCGGTCCAAATTTTTATGCTTTATTAATGCAAATGACATGTTACAAAATGCAGGGTGTGACACACCTACCCCCCTTACAAGAATATCGTCCCTGAGATTCCTAAACTAGGCTTTAAAGAGATATGGAAACTCGGATCTAAGGTAGTCTTCATGTTCCCAGGTTGCTTCTGCTTCAGTGTGGTTGCTCCACTGGACCTTGAAGTACTTGATCGTGCGCCTTCGAGTGCATCGCTCAGCCTCATCAAAAATGCAGATGGGCCTCTCACGGTAAGTCAAATCAGGCTGAAGGTCAATGGCTTGATGATTGACATCCTTGTAAAGATCAGGCTTGTCTGGGACTTGGAGACACTTCTGGAGTTGTGACACGTGGAATATGTTGTGCACATCGGATAGTTCAGGTGGTAGTTCCATCTGATAAGCCACTTCTCCTCGTCGTGCGGTGATCTTCAAGGGGCCGATGTATCTTGGGGCGAGCTTTCCTTTGACGTGGAAGCGCTGGGTTCCCTTGAGAGGTGTGACCCGGAGATAGACATGGTCCCCAACTCGGAAGTTCATGTCTCTACGACGTGAGTCAGCGTAGCTCTTCTGCCTCGACTTGGCAGTCTTCAAACGCTCTCTGACAAGCTAGACTTGCTCTTGCTCTTCACGGAGGATATCGGGCCCAAAGACTAGCCCTTCTCCGATCTCTGGCCAATTGAGGGGTGTGCGACACTTGCGTCCGTACAACACCTCAAATGGTGCCATCTGGAGGCTGGACTGATAACTGTTGTTGTAGGAGAACTCGGCGAAAGGGAGGCAATCTTCCCACCTAGCTCCATATGCTAGGACACAGGCTCGGAGCATGTCTTCGAGTATCTGATTCACTCGTTCTGTCTGACCTCCGGTCTGTGGGTGGAAAGCAGTGCTGAAAGACAACTTGGTTCCCATGGCCTCTTGGAACTTCATCCAGAACCTCGAGGTAAACTGGGTTCCTCGATCTGACACAATCTCCTTAGGAACACCACGAAGGCTTACGACTCTGTTGATGTATAGAGTTGCTAGCTGGTTGCCATCATAGGTAGTCTTAACAGGAATGAAATGGGCTACTTTAGTCAAATGGTCGACTATAACCCAGATGGAGTCATGACCCTTATTTGACCTAGGTAACCCAGTGATGAAATCCATCCCGACTTTATCCCATTTCCACTCGGGAACCTTGAGTGGTTGGATTAATCCAGTAGGTCGCTGGTGTTCAGCCTTGACCCTTTGGCATACATCACACTTTGCAACATAGGTGGCAATCTCCCTTTTCATCCCGTGCCACCAGAATTTTTCCTTCAGGTCTTGATACATCTTGGTTCCTCCAGGGTGGATGGAATACGGGGTGTCGTGAGCTTCTTGCAAGATCAGATTCTTGAGCTCAACCTTGTTGGGTACGCAAATGCGATTCCCAAACCACACAACTCCTTGTTCATCTTCTGAGAAACTTGGGGCTTTGCCCGCCTTGATCTTCCTCTTGATTCCTTCAATACTCTCGTGTCCCTTCTGAGCTTCTTTAACATCATCCATCAGGGTAGGCTTGACTTAAAGGTTGGCTAAGAATCCTGGTGCAACCTGTTCCAACCCGAAGCTTTCAAGTTCTGCATACAAGGCGGGTAGCCTTCCCTTAAGCATAGCATTCAAGGAACAAGCCTTTCTACTTAAGGCATCTGCTACCACATTAGCCTTCCCAGGGTGGTATTGAACACTGAGATCGTAATCCTTGATCAACTCTAGCCATCTTCTTTGCCTCATGTTCAATTCCTTCTGAGTGAAAATATACTTCAGACTTTTGTGATCCGTGTATATCTCACACCGCTTCCCTAGGAGGTAATGTCACCATGTCTTCAGGGCATGAACTACAGCTGCCAACTCGAGGTCATGTGTAGCATAGTTCTCTTCATGACGCCGTAGTTGCCTTGAAAGGTAAGCTACGACTCTGCCCTCTTGCATCAGAACACCTCCCAATCCGGTTTTTGACGCATCACAATATATCACAAACTCCTTGTGTATATCTGGTGTGGCCAGAACTGGGGCGGTGGTCAATCTCTTCTTCAGCTCCTGGAAGCTCTCTTCGCATTTTGGTGTCCATTCAAACTTCTTGTCCTTCTTCAAGAGCTGAGTCATGGGTCGTGCAATGCTTGAGAATCCTTCAACGAACTTGCGGTAATATCCCGCGAGTCCGAGGAAGCTTCTGACTTCCTTCACATTGCTCGGGGATTGCCATTCAGTCACGGCTTCAATCTTAGCGGGATCGACCGACAATCCTTCTTCAGTCAAAACATGACCCAAGAATCCAACCTCATGCAGCCAAAATTCACACTTGCTAAACTTGGCATACAGTTGGTGCTCTCGAAGCTTGTCTAGGACCATCCTCAAGTGTTGCTCGTGCTCTTCTTCCGTCTTTGAGAAGACAAGAATGTCATCATTGAAGACAACGACAAACTTGTCCAAATATTCCATGAAGACCTTATTCATGAGATACATGAAGTAAGCTGGGGCATTGGTCAATCCAAAGGACATGACCATACACTCATACAGGCCATATCTGGTTACAAATGCCATCTTTGGAATGTCTTGGGGTCTGTTTTTCAGCTGGTAGTACCCAGATCTGAGGTCAATCTTGGAGAACACCTTGGCGCCATTGAGTTGATCAAACAGATCTTCAATCTTGGGAAGTGGGTACTTGTTCTTGATTGTAACTTCATTGAGGGAGCGGTAGTCAATGCATAAGCGGATGGTACCGTCCTTCTTTGCCACAAACAGAACAGGTGATCCCCAAGGGGAAGCACTAGGGCGGATAAATCCCTTCCTCAACTGCTCTTCTAGTTGCTTCTTCAGTTCTGCTAACTCTTCCGACCCAATTCTATAAGGCTTCTTATAGATGGGTCCTGCTCCGGGCATGAGCTCGATGATGAACTACATGTCTCGGTCAGGAGGCATTCCCGGTAGCTCATCAGGAAAGACATCGGGGTATTCACATACTACCGACACTTGGTCCAATCCAAACTCTGACAGACAGTTGACTTGGGTGCCTTGAGCAGAGGAGGAGTTGGGAGCAAACTTAACTTCGACTCCTTGGTCATTGGTCACAGTGACTGACCGGTTGGCACAATCTAACAAGCCTTGGTGCTTGATGAGCCAATCCATTCCTAAGATCACATCCAAGCCTTGTGATCTTAAGATGATAAGGTCTGCTTGGAAGTCTACCCCATTAATGACAATCCCAACTCCCTTCCATCCTATCTTGGCTCTCATCTCTGCTCCGGGGGTTTGTACCACCATAGGGTTATTCAGGGGTGTAGGGGTCATGCCACTTTTTAATGCAAACCTTTGGGTGACAAATGAATGCGTGGCTCCAGAATCAAACAAGACAGTTGCAGGTGTTGAGTTGACAAGGAACATACCCAGCACGACGTCCGGGTCTTCCTGAGCTTCTTCTGAAGTGACGTGGTTCACACGCCCCTTGCCATTGTTAGGTGGGTTACGGGGAGCTTGGTTCCTTGGGGGCATTCCACGACCTTGTGTTGGGTTTTGCGCGTTAGGGCGCGGAGCATCGGGCTTCTTGTTGGGGCACACCCTTGAGATGTGTCCTAACTGACCACATCCAAAGCAAGTGACTTGATTGGGGTTGCTGCTCTTGCCGGCATTGTTATTGGGGTTGTTGTAAGCTGGCCTGGGGTTGGCATACTGCTGAGGCTGATAGTTGGTGCGTGGTGCAGGAACTCTTGGCTGCTGATAGGTTGGCCTGACTGGGGCTGGCTGCCATTGATGAGGCTTCTGGTTGCTGGAGCTACCCTTGCTGATCATCTTGCGCTTACGGGTATCATCCAAAGCACGTCGCTTGTCTTCAAGCATGAGTGCCTTGTTCACCAGATCAGGAAAGGTTGGGCAGTCACACACAACAAGCGAGTACTGCAGGGTCTGGTGAAGGCCTTCCATGAAGCGCTCTCTTTTGGCAGCATCGGTGCGGACATCCTCAGGGGCATACCTTGAGAGAACACTGAACTTCTGCATGTACTCCTTGACAGTGCTTCCTCCTTGCTTCAGGGCTCGGAACTCACGCTTCTTGATGGCCATGATTCCGGAAAGAATGTCGGCCTTGCGGAATTCTGCCTTGAAGTCATTCCAAGTGATGTCTTGCCCAGCATGCATGACCTTGAATCCATCCCACCAAGCTCTGGCAGTACCCCCGAGACAGTGGGCAGCATAAGCTACCCTCTCATGGTCTTCAGTGTAGCCGCCTAGTTCCAATAGGTCCTCAATGGTGCGGACCCAGTCGTCTGCATCCAGGGGTTCAGCAGTCTCGATGAAGGTGGGTGGTGCATGCTTCTTGAACTCCGCCAAAGTGGAACGTCCATTTCCGTTCCCTGCCGGCTGGCGGTTGACAGCCTGAGCAATCATCTGGAGGGCTGCTGTGTTGGCTTGGCATTCCTCTCGGAAGGCTTGGAGGAGCTGAGCCGTGTCCATGTTCGGAGGCGGTGGCGGTGGTGGAGCCTGTCCTCGGGCTTGGTCCTGGTTGGCTCCTGCTTCAGCAGAACCTCCGGCTTCTTGCTGCTGGGTAGAGGTACCAGTACGTGTTACAACAGGCATCCTGTTGGAGCGGTCAAGGGCTCATGAGGGATAGCAACATGGATGGGATGCCTAATAAGGGGGTGGGCGTAACACAATCTTAAGTTAAACAAGGGCCAGAAGGGCCAAACTCATGCATTAAAACCAAATGGGTGATGCAGTCGTTTACAAGTTCCCGAAGGGAAAGTACGACTTCATCAAAGCAAGTTGAAAGCAAGCACAACACACCATGGTTTCATTTGAACCATTAGATGGACTCAACTTCGCATAAGGGGTACACGACCTATCCTACCTTAAGGGTTACAGACCGGCCTACCCTAGTCCTGAACGGTGTCTAAGTGGTGGAATGCTCGGTCGCGTATTCCGGCTCCTCTGGATTTTCCTCCTCACCTTCATTTGTCTCAGTATCTTCGTCACTTGAGGGAGTGGGGGAGTGGAGGAGCTGAACACGGCGCTGCTTCGCCGGTGGCACTGTGAAGAGGTTGCGATACTCCTTCGTTGTCATACGGCGTGGCTGAGATGATCCCCTGGCATGCGTGACCTGTGGGGGTCGCCCACCTCGATAGGCAACAACAGGCTGTCCAGGGGGTGCACCATCCTTCTTGATCCTGTCCACCTTTGTCTGAGCTAGGCGGAGGAGTTCCTTGGTCTCATGGAGTTCCCTCCGAAGATCCATCGACTCCAAGGCCAAGTGTTGTGCCAGGCTATCAACACACAAGCTGAAGTAGGTCTGGAAATGGAGGGGAAGTCCCTCGTCCATGGGTGGAGCTAGTGCGCTGCTCTCGTCATCACCCTCCTTATGATAAGGCAGGTAGCGAGTGGCTGGCTCACTTGCCATCTCTGGCAGAAGATCCCGAAGGCGAGTCAGCGCCTTGAGTACAGCAGTCTCAACGGCGAGGAGCAAGGTCGCCATCTGGGGTCCCTCAAAGAACCAGCTCATCGGAGAGTCGTTCGCCCTCACGACTACCTCCACGTGATACTCCTTCGTGGTGTTGTCGATCCAGTGCTCGTGATAGGAGAAGGTGGGGGCTCGAGTGAACTGGCACTTCTTGAGGCTGTCCTCAAGGAGCACGGGAAATCCAGTGGTCAGGAGGTCCTCGGGTACGACGGCCATCTACAAAAGTGGAAAGGGAAGGGTCAATAGAGGAGATATGACCCATGTTCGGGATATTTCTAGAAAGCGTAGGTATATAGGTAGTTTTGTAGATAGTCTCACTCTAGCTAACGTCCATGCTAACTAAGGCTTCCTACAGTCAGGATGGCTCTGATACCAGCTCTGTGGGGGCCCCGACTCATAAGTCGAGATCACCGAGTGCACGTGTACAGTGATCCCAGAGATCAATGCTCACTGAACACACAGAGGCTGAAATACAAGAGTCTTACATCCATACATACCGTCTTACACAAATTATTACCATTATGGTCAAGTCTTTCATAGATAAAGCCACAAGGGATGAATACCAAATAAACTTAAGCAGCGGAAATCTTCGTTGATAAGTAGAACCCTTGCCATCTGCCTTAACCCTACAGGCATTCTGACTGGGAAGCGTCCTAGTTCGCGTGTTCGTCACCAAAGAACTCTTCCTCGAACTCCTATTCTTCCATGCCTGGCCAATTAAATAACCAGTGGCAAGCCAATGAGTACTTTGAATGTACTCGCAAACAACCCATGATTTGGTTCAGGAAACAATGCAACTGTACAACAAGTAAGCAGCCTAGCTTCAAGCTAGTTGAGATGTCCCTTCAACTTGTGAGATATGCATCAATGAACATGGGTAACCTTGAGAACAGGTCACAGATATCAACATAAATAGAATTTGAATCAATGGCATGTCTCCCAACATGTCAAGTCACCACCTTGATTAAATAGTTCTCTTCCACACACACACATACACCGAGGTTGTAAATTTCTGGACATAGTTTAAGTAGCACCTCCCAACTGTCCATGACCGTGGACACGGCTATTCGAATAGTTTGACACTCTGCACAGGTTGCGCACTTTACCCACAATATCCGGGAAGCTTTCGTGTCATCCACGATCCCGCAGTACCTCAAGTACTCGGGGGAAGCACCCGATCATTACCTTTCTTTAGATGACGCTAACATAGGGTCCACTCGTTGATACACGGCCCTCATGTATAAGAGAAAGATCGTGGGACTTAGCCCTTTTTACATTATTACGCATACACGAAGGGACCAACGGTGTGTCCGGTGCCCTGTGAAAACAGTCATGGCCGCCTATCCAAGCACGACCCCGTCCCGAGAGTGACCTCAAGTCACCCCCGTCACTAGTAATGTGGGCACCATGCTAGTATCAGCCTAAGTAATCAATAATGCCCCGTCCCATAAAGGGGTAGAGTGGTTGCACATGTTTGGTTGGGATGGTAATCACACATAAATCTAATCCATCATTTTACACACACACACACATACACACTCCAAAAGCTCTCTTCGGTACACCACTTTTTCCTCGAGTGGTGACCTTAGTTCAACATCTCCCAAGGGCATTAGGGGCACCCGATGGGGTTTTCGAAAGATTGTAACCACGAAGAGTTCATGGTACACATGCATCATTAGGCATCAACTAGTTTCTTGGCAATGCAATCATGAACAAGGTAAGGTCATGAGTAGGGGTATGCAGCATGAGTAGTTCACCACAAGTCTACCACCGTCATATTTCATCATCATGCAATCGGAAAAAGGGTACCGATGAACAAAAGGGGTGTCATGGTCAAAGGGCTGCTTGCCTTGATTGGCTTGTTCTTCGAGGTCTTCAAAACCTTATCCTCCTTCCTCTTCAGCTACTTCGTCAAATACGAGATCTAAACGTCGCAGGAAAATAACGGAAAAATAAGACAATGATAAAAACAGAAAAATCAAAGTGCTCAGAAAAATGTCAACTTATTTTTGTAAAATACTAGGAGGAAAACTAGGAAGGGGAAAATTCCTAGTTTTGGATTTGGAGTTATATAAGAGGGGATATGGATTTCCAAATAGAGATTAAACTGCTCAAATTTGAATTTAAATTTGAACAGTACATAAAAGTAGGTTGGATTTGAATGAAAGTTGCACCATTAAATAGGTGGGATTTTTACAAGATTTTAGGAACTGGAATTACTTCATTTGGATAAATATTTTATCCTTTGGGATTTTTGGAAGGGTGACAGAAAAAGGAAAAGAAAAGTGGTGCTGTGCCACTGGGCCAGAGAGGCCACGGGCAGCAGGCCCAGAGGGGAAATCGGCCCTCGCGAGGCCGCCACGTCGAAGGCGTAAAGGCGGGGTATGCCTTCTGCCGACGGGCGAACTGGTGCGCGCGCGCGTGCGTTTAAACCTGACGGGTGGATCCCACCCGTCAGGGCGTGAGGCTGACGGGCAGGGCCCACGGCCGTCGTCGTCTACCTCCGTCCAGAGGCAACGACGAGCTCGCCGACGGCGATATAGGGCACGGGGGCATGCATGGTTGGTACTGTTGGACTCGGGAAGATGCCGCCGTTCGGGTGGTGGTGGAGACGGTCGTCGGAGCAGCCTGGTTCGTCGGCGATGAGGTCACGCGGCGGAGGTGCTTCGGGCGTCGATGGTTCCGGCCGTTCCCGACTGCAAAAAGAGTGGGGAAGAGAGGGGAAAGGGTCAGCGTGGCCGCGCGGTTCCAGATCGAGAGAAAACGGGGGCGGAGGAGGCCTATACTGCGCGAACACCGACGAGCCGAGGCGGCGGGGCTCGAGCTCGATCTCGATCTCGAGCGGATCTCGAGACCAATGGGTGGTGTGGGAGGTGGATTAAGAGTGTGGGGGAGCGACAGGGAGCGAGAGAGAGGCTCGGGGTCGCCTTTTATAGGCTGGCCGAGGTCCACCGTGGGCGCGGCCTACGGGTTCTCGCGGGATCGGCTCGGGTGGCCGTTAGAGAGGGAATGGGGGGCTCGGGGGTGTTCGTGGGAGTGGTGTAGGGTGCCAGGGAGAGAGAGGAGGAGCGGGGCGAGCTGCTAGCGGGCCATAGGAGTGGCGCAAGCATTGGCCGAGCGGGGCAGTGCTCTGGCGCGAGCTGCAGGAGAGAGAGGAGGGCACGGGAGCAAGTGGGCGGCCTGCTGGCGTGGAGCGGACGTCGAGGGGCATCGACTAGCGCGCGGGGAGGCTCGAGGTGGTCGGGGGACGCGGCGTCAACGGTCGAGTGCCCTGCCAGGCGCTCCAGAGCGCGACTTTGGCCGGCATCCGCGGCTTTTCCCGCGTCCGCGCACGTCCACTTGTGTCTGGAGGCTGTAGGGGGTATGGGCAAAATCTGGAGAGAGCCTTGGATGCTCTGGAAAGCTGAGGGGAGAGAAGGAGGCTGAGAGAGAGAGAGAGGGAATTCTGCTGTCTAGAGAAGAAAATGGGGTTCTCCCCCCTTCATCATTGCTTCCTCGGGCAGCAAAGCACACAGGTGCTAGAGGGGGACTAGGAGGGGTTGTGGTAAAAAGCAGGGCTCACGGAGATTAGTGGGAGAGGCCAAAAATTAGGTTTTGGCAAAGTGGCAGAAGGTGTTTGATGCTGGTTTGGGCAAGTAGATGGCTTCCATTTGCCATGAGACTCCACAGGGTGAAATGACACCTATATTTAGGGCGTTCCACCAATTTGGATCTTATTTGAGCAAAGTTGCCAATGCAACTTTTGTAAACCCTAGAAATGAGCAGAAATAGACTTGTGTAGATCTAGTTGAGCATAACACTTCTCCTTGATTCACTACTTGGTGTAGTGGCCTCAATTGGTCATGTGAACATGCTCACAAAAGTTGGGGTCAAGGAGAGAAAGTTGGTAGTACAAACTTGTTCAAGTTTGATTCTGGTCAGAGGTGGTTTTGGGGCATTTTGGTGAACCAAAATGACTTTAATTGACATGAGGCTTTGCAAGGTGGTCACAATATGCATTTGTGACTTGCTGGATTTTCCTTGTATTTTTATGAAAATATTTCCTGTAGAAATATTTCAAATCCTTGAAATGGGCAGAAATAGTTTTGGGAGGTTTTGTCCAATATTTTGATCATAACCATATGTTGAAACTCATATATATGGAAAATATATGTCCATTGAGTCTCCCTAATTTTTCTCAAATATTTTTAAAGCTTTTAAATAATTTTAACCTATTTAAGACCATTTTTGGCCTTAAGAAAAAGCCTTTAAATAAAATAGGAAAATAACTTTTAAAATTATATTTTTGTGGTTTCTGGTTATCCTCAATCTAATAGGAGTCAAATATATTTTTGGAAAGATTTTTACTGCCCTTTATTAAGTACTTGCAGTGCAAACCTCAATTCAAGGGTTTTTGGAAAACTAATTTTTGAAAATTACTTTTTGGCCAAATTATTTTTGTAAGAAAATACCATATTGCTCTATACACAAGGCATGATCATTGGGCAGAAGTTTGGGGGCAAGGAGATGAAGTATACAAGGTGGAGTAGTTGACTTTAAAGAGCACTTGAAAAACCACACAGAGAAATCAAACTTCAAAATAAAAGCCAAATAATGCAAAAGTTTTTGTTGGTCCAAATTTTTATGCTTTATTAATGCAAATGACATGTTACAAAATGCAGGGTGTGACATGCATTATGCATCCCTCACGCTTAAGATGCCCGGTCCACGAGGCATCATCTCTTTAAAGGGGAAGCACTAAAGTGCGCCTCCCCCAAGCGGAGGACCGTGCGGCCGCCTTGACAGCCCCACGGTAAAATGGCCTCACCGGCCAAACAACGTTGAAATAGGTCATTAAAGACCACGAACGCGGATAGACGAGTTCGGCACAAAATCATCATTAACGCAGGCTTAGTGGACATATACACCCGAACTAGGGGCTACATGCAGAGACAATAAAGCTCAACCCTATATATTTTACTTTATACTTTGTTTATTTCAAACTTTTGTTCGGCACGACCCGTTTTTCAACTCAGTTCCTCTCTCTTACAGATGAACTTCGTGCGGCGCCCGTCCAGGATACGGCACAACGGAGACACAGGCACAGACGTGCAGTAGGGACCCGTCCTAAAGGATTCTTTTTAGATTAAGACCCTGCGTAAACCTTTTTTACTGTCTCTTGTTGCTACACATCCCCTGGTTCTTTCCGATATAACCAAGGAGGAGGATGGCGTCTTGGCATGTGGCCACGTCAGAATTTTTGCACGTACCTGGACACTAGGGGCTTTTTTAACAAAGAGTGTTGTTTTGCCCGCACTCATAAAGACCGAACACCTTAGGGAGTGTTCGGCGTCGCGAGTTTTGGCATTATATGCATCAGCTCCGAATCATGTCTTTGGTCAAATGTTGGGTTGCCCGACTCCTGAGTTTGGCTACCTTACGTTCCGCTTTATCGACTAAGGTAGCACCAGGAGAACTACTGCGATTGTGCCCCGGTTCGGCCGGGCGAGCACCTCAGTAGAGAAAGCCGAAAACTGATTGTCATGATGTAGCGTGAGACTGGTCAGCCATTCGATGACCTATCAGAATCGATCGGATTCCTCCGCTTTAACGAAGGGCCGCTTCCCGGTCAGGCACATACGCGCCCCGAACTCGGGCGAGCGCAGTCGCCACTAATGGGCTACTTAAATAGTCCCACTGTCAAGCTCCTATGGCTAAGTGAAAGTGTTAAAGCATTATAGTTCGGTTGCCTGGCCAGCTGCGCTATCACCTCCTTTGTAGGACCAAGACGTTGGGTTAAGTGTGAAAATGCGTCTTTTGCGAGCACCCCCGCACTATGTGCGTGGGGGCTGAAGCCAACGACTGCCATCTTTCAGATTTTGTATATCTTAAAATGGCCGCACAGGAGGTGTTCCCAATACTTGAAGGCACAAGTATAAAAAGGCCACCACAGTTTAACAAAATATTACTTTATCATTACATATGCTATAATAACATAGCATCTTTCGAGCACTGCGTCTCTATTACACGAGCGCCTTCAAGGGCTTCCTGAAAATAGTGCTCGGATGACACTCGGCTTTTGTCCGAATCTCGGGACGCAACAACGGTGGCTCCATCTCTGCCCAGTATGTCTTGACACGGGCAAGAGCCATCCTTGCGCCCTCTATGCATGCTGACCTCTTCATTGCATTAATGCGCGGCACCGCGTCAAGGAATTGCTGCACCAACCTGAAATAACTCTTCGGCTCCGATCTCCCCGGCCACAGATGACCCATGTCGTACTTCATGGTGAGTCCGGACAACCTATTCAGTTCGGCCCATTGAGCCAAACGATCGTCCACTACAAGTGGACGCTCTGGATTGTGAAACTGCGACCAGAAAAGATTTTCCACTTCGCGATCTTTTTTATCTCGAAAGTGTTCGGTCACATCAGCAACACTCGCTGCCAAATCCAGATAGGTATCCTCCACACTCCACATCCGGTCCAACGGAGCAAATTTCGGATCGCAAAATTTCCTTCGTAGCATAAAGGGCTTTCCAGCCGCTATCTATTCGACCTGACGCAGCTCCTCCTTCGCAGCTCTCATCGCAGAGCGCGCATCCTTGGCATCGGCAACGGCCTTCTCTAGGTCTGTCTGTTTGGCCTGGTTTTCTTTCTCAAGAAGCCTGCAATGGTCTGCAGCGCTCTTTAACTTTTCGGCCATCTCGGCCATCTCTTCCTTGCTTCGGCAGTGAGCAGCCTGTTCGACTCTCAGCTCTTCAAAGGCTTCCTTGGCAGCCGCATCACTTTTTCTGGCTTGTTCTTTCGCTCGGGCAAGTTCTGCCCTAAGACTCTCCGCGGCGGCCGCACCATCTGCGTCAAGCACATACATCGTAAGACACTGGCATTAAACTCTTCCTACCTAATGCCGCCCGAGGAATTACATACCTTGAGCCTCATCAAGCCGCTTGTTGACAAGCGCGATGTCGGCATCGGCCACGTCCAGTTGCCACTTTAGTACGGCAAAATCATCAGTTCGGCTTGATTCCGGACACCCTGCCGCCTACATTCAAAGGCGACATCTTAGACCTGGGATTATGATCCTCCGCGCATCGTCATTTCTTGACGACGCGCAGAGTCTCAGGGGCTACTACCTACACAGGGCGCATCTTATTTATGCGCAACTGACAAAAGTGTACATTATCTAATGTACCTCAAAACCCGTCGGTAAACTTTTGACGGCTTCATGCAATCCGCTCTCTGCGGATGAGATCCTTTCAATCACCGTGCCCATCAATGCACGGTGTTCCTTCGAGATAGAAGCTCGCCCCAGCAGAATCTTTAACTCCTCCGGCCGAGCACCATATGGTGCCGGACTCGTCCTATGGCCTCTTTCGAAGGCCGGACGAGGAGAACCTCGGGGGGCTGCATAGCCATCTTCCGCCCCTGCCGGACTCGGAGAAACCCTCCGCGACGACACCCCAGGGTCGCCCGCCTCGCTAGGCGGCACGGCAGGGGGAGGTGTCCCGCTCTCCATCATCTCCGGAAGGAGGTCCCCCGAAGATGAGCTCCGCTGAGAAGGGCTGAGGTCCGAGCTGCAAGGTAAAATTTCGGTTAATCTTCTCAGATATAAAATCAAGGATTTCTCTCATCCCTCAAATTGAAAATCTTTCTCTACTTACGGCTCGCTGGAGGGCTGATCCCTTTGAGGGTGCAGTTCGGTCGAGGAACTTCCTGGCGCCGGACCCTCTGACGAGGATTTTTCCCCCCGCTTCGAGGCTGTGGTCTCCGGGTCGTCAGAGGCGGCCCTCTTATTCCCCTTAGGAGAGGAATCGTCGACTCCTCCCTTCAGAACAGACTCCTTTGAGGAGGCCATAATTTCCTTGTCCTTCCCCTTACTTCCCTCCAAAGGCATTATTTTCAACATCCTGCCAAGCACAGGATCCGGCCTGGTTTCGAGAAGGGGAGCCGGACACCTAATCAGCTTTGCCTTCGCTATCCACTCCTGCTTAAAAGGACAACTCTTTTAGGGGCAAGTTTATGACAATTATACGGATAGAAGGTCTGGGCACAAGGTTACTTACTTGAGTATCCGGGCGATTGCAGCTTAGGCCCGCGTCCTCGGTTAAATCCGGACACGCTTCTTGTGATCCGAAGAACAATTTATACATCTAAACGGGCGTTGCACCCATGAAATTCTGGAGAGCTCGCGGTCCCTCTGGATTAAACTCCCACAGGCGAAGGGAGCGACGTTTGCCGGGCAATATTCGGCGAATCAACATGACCTGCGTCACCTTGACCAGGCTGAGGTCTCCTTCCAAGAGATCCTTAATACGGCCCTGCAACAAAGGCACGTCTATGGGTAAGCCCCGTAACCGTTTGGGACTCGCCTTAAATCGATGAAACGTGCTAACAGGCACGATTGGGTTACCCACGTCTGTATTGATGAGAATCCCGTAAAAAGGGCACACGATCTCTGCTTTGACCAGCATCGGCTTGACCCATGACGCAAGCCATGGTGGGGGACCCGAGTGAAAGGCAGGAGGCGCCACCCACTTGGAGCCTCGAGGAGCGGTGATATAAAACCACTCTCGTTGCCACAAGCCTAGCTCCTGTTGAAAAGAGCCCTCGGGCCATGGAGCATCGGCATTTTTGCTTATAACAGCGCCTCCGCACTCTGCGTGCCGTCCCTTGATCATCTTCGGCTCCACTTTGAAGGTCTTGAGCCATAATCCGAAGTGATGGGTAACACGGAGGAACGCTTCACACACGACAATAAACGAGGAGATGTGGTGGATGGACTCCGGAGCTAAGTCATGGAATTCCATCCCGTAATAAAACAACAGTCCCCTCACAAAGGGATCCATTGGGAAGCCCAACCCCCGGAGGAAGTGAGACATGAACACCACGCTCTCACTGGGCTGGGGACTGGGAATGACCTGCCCTTGAGCAGGCAACCTATGCGAAATTTCGCCTGTCAAGAACTTAGCCTCCCTCAACTTTAGTACGTCCTCCTCCGTGACGGAGGAGGGCGTCCATCGGCCTTGAAGGTCAGAACCGGACATTGTCGAAGGTCCGAAGCGCCTGGAATCTGGAGCCTAGGGTGTTGGAACTTGGGGCGACGGGCGAACTTGCTTGAGATTGAAAAAAAAGGAGTAAGGCCTTGCTCTCTTTATAAGAGGTCGAATACCAAGAGCCCTCCCCGTAACCGTTTGGGACTCGCCTTAAATTGATGAAACGTGCTAACAGGCACGATTGGGTTACCCACGTCTGTATTGATGAGAATCCTGTAAAAAGGGCCCACGATCTCTGCTTTGACCATACGTGCCAAGGAAACCGCCTCGCAAAATATGCTGAGGTGGAAAAGTAAAAATGATTCGGGTAAAGGACTTGGCCGTAGTGTGATGATGCACTGCGGAATACATCAGCAGATTTGATTTGTGTTAATATTATTCTCTCTATGGCAATATGTGGAAACTTGTTTTGCAGAGCCGGACACTATTCTTGGTGTTTATAAATCTTCTATGAAAGACTTGGAGGAGGAACCTGCCTTGCAATGCCGAAGACAATCTGCGTGCCGGACTCGTCGTCATTGAAGCCTGGTTCGGGGGCTACTGAGGGAGTCCTGGATTAGGGGGTGTTCGGGTAGCCGGACTATACCTTCGCCGGACTCCTGGACTATGAAGATACAAGATTGAAGACATCGTCCCGTGTCCGGATGGAACTTTCCTTGGCATGGAAGGCAAGCTTGGCGATGCGGATATTCAAGATCTCCTACCATTGTAACCCACTTTGTGTAACCCTAACCCTATCCGGTGTCTATATAAACCGGAGGGTTGTAGTCCGTAGGCAATCAACTCCATACACAACAATCATACCATAGGCTAGCTTCTAGGGTTTAGCCTCCTTGATCTCATGGTAGATCTACTCTTGTAATACCCATATCATCAATATTAATCAAGCAGGAGTAGGGTATTACCTCCATCGAGAGGGCTCGAACCTGGGTAAAAACATCGTGTCCCTTGTCTCCTGTTACCATCCGGCCATGACGCACAGTTCGGGACCCCCTACCCGAGATCCGCCGGTTTTGACACCGACAACACGGTACCCCATGCCTCATAAGCTCCTCCTCGCGCTACTAGTGGCCTCGCGTAAGCTGCGGCACTATTTTTAGGGTCACCCCATCAAGGGCGTCTCGTCATACCCCTTGGAGAGAGTGCTCAGGAGCCCTAACTCAGCCGGGAGGGTCGCTGAGTGGAACATAGAACTGCAAGCGTTTCATCTCGAATTCAGCACGACCAGGGTCATCAAGGGAGCAGCCTTCGTGGATTTTGTGGCAGAATGGACGGAGGCACCAGGCCTCAAAGCCGACGAGGATCGATCCCTCTCCCCGGGAAGTGAGGCGCCGGAAGGCTGGGTCATGTACTTCGATGGGGCGTTCTCCAGTCATGGCGCTGGAGCTGGGGCGGTGCTTATATCGCCCACTCAGGACAAGCTCTACTACGCTGTACAACTCTGTTTCCAGCAAGGTGAAAAGGTTTCCAACAACATAGCAGAGTATGAGGGTCTAATAGCGGGCTTGAAGGCCGCAGCTGCCCTGGGGGTGAAACGCCTCACCATCAAGGGCGATTCGCAGGTCCTTGTCAATTTCTCCAACAAGGTGTACGAGCCGAAAGATGAGCACATGGAATCCTACCTTGCGGAGGTCTGCAAGATGGAGAAGCAGTTCTGGGGGTTGGAGTTGCAGCATGTGCCCCGTGGCACCAATCAGGAGGCTGACAACATCGCCAGATGAGCATCCAGGCGGTTACCTCAGGAGCCTGGCGTCTTCGAGGAACGGCTCTTCAAGCCCTCAGCCCTGCCGTCATTGTCAAACACGGCTCAGCCTCGGGAGGAGCTCCCCCAGCCACCTTCCTCCGGAGCCCCGATCTGTGGCCCGGCCTCAGGAGCATGCCTGCTCCTGACGATGGAGCCTCAGGAGGGGCGCTGGATCACGGAGCTCTGGAGTTACTTAACGCAAGGGACCCTGCCGGAGAAGGAGGAAGAAGCGGAGGGTGTGGCATGGCAGGCCACGGCATACTGCATCAAGGATGGAGAGCTCTACCGGAAGCGACCAAACGATGTATCCCTGCGCTGCATCTCCAGGGAGCAAGGAAAGGAACTGCTGGAAGATATACACGGTGGAGACTGCGGGCATCATTCATCATCACGGACCCTCGTCGGCAAGGCGTTCCGCAGTGGGTTTTATTGGCCCACCGCACTCAACGACGCCGTCGAACTGGTGAAGGCTTGTGAGGCCTGCCAGTTCCACGCAAAGGAAATCCATCAGCCGGCAGGAGGCCTGCAGACTATACCCCTCTCGTGGTCGTTCGCAGTCTGGGGGCTGGACATCCTGGGCCCGTTTCCTCGGGCGCCAGGGGGCTACCACTACCTCTACGTCACCATGGACAGGTTCACCAAGTGGGCTGAAGTGGAGGACGTCCGCACCATCCCCGCGGGTTCCGCGGTTAAGTTCATCAGGGGCATCGTGAGCCGGTTCGGGGTGCCGAACCGCATCATCACAGACAACGGTTCGCAGTTCACCAGTAACCTCTTCAAAACATACTGTGCTAACCTTGGAACGCAGATATGCTACGCTTCGTTGTCGCACCCCCGAAGCAACGGCCAGGCCGAGCGGGCCAACACAGAGGTCCTGAGGGGCCTCAAGACCAGGACGTTCAAGAAGAAGCTGGAGGCCTGCGGCAGAGGTTGGTACGATGAGCTTCAGTCCGTGTTGTGGTCCATCCGCACCACCGCGACAAGCCGACTGGAGAGACCCCATTCTTCCTGGTCTACGGAGCTGAAGCGGTCCTCCCTCACAAGGTCACACGTCGCTCCGCACGAGTCCTGGCGTTCGACGAGGCGCAGCAGGACGCCATGCGGGGGATGGACCTTGTGCTGGTGGAGGAACGTCGCCGAGAAGCCGCGCTGCGAGCGGCGAGGTACCAACAAGCACTGTGACGATATCACTGCCGCAACATCTACCCCAGAGCTCTCGAGGTAGGAGACCTCGTGCTCAGGCGGGTTCTCTCCAGGGAGGGACTGCACAAGCTCTCTCCCATGTGGGAGGGCCAGTTCAAGATTGTTCATGTTTCCAGGCCTGGCTCCGCGCGCTTGGAGACCCAGGAGGGAGTGCCGATCCAAAACACATGGAACATCCAGCACCTCCGGAGGTTCTACCCCTAAAAAGGCCCGGAGCCTATGAAGAAGGCGAATGCATGTGAAGATTATGCTTTTTGGAAAAGGCCCAGAGCCTGTGAAGAAGGCGAATGCCTGTGAAGATTATCCTTTTTGGAAAAGGCCCGGAGCCTGTGAAGAAGGCGAATGCCTGTGAAGATTATCTTTTTTGGAAAAGGCCCGGAGCCTGTGAAGAAGGCGAATGCCTGTGAAGATTATCCTTTTTGGAAAAGGCCCGGAGCCTGTGAAGAAGGCGAATGCCTGGGAAGATTATCCTTTTTGGAAAAGGCCCAGAGCCTGTGAAGAGGGCGAACGCCTGTGAAGCCGTCATGTTTTGGAAAAGGCCCAGGGCATGTGAAGAGGGCAAATGCCCGTGAAGCTTGGTTCCCCCGAGAAAGGCCCGGAGCCTATGAAGAAGGCCACCGCCTGTGAAGCTCGCCACCCGTGACACTCTCACGTAATAATGAGTTGGGGCTGTACACGCCCCGGAGTCTCAGGAGCGCCAGCCTTAGGCCCTGGGGCTCCCTGCCATGCCTAGTGGCAGCACTTAGCTCCGCGCTGGTGAGAAGACGTCGAAGACTAGATTAGGTGCCGGACGCGGCTTTTTCATTTGCTTTCCACAGTTGGTTTGTTCATTTGCTTTCCAAAGTTTTATTGAAGCTGTTACCGACTTTGATTTGCGGTTCTTCGCCTTTTCACTCTCCTGCCTCGATTTCTCTTACGCAAGGCCTCGCGAGGGGGGTAGCCGAGCGCCCTCGTGAGTGTTTCTGTCCTAGTCGTTCAAAGGTTCCGCGACCTGGGTCCATTACAGGAGAACCCCTCCAGTCCGTGCCCCACGGGCACCGCGACACGAACACATGGCCTGGGTCGGTCGCCCCCCCATGGCTAAGGCCGGGAACTATCCGCGTGCGGGCACGTAGCCAGAAGGCACGATAACGAAAGCAAAGCGATGACTAACAGCAATAACCCAAAACACGCCCTCGCGGGGCTCCACGCTACTGTCTTTTTACGCAGGAAAAGGAAAAGAAAGAGCAAATCAGGTGCAGCTCGCCTCACACCAGCCTGCAGGGAAGACTCGAGTCGCCTCCGAGGCTCAAGCAGACTCCCTCTCGCGCTTCACCGAGGCGCGATGGCAGCCAGGGACTTGTCCAATCCGCGCAGTTGCCGAGGCGTCATGGGGAAGTGGAGACGCCCATGTCCAATCAACCGCCATGCGGCGCCCAAGGCCGCAGGCTGTTAGGGCCCGCGGCGCTTCGCCCTTGCCCTTTCGCCTCATTGCACGGCCAAGTCCGGGCGCGCCTTGGTCCAGGGGGCTACTGTCGGCGTTGTGGGAACGGGGGTCCCCAAACTTGCCTGCCTGCGGCCTGCGGCGTGGCTCAAAGGGGGGCCCAGCACGGCCCATCTTCATCAACACAAACCCAAGACCCTCGCGAGGGGCCAAGCCTCGCGGGGCGTACAACACGGAGCTTCCTCAGGCACGGCCACATCAGGTTGGCTTGCGAGGAGGCGGAGAGATCAAGGCGGGGTACCTCATGAGGTGCCCGTGACGCAAGCCATGACGACCAAGGGCGCCAGCTAGCACAGTGTCCTCCTTTCCTCTTTGGTGCAAAGGGAGCAAGCGCAGGCGGGAGCATCAAGAAAAGGCACCCATTTTGGTCCAACGAGACAAAGACCAGCCCAATGGCAGGGAAGAAGTCATTGTGGAGCCCAAGCCAGCGTCACCACCAGAGCCTTTGGCAGGCGAGGACCAACTTTAGTCAGGATAAGTGTACCATATGTTCCCCTTCAGAATGGCCAATTGTTGGCGCCTTTCCCACTCAATATTTGGGAAGAGACCCAGGGCCTTTGCCTATAAATAGGACTAGCCACCCCCAGGGTAGAGACACGTAGAATGAGAGGGGAATAGGAATCAGAATTAGAGAGAGAAGGGTGACTGAACTCCTTTCAGCAGTTCATCCCCCCAGCCAAGAACAGACCCTCGCGAGGCTGTTCTTCCTTGTATTGCTCATCATCATCAGCACAAGAGGCAATCCACCACACCACAAACTGGAGTAGGGTATTACACCACATTGGTGGCCCGAACCAGTATAAACTCTATGTCTCTTGTGATGTCCTTTCAGTAGCTTAGATCTTGGCGAGGCGGAGGGGTACAGGTAGGTAGAAGGAGAAATCTCCGTGCGCACCCCAGGGTTCGAACCTCAAGGGTCTGCCGGACCCCAAATCCGACAGAGGCGGTAGCTCCCTTGTCCCCCTCCTCGTTCTCTTCCAAAGGCACGATCTTCAGCATCCTCGTCAACACGGGCTTCGGCGAGGTCTCAGGAAGGGGGGCCGGACACCTGATTAACTTCGCCTGCGCTACCCACTCCTGTTTCAAAGACAACTCTTTTAAGGGTGATGTTGTGATGAATGAACGGATGGTGTGTCCGGAAACAGGGCTAATTACTTGAGTATCCGGACGATTGCAGCTTAGTCCTGCGTCCTCCATAGAATCCGGACACATTACTTGTGATCCGAAGAACAATTTGTACATCTCCACGGGCGTCATGCCAAGAAAGTGTTGGAGAGCTCACGGTACCTCCGGGTTGAACTCCCATAGACAGAGAGGGCGACGTTTGCAAGGCAGGACTCGGCGAATTAACATAACCTGCGTCGCCACGAACAGACTGATGTCTCTTTCTACAAGATCTCGGATGCGGCCTTGCAATAGGGGGACGTCTTTTGTCGGCCCCCAGTCCAGCCCCTTATTGACCCACCATGCTAGTCGGGGCGGGGGACCCGAGCGGACAATAGGCGGCGCCACCCACTTGGTGCCCCTAGGGTCGGTGATATAGAACCACTCTTGTTGCCATAAGCTGAACTCCTCCTGAAAAGAGCCCTCGGGCCATGGAGCGTCAGCATTCTTGCTTATAACAGCGCCTCCGCACTCCGCGTGTTGTCCCTTGATCATCTTCGGCTCTACTTTAAAGGTCTTAAGCCATAGTCCGAAGTGAGGAGTAATGCGGAGGAAGGCTTCGCACACGACGATAAATGATGACATATGGAGGATGGACTCCAGAGCTAAGTCGTGAAATTCCAGCCCATAATAAAACATGAGCCCCCTCACGAAGGGATCTGTCGCGAAGCCGAGCCATCGGAGGAAGTGAGACACGAATACCACACTCTCACCAGGCTCGGGAGTAGGAACAACCTGCCCTTGAGCAGGCAGCCTATGCGAAATTTTGCCGGTCAAGAACCTAGCTTCTCTCAGCTTTAGCACGTCCTCCTGTGTAACGGAGGAAGGAGTCCATCAGCCTCGAAGGTCGGATCCGGACATCGTCGAAGGTCCGAAGCTCCTGAAATCTAGGGCCTTGGGTGTTGGAACTCGAGGCAAAGGGAGAAATCGATTAAGATCAAAAGAAAAGAGTAAGGCCTTGGTCTCTTTATAAGAGGTTGCATACCAAGAGCCCTCCCCGTGACCGTTTGGGACTCGCCTTTGATCGAGGAAATGTACCAAAGGGCATGATTGGGTTACCCACGTCTGTATTGATGAGAATCCCGTAAATTAAGGGGACACGATCTCTGCTTCGACAAGACGTGCCAAGGAAACCGCCTCACAAAACGCGCTGAGGCGGAACAGTAAAACAATTCGAATAAAGGCTTGGCCGTGGTGTGATGTCACGCTACAGAATACGTTAGCAGATTAGATTTGTGTAGATATTATTCTCTCTATGGCAATATGTGGAACTTTTGCAGAGCTGGACACTATCCTTGTGTTCAAAATCTTCTATGAAGTATTTGGAGGAGGAACCCGCCTTGCAATGCCGAAGACAATTTGCGCGCCGGACTCATCGTCATTGAAGCCTGGTTCAGGGGCTATTGAGGGAGACTTGGATTAGGGGGTGTCCGGATAGCCGGACTATAACCTTTGGCCGGACTCTTGGACTATGAAGATAATAGATTGAAGACTTCGTCCCATGTCCGGATGGGACTTTCCTTGGCGTAGAAGGCAATCTTGGTGATACGGATTTGTAGATCTCCTTCCGTTGTAACCGACTCTGTGTAACCCTAGCCCTCTCCGGTGTCTATATAAACTAGAGAGTTGTAGTCCATAGGACAGAACAACAATCATACCATAGGCATCCTCCTAGGGGGATAGGTTGTTAGGAAAAGACCACCGCTCATCCCCGACCACCACTCACAAGGAAGAAAATCAATAAATACCTCATGCTCCAAGTACGTTACATAACGGTTCACCATACGTTCATGCTACGGGAATCACAAACTTTAACACAAGTATTCTTACCAATCTACAATTACTCACTAGCATGACTCTAATATCACCATCTTTATATCGCAAAACAATTGCAAGGAATCAAACATATCATATTCAGTGATCTACAAGTTTTATGTAGGATTGTATGACTAACCATGTGAATGACCAACTCCTGTCAACTCTCTAAATAGATGTAAGTGAAGCATGAGAATTTAATTCTTTCCAAAAAAGATATGCCCATGCTCTAACAAATATAAGTGAATCAAAAGAGCATTCTACAAATGACGGTTTTCTAAGTGTAGAGAAACAGGCAGTCCAAACTTCAAATGATATAAGCGAGCACATGATGCATTCTATAAAGCCATACTCAAAATATATAAGTGAAGTGGATGAAGCATTCTGTAAATCAGCCAAGGACTATCTCATACTAGCATGGTGCATTATTAAAATAAAAATAAAAATCACACGACGCTCCAAGTTTTATGCATATCATGTGACAAATAAAATTATAGCTCCAAGTAAAATTACCGATGATTGTTGGAAGATAGAGAGGATGCCTTCCGAGGCATCCCCAAGCTTAGTTGCTTGGGAGTCCTTGAATATTACCTTGGGGTGCCTCGAGCATCCCCAAGCTTAGGCTCTTCCCACTCCTTATTCCTTCATCCATCGTTATCTCACCCAAAACATGAAAACTTCAATCACACAAAACTTAACAAAACCCTCGTGAGATCCGTTAGTATAATAAAACAAATCACCACTTTAAGTACTGTTACAAACCCATTCATATTTTGTTTTTGCATTGTAGATACTGTATTATAACTTCTCCATGGATCATACCACCGATAAAATCGATAGTTTCATCAAAACTAGCAAAATAATGCATCAAAAATAAAATCTCTCTTAAACATGACAGTCTGTAGTAATCTGAACATTCACCATATTTCTGTAACTCCAAAAATTGTGAAAAATTAGGACAAAATAAACAATTTGTATAGGAGTATTGTGCAAAAAGTTTCAGAAGCTTTTGACATTTCAGTAAAAAATTAAATTCACGTGCTACAACCAAAATTTCTGTTTTTCCACTGCACATACCAAACAAGAAACTCTAATCATCATAAAGGCAAATCTTGGAACATTATTTTATAATACAATGGATTTATAAAGGGGGTAATTATTTTTTGTTGAAAAGTTTCTGTAATTCAAGATTTGCAAAGTTTCCATGGGCATGAACAAAGTTTAATGAGCTCCCCCACTTCACCGTTGCTCGTCCTTCTTACTTTCACTTTTCTTTTTGAAAAATTTTAGGTTCCCCACTTTTTTTTTAAACTTTATAAAAGCACTCAACAGAAATAAATGACTCTAAAACTTCTGGGTTGTCTCTCTGGCAGCGCTTTCTTTAAAGCCATTACACAAGGCATATAGTGCTCAAGTAATGGATCCACCTGGATCCCAAGGTATATCAAAGCCAATTTTAATTAACAATGATTTGTGATTTAGTAGTGAGCACAGAGTAACATATATCATGCAATGATGAAGTCTAACTATCTTCCTATGCATCGACATGTCATAAAAGAACAATTCATGCACCTCAAGTAAAGGCCAATACATAGCATAAATAGTTTATTGCAATTTTATCGCATTGGAAACATAGAGGTAGATATGTAGTTCCTCTCTCATAATAATTGCAAGTAGGAGCAGCAAGCACATGCATATTATATCTATTAAAATTATCATGTGTAGTAGTAGAACGCAACCCATTAATATAGTCCTTAATAAGCGCAAACTTCTCCGATATAGTGTAATTGGGAGAATTAAAAAAGATAATAGGACTATCATGTGTGGGTGCTATAGTAACAATTTCATTCTTAACCTAAGGAACTATAGCAAATTCATCTCCATAAGCATCATTCATATTGGCATTGTTGACACCTGATTTTGGCACGATAGAAAACATTATTAAGATGGATTCAAATAAAGAAGTGCTCTACATGAAAAAGTACCAGTGTTGTCATAAACATCTTTGAAGTTTGGCCATCGCTGTCCGATTTCATCTCGAAGACCGAAACTATGCTCAAAGTACTAAGATATTATATTCAGAGTATTGTTCTGCCGATTAAACCCCAAGACGAGATCACATGAGAAACTTTTCTACACGAATTGTCTTTGTCTCGTCGAAACAATTAACTTTGACATAAACTATTTCAATCCAAGGTCGTATGCAAAAGTTAGAGCCATCGGAGTGTGGCCCTATCACGAAGCACAATATGGCGCGAGGGATCAGACAAATAGACTGATGGCTCACGTGAGCTTTTAGGCCCTCAAGACAGCCTCAAATTGAAAACCATACAACATGGAAAAGTTTCGTCTCGTCGAGCTGATCGATTTTGATATATAAATTGTTTCAATCGGAGGTTGTTTGCAAGCTGGAGAGGTAAAACAAGATCAGGATGAAGTTTCACTCGGGAAATCCGAGTTAGACTAGAATTAGAACTCTAGGACGTGAATTGATTTAATTTTTTTAAGGAAACCCTAGATGAATCATTTACTTGTATGGGAAGTCCAAATGCCTCTTATATATAGTGAAGGTGTCGGACGATTGAAAAAACACACAGTCGAACAAATCTATGTACCACTTTTACTTTTAGATTTACCTTCTTCCTTTATTCTTGTTCTTCTTGTTCTTCGTCTGTTCTTCTTCATTGCAGGGCGGCAAACCTCGAGGCCCTAGGGGCGATCAGGTTGACCTAGGGCGTCCCACATCCGCTGTGCGCCCTGGCGGGGTCCATCCCGGGTGCGTGGGGTTTCGGGTCTCCAAAAGCGCCTGCCGGATTGTCTTGCGTAGCGCGCTTTCGGTAGGTCTCCTTCGATGTGAGTTGCGGTGCAGCACCCCCGGTGTCGAGGGTGCATGGTGACGTGTTTGTGTGTGAACACACTTTTTCGCGACTCCGCTGGGGAACAAGCTTTGAACAGTCTCCAGCATGTTCTTGCTACGAGAAGGGTGTCATCAAGCGGGTGCAATCTACAACGGTAACATGTATCATCAATCTCCTTACGTAGATGCAAATAGCCATTATGTTGATGTTGCTAGATCTTTCAATGGATATTCCATGTGGCTATCCCTAACGAGCAAAGGCCGACTAGTTATTCCATTGGAGAAACTTGGAATTTACAAAACCGCGACATGCCACTTATAAATCTAAACTTTCGTGCATCGGCAACACCTTTCTATATGCCGGTGAACAACATGATTTGTTCTAGTGATCAATATACAACACCTCATGTACATGAGGGCAACTCATAGTTTTGTCCATCGGCAGCCGACTGACGATATGCAGGTTCATCCCCAAACATGATGATGGACAGGGGAATCATCCATGCTTCCTATTGTTATTTGGCTGGTTATCCTCAGTCATCATATACTACATCTCATGAGATTAATTGTTCAGCGAGATATGAAACTAAAAGTATTCATGACTCGGCTCACCTTTGTGGTTATGGCCGAGTGAATGGAGATTCTATAGGAGCATATATGCCTAATATTGCAGGAAATGAGGTGGCTCTGGCTGCATTAAAATGTTTAGCCCAAAATAAGAAGATTAACGCGCTTTGCCTTGAACAACATGAAAAGGGGTTATTTCCTAATTATGAGGCAATAAGAGCTAGAGTTTTGCAAGAAGACAAAGTTTTGCAGATTGATCGGATTGGTGAAAGAAAATATGGTTCTACAACTGCACACACGTCGTCACCTATCATTGCAGCATGTTATACACTGATACGTCTCCAATGTATCTATAATTTTTTATTGTTCCATTCTATTATATTATATGTTTTGGATGTTTTGTATGCATTAATATGCTATTTTATATTATTTTGGGGCTAACCTATTAACCTAGAGCCCAGTGCCAGTTTCTGCTTTTTCCTCGTTTTAGCTTCGCGATAAAGGAATACCAAACGGAGTCTAAACAAAATAAAACCTTCACGGTGATTTTTCTTCGACCAGAAGACACCCAGGAGACTTGAAGATCAAGTCAGAAGAGCCACAAGGCGGCCACAAGGGTGGAGGGCGCGCCCAGGGGGTAGGGCGTGCCCCCTACCTTGTGGGCCCCTCGGTGACCCCTGACCTTGCTCTGCCTCCTATATATTCACATATATTCCCAAACCACCAGAAGCATCCACGAAAACACTTTTCCACTGCCGCAACCTTCTGTTCCTATGAGATACAATCTTGGGGCCTTTTCCAGCATCCTGCCGGAGGGAGATTCGATCACGGATGCACTACTAGAAAAACCGCTACTAATGGCGCACCTAATTTGGCCATTAATGGCGCATCACTGGTGCGCCATTACTAGCACGCCATTAGTATTTTTTACTAATCGCGCACCACTGGTGCGCCATTAGTATCTGGTATACTAATGGTGCACCACTGGTGTGCCATTAGTATAGGCCACGGTGCGCCATTAGTATGCCTCCCAGGGGCCATGTATACCCAGGTACTTTGGCATACTAATGGCGCACGACAACGGGATGCGCCATTAGTAACTTCGGCATACTAATGGCGCACTGTTTAGTGATGCGCCATTAGTGATGCGCCATTTTGAATCTAGATCCGGATCATGATTTTTTGCCCATTTTTTGCTCGTTTTTTTGCTCGTTTTTTGGCACGACATTATTTCAAATTTTGTTCCTGTTTTTGGTTCTTGTACGTTCTTTTGTCGTGTTCTTTTGCCGGAGAGGAGTTCGCCGGAGAGGAGTTCGCTGGAGAGGAGTTCGCCGGAGAGGAGGAGGAGGAGGTCACCGGAGAGGCGCTCGCCTACATCGCAGGAGAGGAGGAGGAGGAGGTCGCTGGAGAGTTCACCGAAGCATCGGAGAGGAGGAAGGAGAAACCATGAGAGGATGGGAGGAGAGGAGGGAGGAGGAGCTCACCGGAGAGGAGGGAGGAGGAGCGCACCGGAGAGAAGGGAGGAGGAGCTCACCGGAGAGGAGGGAGAAGAAACCGTGAGGGGAGGGGATGGGAGGGGAGGGGAGGACAGGAGGGAGGAGGAGGTCGCCGGAGAGGAGGAGGAGGTCGCCGGAGAGGAGGAGGGTAGTATATGGTGGAGGAGAGAAGGGAAGATGGAGTGGAGGAGAGGAGGAGATGGAGTGTAGGAGAGGTGAAATGAAGAGATAAGGAGGAGAGGACCACAGCGAGCCATATATACGGCATACTAATGGCGTACCGCGGGTAGGTGCGCCATTAGTAACTTTTTTTTATTTTTTTGATTTATTTTGAATTTTGAAGGCGGGAAGATACTAATGGCGCACCATGGGCAGGTGCGCCATTAGTAACTTTTTTTTATTTTTTTTATTTATTTTGAATTTTGAAGGCGGGAAGATACTAATGGCACACCATGGGCAGGTGCGCCATTAGTAACTTTTTTTTATTTTTTTGACTTATTTTGAATTTTGAAGGCGGGAAGATAGTACTGGCGCACCATGGGCAGGTGCGCCATTAGTAAATTTTTTTTATTTTTTTTGACTTATTTTGAATTTTGAAGGTGGGAAGATACTAATGGCGCACCATGGGCAGGTGCGCCATTAGTAACTTTTTATTTATTTTTTCACTTATTTTGAATTTTGAAGGCGGGAAGATAGTATTGGCGCACCATGGGCAGGTGCGCCATTAGTAACTTTTTTTTATTTTTTTGACTTATTTTGAATTTTGAAGGCGGGAAGATAGTAATGGCGCACCATGGGTAGGTGCGCCATTAGTAAGTTTGAATTTTTTTTGATTTTTTTTGCGTCTCCAGATCTTAAAAGCCCCGTATCTTTTTTCTGTTAGGTTTTTGAGGATTTTGAAAATGTTTAACGGGGTTCCCCCAGTTAAATTTGGATGTAACTTTTCGAGTAGATGATTTTTCATATAAAAAACTTTTTCATCCGAGTTAGTGTGCAAAAGTTATACCCATTTTTACAAATTCTCGCGAGATTTTGCAAATGAAGTCGAAATTCATATTTGCAAATTTTCCCAACAACTAGACCACATATCACATGGGAAACTTATTTTCTTTTATTTTTTTGACATTTTCATCATTTTCTTTTATTTTTTTTAAAACTGAAAAGTCGATCCACGGGGGGGGGGGGGGGGGGTGCATTCGGTGGAAGTGGTGGCCAAGTTACTAATGGCGCACCGTGGCATGGTGCGCCATTACTAGTTTGAACTAGTAATGGCGCACCACCCCCACGGTGCGCCATTAGTAGTTTTGAAAAAAAATAAAATAAAAAGTTTTACAATTTTTTTTTACTAATGGCGCACCGTGGATGTGGTGCGCCATTACTACTTCATCTAGTAATGGCACACCATGCCACGGTGCGCCATTAGTAGTTTTGAAAAAAAAAATTAAAAAATATTTTTACTAATGGCGCACCGTGGATGTGGTGCGCCATTAGTATTTGGACACTAATGGCGTACCAACACATGGTGCACCATTAGTATATAGTAATGGCACACGACATGTCTGGTGCGCCATTAGTGTCAATTCCATCTATAGCCCTTTTCCTAGTAGTGATGGCATCTACATCTACCCTATTGCCCTTCCGATGAGCGTGAGTAGTTTACCTCAGACCTACGGGTCCATAGCTAGTAGCTATATGGCTTCTTCTCTCTCTTTGATTCTCAATACTATCTTCTCCTCGATGTTCTTGGAGATCTATCCGATGTAATCTTCTTTTGCGGTGTGTTTGTCGAGATCCGATGAATAGTGGCTTTATGATCAGCTTATCTATGAATATTATTTGAATCTTCTCTGAATTCTTATATGCATGATTTGATATATTTGTAATTCTCTTCGAACTATCGGTTTACTTTGGTCAACTAGATTGGTTTTTCTTGCAATGGGAGAAGTGCTTAGCTTCTTGTTCAATATTGCGGTGTCCTCTCCCAGTGATAGTAGGGGCAGCGAGGCACATACTGTATTGGTGCACTCGAGGATAAAAAGATGTTGTTTACATCATATTGCTTGAGTTTATTCCTCTACATCATGTCATCTTACTTAAAGCGTTACTCTGTTCTTCATGAACTTAATACTCTATATGCGGGTAGGAGTCGGTCGATGTGTGGAGTAATAATAGAACATGCAGGCAGGAGTCGGTCTACTTGACACGGACATGGTGTCTATATTACATAAACATTAGCTAGGATATCGTCATAACTTTGCGCTTTTCTATCAATTGCCCGACAATAATTTGTTCACGGGTCTACTTTCCATAATATTAGTCTTCGGCATTCATATTATTTGCCTTCAAGAGAGAAGCCTCTAGTGAAACCTATAGTCCACGGGTCTATTTTCCATCATATTAGTTTCCGATCTACTATTTTGCAATCTTTACTTTCATATCTATACAACAAAAAACCCCAAAATATTTTATCTTTTGTTTAGTTTTATTTATCTATCTCTATCAGATCTCACCTTTGCAAGTGGCCATGAAGGGATTGACAACCCCTTTATCACGTTGGGTGCAAGTGTTTGATTGTTTGTGCAGGTATTGGTGATTTGTGCGTTCTTGTCCTACTGGATTGATACCTTGGTTCTCAAACTAAGGGAAATACTTATCTCTACTTTGCTGCATCACTGAGGGAGTCCTGGACTAAGGGGTGCTCGGGCGTCCGGCCTGTTATTCATTGGGCCGGACTGATGGGCTGTGAAGATATGAAGGCCGAAGACTATACCTGTGTCCGGATTGGACTCCCCTTGGCGTGGAAGGCAAGCTAGGCGACCAATGATGAAGATTCCTTCTTATGTAACCGACCCCATGTAACCCTAGATCTCTCCGGTGTCTATATAAACCGGAGAGCCTATTCCGGATATGGAGATACACATTACCATAGTCATACAGGCTAGACTTCTAGGGTTTAGCCATTACGATCTCGTGGTAGATCAACTCTTGTAACACTCATATTCATCAAGATTAATCAAGCAGGAAGTAGGGTATTACCTCCATACAGAGGGCCCGTGTCGGGGAAGCTGCCTCCTCGAGCACCTATGGGGACGGAGCCCCTTTTCGGTTCGGCAGGGGGCGGAGGTCGCACGAAGAGCAGATCGAGGCGAGGCACACGAGCGGTTTACCCAGCTTCGGAGCTCTCCGGAGAGATAATACTCCTACTGCTGCTTTGTGGATTGTATTGAGTTCTTGCTCGGGAGCGCTGAGTGCTACAGTACACACCAGCAGCTAACGACACCGAGCGTGAGTGTTCTACTGTTCGTCCTCCCCCTCTACGTTGCGCATGGGCCTCCTTTTATATGCTCAAGGGGTCATCGACAGGTGGCAACGTAGGCAAGGGAAAAAATGGAAAAGGTGCTGCGGTTGGTACAGCTACCTGCACAGTGTATCATACCTAACCCTGACGGCAGGGGACAAAGGCATTAAATGCCTATCTATGTCGCCCAAATAGTGCAGAAAAGGGACTGTCAGGGGCGCCACCGCTCGCCACGATGGCGATCTTGTCAGCGCTGCTTGCCACAGTGTACCCCTGGCTGCACAGCCTCCCACCACGTACGACTGGAAGGGTCCCAGAGCGACACGTAGGTGGGTGTGCTGGAGCGCAGGTACAGAGTGGTTTGCTTGCCGCGGCAAACGCCTTGCCGCGGCCGTTGTCTTGTCGCGTCCGGGAGCTTGTCGCTCGCCGGGTCTTGCCAGGACGCGTGGCGCGTCGCGGCAAGTTTCTTGAGATGCCTTGGTTGGCCTTCCCGGCAAGCTCCTCTTGTCGGGGTCTTGTGCCTTGAGTGGTCTTCCCGGCAAGCTCCTCTTGCCGGGGACTTGTCTCCTTGGCTTAAATACTTTGTTCTTGAATGGCTCAAAAGGGGCAATAGAGGGCCTTGGCGATCGCCCGGCAAGCCTTGCCGCGGGGCGCTGCGACTGCCCGTGCACAAGTTCGGGATACTAGGGTACCCCTACTCTAGTACACCGACAGGAGCCCCCGGGCCAGGGCCATACACGGTGGCGAGCGCTGTTGGGCCAGGCCCAAAACAGGGCACGGGCACGCGCGGACTGGATCACGTCGTATCCTACTCCGTATCCACCGCGCCCTCCCCGAACGGCATGCGTCGATTGCGGCGTCGTGGGAGAGATCGTGGGTGGTTCTTTATTTTGAAAAGCGGAACGTCCGCCCCTTCCCCCCCATAGCAGGGGAATCAGGGGCAGGGGCGCGGTTTTCGAGGCGTCCACTTGCCATGATCACGGGGTGAGGAGAGGTCGCCTCATCCGTCGCCTCAATTCTGCACACCTGCCACGCGGCTTCCATGCGCTTGGGGTGGCGAACGGTGGAGGCGGGGAACCGGACCGTCGTGGGTCAAGGCAGCGGACCGGTCCCAGTTCCCTGCCCCTTCTATGTCTTGATTAGCTGAGCGGGGGGGGGGGGGGCGAACGGAGGTCCGCATTCTTTCATCTCCTCTTTCCTTCAGCTTCTGCTCCCCTCTCTCTCATTCTCCATGGAGAAAGGGAACCCTGTTCCTTCAACGGTGGCGGCAAGGGTCGCCGCTAGACAACGCGTCCTTCCCTCTCCCGCACCTGTGGTGGCAGAGCCAGCCGTAAGGGGAAGAGGGAGGGGGCGAGGCCGTGGGCGAGGTCGAGGGCGAGGCCGAGGCGCTCGGGGAAGAGGTGGACGGGGCGGCGCGCCGGCCTCGCCTCCGCCAGCGGTTCCTCTTCCCATGGCGATCCATATTGGGGACGACCCTTGCGAGTTCTTCGTCAGGCTGCGTCGGCCTCCTCGTCGTCGCCTTCGTCTCCCGACTCCATTTGCGAGCGAGATGGAGTTGGATCCGCCCGAGACACTGAGGATGCACATGAGGGGATGTGGAATCAACGGTGCGCGAGTCCATGTTGACTTCCCAGCCCCTAATGTGATGTATCTTGGTCGAGGGTGGAAGACGTTTGCCCGTATCCATCGCCTGACGGAGGGGCTCACCCTCCATTTTAAGCTGATGGAGGGCGGTCTCCTCTCCGTCAAGGTCTTCGGGTGCTTCAGGACTGGGGCAAGGTGCTGCGTGGAGAGCTCCTCCGATAGCGAAGACTCCTCCTCGGGCGGGAGTGACGAGGAGGACAGCGACAGCGACGACGTGGGTAGCGGGCGGCAGGATGACGGGTCCAACTAGGTGTCGGGCGCCGCCCCGTGCGGCACCGGCGACCCCATCATCCGCGTCGCCGGCTCCTGGAGCTTCTCGGGGCCGTCTCCTTGGGCGGCTGGCGTAGGGAGGCTGGGGAAGAGGAAGAGGGTGGGCGGCAAGGCCGTCAACTCAGAGTACATGGGTGTGACGCCCTCGACAGCGTGCTGACGTCCTGCCGCCTCGTCTTCGAGCCCTCTTCCGGCGCCGCCATCACCATCCAGCCTTTGGACGGCCACCGAGATGTTCTCTTGGTGTCTTCTGCTTCCCGTAGCTCGCCTAGGCGCCCCTTTTGCCCTTTTCGCCTCCTTGCCCTACCTCCTGAAGATAGGGACAAGAAAGGGATTACGGGCACCTTATCTCTTTTTAATTTGTAAGCCCTTGGGCCTTAGCTGCATTTAAAACTTGTAATCCCATCATTCATGTTTTTCATTCTCTATGAACTATACCTGAGTGGAATGTTTTTTTAGTGAAAAGGGGATGCTTGCCGGGTCACTTGTCTTGCGGGTGGAACCCACGTCAAGGAGCAAATCCTTGATATGTTTAAGATAGACACTTTTTTCCCAGCAGCAGGCCCTGCCGTCTTCCCACGTCGCTCGACCTTTCTCACGCTTTTGGCGGAGGCAGGGATGAGGCGTGTTCAGGCTCCTCGTTTCGTCCCTTTGGTGCCGCGACTACGACCAAACCTTGGCCCCGGGAACGAGCCCTAGGGCCTGGAGTTATGGGAGCACGGTAGCTTTTAGGAAGAAACGAGGTTTCGCATTCCTCGGTCCATAAGAGAATGCATGATGATAAGGGATGAAAAACTTATCTGAGATTGCAGCCCCCGACAACTCTGGTTTGCCGTGGGTGAGTCTTTGTACTCGCAGCCCCCGGCAACACTGGCTTGTCGGGGTCCAGATGCTGGTCTGTCCTTCTTCTCTTTTTCGTCCTCAAGTGGTCCGGTCAGGATATGCGAGCCCTGCGAACCAAGGGAAACGAAAGAACGACAAAAGGACGCACACTCGACCTCTAAGTTAGTTGTTAGCCGCTACTAAGCCTTGTCAACCCTAACCAAGGACGAGACTCGACCCAGCATGCATGCTATAACTTAGGGCGCCAGCGCTTCATCTACGCTCAGGGTCTGCGCCTGGCTTTGTACAAAGGATTACATGCAACAGCGGCAAGACTTGTACAAAAAGGTGGTTGCCGGAACAGGGTCCGACAACCGCGCCTTATGGGTAAAACTTACGAAGTTGCTCGATGTTCCAGGAGTTGCTCATCGGAATGCCATCTTCGGTCTCAAGGCGGACAGCGCCAGGCCTAGTGACTCGTTTAACCCGATAAGGGCGTTCCCACTTCGGCGTCAACTTGTTAGAATTCTTGGCGGAATGAACGCGCCGAAGAACAAGGTCGCCTTCCTCGAGACTTCTGGCGTTAACTTTGCGGCTATGGTAGCGGCGCAAAGCTTGCTGGTAGCGAGCAGCTGGCACAGCGGCCTGAAGACGATCTCCCTCAAGGAGCAGCGCGTTATCTTGTTGCAGCTGCTCTTGCTCAAGCTCATCATAAGAGAGCACTTGAGGTGACCCGTATACGAGTTCCGTGGGGATAACTGCCTCTGCTCCATAGACTAGAGCGAAAGGTGTCTGGCCAGTGGCTCGATTTGGCGTCGTCCTGATCGATCAAAGAACCACCGGCAGCTCCTCAATCCAGTTTCTTCCGCACTTGTGCAGCCTATCAAAAGTCCTGGTCTTGAGCCCACACAGCACTTCAGCATTTGCCCTCTCCGCTTGACCGTTGCTCCTGGGGTGAGCAACAGAAGCGAAGCAGACCTTGGCGCCAAGATCTTGGACGTACTGCATGAAGGTGCGGCTCGTGAATTGCGTACCGTTGTCGGTGATGATCCTGTTAGGGATCCCGAAGCGGCAAACAATCGACCTGAAGAACTTGACTGCTGACTGTGCTGTCACCTTCCTCACTGCTTCCACTTCCGGCCACTTTGTGAACTTGTCGATTGCGACGTACAAGTGCTCAAAGCCCCCGACTGCTCGGGGGAAGGGGCCGAGGATGTCGAGCCCCCAGACCGAAAATGGCCAGGATAAAGGGATCGTCTGGAGAGCTTGAGCTGGCTGGTGTATCTGCTTGGAATGTAACTGGCACGCTTCACACTTGGTTACTTGTGCAGTTGCATCTTGGAGGGCTATCGGCCAAAAGAAACCTTGCCGGAAAGCTTTGCCGGCAAGCGCTCTTGCGCCAATGTGGTGACCACATATGCCTCCATGTATCTCTGCCAACAGCTTCTGTCCATCTTCCCGGTGAATACACTTCAATTTCACACCGTTGAGTCTTCTTCTGTACAGTGCGTTGTCGACAAACTGGTACATACTTGACTGCCGGGCTACTCTTTCCGCTTCTTCTGGTTCTTCGGGAAGTTCTCCTGTCTGGAGGAAACGGACGATCTGCTGTGCCCATGCTGGAGGTTGTGGCTCGACAACAAGGACTAAAGGCATATCTTCTGCTGCGGGAACATCCGCTTCTACGGCGAGAACCTGCGGCTCAGCCGGAGCTTGACGTTCCTCGGCAAGCTTGCCGGAGCAAAATTTGTCGGGAGCGTCTGCTACAACGAAACAAACCCTGGGGCTTGTCGGAGCAGACTGCTCCTCAGCACTCTTGGTGTTGATCTTGGGAACCTTCTTGGCGGCGGCTTCTGGAAGCTCTGCCGGAAAATAGTCACCAGAAATCAACTTCCTCTTCTTGCTCTGTCTAGTTGATGGCGCCACAGACAGTTGAGTCAGCTTGAGCACAAAGATCCCTGGTTCCACAGGTAACTTAAGTGCTGCGCACTTTGACAGGCCATCGGCGATGTCGTTCTGAGATCTTGGAACATGTTCCATCTGTAGGCCAACAAAGTGCTCTTCTAGCTTTCTCACTTCATCAACGTAAGCTTCCATCAACGGACTCTGATAATTCTTGTTCACTTGGTGGACGACAAGCTGCGAGTCACCCCTGACAATGAGCTGCTTGATCCCAAGGTCTGCCGCGATCCTAAGACCGGCAAGCAAACCTTCATACTCTGCAGTATTGTTCGTTGCTTGCTCCTTGGGAAAGTGCATCTGGACCACGTACTTGAGGTGCTCTCCGGTGGGTGCGACAAGCAGCACGCCAGCACCAGCACCTTGCAGCGAGAAAGCACCATCAAAGTACATCAGCCACTCTTTGCTTGCTGCCTTGACGGGGATGCCCGTCTCTGGAATTTCTTCATCTGGTGTTGGCGTCCACTCTGCTATGAATTCTGCCAATGCTCTGCTTTGGATAGTTGAAATGCTCTCAAACTTGAGGCCAAAGCTTGACAGTTCCAGTGCCCACTCAACAATTCTGCCTGTTGCTTCTGGATTCTGCAGTATCCTCTTCAGCGGAAAGCGAGTGACAACTGTGATCTCATGTGCTTGGAAGTAATGGCGCAGCTTTCTCGAGGCCATGAGAAGGCCGAAAAGCAATTTCTGCACACCAGAGTACCTTGACCTAGCCCCCTGCAGAAGGGAACTGACAAAGTAGACTGGGCGCTGCACCATTTTCTTCTGCTGTATCTCTTCGCACATCTGCGCAGATCCATCTTTGTCGGGACCAGAGCTTGTCGGGGAAGCCCCCTGCTTGTCGCTGGATGTGCTTGCCGTGGTTGCTGGATCATCATCTGCCTCCCTCTCCGCTACTAACGCAGCACTAATCACTTGATTGGTTGCCGCCAGATACAGCAGCAACTTCTCTTGTGGTTTAGGTGCGACAAGTATTGGAGTGGAGGACATGTATCTCTTCAAGTCCTGCAACGCAGCCTCCGCTTCCGGAGTCCATTTCATTGGACCTGCCTTTTTCAAAATTTTGAAAAACGGCAGGGCGCGCTCAGCAGACTTAGAGATAAACCTGCTGAGAGACGCCACGCAGCCGGCAAGTTTCCGCACATCCTTGACGCGCTTCGGTGCTTCAATCTGCTCAATGGCCTTGATCTTGTCGGGATTGGCTTCAATTCCCCTCTGAGACACGAAGAACCCGAGAAGCTTGCCGGAAGGGACTCCAAACACGCACTTCTCGGGGTTGAGCCTGAGGCTGATCTTGCGCAGATTTGCAAAAGTCTCTTCTAGATCTTGAATCAGAGTTGCTTTGTCCCTGCTCTTGACCACTATGTCATCCATGTAGGCTTCCACATTTCTGTGTATCTGCGGTTCAAAAGCAGTATGGACTACTCTTGCAAAGGTTGAACCAGCATTCTTCAAACCGAAAGGCATCCGTATGAAACAGTACGTGCCACATGGAGTGATGAATGTGGTCTTCTCCTCATCTTCTTCTGCCATGAAGATCTTATGATATCCTGAGTATGCGTTAAGAAATGAAAGCAAATCACATCCGGCCGTGGAGTCAACAATCTGGTCAATGCGCGGCAAGGGAAATGGATCTTTGGGACAAGCTTTATTGACATCGGTGAAGTCAATACAAAGCCTCCATTTCCCTTTTGCCTTGCGCACGACTACAGGATTGGCCAACCACGTAGGATGGAGCACTCCTCTGACAAGGCCTGCTGCTTCCAACTTCTTGATCTCTTCTGCAATGAATTCTTGGCGCTCCACTGCTTGCTTTCTGACTTTCTGCTTGACGGGCCGCGCATGAGGACAGACGGCAAGGTGGTGCTCAATTACTTTCCTGGGAACACCGGGGATGTCAGACGGTTGCCACGCAAACACGTCGACATTCGCCCGCAGGAAAGCAATGAGCGCACTTTCCTATTTAGGGTCGAGAGTGGCACTGATGGTGAAAGTACCACCAGTGTCGTCCTCCTTGGCGGGCACCTTCTTGGTCGCTGGCGGGGCTGCCATCGTCTTCTTACACTTGCCGGTGGAGCTCGATGGTGCGTCCTCGACGGTAGCGCAGCACTCCGAAGAGGTGTGCTTGCCGGAGTGGGCATCAGAACTCTTGCCGGACTTGGTCTTCTTCTTCCCCCTGGGAGCTTCAGCGGCAAGTGTCTCGCGATCCGTTGCGGCTGCTGCTTCCCGGTAGATCTTGTCGGCACAGATAAGAGCATCTTTCTTGTCGCCAAGGACAGAGATGACACTTATCGGGCCTGGCATCTTCAGCATGTTGTACGCGTAGTGAGAGGCCGCCATGAACTTGGCGAGCGCTGGACGGCCGAGAATACCATTGTAAGGTAATGGAAAATCGGCAACGTCAAAAGTGATCCTCTCAGTCCTGAAGTTTAGCTCGCTGCCAAATGTCACTGGCAGCGTGATCTTCCCCTTTGGCTTGCTACTTCCTGGGTTGATTCCTTGGAATGTGCCGGTCTCTTCGAACTCGCTGTCAGGGACTTGGAGTTTCCGGAGCACAGCGGAGGAGATCAGGTTCAAGCCGGCCCCGCCGTCAACTAGCATCTTAGTGACCTTGAGGTTGCGGACAGTTGCTGAGACCAACATCGGCAAGCACCCGACCGCAGTCGTGCGATCAGGGTGGTCCTCAATATCAAAGATGATAGGCGTGCTGGACCATTTCAGAAGCTTGCGTGATTCGACGGGTGGTTCCGCCGCATTGACTTCCTGCACCCACTGCTTGAGTTGGCGGTGTGAAGTATGCAGAGAATCACCGCCGTCAACGCACAAGACCTCTGTGGCTTTCTGAAACTCCTGCTCACTGGTCTCGTCATCATCCATGTCTTCGTCGTCGTCGTCTTCATCTTTGTCGCGGCCGCGGGGAGGTCTGTCTCCTTGCCGCTGATTGGCCTTGCCGCGGCGTCCTCCCCGGCCGGTGCGCTTCGTACCGGATCCTGCAGCACCTGCTTGGGCTTTCTCCTTGTCGCGTCGCTCATACTCGGCCTTTTGCAGCTCGACAAGCTGCTCGACCTTCTTGCAGCTCTGGAGGTCATGGCCCTTGGTGCGGTGGATCTTGTAGTACTGTTTGTTGGTGCCTTCCTGCTTGTCGGCGGCCGCCACAGTCTGGCAGTTGGCGCATGCGGCAACCTCCTTGCCGGAGCTACCATCTTTGGCTTTCTTGGCGCCACCGTCGTTGCCGGACTGCTCAACAACTAGCACGTCTTTGCCTTTCCTCTTCCTGTTGTTCCACCGCCGGTTTTTATTTGCCGGGGCAGCATCCTCGCTGTCAGATCCTCCTGCTCCTGCATCCTCTCCGGGAAGTTTCCTCCCTTCCTCAGCACGTGCACACCTGTCGGCCAGGGCATACAGCTCGCTGACGTCTCTGATCTTGCACATCGCCATCTCCTCCGGCATCCTGTGGTTGCGCACGTTCTGGTGGAACGCGCTGATGACCACGGCAGGGTGGACATGTGGGATGTTGCGTTGCACTTGGCTGAATCTCTGGATGTACTTGCACAAGGGCTCTCCTTCCTTCTGGGCAAGCAGGTGAAGGTCACTCTCCTGGCCATGAGGTTTGTGGCCGCCCGTAAAGGCGCCGACAAACTGATGGCATAGGTCTGCCCAGGAAGATATGGAGTTTTCCGGCAAGTGCATGAGCCAGGACCTAACATTGGGTTTGAGCACCAGCGGGAAGTAGTTGGCAAGGATCTTGTCGTCTCGCCCCCTGGCAGCCTGCACCGCGATGGTGTAGATGCTGAGGAACTCTCACGGATGCAACCTGCCGTCGTACTTCTCCGGTACGTCTGGCTTGAAATTCTTCGTGCTGGGCCACTGGACTTGCCGCAGGTCATGAGTAAACGCAAGGCAACCTACCACATACGGCAGGTCGCCTGGTTCCCCTGGCGCATGCATGTCGACAGTGGGCCCAGCGCGCCGGTCTGATTGACGCCGCGCTTCTCTTCGGCGCTCGATGCGAGTACGAGCGTCTTCCTGCTGTCGTTCGTGAAGAACTTGGCGTTGATCGTGACGAGCTCGTGGATCTGATGAAGCGGTGGAGTCGCTGTCGTGGTGGACCCGGCGAGTCGGTGATCTTGGCCTTCGAGGCGGAGAGTGCATAGTGGTTGCACCCCCCCCCCCCCGGTCTTGTCGCCATCGGCTCGCACCTGGCTGGCTTGCCGTGGCTGCGATGTGGTCGGCTGCCGTGGAGTGTCGCCGTTGGCGAAGCCCATGAGACTCTGAATGGTGGCCCTCCAGTCGTCGATCTTGTCTGGCGTTGGAGGGAAGTCTAGGAGCAGTTGAGCACGCGCCAAAGCTTCTGCTGGAGTGGCGGGTAGCGGTGGCGAACGGTGCGAGGAGCGGGATATGCTCGGACTTCCAACAATGTTAGAAGGAGCAGTATTCCGTCCAGGCGACCGTGCCTCGCTCGCGCCAGCACGTTGGCGTGCATGCTGGCCTTGAGCATCCCGAGATCCGCTAGCTCGATTTGGGTCCAGCGAACGTATGGTATCGTGAGTACCATGACGCTGCCGGTCTCGCGCTTCCTGAGATGGGCGCGGAGCATCCACGGACGCCCGGTCGTCGTGGGAGCCTGCTACGCCGCCGACGGGCAGCGTAGCCTTGTCCTTGGACCTGGCGGCACCGTGGGCTCCCTCGTCAACGCCCGTTCTTCCGCCGGCGTCTTCCCCACCAGCCGTCTGCTCCGGCGGCGGTGGGTTCGACGCAGACGGAGCAGCCGCCTCCGAAGCCTTCTTCTTCGGCGGCACATCGATGAAGTCGATGAAGATCTAGCTCGTGTGAACGCCGGATTAGGTTCACACAACCTCGACGCCCCCTACCTGGCGCGCCAAAGATGTCGGGGAAGCTGCCTCCTCGAGCACCTATGGGGACGGAGCCCCTTTTCGGTTCGGCGAGGGGGGGGGGGGCGGAGGTTGCACGAAGAGCAGATCGAGGCGAGGCACACGAGCGGTTTACCCAGCTTTGGAGCTCTCCGGAGAGATAATACTCCTACTGCTGCTTTGTGGATTGTATTGAGTTCTTGCTCGGGAGCGCTGAGTGCTACAGTACACACCAGCAGCTAACGAGACCGAGCGTGAGTGTTCTACTGTTCGTCGTCCCCCTCTACGTTGCGCATGGGCCTCCTTTTATATGCTCTGGGGGTCACCGACAGGTGGCAACGTAGGCAAGGGAAAAAATGGAAAAGGTGCTGCGGTTGGTACAGCTACCTGCACAGTGTATCATACCTAACCCTGACGGCAGGGGACAGAGGCATTAAATGCCTATGTATGTCGCCCAAACAGTGCAGAAAAGGGACCGTCAAGGGCGCCACCGCTCGCCACGATGGCGATCTTGTCAGCGCCGCTTGCCACAGTGTACCCCTGGCTGCACAGCCTCCCGCCACATACGCCTGGAAGGGTCCCAGAGCGAAACGTAGGTGGGTGTGCTGGAGCACAGGTACAGAGTGGTTTGCTTGCCGCGGCCGTTGTCTTGTCGCGTTCGGGATCTTGTCGCTCGCCGGGTCTTGCCGGGACGCGTGGCGCGTCGCGGCAAGTTTCTTGAGATGCCTTGGTTGGCCTTCCCGGCAAGCTCCTCTTGCCGGGGTCTTGTGCCTTGAGTGGTCTTCTCGGCAAGCTCCTCTTGCCGGGGACTTGTCTCCTTGGCTTAAATACTTTGTTCTTGAATGGCTCAAAAGGGGCCACAGAGGGCCTTGGCGGTCGCCCGGCAAGCCTTGCCGCGGGGCGCTGCGACTGCCCCTGCACAAGTTCGGGATACTAGGGTACCCCTACTCTAGTACACCGACAGCCCGAACCTGTCTAAACATCGTGTCCCCCGTCTCCTGTTACCATCGATCCTAGATGCACAGTTCGGGACCCCCTACCCGAGATCCGCCGGTTTTGACACCTACATTGGTGCTTTCGTTGAGAGTTCCACTGTGTCGTTGACTAAAGGTGATGGCTCCTTCAATCGTCGATAGGGACGCTGTCCAAGGAGAAACCTTCCTCCCCGGACAGATTTTTGTGTTCGGTAGCTTCGTACTGCGGGCCAACTCGCTTTGCCATATGGAGCAAATCGATAGCTACGCCCCTGGCCATCAAGTAAGATTCGGAAGCTTGAATTACATCATGGATACCCGTGGAGACTTGATCTTCAGCGAGTTTGAGACCGCGGCAATCGCTCCCCGTCGCCCCGATGAACGTGACTTAGATCTGTCATCGGATCACATCCAGGAGATGGTTCCTATCGCTGCAACGGCCTTAGAACCAAAGCAGGTCGGGCCCTCCGAGGCCACAAAATCCGCGGCGTTGGAGCCACACACGGACTCGACGTCTGACAATGATTGCGTCAATGGAACTCCGGACTCGTCTCCAGCTATAAGTTCCGGACCAAATACGCCTGCGGAGACCGAGCTCGATCGGTTATTGATTTTCGAATTCAGTGCTTCAGACATCTTCCAGCACTCACATTTTGGTGACGTGCTAAACTCTTTAAAGAACTTGTCCTCGAAGGAAGACTCACAGCCGAACTATGTTCGGTTCGAGCTACATGCGGATAACGAGGAACTTTGCTTCCCACCCGCCACCCACTTCATAGCCACTGTCGATGACTTAACCGACGTGTTTGACTACGGCTCCGAAGACATCGATAGTATGGACGACGATGCCGACAAGGAGCAAGGCCAAGACCCGCCATTCACTCGACGTTGGACGGTCACCTCTTTGTATGATGTATACATGGTTGATACACCTAAAGGATCTGGCGACGACAAAGAAGAGCCATATGCGAATAAACCCTCTGAGACGCAGTCCAAGCGCTGACAGCCCAAACGCCGTTCTAAGCCCCGTCGCTCAAAGGATGGCAACACTGGCACCGGAGAAAATAGTACTCTGGGCGACGCCGAAAACAATAAAGACCCTGTCGGAGCTGCATCCGAATAGGAGGAACATGACAACGGGCAAGATAACCCTGATGAACAGACCATAGAAGATGACTCGAAGGATGAAAGTTACCGTCCACCCTCCGAGGAGGAGACAAGCCTCGGCAACGAAGACTTCATCGTGCCTGAGGATCCTCTGGAGTAGGAGCGCTTTAAGCTTCAGCTCATAGCCACTGCAAGGAGCCTGAAAAAGAAACAGCAGCAGCTTCAAGCTGAACAAGATCTGCTCATCGACAGATGGACCGATGTCCTGACAGCCGAAGAATACGGCCTCAAGCGCCCAGCCAAGAGCTACCCGAAATGCAGACTGCTGGCTCAATTCGATGAGGAGGCGCCGGAGCACATATCTCCCTCGCGTGATGCGGAGCGACCACCATGTGGTCGAGATAGGGCGACCGGCCGCCCACCCCGCGGTCGGGATAAAGCGGCAACTCAGGCCGAACAGCAACCTGCCCCACCGCCCCATAAAAATAGAGATGGAAGAGTTCGGGGTCACACGTACGACCTCCCGCACACCCTGGACAGTAGAGCAGGACATACAAGATCGATCTATGGATCGCGAGGACGTGCCTCGAGGCACGACGACGGCTACCTATTCGGACGTGACAAACCTAATCACACCCGGGCCGAATGCCACAGACGGACTGCATCAGAGCTACGCCGCGATGCGGCCCGATATAGAGGCGTGCACACCCTCTCTGCTTCACAGATGAGGTACTGGATCATGAATTCCCCGAGGGGTTCAAGCCTATCAATATCGAATCATACGACGGCACAACCGATCCTGCAGTATGGATCGAGGATTTCATTCTCCACATCCATATGGCTAGAGGAGATGACCTCCATGTCATTAAATACCTCCCACTAAAGCTTGAAACTGGCTTAACAGCCTGCCTGAAAATTCTATCGGCAGCTGGGAGGACTTGGAAGAAGCCTTCCTAGATAACTTCCAAGGAACCTATGTCCGGCCACCAGACGCCGACGACTTAAGCCACATAGTTCAACAACCTGTAGAATCAGCCAGAAAATTCTAGACTAGGTTCCTAACCAAAAAGAACCAGATCATTGATTGTACGGATGTTGAGGCCCTAGCAGCCTTCAAACACAACATCCGTGACGAATGGCTAGCACGCCACCTCGGCCAAGAAAAGCCGAAGTCTATGGCAGCCCTTACTGTCACGACCGGTTTTCCAATAAAATATTTATTGAGAAACCAATCTATAGAAATCCAGTTTGAGATAAAACCACCTCACTGGTCAGACAAACTTTTGATACAATAAGCCAGTAGCATAAATATATTACAGGGTTGAGCTGACGATGCTCAACAATTTATTACATGCGTGCCAATAATCATACATAAAGGCGCTTAATGACACAAGGGAGTGGTGGCATACTACTGACTCGCAAATATGGTAGAGGTGGAGTAACACAGTGGGGAGTGGATATGGGATTCTCAAACTAACATCCCATCGAGCGTCGAGGTGAAGCTCGATGAAGTTATTAGGGTAGCGGAAGCGGATATGAAACAGTGACCAACTCCAGGGTTGCACGAGACTGACTGGGACTCCTCTAGGCGTCGGATTCGCTATCGAACTCTTCATCCATGAGATCACCTTCGTCAGCATCTGGCCAAATCAACAAGCCAGTGAGTACTTTGAAAGTACTCGCAAGACAGTTCGAACATAAGATATAACAAATGCCAACATGAAATACATGGATAAGTTAACCAGTACGATCAGACATAGAGGTGATAATGCTGGGTGCCAAACGAGTGTCTGAAAGACTCCTCGAACGGAAAATGCAGAATAGTAATACTGGTGCCAAACGAGTGTCTGAAAGACTCCTCGAGCGGAAAATGCGGAATAATAATACCGGTGCCAAACGAGTGTCTGAAAGACTCCTCGAGCGGAAAATGCGGAATAATAATACTGGTGCCAAACGAGTGTCTGAAAGACTCCTCGAGCGGAAAATGCAGAGTAATAATACTGGTGCCAAACGAGTGTCTGAAAGTCTCCTCGAGAGGAAAAGGCGGAATAATAATACTGGTGCCAAACGAGTGTCTGAAAGACTCCTCGAGCGGAAAATGCGGAATAATAATGCCACAATCGGGCGTCTGAGCGACACCACATAAAGGGCTTTAAAAGAAATGCCACAGTCGGGCGTCTGAGCGACACCACATAAAGGGCTTTAAAAGAAATGCCACAGTCGGGCGTCTGAGCGACACCACATAAAGGGCTTTAACTGATAAGAAATTAATATATTCATCATAAATATATTCAACTCATGGAAATAAACGGGTTAGTACATCCACAAGGATAAACATTTAACCGGTCTTAGTGCCCATGTGTCCCACCGGGTAATCTGTCACCAAACTGGCACATGACTGTTAGCAGGGAACTTGGAAATAGATAAGATGATTTAAGGATATAGAGCTCTGCAGAGTTTGTACAAAAATTTCCCACAGTCGGCGGATTTCCGTAGTCACTAGGACTAATTCCGTTACGGTATTTCAAAAGAAAACACAGCAATCCAGTACACACCCATCCAACTCTTCGATGCCAGGAATCACCCTCAACATCGTCCAAGAAAAACTATTGAGACGGGGAGATCACAATCTCGAATAGCATGGGATCAAATTTATATACGCGCGCTCTAAGGGGTGCCCCCCTCTCGGTCCCAACCGGAAACACCCATGCCCCCTGACCGGATGCCTGGCTTTAATCCAGGGCCATGGAACCAGCATCCCGGCCTCTCCTTTTTGGTGTGTACCAAGAAAGCGGTTTGCGACTTACTAAACCATATCCCTTTCGGGAAACATGTGGTAGTACAGGGAAAGGAAATGAATATGAACCCAACCGATACGGGTTGGTACTGAGATAACTTGCTTGGCATAAGACTGGCATGCTACAACACTGCCATCTTACCCATCCTCATGCCAACACATGGCCTTGCATACTCACGTCCAACGACGTGTGAAATCATCGGACTTACTTGCCTCAACAATGCATAATGAACGGTTCATCGGTATGCTCCACACATGCCATGAGACTATCTATATGCAAACATGCCAATACACTCATCATATCAAAAGTTCGAACATGCTTGCCTGGTTCAGAGTAGTCGGAGCCTAGCTCGGTGAAGTTCGCGGCCCCGTCACCTCCGTCGGTATCTACGGTACAGAGAAAACATACGCGCTAACGTGAATACCGAGAGGTGCAGAAAAAGTATTTCAAATATTTTTCAAATAAATCTGATAAAAAACTAGACAAAATTTTGAAGAGGACAGAAAAAGAATCAATCAAAAATATGGTTCTGATAAAAAGTTATAAGGGTTTTTGCCCAGGGACTCATCTGTAATGAAACAGAAACTTCCCAGGGTTTTTATTATAAAAACAGAAAACGTTTCGATAGAAACTACGCCGGCCTAGAGGGAAAGCGTATTCTGGCAAAAGACGTTTTCAGAAAACGATTCGATTAGAAAAGACAGAGAGGCTGACAGGCAGGTCCCATCTGTCAGGTTTAAAATTTAAAAGAGGCGGGTCGGGGCTCGCTGGAGCCCGAGAGCCGTGGTGGTCGCCGGCGGCGATCCACGGCGAGGTGGGGAGATCGGAGGGTACCTCCGTGCTCAGGGTGCCATTCCGCGTTGGTTGGTGGTGGTGGTGGTCGACGAGGAGCACCACGTCGGCGGTGGCCCCTGCTCCGCCGGACGGCGGTTCGGGCGTGGATGGAGGTCGCCGGAGAGAGCTGCACTGATCAAATTGAGGAGGGGGTCAAGGATCTGGTAGCTAGAGAGGGAGATGGACGGAGTTTGGGCGCCGGAGACGGACTCACCGGAGCGAATCGAGCTGGAGGCCGAGGCGGAGCGGGGTGGCCGGAGTCGGGGGAGGAGACCTCCTCGAGGTCCTCCCAGTGACCTGGCAGGGCGTTGGTGGAGTGTAGGGGTGGTGCGTGCTCGCGGGAGGGCACGGGGTCTCCTTTTATAGGCGATCCGAGGCGGTGGCCGAGAACGGCGTTCTCCGGCGAGTGATTACGGTGGTGCATTGCTTGGTCGGGGGAGTTTAGGAGTTGAGCACCATCGTGGAGGTTCGCGGAGTCCGTTTTTGGAGCCAACGGCGTCGGTTTATGCTTGCTGAGGTGGAGCTCGACGAAATGGGACGGCGCGGGTCCATCGGCGGCAGAGAGCATGCTCTATGCGTGCCGCGCCACGACGACTGTGCTGCATGCGTGAGCTGGCGCGGAGATGGCCACGCGGAGCCATCAGCGGGGCTGTGCGGCGCGGAACGGCGTTGAGCCGCCGTTCTGCTCCCTGTTGGCTGCCACGGCGGTTCAGCCGCCGCGGGACACGCCGGCGCGGTCGGCTCAGAGCGCCACCGACGCCAGGAAGAAGCCAAGCGCGCGTGCGGGGCTCTGGACACGTAGACCAGGCGGCGAGCAACGTGCCAAGGGCACTGTGTGCGCGTGACTGAAGATGAACTGCAGAAAACAACACTGAAGACTGAATTTGACTGAAAGTGTTTGAACAGTGCATGCAAGGTGTTCGACAGAATGATCCAGGCATGTAGGGATTTTTCCTTGGGCTGATTTTTGGTGGAGTGACTTCTCATTGCTCCAGTAGGCTGCCTGATTTTTGGTGGAATTTTTGGAGGAGTGTAGATATGAATTTCACCAAATTTGACAAATCTGGTCCAAACTTGCAGGGAGTGTAAGTTGAAAATTTTGAAAAGAAGATGAGTGGATCAAGATGGTTCTGGGTTGTGGGTGCAAAGGACTAGCCAGTAGAGTTGGTTTGAAGTCAAATATCAAATGAAAAAGGGTACTTGCTTTGAAAATCCATTAGGCTCAAAATAATTGACAGAAAAATATTTGAGAGATAAATCAAAATCCAAAACTTGTTTGTATGAGTTGGGATAGGGAGTTTGAGTTGTTGACAAGGAGGGGAGAAGATGTTGGAGTGGTTTTACCTCATGGGCAAGATACAAGGTCATGGATGGTTTTCAATAGAATGAAAATCCCAAATCTTTCTCATAGAGTTTTTCTTAAAAAAAAGAAAACTCCCAAAAAAAATCTGAGAAGGGAAACAAAAGAGGAGTTTTTAAGAAGGTCAAACCCAAGGCTTGAAGGAGAAAACAGAAATAACAAACCCTAGTCAAGGAAAAGGAATTTTAAGAGGGTTGTTTTTTTGAAAGCCTCAAATCTCAAGGAAAATCCAGCAAGGATTTTGCAAAAACCCAAATGAAAATTTTGGAGTGTCACAACACCTACCCCCTTAGGAAAAATCTCGTCCCCGAGATTTCAGTTGATCCTTAAATAAGTGTGGATGCTCTGTTCGGAGAAAATTCTCTCTTTCCCATGTTGCTTCACTTTCGGTGTGATTACTCCACTGAACCTTGAAAAATTTGACAGTTTTCTGTCGGGTCCTCCTTTCAGATTCCTCTAATATCTTTACTGGGTGTTCCTGATAAGTGAGGTCTGGCTGCACGTCTATGTTCTCATGGGATACTTGTTTCTCTGGGTTGCTCACACATTTCCTCAATTGCGATACGTGGAACACGTTGTGGATATCTGACAGTTCCTCAGGTAGGTCTAGTTGGTATGCTACTGCGCCTTTCCGTGCCAATATATCGAATGGCCCGATGAATCTTGGCGCTAGCTTTCCCTTAATTTTGAATCGTTGCAACCCCCTCATAGGTGATACTCGTAGGTACACGAATTCACCTGGTTTGAAGTTGACCCCACGATGTTTCTGATCGTAATAACTCTTTTGCCGGCTTTGGGCGGTCTTGAGTCGATCTCTGATTAGTTGGACCTTTTCCTCGGCTTCCTTGAGCACGTCTGGGCCGAAGATACGGCTGTCCCCGGTTTCTGACCAATTTAACGGGGTACGACATCTTCGTCCATACAAGGCTTCAAATGGTGCCATTTGCAGGCTGGCCTGATGACTGTTGTTGTACGCGAACTCGGCGTATGGCAGGCTGTCTTCCCAACTGGCTCCGTAGGTGAGGACACATGCTCTCAGCATGTCCTCTAAAATCTGGTTTACCCGTTCTGTTTGTCCATCTGTCTGAGGGTGGTATGCCGTACTGAAGGCTAGTTGAGTTCCTAGAGCCTGTTGTAACTGCTCCCAGAATCTCGAGACGAACTGTGTTCCTCTGTCAGATATTATAGTCTTCGGGACACCGTGCAGACAAACTATGCGTGAGAGATATATCTTAGCAAGCTTCTGAGTGGTGTGGGTCGTCCTTACTGGAATGAAATGTGCCACCTTAGTTAATCTGTCGGTGATAACCCATATGGCATCATTCCCGTGTCGTGATCGAGGTAGCCCGACAATGAAATCCATCCCTATTTCATCCCATTTCCACTCAGGTATTTTATTTGGTTGCAGTAGTCCGGCTGGTCTCTGATGTTCGGCCTTTATACGTTGACAAGAGTCGCAGCATGCAATGAAGGTGGCTATGTCCCTTTTCATACCATGCCACCAAAATCCTTCTTGGATATCCTTATACATCTTGGTTCCTCTAGGGTGGATTGAATATGGAGCGGTGTGGGCTTCAGCTAGAATTTGCCGTTTGAGGTCTTCTATGTCTGGCACGCAGAGTCTGTTTCCGTACCATAGTGTCCCTTCTTCGTCTATGATGAATTCCGAGGCCTTGCCCATACTCACCTTTCGTTTGATGCCTTCAATGCTGGGGTGACCCGGCTGGGCTTCTTTGATTCTTTTCACAAGGTTGGGCTGTATCTCCAAGTTTGTTATGGTGCCTTCTGCTACCATCAACAAGTTGAGTCTGGCAAATTCCCGTTGGAATTCGGGTCTTAAGTTGGGCAGACTGTTGTTGTTGGCGCTGGGGTTCCGACTAAGAGCATCGGCTACTACATTTGCTTTTCCAGGATGATAGTGGATTCCGACATCATAATCCTTTACTAGCTCCAACTAGCGTCGTTGCCTTAAATTCAGCTCTGGCTGTGTGAAAATATATTTGAGACTTTTATGGTCCGTATATATTTCACATCGATTTCCAAGTAGGAAGTGCCTCCATTCCTTGAGTGCATGAATAACTGCTGCCATTTCTAAGTCATGAATGGGATAGTTTTCCTCATGCTTGCGAAGTTGCCTTGAAGCGTATGCGACAACTTTGCCTTCTTGCATTAATACGCATCCGAGTCCCTTCCTGGACGCGTCACAATATACTTCAAAATTCTTGCGTATGTCTGGCACAATCAATACTGGTGCTGTTGTTAATTTCCGTTTTAGCTCTTGGAAACTTTTCTCACAGGCTTCTGTCCATTCAAATTTCTTATCTTTCTTGAGCAACTGCGTCATTGGCTTGGCTATGGTGGAGAATCCTTCAATAAATCTGCGGTAATATCCTGCCATTCCCAAGAAACTTCGTATGTCCGTTACGCTGGCTGGTGACTTCCAGCCAAGTACGGCCTTGACTTTCTCTGGGTCCACGGCGATCCCGTCTTGGGTTAGCACGTGGCCTAGAAATCCTACTTGCCATAACCAAAATTCACACTTGCTGAACTTGGCGTACAATTGGTGTTTCCTGAGTTCTCCTAGCACAATTCTGAGATGTACAGCGTGTTCTTCTGGTGTTTTGGAGTATACTAAAATATCGTCGATGAATACCACAACGAACTTGTCCATAAACTTCATAAATACTTTGTTCATAAGGTGAACAAAATATGCAGGGGCATTTGTTAATCCAAAAGGCATTACTGTGAACTCATACAGTCCATATCTGGAGGTGAAGGCTGTCTTGGGGATATCTTCTGTTCATACCTTTAATTGATGGTATCCTGACCTTAGGTCGATTTTTGAGAATACCTTGGCCTTAGCGAGTTGATCGAATAAATCATTTATTCTTGGCATCGGGTATTTGTTCTTGATCGTGACCATGTTGAGTGCTCGGTAGTCAATACACAATCGCAGTGTTCCATCTTTCTTTTTGGCAAACAAAATTGGTGATCCCCATGGTGAGGAACTGGCTCGAATGTATCCCTTGTCAAGCAATTCCTTTATTTGTTTCTTCAGTTCAACTAACTCGGATGGTGCCATTCTGTATGGTTTCTTGTATATGGGGGTGGTTCCTGGTGCTAGCTCAATGCTGAATTCTATCTCTCGGTCGGGTGGCATGCCTGGTAGCTCTTCGGGAAATACGTCTGGAAATTCACGTACTACTGGAACCTTGTTTAATTCAGAAATGTCTACCTTGTTCAGTCTTGGTTGTCTTGGTATTTCTCTCTCTTTGGCGGATACTCTTATGGTCTTACCATGGTGGTGTGTGAGAATCACGATCCGATTGAAACAATCAATGAAACCTTTGTTGGTGGTTAACCAGTCCATCCCTAGGATGACATCTAGTCCTTTATTTTCCAACACAATGAGATTGGCGTGAAACTTCAATCCTTTGAACTCAATAATCACGTCCTGACAGTAATTCTGAGTAACTTGCTGAATTCCAGGGGACTTGATGATCATGGATTTCTCCAAAGGAAGCATCGAAAAATTATTTTGCGAAGCAAAACTTTTCGAAATAAAAGAGTGAGAAGCTCCAGAATCAAACAAAACCATTGCAGGTATTGTGTTGACAGGGAACATACCGAGTACGATATCCGGAGCATTTTGTGCCTCCTCTTTGGTCACGTGGTTCAGATGACCTTTCCTGTGGTTATTGTTGGGATTGAAGTTGTTTCGTTTGGGCGCTGAATTATTGTTGCCGTTGTTCGGTTTTGGTGCTGAGCTTCTTGGCTTGGGACACTGCTTGGCATAGTGTCCTTCTTCTCCATAGGCGTAACAAGTAACACCTGGGCGATATGTGAACTCCTTGTCCCTAGCATGAAAATTCTTTGTAGGGCGTGAGACGCTAGATGATGATTTGTGCGTCCCACCCTTCTGAAAATCGGTCCTACTTCGGTGATTGCGAGCATGGTTAGTCTGGTCCCTTTTTCGCTTGCGGATATCGTCCAAACTGCGTCTTTCATTTTCCAGAGTAATGGCTTTATCCACCAGCGTCTTAAAATCTGGGAAAGTGTGTATGACCAGTTGGCATTTAAGCGTGGGCGCTAGGCCGTCAAGGAACTTCTCCATTTTCTTGCTTTCAGTCATACGCTCTTCGTTGGCGTAGCGGGATAACAGAGTAAATTGGTTGTTGTAATCTGACACTGTCATGTTCCTTTGCTTGAGGTCATCGAACTCTCTTTTCTTGATTTTCATAATACTCTTAGGAATATGCGCGCCACGGAAACCTTCTTTGAAATCATCCCAGGTTATATCATTTTCGTTGGGAGGCATGTGCAGAAAATTTTCCCACCAGGATGCGGCTGCTCCCGTGAGATAATGCGGTGCGTACAGTACCTTTTCTGGTTCTGAGCATTTTGCAATAATTAACTTTCTCTCCATATCGCGAAGCCAGTCTTCGGCCTCAAGTGGCTTGTCAGTATGAGAAAATGTTGGGGGACGTGTCTTCTGTAGCTCAGATAACTTGGAATGCTGCGGATACTGCCCATGGTGATTTCCCATGTTAATGACTTGGTTCATCATTTCCCGATGTTGTTGCTGACTCTGTTCATAAAGGCGGCACATTTGGGAAAGTGCCGTTTCACTGTCCTGTTGACTTGTCTGACCTCGGGCAAAATTACTGCCTGCTTGAGTATTATAGTGTTGACTTGACTGCCCTGGTGCAAAATTGTTGCCCGATTGATTGCCATAATTTTTCCTCTGGTGGAGTTGGCATGGAGCGAGTCCAAGGACGAGACATTTTCACTCTGGGGATGTATTTGTAAAACCCATAAGAAAAATGGAAAGGTTGCAAAGATAAAACCCATAATGCACGAGGTTGACAAAAATTTAAAACCAAGATACTCAAGGGAAAACAAATCGATTTGCGCATAGAGAAGGACTCCATCATTACGCATCTTACACGCGGCGATAATTATACAATGCATCACTCAGGATATGCGTACATAATCCTGACATGTTATTAGGCTAGTGCACTTCTCCAGATCCTACATGATGCGCAAACAAGCTACTTCTCACAACATCTTACATGGCGATGCAACGCATGGCGGCTAAGCGTACTCAGCCGGAGATGTTGATGACGTCCTTGGCCCTGCCAAGGGTGAGGCGTAGCGAAGCCGGGGACTCGACTTCCTCCTTGCTAATAGGCGCCATGCGAGTAGCGCTGCGCCGAGTAGATGGAGCGGGTGCCAGGGGCGGAACGACACGGATTGGAGTCGGTGCGAGTGGCGGTGCAGTGCGCGCTGGAGTGGGCGCAATGACCTGGTTGAACTCCTCGGTGGTAGGCAGGCGACGAGCAGGAGCATGGGATGCAGAGGACGAGACGAAAGTAAGTGGCGGTGCGGTGGGTAGGAGCTCCCTCCTGTTGGCGGCGCAACCGTGGACTAAGTCCATGCGGGCGGCCACAAGGTCATCCACCAAGTTGTCGAAGGCTGCCTCCAAGGCCCGGATATACTCAATAAGCATCTCAAAGGCCTCGTCTCGTTCTCCTCTGTGGTTGGAGAATGCGTAGTGACAGGTGTAGGGCACATGGCATGGAAGATAGCGGTAGCGACGAGCCTTCATCGCGGGAAGGACATCCCTGAGACGAGCTATCGCCTCACGGGCTGCCATCTGGATGGCATGCTTCTCCGTAGGCATGGCTCTCCCCAAGAACCGGAAGCGGCGTAGATCACCACGCCCTCCCTTGAATTGCACCGCGGCCTGGTGCATAGTCAGATTGTCGTTGACTCTGTGCTGACAGAGAGTGACGACTGGGCGCACAAACGGCCCCATCGCGACCTGAACGACGAAGGAGAAGCTTGACGAACCCATCGGGTACGTTGGCGAAGGTCTGAGACTCGCAGCTGCGGTCAGCCATCTACAAAAGTAGGCAAAAATCCTGAATGGTCAGATCATAAATATATGCTGACTGTCAGAAAAATGACTACTATTGTAAAAACATGAATAAGCTCTATCATGCTCATAACCGATTAGCGATGGCACCTAGTGGCTTCCTACAGTCAGCCTGGCTCTGGTACCAAGCTAGTCACGACCGGTTTTCCAATAAAATATTTATTGAGAAACCAATCTATAGAAATCCAGTTTGAGATAAAACCACCTCACTGGTCAGACAAACTTTTGATACAATAAGCCAGTAGCATAAATATATTACAGGGTTGAGCTGACGATGCTCAACAATTTATTACATGCGTGCCAATAATCATACATAAAGGCGCTTAATGACACAAGGGAGTGGTGGCATACTACTGACTCGCAAATATGGTAGAGGTGGAGTAACACAGTGGGGAGTGGATATGGGATTCTCAAACTAACATCCCATCGAGCGTTGAGGTGAAGCTCGATGAAGTTATTAGGGTAGCGGAAGCGGATATGAAACAGTGACCAACTCCAGGGTTGCACGAGACTGACTGGGACTCCTCTAGGCGTCGGATTCGCTATCGAACTCTTCATCCATGAGATCACCTTCGTCAGCATCTGGCCAAATCAACAAGCCAGTGAGTACTTTGAAAGTACTCGCAAGACAGTTCGGACGTAAGATATAACAAATGCCAACATGAAATACATGGATAAGTTAACCAGTACGATCAGACATAGAGGTGATAATGCTGGGAGCCAAACGAGTGTCTGAAAGACTCCTCGAACGGAAAATGCAGAATAGTAATACTGGTGCCAAACGAGTGTCTGAAAGACTCCTCGAGCGGAAAATGCGGAATAATAATACCGGTGCCAAACGAGTGTCTGAAAGACTCCTCGAGCGGAAAATGCGGTATAATAATACTGGTGCCAAACGAGTGTCTGAAAGACTCCTCGAGCGGAAAATGCAGAGTAATAATACTGGTGCCAAACGAGTGTCTAAAAGACTCCTCGAGCGAAAAATGCGGAATAATAATACTGGTGCCAAACGAGTGTCTGAAAGACTCCTCGAGCGGAAAATGCGGAATAATAATGCCACAATCGGGCGTCTGAGCGACACCACATAAAGGGCTTTAAAAGAAATGCCACAGTCGGGCGTTTGAGCGACACCACATAAAGGGCTTTAAAAGAAATGCCACAGTCGGGCGTCTGAGCGACACCACATAAAGGGCTTTAACTGATAAGAAATTAATATATTCATCATAAATATATTCAACTCATGGAAATAAACGGGTTAGTACATCCACAAGGATAAACATTTAATCGGTCTTAGTGCCCATGTGTCCCACCGGGTAATCTGTCACCAAACTGGCACATGACTGTTAGCAGGGAACTTGGAAATAGATAAGATGATTTAAGGATATAGAGCTCTGCAGAGTTTGTACAAAAATTTCCCACAGTCGACGGATTTCCGTAGTCACTAGGACTAACTCCGTTACGGTATTTTAGAAGAAAACACAGCAATCCAGTACACACCCATCCAGCTCTTCGATGCCAGGAATCACCCTCAACATCGTCCAAGAAAAACTATTGAGACGGGGAGATCACAATCTCGAATAGCATGGGATCAAATTTATATACGCGCGCTCTAAGGGGTGCCCCCCTCTCGGTCCCAACCGGAAACACCCATGCCCCCTGACCGGATGCCTGGCTTTAATCCAGGGCCATGGAACCAGCATCCCGGCCTCTCCTTTTTGGTGTGTACCAAGAAAGCGGTTTGCGACTTACTAAACCATATCCCTTTCGGGAAACATGTGGTAGTACAGGGAAAGGAAATGAATATGAACCCAACCGATACGGGTTGGTACTGAGATAACTTGCTTGGCATCAGACTGGCATGCTACAACACTGCCATCTTACCCATCCTCATGCCAACACATGGCCTTGCATACTCACGTCCAACGACGTGTGAAATCATCGGACTTACTTGCCTCAACAATGCATAATGAACGGTTCATCGGTATGCTCCACACATGCCATGAGACTATCTATATGCAAACATGCCAATACACTCATCATATCAAAAGTTCGAACATGCTTGCCTGGTTCAGAGTAGTCGGAGCCTAGCTCGGTGAAGTTCGCGGCCCCGTCACCTCCGTCGGTATCTACAGTACAGAGAAAACATACGCGCTAACGTGAATACCGAGAGGTGCAGAAAAAGTATTTCAAATATTTTTCAAATAAATCTGATAAAAAACTAGAAAATTTTTTGAAGAGGACAGAAAAAGAATCAATCAAAAATATGCTTCTGATAAAAAGTTATAAGGGTTTTTGCCCAGGGACTCATCTGTAATGAAACAGAAACTTCCCAGGGTTTTTATTATAAAAACAGAAAACGTTTCGATAGAAACTACGCCGGCCCAGAGGGAAAGCGTATTCTGGCAAAAGACGTTTTCAGAAAACGATTCGATTAGAAAAGACAGAGAGGCTGACAGGCGGGTCCCATCTGTCAGGTTTAAAATTTAAAAGAGGCGGGTCGGGGCTCGCTGGCGCCCGAGAGCCGCGGTGGTCGCCGGCGGCGATCCACGGTGAGGTGGGGAGATCGGAGGGTACCTCCGTGCTCAGGGTGCCATTCCGCGTTGGTTGGTGGTGGTGGTGGTCGCCGAGGAGCACCACGTCGGCGGTGGCCCCTGCTCCGGCGGACGGCGGTTTGGGCGTGGATGGAGGTCGCCGGAGAGAGCTGCACTGATCAAATTGAGGAGGGGGTCAAGGATCTGGTAGCTAGAGAGGGAGATGGACGGAGTTTGGGTGCCGGAGACGGCCTCACCGGAGCGAATCGAGCTGGAGGCCGAGGCGGAGCGGGGTGGCCGAAGTCGGGGGAGGAGACCTCCTCGAGGTCCTCCCAGTGACCTGGCAGGGCGTTGGTGGAGTGTAGGGGTGGTGCGTGCTCACGGGAGGGCTCGGGGTCTCCTTTTATAGGCGATCCGAGGCGGTGGCCGAGAACGGCGTTCTCCGGCGAGTGATTACGGTGGTGCAGTGCTTGGTCGGGGGAGTTTAGGAGTTGAGCACCGTCGTGGAGGTTCGCGGAGTCCATTTTTGGAGCCAACGGCGTCGGTTTATGCTTGCTGAGGTGGAGCTCGACGGAACGGGACGGCGCGGGTCCATCGGCGGCAGAGAGCATGCTCTGTGTGTGCCGCGCCACGATGGCTGTGCTGCATGCGTGAGCTGGCGCGGAGATGGCCACGCGGAGCCATCAGCGGGGCTGTGCGGTGTGGAACGGCGTTGAGCCGCCGTTCTGCTCCCTGTTGGCTGCCATGGCGGTTCAGCCGCCGCAGGACACGCCGGCGCGGTCGGGTCAAAGCGCCACCAACGCCAGGAAGAAGCCAAGCACGCGTGCGGGGCTCTGGACACGTAGACCAGGCAGCGAGCAACGTGCCAAGGGCACTGTGTGCGCGTGACTGAAGATGAACTGCAGAAAACAACACTGAAGACTGAATTTGACTGAAAGTGTTTGAACAGTGCATGCAAGGTGTTCGACAGAATGATCCAGGCATGTAGGGATTTTTCCTTGGGCTGATTTTTGGTGGAGTGACTTCTCATTGCTCCAGTAGGCTGCCTGATTTTTGGTGGAATTTTTGGAGGAGTGTAGATATGAATTTCACCAAATTTGACAAATCTGGTCCAAACTTGCAGGGAGTGTAAGTTGAAAATTTTGAAAAGAAGATGAGTGGATCAAGATGGTTCTGTGTTGTGGGTGCAAAGGACTAGCCAGTAGAGTTAGTTTGAAGTCAAATCTCAAATGAAAAAGGGTACTTGCTTTGAAAATCCAATAGGCTCAAAATAATTGACAGAAAAATATTTGAGAGATAAATCAAAATCCAAAACTTGTTTTTATGAGTTGGGATAGGGAGTTTGAGTTGTTGAAAAGGAGGGGAGAAGATGTTGGAGTGGTTTTACCTCATGGGCAAGATACAAGGTCATGGATGGTTTTCAATAGAATGAAAATCCCAAATCTTTCTCATAGAGTTTTTCTTAAAAAAAGAAAACTCCCAAAAAAAATCTGAGAAGGGAAACAAAAGAGAAGGAGTTTTTAAGAAGGTCAAACCCAAGGCTTGAAGGAGAAAACAGAAATAACAAACCCTAGTCAAGGAAAAGGAATTTTAAGAGGGTTGTTTTTCTGAAAGCCTCAAATCTCAAGGAAAATCCAGCAAGGATTTTGCAAAAACCCAAATGAAAATTTTGGAGTGTCACACTTACGGGACTCATGACCCGCTTTTGCGTGGGTGAGGACAGCTGGCTGGCTCGTAGCAAGAACACATCCAGTGAGGCAGGCCCCTCCGAGGACAAGAACAACACCAGCAAGATCCGGCGCAATAGACACAAATGCCAAAGCAATGGCGACAACACCGATGACACCACAGTTAACGCCGGATTCAGTGGCTCCATGTCAGGCCAATAGAGATACTACTTGTGCTTCCAAAAACCCTTAAACCAGTTTTGCCATGAGAGTCCACCATACCTACGTATGGATTGAGTAGGATCCTTCAAGTAAGTTTTCATCGGTGCAAGCAATAAAAATTGCTCTCTAAATATGTATGATAGATTGGTGTGGAGGAAATAAGCTTTATACGATCTTGTGATGTGGAAGAAATAAAAGCGACGGACTGCATAATAAAGGTTCATATCACAAGTGGCAATATAAAGTGACGTTCTTTCGCATTAAGATTTTGTCCATCCAACCCTGAAAGCGCATGGCAACCTTTTCTTCCCTCTGCGAAGGGCCTATCTTCTATTATTATCTTCTACCTTGTGCAAGAGTCATGGTGATCTTCACCTTTCCTTTTTACATTTTATTTTTTGGTAAGCACAGGATGTTGGAAAGATCCTGATATATATATATCTATATATATATATATATATACATATATATATGTATATATATATATATATATATATCTAATTGGATGTAAGTTAGCATGAACTATTATTGTTGACATTACCCTTGAGGTAAAAGGTTGGGAGGCGAAACTATAAACCCCTATCTTTCTCTGTGTCCAGTTAAAACTCCGTAACCACAAGTATTGCGTGAGTGTTAGCAATTATGAAAGACTAAATGATAGTTGAGTATGTGGACTTTCTAGACAGCTCTGACATAGACTCTTTCTGATGTTATGATAAATTGCAATTGCTTCAACGACTGAGATTATAGTTTGTTAGTTCTCAATAAAGTTTTTGATTCGTACTTTGCATTGTGAATAGATTATTACTTGAGCATAGGAAATCATATGAAAATATTCATATATGTTGCTGTTATGAGAATAATCATGATGCCCTCATGTCCGTATTTTATTTTATCAACACCTTTACCTCTAAACATGTGGACATATTTATCGTTATTGGCTTCCGCTTGAGGACAAGCGAGGTCTAAGCTTGGGGGAGTTGATATGTCCATTTTGCATCATGCTTTTATATTGATATTTATTGCATTATGGGATGTTATTACACATTATGTCACAATACTTATGCCTATTCTCTCTTATTTTACAAGGTTTACACAAGGAGGGAGAATGCCGACAGCTGGAATTTTGGGCTGGAAAAGGAGCAAATATTAGAGACCTATTCTGCACAACTCCAAAAGTCCCAAAACTCCACGAAAGTTATTTTTGGAAATAATAAAAAAAGTACCGAGCAGAAGAAATATGTCAGGGGGGCCTCCACATGTCCACGAGGGTGGGGGGCGCGCCCTACCCCCCTGGGCGCGCCCTCTGCCTCGTGGGCCCCCTGTTGGCCCTCCGGTGCCCATCTTCTGCTATATGAAGTCTTTCGTCCGAAGAAAAACCATAAGCAACCTTTCGGGACGAGACTCCGCCGCCATGAGGTGGAACCTTGGCGGAACCAATCTAGGGCTCCGGCAGAGCTGTTCTGCCGGGATACTTCCCTCCGGGAGGGGGAAATCATCGCCATCGTCATCACCAACGCTCCTCTCATCGGGAGAGGGGAATCTCCATCAACATCTTCACCAGCACCATATCCTCTCAAACCCTAGTTCATCTCTTGTATCCAATTCTTGTCTCCAAGTCTGGGATTGGTACCTGTAGGTTGCTAGTAGTGTTGATTACTCCTTGTAGTTGATTCTAGTTCTTTTATTTGGTGGAAGATCATATGTTCAGATCCTTTATGCATATTAATACTCCTTTGATTATGACCATGAATATGCTTTGTGAGTAGTTACGTTTGTTCCTGAGGACATTGGAGAAGTCTTGCTATTAGTAGTCATGTGAATTTGGTATTCGTTTGATATTTTGATGAGATGCATGTTGTCTATCCTCTAGTGGTGTTATGTGCACGTTGACTACATGACACTTCACCATTATTTGGGCATGGAGGAAGGAATTGGGAAGTAATAAGTAGATGATGGGTTGCTAGAGTGACAGAAGCTTAAACCCTAGTTTATGCATTGCTTTGTAAGGGGCTGATTTGGATCCATATGTTTCATGCTATGGTTAGGTTTACCTTAATACTTTTGTTGTAGTTGAGGATGCTTGCAATAGAGGTTAACCATAAGTGGTATGCTTGTTCAAGTAAGAACAGCATGATAGCACCGGTCCACCCACATATCAAATTATCAAAGTACCAAACGCGAATCATATGAACATGATGAAAATTAGCTTGAAGATAATTCCCATGTGTCCTCGGGAGCACTTTTCTCTATATAAGAGTTTGTCCAGGCTTGTCCTTTGCTAAAAAAAGGATTGGGCCACCTTGCTGCACTTTATTTACTTTTGTTACTTGTTGCTCGTTACAAATTATCCTATCACAAAACTATCCGTTACCTATAATTTCAGTTCTTGCAGAGAATACCTTGCTGAAAGCCGCTTATCATTTCCTTCTGCTCCTCGTTGGGTTTGACACTCTTACTTATTGAAAGGACTACGATAGATCCCCTACACTTGTGGGTCATCACACACGCACTACACTACATCGGGGACTGCGCCACCGCTGTGGTGTAGCCTCCCAGCTGGAGCTGCCCTCTTATGACGGCGAAGTGGCCGAGTGACGACTACGGACCGGTGCCATTGGCGATTGTGGGAGAAGCAGATGAGATAAGCTACAGGGAGGGAGGGGAAAATGCGATGCATGACTCGTCGACCGTGAGGGTTTTTATAGCAGGCCGGTAAGCATTGGGATTTTGGGGGATTTCACCGAGTCATGCAGGAAGCTTGCGTGGGAACTTGCGAGGTTGCGCGGGAACGGGCTTACCAACGATTCATTGGCGCCACCGTTTGGCCAAAAGAACGCCCCCGCACGCTGCGCAAGCTTGCGCTGTAAGCCGTCTGCGGTAGCGGGGTGACAAGACATGCGAGAGGAGGACGAAAGGCCACGTACACATGCGGTTAATAAAAAAACATTTGCGATTTAATTACCTACTATACCCCCGTCCTGGTTTATAAGTATGATTTAACTAATAAAATACGAATGCACGTCGCCAAAGATTATATAGTTGGATTCGTATTTGAACATAGTTTCCAATTGTATAATTTTTATAACATGCATTAACATTTTGGTGGTTAAATTTGAGGGCAAAGTATGGCACAAAATATAAAGGGGACTATAGACTAGACGGAGGTGGTAGCACACGGCCGCTCTATACGCAGCGACGCAACTGTCGGCTGGCGACCATTTCCTGCGTGTTCAACTGCTCTATCCGTGTGGTTGCTTGCGGTTCAGGAGGCCGCGACGCGCTCTACTCGCGTCCCGTCGCACGCGCTCTGCTCTCGCGTCCCTCCGGGTGCTCTTCCGTCATCGCTCCATGCGTGCTGCTAGTTTTTGGGGCCAACGCACGATCACGCACGTTCGGGTGCATGTGGTTGCACCGGGCGCGGCGCGACGATGCAGTTACCCGCTGCAAAAACTGCCAGGCGGACGCGCAAAGAATCCATTCCATCCGGCCCCCATTTATTCTTGCGGCCATTTACCTTATATCTCTCGCATCACACGACACAATAAGCACACCCACGACGACATGTACAGAGAGGAAATCCAGCGGTTTCAGTGGTGCTCCCAGTGGCCGAAGACGACAACGGCGGGCAGTTCACCACGCATCACGTAGTGGACACCCATGTGAGGGGGAAGGCCCTCTCGGTGGTGTACATGAACGAACTGGTCACGGCGGAGAGCTCCATCCAAACTATGGAGCAGTTCCTTGCCAAGGACAAGTATCGAGTGGTCAGCTTCGACCTCGAGTACACCATTGGTCATGCCAGGCACGATCAGAAGGTTGTCGTTGCCCAGTTGTGCGTGCGACATGACGTCCTCGTCTACCACTACCACCTTGCCACAAGATTTTGCGAGCGTTTCTCTAGGTTTATCAACATCTCCGACTATAGTTTCGCTACGGTGGACATCACCAACGATCTAAAAGCACTCAAGGTTTCGGGCTTGAAATGCCCGAATCTTATCAGTGGTGGTGCATGTGATCTATGCTCACATGTAACAACGATTCACCTAGTCGCACTAAAGCAGGTTGCCCTTGATTTTTTATAGAAAACAACACCACTACAAGGTCTGGGGGAGCGACAACAATAAACTGAACACCCTGGTTGACCTCGCCTCGGCCATCATCGACCCCTACTAAGCGAAGATGAAGGAAGAGAGCAAGAAGGACAAGAATGCCTGGCCCGTGTTTGGCATCAGAGACTGGATGAAGAACACGTCAAGTACGCTGCCAAGGACGTGTACACAAGCTACGAGATGTACATGCGGGTCGTTGACATGAGGAACTATCTTCTTCCTGCCCCAGACGAGGGATCACACCACATAGCAGTGGCGGGAGCATCACAAGAAGTAGATGAATAGATGATCGTTTCTCCTACTTTAGAATGCATACAATTGTTGATTGAGGTGTGTGCGAATGATTGATCTGTATAGTCGCTTATGTAATTGGATGTTTATTTCAGTTATATATATACATGTTATTCTACTATAGACGGAGCAAATAACACGGCTTATTAGCAGCAATCGTCTATGTTATTATTGGTCTTTGCACACATTTCTGATTACGAACCTGTTTGCCGCGTATCACACACATCTTGTTCAGTTGAACCATTTCCATTGTGTTTCCTAATCACACACAGTTCATCCTAGTGAACCGTACGCTGTATATCGCACACGCCTACATCTGGCTACCCGTTTCTTTTGTTCCTCCTCATCCCAAACAGTTAATTGAACTGAACCGTATACCCTGCATCGCACACGCAACTAAAATCTGAACTGTGTTTCATGCATCCATCATCGCAAACGTTTTGCACCTTTTTTAACGGATTTTTACCCCACTGCTTGCGATTATGGCATCGCACACAGTTTCGTCGAAGGGTCTCTGATCATAGTGTCGCGTTTGGACCATCCTGCAGTATTGTTTCCTTTGCTTTCCTTGGCGGGAGCTGTTGCTACGACAGCCTTTGTTGCGACTGCATCCCGGTACATCTTGTCCACGCACATAATTGCATCCTCCTCATCTGATGGTAAACATAGTGGGATGCTTCCATAAACTTCGCCAGGGCCGGGCGTCCAAGAATCCCATTGTAAGGCCGGGGGAGATCAAGAACATCAAACACAACCTTCTCTATCTGGTAGTTTAGTTCTCCCCCAAACGTTACCGACAATGTAATCTCTCCCTTAGAATGGCTCCTACCAAGGTTAACTCCTTGAAACGTGCCAGTAACCTCTAGCTCTTATTCACCTATCTGAAGCTTGCTGATAACTGCTGGGGAAATCAAATTTAACCCGGCCCTGCCATCCACTAGCATCTTTGTGACCCTGAGGTTGCGGATTGTTGGAGAGACGAACAACGGCAACCACCCTACCGCCGTGGTGCGGCCAGGGTGATCCTCCTCATCAAAGATGATTGGCGTGCGGGACCATTTGAGTGGTTTCCGGGCCTTTGGCGCTGGCTCCAAAGCATTGATCTCTCGTGCCCATCACTTGAGCTGGCGGTGGGAGGCGTGCAGAGTTGCACCCCCATCAATGCATAGGGTGTCAATGGCCTTCTGAAATTCCTGCTTACTGGTTTCTTCTTCATTCCCTTCATCACTCACATCATCACAGACTTCCTTCTCTTGATCCCTGGCGGGTTTTCCTTGGTTCCGAAAGCGTTTGTCGGGGCGATTTGCTTCACCGCCTCGACCCTTTCCACCAGCGGCATTCTAACATTTTTCCTTGTCACGCATATCATATTCTGCCTCTGTTTCTTGACAAGCTGCTCAACCTGGTAGCACTCCTGAAGGTCGTGGCCCTTGGTCCAATGGATCTTGCAGTACGGCCCATTGCCTTTCCCAGCTTTCTCAGCGGCAGCGGCTTCCCGACAGGCTGTGCAAGTAGCAACTTCCTTGTCGAGGTCCTTAGCCTTGGCCTTCTTGCCAGTACTAGGTGTGCCCGAACCTTCTACAGTCATCACTGCCTTATCTCTTGCCTTCTTACTGCGCTTCTTGCCCTTCCTCTGACTGGTTGATTCATCTTCATCCTCTGAATCAACATTGATGCAATCTTCCTCTCGGGGAAACTTCCTTCCTTCCTCCATTCGAGCACACTTATCCACCAGCGTGTATAGCTCCTTCACAATCTAGGGAAACTGCACATTCATCTTAGAACGAATGCAATGGTTGTGTACATTAGAGAAGAATTTCTCCTTCCTTCTGCTGGAGAGGTTGCAGGTCGCTGGGCCTACTGGGCTCTTGGTGGCCACCGGTGAAGGCACCAATGAACTCATGGTACAGGTCTGCCCATGACGAAATGGAGTTCTCCGGCAGGTGCATCAGCCAAGCCCTCATGTTGGACTTGAGGGCCAAAGCGAAGTAGTTGGCGAACACCTTCTCATCTCTTCCCCCGGCAGCTTGAACAACGATGGTGTAGATGTTCAAGAACTCTGTCGGGTTCAGCCTCCCGTCATACTTCTTAGGTATCTCTGGCTTGAACGTGTGAACGGACGTCCAACAGACTTGCCGCAGCTCTCGTGTAAAGGCGGGGCAGCCGACCTCGAAAGGTAGGTACCCGTCAACACCAAGCGCGGGCTCATTCACGTTGAGGCTGCCGCACCCGTCGGTCTAACGGAGGTCGCCGTGGCGTCGATCTATGACGGCGTGCGCATCTCCCCGCTGCCTATCCTCCGGGGTTCAACATTGTCCTAGGCATGCACGAGGGTCAGAAGAGGCCATTGATACGTCGTCGGGGTCTTGATTCAGCAGCGCCCGCGTCAGCTGCCGTGGTGGGGACTACACCGTGGGGATGGCCCCCTCCATTTGGCCAGTAGTACGGGCAGTTGTTGTCGCTTGGGGAGGTTGTGGCGGGCCAGCTCGCTGTGAACCCCCAGCTTAGGCAAAACTAAGCAGGCTCTGGATGGTGGCACGCCATTCATCCATCTGCTCGGCTGCTAGCGGAAACCTCAGCAGCAACTAAGCTCGCACCATAGCCTCCGTGGTTGTGCTTGGCATGGATGTTGATGACGACGACTGCACCGCCGCACGGCTCCTGATGGTGCCAATGGCGGCGACGGCGAGGCTGCCACGCCCACGCAGCTGTGGGACGACCACCTGGGGAGCGGGGTCGCACGGCGGCGTTGCTCGAGGGTCAGCGGTTCCGTCGAGTGCAGCGGTTTGGTCGACTCATTCGGGAGGAGGCACATGGGCCGCGGTCACTCCCACGGTGGGGGTGGCCGAAGGGCGATGGTTCACCCTAGACCGAGCGTCATTGCTGTGGCTGTGCCCGTCGGTAGGAGGAGAGGGTGTAGACGGAGTGATCCCCTCGCCCACACCATGTGGAGCGTGACCGCCAAGGCGTTGCTGATGCTGTTCTCCTCCAACATCTTAAGCCCCCGTGCCGGCCACGGGGGAAGTGGTGATGGCGCCACCTGCTCCAACCACGCCCCCAACAGCGCTCACGTCCTCGCTCATCTCCACATCCCCCGCATCATTAGAGGTTGCGGGCGGCGGAGACTTCGAGGAGGATGGGTGGGCCGAAGGACCGGACTTCTTCTTCTTAGGCGCCATAGTCGATGGCGTCGTCAAAGATGAAGACGGTGATGAAGATGCCGCGTTGCGCACAGTTTCAGTTTTGCGCAAGCGCTCCCCCTACCTAGTGCGCCAAAGATGTCGCAGAATATCCACGACCACCTATGGGACCAGGAGGCCCCTTGCTGGTTCGGCAAGGGGACAGCGCATTGCACAAAGAGCAGACTAACGTGCGGCCGCATGGCAGAGAGCACACAAGCAATTTACCCAGGTTCGGGCCGCCGTGAGGCGTGGGACCCTACTTCTGCTTTATTCGATTGATGGTGGAATGGGAATGGTGAAATGCAGTACACTTGCCCGGCAGGGTTGCCATAGGGCAGCGGTGACTACGCGCGTATGGGTGTGTACGTTTTTCAACTTTCCAACCGTTCCTACGGGTGGCATGGGCCTCATTTTATAGCTTAAGGGGGCACCACAATGGCAAAGTGGTCATTATCCACTGATATGATAGCAAGCAGTGCTATCATACCTAACTCTGCGAGCTGACAGGGTGCATTAAATGCATCGCTTAGTGTAACATCACTAGTTTCCCGGCAAGGCTTGCCGGGCTATCTCGCCAGCTCCGCTCCTGTTCCCTTGACACGCCGCAGGACGGGTGTCATCTATGGGTTTCTTCTGTTGGAAATGGCTTCCATGTGGTGAATGGCTACCACTTAATCACCTTGCGGCTTGACACCGCACCAATCGATGATGTGGGTCGTGCTTGAGTGGTTGGTGGGGTGGTTCTGCCCCCGCGAGCCTCGGCAGACCTTGCTGGGGTGCCTTGGTTGCCTGCTTCTGGTGGTGGCCTTGCCCCTTGCCGGGCTCGCCTGCCCGGCAAGGGGGGCCCTTCTCTTCCGATATCTCGGTCCTCTAGCTTGACATTGGTCCTTGTGAGCTGCATATTGGTTCTTGAAATCTCTCGGTCCTTCAATCTCTGACTTAAGCTGGTGCTTCAATCTTTGTCTTGTGCCTGTGCACAGTCTGGGCAACGGACCCAGGGTTTGTTGCACCAAGACTTGGAAAGGCATATGACTGATGAAATTCATTCTTACGTCAAACTTCGAAAATAATTTGAGAATAACTCCAGGAAAATTAGAAGAGTCAGGTAAGATCCTGGGAAAAGACCTGTGGGTTAGGGCCCATTCAAAAGAAACACTGTTGAAAATGAATGAAGAAGAGATGATGCACCGGAGCAATTCAAAGACTTGAATGAGGTGACAACCTCAAAATAATTTAATGCAAACACAAATCTTCTTACATGTCTTCATTACTCCGGAGCGATTAAATGGAGAAAGGCGAACGAGCAAGGGGAAATATTTGAGCCAAGGCAAAGAATACGATCAACACCAAAAAACTTGAATTGGATCCGCCGGAAAGAAAACGAGATGAACAATGATTAACTAGAAGAGAATTCACCGGTTGAGACAATTGAGGAAAGACTAAAGAGGCTTCGCGCGGATGAAATTGATGTTCGATTAGAGGTTTCAGACTCCGGGAAGAAAAGGGGCAGGAGGGCGGGAAAACAAAGGCAACTTGGAACGGGGAACCAACGAATAACTTGAAGAGAAAATCACCAGCTGAAATAATTGAGGAAAGAATGTAGAGGCTTTGCGCAAGTCGGATGGACACTCAATTGCGGACTCCGGCTTAAGAAAAAAAGGGTGGGCGGGTGGGAAAAAGGAGGACAACTTCATACGGGGGAACAACGTCGTTGAGAAAGAACTGAGGATTGATCATGCAAAAGATTAAGAGGATCAAGTCAACTTGACAAGAAATGCACAAGATGAAAAGAGCTGACATCACAACAATCAGGAAACTAACTGCGTGATCCTAAATAAAGTTTGAAGGGGTAGAGGAGTAAGTCAAAAAACTGATATGTCTCCAACGTATCTATAATTCTTGATTGTTCCATGCTATTATATTATCTATTTTGGATGTTTAATGGACTTTGTTATGCACTTTTATATTATTTTTGGGACAAACCTATTTACCAAAGGCCCAGTGCAAATTGTTTTTTTTCTATTTAAGTGTTCCGCAGAAAAGGAATATCAAACGGAGTCCAAACGGAATGAAACCTTCGGGACAGTTATTTCTTGAACAAACGCAATCCAGGAGACTTGGAGTGGACGTCAAGGAAGCAACGAGGCAGGGAGGTGCGCCCAGGGGGGTAGGTGCGCCCCCCAACCTTTAAGGCCCCTCGTGGCTCCACCGACCTACTTCTTTCACCTATATATACTCATATACCCTGAAAACATCCGAGAGCACCACGAAACACTATTTCCACCGCCGCAACCTTCTGTACCCGTGAGATCCCATCTTGGGGCCTTCTCCGGCGCTCCGCCGAAAGGGGAATCGATCATGGAGGGCTTCTACATCAACACCATCGTCTCTCCGATGATTTGTGAGTATTTTACCACAGACCTTCGAGTCCATACTTATTAGCAAGATGGCTTCTTCTCCATATTTGGATCTCAATACAAAGTTCTCCTCGATCGTCTTGGAGATCTATTCGATGTAATTCTTTTTGTTGTGTGTTTGTCGAGATCCGATGAATTGTGGGTTTATGATAAAGATTATTTATGAACAATATTTGATTCTTCTCTGAATTCTTTTATGCATGATTTAATATCTTTGCAAGTCCCTTCAAATTATCAGTTTGGTTTGGCCTACTAGATTGATCTTTCTTGCAATGGGAGAAGTGCTTAGCTTTGGGTTCAATCTTGCGGTGTCCTTTCCCAGTGACAGCAGGGGCAGCAAGGCACGTATTTATTGTTGCCATCGAGGATAAAAATATGGGGTTTATATCATATTGCTTGAGTTTATCCCTCTACATACTGTCATCTTGCCTAATGCGTTACCCTATTCTTATGAACTTAATACTCTAGATGCATGCTGGACAGCAGTCGATGTGTGTAGTAATAGTAGTAGATGCAGAATCGTTTCGGTCTACTTGTCGCGGACGTGATGCCTATATGCATGATCATGCCTAGATATTCTCATAACTATGCGCTTTTCTATCAATTGCTCGACAGTAATTTGTTCACCCACGGCAAACTATGCTATCTTGAGAGAAGCCACTAATGAAACCTATGGCCCCCGGGTCTATCTTCTATCATATAAATCTCCGCCAACGTGCTATTTCTGCCGCTTTTTATTTTGCAATCTTTACTTCTCAATCTATACAACAAAAATACCAAAAATATTTATCTTATTACCTTTATCAGATCTCACTTTTGCATGTGGCCTGAAGGGACTAACAACCCCTTTATCCGGTCGGTTGCAGGGTTCTTGATTGTTTGTGCAGGTATGAGGGACATGCGTGTAGTATCCTACTGGATTGATACCTTGGTTCTAAAAAATTGAGGGAAATACTTACGCTACTTTGCTGCATCACCCTTTCCTCTTCAAGGTAAAACCAACGCATGCTCAAGAGGCAGCAAGAAGGATTTCTGGGGCCGTTGCCGGGGATATCTACGCACAAGTCAAGACATACCAAGTACCCATCACAAACTCTTATCCCTCGCATTACATTATTTGCCATTTGCCTCTCATTTTCCTCTCCCCCACTTCACATTTGCCGTTTTATTCGCCCTCTTTTTCCTCCCACCTCTTTTCTCTTGCTTCTTGTGTGCCTATTTGCCCTAATGGCCTTACTTAAAAACGTTGATCCTCACCTTAGAAGATTGGAAGAAATTGAAAACAACGTTAGAAGCTTTATGACTTTGCAATCTGAGCATCATAATTTCTTTAGAAACGAGCTTAAAGAACAAAAAGGCTTTATGGAGTACTTGAATAAAGTTCTTGATGATAGTTCTAAGGAGTTTTATGGTTTGAAGTCTCTGTGTGCTCATCTTGAAAATTTAATAGCCCAAATTTCGGATAAGGAGACCACCTTAGTTAATAAGATGGCCGCCAAACCGGAAGAACTAGATGACAATAATGATGAAGATCTAAAAGTGATTGATGTTTCTCCTATTAAATCTTTGTTTTCCTGTATGAATCTTGAGAAAGATGGGACTGGAGATGAGTCAACTTTAGTTAAAAGGCGTCCCAATGATTCGGAGTTTTCAGATCTTGATGCAAAAATTGGTAAAAGTGGGATTGAAGAGGTCAAAACTTTACATAGAAACGAACCCACTATTTTGGATTTCAAGGAATTAAATTATGTTAATTGTTCTTTGATAGATTTTATTTCCTTGTTGCAATCCATGTTAAATTCTCCTCATGCTTATGATCAAAATAAAGCTTTTACTAAACATATCGTTGATGCTTTAATGCAATCTTTTGAAGAAAAGCTTGAATTAGAAGTCTCTATCCCTAGAAAAAATTAGGATGAGTGGGAACCTACTATTAAAATTAAGATTAAAGATCATGAATGTTATGCTTTATGTGATTTGGGTGCTAGTGTTTCCACGATTCCAAAAACTTTATGTAATGTGTTAGGTTTCCGTGAATTTGATGATTGTCCTTTAAATTTGCATCTTGCAGATTCCACCATTAAGAAACCTATGGGAAGGATTAATGATGTTCTTATTGTTGCAAATAGGAATTATGTGCACATAGATTTCATTGTTCTTGATATAGATTGCAATCCTACATGTCCTATTATTCTTGGTAGATCTTTCCTTAGAACGATTGGTGCAATTATTGATATGAAAGAAGGAAATATTAGATTCCAATTTCCACTAAGGAAAGGTATGGAACACTTTCCTAGGATGAAAATTAAATTACCTTATGAATCTATTATGAGAGCCACTTATGGATTGCATACAAAGACGATAATACCTAGATCTATTCTTGTTTTTATGCCTAGCTAGGAGCGTTAAACGATAGCGCTTGTTGGGAGGCAACCCAATTTTATTTTTGTTTCTTGCTTTTTGCTTATGTTTAGTAATAAATAATTCATGTAGCCTCTGTTTAGATGTGTTTTTACGTTTTAATTAGTGTTTGTGCCAAGTAGAACCAATAGGATCTTCTTGGGTGATAGTTGTTTGATCTTGATGAAAAAGACAGAAACTTTGCGCTCACGAAAATAATTGTTAAAATTCACAAGAACATGATAAAATACCAATTCATTTTGCAGTAGGTCAATATACAAATTTTCCAGGCTTTCCTAGTTATTCCGAATATTTGTAGTTCCAGAAGAATTCAAACAAATCAGATTGCTATAGACTGTTCTGTTGACCGATTCTGTTTTTCGTGTGTTGTTTGCTTAATTTAATGTATCTATGGCTAGTATCGGGGGGTATAAACCATAGAGAAGTTGGAATACAGTAGGTTTAATACCAATATAAATAAATAATGAGTTTATTACAGTACCTTATTGTGGTGGTTTGTTTTATTTCGCTAACGGAGCTCATGAGATTTTCTGTTGAGTCTTGTGTTGTGAAGTTTTCAAGTTTTTGGGTAAAGATTTAATGGATGATGGAATAAGGAGTGGCAATAGCCTAAGCTTGGGGATGCCCAAGGCACCCCAAGGTAAAATTTAAGGACAAACAAAAGCCTAAGCTTGGGGATGCTCTGGAAGGCATCCCCTCTTTCGTCTTCGTCTATCGGTAAGTTTACTTGAGACTATATTTTTATTCACCACATGATATGTGTTCTGCTTGGAGCGTCTTGTATGATTTTACTCTTTGATTTTTGGTTTACCACAAGCATCCTTGCTGTAAACACCTTTTGGAGAGACACACATGAATCAGAATTTATTAGAATACTCTATGTTCTTCGCTTATATCTTTTGAGCTAAATAATTTTTGCTCTAGTGCTTCAGTTATATTATTTTGAGAGTCCTTTAGAACAGCATGGTAATTTTCTTTGGCTATAAAGCTAGTCCTAATATGATGAACATCCAAGATAGGGATAAAAAAACTATCATATAAAGTGCATCGAATGCTATGAGAAGTTTGATTCTTTATGATAGTTTTGAGATATGAAGATGGTGATATTAGAGTCATGCTAGTTGAGTAGTTGTGAATTTGATAAATACTTGTTCTAAAGTTTTTGATTCCCGTAGCATGCACGTATGGTGAACCATTATGTGATGAAGTCGGATCATGAATTATCTTGTCTTCCTTATGAGTGGCGGTGGGGGACGAGCGATGGTCTTACCAATCTATCCCCCTAGGAGCATGTGCGTAGTACTTTGTTTCGATAACTAATAGATTTTTGCAATAAGTATGTGAGTTCTTTATGACTAATGTTGAGTCCATGGATTATACGCACTCTCACCCTTCCACCATTGCTAGCCTCTCTAATACCGTGCACCCTTCGCCGGTATCATACACCCACCACATACCTTCCTCAAAACAGCCACCATACCTACCTATTATGGCATCTCCATAGCCATTCCGAGATATATTGCCATTCAACTTACCACCGTTCCGTTTGTTATGACACGTTTCATCATTACCATATTGCTTTGCATGATCATGTACTTGACATCATATTTGTGGCAAATCCACCCTTATAATTCTTTCATACATGTCACTCTTGATTCATTGCATATCCCGGTACACCGCCGGAGGCATTCACATAGAGTCATATTTTGCTCTAAGTATTGATTTGTAATTTTTGAGTTGTAAGTAAATAAAAGTGATCATCATTATTTGAGCATTGTCCCAAGTGAGGAAAGGATGGTGGAGACTATGATTCCCCCACAAGTCAGGATGAGACTCTAGATGAAAACAAAAAAAGGAAAAAATAAAGGTCATAAAAAAACAAAGAGAAAAAGGCCCAAATAAAAAAAGAGAGAAAAAGAGAGAAGGGACAATGTTACTATCCTTCTACCACACTTGTGCCTCAAAGTAGCACTGTGATCTTCATGATAGAGAATCTCCTATGTTGTCACTTTCATATACTAGTGGGAATCTTTCATTATATAACTTGGCTTGTATATTCCAATGATGGGATTCCTCAAAATGCCCTAGGTCTTCATGAGAAAGCGAGTTGGATGCACACCCTCTTAGTTTCTTTTGTTGAGCTTTCATACACTTATAGCGCTAGTGCATTCGTTGCATGGCAATCCCTACACACTCACATTGATATATATTGATGGGTATCTCCATAGCGTGTTGATACGCCTAGTTGATGTGAGACTATCTTCTCCTTTTTTTTCTTCTCCACAACCACCATTCTATTTCACATTTAGTGCTATGTCCATGGCTCACGCTCATATATTGCGTCAAGATTGAAAAAGTTTGAGAACATCAAAAGTATGAAACAATTGCTTGGCTTGTCATCGGAGTTGTGCATGATCTAAATATTTTGTGTGATGAAGATAGAGCATAGCCAGACTATATTATTTTGCAGGGATAACTTTCTTTGGCCATGTTATTTTGAGAAGACATGATTGCTTTGTTGGTATGCTTGAAGTATTATTATTATTTTTATGTCAATATTAAACTTTTGTCTTGAATCTTTCGGATCTAAACATTCATGCCACAATAAAGAGAATTCCTTAGAAAATTATGTTAGGTTGCATTCGACATCAAAAATTCTGTTTTTATCATTTACCTGCTTGAGGATGAGCAGGGATTAAGCTTGGGGATGCTTGATACGTCTCCAACGTATCTATAATTTTTTACTGTTCCATGTTATTATATTATCTATTTTGGATGTTTAATGGGCTTTGTTATGCACTTTTATATTATTTTTGGGACTAACCTATTAACCGAAGGCCCAGTGCAAATTGTTGTTTTTTTGCCTATTCTAGTGTTGCGCAGAAAAGGAATATCAAACGGAGCCCAAACGGAATGAAACCTTTGGAACAGTTATCTTTGGAACAAACGCAATCCAGGAGACTTGGAGTGGACGTCAAGGAAGCAACGAGGCGGCCACGAGGCAGGGAGGCGCTCCCAGGGAGGTAGGCGTGCCCCCCACCCTCGAAGGCCCCAGGTGGCTCCACCGACCTACTTCTTTTGCCTATATATACTCATATACCCTAAAAACATCCGAGAGCACCACGAAACCCTATTTCCACCACTGCAACCTTCTGTACCCGTGAGATCCCATCTTGGGGCCTTCTCCAGCGCTCCGCCGGAGGGGGAATCGATCATGGAGGGTTTCTACGTCAACACCATAGCCTCTCTGATGATGTGCGAGTAGTTTACCACAGACGTCCGAGTCCATAGTTATTAGCGAGATGGCTTCTTCTCTCTATTTGGATCTCAATTCAAAGTTCTCCTCGATATTCTTAGAGATCTATTTGACGTAATTCTTTTTGTGGTGTGTTTGTCGAGATCCGATGAATTGTGGGTTTATGATCAAGATTATCTATTAACAATATTTGATTCTTCTCTGAATTCTTTTATGCATGATTTAATATCTTTGCAAGTCTCTTCGAATTATCAGTTTAGTTTGGCCTACTTGATTGATCTTTCTTGCAATGGGAGAAGTGCTTAGCTATGGGTTCAATCTAGTGGTTTCCTTTCCAAGTGACAGCAGGGGCAACAATGCACGTATTGTATTGTTGCCATCGAGGATAAAAAGATGGGGTTGATATCATATTGCTTGAGTTTATCCCTCTACATCATGTCATCTTGCCTAATGCGTTACTCTGTTCTTATGAACTTAATACTCTAGATGCATGCTAGATAGCAATTGATGTGTGGAGTAATAGTAGTAGATGCAAAATCGTTTCGGTCTACTTGTCGCGGACGTGATGCCTATATACATGATCATGCCTAGATATTCGCATAACTATGCGCTTTTCTATCAATTGCACGATAGTAATTTGTTCACCCATCGTAAATTATGCTATCTTGAGAGAAGACACTAGTGAAACCTATGGCCCCCGGGTCTATCTTCCATCATATTAATCTCCCGCCAACGTGCTATTTCTGACGCTTTTTATTTTGCAATCTTTACTTTTCAATCTATACAACAAAAATACCAAAAATATTTATCTTATTATCTTTATCAGATCTCACTTTTGCAAGTGGAAGTGAAGGGATTGACATCCCCTTTATCACGTTGGTTGCAAGGTTCTTGATTGTTTGTGCAGGTACAAGGGACTTGCGTGTAGTCTCCTACTTGATTGATACCTTGGTTCCCAAAACTGAGGGAAATATTTACGCTACTTTGCTGCATCACCCTTTCCTCATCAAGGGAAAACCAACACATGCTCAAGAGGTAGCAAACACCTACGTCAAGATATCTCACCAGAGCGACGAAGGGGCTGAGGAGTAAAAAGAATTCCTACTCCCCGATATAATTAGACTACAAAAAAAAGTTTTCTTCTAGACTCGACAACGGCCAACTACGATCAAACTAGGGGGATCCTATAGTCGGTCGAGGCTCTAATACCAACTTGTCATGCCCAATATGCGATCCTATCCGAGAGGAACTCGAAGGTCCCACCAAGGATAGAGTCGCATATTGAAACACTTTTGCAAGGTGGATATCATTACATCGTACCCTTACATTATATATGGGGATACATACAAAGGGCACACAAAGGCCACAAGAATACACCCATACATCATACATGAGAACAACATCCGACTATGGATGAAACACAAATAGAAACTCAAACGACATCCACCCTGCTAGCCTAGGATGCCGACCAGGAACCTATCCCAAGATCGACGAAGAAGAAGAACTCCAAAACAAGTAAACATCGCTCTCACGCCATGATAATCGCATTACCTGTACCTGCAACTATTGTTGTAGTAATCTGTGAGCCCCGAGGACTCAGCAATCCCATTACCATGGGTATCAAGACTAGCAAAGCTTAATGGGTATGGAAATGATAAGTTGTGAGGTTCCAGCAAGCAACTAAGCGTTGTATGGTGGCTAACTTACGAGTACAAGAGTAAAATGATAAACTAAGAAAATGGTCGCAAACTAGAAATGATGAAGAAGTGATCATGAATTACTTATGTTCAAACATAACCCCACTGTGTTCTCCTCTCGAACTCACTCGAAACGAGACGGTCACAGTTACACATGCGATCGGTGTATTTTAATTGAGTTTAGTTCAAATCCACAACAACCGGATACTAAAAAATTCCCATCTGCCACATAACCGCGAGCACGGCTCTCAAAAGTTTAAGCCCTGCAGGGGTGTCCCAACTTAGCCCATGAAAAGCTCACGATCCGCGGAGACAATCCTCCATCTCGGGACGCTCCGATCAGACTTGGAATCCCGGTGCACAAGACATTTTGACAATGGTAAAACAAGTCTAGCAAGATCTCCCGGCGTGCCGACACCCTGATACTAGCCGCGCGTATCACGTCTCAGGCCATGACCGGATGAGCTAAGCTTATGGTTGGCTGAGACCCTTGTTGCCAAGGGGGCGCCGCAAGGTGCTCTAGTTTGGACTAGCACTCATAAGTAGCACTGGCCCGTGGGTTGATTAAGTCCTCGGGGTTCGGAAGTCCCTATAAAAGTTTAAGTTGTTATTAGGTAAATGGTAAAACCAGTGTTGGGCCTTGCTAGAAGAGTTTTATTCAAAGCGAACTGTCAAGAGGGGCACATAAACTCTCATCGTGTTAGTGACGCAAAATCAAGGAACATAACACCGGTATGATGGCAACTAAGGCAGCAAGAGTGGAAGAAAACACCAGGCAAAAGGCCGAGCCTTCCACCCTTTACCAAGTATATAGATGCATTAATTACAAGAGATATTTTGATATCCCATGGTATCCATGCCCCAACATGGAACAACCTGCAACTAGCAACGCTATAAGAGGGGCTGAGCAAAGCGGTAATATAGCCAAACAATGGTTTGCTAGGATGGTGGAAAAGGTTAGAGGCTATTTCATGGCATATTGGGAGGCTTGATAAACAAGTGGTAGGTAGCGCGACATAGCGATAGCATCGAGACAACTAGCATAGAAAATAAAGAAGTGAGATCCAAGGTGACGGTCATCTTGCCTGAAATCCCGCTAGGAAGAAGAACGTGTCCATGAAAAAGACGAACAGGCATAGACAAACCAAGCGTGGTCGAACGAATCCTCACGATCGCAATGAAATAGGAACTATCGAGAAGAAGCACAACCAGAAAGAAGCAAACAACATGGTAAACACCCAACACATAAACATGACATGATGATCAACCAAGTATGATGCATGAGAAGCTATATGACGCTACTCATGGCAAGAGATGATGCATACAAGAACCCCACATCAAAGCAAGGTTAAATGAGGCCGGAAATAACATATAACAATTCCGGAAACTCCCCATATGCAAATTTTGAAATTGTCCAGATCTGAATAACACATTAAGTTATAGTTGTTAAACAGCAAGTTGACATGCACCATAATGATCTACACATCTTTCTAGTCAAGTTACATATGAAGTTCGTTTAATTCGGAGTTATGACCTAGAATCTATGAGCAAAAGAAGTTAAACATGACATTGATGCAAAAGCAAGAAAAACACAATCACAAACACTCAAAAATATGGATGCAACATGGCATGATGAAACTACATTCAGAACCAAGCATGTTTCATATAGATCACGCTCAAAATAGAGCAACGGTTCAACACATACACTCAAAACAAGATATAGCAATAATCTTCCTAAACAGCAACCGGGCACTTTGCAATCATCAAAACAACAAGCTACAGGAATAAGATAGGCACAAATATGATATGCACTCAAAGTACGGGCAACATGCTTCAAATATCATTAAGGTTTGGGTTCATAGGCATCAAGATTAAATAAATGAGATCAATGCAAAAAGCAACTTTATAACGTAGATTAAGACTTAGTGAAAAACTGGGCATACGTGTGAGCAGGAATAACATGTTGACATGTTGGAGGCATGAAACAATGAAGCTACAGTGAAAGAACATAACAAGAAAAATCATGGCATTAAAGTACATGTTAAACATCACAAAACATGATTACTAAGCATCTCCATATAACCTCTAGATCAATGGCATTCATCTAGACAAGCAAGTCATAACAGATTCTCATACTCCGAGACAACAAAAGTTTATGTTATAGGAACATTTCATGGCACCAAAGGGAATGGAAAGCATGTACATGTCAAGCACTACAAAACATGATCACCGAGGTACTGCTAAATACCATTAGAACATGTTTAAAACATCATGGCAAGATTGGAATTTACTGGACATGGCAGAAACAACATTAAGTAGGCATGTTTGCGAGCTTGTGCAACTCACCAAAATGCATATCATGGCATGAAAATACATCCAAAAGCATTAAGACATGTTTGTACAACCACTCACGTCAAGAACATTGTCATAGGATGCATATAACACTAGCTATTCACATGGCAAAAATGAACTTAATGTTAACAGGCTGACAAACATTATTTAGTAATTTGAGAGCATGGTAACGACAAGCTACATCAGGCTATAATTTCAAACAAGGGCATGGATGGGTAGAGCATAAGAAGATCTACAAATCATCCTTACTGCACATCTCCCAAATATGCATGGATTCACAAGTAGCATCAAGTTAACATGGCAACACAATATAGAAGAATCGGCAACAACAAGTACCCTACTTTGCATTCTTGTGCTAGTCACCACCTAGCATATAAAAATTCATGGATTACACCACTGCAAAGAAGGCATGATTATGCTCTTCAAACATGTTGACATGATGCTCAAAAGAAAATCACACAAAATGTTATGAAAAAGACAAATAGGCATTTTATGATAACTTCCAGCAGACAACATCATTTAGCACTTCTGCAACGATGATTCGGGCAACAAGTTGTGCAGTAACATGCATGAAAACTACACCCTGGTCTTGAGCTATCAAAGGTGAACATTTTGACATATCATGCACGCAAAACGGAGCAATATGCATGGAGGTATGACATGATGAAGATGTACACATAATATTGCAGATCTGGGACTTCGAGAAGAAATCGAACTCTCCGAAGTGGTGCGGGACGAGGAGATCCGAGACAGTGGAGGCATGTTTGGTTTGGGGGAGTGGTGGATCTATTTCCACTCCCCCGATCCGGCGCCGGTTAGAGCTTCGACGAGCTCTCCGGCAAGGGAGACGACGCGGCGGTGACTGGCGACAAGGCGACGGTGGCTGGAGATGGTCGTGACGGCGCGGGGCGGCGGGCGGCACAAGGCGGTGGAGCGGCGTTGGTGAGGCGTCGGGGCAGCACCGGCGAGCGAGGAGGCGACAAGCATTGGCGAGCGGCGGCGGCTTTGGAGTGAGGCGCGGGCGGCGGTGCTCGAATGCGGCGGCGGTGGTGCGGGCTCCGGGCGGCGGGGCGGAGCGCGACATTGACCGAGCGGCGAGGTGCTGTGGCGGCGGCGGAGCACAGCGGAGCGGGCGGCGGGCGCGGGGCGGGGCGCTCAGGCCCGATTCGGCCCGGGGCGGGTCCCTGTGGGCCTGGCGGGCCGCGGAGGTGGGGAGAGGCGCGGGAGACGTGGTGCGATGGGGTTGGCCCGACCGGCGGTGCGAACGCGTTCGGCGCGCGGAGGAGGAGGAGGCTTGGTTTTGATCCGGATTTGGAGGGGGAGGTGCTAATTTATAGGTGGAGGGAGCTAGGAGAGGACTATTGAGGTGCAGTTCTCGCCCACACGATCGTGATCCAACGGCGAAGAGGATGGAGGGGGTTTAGGTGTGCTAGTGGGCTGTTGTAAAGTTGTGTTGGGCGGCAAGGAGAAAGGGGTCTGGCGGTTAACGCGGTTAACCATTGGGGCATCAAACGACCTGCAAATGGAAAAAAATTTGACAGGCGGTGTAGCGGTTATATACGAAGACCACTCGTCAACTCTCGGCCCATTCTGAGAACGTTTTTCTCCCGCTCATGAAACAAGACAGGGAGGTGCGGAGGGTGCGTGTGAGAGTGTCTGGGCTTAGAATGGACAACAAAGAGAACTAGGAGACTCGGACGGATGCAAGTTTCGAGACACATGCAGATGAAATGCACTTGATGACATGGCCAAATGCAACACGCAAGTGAATGACATGGCAACGACGACGAATAACTGGAAGACATCGGATGCATCGGTCTCAGGGCGTTATATCCCCTATTCTACGTACTCGCTAATCTCACAGCCTAGCTCGACGAACTGTAAGGAAAAGGGACACAACGGTTTACCCAGGCTTGGGCTACCTTGCGGTGTAAAACCCTACTCCTGCTTTGTGGTGGATTGGCCTCGAGGGACAGAGCATGAATTAGTACAGTGGCGAACATCCTTAGGAGGAGAGGTGTTCTTGTGCTCGAGTGAGCTGGTGGGAGTGAGGATGAGAATGATCTCTCCCTCTCTATGGTAGTGGTGCTTCTCTACTTATAGTGGCCTTGGTCCTCTTCCTGAATGTAGGCCAGTACATGTTATCCTGACAAAAGTAGTCTTCACATGCAAAAGCCTCTAGTCGTGACGCCGCGGTGGGCTCGGCGTTGACCTCCGTCCTGTCGTCCTGGTGGTCTTGGTCTTGTTGCATGAGAATGGAAACCTTTGGCTGATTCCTCGAGACTCCGCGCCTGCGCTTGCCTCTTCAGCACCAAAGAGGAAACTGCTGCTCTACGCCCACTGGCGCCCGCCTGGCCGTGGTCGTCATGGCTCACGTCATCCGAACATCACGAGGTGAGGCTTGCATAGGAATCTCCGCTCCTTAGGAGCCAGCCTGAGGAGGCCCCTCCTGCTGGAGGTCTTGGCCCCTCGCGAGGGTCTTGACTTGTTGATGGTGAAGCTGGGCCGTACCAGGCCGTGGATGGAGCCACGCCACGGACCACAGGAAGGCAAGTCTGGTTACCCCCGTTCCCAGAACACTGACACAATTGTTTCATGCTTTTAATGTTCTCAAGCCTTTTCAACTTTCACGCAATACATGAGCGTGAGCCATGGAGATAACACTATAGGTGGAATAGAATATGATGGTGGAGGTTGTGTGGAGAAGACAAAAAAGGAGAAAGTCTCACATGGACGCGCCTAATGAACGGGCTATGGAGATGCCCATTGAGGGAGTCCTGGATTAGGGCGTGTCCGGATAGCCGGACTATAACCTTTGGCCGGACTCTTGGACTATGAAGATACAAGATTGAAGACTTCGTCCCGTATCCGGATGGGACTTTCCTTGGCGTAGAAGGCAAGCTTGGCGATACGGATGTGTAGATCTCCTTCTGTGGTAACCGACTCTGTGTAACCCTAGCCCTCTCCGGTGTCTATATAAACCGGAGAGTTTTAGTCCATAGGACAGAACAACAATCATACCATAGGCTAGCTTCTAGGGTTTTGCCACTTTTATCTAGTGGTAGATCTACTCTTGTACTACCCATATCAGCAATATTAATCAAGCAGGAGTAGGGTTTTACCTCCATCGAGAGGGCCCGAACCTGGGTAAAAACATCGTGTCCCTTGTCTCCTCTTACCAACCGCCTAGACGCACAGTTCGGGACCCCCTACCCGAGATCCGCCGGTTTTGACACCGACATTGGTGCTTTCATTGAGAGTTCCTTTGTGTCGTCATCTTTAGGCCCGATGGCTCCTCCGATCATCAACGGCGATGCGGTCCAGGGTGAGACTTTTCCCCCGGGCAGATCTTCGTATTCGGCGGCTTCGCACTGTGGGCCAATTCGCTTGGCCATCTGGAGCTGATTGAAAGCTACGCCCCTGGCCATTTGGTCAGATTTGGAAGCCCGAACTACACGGCTGACATCCATGGAGACTTGATCTTCGACGGATTCAAGCCGCAGCCGAGCGCGCCGCACTGTCATGATGGGCATGATCTAGCTCTGCAGCAGGCAGGATTGGGATGCGGATGATGAAGAAATTCGACGCCCACCCACCACCCACTTTGTAGCCACTGTCGATGATTTAACCGACATGCTGGACTTTGACTCCGAAGACATCGACGGTTTGGACGACGATATAGGAGAAAAACAGGAACCAACGCCTATAGGGCACTAGAAAACCACCTCATCTCACGATGTATACATGGTGGACACACCTAAAGGAAGCAACAACGAGGAACAAAGGGACGCAACGAGGGATCGTTCCTTCGAAAAGCAGTCAAAGCGGTGATGTAAGCGCCGCTCCAAGCCCCGCCTCGACAGAGACAGCAGCCATATGAACCCGGCCACAGAGCAGGGCGAACTGGCGGTCGACGAACATGCCATCGAGCAACCGTCCGAACAAGACAACTTGGATAAACAAACCGCAGAACCCGTCCTCGGCGAAGATAACAGTCCGGACGACCTCACGCGAGACAATCTCCTAGAACAGGAAAACCTCCACAAAAGGCTCGCCGCCACGGCACGTAGCCTGAAAAAGCAGAAGCGGAAGCTCAAAACCGCCGAAGACGCATTCCGAATCAGATGGAGCAAAGTATTAAACACCGCAGACAAATACGGCGATAGTCGCCACAGAAAGAGCTACCCGAAGCGAAAGCTACTGCTCGAATTTGATGAGGAGGCCCTAGAGCCCCCAAAATCAAAAAATAAGGAAGCCACCCAGCCGAATAGACGACCCCATGGCCAACACAGAACGACATGTGGCACCGCACACAAACCAACACGCGATCCACCCAAGGATTCACATCAAAAGGATGGCCCAACCAGGTCTCTCTACGGGCCAAGAAAGCAAGCTCTAGTAAGCAATGCGACGCAATAAATATCCGAACAACACGGCACACCCACATACAAGGGTGCCACACATCCCTCTGTTTCACCGATGAGGTGCTGGACCACGAATTTCCAGCGGGATTTAAGCATGTAAACATAGAGGCGTACGGCGGAACAATAGACCCTGGAGTCTGGATTGAGGATTATATCCTCCACATACACATGGCCAGAGGAGACGACCTCCACGCCATAAAATACTTACCCCTCAAGCTCAAAGGGCCAGCCCGGCATTGGCTTAAAGGCCTTCCCGAAAACACCATTGGAAGTTGGGAAGAGCTCGAGGAGGCTTTTCGGGCAAATTTTCAAGGAACCTATGTCCGACCTCCGGATGCAGACGATTTAAGTCATATAACTCAACAGCCCGGAGAGTCAGCCCGGAAACTCCGGAACAGATTTCTTACTAAAAAGAACCAGATAGTCGACTGTCCGTACGCCGAAGCCTTAGCAGCTTTCAAACATAGCGTCCGAGACGAATGGCTCGCCAGACACCTCGGCCAAGAAAAGCCAAGAACAATGGCCGCATTAACAAGCCTCATGACCCGCTTTTGCGCGGGAGAGGATAGCTGGTTGGCAAGATGCAGCACCAGCGATCCAAGTACATCCGAAGTCAGGGATGGAAACGGGAAACCACGACGCAGTAAGGAACAGCGACGGAATAAGGAAAGCAGCTCGAAGAGCACGACAGTCAACGCCGGATTCAAAAGCTCTCGGAAGAATCAGAAAAAGCTGCCCCTCAAGGATAACAGGGATGAGCTATCTAACCTAAACAAAATCTTGGATAAGATATGTCAAATCCATAGCACCCCCGGGAAGCCTGCAAACCATACCCACAGAGAATGTTGGGTCTTCAAGCAATCCGGCCAACTCAACGCCGAACACAAGGGGCTCGACACACCAAGTGAGGCGATGATGAACCCCACAAGCAGAGCACGGGGAAACAAAAGAATTTCCCACTCGATGTCAAAACAGTAAACTTACTTCACGTGAAAAAAGGGAAAAATAGAGTGGCGCCTATACGGCCTACCTGAAAGGAGTCCCGCCACTGGTTGTTAAAACCGATCACCTTCGACCATCAGGATTACTCTAGAAGTATCTAGAACGAAGGTTGGACTGCCTTAGTGTTAGATCCAATAATTGAAGGACTCCACTTTACACAAGTCCTGATGGACGGCGGCAGTGGTCTAAACCTGCTATATCAGGACACAGTCCGCAAAATGGGGTTGGACCCAACAAAAATTCGCCATAGCAACACTTACTTTCAAGGAGTAACGCCAGGTGACGGTGTCCTGGACTAGGGGGTACTCACCACGTCGTCCCCCAATCGGTTAGATTGGGCCGAGGACCCCCAGGGCCACATACTCATGGGCCAGTCCGGACAGGTGCCGCATACAAGGAAGATTTCACAAGACTTGGCGATCAAGACAAGGACTCCTCCCCCACCGGCGTATTCGGCTAGGACTCTTGTTATCCTAGGCCTCTGGTGTATTATATAAGCCGAGGCCAGACTAGTCGATCGAGGATGAAAAAACAACGATCATCATACACAATCATACCATAGGCTAGCTTCTAGGGTTTAGCCTCCTTGATCTCGTGGTAGATCTACTCTTGTACTACCCATATCATCAATATTAATCTAGCAGGAGTAGGGTTTTACCTCCATCGAGAGGGCCCGAACCTGGGTAAAATAAAGTGTCCCTTGTCTCATGTTACCATCTGACCTTGACGCACAGTTCGGGACCCCCTACCCGAGATCCGCCGGTTTTGACACAGACATTGCTGCTTTCATTGAGAGTTCCGCTGTGTGATCGACAAAAGGATCGATGGCTCACCTGCAGATCAACTGCGACTTCGGCATCTTCATCACCAGCTCGACTGGTCATGTTCGAACGAGGGCCTTCATCAAACATCAACTCCGATCTCTATCAAGATCACGGAGGAATCATCCATGGAGCTCGGGGGCTCAACGTCAACATTGCCCTCAAGCGACCGTGCTATTTTTCTGGACAGCAAACTCGTATCTGCTGCCACCTCCTCCTCGAGTATCGCTTTGACGGTCGCTTTGGTGGAATTGTGCGGAATTGAGTCTACAACAACCCTGGAAAATTTCGTCGAGTTCCGATGGAGGAATCTCTGGCAATCCACGATATACCGGAGCCTTGTCAAATCTGGACGGGAATCTAGACGAGTTTAGGGCGTGGTGTCCAGCTTCTAGCTCGGACGTCCTTTGGAAGATCCAACCGTTCATCGGCTGCGGAATTCCCAAATCTACCACCCCTCCAAATTTTAGCTCGATCCGACCGTCCAAACTCTGGGAACCTTCCGATTAGTGCATCACTTTTCGGATCTGTTTTCTGCGCGAGAACGAATCCGACCCGAATTCATCTTTTTTATGAACGGGATTTCAGACATCCTTTTTGAAGGAAGTTTTGTATGGGATATTGTGTATTGTTCCCGAACACACCCCACTAACTTTAAGATCTTTTGAACATGATCTTCAACATCATTGCTGGTGTCAAACCAGTCCGGCAATATTGCTCCACGGCTGCCGACCTGTGCTAGACACGTCGTCACTTTGTTGAGCCGAGCTCAACTTCTTCGGATCATCATCTCGGCAAGCCAAACAAGAGTCCGGCATCGCGAAGGCATTGATAAAGGCCGGAAACTTAAAGGGGCTCCTCGGATACCCGACGTGTAAACCCGTCGAATGCATTTCGGTGATCCTCAAGATCGAAGATAAAGAAGATTCGTTGAACCAGTTTTCAAGACTGACGACCGAAGATGAAGAATAGTTCGGAAGAATCGAGGAGCGTCCCTAACTTGAAGACCGGTTCAGGGGGCTACTGACGGTGTCCTGGACTAGGGGGTACTCACCACGTCGTCCCCCAATCGGTTAGATTGGGCCGAGGACCCCCAGGGCCGCATACTCATGGGCCAGTCCAGATAGGTGCCGCATACAAGGAAGATTTCACATGACTTGGCGATCAAGACAAGGACTCCTCCCCCACCGGCATATTCGGCTAGGACTCTTGTTATCCTGGGCCTCTGGTGTATTATATAAACCGAGGCCAGACTAGTCGATATAGGATGAAAAAACAACGATCATCATACACAATCATACGATAGGCTAGCTTCTAGGGTTTAGCCTCCTTGATCTCGTGGTAGATCTACTCTTGTACTACCCATATCATCAATATTAATCTAGCAGGAGTAGGGTTTTACCTCCATCGAGAGGGCCCGAACCTGGGTAAAATAAAGTGTCCCTTGTCTCCTGTTACCATCCGACCTTGACGCACAGTTCGGGACACCCTACCCGAGATCCGCCGGTTTTGACACCGACACCAGGCCTGGAGGCCCATTGCACGGGTTCTATCCCACTAGAAGTTATGTTCGGCTCTACCGATAACTTCCGCCGCGAAAAGCTAACCTTCCACATCGCCCCATTTTCAAGTAGCTATCAAGCACTACTGGGGTGCGAGGCTTTCGCCCGCTTTAACGTGATACCGCATTATGCATCTCTTACGCTTAAGATGCCCAGTCCACGAGGCATCATCTCACTAAAGGGAAATATCGAGTGTTCCTCGCGCGCGGAAGAATATCTGGCTGCCTTGACAGTCACACGTTAAAATAGCTTCACCAACAAAAGCATCTAATAGGTCATTAAGGCCTCGGACACGGCTAGGTGAGTCCGGAGCAAACATATAATTGGTAAAGGTTAAGTAGCCATAGACCCCTATACAAGGGGCTCCGCATATGTAAAATAAGCGTCAATAAGGCTCAGTGTTACCCGTCTTGAATTATACTTTGTTTATTTAATACAACATAAATTCCGCGTGACTATTCATTTTCCCTTTTTCTTTTCAACTGAGTTCCTCTCTTTTTCAGATGAACACCATGTTATACCCGTCCAGGACACGGCACAACGGAGACACAGGCGCAGACGTGCAGCAGGGACCCATTCCAAGGATTCTTTTTAGATTAAGACCCTGTCTAAACCTTTTTTACTGTCTCTTGTTGATACACATCCCCCGGACCCTCAGTATAGCCGAGGAGGAGGCTGGCGTCTTGGCATGTGGCCACGTCAGAATTTTGCGCATACCTGGACACCAAGGGCTTATTATCAAGGGCACTTCTCAGCCCGTTTTTCATAAATACCAAATACCTTAGGGAGTGTTCTGTGTCGCAAGTTTGGCCTTATATGCATCAGCTCTGAATCATGTCTTTCGTCAAATGTTGGGTTTTCCCGGATCCTGTGTTTTGCTACCTTACGTTCCGCACTATCGGCTAAGGCGGCACCAGGAGAACTACTGCGATTGTGCCCCGGTTCAGCCAGGCGAGCACCTCAGTAGAGAAAGCCGAAAACTGACTGTCATGATATAGCGTGAGACTGGTCAACCACTTGATGACCCATCGGAATCTCCGGGATTCCTCCGCATTAACGAAGGTCCGTTTCCCCGCCAGGCACACACGCGCCCCGAATTCCGGCAAGCGCGGTGCAACCAGGGGCTATATAGTAGCTCCACGGTCGAACTCCTATGGCTAAGTGAAAGTGATAAAGCATTATAGTCCGGTTGCCTAGTTCGCTGCGCTACCACCTCCTTATTGGACCAAGACGTTGGATCAAGTGTGATGATGCGCCTTTTGCGAACACCCCCGCATTATATGCGTGGGGGCTGAAGCCAATGACTGCAATCTTTCAGGTTATATATATACATATACGTAAACGGCCGCACATGAGGCATTATAATTCTTGTAAGCACAAGTATAAAAAGCTTCTACATTTCAACAAAATATTGTTTTCAATAAAAATACATCTTATTTGAGCATAATATCCTTCGGGCACTGCGTCTCTATTAAACGAGCGCCCTCCAGGACTTCTTGAAAGTAGTGCTCGGCAGGTACTCGGCTTTCGCCCGAATCTTGGACTGCAATAGCGGTGGCCTCCATCTCCGCCCAGTATGTCTTGACACGGGCAATGGCCATCCGTGCCCCTCCACACACACTGACCTCTTCATCGCATTGATATACGGCACCGCACGAAGGAACTGCTGCACCAAGCTAAAATAATTGTTCAGCTTTGGCCTTTTCGGCCACAGATGATCCACGACATACTTCATGGCGAGTCCGGATAACCTATTCAGCTCGGCCCATTCGGCCAAACGATCGGGTAACGGAAGCGAACGCTCTGGATTGTGGAACTGCGACCAGAAAAGCTTCTCCACTTCGTGACCCTCCTGATCTCGGAAGTGTTCGACCGCATCAGCGAAACTCGCCGCTAAATCCAGATATGCGACCGCCGAACTCCACATCCGGTCCAACGGAGCATATTTAGGATCCCCGAACTTCATCCGCAGCATAAAGGGCTTTCCAGCCGTGATATCTCCGGCCTGACGCAGCTCCTCCTTCATCGCTCCCATCGCAGAACGAGCATCCTTGGCCGCCGTAATGGCCTTTTCCAAGCCCGTCCGCTCCGCCCGATCTTCTTTCTCAAAAAGCTTGCAGCGGTCAGCAGCGGTCTTCAACTTTGCAGCCATCTCGACCATTTCCTTTTTGCTTTGGCAATGAGCAGCCTATTCGGCTTTCAACTCCTCAACCGCCTTTAAGGCAGCTGCATCGCTTTCCCTGGCTTGCTCCTTGGCTCGGGCAAGCTCTGCCTGAAGGTCCTCACAGCGGCAGCCCCATCTGCATCAAGTGCAGACACTGTAAGATACTGGCGTCAAGCTCCTCTTACCAGATGTCTCAGGAGAAAATTACATACCTTGTGCCTCGTCAAGCCGCTTGTTGACAAGCGCGATGTCGGCATCCGCCACGTCAAGTTGCCGCGATAGCTCGGCAAATTCATCAGTCTGGCTAGACACCTGACACTTCGCCACCTGCATAAGAAGGCGGCAAACTTATACCTGGGACTATGATCCTCTGCGCGCCGCCGTTTTTGGCAACACACAGAGTCTCAGGGGCTACTATCTACACGGGGCGCATCTTAAATATGTGGCACTTTCCAAAAAGGTGCATCATTTCACGTACCTCAAAGCCCGTCAGTAGACTCATGATAGCTTCATGCAAGCCGCTTTCCACGGATGAAATCTTTTCAAACACCGTACCCATCAAAGTACGGTGCTCCTCCGAGATAAGCCCTCGCCCTAGCAGATCCTTCAGTACCTCCGACCGTGTGCCAGACGATGCCGGACTCGTCCGATCGCCTTTTTTGAAAGCTGGACTCGGAGGGCTTCGGGTGGCCGTATTACCAACTTCCGGCTTTACCGGATCAGCAGAAACCCTCCGCGATGACACCTCAGGGTCGCCCTCCTCGTGAGGCGGTATGGCAGGGGGAGGCGTTCCGCTCTCCATCATCTCCGGAAGAAGATCCCCCGAAGACGAGCTCTGCTGAGAGGGGCTAAGGTCCGAACTACAAGGTAAATTTTTCGTTATTCTTCTCAGAATTAAAAGCAAAGATTTCTCTCAGTATTTAAACATTCTCTCTACTTACGGATCGGTGGAGGGCTGATCCCCTTGGGGGCACAGTACGGCCGAGGTATCCCCCGACGCAGGACCCTCTGGCGAAGATTTCTTCCCCCGCTTTGAGACCATGGTCTCCGGGTCTTCAGAGGCGGTCGTCTTCTTCCCCTGGGTAGAGGAATTTTTTATTCCTCCTTTCCCAACAGACTCCGTCGAGGAGGCGGTAGCTCCCTTGTCCCCTCCTCGTTCTCTTCCAAAGGCATGATCTTCAGCATCCTGGTCAACACGGGATTCGGCGAGGTCTCAGGAAGGGGGGTCGGACACCTGATTAACTTCGCCTGCGCTACCCACTCCTGTTTCAAAGACAACTCTTTTAAGGGTGATGTTGTGATGAATGAACGGATGGTGTGTCCGGAAACAGGGCTACTTACTTGAGTATCCGGATGATTGCAGCTTAGTCCTGCGTCCTCCGTAGAATCCGGACACATTACTTGTGATCCGAAGAACAATTTGTACATCTCCACAGGCGTCATGCCTAGAAAGTGTTGGAGAGCTCGCGGTCCCTCCGGGTTGAACTCCCATAGACGGAGAGGGCGACGTTTGCAAGGCAGGACTCGGCGAATTAACATAACCTGCGTCGCCACGACCAGACTGATGTCTCTTTCTAGAAGATCTCGGATGCGGCCTTGCAATAGGGGCACGTCTTTTGCCGGCCCCCAGTCCAGCCCCTTATTGACACACGACGCTAGTCGGGGCGAGGGACCCGAGCGGAAAATAGGCGGCGCCACCCACTTGGTGCCCCTAGGGGCGGTGATATAGAACCACTCTTGTTGCAATAAGCTGAACTCCTCCTGAAAAGAGCCCTCGGGCCATGGAGCGTCAGCATTCTTGCTTATAACGCGCCTTCGCACTCCGCGTGCTGTCCCTTGATCATCTTCGGCTCTACTTTAAAGGTCTTAATCCATAGTCCGAAGTGAGGGGTAATGCGGAGGAAGGCTTCGCACACGACGATAAATGATGAGATATGGAGGATGGACTCCGGAGCTAAGTCGTGAAATTCCAGCCCATAATAAAACATGAGCCCCCTCACGAAGGGATCCGTCGCGAAGCCGAGCCCTCGGAGTAAGTGAGACACGAATATCACACTCTCACCAGGCTCGGGAGTAGGAACAACCTGCCCTTGAGCAGGCAGCCTATGCGAAATTTCGCCGGTCAAGAACATGTCTTCTCTCAGCTTTAACATGTCCTCCTCCGTAATGGAGGAAGGCGTCCATCGGCCTCGAAGTTCGGATCCGGACATCGTCGAAGGTCCGAAGCGCCTGAAATCTAGGGCCTTGGGTGTTGGAACTCGAGGTAAAGGGCGAAATCGATTAAGATCGAAAGAAAAGAGTAAGGCCCTGGTCTCTTTATAAGAGGTTGCATACCAAGTGCCCTCCCCGTGACCGTTCGGGACTCGCCTTTGATCGAGGAAACGTACCAATGGGCATGATTGGGTTACCCACGTCTGTATTGATGAGAATCCCGTAAATTAAGGGGACATGATCTCTGCTTCGACAAGACGTGCCAAGGAAACCACCTCGCAAAACGCGCTGAGGCGGAACAGTAAAACGATTCGAATAAAGGCTTGGCCGTGGTGTGATGTCACGCTACAGAATACGTCAGCAGATTAGATTTGTGTAGATATTATTATCTCTATGGCAATATGTGGAACTTATTTTGTAGAGCCGGACACTATCCTTGTGTTTAAAATCTTCTATGAAGTATTCGGAGGAGGAACCCGCCTTGCAATGCCGAAGACAATTTGCGCACCGGACTCGTCGTCATTGAAGCCTGGTTCAGAGGCTATTGAGGGAGTCCTGGATTAGGGGGTGTCCGGATAGCCGGACTATATCCTTTGGCCGGACTCTTGGACTATGAAGATACTAGATTGAAGACTTCGTCCCGTGTCCGGATGGGACTTTCCTTGGCGTAGAAGGCAAGCTTGGCGATACGGATATGTAGATCTCCTTCCGTTGTAACCGACTCTGTGTAACCTAGCCCTCTCCGGTGTCTATATAAACCGGAGAGTTTTAGTCCATAGGACAGAACAACGATCATACCATAGGCTAGCTTCTAGGGTTTAGCCTCTCTGATATCATGGTAGATCTACTCTTGTACTACCCATATCATCAATATTAATCAAGCAGGAGTAGGGTTTTACCTCCATCGAGAGGGCTCGAACTTGGGTAAAAACATCGTGTCCCTTGTCTCTTGTTACCATCCGCCTAGATGCACAGTTCGGGACCCCCTACCCGAGATCCGCCGGTTTTGACACCGACACCCATCAATTGATGTCAATGCGAGGAGTAGGGATTGCCATGCAACCGATGCACTAGAGCTATGAGTGTATGAAAGCTCAAACTAAAACTATGTGTGCATGCATCCAACTTGCTTGCTCATGAAGACCTCGGGCATTTGAGAAAGCCCATAATAGGAATATAGAAGCCAAGTTCTATTATGAAAATTCCATCTAGTATATGAAACCAATAGCTCAAGAGACTCTATATGAAGAACATGGTGCTACTCTGAAGCACAAGTGTGGTAAAAAGATAGTAGCACTGCCCCTTCTCTCTTTTTCTCTCTTTTTTTCTTTTTTCTCTTTTTTTGGGCTCTCCTTTTTTGGCCTCTCTATTTTTCTTCCATCCGGAGTCTCATCCCGACTTGTGGGGGAATCATAGTCTCCATCATCCTCTCCTCACTCGGACAATGCTCTAATAATGATGATCATCACACTTTTATTTACTTACAACTCAATATTACAACTCGATATCAAGAACAAAGTATGACTCTATATGAATGCCTCTGGCAGTGTACCAGAATGGGCAATGATCTAGCATAGCAAATATATCAAAAAACGGACACGCCATGGAAATATCATGCTAGCTATCTTATGATCATGCAAAGCAATATGACAATAAATTCTCAAGTCATGTATATGATGATGATGGAAGTTGCACGGAAATATATCTCGGAATGGCTATGAAAATACCATGATAGGTAGGTATGGTGGCTGTTTTGAGGAAGATATCAGGAGGCTTATGTGTGATAGAGCATATTGTATCACGGGATTTGGATGCACCGGCAAAGTTTGCACCAACTCTCTAGGTGAGAAAGGGCAATGCACGGTACTGAAGAGGCTAGCAATGATGGAAGGGTGAGAGTGCGTATAATCCATGGACTCAACATTAGTCATAAACAACTAACATACTTATTGCAAAAATCTATTAGCTATCGAAACAAAGTACTAGACGCATGCTCCTAGGGGGATAGGTTGTTAGTAAAAGACAACCGCTCGTCCCAGACCGCCACTCACAAGGAAGAAAATCAATAAATACCTCATGCTCCAAGTTCGTTACATAACGGTTCACCATACGTTCATGCTACGGGAATCACAAACTTTAACACAAGTATTCTTACCAATCCACAATTACTCACTAGCATGACTCTAATATCACCATCTTTATATCGCAAAACAATTGCAAGGAATCAAACATATCATATTCAGTGATCTACAAGTTTTATGTAGGATTGTATGACTAACCATGTGAATGACCAACTCTTGTCAACTCTCTAAATAGATGTAAGTGAAGCATGAGAGTTTAATTCTTTACAAAAAAGATATGCCCATGCTCTAACAAATACAAGTGAATCAAAAGAGCATTCTACAAATGACGGTTTTCTAAGTGTAGAGAAACAGGCAGTCCAAACTTCAAATGATATAAGCGAGCACATGAAGCATTCTATAAAGCCATACTCAAAATATATAAGTGAAGTGGATGAAGCATTCTGTAAATCAACCAAGGACTATCTCATACTAGCATGGTGCATTATTAAAAGAAAAATAAAAATCACACGACGCTCCAAGATTTACGCATATCATGTGACAAATAAAATTATAGCTCCAAGTAAAATTACCGATGATCGTTGGAAGATAGAGGGGATGCCTTCCGGGGCATCCCCAAGCTTAGTTGCTTGGGAGTCCTTGAATATTACCTTGGGGTGCCTCGAGCATCCCTAAGCTTAGGCTCTTGCCACTCCTTATTCCTTCACCCATCGTGATCTCACCCAAAACAAGAAAACTTCAATCACACAGAAGTTAACAAAACCCTTGTGAGATCCGTTAGTATAATAAAACAAATCACCACTTTAAATACTGTTACAAACCCATTCATATTTTGTTTTTGCATTGTAGATACTGTATTATAACTTCTCCATGGCTCATACCACCGATAAAATTGATAGTTTCATCAAAACTAGCAAAACAATGCATAAAAAACAAAATCTCTCTTAAACATGACAGTCTGTAGTAATCTGAACATTCACCATATTTCTGTAACTCCAAAAATTGTGAAAAATTAGGACAAAATAAACAATTCGTATAGCAGTACTGTGCAAAAAGTTTCAGAAGCTTTTGACATTTCAGTAAAAAATTAAATTCACGTGCTAGAACCAAAATTTCTATTTTTCCACTGCACATACCAAACAAGAAACTCTAATCATCCTAAAGGCAAATCTTGGAACATTATTTTTATAATACAATGGATTTATAAAGGGGGTAATTATTTTTTGTTGAAAAGTTTCTGTACTTCAAGATTTGCAAAGTTTCCATGGGCATGAACAAAGTTTAAGGAGCTCCCCCACTTCAACGGTGCTCGTCCTTCTTACTTTCACTTTTCTTTTTGAAAATTTTTAGGTTCCCCACTTTATTTTTTTTGTTTTTAAACTTTATAAAAGCACTCAACAGAAATAAATGACTCTAAAACTTCTGGGTTGTCTCTCTGGCAGTGCTTTCTTTAAAGCCATTATGCTAGGCATATAGTGCTCAAGTAATGGTTCCACCCGGATCCCAAGGTATATCAAAGCCAATTTTAATTAACAATGATTTGTAATTTAGTAGTGAGCACAAAGTAACATATATCATGTAATGATGAAGTCTAACTGTCTTCCTATGCATCGGCATGTCATAAAAGAACAATTCATGCACCTCGAGTAAAGGCCAATACATAACACAAATAGTTTCTTGCAATGTTATCGCATTGGAAAGATAGAGAGGTAGATATGTAGTTCCTCTCTCATAATAATTGCAAGTAGGAGCAGCAAGCACATGCATATTATATCTATTAAAATTATCATGTGTAGTAGTAGAACGCAACCCATTAATATAGCCCTTAATAAGCGCAAACTTCTTCTATATAGTGTAATTGGGAGAATTCGAAAAGATAATAGGACTATCATGTGTGGGTGCTATAGTAACAATTTCATTGTTAACATAAGGAACTATAGAAAATTCATCTCCATAAGCATCATTCATATTGGCATTGTTGACACCTGATTTCGGCACGATAGAAAACATTATTAAGATGGATTCAAATAAAGAAGTTCTCTACATGAAAAAGTACCAGTGTTGACATAAACATCTTTGAAGTTTGGCCATCGCTGTCCGATTTCATCTCGAAGACCGAAACTATGCTCAAAGTACTAAGATATTATATTCAGAGTATTGTTCTGCCGATTAAACCCGAAGACGAGATCACATGAGAAAATTTTCTACACGAATTGTCTTCGTCTCGTCGAAATAATTGACTTTGACATAAAACTATTTCAATCCGAGGTCGTATGGAAAAGTTAGAGCCATCGGAGTGTGGCCCTATCACGAGGCACAATATGGCGTGAGGGATCAGACAAATAGACTGATGGCTCGCGTGAGCTTTTAGGCCCTCAAGACAGCCTCAAATTGAAAACCATATAACATGGAAAAGTTTCCTCTCGTCAAGCTGATCGATTTTGATATATAAATTGTCTCAATCGGAGGTTGTTTGCCAGCTGGAGAGGTAAAACAAGATCAGGATGAAGTTTCACTCGGGAAATCCGAGTTAGACTAGAATTAGAACTCTGGGACGTGAATTGATGTAATTTTTAAGCAAACCCTAGATGAATCCTTTACTTGTACAGGAAGTCCAAATGCCTCTTATATGTAGTGAAGGTGTCGGACGTTTGTAAAAAAACACAGTCGAACAAATCTATCTACCACTTTTACTTTTAGTTTTACCTTCTTCCTTTATTCTTGTTCTTCTCGTTCTTCGTTTGTTCTTCTTCATTGCAGGGCGGCGAACCTCGAGCCCCTATGGGCGATCAGGTTGACCTAGGGCGTCGTATATCCGTCGTGCGCCCTGGCGGGGTCCATCCCGGGTGCGTGGGGTTTCGGGTCTCCAAAAGCGTCCACCGGATTGTCTTGCGTACCGCGCTTTCGGTAGGTCTCCTTCGACGTGAGCTGCGGTGCAGCACCCCCGGTGTCGAGTGTAGATGGTGACGTGTTTGTGTGCGAACACACTTTTTCGCGACTCCGCTGGGGAACAAGCTTTGAACAGTCTCTAGCCTGTTCTTGCTACGAGAAGGGTGTCATCAAGCGGATGCAATCTACAACGGTAACATGTATCATCAATCTCCTTACGTAGATGCAAATAGCCATTATGTTGATGTTGCTAGATCTTTCAATGGATATGCCATGTTGGCTATCCCTAACGAGCAAAGGCCGACTAGTTATTCGTTGGAGAAACTTGGAATTTACAGAACCACGACATGCCACTTATGAATCTAAACTTTCGTGCATCGGAAGCACCTTTCTATATGCCGGTGAACAACATGATTTGTTCTAGTGATCAATATACAACACCTGATGTACATGAGGGCAACTCATAGTTTTTTCCATCGGCAGTCGACTCACGATATGTAGGTTCATCCCCAAACATGATGATGGACAGGGGAATCATCCATGCTTCCTATAGTTATTTGGCTGGTTATCCTCAGTCATCATATACTACATCTCATGAGATTAATTGTTCAGCGGGATATGCAACTAAAAGTATTCATGACTCGGCTCACCTTCGTGGTTATGGCCGAGTGAATGGAGATTCTATAGGAGCATAAATGCCTAATATTGCAGGAAATGAGGTGGCTCTGGCTGCATTAAAATGTTTAGCCCAAAATAAGAAGATTAACGCGCTTTGCCTTGAACAACATGAAAAGGGGTTATTTCCTAATTAGGAGGCAATACGAGCTAGAGTTTTGCAAGAAGGCAAAGTTTTGCAGATTGATCGGATTGGTGAAAGAAAATATGGTTCTACAACAGCACATACGTCTTCACCTATCATTGCAGCATGTTATACACTGATACGTCTCCAATGTATCTATAATTTTTTATTGTTCCATTCTATTATATTATCTGTTTTGGATGTTTTGTATGCATTAATATGATATTTTATATTATTTTGGGGATAACCTATTAACCTAGAGCCCAGTGCCAGTTTCTGTTTTTTCCTCGTTTTAGCTTCGCGGTAAAGGAATACCAAACGGAGTCTAAACAAAATAAAACCTTCACGATGATTTTTCTTCGACTAGAAGACACCCAGGAGACTTGAAGATCAAGTCAGAAGAGCCACAAGGCGGCCACAAGGGTGGAGGGCGCGCCCAGGGGGTAGGGCGTGCCCCCTACCTTTTGGGCCCCTCGGTGACCCCTGACCTTGCTCTGCCTCCTATATATTCACATATATTCCCAAACCACCAGAAGCATCCACGAAAACACTTTTCCACTGCCGCAACCTTCTATTCCTATGAGATACAATCTTGGGGCCTTTTCCAGCATCCTGCCGGAGGGAGATTCGATCACAGATGGCATCTACATCTACCCTATTGCCCTTCCGATGAGCGTGAGAAGTTTACCTCAGACCTACGGGTCCATAGCTAGTAGCTAGATGGCTTCTTCTCTCTCTTTGATTCTCAATACCATCTTCTCCTCGATGTTCTTGGAGATCTATCCGATGTAATCTTGTTTTGCGGTGTGTTTGTCGAGATCCGATGAATAGTGGCTTTATGATCAGCTTCTCTATGAATATTATTTGAATCTTCTCTGAATTCTTATATGCATGATTTGATATATTTGTAATTCTCTTTGAACTATCGGTTTACTTTGGTCAACTAGATTGGTTTTTCTTGCAATGGGAGAAGTGCTTAGCTTCGGTTTCAATCTTGCGGTGTCCTCTCCCAGTGACAGTAGGGGCAGCGAGGCATGTATTGTATTGTTGCCATCGAGGATAAAAAGATGGGGTTTACATCATATTGCTTGAGTTTACTCCTCTACATCATGTCATCTTACTTAAAGCGTTACTCTGTTCTTCATGAACTTAATGCTCGAGATGTGGGTAGGAGTCGGTCGATGTGTGGAGTAATAATAGAACATGCAGGCAGGAGTCGGTCTACTTGACACGGACGTGGTGCCTATATTACATAATCATTAGCTAGGATATCGTCATAACTTTGGGATTTTCTATCAATTTCCCGACAGTAATTTGTTCACCCATCGTATTATTTGCCTTCAAGAGAGAAGCCTCTAGTGAAACCTATGGTCCACGGGTCTATATTCCATCATATTAGTTTCCGATCTACTATTTTGCAATCTTTACTTTCATATCTATACAACAACAAACCCCAAAATATTTTATCTTTTGTTTAGTTTTATTTATCTATCTCTATCAGATCTCACCTTTGCAAGTGGCCATGAAGGGATTGACAACCCCTTTATCACGTTGGGTGCAAGTGTTTGATTGTTTGTGCAGGTATTGGTGATTTGTGCGTTCTTGTCCTACTGGATTGATACCTTGGTTCTCAAACTGAGGGAAATACTTATCTCTACTTTGTTGCATCACTGAGGGAGTCCTGGACTAAGGGGTCCTCGGGCGTCTGGCCTGTTATTCATTGGGCCGGACTGATGGGCTGTGAAGATATGAAGGCCGAAGACTATACCTGTGTCCGGATTGGACTCCCCTTGGCGTGGAAGGCAAGCTAGGCGACCAATGATGAAGATTCCTTCTTACCTATTCCGGATAGGGAGATACACATTACCATAGTCATACAGGCTAGTCTTCTAGGGTTTAGCCATTACGATCTCGTGGTAGATAAACTCTTGTAACACACATATTCATCAAGATTAATCAAGCAGGAAGTAGGGTATTACCTCCATAGAGAGGGCCCGAACCTGGGTAAACATCGTGTCCCCCATCTCCTGTTACCACCGATCCTAGATGCACAGTTCGGGACCCCCTACCCGAAATCCGCCGGTTTTGGCACCTACATTGGTGCTTTCATTGAGAGTTCCACTGTGTCATTGACTAAAGGTTTGATGGCTCCTTCAATCGTCGATAGGGACGCTGTCCAAGGAGAAACCTTCCTCCCCGGACAGATTTTTGTGTTTGGTAGCTTCGTACTGTGGGCCAACTCGCTTTGCCATCTGGAGCAAATCGATAGCTACGCCCTGGCCATCAGGTCAGATTCGGAAGCTTGAATTACATCGCGGATACCCGTGGAGACTTGATCTTTAGCGAGTTTGAGACCGCGGCAATCGCTCCCCGTCTCCCCGATGAACGTGACTTAGATCTGTCAACGGATCACATCTAGGAGATGGTTCCTATCGCTGCTACATCCTTAGAACCGAAGCAGGTCGTGCCCTCGGAGGCCACAAAATCCGCGGCATTGGAGCCACACACGGACTCGACATCCTACCATGATTGTGTCAATGGAACTCCGGACTCGTCTCCAGCTATAAGTTCCGGACCAGATACGCCTGCGGAGACCGAGCTAGATCGGTTATTGATTTTCGAATTCAGCGCTGCAGACATCTTCTAGCACTCACCTTTTGGTGGCATGCTAAACTCTTTAAAGAACTTGTCCTCGGAGGAAGACTCACAGCCAAACTATGTTCGGTTCGAGCTTGAGGCAGATAACGAGGAACTTTGCTTCCCACCCGCCACCCACTTCATAGCCACTGTCGATGACTTAACCGACGTGCTTTACTACGGCTCCGAAGACATCGATAGTATGGACGAGGATGCCGACAGGGAACAAGGCCAAGACCCGCCATTCACTCGACGTTGGACGGTCACCTCTTTGTATGATGTATACATGGTTGATACACCTAAAGGATCTGGCGACGACAAAGAAGAGCCAGATGCGAATAAACCCTCTGAGACGCAGTCCAAGCGCTGACAGCCCAAACGCCGTTCTAAGCCCCGTCGCTCAAAGGATGGCAACACTGGCACCGGAGAAAATAGTACTCTGGGGGACATCGAAAATAATAAAGACCCTGTCGGAGTTGCATCCGAACAGGAGGAACATGACAACGAGCATGATAACCCTGATGAACAGACCATAGAAGATGACTTGGAGGACGATAGTTACCGTCCACCCTCCGAGGAGGAGACAAGCCTCGGCAACGAAGACTTCATCGTGCCTGAGGATCCTCTAGAGTAGGATCGCTTTAAGCTTCAGCTCATAGCCACTTCAAGGAGCCTGAAAAAGAAACAGCAGCAGCTTCAAGCTGAACAAGATCTGCTCATCGACAGATGGACCGATGTCCTGACAGCCGAAGAATACGGCCTCAAGCGCCCAGCCAATAGCTACCCGAAATGCAGACTGCTGGCTCAATTCGATGAGGAGGCGCCGGAGCACATATCTCCCTCGCGTAATGTGGAGCGACCACCACGTGGTCGAGACAGGGCGACCGACCGGCCACCCCACGGTCGGGATAAAGCGACAACTCAGGCCGAACAGCAGCCTGCCCCACCGCCCCATAAAAATAGAGACAGAATAGTTCGGGGTCACACGTACGACCTCCCGCACACCCTGGACAGTAGAGCAGGACATACAAGATCGATCTACGGATCGCGAGGACGTGCCTCGAGGCACGACGACGGCTACCTATTCGGACGTGACAAACCTAACCACGCCCGGGCCGAATGCCGCAGACGGACTCCATCAGAGCTACGCCGCGATGCGGCCCGATATAGAGGCGCCGCACACCCTCTCTGCTTCACAGATGAGGTACTGGATCATGAATTCCCCGAGGGGTTCCAGTCTGTCAATATCGAATCATACGATGGCACAACCGATCCTGCAGTATGGATCGAGGATTTCATTCTCCACATCCATATGGCTAGAGGAGATGACCTCCACGCCATTAAATACCTCCCACTAAAGCTCAAAGGGCCAGCTCGACACGGGCTTAACAGCCTGCCTGGAAATTCTATCAGCAGCTGGGAGGACTTGGAAGAAGCCTTCCTGGATAACTTCCAAGGAACCTATGTCCGGCCACCAGACGCCGATGACTTAAGCCACATAGTTCAACAACCTGTAGAATCAGCCAGAAAATTCTAGACTAGGTTCCTAACCAAAAAGAACCAGATCGTTGACTATACGGATGCTGAGGCCCTAGCAGCCTTGAAACACAACATCCATGATGAATGGCTAGCACGCCACCTCGGCCAAGAAAAGTCGAAGTCTATGGCAGCCCTTACGGGACTCATGACCCGCTTTTGCGCGGGTGAGGACAGCTGGCTGGCTCATAGCAAGAACACCGCCAGTGAGGCAGGCCCCTCCGAGGCCAAGAACAACACGAGCAAGATCCGGCGCAATAGACACAAACGCCAAAGCAATGGCGACAACACTGATGACACCATAGTTAACGCCGGATTCAGTGACTCCATGTCAGGCCAATAGAACAAGCCCTAGAAAAGAAACAATGAAGGACCTGCCAGCCTAGACCGCATTCTAGACCGTCCGTGCTAGATACATGGCACCCAAGACAAACAAGCAAATCACACCAATCGAGACTGTTGGGTTTTCAAACAGGCCGACAAGTTAAACACCGAAAACAAAGAAAAGGGATCACAAAGTGAGGACAAGGATTTCTGTCAAAAAAAGTGAGGACAAGGATGAAGAGCCCTGGCAGCCAAACACTGGGGGACAGAAGAAATTTCCCCCTCACTTCAAAATGGTGAACATGATATACACTACACACATCCCCAAAAAGGAGCGCAAGCAAGCACTTAGGGACATCTACGCGGTAGAGCCAGTTGCCCCCAAATTCAATCCGTGGTCATCATTCCCGATCACCTTCGATCGTCGAGATCACCCAACTAGTATCCGCCATGGCGGTTCAGCCGCACTAGTCCTCGACCCAATTATTGACAGGTTTCACCTAACACGAGTCCTGATGGACTGTGGTAGCAACCTCAACCTGCTTTATCAGGACACAGTGCGGAAGATGGGCATTAATGTAACGCCCTCGATGCGGCTATATCTCCCACGTGTCGAGGCATGACTTAGAGGCATAACCGCATTGAAAGCAATGTCGCAAGTGAGGTAATCTTCACACAATCCATGTAATAAATAAAGGGGAAAGATACATAGTTGGCTTACAATCGCCACTTCACACAAGTACATAAATAACATCCATCATACAGATTACACTCAAGGTCCGACTACGGTACCAAAATGAAAGAAGACTACCCCAAATGCTAAACAGATCCCCGGATCACCCAACTGGGCTCCACTACTGATCATCTGGAAAAGAAACATAGTAACGGCCACGTTCCTCGCCGAACTCCCAAGTGAGCTCGGTCGCGTCATCTGCACTGGCATCGTTGGTACCTGCAACTGTGGTGATAATATCTGTGAGTCACGGGGACTCAGCAATCTCACACCTGCGAGATCAAGACTATTTAAGCTTAAAGGTGGGAAAGGGGTTTGTGAGGTGGAGCTGCAGCAAGAGACTAGCATATGGTGGCTACAGCGCAAAAGAGAGCGAGAAGAGAAGGCAAAGCACGGTCGAGAAGCTAGAAGTGATCAAGAAGTGATCCTGAAACGACCTACGTCAGACATTACTCCAACAACCGTGTTCACTTCCCGGGCCCCGCCGAGAAGAGACCATCACGGTTACACATGCGATTGATGTGTTTTAGTTAAGGTCAACTTCGGGTTTTCTACAACCGGACATCAACAAATTCCCATCTGCCTCATAACCGCGGGCACGGCTTTCGAAAGATAATACCCTGCAGGGGTGTCCCAACTTAGCCCATTATAAGCTCTCACGGTCAACGAAGGATATTCCTTCTACCGGGAAGACCCGATCAGTCTCGGAATCCTGGACTACAAGACATCTCGACAATAATAAAACAAGTCCAGCAAAGCCGCCCGATTATGCCGACAAATCCTGATAGGAGCTGCACATATCTCGGTCTCAGGGCACATCCGGATAAGCGAAGCGTACAGGTACCAACATAACCCAAGTTGCCAAGGGACGGTCCCACACGGTGCTCTAGGTTGGACCAGCAATCGAAGGAGAACTGGCCCGGGGGTTAAAATAAAGATGACCCTTGAGTCTGCAGAACCCAAGGGAAAAAGGCTTAGGTGGCAAATGGTAAAACCAATGTTGGGCCTTGCTGGAAAAGTCTTATTCAAGGCGAACTGTCAAGGGGGTCCCATAAATCACCCAACCGTGTAAGGAACGCAAACTCCGGGAACATAACACCGGTATGACGGAAACTAGGGTGGCAAGAGTGGAACAAAACACCAGGCATAAGGCCAAGCCTTCCACCCTTTACCAAGTATATAGATGCATTAATTAAATAAGAGGTATTTTGATATCCCAACAAGTAAACATGTTCCAACAAGGATCAACAAGATCATGTTCCAACAAGGAACAAACTTCATCTTCACCTGCAACTAGCAACGCTATATGAGGGGCTGAGCAAAGCAGTAACATAGCCAAACAACGGTTTGCTAGGACAAGGATGGTTAGGGGCTGACAAGGCAATATAGGAGGCATGGTATAGCAATTGGTAGGTATCACAACATGGGCATAGCAAAAGAGCGAGCAATCTAGCAAGCAAAGATAGAAGTGATTTCGAGGGTATGGTCATCTTGCCTGCAAGGTTCTCAGAGTTGTCGAAAGCTTGGTCCTCGAAAGCGTTCTCAACGGAATCCTCGTTCACGTACTCGTCTCCCGGCTCTACCCAAGACAAGAGAACAAGCAAAGGAACCAATATCAACCACGATGTAATGCGCAAGCAACATGATGCAAAACATGGCATGATATGCGAGAGGTGATATGCAATGCGTATGCATGCTCCGGAAGGACAAGGATGAACAGGGCATAATCTTGGCAAACCAAGCATGCCACTGGATAGGTGAGGTTATTTCGGTTGAAATCGATATAAAGTTCACCGGAATCGAATGCACGGTTTGCAAATGGCAAGCAATACAAGAATGACACGAATCTGCCATTAACAGCATGATGCTACTTAGCAAGCAACAAATAATCAAGCTACTGCACCCAAACATGGCAACAAAGCACATTACAGTAATCTACACAAGATGCGCGATAAAAGATGAACACTGAGCTACGGCTAGTTCACATCATAACAGGTCCAAACAAGCATGGCAAAAGTGCACAAGATAACAGGTTCTCAGACTTGGTGAAATTAACAACATAGCAGAAAACTAACATCAGGATGACATGTTCAGAGCAACGAAACAACATGCTAAAGGTTCATAACATAGCAAAGAAAGGCATGGCATGAATCTACTCATAGCACTTGACAAAAGTCCCTTACTGACTATAAGCCAAAAAGGATCAGAAAATATGATTACACCCATGTCAATTAAGCAAGTTTCGCTACAGGTTTCAGACTTAGTAGAAAAACTGGACATGGCAGAAACTAATAACGACTAGGCATGTTCGTGAGCTCGATGCGCTCACTACAGAGCATAGCATGATAAACTAAGCATACATACATCAAGAAGACATGACATAGTAACAAAACATGGCAATAATATCATCATATCGTGCAAGGACCAACTACACCGAGCTTGGCAAAATCGAATTACACGTAAACAATCTGCCAGCAACATTTTGTAGCAAAAGTAGAGCTCGATTGACTCAAGCTATGGCAATCCATAATTACAAACAAAGGAATTGATGGATTTAGAAAATCCTAAAGATCAAAACACCCTTAATGATCATGCTCAAAATATGCATAGATCTCTCGGAAACAACATGAACACATGGCATAAAAATAACAGCAGTCAGGGACTTTGTGAAATTACTAAGTCTCTGAAATCAGCAACATCAAGTGACCTAGTTTGCATGCTTGTGCTAGTCACCACATAGATCACAAAAATACATGGCAAAATTCTCTATATAGGTAACATGGCATATTACAAAACTCATGTAGGACTCAACTTCATAGGAGGTACACATCAATCATGGCAAAAATGACAAAAGTGCATGTTCAGATAAGATCCAGCAACTAACATCAACTAGCCCTCTTCTGACAGCATTTAGGGCATCACATTGACCTCAAATGAAAATGATGCAATTGAACAAAGTGATGTACTCTTCGAGGCGAACAGTTTGACGTATTATACGCGCTAAACGTAGCTACGGATGAGAATTTATGGCATGACGAACAGGTGATGATGATGCAGAATGTTAAGGACTTAGCAAAAAAACGAGGGGGTCGAAAGTCAACCGATGGCGCGGAAAACGAGGTACGCCGGCGCGGGCGCTCGCCGGAGCAGTGGGGGGAGACGGGGCACCGGATCCGGCCGGCCCGTAGCCGGATCTGGCCGGCGCGCGCGGCGGCGGGCGGCGATGGAGGGCGGCGGCGCCGGGGTCCCAGCGGCGGGCGGCGGCGCGTGCAGCCGGCGCGGGCGGCGGGGACGAGGTCGTCGGCGACGGGGCGGGCGCGCCGCGGGTGAAGGTGGCGGGGGCCGCGGGCGCGGCCGGGCAGCGCCTCGGGCGCGGGCGGCGATGGCTTCGGGCCGCGGGGGCCTGCGGTGGGCCGCGGCGGGCCGGGACGGCGGCGCGGTTTCGGGCGGCGGCGGGGCCGACACGTGGCGCGCGAGGAGTGGCTGCGGGCGGTTCGTCCGGCGGCGGCGGACGTGTCCGCCTGCGCGGAGAGGAGTGGGGCTAGGGTTTGGAGATGTTTTGCCCGGATTTGGAGGAGGGGGAGGCCTTTTTATAGCTAGAAGGAGCTAGGAGGCTCCAAATGGAGAGCGGTTTTTGGCCACGCGATCGTGATCGAACGGCGGAGGACATGGGAGTGTCTTAGATGGGTTATTGGGCTGTTTTGAAGGGGTGTTGGCCTGCAACACACACGAGGCCTTCACGGTTACCCGGTTAACCGTTGGAGTACCAAACGAACTCCGATTGACCCGAAACTTGACAGGCGGTCTACCGGTGCTATACCGAGGCCACATGTCAAACCTTGGTCCATTCCAAAAATGTTTAATACCCACTCACGAAGAAATGTAAAAGGGGACGCCGGGAGACATAGGAGCGCCGGATTACAAAACGGACAACGGGAAAGATGCTCGGATTTATGAGACGAACACGTATGCGAATGCGATGCACATGATGACATGATATGAAATGCATGACATGAACAAAATACAAAACGAAGGGAAACCCAACCACGGAGGGAAATCATATCACATAGCCGAAAATGGCAAGAGTTGGATTACAAATATGGCAAGTTACATCTGGGGCGTTACAACACACCACCACTACGAGAGGATCTCGTCCCGAGATCTAGGACTGAAAGAACTCCGGATACTCAGAACGTAGGTGGTCTTCACGCTCCCAGGTGGCTTCTCGGTCTGAATGATGTGACCATTTCACTTTGAGGAATTTGATTGACTTGTTGCGAGTCTTGCGCTCAGTTGTCTCAAGAATAGCAACTGGGTGCTCATGATAGGACAAATCTTCTTGAAGATCAATCTCTTCGAAGTTGATGGTGCGCTCAGGCGTCTTGAAGCACTTGCGAAGCTGTGACATGTGGAAGACATCGTGCACATTTGCAAAGTTGGAGGGAAGCTCAAGTTGATAAGCGAGATCGCCTCGTTTGCCGATGATCTTGAAAGGACCGACGTATCGCGGAGCAAGTTTCCCCTTGATACCGAAGAGACGAGTTCCTTTCATTGGCGAGACACGGAGGTAAACATTGTGTCCGATCTCGAATGCCACATCACGGTGTTTGCTGTCGTAATAGCTCTTCTGGCGCGATTGCACGGCTTTGAGGTTCTCACGAATCACCTTGCACATAGCCTCGGCCTCTGAGATCAAATCATTGCCGAGCAATTGGTGTTCGCCGGTTTCAGACTAGTTGAGAGGAGTACGGCACTTTCTGCCATAGAGAATCTCGAATGGGGCTTTGCCCGAGCTGGCTTGAAAACTGTTGTTGTAAGAGAATTCGGCATAAGGAGGACAATCCTCCCACTTCATGCCGAAAGAGATAACACAGGCTCTGAGCATATCTTCAAGAATTTGGTTGACATGCTCGACTTGTCCACTAGTCTGAGGGTGGAAAGCTGTGCTGAAACGAATATTGGTGCCCATGGCCTTCTGAAAAGAATCCCAAAATTTGGAGGTAAAGATGCTGCCACGGTCTGAAGAGATCAATTGCGGAATGCCGTGCAAAGAGACAATTCTGGAGGTGTAGAGCTCTGCCAGCTGCGCTGCTGTGATAGACTCTTTGATAGGAAGAAAATGAGCCACTTTGGTGAGCTTGTCGATGACGACGAAAATAGCATCATTTCCACGCTTGGACTTAGGAAAACCAGTCACGAAGTCCATTTCGATATGATCAAACTTCCATTCTGGAATAGCAAGAGGTTGGAGAAGAGCAGATGGTCGTTGGTGTTCTGCTTTCACCCTTCTGCAGACATCACACTCATTCACGAATTGAGCGATCTCACGCTTCATTCGAGTCCACCAATACGACTGCTTGAGGTCATGGTACATCTTCGTACTTCCAGGATGAATTGACAGAAGAGAGTTGTGCGCTTCGTTCATAATGACTTTACGAATATCACCCTTTGGAACCACGATCCGGTCCTCGAAGAAAAGAGTATCTCTGTCATCAACTCGATAACACTTGTATTTGGGGATGCTCTTTTCAATACCACGTTTCACCTTCTTCACCATGGTATCCAACAATTGTGCCTCACGAATCTGATCTTCCAAAGTAGGAGAGACGATGAGGTTGGCAAGAACACCTTGAGGGACAACTTGGAGATTCAACTTGCGGAAAGCCTCACAGAGATCCGGTTGAAAGGGCTTGAGGATTAAGCTGTTGCAGTAAGCTTTTCTGATCAAAGCGTCTGCAATCACATTAGCCTTGCCTGGAGTGTATTCAATACTCGGATTATACTCTTGAATCATTTCGACCCATCGAATTTGCCTGAGGTTGAGGTGAGGCTGAGTGAAGATGTACTTGAGACTCTTGTGATCTGTGAATATGTCCACTTTCCTTCCCAACAGGAGATGTCTCCATGTTATTAGAGCGTGGACCACTGCCGCCAACTCAAGATCGTGAGTGGGGTAGTTCCTTTCATTGGGCTTCAACTGGCGAGAGGTATAGGCAACAACCTTCTTCTCTTGCATTAAGACAGCACCGAGGCCCTGGAGAGAAGCGTCACAGAATACTTCATAAGGCTTGGATTCGTCAGGAGGAGTCAGAACTGGAGCAGTGACGAGTTTCTCTTTGAGAGTGTTGAAAGCAACATCACACTCAGGAGACCAGACATATTTCACATGCTTCTGGAGGAGGTTGGAAAGAGGCTTTGCAATCTTTGAGAAATTCTCAACGAATCTTCGGCAATAGCTTGCAAGTCCCAGAAAACTGTGAAGCTGCTTGACATTCTGAGGAGGATTCCAATTCAAAACTGCAGACACCCTCTCTGGATTAATAGCAATGCCCTTGGCAGAGATGATATGGCCAAGATAAAGAACTTCATCAAGCCAGAATTCACATTTGGAGAACTTCGCATATAATTGATACTCTTGAGCTTGTCGAATACCAATCGCAAATGTTTGGCATGATCCTTCTTATTCTTGGAGAAGACAAAAATATCATCGAGATAGACCAAGACAAATTCGTTGATGTAGGGGTTGAAGATGAAATTCATCAAGCGAGTGAAATACGGAGGAGCATTGACGAGGCCGAAAGACATGACAATATATTCATAAGAACCAAAGCTTGTTCTGAATGCTGTCTTGGGAATATCTTCTTCACGAATGCGAATCTGATGATAACCCATACGAAGGTCAAGCTTGGAGAACACCTTAGCACCTTTAAGTTGCTCAAATAGCTCATTGATGTTGGGAAGTGGGTACTTGTTCTTGATAGTCTTCTTGTTCAATGGACGGTAATCGACGCAAAGTCGGTCCGTGCCATCCTTCTTGTTGACGAAAAGAACACCACAACCCCACGGAGAAGAACTCGGTCTGGTCAGACCCAGACGTTCTTGTTTATCGAGTTGTATCTTCAATTGCTTGAGCTCATCTGGTCCAAGCTTGTAAGGACGCTTGCAAACGGGTTCCGTGCCAGGCTCAAGATCAATAACGAATTCAACTGGCCTGCGGGGAGGCATACCCGGAAGCTCTTCTGGAAAAACATCTTGGTACTCACAAACGACTGGAATCTGAGAGATAGCCTCCAATTCATCATTCTCATTGAGAGAAAACAACTGAATGGTATCATCACGAGAAGCATAGATGATCACATCGTTCGAAGTGTGAGTCAATTTGATTTCCCTGGCAGCACACTCAAGCTGAGCCTTGTGCTTAGAAAGCCAGTCCATCCCGAGAATAAGATCAATATCAGAATCACCAAGCACCATTGGGGAAGATAGAAATTTATAGTCGCCCATCTTGATAGAGACATCAGGAACTATCGAGTTTGCTCTCATTGACTTTCCCGGAGAAATAACACCCAAAGGTTTATCCAGGTAAGTCCAAGAAAAATCATTCTTTGCAAAGAACGATCTTGACATGAAACAATGCGATGCACCAGAATCAAATAAGACTTTGGCAGGAATATCATTAACAGGAAGATTACCCATGATCACTTCAGAAGAATCCTCTGCTTGAGCTGCATTCATCATGTTCACCTTTGCAGCCTTAGGATTATGCTTGACCACTGCATTGCTGGAAGATTTCACAAGAGGAGGAGGCGGAAGGCGCCTCTGATTGAAACACTTGTTCGCATAGTGACCCTTCTGCTGACATTTGTTACAAGTCACCTCTGAGAGCGGACGATGGTAAGGAGCACTTGGCCTTGGAGCTTGATTCTGAGACTTGTTCTGATAGCCAGGGTTGGGTGGGTGGGAAGATCCACGACCACTTGAGTTCTTCTGCTGATAAGGCTGACGGGACGGAGGATGAGGAGGCAACCAGAACTTCTGTTGCTTAGCTGCCACAAGTGAGGAAGAAGAAGACTGGACTGCGTCTCTGACTCTCTTCTTAGATGCCTCACACTTGAGCTGAGCAGCTTCTTGTTTCAGTGCCATGTTGTAGAATTCATCATACTTTAATGGCTCGAAAAGCACGAGAGCAAGTTGCAGATCTTCTGTGAGACCACGCCTGAACTGGTAGATCACACTCTTCTCATCAGGGATGTCTTGCCTTGCAAAACGAGAGAGCTTCTGGAACTGAGTGTTGTATTGATAGACAGACATGTTGCCTTGCTTGAGATTGCGGAATTCCTCACGCTTACTCTCAACAACACTTTCTGGAATGTGGTGAGCTTTGAAGTCACGGCGGAAATCATCCCAGGTAATCACACGACCTCCTCTGGAATCTTTGTATTGCTGGAACCACTCAGCAGCTTGATCTTTGAGTTAAAAAGAGGCAAACTTGACAAAGTCCTCAGGTCTGACATTGCTGCACTCGAAATGCTTGCTGATGTCCACGAGCCAATCATCGGCGTCTGTGGCCTCGACACAGTAGCTGAAGGTCTTTGGCTGATTAGCAAGGAACTGGTTCAGTGAAGCGAAATGCGGCTGATTGTTCCCTTGGCCTTGATTCTCTTGATTAGCTTGCCCTTGGTTGCGATCTTGCAAGAGCTGAATCAGAATCTGAGCATTGGCATTTGTGGCAGTCATCAGGGCTTGCCAAGCTTCTGGAGGTGGAGGCGGTGGCGGAGGGTTAGCCTGATTCCCTTCATTGCGTTCCAGATTCTGACGTGTTGGTGGAGCCATCCTGAAGAGGGTGACATCCATTAGCATCTTGACAGAGATATATTGAAGCTGAATCAGAGGAACGAAATTGCAGCATATAGTCTTCACAATTAACATTCGAACGAGAATGAACGAATGAATTCCAATGTAAATCATCACACTTCCAAAATTGAGAAGCCACTTAGAACATGGTAAGGAATAAAATCAACAAGGTACGGATGTGAACAAATACTTGGTAAGGATTACCCAATCACAAACCAAATATCTGCGGAAGAAATACTAGAGCTACAAGAATTCCCACTTATAAACTCCCGAAACTTTCTGGTTATGCAATCAGGTGTTGGGGATATAGGGGAAGCATAATATCTCACCCAAACTAGCAAATCCTACAACCAACTGTATCCATCCTTCAACACATAACCAAGAAGCCTTCGGAAATCGTCTACCTCAACCTTCGAAAAGCATCCGTTATACAAGTCATGGCAATACTCCCGCACTCGCCCAGTACTGGGCTATCAGGGTTATCTCACCAACAACTGTACAAAAGAGATTTTCGATGTCGGCGTACTAAACTCAGGTATTCCAAAACCGCAACGATAAGATTATGACGACAACACCTCGGAGCTCAACTCCCCGGGACACTGCCACAACCCCTAAATGTCAGGAGGCAACCAAGACAATGTTGTCATCATAAAACCATCGGAACGATTGTAATATACCCGCGTGATCCTAAAAAAAAATTTAGTGAAATTTGAGAAGAGAAGAGTCAAAACTCTACGTCAGGATGCCTTACCAGAAGGTCGAAGGGAATGGGCAGTAAAAAGAATTCCTAAACTCTCCGATATATAATTCCTAAAAGACTTAAAACATTTTTCTAGACACAACTCGGCCACTAAAGACGATCAAACAGTGGGGGCTCCTAAGGTCGGGGAAAGGCTCTGATACCAACTTGTAACGCCCTCGATGCGGCTATATCTCCCACGTGTCGAGGCATGACTTAGAGGCATAACCGCATTGAAAGCAATGTTGCAAGTGAGGTAATCTTCACACAATCCATGTAATAAATAAAGGGGAAAGATACATAGTTGGATTACAATCGCCACTTCACACAAGTACATAAATACCATCCATCATACAGATTACACTCAAGGTCCGACTACGGTACCAAAATGAAGGAAGACTACCCCAAATGCTAAACAGATCCCCGGATCACCCAACTGGGCTCCACTACTGATCATCTGGAAAAGAAACATAGTAACGGCCACGTTCCTCGTCGAACTCCCAAGTGAGCTCGGTCGCATCATCTGCACTGGCATCGTTGGTACCTGCAACTGTGGTGATAATATTTGTGAGTCACGGGGACTCAGCAATCTCACACCCGCGAGATCAAGACTATTTAAGCTTAAAGGTGGGAAAGGGGTTTGTGAGGTGGAGCTGCAGCAAGAGACTAGCATATGGTGGCTACATCGCAAAAGAGAGCGAGAAGAGAAGGCAAAGCACGGTCGAGAAGCTAGAAGTGATCAAGAAGTGATCCTGAAACGACCTACGTCAGACATTACTCCAACAACCGTGTTCATTTCCCGGACCCCGCCGAGAAGAGACCATCACGGTTACACACGCGGTTGATGTGTTTTACTTAAGGTCAACTTCGGGTTTTCTACAACCGGACATCAACAAATTCCCATCTGCCTCATAACCGCGGGCACGGCTTTCGAAAGATAATACCCTGCAGGGGTGTCCCAACTTAGCCCATTATAAGCTCTCACGGTCAACGAAGGATATTCCTTCTACCGGGAAGACCCGATCAGTCTCGGAATCCCGGACTACAAGACATCTCGACAATAATAAAACAAGTCCAGCAAAGCCGCCCGATTGTGCCGACAAATCCTGATAGGAGTTGCACATATCTCGGTCTCAGGGCACATCCGGATAAGCGAAGCGTACAGGTACCAACATAACCCAAGTTGCCAAGGGACGGTCTCGCACGGTGCTCTAGGTTGGACCAGCGATCGAAGGAGAACTGGCCCGGGGGTAAAAATAAAGATGACCCTTGAGTCTGCAGAACCCAAGGGAAAAAGGCTTAGGTGGCAAATGGTAAAACCAATATTGGGCCTTGCTGGAAAAGTCTTATTCAAGGCGAACTGTCAAGGGGGTCCCATAAATCACCCAACCGTGTAAGGGACGCAAACTCCGGGAACATAACACCGGTATGACGGAAACTAGGGTGGCAAGAGTGGAACAAAACACCAGGCATAAGGCCGAGCCTTCCACCCTTTACCAAGTATATAGATGCATTAATTAAATAAGAGGTATTGTGATATCCCAACAAGTAAAAATGTTCCAACAAGGAACAACAAGATCATGTTCCAACAAGGAACAAACTTCATCTTCACCTGCAACTAGCAACGCTATAAGAGGGGCTGAGCAAAGCAGTAACATAGCCAAACAACGGTTTGCTAGGACAAGGATGGTTAGGGGCTGACAAGGCAATATAGGAGGCATGGTATAGCAAGTGGTAGGTATCGCAGCATGGGTATAGCAAAAGAGCGAGCAATCTAGCAAGCAAAGATAGAAGTGATTTCGAGGGTATGGTCATCTTGCGTGCAAGGTTCTCAGAGTTGTCGAAAGCTTGGTCCTCGAAAGCGTTCTCAACGGAATCCTCGTTCACGTACTCGTCTCCCGGCTCTACCCAAGACAAGAGAACAAGCAAAGGAACCAATATCAACCACGATGTAATGCGCAAGCAACATGATGCAAAACATGGCATGATATGCGAGAGGTGATATGCAATGCGTATGCATGCTCCGGAAGGACAAGGATGAACAGGGCATAATCTTGGAAAACCAAGCATGCCACTGGATAGGTGAGGTGATTTCGGTTGAAATCGATATAAAGTTCACCGGAATCGAATGCACGGTTTGCAAATGGCAAGCAATACAAGAATGACACGAATCTGCCATTAACAGCATGATGCTATTTAGCAAGCAACAAATAATTAAGCTACTGCACCCAAACATGGCAAAAAAGCATATGACAGTAATCTACACAAGATGCAAGATAAAATATGAACACTGAGATACGGCTAGTTCACATCATAACAGGTCCAAACAAGCATGGCAAAAGTGCACAAGATAACAGGTTCTGAGAGTTAGTGAAATTAACAACATAGCAGAAAACTAACATCAGGATGACATGTTCAGAGCAACGAAGCTACATGCTACAGGTTCGGAGCATAGCAAAGAAAGGCATGGCATGAATCTACTCATAGCACTTGACAAAAGTCCCTTACTGACCATAAGCCAAAAAGGATCAGAAAATATGATTACACCCATGTCAATTAAGCAAGTTTCGCTACAGGTTTCAGACTTAGTAGAAAACTGGACATGGCAGAAACTAATAACGACTAGGCATGTTCGTGAGCTCGATGCACTCATTACAGAGCATCGCATGATAAACTAATCATACATACATCAAGAAGACATGACATTGTAACAAAACATGGCAAGAATAACATCATATCATGCAAGGACCAACTACACCGAGCTTGGCAAAATCGAATAACACGTAAACAATCTGCCAGCAACATTTTGTAGCAAAAGTAGAGCTCGATTGACTCGAGCTATGGCACTCCATAGTTACAAAAAAAGGAATGGATGGATTGAGAAAATCCTAAAGTTCAAAACACCCTTACTGATCATGCTCAAAATATGCATACATCTCTCGGAAACAACATGAACACATGGCATAAAAATAACAGCAGCCAGGGACTTAGTGAAATTACTAAGTCTCTGAAATCAGCAACATCAAGTGACCTAGTTTGCATGCTTGTGCTAGTCACCACATAGATCACAAAAATACATGGCAAAATTCTCTGGATAGGTAACATGGCATATTACAAAACTCATGTAGGAATCAGCTTCACAGGAGGTACACACCAATCATGGCAAAAATGACAAAAGTGCATGTTCAGATAAGATCCAGCAACTAACATCAAAGAGCCCTCTTCTAACAGCATTTAGGGCATCAAGATGACCTCAAATGAAAATGATGCAATTGAATAAAATGATGTGCTCTTCGAGGCGAACAGTTTGACATATTGTACGTGCGAAACGGAACTACGGATGAGAAGCTATGGCATGACGAACAGGTGATGATGATGCAGAATGTTAAGGACTTAGCAAAAAAACGAGGGGGTCGAAAGTCAACCGATCGCGCGGAAAACGAGGTACGCCGGCGCGGGCGCTCGCCGGAGCAGTGGGGGGATACGGGGAACCGGATCCGGCCGGCCCGTAGCCGGATCTGGCCGGCGCGCGCGGCGGCGGGCGGCGATGGAGGGAGGCGGCGCCGGGGTCCCAACGGCGGGCGGCGGCGCGTGCAGCCGGCGCGGGCGGCGGGGACGAGGTCGCCGGCGACGGGGCGGGCGCGCCGCGGGCGAAGGTGGCGGGGGCCGCGGGAGTGGCCGGGCAGCGCCTCGGGCGCGGGCGGCGATGGCTTCGGGCCGCGGCGGGCCGGGGTGGCGGCGCGGTACGGGAGGCGGCGGGGCCGACTCGTGGCGCGCGAGGAGTGGCTGCGGGCGGTTCGTCCGGCGGCGGCGGACGTGTCCGCCCGCGCGGAGAGGAGCGGGGCTAGGGTTTGGAGATGTTTTGCCCGGATTTGGAGGAGGGGGAGGCCTTTTTATAGCTAGAAGTAGCTAGGAGGCTCCAAATGGAGAGCGGTTTTCGGCCACGCGATCGTGATCGAACGGCGGAGGACATGGGAGTGTCTTAGATGGGTTATTGGGCTGTTTTGAAGGGGTGTTGGGCTGCAACACACACGAGGCCTTCACGGTTACCCGGTTAACCGTTGGAGTACCAAACGAACTCCGATTGACCCGAAACTTGACAGGCGGTCTACCGGTGCTATACCGAGGCCACATGTCAAACCTCGGTCCATTCCAAGAATGTTTAATACCCGCTCACGAAGAAATGTAAAAGGGGACGCCGGGAGACATAGGAGCACCGGATTGCAAAACGGACAACGGGAAAGATGCTCGGATTTATGAGACGAACACGTATGCGAATGCGATGCACATGATGACATGATATGAAATGCATGACATGAACAAAATACAAAACGAAGGGAAACCCAACCACGGAGGGAAATCATATCACATAGCCGAAAATGGCAAGAGTTGGATTACAAATATGGCAAGTTACATCTGGGGCGTTACAATTAACCCCTCACAAATCAAACCAACAAAGACTACCTTTAAAGGAGTCATACCAGGCGTAGAGGCCCGCTGTACGGGCTCTATCACACTGGAGGTGGTTATCAGTTCTCCGGACAACTTCCGAAGCGAAGAGTTAATCTTCGATATTGTCCCCTTCCGCAGCGGCTATCACGCACTGCTTGGACGAACCACGTTTGCTAGATTCAACGCAGTGCCACAATATGCTTATCTCAAGCTTAAGATGTCCGGTCCACGCGGCGTCATAACAGTCAATGGCAATATGGAGCGCTCCCTACAAACAGAGGAGCACACCGCCACCCTAGCAGCAGAAGTACAAAGCGGCCTTCTCAAGCAGCACCATAGTAAGGCTATTGAGCCCTCGGACTTCATTAAGAGGTTCCGTACTACACTGCAACAGGATAACATGACTCGTCAAGAGTTCTACTAGCAATTCGGCCTCCGTCCAAGTCCCGATGAGGCAGTGGCATTCGTACCACGCGTACACAATTACGCGCTCAAAATTCCATGGACATCGACGGAGGCGCAAGCTAATCCGGGACCTATAGTTCGGCCAGACCGATCCCGGACACTCATACTTTCACTTTTTCTTCTTGTTTCAGGTTCCTTTTTCCGCGGGCCTGATCACAAGTCATTTTGAAGGATTGGCATACAATGGAGGCAAGGAGCACAGCTGCCTCGTGCGCAGCCCAGACTATCGTTATGTCTCCTTCTCGAGAGGACCTTCCGGCACCTGCGGAGGATGTCCCTTTGGGAAAAGGCCCGGAGCCTGTGAAGAAGGCGAATGCCTGTGAAGCTATCGCGTTTATGAAAAGGCCCGGAGCCTGTGAAGAAGGCGAATGCCTGTGAAGCTATCGCGTTTATGAAAAGGCCCGGAGCCTGTGAAGAAGGCGAATGCCTGTGAAGCTATCGCGTTTTTGAAAAGGCCCGGAGCTTGTGAAGAAGGCAAATGCCTGTGAAGCTATCGCGTTTTTTAAAAGGCCCGGAGCCTATGAAGAAGGCGAATGCCTGTGAAGCTATCGCGTTTATGAAAAGGCCCGGAGCCTGTGAAGAAGGCAAATGCCTGTGAAGCTATCGCGTTTATGAAAAGGCCCGGAGCCTGTGAAGAAGGCGAATGCCTATGAAGCTATCATGTTTATGAAAAGGCCCGGAGCCTGTGAAGAGGGCCAGCGCCTGTGAAGCCCCTCGCTGACAGCACATGCGCGTCCTACGATTTCAACTAGAGAACACTCAGGACACCACGTCCTCCCACAAGCTGCCTCGGGGCCTGCACGAAACAAAGGTAAACCAACCAGCCGCCAGGCGCGGATGCTCGCACAATATAATAGCTGCTAATACGATCTACACAAGTTTTACATGAGGGGCTTCCCCTCCCAAAATGCTCTCACGACCATCAGGCCAAGCACCTGAGTTCTATCCATGCATGGCAAAAAGACAGGAGCAACACACAGTCAGTCTGACAAATCCCCCAAGGCATCCTCGGGAGCACCTCCCGAGCCGCCGCTGGTATCGCTGGACTTGTCGCCACTACCTGCATCGTCGCCAGCGGCGTCAGGACCATCCACCACACTGCCTTCCTCAGCAGCCACGATCACGTTGTCGTTATCCGAAGCGAAGGCCTTCACAAGAGCGTCCACGTTGTTTTCCACCCAGTCCGCCAGGTCGCCTCGGGCGGCCTGGGGGACTGGGGCGATGACGGCGTCGAAGTCAAAGCGGGGATCCATGTTCTGAAGATGGCTGAAGACACGGGAAAAGGCGCGCCCGAGCAAGGCGCAGCTCCTCTCCTCCACCAGCCTGTCGGCCCTGGCCGACCGCGCCTCCAGCTACGTCACTACGGCGGTGAAGAACTGCAGGTTGCCAGCATAGTTGATCGTGTGCGGCTCGCGGACAGCCGCCTCGCAGACGTTGCCCAAGGCTGCGTTGGCCCTCTCCCTGAGCGTAGCCAGCATGGGGCCGTGCACGTGCTCCAGGACCTGCCGCTGGCGTATCTCATTAGCGTTCTGGCGCTTGACGGCCTCGGCCTCTTCCACCCGCTGACGAAGACGGAGCACCTCGGCCTGGAGAGCAGCCGACTCCTTTTGCGCTGCCTCAAGGGTGGCCTGAGAAGCGTCGGCTCGCCGCGTCGCCTCATCCCATTATGCCCTCAGGGCTGCGGTTCTCCCCTCAGCCTCAACCCGGATCAACTCTAGCTTCCTCTCGAACTCGCGCTCGAGGCCTTGGCGCGCTGTCGCCACCTGAAGACCAACCTCCTCCAGGACACGTGCCTCCCGTGCAGCGACTTCATCTTCCGCCTGCGTCACCAGGCGCTCCCTCGTCTCCAGCCACTCGTACTCACGGGTACGTTCAGCGGCTTCCAGCGTCAACGCCTCCTCACGTCTCTGGAGCTCAGCTGGGTCGCCAGAGGCCACCCTCATCGACACAAGGGCCGCCTCGCGCAGTTCCACTTGCTCCTCTAATGAGTGGCATCGGGCCAGGAGCTCCCGAGCCCGCTCCTCCGCTGCTTCTCGCCGTCGGTCGGCTCCCAGGGCCTCCTCAGCGGCCTGGGATCGGGCCGCCCGAGAGGCCTCCAGCGCTGCCTTCGCCTCTTCACCATCAAAATCACGCTGATGGCGTGCGAGGGCAACGGCGACCTCCAGCTCACGTCGCCCAGCAGCCAGGCGCAGGCCCTTGGCCTCTAGGCGTGCGGTCTCACCGGCGAGCTCCTCCCCAAGCAGGTCCACTGCGTCGGTTGCCCTTCGAAGGAACTCTTGGCGACGAGCACGACGCTCCCGAGCGCGTTCAAGCACGTCTTCCGCACCGTCATCCGCCCCGAGCAGGCGTCGGAGGCCGCAAATCATCACTCCCCCTTCGGGAAGGGGGCTGGGGGCTGGCGCCCACACGACGGCCGGGCGCGCCGTACCAGAAGCCCGGCCTGAGGCCAGCGCGTCTTCAGAAGAAAGGCGGAGGGGGCGCCTCAGCCAGTCGCAGCCCACGGCCAGGTGGGGAGCCCATGGCAGGCTGGTCGTGTCAAGCGAGGGCCCGCGAAGGAAGATCGCGGGAAGAGAAGGGCTGCAGGGCACCTCGGGACGGTTCCCCCCTTCGTTCGTCCTCACCACAAGAGCCGTGCCGCTCGAAACGTTTTGGGGCAACGGGGGAGGTGAAGCCAAAGGAGGCGGCATCTCAGTGGCTCCCACGACCTCGGCAGGAAGAGGCCTGCAGAGCAAGGATCAGTAGACCCAACAAGGTGATCAGGAGCCAGGAAAGGAGAAGGCTTACTCATCGGTTGCGAAGTACTTCCGGCGCTTCAGCAAGCGACAAGAGAAGTCATCACCCAGGGCCTCCCTTTTCCTCCAGAGGGCCTCGAAGTCCACACGGAAGCGGCCTAGGAGAAGCGCGCAAGGGTCAACCTGCGACGAAGACGGAGCAGCAGAGCGGACCGTGTCAGGGGCGCCTGCCCGATGCATACTGCCAATCACCTCGTCAGAAGACACGGCCGGGGCCTCAGGAGCCTCGGCCCCAGGTGCTGGAAGTAGCTGCTTGCCGCCCACACCTTCAGCAGCACGGACCTCAGGAGCCGTTCCCTCGAGGGCATCGTCAGGCGCCGTCACCTCCTCGGGAGCCTTCTCGGCCTCCGCCACCTCATGCCTCCCTGCTCCGCCGCTCGAGGAGGATTCGCCTTGACCGACCAGAAGGGGGGTCACCACCACAGGGTTCTCGCGATGCCCTTGGAAGCCAGCAGGGCGCAACCCCCATTCGTCGAAGGAGGGCATCTGCTTCACGAAGTCGTCCCTGTTCTGGCAAAGGTACAGCAGGGCCCCTCCCCGCTGGATGCTGCCCGGGTTGGGGTCACTAGTCAGGGCCAGGAGCGCTGTCCTTAGCGCCCCAGGCGCCAGGTCTTCTTCCTGGAGCCTCATGCGGTCGCCATGCCTGCTGAAGGCCCACATTCGACGGGAATGGCGCTGCAGAGGGGCAATGCAGCGAAACAGGAACTCCTTCACCACCTTGGGCGCCGTCACACCGAGCGATCTCAAGAACGTGAAGCGGCACCAGACGAAGGCGAGTTGGGGGCTCACGAGCGCCTCCTGGCCCCAGCCCGATTTGGGTACAGCGGGCGAGGTTGGCTTCGCCAGCAGGGGGCCGGGCACCCCGACATCGACGTACAACCACCATTCATGGAACCCCGTAGGAGGCGAAGGAAGCTTGAAGTCGATCCCCAAGGCCGCAGTCTCAGACGCGGCGACGAAGCTCACGCACGCTGAGCATTGAGCGGGGTCAGCAAGGCGCAAAGAGAAGAAGTGGCGCAGCAAGGCAACAGAAGGAGGGATGCCCATCATCGCCTCGCAAACAACGGCACTTCCTCAGGCAAGGCCTCGTCAGGCTGGATCGCGAGGAGGCGGAGAGACCAAGGCGGGGTACCTCACGAGGTGCCCATGACGCAAGCCATGACGACCAAGGGCGCCAGGCGGGCGCCAGCCCGTGCAGTGTCCTCCCTTTCCACTTTGCTGCAACGGGGGCAAGCGCAGGCGAGAGGATCAAGCAAAGGCATCCATTTCGGTGCAACGAGACCAAGACCATTCCAACGGTGGGAAGGAGGTCATCGTGGAGCCCAAAACAGTGTCACCACAAGGCCTTTGGCAGGCGAGGACAAACTTTAGTCAGGATAAGTGCATTGTATGTTCCCCTTCAAATTGGCCAATTGTTGGCGCCCTTCCCGCTCAATATTTGGGAAGAGGCCCAGGGCCTTTGCCTATAAGTAGGACTAGCCACCCCCAGGGTAGAGGTATCTGGTATCCAGAAGCCGAGCAAGGAAAGAGAGAGAGAGAGAGAGAGAAGGGCGGCTGAACTCCCCTAGCAGTTCATCGTCCCAGCTAGAACACGCCCTCGCGAGGCGGTTCTCCCTTGTACTGTTCGTCATCATCAGCCCAAGAGGCAATCCACCCACCACAAACTAGAGTAGGGTATTACACCACAATGGTGGCCCGAACTAGTATAAACTCTATGTCCCTTGTGTTGTTCTTTCAGTAGTTAGATCCTTGCGAGACGGAGAGGTAGAGGGCAGGATCTCCGCGCTCACCTGAGAGTTCGAACCCTAAGGGTCTGCCGGAACCCGAAATCCGACATTCTCACCATGGCTCCCCCGCACTCCGCATGCTGGCCATCCACCACCTTCGGCTTCACGTTGAAGACTTTGAGCCACAACCCGACGTGGGGTTGGATTCGGAGGAAGGCCTCACACACCACGATAAACGCTGAGATGTTGAGGAAGGAATTCAAGGACAGATCATGGAAATCTATCCCGTAATAATACATCAGCCCGCGAACGAAAGGGTGGAGTGGAAATCCTAGCCCACGGAAGAAATGGCGGATGAATACTACCCTCTCGGTGGGCTTCGGCATGGGGACGACTTGTCCCTTGGCTGGCAGATGGTGGGCGATCTCCGTCGCCAAATATTCGGCCGCCCGAAGCTCAGTAATGTCCTCCTCCTTGACAGAGAAGACCATCCACTTGCCCTGACTACCGGATCCGGACATGGTTGCTTGAGTGGAAAGGAGATGAGAACTTGGGCGCTGGAGCTCAAGATTGAAAAGGTGGAGACAGAGAGAGAGCATGAGAAGAGGAAGAGGGAATCCTTATCCCCTTATAAAGGCAAAAAATATTAAGTGCCTCCTCACTCGCCTTAAGATTCGCCTATTCCCAAGGGCTGTATAAATGGCACGGTTGGATTACCCATATCCGCATTGATGAGAATCCCGCAATAAGGGGACACGGTCTCTGCTTCGACAGGACGTGCCAATTACAACCGCGTCTCAAAACGTGGGATGGCAGATGAAAAATGGTTAGACATTATGACCGGACAGACGTGATGTCTTGTTATACAAAAGTAGTCGACAGAAAAGATTCATGCAAATATTATATTCTCTCTGCGGTTGTGTGTGGTATGCGTTACAGGTCCGGACACAATCATCGCATCCGAAGACTATCTTGGAGTTCGGAAAAAGGAGAACCCGCCTTGCAATGCCGAAGACAATCTGTGCGCCGGACTCCTCGTCATTGAAGCCAGGTTCATGGGCTACTGAGGGTGTCCTGGACTAAGGGGTCCTCTGGCATCTGGCCTGTTATTCATTGGGCCGGACTGATGGGCTGTGTAGATATGAAGGCCGAAGACTATACCTGTGTCCGGATTGGACTCTCCTCGGCGTGGAAGGCAAGCTAGGTGACCAATTATGAAGATTCCTTCTTATGTAACCGACCCCATGTAACCCTAGATCTCTGCGGTGTCTATATAAACCGAAGAGCGTAGTCCGGATAGGGAGATACACATTACCATAGCCATACAGGCTAGACTTCTAGGGTTTATCCATTACGATCTCGTGGTAGATCAATTCTTGTAACACTCATATTCATCAAGATTAATCAAGCAGGAAGTAGGGTATTACCTCCATAGAGAGGGCCCGAACCTGGGTAAACATCATGCCCCCCGTCTGTTGTTACCATCGATCCTAGACGCACAATTCGGGACCCCCTACCCGAGATCCTCCGGTTTTGACACCGACAATCACCCTTTCCTCTTCAAGGGAAAAACCAACGCAAGCTCAAGAAGTAGCTGGAAGAATTTTTGGCGCCGTTGCTGGGGAGATCTACGCCAAGTCAAGACATACCAAATGCCCATCATAAAACTCTCATATCTTGCATTATATTATTCGCTATTTGCCTCTCGTTTTCTCCTCCCCCACTTCCAAAACGATTTTTAAAAATATTTGCCCTTTTCTTCGCCCTTCCTCCATTCGTCTTTTCGTTTGCCTTTTGTTTGCTCGTGTGTTAGATTGCTTGCTTTGTCACTGTCGGATCACGGGTTCCGGCAGACCCTTAAGGTTCGAACTCTGGGGTGCGCGCGGAGATCAAGCCCTCTACCTCTCCGTCTCGTAAGGATTTAGCTACTGCAAGAACAACGCAAGAGACACAAGGTTTATACTAGTTCGGGCCACCATTGAGGTGTAATACCCTACTCTAGTTCGTGGGTGGATGGATTGCCTCTAGGGCTGATGAGGGAGAACAGTACAAGGGGGAACGGCCTCGTGAGGGCCAGTTCTTGGCTAGGGGATGAACTGCTAAGGGGAGCTCGATCACCCTCCTCTCTCTCTCTCTATGATGGATCTCCCTTTATCATGTGGGTGGCTAGTCCTATTTATAGGCAAAGGCCCTGGGCCTCTTCCCAAATATTGAGCGGGAAGGGCGCAAACAATTGGCCAATTTGAAGGGGAACATGTGGTACACTTATCCTGACGAAAGTTGGTCTTCGCCTGCCAAAGGCTCTGGTGATGATGCCGGCTTGGGCTCCACAGTGACTTACTCCTTGTCGCGGAGCTGGTCTTGGTCTCGTTGCACCGAAATGGGTGCCTTTGCTTGATCCTCTCACCTGCGCTTGCCCCCCTTGCACCAAAGAGGAAAGGGAGGACGCTGCGCGGGCTGCGCCCGCCTGGCACCTCTGATCGTCATGGCTTGCGTCATGGGCACCTCGTGAGGTACCCTACCTTGATCTCTCCGCCTCCTCGCGAGCCAGCCTAAGGAGGCCGTGCCGGAGGAAGCACCGTGTCGTCCGCCTCGCGAGGCTTGGCCCCTCGCGAGGGTCTTGAGCCTTGTGTTGATGAAGATGGGCTACGTTGGGCCCCCACTCGAGCCACGCCGCAGGCCGCAGGCACGCAAGTCTGGGGACCCCCGTTCCCAGAACGCCGACAGTAGCCCCCGGGCCCAAGGTGCGCACGGACTTGGCCGTGCCGAGAGGCAAAAGGGCAAGGGCGAAGTGCCGCGGGCCCTAACAGCCTGCGGACTCGAGCGCCGTGTGGCGGTTTGACAGGACGTGGGCGTCTCCACTCCCCCACGACGCCTCGGCAACTGCGTGGATTGGACAAGTCCTTGCATGCATAGATACGGGTCATTATTACCTGCGATCATGGTGCTTGACGGTTGGCCTCTTCCGGCTATAAGTGTGAGGCCGCGCAAGTTCCGCCAGTCCATCCCTCCCCGCTTCTCTTCTTCTTCCTCTCCTTCATCGCCGCCGCTCGCATGGCTCCGAAGAGGTTCTCAGCTGCGGAGAAGGGGAAGGCTAGTCGGGCGGGGCCCGACTCCCCTCCTGCCAAGCGCGGCCGGGGGTTGTCCCCGCAAGCATCCCGCGGTCCCTGCTGCGGCTCCCCGTGGGCACAGGGGTGATTCCCCGCGCGGTGGTGAGCGCCCGGCTGCCATGGAGAGGCAGGTTGTGGCTGTGCGGCCTCCTAGGCCGCGCTTCCGCTCGGCGGAGGTGCTGCCGGAGTTCGTCGTGTGGTCGGCGGACCCGACCAGCACCTGGCTCCAACTTCCTCGCTTCTTCATCAGTGAGCTACCGGCCGGCGTTCGGTGCGGCTTCTGGCTCCAGGCCGACGGCTGCTGCAGTAGGGCTTCTTGGGTCTCGCTCGAGGTCTCCCCTTCTGGCAATGGGGCCCTGACCTGCGGCTGGCAAATGTTTGCCCGCGCGCGCGGCCTGGGCGAGCGGTGCACCCTACACTTCAAGTTCGACGGCGACAGCACCCTCTACGTGAGGGTGTTTGGGGAAGACGATCGCCGCGCAGGATGCTGCCCTGAGGACGACGACAAAGGAGACAGCGCCCGCTCTGCTGGCGGCGCCCGAGGCTCCTCGAGCTTCGCCTACTCCCCTTCAGGCGGCTCCTCAAGCGGTGGCCGCAGCCAGCCCCCTCACCTCCGCGCCTGCTTGGGGGTGGCTGTTCAGCCGCCCGTCATCGCGCTCCGGTGAAGCGCGAGAGGGAGTCCGCCTGAGCTCCGGAGGCATCTGGTGCTGCCTCTGTAGACCGATGCGGGGCGGGCCGCGCTGGGCTCGCCCTTTTCCTTTTCCTTTTGCTTCCTGTGTAAGATAAGACAACTGCGTGGAGCCCCGTGGGGGCGTGTTTAAGAATTATTGCCGTTGTAGCCGTTACCTTAATTTCGTTGTCGCGTTTCATGACTATTTGCCCTTGCGTAGGTAGTTTGCGGCCCCAGCCGGGGGGCGACCGACCCAGGCCCTGTGTGTATGTCGCGGTGCCCGAGGGGCACGGACCAGAGGGGTGCTCCTGTAGAGAGCCCGGGCCGTGAAACCTTTAAATGGCTAGAGCAAAAACGCTCGCGAGGGCGTTCGAGCCCCACCCCTCGCGAGGCCTTCATGAGAGAAAATCAAAACGCGGAGCGAAAATCGACAAACCTCAAATCAACAACGGCGATAGCTTCGATAAGACCTCAAATGCAAGTAAGCACGCCAAATGCGGAAAGCAAATGAAAAAGCCGCGTCCGGCACCTAGTCTAGTCTTCGACGTCTTCTCACCAGCGCGGAGCTAAGTGCTGCCACTGGGCGTGGGTGGGAGCCCCATGGCCTGAGGCCGGCGCTCCTGAGACTCCGGGGCGTGTACAGCCCCACTCATTATTACGTGAGAGTGTCACGGGGCGGCGAGCTACACAGGCATTGGCCTTCTTCACAGGCTCCGGGACTTTCTCCTTAGAGGTAATGAGCTTCACAGGCATTGGCCTTCTTCACAGGCTCCGGGCCTTTCTCCTTAGAGGTAATGAGCTTCACAGGCGTTCGCCTTCTTCACAGGCTCAGGGCCTTTTCCAAAAAGGAGATGATCTTCACAGGCATTCGCCTTCTTCGCAGGCTCAGGGCCTTTTCCAAAAAGAGATGATCTTCACAGGTGTTCGCCTTATTCGCAGGCTCAGGGCCTTTTCCAAAAAGAGATGATCTTAACAGGCGTTCGCCTTCTTCGCAGGCTCAGGGCCTTTTCCAAAAAGAGATGATCTTCACAGGCGTTCGCCTTCTTCACAGGCACAGGGCCTTTTCCAAAAAGAGATGATCTTCACAGGCGTTCGCCTTCTTCACAGGCTCAGGGCCTTTTCCAAAAAGAGATGATCTTCATAGGCGTTCGCCTTCTTGACAGGCTCAGGGCCTTTTAGGGGTAAAACCTCCGGAGGTGCTGGATGTTCCACGCGTTCTGGATCGGCTCCCCCTCTGGAGTCTCCAAGTGCACGGAGCCAGGCCTGGAAACATGAGCAACCTTGAACGGGCCCTCCCACATGGGAGAGAGCTTGTGCAGCCCTTCCCTGGAGAGGACCCGCCTGAGTACGAGGTCTCCTACCTCGAGGGTCCTGGGGCGGATGTTGCGGCAGTGATATCGTCGTAGCGCCTGTTGGTACCTTGCCGCTCGCAGCGCAGCTTCCCGGCGGCGTTCCTCCCCCAGCACGAGGTCCATCCCCCTCATGGCGTCCTGCTGCGCTTCGTCGAACGCCAGGATCCGCGCGGAGTGACGCCTGACCTCGTGAGGAAGGACTGCTTCGGCTCCGTAGACCAGGAAGAACGGAGTCTCCCCGGTTGGTTTGGTCGCGGTCGTGCGGATGGACCACAACACGGATTGGAGCTCATCGTACCAACCCCTGCCGCAGTCTTCCAGCTTCTTCTTGAACGTCCTGGTCTTGAGGCCTCTCAGGACCTCCGCGTTGGCTCGTTCGGCTTGCCCGTTGCTTCGCGGGTGTGCCACCGAAGCGTAGCATATCTGCGTTCCAAGGTTAGCACAGTATGTTTTGAAGAGGTTACTGGTGAACTGCGAACCGTTGTCTGTGATGATGCGGTTCGGCACCCCGAACCGGCTCACGATGCCCCTGATGAACTTGACCGCGGAGCCTGCGGGGATGGTTCGTACAGCCTCCACCTCTGCCCACTTGATGAACTTTTCAATGGCGACGTAGAGGTAACGGTAGCCCCCTGGCGCCTGAGGGAATGGGCCCAGAATATCCAACCCCCAAACTGCGAATGGCCACGAGAGGGGTATAGTCTGCAGGCTCCCCGCCGGCTGATGGATCTGCTTGGAATGGAACTGGCAGGCCTCACAAGCCTTCACCAACTCGATCGCGTCGTTGAGCGCGGTGGGCCAATAGAACCCACTACGTAAGGCTTTGCCGACGAGGGTTCGTGATGATGAGTGATGTCCGCAGTCTCCGCCATGTATGTCCCCCAGTAGCTCCCTTCCATGCTCCCTGGAGATGCAGCGCAGATATACGTCGTTGGGTCGCTTCCGGTAGAGCTCTCCATCTCTGATGCAGTATGCTGTGGCCTGCCGCGCTACACGTTCTGCTTCCTCCTCCTTCTATGGCAGGGTCCCATGTATCAGGTAACCCCGGAGCTCAGTGATCCAGCGTTCCTCCTGAGGTTCCATCGTCCGGATCAAACGTGCTCCTGAGGTCGGCCCGCAGGTCGGGGCTCCCGAGGCTGGCGGCTGAGGGAGCTCCTTACGAGGTTGAGCTGTGCTTGATAGCGTTGGCTGCGCTGAAGGCTTGAAGAGCCGCTCCTCGAAGACGCCGGGCTTCTGCGGCAGCCGCCTGGACGCCCGTCCAGCTATGTCGTCAGCTTCCTGGTTGGTGCCACGGGGCACGTGCTTCAGCTCCAGCCCCCAGAACTGCTTTTCCATCCTGCGGACCTCTGCTAGGTAGGCCTCCATATGCTCGTCCTTCGGCTCGTACACCTTGTTGGAGAAGTTGACTAGGAGCTGCGAGTCGCCCTTGACGGTGAGGCGCTTCACTCCCAGGGCCGCCGCGGCCTTCAACCCTGCTATCAGTCCCTCATATTCGGCTATGTTGTTGGAGACCTTTTCTCCTTGCTGGAAACAGAGTTGTACTGCATAGCAAAGGTTATCCTGAGTGGGTGATATCAGTACAGCACCAGCCCCCGCGCCGTGCCTGGAGAATGCCCCGTCGAAGAACATGACCCAGCCTTCCGGCGCCTCACTTCCTGGGGAGAGGGAGCGAGCCTCGTCATCCTTGAGGCCCGATGCCTCTGTCCATTCCGCCACGAAATCTGCCAACGCTGCTCCTTTGATGACCCTAGTTGTGCTGAACTCGAGCTAAAATGCTTGCAGCTCTATGTTCCACTCGGCGACCCTTCCGGCTGAGTTAGGGCTCCTCAGCACCCTCTCTAGGGGGTATGATGAGATGACCTTGATCAGGTGAGCTTGGAAGTAGTGCCGCAGCTTGCGCGAGGCCACCAGCAGCGTGAGGAGGAGCTTCTGGGGCATCGGATATCGGGCCCTCGCGTCCCGCAGCACCGTGCTAACGAAGTAGACCGGGTGCTCGACAAGGCTGTGAGCAGCTCGGGTCACGGCGCCCTCAGGAGGCGAGGACACCTCGCGAGATGTTGCGTCCTCGGGAGGTGAACCATCCTGGCATGCTGCTTCTCCTGTCTCTGGTGCGTCCCTCGGCGGCTGACTCTCTTCATCCGTAGCTTCGGCTCCCTCGAGCTTTCCCTGTTCCCGTCTTGTCTGGCCTCGGGCAGCCGCGGTGGTCTTGAGCTGGCGCTCCTCCCTAACCGCCACCAGTGCCGCACTGGCAGAGTAGGGGGTGGCGGCAAGGTAAAGCAGTAGAGGCTCTTGAGGGCGCGGAGCCACCATGACTGGGGGACTGGTTAGGTACCTCTTGAGATCTTGAAACGCACTATCTGCCTCTTCAGTCCATTCAAAGGGTCCCTTTTTCTTCATAAGCTGAAAGAAAGGTAGCGCCCGCTCCCCCAACTTGGAGATGAAGCACCCTAGCACAGTCACACGCCCAGCGAGCTTCTACATCTCTCTTAGGGTCTTTGGCGGACTCATGTCCTCGACCGCCTTGACCTTCTCGGGGTTGGCCTCGATGCCACGGTGAGACACGAGGAACCCCAAAAGCTTGCCCGAGGGAACGCCAAACACACATTTCTCCGGGTTGAGCCGCAGGTTCACTGCATCGAGGCTCACGAAGGTCTCTTCCAGGTCTTGTATTAGGGTCCTGGCCTCTCGAGATTCACCACAATGTCATCGACGTATGCTTCAACATTCTTCCCGAGCTGCGGGCCCAGGGTGATGTGCATCAGCCGCTGAAAGGTTGCCCCTGCGTTGCGTAGTCCAAATGGCATTCATGTATAGCAGTACACCCCGCACGGGGTCAAGAAGGCGGTCTTCTCAACGTCTTCTATCGCCATCTTGATCTGGTGATATCCGGAGAAGGCATCCAGGAAGCACAACAGAGCACACTCGGTGGTGGAATCGACGATCTGGTCGATGCAAGGGAGCGGGAACGGATCTTGCGGGCATGCCTTGTTGAGGTTGGTTAAGTCGACACACATGCGTTCCTTCCCCCCTTTCTTGGGCACCACGACAGGGTTGGCCAACCAATCTGGGTACCGGACCTCGCGAATGACTCCAGCGGCTTCCAACTTGCGGGTCTCTTGGACGATGAAGGCCTGCTTTTCTGTGGACTGCCGCCTGGCCTTTTGCTTCAAAGGGCGCACATCCGGGCACACGTTGAGGTGGTGCTTGATGACGTCCCTGGGGATCCCTGCCAGCTGATCGGGCTCCCAGGCAAACACTTTCTTGTTTGCACGCAGGAACTTGACTAGGGCCTCCTCCTGCTCAGGCCCCAGTTTGGCGCCAATGGTGAAAGTGGCGCTTTCTTGTTTGCACGTAGGAACTTGACCAGGGCCTCCTCCTGCTCCGGCCCCAGGTTGGCGCCAATGGTGAAAGTGGCGCTGGAGGACCCGTCCTTGTCGACGGGTATCTGCTTGGTTTCTGCCTTGTCCTGGGTGAACAACTGCTTCTTCTTGGTTGGCGCGGCCCCCCTGGGCTCAGTGGCCTCCGCGCCGGCGGGCTGTGCAGTTGCCGCCGTCTTGAAGGCGAGCTTGAGTACTCGCAGGGCGTCCCCGGTGTCTCCCTGCACGGGAAGAGTACCGTTGCTCCCGGGCATCTTCATGAGGTTGTACGCAAGGTGCGTGGCGGCCATGAACTTAGCCAATGCCGGGTAGCCTAGGATGGCGTTGTAAGGGAGACCGATGGGGGCGATGTCGAAGTCGACCATCTCCGTGCGGAAGTTGTCGTAGGTGCCGAAGGTCACCGGGAGCCGGATCTGTCCCAAGGAGTCGGACGACCCGCCCCCGACACCTGAGAAGGGTCAGCTGGGTTGCAGCCGCTCCCGGGGTATGCGGAGGAGGTTGAAGGTCTCGACCGAAAGCACGCTGAGGCCCGCGCCGCCATCGACGAGGGTTCTGGTGACGGCCACCTGGAAGATGGTGGGGGTGCACAACAGGGGGAGCGCGCCCGAGCCGGCCAACTTGGCGGGGTGGTCCTCCGAGCCGAAGGTCAGGCCAACCTCGCCCGCCGCCCGGTCCGTGGGAGCCCCCTGCCGTGCAGAAACGACGCCGACCTGGCGGGCAAACGGCTTGACGTGGCGGCTTGTGGGTGGCGCCGGCGAGCCGCCTAGGAGCACCGAGACAACCGGGAACGTCGACGTCGCTGCGCGGCAGCCCGGTCGCATAGACAGGCGCCAGGGTGGTGCTTGTTGCTCGTTTCCCGCCGGGCTGGTGGTGGTGTCGACGACGTGCGACGGGGAGCGACGAGGACGTCCACTAGCGAGGGCTGCTGGCGTGACGCGAGCTCGACGTGCGCCGTACATGGGCGCGGCGGTCAGAGGAGAGCGGAGCGGTGGAAGACAAATTCCGGCACACCCCTACCTGGCGTGCCAAATGTCAGATCACGGGTTCCGGCAGACCCTTAAGGTTCGAACTCTGGGGTGCGCGCGGAGATCAAGCCCTCTACCTCTCCGTCTCGTAAGGATTTAGCTATCGGAAGAACAACGCAAGAGACACAAGGTTTATACTAGTTCGGGCCACCATTGAGATGTAATACCCTACTCTAGTTCGTGGGTGGATGGATTGCCTCTAGGGCTGATGAGGGAGAACAGTACAAGGGCGAACGGCCTCGCGAGGGCCAGTTCTTGGCTAGGGGATGAACTGCTAAGGGGAGCTCGATCACCCTCCTCTCTCTCTCTATGATGGATCTCCCTTTATCCTGTGGGTGGCTAGTCCTATTTATAGGCAAAGGCCCTGGGCCTCTTCCCAAATATTGAGCGGGAAGGGCGCCAACAATAGGCCAATTTGAAGGGGAACATCTGGTACACTTATCCGGACTAAAGTTGGTCTTCGCCTGCCAAAGGCTCTGGTGATGACGCCGGCTTGGGCTCCACAGTGACTTCCTCCTTGTCGCGGAGCTGGTCTTGGTCTCGTTGCACCGAAATGGGTGCCTTTGCTTGATCCTCTCGCCTGCGCTTGCCCCCCTTGCACCAAAGAGGAAAGGGAGGACGCTGCGCGGGCTGCGCCCGCCTGGCACCTTTGATCGTCATGGCTTGCGTCATGGGCACCTCGTGAGGTACCCTACCTTGATCTCTCCGCCTCCTCGCGAGCTAGCCTAAGGAGGCCGTGCCGGAGGAAGCACCGTGTCGTCCGCCTCGCGAGGCTTGGCCCCTCGCGAGGGTCTTGAGCCTTGTGTTGATGAAGATGGGCCACGTTGGGCCCCCACTCGAGCCACGCCGCAGGCCGCAGGCAGGCAAGTCTGGGGACCCCCGTTCCCAGAACGCCGACAGTCATGATGGCTCAAGAGAATACCAAATTTTGTGACTTTTCCAATACTAATGATAATGATTTTATTAGTGCTCCTATTGCTCCCGCCACTAGTGCATAATCTTATGAAATTGATGCCGCTTTGCTGAATCTTGTTATGAAAGATCAATTTTCCGGCCTTCCTAGTGAAGATGCTGCATCCCATCTTAATAATGCATTGAGTTGCGTGATATGCAAAAGAAGAAAGATGTGGATAATGATATTGTTAAATTGAAGCTATTTCCATTCTCACTAAGAGATCGTGCTAAAACTTGGTTTTCATCTTTGCCTAAAAATAGTATTGATTCATCGAATAAGTGTAAAGATGCTTTTATTTTCAAGTATTTTCCTCCCGCTAAGATCATCTCCCTTAGGAATGATATTATGAACTTTAAGCAACTTGATCATGAACATGTTGCACAATCTTGGGAGGGGATGATTATATTGATACAAAATTGCCCTAACTCATGAATTTGTGGATGATTATACAAACAATTTATGCTGAATTGAATTTTGCTTCTAGAAATCTTTTAGATTCAGCCGTGGGGGTTACTTTTATGGAAACTACTTTAGGTGAAGCTACTAAACTCTTAGATAATATTATGGTTAATTATTCGCAATGGCATATCGAAAGATCTTCTAGGTAAAAAGTGCATGCGATTGAAGAGATTAATGTTTTGAGTGGAAAGATGGATGAACTTATGAAATTATTTGCTAGCAAGAGTGCTCCTATTGATCCCAATGATATGCCTTTGTCTACTTTGATTGAAAATAATAATGAATCCGTGATTGTGAATTTTGTTGGTAGGAACAATTTTGGTAATAACGCAAATAGAGGTAATTTTAATCCTAGGCCATTTCCTAGTAATTCTTCTAATGGTAATTCCTACAAAATATCTTATGGAAATTATAATAAGATGTCCTCTAATTTTGAAAATAGTGTTAAAGAATTTATGATTTCTCAAAAGAGTTTTAATGCTTTGGTTGAAGAAAAATTGCTTAAGATTGATGATTTGGCTAGGAACATGGATATAATTTCTCTTGATGATGATTCTTTGAAAAATAGATCTGTTCCTCCCAAGCATGATATTAATGAATTTCTAAAAGCTATGAGAATTTCCATTGATGAGTGTAAACAAAGAACCGCTAAGATGCGTGCTAAGCGAGATTGGTTTGTAAAAGTGCGTTCTTCTAGTTTTCGTGAAAATAATGATGAAGATCTTAAAGTGATTGATGTGACTCCTATTGATTTTTTGGTTTCCAACATAAATCTTGAAAAACATGGGACTGGAGATGAGTCAACTTTAGTTAAACGGCGTCCCAAAGATTCGGAGTTTTTAGATCTGGATGCAAAAATTTATAAAAGTGGGATTGGAGAGGTCAAAACTTTAAGTAGCAATGAACCCACTCTTTTGGATTTCAAGGATTTTAATTACGATAATTGTTCTTTGATAGATTGTATTTCCTTGTTGCAATTCACGTTGAATTCTCCTCATGCTTATAATAAAAATAAAGCTTTTACTAAACATATTGTTGATGCTATGATGCAATCTTTTGAAGAAAAGCTTGAATTGGAAGTTTCTATTCCTAGAAAACTTTATGATGAGTGTGAACCTACTATTAAGATTAAAATACTGATTCTTTTTGCAGAAGATTAAGATACAAATTGCCTCTGTTTTCCTATTTTTTCAGAATTTTTGGAGTTACAGAAGTATTTGAGAGTTACAGATTACTACACATTGTTCTGTTTTGGACAAATTTTGTTTTCTTTGTGTTGTCTGCTTATTTTGATGAATCTATGGGTAGTATCGGGGGGTATAAACCATGGAAATACAGTAGATATTATACCAATTTAAATAAAGAATGAGTTCACAACAGTACCATAAGTGGTGATTTATTTTCTTATACTAACGGATCTCATGAGATTTTCTATTGATTTTTATGTTGTGAAGTTTTATGTTTTGGGTAAAGATTTGATGGACTATGGAATAAGTGGTGGCAAGAGCCTAAGCTTGGGGAAACCTAAGGCACCCCAAGGTAATATTCAAGGAAAACCAAGATCCTAAGCTTGGGGATGCCCCGGAAGGCATCCCCTCTTTCGTCTTCGTCTATCGGTAACATTACTTGAGGTTATACTTTTGTTGACCACATATGTGTTTTGCTTGGAGCATCTTGTATGATTTGATTCTTTTCTTTTTAGTTTGCCACAATTATCCTTGTTGTACACACCTTTTGAGAGGGACACGCATGAATCATGAATTTATTAGAATACTCTATGTGCTTCACTTATATCTTTTGAGCTAGGCAATTTTGCTCTAGTGCTTCACTTATATCTTTGTAGAGCACGGTGGTGATTTTATTTTATAGAAATTGTTGAACTCTCATGCTTCATTTATATTATTTTGGTAGTCTCTAAATAACATGGTAATTTGCTTCGGTTATGAATTTAGTCCTAATATGATAGACATCCAAGAGGGATAAAGTGCAATGAATACTATGAGAAGTTTGATTCCTTATGATTGTTTTGAGATATGAAGATGGTGATATTAGAGTCATGCTAGCGAGTAATTATGAATTGGAGAAATACTTGTGTTAAAGTTTATGATTCCCGTAGCATGCACGTATAGTGAACCGTTATGTAACGGATTTGGGGCATGAGGGATTTTTTGATTGTCTTCCTTATGAGTGGAGTATGTGAGTTCTTTATGACTAATGTTGAGTCCATGGATTATACGCACTCTCACCCTTCCACCATTGCTAGCCTCTCTAGTGTCGCGCAACTTTCGCCGGTACCATACATACACCATTTACCTTCCTCAAAATAGCCTCCATACCTACCTATTGTGTCATTTCTATAGCCATTCCGAGATATATTGCCATGCAACTTTCCCCCATTCCGTTTATTATGACACGCTTCATCATTGTCATATTGCTTTGCATGATCATGTAGTTAACATCGTATTTGTGGCAAAGCCACCTTTCATCATTTTTTATATGTGTTGCTCTTGAGTCTTTGCATATCCTAGTACACCGTCGGAGGCATACATATAGTCATATTTTGTTCTAGTATCGAGTCGTAATTCTTGAGTTGTAAGTGTCGTGGACTTAACACGACAGATGCCCTAGTGAAAGGACTTAGGTTTGGAGCCATCGGAACTAGGTTAGCTTAAATGGGTTGAACGGGACAAAGGACACAAGGAGTTTACCCAGGTTCGGCCCCTCTTGATGAGGTAAAACCCTACGTCCTGCTTCTAGTTGTATTGCTTGAGTTTCAATTACAAGGGAGCGAATACGCTTGACCAAGTTCTCGATTGGTTGTTTCTTGAGTTAACCCGCCGCCGGGTCACCCCTTTACATAAAGGTTGATGCCCGGCGGCTTACAGAGTCCCCGCCGGCTCACACAAACGTGCCCGGCTTGGTTTCTAACTAAACCTTCCTTACAGTACAAGTTATCATATGGCGGTTCACACCTTCGGGCCTTATGTCACCTCCGGGTCTTGGGCCTTCTCACCTTAAGCCACCAACGGTGTGACCCAGCCCCTCCTGGGCGTGTCATACCTCGGAGTTATATCCCCAACATTAGGCCCCAGGTTGATTTGAACTTGTCAACATTATCGATTCCTTACCAACCCGCTGTAACCCGCCATGACGTCACATAGTAGAACCATTGTGACCCGCCATGACATCATGCGCATTAACTCCGCATAGGGCCCAGGATACCTCAACAGATCTTTATCTTAATGGATGTCCCAAGAATCGAGGCGCTCGCTTTGCCAGCATTATCATTTTACCCTCCTCAATTTCCACGCATACTGTCTCGTCAGCTCCTTATAAATAAGGACAGGGATCCTCCTTTTTACTCTATACCCCTACCTCCTCTTCTTCGTATCCTTCCTCGCGACGCCATTGCAGCCCGAGCTCTACCGCCGCCGTCTTCCTCCAGCGACGTCAGCTCCGGCCGCTGCATCAACCTAAACGGACCAGAGAAATGCAGCGCACATCCGCTCCCCATCTTCCTCGCAAGGTACGCATCCCCTTTCCATTATAAATCTGCATTAGGGTTTGCCAAGTTCATCTGTGTTCGTCGGCCATTCCTTGCAACACTTCCATTCATGCCTTATTCAATCTCTCAACATCATAGGAGCTGCATGATTCTTCTTTGTAACACCCATATGTACTCGTAGATGCCTCCAATTTGTTTCGGATTAAACTTCAACACAGTAGTTGATCAACTGCATGTTATGTTTAGTAATTTCCGTCCATTTTTTGAGCTGCAGTAGATCCAAAATCGTAGAACTGAATGTGGAACTTGTTTGTTCAATACTTAGCAAAATTTTACTTATAGATCTTCAACCACATGTGCACTACAGCCGAACGGGCGGCTTATATGACATGCCATAACCTGCCAAACACTGTTAAGCCCGCTTTAAACCGGTAGTATATATTCAATGTTTGTCACCCAGTGATGCCTTGCCGGCTTAATCATGCCAATCTTTATAACACGTATTCTTTGTATATGAATTGATCTTGCATGATGCACCTGCTTTCTGATCACTAGACGGCTTAACATCATAAACTTGACCGAGCAATATTTCCCTTTCTAGGCTTTTCATCAACCCAAAAATGACCAAAACCATCACCTCATGCAATTGGGTTGTCTCCACTGTCACAGAGCAATCCCTCAATGAATATGTTCAAGCGGGAGTCTTAGCAGCCAAAGATGCTATTCATTGGAGTGCTCCGGGAAAAGACACCATACCCACCCCAAAAGAGGGCGAGGTCATAGTCTTTGTTGATCATATGCTCCGGGTATTTTCCCCACCTAGCTCAAAAATTATTCTGTGATGTGTTGCATTTCTTTCAACTCCACCCTCAAGACATCGAACCCAACTCCATTTCCAATACCTGCAACTTCCAAGTTTTTTGCTAAGTATACCTTCAAGAAGAACCCACTGTGGATTTGTGCAGCGAATTTTATTACTTGAACCGCCAAACTGAGTTCACAGACGACCCCAGCTTAGAACCTGGCGGAATTTCTATTCAGAGACGAAAAGAAGCTCTCTTCCCTGCAGCCGCACTTCCCAGCCATTCGAAGGACTGGAACCAAACTTGGATTTACTGCCAAGACACATCTTCGGTTGATGAAAATCCTTTGCCGGGTTTCTGTGAGAACTGGCTTAGTTCAGGGCATCCCCTCCCAGACCGGATCAGCACCGAAGAACGGGCTAAATATATGCCATTCTTTTAAAAAACAAGGGCCTTAATGGCCAAAGGGTTGACCGGAGTTGATTTAGTCTGGTGCTGGGTGGGTTGGAGAATTCTTCCCTTTAGCCATCGGCTCGGTTTAATGTGCGAATATACCGGCGATGCCAAAGATCCACAACATCACAGCCAAGTGCAATTGGACGATGATGCGATCAACAGGATGACCAAACCACGGCTTAATGAGAGCCTGGAAACTTGCAGCAAGATGGGGTTGAATCCCTTCTGTACCCTTAACAAGCCTCCGGCTGTAAGTATTTTTGAGCAATTTCTAACTTACTCATTATCTGCATAGACTGTCTGTTGGGGAACATAGTAATTACAAAAAAATTCCTACGCACACGCAAGATCATGGTGATGCATAGCAACGAGAGGGCAGAGTGTGTCCACGTACCCTCGTAGAGCGAAAGCGGAAGCGTTAGCACAACGCAGTTGATGTAATCGTACGTCTTCACGATTCGACTGATTAAGTACCGAACGTACGGCAACTCCAAGTTCAGCACGCGTTCAGCTCGATGACGTCCTTCAAACTTCGATCCAGCCGAGCTTTGAGGGAGAGTTCCGTCAGCACGATGGCATGGTGACGGTGATGATGATGCTACGGACGCAGGGCTTCGCCTAAGCACCACTACAATATTATCGAGGTGGAATATGGTGGAGGGGGGCACCGCACATGGCTAAGAGATCAATGATCAATTGTTGTGTCTCCAAGGGGTGCCCCCTCCCCGTATATAAAGGAGTGGAGGAGGGGGAGGGCCAGCCCTCTCTATGGCGCGCCCTAGGGGAGTGGGAGTAGGATTCCCCCTTTCCTAGTAGAACTAGGAGCCCTTCCAAGTAGTAGGAGTAGGAGAGAAGGAAAGGCAAAAGAGAAGAGAAGAAAGGAGGGGGCGCCGCCCCTCCCCCTAGTCCTATTCGTACTAAGCCTTCGGGGGGCGCGCAGCCTCCCCTCTCTCTTTCCCCTAAAGCCCAATAAGGCCCATATACTCCCCGGCGAATTCCCGTAACTCTCCGGTACCCCCGAAAAATACCCAAATCACTCGGAACCTTTCCGATGTCCGAATATAGTCATCCAGTTTATCGATCTTTACGTCTCGACCATTTCGAGACTCCTCGTCATGTCTCCGATCTCATCCGGGACTCCGAACTACCTTCGGTACATCAAATCACATAAACTCACAATACAATCGTCATCGAACTTTAAGCGTGCGGACCCTATGGGTTCAAGAACTATGTAGACATGACCAAGACACGTCTCCGGTCAATAACTAATAACGGAACCTGGATGCTCATATTGGCTCCCACATATTCTATGACGATCTTTATTGGTCAAACTGCATAACAACTTATGTTATTCCCTTTGTCATCGGTATGTTACTTGCGCGAGATCCGATCGTCGGTATCTCAATACCTAGCTCAGTCTAGTTACCGGCAATTCTCTTTACTCGTTCCGTAATACATCATCCCGCAACTAACTCTTTAGTTGCAATGCTTGCAAGGCTTATAATAATGTGCATTGCCGAGTGGGCCCAGAGATACCTCTCCGACAATCGGAGTGAAAAATCCTAATCTCGAAATACGCCAACCCAACAAGTACATTCGGAGGCACCTATAGAGCACCTTTATAATCACGCAGTTACGTTGTGACATTTGGTAGCACACAAAGTGTTCCTCCGGTAAACGGGAGTTGCATAATCTCATAGTCATAGGAACATGTATAAGTCATGAAGAAAGCAATAGAAACATACTAAATGATCAAGTGCTAAGCTAACGGAATGGGTCAAGTCAATCACATCATTCTCCTAATGATGTGATCCCGTTTATCAAATGATAACTCATGTGTATGGTTAGGAAACTTAACCATCTTTGATCAACGAGCTAGTCAAGTAGAGGCATACTAGTGACACTCTGTTTGTCTATATATTTACACATGTATTATGTTTCCGGTTAATACAATTCTAGCATGAATAATAAACATTTATCATGAAATAAGGAAATAAATAATAACTTTATTATTTCCTCTAGGGCATATTTCCTCCAGTCCCCCACTTGCACTAGAGTCAATAATCTAGTTCACATGGACATGTGATTTAACACCAATAGTTCACATCTTTATGTGATTAGTTCACATCTCCATGTGACTAACACCCAAAGGGTTTACTAGAGTCAATAATCTAGTTCACATCGCTATGTGATTAACACCCAAAGAGTGATCATGTTTTGCTTGTGAGAGAAATTTAGTCGACGGGTCTACCAAATTCAGATCCGGAAGTATTTTGCAATTTTCTATGTCTACAATGCTCTGCACGGAGCTACTCTAGCTAATAGCTCCCACTTTCAGTATTTATCCACATTGAGACTTAGAGTCATCTGGATCAGTGTCAAAACTTGCATCAATGTAACCCTTTACGACGAACCTTTTGTCGCTTCCATAATCGAGAAACGTATCCTTATTCCACTAAGGATAATTTTGATCGTTGTCCAGCGATCTGTCCTAGATCACTATTGTACTCCCTTGCCAAACTCAGTGGTAAGGTATACAATAGATCTGGTCCACAGCATGACATACTTTATAGAACCTATGGCTAAGGCATAGGGAATGACTTTCATTCTCTTTCTATCTTCTACCGTGGTCGGGCTTTGAGTCTTACTCAATTTCACACCTTGTAACACATGCAAGAACTCTTTCTTTGACTGTTCCATTTTGAAATACTTCAAAATCTTGTCAAGGTATGTACTCATTGAAAAAACTTATCAAGCGTCTTGATTTATCTCTATAGATCTTGATGCTCAATATGTAAGCAGCTGCACCGAGGTCTTTCTTTGGAAAACTCCTTTCAAAACTCATTTATGCTTTGTAGAATAATTCTACATTATTTCCGTTCAATAATATGTCATTCACATATACTTATCAGAAATGTTGTAGTGCTCCCACTCACTTTCTTGTAAATACAGGCTTCACCGCAAGTCTGTATAAAACTATATGCTTTGATCAACTCATCAAAGCGTATATTCCAACTTCGAGATGCTTGCACCAGTCCATAGATGGATCGCTGGAGCTTGCACATTTTGTTAGCACCTTTAGGATCGACAAAACCTTCTAGTTGCATCGTATACAACTCTTCTTTAAGAAATCCATTAAGGGATGTAGTTTTGACATCCATTTGCCAGATTTCATAAAATGTGGCAATTTGCTAACATGATTCGGACAGACTTAAGCATCGCTACGAGTGAGAAAATCTCATCGTAGTCAACACCTTGAACTTTGTCAAGAAAAACTTTTTTTGACAAGTCTAGCTTTGTAGATAGTAACACTACTATCAGTGTCCGTCTTCCTCTTGAAGATCCATTTATTTTCTATGGTTTGCCGATCATCAGGCAAGTCAACCAAAGTCCACACTTTGTTCTCATACATGGATCCCATCTCAGATTTCATGGCCTCAAACCATTTCGCGGAATCTGGGCTCATCATCGCTTCCTCATAGTTTGTAGGTTTGTCATGGTCAAGTAACATGACCTCCAGAACAGGATTACCATACCACTCTGGTGCGGATCTCACTCTGGTTGTCCTACGATGTTCGGTAGTAACTTGATCTGAAGTTTCATGATCATCATCATTAGCTTCCTTACTAATTGGTGTAGGAGTCACAGGAACAGATTTCTGTGATGAACTACTTTCCAATAAGGGAGCAGGTACAGTTACCTCATCAAGTTCTACTTTCCTCCCACTCACTTATTTCAAGAGAAACTCCTTCTCTAGAAAGGATCCATTCTTAGCAACGAATATCTTGCCTTCGGATCTATGATAGAAGGTGTACTGAGGGAGTCCTGGATTAGGGGGTGTTCGGATAGCCGGACTATACCTTCAGCCGGACTCCAGGACTATGAAGATACAAGATTGAAGACTTCGTCTCGTGTCCGGAAGGATCTTTTCTTGGCATGGAAGGCAAGCTAGGCGTGCGGATATTCGAGATCCCCTACCATTGTAACCGACTCTGTGTAACCCTAATCCTATCTGGTGTCTATATAAACCGGAGGGTTGTAGTCCGTAGAAGAACCATCATCATACACAATCATACCATAGGCTAGCTTCTAGGGTTTAGCCTCCTTGATCTCGTGGTAGGTCCACTCTTGTACTACCCATATCATCAATATTAATCTAGCAGGAGTAGGGTTTTACCTCCACCGAGAGGGCCTGAACCTGGGTAAAATAAAGTGTCCATTGTCTCCTGTTACCATCCGACCTTGACGCACAGTTCGGGACCCCCTACCCGAGATCCGCCGGTTTTGACACCGACATTGGTGCTTTCATTGAGAGTTCCTCTGTGCTGTCGCGATCAGGAAGGATGCCTCTTCCCGTCTTTAAAGACGGCGCCATTACAAAAGGAGCCTTGGCTGTCGGCCAAACTCTCCGGCTAGGTGGTTTTCTCGCAACCGCCTGTTCGGCTGTTGCGCCGACGGTGACCTCCCGGGTCATCGAAAGCAACCTCCACGTCGCCTCAGAACTCGCCGAGCAATTGGATCCGATGGAGCTCTCTTCTGTAAACGAGCTCCTGGATCGTATCGCCGCACTGGGCGTCGCTACAAATTACGACCAGGTTGGGCTTAAACCCGATCTAAGAGAAATTAACTCTCCCCAAGTCACCCACCACGTTGCTGTGGTGGAGACACAATGCGGCGACCCTTCGTCTATCTTAAGGACTAGCTACGTCCGAATCCCCGAACCCTCCATGTCGGATATCCGCGGAGGGGAGGATACAATCCAAGACCTGAGCTTAAAATCAGGCAAATCGGATAACATCCAAGACTCCGGATCTCAGAATCCGGAAGTTCTTCAGCCTCCGAACGACAGACTGGGCGAGGTCTCAGATTCAGCGACACCCGCCCACCCGATCTTAAGCGATCTTTCCCAAATCAGGCAAACGCCCGAAGAAACAGTACATCATTACTGGGCCAGATTCCTCCTGGTTATGAACAGGATAAAGGACTGCCGCGAGGGAGACGCAATTTCAATCTTTTGAAGTAACTGCACGGACAAGGGAATACTCAACGCCGTAAGTCGTCGCAATATTACACGCTTTGCTGACTTGGCGTCCATAGTACAAAAATACTGTGCGATGGAAAGTGCCTGGAAAACCGAAATAAAATTTTGGGATAATCCGGCCTTGAATAGCAACCCCGTCCGAATTAAGAGGGCGCACCACAGTATGGCGCCCGGACTAAATACCAAAAAATCAAAACCCTTGAGAGGGCATGGAACCATACTGGAAAAGTGGCTAGATGGACCCTGCGAGATTCACAGTGCAGAGGACGCCACCCCAACTCACAGCCTCAGGGCATGTTGGATACTCTGGCAGGTGGCCAAAATTGGCGAGGACCTCCTAATTCCAGTGGTCGAAGGAAACCAGCCCGAGAATTTCAGTTCAGTTCTCACAGTCTTTGAGACTTTCGCATCAAATAACATGCGAAAAAGAACACTCCGCAGCCTCACTGAAGTCTATCAAGTAGCGACAATAAACCCATGGAGTAATACTGCTATCACCTTCAACGCGAGTGACGAACCTAAAATTCGAGCAGCGAGAGCACCAGCCGCATTGGTCCTCAGTCCCATAGTGGACGGCTGTCGCCTCGCAAAGGTACTCATGGACGGAGGCAGTGGATTGAACCTCATTTACGAGGAAACCCTCCAAAAGATGGAAATAGACCGGAACCGCATTGAGCGAAGCAGCACAACCTTTAGAGGAATAATCCCTAGTCAGGAAGCGCGCTGCACCAGAAAGATCACACTAGATGTGGTATTCGGCACGCCGGATAATTACAGGTCCGAACAGATCACATTCCCGTTCAAAAGCGGATATCACGCTATACTAGGACGGGAGGCTTTCACAATTTTTCAAGCTATACCCCATTACGGGTACATGAAGCTTAAGATGCCTGGGCCAAACGGAATTATCACCCTCGCTAGTGATCCGGACATTGCACTCCGCGCCGAGACCAAGACAGCCGCATTAGCCCTCGAGGCACTATCCGAAACCTTAGCGGCCGAAGAACTGACTGCGCTGCGATCCACGGTCAACAGGGATGATGTGATACTCGATAAGAGATCCAACTCCACATCCTTCAAACAAGCGGACGAAATAGTCCAATTCCAGGTCCACCCAACAGACCCCAATAAAACAGCCTCCATCGGTGCAAGACTGAACCCTGATGTAGGCGCCGCACTGCGAGAGTTCTTACGAGAGAACTGGGACATTTTCGCCTGGCACCCCTCAGACATGCCAGGAATCCCACGCAGTTTGGCCGAACACAGCCTAAATATCCAGAAAGGATTCAAACCTGTCAAACAGGCTCTTCGGCGTTTCTCCGAACCAAAGAGACAGGCTATGGGAGAGGAGCTAGCCAAGTTATTGGAGGCCGGATTCATCAGAGATGTAAAACATCCGGACTGGCTAGAAAACCTGGTGATGGCACCAAAGAAGGACAAATCCTGGCGCCTGTGTGTCGACTTCAAAGACCTCAATAAGGCTTGCCCAAAGGATCCTTTTCCCCTCCCTCGAATAGATCAAATCATCGATGCCACCGCATGACATGATTCCCTGTGCTTCCTTGACGCATACTCCGGTTACCATCAAATCAAGATGGCAGAATCAGACCAAGCCGCAACAACATTCATCACACCATACGGCCCATTCTGCTTCAACACAATGCCCTTTGGGCTAAAAAACACCGGCCCAACATATCAGCGCATGATTCAAACATGCCTGGCAAACCACATCGGCAAAACAGTGGAGGCGTATGTAGATGATGTGGTCGTTAAATCAAGACACGTCGAATCTCTAGTAGACGACTTGAGGCTTACATTCGACAACCTCCGAAAATACGACATTAAGCTCAATCCGGAAAAATGCGTTTTGGGCGTTCCAGCCGAAAAGCTCCTGGGCTTCATTGTATCCGGTAGAGGAATTGAAGCAAATCCAGCTAAAATCCGAGCTTTGTCACAATTGGATGTCCCAAAAGACCTCAAACAAATACAGAAACACACCGGATACATGGAGGCTTTAAGCCGCTTTATCTCCCACCTGGGAGAAAAGGCATTACCCCTTTACCGCCTCCTTAGGTGCACCGAATACTTCGAGTGGACGGAAGCTGCCACGGCAGGACTCGAGGAGATAAAGGCCATCTTGGCAACAAACCCAGTCCTGGCCGCGCCGAACATTGGCGAACCCATGTTATTAGACATCGCCGCAACTCATCAAGTTGTTAGTGCAGTACTCGTCGTCGAGCGGGCAACGGACGGACACAAACTCCCCCTTCAAAGGCCGGTTTACTACGTGTCCACTGTCCTTACACCATGCAAATCACGGTACCCACATTACCAAAAGATCGCATACGCGGTGTTCATGGCATCCCGGAAGCTACGTCACTACTTTCAAGAGTGTTCCATAACAGTAGCCTCGGAAGTACCACTCAACGATATTATCAACAACCGCGATGCAACGGGCCGGATAGCAAAATGGACCATAGAGCTCCTCCCGTTCAACATAACCTACAAACCACGGCGAGCCATTAAATCGCAAGTCCTAGCCGACTTCGTCGCCGAATGGACAGAGGCCGAACTCCCTAAAGAGTACGGCACATATTCAAACTGGATCATGCATTTCGACAGCTCCAAAATGTTGTCCGGACTGGGGGCTGGCGTCGTTTTGACGTCCCCTACAGGAGACATAGTCCAATATGTACTCCAAATCATGTACACGGACTCCAACAATGCAGCCGAATACGAGGCCCTTCTACATGGTCTCCGGATGGCAGTATCCATGGGCATTCAACGCCTGGAAGTACGCGGGGACTCAGACCTCGCGATATCCCAATAAATGGCGACTTCGACGCCAAAGACCCAAAAATGGCATCTTATCGCAATGCCGTCCTAAAAATGTCAGTTCGGTTCGAGGGACTGGAGTTTCACCATATAGCCCGAGAAAATAATCAGGCAGCGGACGTCCTGGCACGCATCGGAGCAAAACGAGATGCAGTCCCCCCCAACATCTTCCTAGAAAGATTATTCAAGCCATCTGAAGCATGGGAGTGGGAACCCTCGGATAATAGTCCGGACACAGCCGCACAACCCGATGCCGACCAATCCGACATAATCGGAGGCCCCGCCACCGAAATCACACCTTCAGCCCACGTAATAATGGCGGTCATCGCCCCGTGGACAGAACCATTCCTAGCCTACCTTACTAGACAGGAACTCCCAGAGGACCAAAACGAGGCACGCTGCATAGTGCGGCGATCTAAATCCTATAAAGTCCACGAGGGAGAGCTATATAAGAAAAGCACTACAGGAGTCCTTCAAAGATGTATCTCCGAAGAGGAAGGGCGGAGTCTGTTGGCTGAAATTCATGCCGGACTCGGTGGCCACCATGCTGCAGCTCGGTCCCTTGTAAGCAAGGCTTTCCGTACGGGCTTTTATTGGCCGACGGCCCGAGCAGCCGCTCATGACTTAGTCAAACGATGCGTCGGTTGCCAGCTCTTTGCAAACCAAAGCCATATGCCGCCCAACACCCTCCGAACTATCCCCATCACTTGGCCTTTTGCGGTCTGGGGGCTTGATATGGTGGGACCCCTTAAAGGTGGAACCCACAAGAAAAAAATACTTATTGGTCATGGTGGATAAATTCACCAAATGGATAGAAGCCAAGCCTGTTAAGACGGCCGAAATCCGGACCTGTGATAGACTTCATATTCGGGGTCGTACACCGTTACGGCGTCCCCCACAACATTATCACCGATAACGTCACAAACTTCACCTCTGACGAAGTAAAGCTGTGGTGCAAAAACATGGGCATTAAGCTCGATTATGCTTCTGTCTATCACCCACAAACTAACGGTCAGGTCGAACATGCAAATGGTCTCATCATGAGTGGCATTAAACCCAGACTAGTACGCTCCCTCAAGGAATCTAATACGCACTGGGTGGAGGAGCTCGACTCCGTACTCTGGGGGCTGCGAACCACGCCTAATCGTACCACCGGATTCACACCATTCTTTATGGTGTACGGCGCAGAGGCAGTTCTGCCCTGCGACATAATTCATGACTCACCTCGAGTGCGCATGTACGAAGAAAGAGAAGCCAAGCTTGATCAGCAGGACAACCTGGACGCCTTAGAGGAGGAGCGCGACGTGGCTAAAGCCCGTTCCGCATTTTATCAACAGTAGGCTCGAAGATATCAAAGCAGAGAAGTACGAGCCAAAAATTACAATGTTGGCGAACTAGTTCTACGCCTGCCGGATAAGAAAAAGAACAAACTCAAGCCCAAATAGGAAGGTCCCTTCATTATTGACCAAGTCCTGACTGGTGGAGCGTACCGCCTGCGAGATGCGTCGGATAACCGACTCGAGCCGAACGCATGGAACGCCGCACGTCTCCGAAGATTCTATGCCTAGCGCCGGACTCGGGGTTTGTCTCCTTCCTCCGTCCATTTTTATATATATTTTTCTGCTTTTTGTCTCCCCCCACTCTTTCCTTTTATAGCCCTTAAAGGCTCATCATGTGACGCGCTACCCGCGCTCCTTAAACTTGGGGGCTTCTTTAACAGAAGCTTGTTTATATGGGTTTCACGCCCAACGCATGCGTCAGACTTCCGCATGCACCTTCTCTTCACCATTATATGCATCGATATGACTTAAGTTTTGGTCAAGCTGGGTTGCCTGGCTCTTGTGCTTACCCCTACGTTCCCGATTGTTCGGCTAGGCGGTAAAGGGAGCACCTCTGCGATTGCTACTGCCGGATAAGCCGGATGTGTACCTCAGACTGGGTGAAGCCGAAAGCTAGCGTTCTTAAGGGAATATTCGGTCGGTGAACTAAAGATGAACCTTTTTTACTTATCCATGCCCCCAGATGTTCTCCTGCATTTGCAGTCCGGACGTGCACTTCAGGGCACGCCACCCCAGCGAAAGGAACCCTTAACGGAACTATTCTCCCTGGAAGATGTTTCTTACTAACCATGTAATATAACATAACTAGTTGGGCACTTGTCTGATAAAGCACTAATGACCCCTACGCCTGGTCTCCACGCATACCTCGGTTCTTATATAACTGTTATGGTATTCGGACACACTCCGGACCGTCAGGTCCCGAGGTCGAAGCGAAAAGGTCATCAACGACAAACGCTCTACAATCCGGCTAGAAGGCATTACACATGTCAATTATAAATTACATAGTCATCTTGACTGATTGTATTCCTTTTCTATACCATCTAACAGGCTGTCTAATTTACAGTCCTGCTGGGAATACTTTGCGGCCAATTCTACCTGGCCATACACTAAGCTCACAGGGATCTCCTTCCCGTCAGGCCCCACCGGTCCGACCTCGGCCATGTGATTGGGGTCAGACTTCGTAAAGCGGGTCTTCACCATGGCCCAGGCCTCCCTAGCGCCCTGCCGGCAGGCCGATATCTTCCACAACCGGAAGCGCCGCCGAGCTCCCTTCAACTTCTTGGCAAGTTCTCCAAGGCCCTCGGGTATGGAGTGGGCAGGCCACAAGGCTTGGGCAATACCTCGCATCGCCTGCCGAACTCGTTCGTGCAGTTGCGAGAGTTCGGGAAGAAGATCGCCCGTCAAACCGGGCATCTCCAATGCAGGACGACCTGTCAGCATACCTACAGACATAACTCTGTTAGTTGTCTTCCTCGCCGAACTCCTTTTTCAAGAGTTCGCTTAAGCACTTACTAAAAATGCCGCGTCGAAGTCGCTGATTCTCCTTATTGGAGTCCGACAGCTGGCCACGAACATCTTTTAGTTCAACATCCAGCCTGGTGTTGGCATCCTGGAGATCATTCTTCTCCCGCCTCACCTTTGTTAGCACACTTTCACCAGCCTTTAACCGGCGGGTATCCTATGAAGACACATTTCTCCGATTTGGGTATCCTATGAAGACACGTTTCTCCTATTTGGGTTTGAGCTTATGAGGATGAAACTTTTTCTTATAAGCATCGCAACCCCAAACTTTAAGAAATGACAACTTTGGTTTCTTGCCAAACCACAGTTCATACGGTGTCGTCTCAATGGATTTAGATGGTGCCCTTTTTAACATGAATGCAGCTGTCTCTAATGCATAACCCCAAAACTATAGTGGTAAATCGGTAAGAAACATCATATATTGCACTATATCCAATAAAGTATGGTTATGACGTTCGGACACACCATTATGTTGTGGTGTTCCAGGTGGCACGAATTTGTGAAACTATTCCACATTGTTTTAATTGAAGACCAAACTTGTAACTCAAATATTTGTCTCCGCGATCAGATCGTAGAAACTTTATTTTCTTGTCACGATGATTTTCCACTTCACTCTGAAATTCTTTAAACTTTTCAAATGTTTCAGACTTATGTTTCATCAAGTAGATATACCCATATCTGCTTAGATAATTTGTGAAGATCAGAAAATAATGATACCCGCCGCGAGCCTCAATATTCATCGGACCACATAGATCAGTATGTATGATTTCCAACAAATCTGTTGCTCGCTCCATTGTTCTGGAGAACGAAGTCTTAGTCATCTTGCCCATGAGGCATGGTTCGCAAGCATCAAGTGATTCATAATCAAGTGATTCCAAAAACCCATCAGCATGGAGTTTCTTCATGCGCTTTACACCAATATGACCTAAACGGCAGTGCCACAAATAAGCTGCACTATCATTATTAACTTTGCATCTTTTGGCTTCAATATTATGAATATGTGTATCACTACAATCGAGATCCAACAAGCCATTTTCATTGGGTGTATGACCATAGAAGGTTTTATTCATGTAAATAGAACAACAATTATTCTCTAATTTAAATGAATAACCGTATTGCAATAAACATGATCAAATCATATTCATTCTCAATGCAAACACCAAATAACATTTATTTAGGTTCAACACTAATCCCGAAAGTATAGGGAGTGTGCGATGATGATCATATCAATCTTGGAACTACTTCCAACACACATCGTCACTTCACTCTTAACTAGTTTCGGGTCATTCTGCAACTCCTGTTTCGAGTTACTACTCTTAGCAACTGAACTGGTATCAAATACCTCAGGGTTGATATAAACACTACTAAAGCACACATCAATAACATATATATCAAATATACCATTGTTCATATTTTCATCCTTCTTATCTGCCAAGTATCTAGGGGCAGTTCCACTTCCAGTGACCATTTCCTTTGCAGTAGAAGCACTTAGTCTCAGGCTTAGGTCCAGACATGGGCTTCTTCACTTGAGCAGCAACTTGCTTGCCGTTCTTCTTGAAGTTCCCCTTCTTCCCTTTGCCCTTTTTCTTGAAACTAGTGGTCTTGTCAACCATCAACACTTGATGTTTTTCTTGATTTCTACCTTCGCCAATTTCAGCATTGCGAAGAGCTCGGGAATTACTTACGTCATCCCTTGCATATTATAGTCATCACGAAGTTCTAGTAACTTGTTTATAGTGACTAGATAATTTTGTCAATTATTATCTTATCTGGAAGATTAACTCCCACTTGATTCAAGCAATTGTAGTACCCAGACAATCTGTGTACATGCTCGCTGGTTGAGCTATTCTCCTCCATCTTGTAGGCAAAGTACTATCATAGGTCTCATACCTCTCGACACGGGCATGAGTATGAAATACCAATTTCAACTCTAGGAACATCTTACATGCTCCGTGGCGTTCAAAACATTTTTGAAGTCCAGGTTCTAAGCCATAAAGCATGGTGCACTAAACTATCAAGTAGTCATCATACCGACCTTTGTCAAACGTTCATAATGTTTGCTTTTGCTCCTGCAATCGGTCTGTCACCTAGCGGTGCATTAAGAACGTAATTCTTTTGTGTAGCAATGAGGATAAACCTCAGATTATGGAGCTAGTCCGCATCATTGCTACTAACATTTTTCAACATAGTTTTCTCTAGGAACATATCAAAAAATAAAGAGGGAGCAACAACACGAGCTATTGATCTACAACATAGTTATGCAAATACTATCAGGACTAAGTTCATGATAAGGTAAAGTTCAATTGATCATATTACTTAAGAACTCCCACTTAGATAGACATCCTTCTAATCATCTAAGTGATCACATGATCCAAATCAACTAAACCATAATCGATCATCACGTGAAATGGAGTAATTTTCAATGGCGAACATCACTATGTTGATCATACCTAATATATGATTCACGCTCGACCTTTCGTTCTCAGTGTTCCGAGGCCATATCTGCATATCCTAGGCTCGTCAAGTTTAACCTGAGTATTCTGCGTGTGCAAAACTGGCTTGCACCCGTTGTAGATGGACGTAGAGCTTATCACACCCGATCATCACGTGGTGTCTGGGCACGACGAACTTTGGCAACGGTGCATAGTCAGGGAGAACACTTTTATCTTGAAATTTAGTGAGAGATCATCTTATAATGCTACCGTCAATCAAAGCAAAATAAGATGCATAAAAGATAAACATCACATGCAATCAATATAAGTGATATGATATGGCCATCATCATCTTGTGCTTGTGATCTCCATCTCTGAAGCACCGTCATGATCACCATCGTCAACGGCGCGAAACCTTGATCTCCATCGTAGCATCATTGTTGTCTCGCCAACTATTGCTTCTACGACTATCGCTACCGCTTAGTGATAAAGTAAAGCAATTACAGGGCGATTGCATTGCATACAATAAAGCGACAACCATATGGCTCCTGCCAGTTGCCGATAACTCGGTTACAAAACTTGATCATCTCATACAATAAAATATAGCATCATGTCTTGACCACATCACATCACAACATGCCCTGCAAAAACAAGTTAGACGTCCTCCACTTTGTTGTTGCAAATTTTACGTGGCTGCTATGGGCTGAGCAAGAACCATTTTTACCTACGCATCAAAACCACAATGATATTTCGTCAAGTTAGTGCTGTTTTAACCTTCTCAAGGACTGGGCGTAGCCACACTCAGTTCAACTAAAGTTGGAGAAACTGACACCCGCCAGCCACCTGTGTGCAAAGCACGTCGGTAGAACTAGTCTCGCGTAAGCGTACGCGTAATGTCGGTCCGGGCCGCTTCATCCAATAACACTGCAGAACCAAAGTGTGACATGCTGGTAAGCAGTATGACTTGCATCGCCGACAACTCACTTGTGTTCTACTCGTGCATATAACATCAATGCATAAAACCTGGCTCGGATGCCACTGTTGGGGAACGTAGTAATTTCAAAAAAAATCCTACGTACACGCAAGATCATGGTCATGCATAGCAACGAGAGGGGAGAGTGTGTCCACGTACCCTCATAGACCGAAAGCAGAAGCGTTAGCACAACATGGTTGATGTAGTCGTACGTCTTCACGATTCGACCGATCAAGTACCAAACGTACGACACCTCCGAGTTCAGCACACGTTCAGCTCGATGACGTCCCTCGAACTTCGATCTAGCCGTGCTTTGAGGGAGAGTTCCGTCAGCACGACGGCATGGTGATGATGATGATGATGCTACCGACGCAGGGCTTCGCCTAAGCACCACTACAATATTATCAAGGTGGAATATGGTGGAGGGGGGCACCGCACACGGCTAAGAGATCAATGATCAATTGTTGTGTCTCCAAGGGGTGCCCACCTCCCCGTATATAAAGGAGTTGAGGAGGGGAAGGGCCGGCTCTCTCTATGGCGCGCCGTAGGGGAGTCCTACTCCCACCATGAGTAGGATTCCCCCTTTCCTAGTAGAACTAGGAGCCCTTCCAAGTAGTAGGAGTAGGAGAGAAGGAAAGGGAAAAGAGAAGAGAAGGAAGGAGGGGGCGCCGCCCCTCCCCCTAGTCCAATTCGGACTAAGCCTTCTGGGGGCACGCAGCCACCCCTCTCTCTTTCCCCTAAAGCCCAATAAGGCACATATACTGCCCGGCGAATTCCTGTAACTCTCTGGTACCCCCGAAAATACCCGAGTCACTCGAAACCTTTCCGATGTCCGTATATAGTCGTCCAATATATCAATCTTTACGTCTCGACCATTTCGAGACTCCTCATCATGTCCCCGATCTCATCCGGGACTCCAAACTACCTTCGGTACATCAAATCACATAAACTCATAATACAATCGTCATCGAACTTTAAGCGTGCGGACCCTACGGGTTCGAGAACTATGTAGACATGACCGAGACATGTCTCCGGTCAATAACCAATAGCGGAACCTGGATGCTCATATTGGCCCCCACATATTCTATGAAGATCTTTATCGGTCAAACCGCATAGCAACATACGTTGTTCCCTTTGTCATCGGTATGTTACTTGCCCGAGATTCGATCGGCGGTATCTCAATACCTAGTTCAATCTAGTTCCTGTCAAGTCTCTTTACTCATTCTGTAATACATCATCCCGCAACTAACTCATTAGTTGCATTGCTTGCAAGGCTTATAATGATGTGCATTACTGAGTGGGCCCAGAGATACCTCTCCGACAATCAGAGTGATAAATCCTAATCTTGAAATACGCCAACCCAACAAGTACCTTCGAAGACACCTATAGAGCACCTTTATAATCACCCAGTTACATTGTGACGTTTGGTAGCACAGAAAGTGTTCCTCCGGCAAACGGGAGTTGCATAATCTCATAGTCATAGGAACATGTATAAGTCATGAAGAAAGCAATAGCAACATACTAAACGATCAAGTGCTAAGCTAACGGAATGGGTCAAGTAAATCACATCATTCTCCTAATGATGTGATCCCATTTATCAAATGACAACTCATGTCTATGGTTAGGAAACTTAACCATCTTTGATCAACGAGCTAGTCAAGTAGAGCCATACTAGTGACACTCTGTTTGTCTATATATTCACACATTTATTATGTTTTCGGTTAATACAATTTTAGCTGGAATAATAAACATTTATCATGAAATAAGGAAATAAATAATAACTTTATTATTGCCTCTAGGGCATATTTCCTCCACTTGATTTCTACAGGCTGACTCCCCCTTTTGGAACAAGAAACTCTAGGACAAGCCGGCCAAAAAGGTCAGGACAAAGACCAAGGCTCCCAAAAATCCTCCCAAGAAGGAAGCAGATGCAACTAATCCATTTACTCTAGATGATGAGTTGGAGGTAGAACTTGACTCCCTTGGCTCTTTTTTTGTACATCTTATTGACACTGATTGCTATCAGGATGACGCGGAGGCCCGCCACGCAGATGGTGAAGTGGTAACTATCCTTTCCTCCGACTCAGAACCTCTGCCGATACAAAAAGTTCGACAAGCGAGCCGGAAAGTAAGGTTTTCTCACCCTTTATCTTACTTGGATCCTAACTTTATTTTGAAGAAACAACAACATGAAGTTCGCCACACAACCCGGAACAGCGGATACGGAAATATTTCCTCCAGATTACCAAACACACCAGCTCCTCGAAAGCGCCAGAATGAGGTGCCATAAACTTCAACCCACTCCTTTCCTAAGGCAGATCTTATCCTCCAACCACTTAATCCGTCCGACTCAATTATCAGGGAACTTCTCACTCCTCTTCTGGAGACTCAACTGGGACTCAGATTCCCCTCTTCAAAGTCGCTCCCGGGTGAGAACATTAGACTTCTTTCCTTTAACACTTATACACTGATATATTAACCTCTTCATGTGTCTTATTTCCAGTGGTATAGCCAAGCCCAGCAAGAAGCTGAAGATGAATAAGCCGGACAAAGACCCCAAAGTTGTTGAGCCGGAGAAACGGACCATCTCTGAAGCCTCTCAGCAAACTCCGGTGGCTGCTGCTGATGACCCGCCAACAGAGAGTCACGACGTCACAGTGAATCCAATGGGTGTCGATCCACCCAATACTAAACTGCAAGTTCCACCAAGCCTGCTGAAGAAGCAGCTGAAGATGTTGTGGTCACTGGGACTGGTTATATAGAGCCAGACAATCCCACTGTGTTATCAAAACAAAGTGCCATGGAAGAATTCTCCGCTACTGACAAAGGCAAATGGAAATTGGAGTTGGAGAGCTACGCCAACTTTAGCGCCAGCGAGATTCATTCGGTCTATTTAAACCGCCTACATACCAGCCGAGACATGGAAGCCGACTTAGTCAATCTGATGAAAGAGCGCTTTGAGGTAACCACTGGAACCCTTCTCATATTAGCATATATGTCAGCCACCAAGTTTATAGGATACGAAAGAATTTGAGAATACCATAGAATTAAATGATAGCCTTCTTGCAATTCTTCAAAATTACCCTATCTGCATTGGATCCAAATGAATAGCCCCAAGGGGCGGCTTAAGCTGAATAGCTAAGACGAGACTTAACATTATGTTTGTAAAGAAATCCGAATATGTAGCCCCATGAGCCGGCTTAATTTGAAAAATCCAGCCGGGTCAGTAAGCATTCGTTTTGAAAAAGAATGACCAACATTAGCCCCCAAGTGCCAAGTAGAATACTTTGTAATGTGCTTGGGACTTCAATAAAATGATTATCATGATTCTTGAGTATTACTTAATTTATCCTTGCAAAATACTAGAGAAAACCTTACCAGTAGCGCTGGTTTATGTGTTACCAGTAGCGCGGGCACCAGCGCTACTGCTACGGCGCTACAACTATTTTGTAGCAGTAGCGCGTTTTTAGGCTAGCGCTACTAGTAAGTTCAAGTACTAGTATCGCTTTTTTAGGCCAACGCTACTGCTAACAATTATGTTCTTTTAGCATTTTGGCGTTGTACCTGTTTAACAGATATATCTTTTATACAATAACAACTCATCATGAACTAGTCTATTTAAATAGCATATTCATTACCACTTGTCATCACCACCAAACAATGTTTGTCAATGAGACATCATATAACAAGTTGGTCACTAATCATAATCATAACTCATCATCATCATCAACTCTAACACACTGTAGCACATAATAACACATTCTAGCTACGACCTACTCCTCTCATAGGACCTACTCTACCCTCTCTTGGGTAAAATATCATAAAACAAGATAGGCATTGACTCTCTATTAAGGAAAATTGACTCTCCATAATAAAGAACGGAGATCATCCTGTCTCCAAGTCTTGGCCTACGCACAATGTTGCTTCCAAGTAGCTCTCTATGATGGTACAAACATTTTTTGAAATCATTTATTATCGTGGCTTCCTCGCTTATATAAATCCGGTATGGACAGGAGTGATGTGGATACTGCGGCTGACCTGGTCGTGGTGCCCGTAAGCTCATAACATTAACGCGACCTCTCGACAACATCAGATGAGGCACACAATCCATCGGGATTTTCTGTTAAAAACATAGTAATAGCTTTGTAGTTAGCAATGTAGTTTAGTTTTAGAAGAATTAATGCAAAAGATGCACGGATGTCGTAATAGTAGAAAATCTTACCATGATATCTCCATTGATGTTACCGTAGTTCAACACGTGCACTAGTGGCACGTATTGACCATAATGTGGAGGAGTTTGATAATCGCTATTGTAATTCTCAAGATTAGTAAAAAATGCGATAAGACCATCTTGCTCCTTATAAGTTAATTGTGCTTCAACATTGTAGTAGTAGGTTCTGTCTACCATTTTCCGTACATTTTTTGAAGAATGAAAATAAGTTGTCAATGGAAATAAGCTGTCAAATATTTTGAAATAAACAATATAAATTACTTAGTAAATATGTTTAAGAAACTCACACAGCGGTAGAACGAGAAGCGTGTCAACAAGGACCCAAATGGTCATATCATTTTCCTCGATGTCAGGATCACCAAGATTGAAGGTGAGAAGCATACCCTCATGAAAATCATACGCCTTGCAAAGGGCTTCCCAATTCAGGCAACCAAAATTGGATGAGTTCACAGAGTTGTATTGATTTACAGCAAAATCATAACCATGATGGGTCCTTAGTTGAATTATCTTTGTCTCCTTTCTTTCATGATCTTCAAAACCCATCTTCTCCAAGACATAGCGCCTTGCATGGCATGGGATAAGATAGTCGAGTTCTAAAAGATGGAAATTACACGTTGAAGAAGCAGAGAAGTCATGCAAAAAATAACAAAAAACACTTGTCAGTGTTGCGTACCGTTTCAACATCGAAGGTCTCTTGGAGCTTGATGCTGAAGCGCCGACCTTCTACAAGGTGAGGCATGTCGCACAGACCGCACTCATGTTCGCAGTACTCGCACATAGCAAATTCCCTTTGGTCGTCAGACATTTCCTAATAGGTAATTAATAATCCATCATCGAATACATATATAGTAGTTTGTAGCAAAGATCATCATATAACAACTAAAACACCTAAAATTTGTAGTTTGTAGTAGTTTGTAACAAAGATCATCATATAATCCATCATGAATACATATATAGTAGTTTGTAGCACAAACCGCGCTCATCTTTTGCATTCAATAAGAAAATAACTAATAGGTAATTAATAATCCATCATCGAATACATATATTGTAGTTTTTAGCAAAGATCATCATATAATATCACTAATACATCTCGAACAATAGCTCCTCTAGGTTCAGTGGGTCGCGGTGGACACCCAAAGAGAAGGAACCATCACCCGATCATAGCTCCGGTGAGATCCCCAAAGAATCTGCCAGGTATTGGAGAACCGGCTGTTCGCCGATGCAACCAAGTAGCGTTAGACGTGCGCGTTCACCTCCGTGACATGGTGTTGTACCACCTGCGCAGGGGACTCAAGCCTCTCCAACGATGCAGGGCCACGTGACCGCCACCAAAGAAGCTCCGGGTCGACGATGGGCTGGCTCCTCACTAAGCTGCGCTCACTAGAAGGTAGCACAACCCAGTACCAGCCCGGCGGAGCCCAGTCCCGGACATGGCCCCTCGGCTCAACCAGGAGTCCTCCGCCGAGTCGACGACAAAGATGCGGGATAGGCATCGTCGACGTCGAGAACAAAATGCTTAATTATGAAAACAAAATTCATAAACACTTAGCAAAATTTGGCATGACCTTTGCTAAAAACAGGACATATCGAGCGCCTGAAATTTGCGAGAACGTAAACGAATTGACATTTCTGGCAAAACATAGGCCAATCGGAAAAATATGACATGTCCAAAATGTGACATGTTCAAAATATGACATGTCCACTGCAAATTTGCATATAACAGGAAAAATTGCTTTAACTAAAAAAAACAACAATTGCTTTAACTTAAAAAATACCTAGAATTCTGTTAACTATACCTAAAACAACTAAAACACCTAAAATTCTGTTAACTACACCTAAAACAACTAAAACACCTAAAACTCTTTTAAATACACTTAAAACACCTAAATTCTATTAACTACACCTAATTAAAAATCTAGCTAATTTTTTGTCCTAACTTTAAAACCTAACTAAATTTAAAAACCTACGGTTCATATGAATTAACTAGGGTTCATACCTAATCTATCCTAGCAAGGGTTCGATCATAACCTACATTTTTCTAATAACCTACATTTTTTCAACTACATAGGATTCAAAATAACTACTCTAATAACTATAACTAGGGAGGGAGGGAGGAGGAGGAAGGAGGGAGGAGTACCTCTCGGTGGAGGAGGGCCGGCGCGGGAGGAGAGCCGGCGCGGGGGCCGAGGCGGCGGGCGGAGGAGGAGGCCGATGCGGCGGAGCTGGGCGGCCGGCGGGGAGGAGGGCCGGTGCGGGGGCGGCCGACGCAGGGAGGAGGGACGGCGTGGGCGATGGCAATGTGCAGGGGTCAACGGCGGCACGCGGGGGATCGAGGGAGGAGTGTGGGAGTGTGAGTGAGTGTGATGAGGCCAGCCGGGACGAGGGGTGCGGGGGGAGGTAGTGGGCTTAACAGTAGCGCGGGCAATGGGCTAGCGCTACTGCTAAGCCCACTAGCTGTAGCGCTGGTTGGGCGACAAGCGCTGCTAACATTTATCGATCAGATATTGTGGTGTGTTACACTTAGCAGTAGCGTTGGTTTAGATAAAAAGTGTTGCTGCTAACTGATACTAGTAGCGCTCTTTCTAGCCAGCACTACTACTAACTACTAGTAGTGTGGGGTCATAAACAAACGCTAGTGGTAAACATCTATCTATAAGCGGTTTCCTAGTAGTGGCAGGCTGATCTAAGCATGAAGGAGTCTCAGGTGGTCGATCTGTGGAAGAACATCACCTTACAACGATCAGAAACATTGAAGGCCAAATCAGAACTGAAAGCCGCCTTAAAAATTTCTGAAAAACTGAAGAAAAACTTCGACACGCAGAGAGCCAGTTGGGAGACCGAAAAAGCAGCTCTTTTGAAGAGAGTTGAAGACGCTGAAGCTGCTCTTAAGCCGGTGACTAAGGAGTTATCCGGCTAAAACAGCATGTAAATCAGATGACAACCGCCATTTTTGGTAAGTAACCTTGCATTGTAATTTGCCTCAATGAATTACCTTAAGCCGCGTGGCGACTTATCATATGTTGTGCATGCAGGCCCCAGAAGCTCTAACCTTGGCCAATACATGTTGGTGAAACTGAAGGAGGTTTATCCTCTGGAAGAACAGCTATACACGGGCACATAGCGCTCCTTAGCAGTTATATCTTGCATAACAAACAACCGCCTTCACTCATCAAGGATGTTTTGGACAAGTTATCTGTCATGCCCAAGAGGATTGAAGAGATCAAGCGATCTGCAGCTCGAGCCAGCGCCATCACTGCTTTGAGCCGGGCCAAAGCATGGCAGGCAGAACTAGACCCGAAGGAGCTTGCAACTGGCTGCCCGAGCATGAAAGAGGACAGTTCTCCCTTTGATGCCAGCGACTTCACCAAATGCGTAAGTGAAATGGGCCTCCTGGCAAGTAAATTGGCTGAGGAGACAGATTTATCGAAGTACCAGGTGGGCTATACCAAGGAGAATGAAAGAGTGAAAGCACCGGCTTATGATATTATCGAGCTCATTCCTCCAATACGCAAGCACACTTTAACTCCTGATGTTGATCCGTCCAACTTTATAGACCATGAAGCCGAATTTCAAGCTTTAACTGGCATCGACTGGACATCATCTGATTTCCAGACAATGGAGGGAGAAGAAGAAGAACCAGTGCAGGATAACCCGAAGGCTTCAACTCGCCAAGGCTAGAACAATTGATCCAAGGGGCAGCTCTCTGATTGCGAAACGACACTTCTTGTTGAAAACACTTTTAATCATTTGGGCTTAGAAAGCCGTGTAATAGGCTAGTGAAAACAATGATGTGTCATGCCATCATGCATGTTTTACCCTTAAAAACTGTTGATGAACTTTCTATGCGCTATTGATGTGCTTGCAAGGAATATCTTATTATTTTGCAATGTTCCTGCCCACATAGTGAACAACGTATACGCTGGCGGTTTACGCCAGGGCGGGTCATAATGTCCAGTATAATATATTCTAGCGACTTAAAGTCTATAACCAGGGCGAGTTAGAAAAACCCGAAGAATTTATTCAAATATGAAGTCATACATGTAGATCAATATCATAATGATGTTGTAAGGATGTAAATATGCAAGACAGAAGCTTTACAGTTCCAAAAGAGTGTAGCTCTATTTTTGAAAAAAATCAGTTTTACTTCATAGAAGTGTGGCATGAAAGCCTTTTATCCCTTAAGCCGGCTCTCACGTGACATAAATCCATCGTTTTAACCTTAACTAGTTCAGGGTCTTATTGAAAAGATTGACTGTTAAGAGTACAAACGGGCCACATGGCGGAGAGACTACGACAGCATGTGAGTTTATCCTAGCTCTATGTAAGTCAGCTCTCTCGTGACAAAGGCCGCCGTTTTAACCTTGACTAGTTCAAGGTCTTATTGAAAAGGGTAACCGTCAAGAGTTTGGCGGGTCACCTGGCGGAGTAGCATCTTGCAAACAGGCAGGTTTAACTCAAATTCAGCTTGTAAACCAGATCAAGAGGGTATGAAAAGATTTTCTCAGTGAGCAGGAAGCCCCCAAGTGACCAATGAGATGGCTTTAAAACCGGATCAAGAGGGTGTGAATAGCTATGCCCATTGAGCCGAAAGCCCCCGAGTGACTGATGACCCACAAGTATAGGGGATCTATCATAGTCCTTTCGATAAGTAAGAGTGTCGTACCCAACAAGGAGCAGAAGGAAATGACAAGCGGTTTTTAGTAGGGTATTCTCTGCAAGCACTGAAATTATCGGTAATAGATAGTTTTGTGATAGGGTAATTTGTAACGGGTAACAAGTAACAAAAGTAAACAAGGTGCATCAAGCTGGCCCAATCCTTTTCATAGAAAAGGACAAGCCTAGACGAACTCTTATATAAAGGAAAGTGCTCCCGAGGACACATGGGAATTATCGTCAAGCTAGTTTTCATCATGCTCATATGATTCACGTTTGTTACTTTGATAATTTGATATGTGTGGACCGGTGCTTGGGTACTGCCCTTCCTTGGACAAGCATCCCACTTATGATTTACCCCTCTTGCAAGCATCCGCGACTATAAAAGAAGTATTAAGGTTAACCAAACCATAGCATGAAACATATGGATCCAAATCAGCCCCTTACAAAGCAACACATAAACTAGGGTTTAAGCTTCTGTCACTCTAGGAACCCTTCATCTACTTATTACTTCCCAATGCCTTCCACTAGGCCAAAATAATGGTGAAGTGTCATGTAGTCGACGTTCAGATAACACCACTAGAGGAAAGACAACATACATCTCATCAAAATATCGAACGAATACCAAATTCACATGACTACTTATAGCAAGACTTCTCCCATGTCCTCAGGAACAAACATAACTACTCACAAATCATATTCATGTTCATAATCAGAGGGGTATTAATATGCATAAAGGATCTGAACATATGATCTTCCACCAAATAAACCAACTAACATCAACTATAAGGAGTAATCAACACTACTAGCAACCCACATGTACCAATCTGAGGTTTTGAGACAAAGATTGGATACAAGGGATGAACTAGGGTTTGAGATGAGATGGTGCCAATGAAGATGTTTATGGAGATTGACCCCCCTCCCGATGAGAGGATCGATAGTGATGATGATGGTGATAATTTCCCCCTCCCGGAGGGATGTTTCCCCGGCAGAACAGCTCCGCCGGAGCCCTAGATTGGTTTCCCCAGGTTCCGCCTTGAGACGGTGGCGCTTCGTACTGAAAGCTTCCTTCTGTTTTTTCCAGGGCAAAAGACTTCATATAGCCAAAGATGGGCACCAGAGGCCTGCCAGGGAGCCCACGAGGCAGGGGGCGCGCCCAGGGGGTAGGGCGCGCCCCCACCCTCGTGGACAAGGTGTGGCCCCCCTCTCGTGCTTTCTTCGCCCAATATTTTTAATATATTTCAAAACTGAGTTTCATGGAGTTCTAGGACTTTTCGAGTTGTGCACAATAGGTCTCTAATATTTGCTCCTTTTTGTCAGGACCTGGATTCTAAGTCACACCGATCTAGCATGTAACACGTCATATCACTTTGCGGCCTCACGCACGGTATTCCCACGGGTGTCACCTTACCTGGCCCGGGACTGTTTGCGCCTTTTGGCTCACATATATGATAGTGTCGCTAGCATCCATATGACAGAGAGACCCGGGTCGACATGACTAGTCGGGAACCCAAAGTGGCACTAACTTACGGGGACAGACATACATGAAACAACATCGAGCATGTCGGTCATCAGCGTGTGAATCCGGGCTGTAGCAACTAGGCTAACAGGACTCCGGGAATCCGAGCTGTAGCAGGCTAGCAGGACTCCGAAGGACACCACGTGACATTTCCCTGAAGGGACAGACACAGGAATGATGTGAATCACATGCGGAGCAGTAGTGCTGGGCTAGCAGGACTCCGGTAAAACGGGCTGTTGCAGACTACCAAGGCTCAGTGGAAGCACCAGACCTACATTTCCCCAAAAGAGAGGCTACCAAGGATAAACCACTAGATTGTCGGATCCCACACATACCAAGCATTTCAATCAAAGCTGTCAAGACCCTGATTCTAAGTCACACCGATCTAGCATGTAACACGTCATATCACTTTGCGGCCTCACACACGGTATTCCCACGGGTGTCGCCTTACCTGGCCCGGGACCGTTTGCGCCTTTTGGCTCACGTATATGATAGTGTCGCTAGCATACATATGACAGAGAAACCCGGGCCGACATGACTAGTCGTGAACCCAAAGTGGCACTAACTTACGGGGACAGGCATACATGAAACAACATCGAGCATGTCGGTTATCAGCGTGTGAATCTGGGCTATAGCAACTGGGCTAACAGGACTCCGGGAATCCGGGCTGTAGTAGGCTAGCAGGACTCCAGAAGTCACCGCATGACATTTCCCCGAAGGGACAGACACAGGAACGATGTGAATCACATGCCGGCCAGTCTAAGTGTTCTGGAGCAGTTGTGCTGGGCTAGTAGGACTCCGATAAACCGAGCTGTAGCGGACTACCAAGGCTCAGTGGAAGCACCAGACATACATTTCCCCATAAGAGAGGCTACCAAGGATAAACCAGTAGTTTGTCGGATCCCACACATACCAAGCATTTCAATCATACACAAAATATGCTCGATATGTGCAAATACAACATGGCATCACAACAAGACTCTATGACTCAGAGTATTTATTCATTAGGCTCCGAGGAGCCATGTATTACAAAGCTGGGTGTCATGACCCAACATACAGAGCATAAAAGCAACAAGAGGAAGCATTACATGTCTGAGTACAGGGAACTACAAAAGAAAAAGGCTGAGAAGCCTGACTATCTACAAGACCCTCCCAAGGGTACAAGATCGTAGCTGAGGTAACAAGCTATTCGTCGAAGTCCACGTAAACTAGTAAGACCGAAGTCTCCGCTGCAATAACATAAATAAAGCAACATGAGTACAAAGGTACTCAGCAAGACTTACATTAGTTCCTATCATACATGCATTTGTATCAAGAAGGTAATGTGGGGTTTAGTTGCAGCAAGCCAGCTTTGACTCAGTGGCTATCTTGTACTACGACTGCGGGTAACTCTATTGAGGTGGCGCACACGAGTCCACTAATCACCACATCAATACACTACTATGGATTCATTCCCGTCTCTCTATGAGAAGGCCATCCATAGCACCCACACTTGTCTTGAGCATTTTAGAGTATCCACTTTAAGTTGTCTATGTACCACATAAGCATCCAAGAAGTCCACAACCATGGACCCGGCTATTCGAATAGATCATGTTAACCCTGCAGGGGTGTACTTCTTCACACACGCTCTCGCCACTTACCTCCATGTACACATCATGTATCTCGGCAACCTTCAAGCGAAAGCCTGGCGAGGGAGTCGGCCACAACCTGACTAACCACACAAGACTCTAGTCCAAGTTTATCGCTTATTCGGGTTCCATCCGCAAGGAGATCCGGTCGGGGTTTCACTCGCGGCCCCAAACGATGTGTGCAGGGTTCCCAAGCCCACCTCGCCGGATGGATCTACGCTTGGTTCACCATGCCACTTGTGCCTAGTCTGTCCCAAGCCCACCTGGCCGGGTGCCACTTGGTAGACTACTAACACTAGTGCAGAACCGGGCAATAGCACCGGTTCGTAAGGCCCTTTAGTGCCGGTTCCGTAACCGGCACTAAACTGTGGGCACTAAAGCCCCCCCCCCTTTAGTACCGGTTCAGCACGAACCGGTGCTAAAGGGAAACCGCGTGGCACGAGCCAGCTCCGAGGGCAGGGAGCCCTTTAGTACCGGTTGGTGAAACCAACCGGTATTAAAATGTTGGGGGGGGTTGGGTTTATGATTTCTTTTTCATTTAATTTTGTGTTTTCCATTTAATTATTTTTCATTTGCTGGTATTTTACGATACTACACATTGTACATGTTATGCATATATATATAAATTGAATTTCTAGTAGAACCGATCATATATACATATATATATATATATATCATCAAATGTCTCACAAACCACCATATTAATTCACACATACACATATGTATATATATACAATTTCTCCTACAATGTTGCCTTCGGAGCCAGTGGCATTAGCCTAATTGGTGCCTTCGGAGCACGATGACAATTGGGAGTGGTTCATGAAGGAGGTAGCGGGTAATGGTATTCTCCCTTCGGATCTATGACCTGGTCGAGCAAAAATCCCGCAATTTCCTCTGGAAGTGCTTGTATGCGCTCCGTTTGTAGGAGCTTGTCCCGCACCTGTGTGAACTGTTAAGAAGGAGATCAATATGCATGTGTATTAGTTGTGTGACTAGATATCGATAATGGTGTAAAAGTTGTGAATAGTGTTCTGACAAACGTACCCATTCCTGTCTTCGAGATCTGTTACTTTCGGACGCCATCATGCGAATGTTCTCGCAAATGCAGTATGCACACAGATCAGTCCCCTGCGCCTGCTGAAGGGCCTTTACGAGAATGGAATTTGATCAGATAATAATTAATCAAGCATGATAATTAAAGAGATGGCAGCTAGCTAGCTAGCTACCTTGGGTCGAAACCATTTCAGCTTTTCTTTCCATTCGCCTGGAGTGACGCTGATGAACCTTGCCCAAGCCCTGCCCGCCGACAAAGAAAATGAATAAAGGGGTTATTAAATAGTTCATCTCATGAAATGACGAACTAAATAGGCCGAGATATATAGTTAATAATGATTGAAATTACCTGTTGACTATCCCAAACAAGTTGTTATAGTCAGTTTTATTTTGAGTAGTGAGTCCAGTATTTCAACTGTTCTGGCGTCAACTTTAATGATAAACAAGATCCAGTGAAATCTGCATGCACACACGTTTGCATGTCTTAATTAAGCGGGCATATGTAAGCAAAAACATGTAGCTAGCTAGTAGGCAAAAACAGAGAATTTGTAGTACAAGACAGTGTGACTAACTGGAAGTTGTAAGGAAGTAGTATATCTTCATTGTATTTGAGGCGCTTCAAGAACTCTAGCATGCTATCCTCTACATGCTTTTCATGATATGCATCTATTTTCCATGTGGATTCATTAATGGTGTTTGGGTCAATGAACCCAATGCCATAGCGTCCACCTTTTTTCATTTCATACATCTTCATCCTGCATAATACCACAGAAAAGAATATAGTGAGGATAATTACAGGTCTTGATTGTATAACCAAAAAAGTTCATTATACACAACGGCCACAACTTTGTGATGGTAGTAATGATCCGTCTTGACTTCCACCATGAGGGACTCTCGATTGGAACTCTTGGTAATGTCCATGTACCATTGATGCAATTCATACATTCTCATTAGGAGCTTCTTTACCTCGTCTGGCTTGACCAAAGGTTCGCCCCGGACATATTTCCGCTTTATTTCCTCCTCTGTAAGCACAGGCATGGGCTTGATCTCGAGGAGTTGTCCAACAATGATCTTGAGAATTTCAGCCTGCGCTATATGCTCCTCGGTCATTACCACTTTGCCCACCTCGGGAACGTAAACTGTTTGCCCACAATAATATTGGGCGCGCATGTCACAACCCTAGTTCAAGCCTTGCTTGTCTTTGCATTAGCTTCCATGCATCATGTTTAATTTTCTCTTGAATATGAAATGGATGACAAACCCTAGCACCAAATGAAATACAATTAGGATCAAAATAAAAATATTTTCAATGATCCCAAATACCCTTTAGAAATGTTCATCATTTCTGAATTGCTCCAGCACCTCTGACAAAAATGATGCACATATTTCTAGGCCATTCTGGATTTTTGAATTAATACATATTGTATTTGCATTTGGGCATTTAAATGCTATAGAATATTTTAAATGCTCAAATAATCATAAACTAAAATGTTTACTGTTGGATTTATTCTAAAAAGTAGCCATGATTAGTTTCATGAGTTTTGGAAATGCCCTGGCATTTTTAATAAAGCCCTGACACTACAGAAGAAATAGAAAAATAGAAAAGAATTAGAAAGAGAGAGAGAAAACCCACCTAGGCTTACCTCATCTGTGCAGCCACCTGGCGGCCTAAGTGGCCGGCCCAGCCCACCTGGCCCCCTCCCCTGTCGTCTTCCTCCTTGCCAGGAGGATGGGCGTGTGGCCGCCGTGTGCGCACACACGCCCCGGCCACCTCCTGCTTGCCCCTTCCCTCGTTGCCCTGGACCTCCCTCGTGACACCACGCGGCCCCGACCACTCCCTCACTCTCTTCCGTGCTTCTACCCTCCTCCGTTTCTCTCGCGCACAGCCAACCGAACGCGCCGTCGCCGCCGCTCGTCGTTGCCGCGACCACCGGCTATCCCACGCCTCACCGACGCGCCCACGAGCTCCGCCTCGTCCCTCTCTTCCTCCTCACCGAGCAACTCGACGCCGGAAGCCCTGGATGCCTCAAGCACCGTCATTCCCCTCGTCGGCCACCGAGGACCGCCACCGCCGATTTGCTGCCATCTTCGTCTCCCCGTGCTCGCTGAGACCGTCTCCGACCCTGCTGTGAGCTCCGCCATCTTCTCCCCTACTACCCGAGCTCGTTCCTCTCCTCTAGCCGCCTCTGCCACCGGAGCCGAGAGCTCCGTGCGCCGGCCATGGCGCCACCGTGGCCAGAGACCGACCTAGCCGCCCTGCGCGCGTCACCGCACTCAGCATGCTCCCAGGAGCCGACCACACCCACTCGCTAACCCTGCCGTGCTCCCCAACATCGTGCCTGTGCGTGCCGAACTCCGACCGCTGCTGTCGAGCTCACCGGCGTCGTCTCCAGCATCCCTGTGTCCAACTACTTGCACCACTGGATGCGGCAGCTCCCCAGCTACGCGTAGCACGTCTCCGCCATCAATTTGGTCACCGAAGGACCAAATCCGAGGCCCTCCGCCGCGTCTAGCCTCGTCGGCGTCGAGCCGCCGACGAGTTGACCTTATTTTTCCTGGGGTTTGACTCCCCTGGGTCAACGAGAGGTGGTCCCAGAGCCCTTCTAATTTTAGTTTAGCACTAATTAACTTTTGGTTAATCCACTAAGTCACTGACATGCGGGCCCAGGCCCCACTGACAGTTTAGTTAGTATTAACTTAACCCTGCTAATTAGTTGTTTCACTGACGTGTGGGTCCCAGCCGTCAGGTTTGACCTGGGCTGGCACCTTTGACCTGCTGATGTCACCCCGACGTCATGCTGATGCAGTAATAGGTTTTTTAGAATTTATTCTTTTTAGGAAATTCTAGAAAATAGAGCTTACTTGTAAAATTCATAGCAATTCCACCATAACTCCAAATCAAACAAATTATATATGAAAAATGATCAGAAAAATTCAATCTATCCATCTGTAAGATTTTCATGCATGTTAGAACAACTTATGACTGCTGTTTGGGCCAAACCTTATAAATGGCATTTAAACCCTCACATATGGAGTTTGAATTTGAACCTAGGGTTCAAACCAACTCCATTTAACATGCTGCTAGTTGCATTAGCTCAAAACACAGCATATTGCCATGTCACATTCATGCATCATATTGTGCATTGCACTGATTGTGTTCTTTCTGTGTTTGCCGGTATTTGTCCCCTCTCGATAGACGTGCTTCCGACAATGAGTTCGATGACACCGATGAAGAGCTAATATCTTCAGAAGTGCCAGGCAAGCAAAACCCCCTTGTTCATTCCGATACAATCCCACTCTCTCGCTCCTGCTCTCTTTTACTGCATTAGGACAACAACGATTCATCTGTTACTTGCTGCGGTAGTTGAACCCCTTATCATCTGCATGACCTGTCATTGCCACAGTAAATAGATGAAACCCACTAGCATGAGTAGGAGTTGTCTGAGCCTGATGTGCCTACTCATTCATGGTTGTTTGTCGTGCCTGCTATTGCTTAGAGTTGTGTCAGGTCTGATTCATCGGGGATGAATTGGAACAGTGATAAACATGTCCTACTGTGTGTGAGCTAAGTGTGTGAACACGATTTGGTAAAGGTAGCGGTGAGAGGCCATGTAGGAGTACATGGTGGGTTGTCTCATTGAAGCCATCTTAAGAACTGAGTTCTGAGTTTGTGAACCATGAAACAGCTACTACCACGCATTGGGCCCGAAACGAATGGACCCTCTCGACTTATTAACTGCCCTTGTCCTCTGTCCAGGAGTTGCAAGTAGTTTCTGGTGTTTGTACTATGCTGGGGGCCGTACGCAGTGCTGACCTGAGGGGTGCGCTGTGTTGCGGTAGGCACGTGGCCCGGTGTACCGAGCGCCTGTTTGGTGACTCGGGAACCCTGCACACATCGTTTGGGGCTGTGAGCGAAACTCCGGCCGGATATCCTCGTGGATAGACCCCGAATAGGCGATAAACCTGGACTAGAGACTTGTGTGGTTAGTCAGGTTGTGGCCGACTCCCTTGCCAGGCTTCCGCTTGAAGGTTGCCGAGATACACGATGTGTACATGGTGGTAAGTGGCAAGAGCGTGTGTGAAGAAGTACACCCCTGCAGGGTTATAAATGATCTATTCGAATAGACGTGTCCACGGTAAAGGACTTCTGGGTTGCCTATAACAGTTCATAGACAAGTGAAAGTGGATACTCTAAAACTCGCAAGATAAGCGTGAGTGCTATGGATGGCTTTCTCGTAGGTAGACGAGAGCGGATCCATAGTGGTGTATTCATTGGTGAATATGTGGACTCGTGTGCGCCACCTCAAAAGAGTGGCTTGCAGTCGTAGTTCAGGTTAGCCACTGAGTCAAAGCTGGCTTGCTGCAGTCAAACTCCACCACCCCCCTTTGTTGATAATGATGCATATGTAGTTAGTTCTGATGTAAGTCTTGCTGGGTACATTTGTACTCACGTTTTCCTATTTTATGTTTTGCAGAGAGACCTCAGTCTTGCTAGTAGTTCCGTGTGGACTTTGACGTTTAGCTTGATACCTCAGCTACGATCTTGTGCCCTCGGCAGGATCTGGTAGATAGTCAGGCTTCTCAGCCTTTTTCATCTGTAGATGTCTGTACTCAGACATGCTAATCTTACGCATGTGCTTTGACTTGTATGCTCTGAATGTTGGGTCATGAGACCCATGTTTGTAATACCTCGCTCCTCGGAGCCTAATGAATAAATACTTGAGTCGTAGAGTTATGTTGTGATGCCATGTTGTATTTGCACATATCGGGCATATTGTGTGTATGATTGAAATGCTTGGTATGTGTGGGATCCGACAATCTAGTTGTTTATCCTTGGTAGCCTCTCATATGGAAAAATGTAGTCTAGTGCCTCCTTGAGCCATAGTAGTCCACTACAGCCCGGTTCATCGGAGTTCTGCTAGCCCAGCACTACTGCTCAGGACACTTGACTGGCCGTCATGTGTTTCACTTCGTTCCTGTGTCTGTCCCTTCGGGGAAATGTCACGCGGTCATATCTGAAGTCCTTCCTAGCCTGCTATAGCCCGGGTTCCCGGAGTCCTGTTAGCCCAGTGCTACAGCCCGGATTCACACGCTGCTGACCGACATGCTCAATGTGATTCATGTATGCCTGTCCCCATGGGTTAGTGCCGCTTTGGGTTCACAACTAGCCATGTCAGCCCGGGTTCTCCGTCATATGGATGCTAGCGACACTATCATATACATGAGCCAAAAGGCGCAAACGGTCCTGGGCCATGGTAAGGCGACACCCGTGGGAATACCGTGCGTGAGGCCGCAAAGTGATATGAGGTGTTACCGGCTAGATCAATGTGACTTGGAATCAGGGTCCTGACAGCGTTGGTATCAGAGCCTGACTGCCTGTAGGATTATCAAGCCAAACTGGTTGAAGTTGAGTCTAGAAATTCTTTAGTTATATAAGGGAATTGATTGTGGAAGGGAACGTAAGGCTCTTTTTACTCCTTTACCTTATGCCCTTATGATCTGAGTCAACCTCTTCTTTTCTACGGGGATTAAGAACTAGGCCTTCTCATCTATCTATCAGGATGACGTGTTATTAATCCATAGACTTATAGGATTGCTGGTTCCAGGCCTCAATTCAGCTTCTACTATTTTTAGTATGTTGTCAGTTGAACCAGAACCTTGATGTGATGTTGTTAAGTGACTATGCAAATCCTTGTGAATGTCTCAAATCCTTTTCTGAGCATTTACAGCCGTTATGCTGTCCGAGTCATCCCAGGTCTCTAAATAGTCTGATGCATTTGCAAATCCTTTCTTTCCGTTCCTGATGTCCTTTTGGGCCAGATTAAGCACACTAACGGTCTGTTGAGGTACTCCATTGCCTTGACATATGTATTGGAGCTAGTATTATGAACCTAGGCATCCTAGAGTCACCTAGTAATCTAGCCATGTTTTGCGTTCCCGATGTGATGATTCTGGCCACCATTCTCGAAAGCATCCCGTGATTCCACTTAGTAGTAGGCATTCTACTCCTGGGTTTTGAACCCAAGATTCACCCTACTTACCTCATGTCGATAGTGTTTGCTAGTTCCTTTAGGATATTAGTAACCTTTGCATTAGTCCTCGAGGTCCGTGGTGTTTCCTTCTTCCAAATACCATGAACCATTAGGGAAGAAGTTCTTTGAACCAAAAGATCACAATCAGAGTACTCTTGAGGAGTTCTCCATTCATAACTGTGATTATGCCAGTTCTACCTTTCTGCATGGGTTATCTGAAAGAAACCTGTTGAACTTGGTTCGACATACTAATCCATGCATCCATAACTCAGAAAACCATATGTTCCTTTGAGTTGTCTCTGTTTAGCTGTTTTGTGGCCCTCGTCTATCAATTGATAGTCAGGAGTAATTGTGCATCCGTGTTATCGTTGCTAATTATTCTTGTGGTCCGTCAAGCTATTCTATTCCAGAATGACTAGGTAAAACAAGCTCCAGTACCTCATCCATTTCTAGGATTGGGTCAAAGCAGTTGTATTCCGCAGATCAAATGCCAATCCAGCTTTTGATTCTGTTCTATCTTGGAGTATTACCCCCTTTATGTCAGGATTCTCATGAGAATTGCACCATCTCTCATGAATTCTTGATGCAGTGATACTTCTTGCCATCATTTTCATTCCTCGGTTCCGTGTTGTCGCAACCGGAATGCCGACAAGTGAACCATGATGTGTGAAATCTATACTCCTAGCAACCGTGTTTCTTGGTAGTTAATGGACAATATTCTCATTCTTAGCGTGTTGGTTATTAAATCATCATCCTAAGATTGATCGTGCTATCTAGTCCTTATTTCTGGTGCACTCCTCAATAAATGAGTTAGGATTGTGTCAATCCCTCACTCTTTTAATCATATCATCTTGCCCTGAAAAGCAAGGTTGTTCTCGAGCTTAGTAACATATTGGTGGTTCATGATTTTCCGAAGATCTTCTCGGAAGTATTACCTAGTTATCCCCTGACCGCTATGTTGAGTTCGTGATCAAGTTGGTTTTCCAATAAATCACCCCTTCTCCAAGAATCTGTGTTGGATATCCCTGAGATAGTTGGTTGAGCTAGACAACAACCTGGAGAGTTAGAAGGTAGAAGCTTTGCTTAACTTGGTTCATCTCTAAGGGATATCATCTGTGTGTGTGTGTTGAACAAACATGATATCTCCATCGATTGTTCCTCGTGATCAGTTGTTGGATCTATTGCCTTGTCAAAACTTTGACTTGAGTATGGGCTATCGTCAAGTCAAATCAGAACCAACAATGTTCATAATGTTGTGTTACTCGTGGTTGGTCCCTCGAGCATACACCATTACATCTTTTGGTCTGACCAATGCTATCACCGTGTTCACATGATGGTGGAAGTCCAGCGATATGGAAATTTTGATGAGTTGCTGTTGAGCCCATCAGCAGCATTTTGTCTCCCCCATGATTCATGTTGAACATCAAGCCAGTGTTGGAAACTTTTTGTAAGCATTATCTTCATGTCCCATTCATGAAATACATGTTTGGTGTAAGAAGTGACTTCCTCTAAGTTCACGTGCATTAGCTGCAAGCTACCGCCGTGAATTCGAGAAAGCTTGTTTTGCTTCCCCTGGAATCGTCCCAAGTCAGTCATGCATGTGCGAAGTATTCTGTGGTTTGGGAGATTAATTACCTCCACTCCATGTGTAATTCCTAGCACCCCAAGCCACTGATTGACTTGTTCAAGGAGAAGGAGTTCCTTCATAACAACTAGTCATGACTTATGTTAGGGCTTCGTTATCCTCGATGATGGTTCCCAACCTGAACTTGATAGTGTTTTATTATAAGACTACTAGGTGGTCATGCTTGTCTAGGACAGCATGTTCACATGTGTGTAGCAGAACCAGCTCATGTTTTGGAGCTTGCTATCGTAGTTCATTTCCCCGAGAATCTGGCAACGTCATCTCGTCGATTTGTGTTGCAAAACTTCTACTTTTCTTTCTAGATTCGATGAGTCTGGAATATCCTGACACCAACCAGATCTTAATCTCAGGCAGATATGATGGTTGGAACGTGTCCCAAGAATTATAATATTGGTCTCTCCGTAACCCGGTAACGTGGATGTCGTGGCCAACCCACCTAGCCGGAAGGCCTATTATTGTAATATCTTGGTTGAAGAAGTTGGTCACCTCCCCATAAGGATCTCGCATGATCTGCCTCCGTAGTTATTCTTATGGATTCTTGAGCTTCCGAAGTCTGACCTTTTACTTGATGTTCTAGTTATCAAGCCATATCTATAAATGGGTTGCGCTAGCACATCAGGGAGAACATTAGAAGCGGGGTGCTAAATGTCTCTCGGTCGATCATCTAGATTCTTTCTCCTTAGCCTCGCTAAGGGCAAGTCTGAGAAGGTGTTATCTTCCTTTGTATCCGCATCATCCATCACTAGTCATCATGGTAGTATGTCGTGTTGCCAGGATCCGTGCCACGGATGTTGGTAAGACCCTGATGAATATGGAAATGCTCAAGTTCTTGAGAGTACGTGTAAGCAAATCATCCATTGCGTTGCCTTCAACAAGGTAGTTCACATCATCCATTCTAGTCCGAGTATGTCATTTCTTCGAGCCCTTTCAAACAATCAATTGTAAATTGCCTTAAGCTGGTATGAAGAGTTTCAATGATCTATGGATAAAAAGTAATTCTTTTTGCCACTTAAGGGAACAATCCAACGAGTCACCTTTCCCAAGTTGCACCGTTACGGCATCACGACAATTATTTCCTCACCACCTTGACACCATCCACCATCTTTCTAAGCGTGGAATTGTTGCCCGCCAAATCAAACCCCGTTGTTGTTCTTCCATCCCTCTCGATGTGTTTTGTGTCTCAACTCGAGATGTTCCAACATCTCATTCCACGCCTTGAATGAAGAACTCGAAAGCAAATACGTCAAGATCAATATGATGCAATGAAGCTACTTCTTCGAGAAGGGCAATTGGATCGACAAGATTGTGATAGTTTTGGGCCCCTCTGTCTACTTACCTCACGTCTTGAATCTCCGGACGAGATTCTTGCTTAGTGGGGGTGAGTTGTCATAGCCCCAGTTCAAGCCTTGCTTGTCTTTGCATTAACTTTCATGCATCATGTTTAATTTTCTCTTAAATATGAAATGGGGATGAAAAACCCTAGCACCAAATGAAATGCAATTAGGATCAAAATAAAAATATTTTCAATGATCCCAAATGCCCTTTAGAAATGTTCATCATTTCTGAATTGGTCCAACACTTCTGACAAAAATGATGCACATATTTCTAGGCCATTCTGGATTTTTGAATTAATTCATATTGTATTTGCATTTGGGCATTTAAATGCTATAGAATATTTTAAATGCTCAAATAATCATAAACTAAAATGTTTACTGTTGGATTTATTCTAAAAAGTATCCATGATTAGTTTCATGATTTTTGGAAATGACCTAGTATTTTTAATAAAGCCCTGACACTACAGAAGAAATAGAAAAACAGAAAAGAATTAGAAAGAGAGAGAGAAAACCCACCTGGGCTTACCTCATCTGTGCAGCCACCTGGCGGCCCAAGTGGCCGGCCCAGCTCACGTGGCCCCCTCCCCTGTCGTATTCCTCCTTGCCAGGAGGATCGGCGTGTGGCCGCCGTGCGTGCACACACGCCCCGGCCACCTCCTGCTTGCCGCTTCCCTCGTTGCCCTCGACCTCCCTCGTGACGCCACGCAGACCCGACCGCTCCCTCACTCTCTCCCGTGCTTCTCCACTCCTCCGTTTCTCTCGCGCAGAGCCACCCAAACGCGCTGTCGCCGCCGCTTGTCGTTGCCGCGACCACCGGCCATCCCACGCCTCACCGACGTGCCCACGAGCTCCGCCTCATCCCTCTCTCCTCCTCACCGAGCCACCCGACGCCTGAAGCCCCGGACGGCGCAAGCACCGTCGTTCCCCTCGTCCTCCACTGAGGACCACCACCGCCGATTTGCCGCCATCTCTGTCTCCCCAAGCTCGCTAAGACCGTCTCCGAGCCCGCTGTGAGCTCTGCCATCTTCTCCCCTTCTCCCCGAGCTCGTTCCTCTCCTCTAGCCGCCTCTGCCACCGGAGCCGAGAGCTTCGTGCCGCCGGCCCTGGCGCCACCATGGCCAGAGCCTGACCCAGCCGCCCCGCGCGCGTCACCGCACTCAGCATGCTCCCAGGAGCCGAGCGCACTCACTCGCAAACCCTGCCGTGCTCCTCAACGTCGTGCCCGTGCGTGCCGAACTCCAGCCGCCGCTGTCGAGCTCGTCGGCATCGTCTCCAGCATACCCGTGTCCAACTACTTGCACCACTGGATGCGGCAGCTCCCCAGCTACGCTAGCACGTCTCCGCCATCAATTTGGTCACCGGAGGACCAAATCCAAGGCCCTCCACCGCGTCTGGCCTCGCCGGCGTCGAGCCGCCGGCGAGTTGACCTTGTTTGTCCTGGGGTTTGACTCCCCTCGGTCAACGAGAGGTGGGCCCAGAGCCCTTCTAATTTTAGCTTAGCACTAATTAACTTTTGGTTAATCCAGACATGCGGGCCCAGGCCCCACTCACAGTTTAGTTAGTATTAACTTAACCCTGTTAATTAGTTGTTTCACTGACGTGTGGGTCCGAGCCGTCAGGTTTGACCTGGGCTGGCGCCTTTGACCTGCTGACGGCACCCCGACGTCATGCTGACGTAGTAATAGGTTTTTCTGAATTTATTCTTTTTAGGAAATTCCAAAAAATAGAGCTTACTTGTAAAATTCATAGTAATTCAACCATAACTCCAAATCAAACAAATTATATATAAAAATGATCAGAAAAATTCAATCTATTCATTTGTAAGATTTTCATGCATGTTAGAACAACTTATGGCTGCTGTTTGGGCCAAACCTTATAAATGGCATTTAAACCCTCACATATGGAGTTTGAATTTGAACCTAGGGTTCAAACCAACTCCATTTAACATGCTGCTAGTTGCATTACCTCAAAACACAACATATTGCCATGTCACATTCATGCATAATATTGTGCATTGCATTGATTGTGTTCTTTCTGTGTTTGCCGGTATTTGTCCCCTCTCGATAGACGTGCTTCCGACGATGAGTTCGATGACACCGATGAAGAGCTAATATCTTCAGAAGTGCCAGGCAAGCAAAACCCCCTTGTTCATTCCGATACAATCCCACTCTCTCGCTCCTGCTCTCTTTTACTACATTAGGACAACAACGATTCATATGTTACTTGCTGCGGTAGTTGAACCCCTTATCCTCTGCATGACCTGTCATTGCCACAGTAAATAGATGAAACCCACTAGCATGAGTAGGAGTTATTTGAGCCTGATGTGCCTACTCATTCATGCTTGTTTGTCGTGCCTGCTATTGCTTAGAGTTGTGTCAGGTCTGATTCATCGGGGATGAATTGGAACAGTGATAAACATGTCCTACTGTGTGTGAGCTAAGTGTGTGAACACGATTTGGTAAAGGTAGCGGTGAGAGGCCATGTAGGAGTACATGGTGGGTTGTCTCATTGAAGCCATCCTCAGGAACTGAGTTCTGAGTTTGTGAACCATGAAACAGCTACTACCACGCATTGGGCCCGAAACCAATGGACCCTCTCGACTTATTAACTGCCCTTGTCCTCTGTCCAGGAGTTGCAAGTAGTTCCTGGTGTTTGTAGTATGCTGGGGGCCGTACGCAGCGCTGACCTGAGGGATGGGCTGTGTTGCGGTAGGCACGTGGCCCGGTGTACCGAGTGCCCATTTGGTGACTCGGGAACCCTGCACACATCGTTTGGGGCTGTGAGCGAAACTCCGGCCGGATCTCCTCGCGGATGGAACCTGTTGGGGATATTACTGCTGGGCGTAAACCGGCCTAAGTGGGCTGGGTTGACTTCATCAGTAGTCTAAAGGTGCTAAAGCCCAGGGGCTAGACAAAGGCCCAAGGCCGTAGTCGGTTCAGTATTTGTCGCCGTAAGCCGGCGTGTATATAAAATTGTATTATAAGTTAGGAATAGGGAGAGACCAACCCGGATACGAATATAAACCGGAGATTGGGACTCTATGAACCGACGGGTGTCGCCCGTGTGTATAAAGGGACAACCCGATAGCGGTTCAGGACAGAGAAGAATAACTCGAGGGCTAGGCGAAGCTTGTGTGCTCCCTAGTCATCGAAACCCCATAAATTCCATCACAAACTAGACGTAGGCTTTTACCTTCATCGAAGGGGCCGAACTAGTATAAACTCCCTGTGTCCCTTGTCCGCTTTAACCCCTTCGAGTTAACCCGTTGCGATGGCTCCATGACTAAGTCCTTTCGCTAGGACATCTGCCGTGACAAACCCACGACAGTTGGCGCCCACCGTGGGGCTATCGCATGATGGTTTCAAGTTCTTGGAGGGCCGCTTTGAAGGACTCGAGGGATACGCTGTGGGCCGGATGACCAAGAGTCGTCGCGGCAAGATCTACATCGACGACGCAGGCTGGGGCCCCGAGGCCGACTCAATTGAGTACGGTTACCGGGTCCCCTTTGGTGGCATACATGTCTTCATCGGGAAGATCGGTGAACCGGGCCCTGAGCTGGACACCTGCACCGACCTCGTCGAGACAACTCAGCATGCACGACCTGCCCGGGTTAAACCGGCCGTGAAGCGTGCCTTCGTGGGAGTCATCCATGGAGGAAGCTATGAGGACGGATCAGGATCTAGTGGTGAAACTGTCGTTTACTCTGGCGACGAGTCATCGACCGGAGAGACTGCGTCATTGTATCAGCTACAAGATGGCCGGATTGGGGGCTGTTCCGATGGCGACAGTATTTCGGACCCCTCCGATCTACCCAACCGGGTTGGGATATTCATGGCCGGTACACAAGCAGCACCTCACTCATCGACAGCCGCGATGATGATTTCCGGTTCAGCAGCAGCAACTGCTGCCGGAGCAGGAGGCTCGGTGCGCCCGCCGGTTCAAGTGTTATCAGATCTATTCGACGCATTGGCTGCACTCATGGCGGAGGCTAATCCGGTGGATCAGGATGCTCATAACGCGGAGATCGCAAAGGTGAGAGAGCAGATTACCCAGGCCAAAGCAGATCTGGCAGCAGAAGAGGTCAGGATGACCACGGAGCGGGCCGCTTTGGATGCCCAAGCTTATAAACTCATGCTGGACCAGAACGCCTCACAGGAAGTCATGAGGAGGAAATACCGATCTCGGTTACCCTCAGTTTTTGAAGGAAGGAACCTTTTCAACACCCCTGAAGCGGGAATCAATAATCCGCCGGTAGTGAACCGGGCGGAGGCACCTGCGGCAGGAGCACCGGTTCAGCCCCGTTTAATAGATCTGCCTCGTCATAATGCTGGTGTACCGCAGGCCGTGCCTACACCTCCGGGTCACTACTCCAATCCGATGGATAACCTCGTTGCAGCTGCGGCACGGCTAGAGGCTATTCCGGTTGAAGGTGATTCATTACAGGCGGTCGAAACGCGCCGGGTTAAGGAGCTCCTCAGGACGGCCTGGATCCAACAGGAAGCATACTCATATAGCCGCGACCGGATTCATTCTACCCCACGTCAGGCTCAGAGTTATAGCAGGCGTATGGAGGAACCAGCTGTGTCAAGTAACGCGCGGCGTGAAGCACCCCGTGGCAACAATCCGGCTCCCGATGCCCAGGAGGTGGTAGACCGGGCCCGAGCGCGCAGGGAAGCTGAGTTAGCAGCACAGTATCAGACTCATCAGTTCACGCCGGTTCGTCCCACCACTTCGGTTGAACCGGGGCTCACGTCTAGCGCTTTGGGAGTGCCTTGTCTTGTCCCCGCTTTACGCAATGTGCGCCTGCCCAAGGATTTTAAAGGCCCGCGCAAGGTGCCGAACTACACGGCGAATCAACCCCCAGAGACGTGGGTGGAGAGTTATGAGATGGCCATGGAGATGCTTGATGTTGATGAAGCGGCGTGTGCAAAATATTTTACCATGATGCATGAAGGGACAGCCCGCACTTGGTTAAAAAGCCTGCCGCCCAATTCTATCAGTTCATGGGCCCAGCTGAGAGACCGGTTCATCAATAATTTCAAAGACACGTGTAAGCAGCCCATGTCAATAGTGGATTTAGTTGCCTGTGTCTAGGAGGAAGGAGAATCAACGACTCATTGGGTTCGCAGGGTCTCACGAATTCTGCACTCTTCAGACCGCATCAATGCAGACACCGCAGTTATAACCTTGGAAGTCAATTGCCGGTTTGGACCTTTGAAGCTGAAGTTAGGACGAATGAAACGCCATTGTACTGACATGGGAACCCTCATGGGCGCTTTGGTAAAGTACGCTGATTCTGATAGTACCAAGGATCCCGAGTCTGATGATGAAAAGACAGGGAAGGGAAAGAAGAACGGCAACTTCAGAGGTCAGCACCATCACTCAGTTGGAAACGGTGGGGGAGGAAAGCGTAAAGCGGATGGCAACATGGATTTTGTGGCCAATACTAACGTACAGAACGGAGGCCAGCAACGGAAGGGCAAAAACTGCAGTGGAGGGCCCAGTCCTAATCCGGAGCGCCTGAACTATCTGTTAAACCAGCCTTGTCCAAAGCATGGAACAAGGGAGGAACTGGCAAACCACCTATGGAAAGATTGTTATATCATGCAAGAATTCAAGAATTCCAATGCCTTCCGGTATGACCCCGGCTCTGGTGGTGGTTCTGGGTCTGGACCGAGTCACGGTGGTGGAAATTCCGGTTCAGGATTTAATGGTAACCCGGGCGGGCATAACAACCAGCATAATCAGAATAACCAGGGTGGTAACAATCAGCAACAGCAGCAGTCGGGTTACCAGAGCAATCCAAAGCAGCTAAATAGTGGGCAGTATCAAGTATTCACCACTAGCTTGGACAAGCGGGATAGGAAGCTCTAGAAGCGGGCAGTTAATTCTGTTGAACCGGCCGTGCCCCGGTATCTGCGCTGGTCAGAGCAACCAATCATATGGAGTAGAGAGGATCACCCTCCCCGGGTTAACAATCCAGGTCAGCTGGCTTTAGTGGTGGCACCTCAGGTTGGAGGTTATAAGTTCACCAAGGTACTCATGGATGGAGGTAGCAGCATTAACATCCTGTACTATGAGACTTTTCGTCGAATGGGGCTAACAGATAAGGAACTCCGGCCTTCAAATACGGTTTTTCATGGTGTGGTACCTGGCAAGTCAGCATACCCCGTTGGAAAGATAGCATTAGAAGTGGCTTTCGGAGATGATCACGATTCCCGGTCTGAGACGCTGACATTCGAGGTGGTGAAAATCAAAAGCCCGTATCACGCCCTGTTCGGTAGACCGGCCTATGCGAAGTTCATGGCACGACCATGTTATGTCTACTTGCAACTCAAGATGCCAGGTCATAAGGGGACCATCACGGTTCACGGAAGCCGCAAGATCGCTTTGGAATGCGAAGAAGGAGATGCAGCTTACGCAGAATCGGTTTGTAGTACCGAGGAACTCAAGTATTACAAAGATAATGTTGATCCGACGGATATGACTCCTTTAAAGAAGCCTACTACAGAGCATGATCCGGCCCTGAAATTTACATCAGCCACTGAGACTAAGCTTGTTGACTTCGTACCTGGCGATTCGTCCAAGCAGTTCAGTATCAGCGCCAATTTGGATCTGCAATAGGAAAGCGCGCTCATCGAGTTCATCCGTGAGAATTGGGACATCTTTGCATGGAAGCCTTCTGACATGCCTGGTGTACCGAGGCGACTCGCTGAGCACACTCTTAATGTGGATCCTAAATACAACTGGTGAAACAGTTCCTCCTTCGGTTCAACGAGGAGAGGCGAAAAGCTATTGGAGAAGAAGTGGCCAGGCTCTTAGTAGCTGGCTTCATTGTTGAGGTTTTCCACCCTGAGTGGCTTGCTAATCCGATGCTAGTCCTTAAGAAAAACGGCACCTGGCGCATGTGTGTGGATTATACTGATCTTAATAAAGCCTGTCCCGCAGATCCTTTTGCCCTCCCCCGTATTGATCAGATTATTGATGCTACGGCGGGTTGCGAGCGTTTATGTTTCCTGGATGCTTATTCCGGCTATCATCAGATCGAAATGGCAGTTAAGGACCAGGAGAAGACGGCGTTCATAACTCCTTTTGGAGCCTTCTGCTATGTTTCTATGCCTTTTGGGCTCAAAAGTGCCCAGGCAACCTATCAACGGTGTGTGCAAAATTGTCTCCACAAACAGATTGGCCGTAATGTGCATGCTTATGTGGATGATATCGTTGTTAAATCAAGGAAGAAGGAGACTTTGGTCGATGACTTGAAGGAAACCTTTGATAACCTGAGGACGTACAAGATGATGCTCAATCCGGCCAAATGTGTCTTTGGTGTACCAGCAGGCAAGCTATTGGGTTTTCTGGTGTCCAACAGGGGAATTGAGGCTAATCCGGAGAAGATCACGGCTATCACTTCTCTGGCTAAACCGAAATGTATTAATGATGTTCAACGTTTGGCTGGCCGGATTGCCGCGTTGAGCCGATTTATCAGCCGCCTCGGTGAGAAGGCGATCCCGTTGTATCAGATGTTGAAGAAAACGGATCAGTTCATCTGGAGTTCTGCCGTTGATCAGGCTTTGGAGGATTTAAAGCGGCAATTGGCCAATCCGCCTGTACTCGCCGCCCCCGTTGACAAAGAACCATTATTGTTGTATGTCGCTGCTAATGCTCGTGCAGTCAGTGTAGCTATAGTGGTGGAGCGGAAGGAGGCGGGCAAAGAGTACCCAGTTCAGCGTCCGGTTTATTATATCAGCGAAGTGCTTATTGAGTCTAAACAAAGATATCCGCATTGGCAGAAGCTGGTATATGGAGTTTTCATGGCAAGCCGGAAGCTGAAGCAGTATTTCCAAGGGCATCCCATCACAGTGGTCATCTCTGCCCCTTTAGGTGATATCATCCAGAACCGTGAAGCAACAGGTCGGATTGCCAAGTGGGCCATAGAGCTTGGGCCACACGGTTTGAAATACGTGCCTCGGACAGCAGTGAAGTCCCAAGCACTTGTCGATTTTATCAACGACTGGACAGAGCTGCATGCCCCTGAAGAGAAGCCGGATCACACATATTGGACCATCCATTTTGACGGATCACGGCAATTGGAGGGCTCGGGGGCTGGAGTCATATTAACTTCCCCACGAGGTGACAAGTTTTGTTATGTTCTCTGCTTAATGTTTCCTTGTACTAAAAATGCAGCTGAGTACGAAGCCTTGCTCCATGGTCTCCGGATGGCTAAAGAGATGAACTTAAGCCGGGTTAAGTGCTTCGGTGACTCGGACCTGGTAGCTCAACAAGTGTCTGGTACTTGGGATTCTAAGGACCCACTCATGGCGGCATATCGTCGTGAGGTTGATGTTGTTGCTGGTCATTTCAAGGGTTATCAGGTGGACCACGTGGACCGTCGGAAGAATGAAGCGGCCGACGCTTTGAGACGGCTAGGTTCACAGCATAAACCGGTCCCTCCTAATGTCTTTCTCGACATACTACACAACCCATCGGTTCAGCTACCTGGAGAAGCAGATTTGGCTGTTCCTGATCCGGAGGCTCAGTTGGTGGCGGCACTCCACGTCGTTCTGGATTGGACACTTCCTTACCTAGCGTACATGAACCGGGGCGTGTTACCAGAGGATGAGACTCTGGCCAGACAAATAATACGGCGGTCCAAGTCCATGACAATCATCAATGGCGAGTTGCATCATTGCAGTGTATCAGGAGCATTTCAATGCTGTGTGTCTCCTGACGAAGGCTGTGAAATTTTGCGTGAGATCCATGAAGGGGATTGTGGTCACCACGCCGGTTCAAAGTCTTTGGTGGCTAAGGCGTTTCGCCACGGTTTCTATTGGCTGACTGCCCATGCTGATGTGGATGATCTGGTCAGGCGATGTGATGGTTGCCAAAAATTCTCAAGACGCGCTCATGTTCCGGCTCAAGAATTGAGGATGATTCCAATTACTTGGCCGTTTGCAACCTGGGGGCTGGATATGGTTGGGCCTTTCAAAAGGTCCAAAGACAAGAAGACCCACCTCCTGGTGGCGGTGGATAAATTTACAAAATGGGTGGAGGCAGAGCCCGTTAGCAAGTGTGATGCAGCCACTGCGGTTCAGTTCATTAAAAAGGTGATTTTCCGGTTTGGCTTTCCACACAGTATCACCACAGACAATGGTACCAATTTATCTAAGGGTGCCATGAGAGAGTTCTGCGAACGGGAGTACATCCGCCTTGATGTTTCATCAGTGGCACACCCGCAGTCCAATGGTCAAGCAGAAAGAGCTAATCAGGAGATCTTGAGAGGCATCAAACCCCGGCTTATGGTTCCCTTGCAGAGGACACCGGGTTGTTGGGTCGAAGAATTGCCCTCTGTATTATGGAGCATCAATACCACGCCCAACAGATCAACTAGATACATGTCGTTCTTCATGGTTTACGGAGCAGAGGCGGTTCTCCCTAGTGATATCCATCACGATTCACCTCGGGTTGCGGCTTATGTCGAAGCGGACAACGAGACGGGCCGACAAGATGCATTGGATCGGTTGGATGAAGAGCGAGACACAGCAGCTGCCCGCTCGACGATTTATCAACAAGATCTTCGTCGTTATCACAGCCGTCGGGTCAGAACCAGAGCCTTTCAAGAAGGAGATTTGGTGCTTCGACTCATTCAAGATCAAACCGATATGCATAAGTTATCTCCACCTTGGGAAGGACCGTTCGTGGTCAGCAAAAATCTGCACAACGGGTCATACTATCTGATTGATATTCGAGAGCATAAGGACTCACGTAAGTCAGAAGAGGAGACCAGCAGGCCATGGAACATAGCTCATCTTCGGCCTTACTACACCTGAGCCATTGGCTCTGCTTATGTACATATTATGACAATGTATATATTATCAATATAATAAACCGGATCCTCAGGTAAAGCGGGGTATCTGTTCGTTTCTATCATGTGTGGTTACACGGAGTTGTTCTGTTTTTAAAACGACCTCCGGTTTACCCCTTGCAAATATTATCAATATCACTTGGGGGCTCGGTCATGTCTGAACCGATGCAATACCTTTTGATAGGCGAAAGCCACCAGATCACTTGGGGGCTCGGTCATGTCCGAACCGATGCAACACCTCTTGATCGGCGAAAGCCACCAGATCACTTGGGGACACGGTCAAGTCTGAACCGGTCACGCCTCTTGGTCGGCCTACAGGCCTTAGAGTCACTTGGGGGCTTGGTCGAACCCGAACCATTGCCATGCCACTTGGCTGGCGTAATGCCACAAGTCATTTGGGGACCTGGCCGACTGGCACCATAGCTACACCTTTGGGGAGCTTGGTTGCATCTGACCATGGTAACACCATCTGATCGGCTCAGTAAAGCCTCTCTTTTTGCAAAAAGTTTTATCATTACTTTTGCTTTAAATAGCTTTTCTTAAGGAGTTGCTATTTTATCTTAGTTGTGTTTTTTAAACCGACAGTGCTTTGTACCGGTTCAAACAGCCAAATTGGCGGAACACAGTCCATTTTTAAACCGAAGATTATTTGCCCGGTTTAATTTTTTCTGTTCACATCCTTTTTTGGAGTAACAAAAGGCTATTATGATCAAAGCACGGTTTACACAGTAAGCCGGCGTTATATATACAGGAGCTGCTTTCTCCCATGACGGTTTAGGGTTATCAAACCCCCGTTTCAAGATTGGCTACACGCCTACTTCGTGCCCAATAAATGGCAGGTATTTCGTATCACAAAAATTGATCATATTTGCAAGTCTCCTGGCATGTCTACATAAAAGATTCATAAACCGGATGGCGGTAGAACCGCCCTGGTAGTTTAAGATTTTATGATTGCAGGAGATATAAGTTGGCAATATTGACCTTCCAAATAAAGGTATCAGCATAGATGCACGAAGGCATCTCAGGAAGCAAAAAGTATTGTCTATCCTATTACAAGGCGGCTTGGAGCCCAAATGAGATCATTGTTTTCTTGACAAGATATAACAAGGAAGCTCGATAAAGCTGCCTTCGGTTTACGCCTGCTGGCCACCCCGGTTTGATTGTTCTGGATCATCCTGCGCCGCTTCAGCTTCCTCGTCTCTACCCAGCGGCTGGAAGTCAACAGTGGTCTAGTCGATTCCCATTAATGCTTGAAAGACAGCCTCTTCATGGATCAGTGAAGACGGTTCAATATCAGGGGCGTAAGTATGCTTACGGATTGGAGGAATCAGGTTTTCCGCTTCAGGGATTGGTGCAACCACTCTTTCGTTCTGGTCATTATACTGAGCTTGATAATGCGGCAAATTTGCTTCCTCCGCCAATTGGCAGGCCAGAGGGCGCACCGCCCGGTTTATCTCTCTTAAATCCTCTTCGCTGAATTTTGAGCCATCCTCCTTCAAGCTGGGATAGCCTTGAGCCGCTTCAACAGGATCAAAATCGGGCACCCATGCTTTTGCCTGGATTAAGGCATTAATGGCTCCGGTTCGAGCAGCAGACTTTTTTAGCTCATCAATCCGAGCAGGGAGCATTGACAGTCTCTTCAGAGTATCTTGGATCAAAGTGGGTGCTAGATTATTGTGTGACGCAGTTGAGATAATCCGCTGCGCTCCAGTGTACAGCTGCTCGATTAAGGTGTAGGCAGCTTTCAGTTTCATCCGCATGTCTGACCCCAAGTGGTTAATACGAGTGCCTGTAACATGATCAATAGTTTACAAACCGGGCTGTTTTATAAGAGGATCACTATTATTATACAAGTTGCAAGAAGCTTACCAAAGATGGCGGCAGTCATGGCGTGCACTTGTCGCTTTATGCTGGTTAATTCATCAGCTACCGGCTTTAGGGTAGCCTCCGCATTTTCAATCTTCTTGGTTAAAGCGGCCTTTTCTGTTGCCGAGTTAGCCCGTTCCTTCTTGAAGTCCTCCTTCAGCTGCTCCATGCTGCTTAAAGCGCTGGTTAGCTCTTCCTTTGCCTTGGAGGTTTCAGCTTGTTGGGTTTTCAAATTCTCTTGAAGGTCGGCAACTTGGTTTTCTTTGGCCCTTACTTCAGCCTGCATTCCGACAGTTATACGGTTTAACAACAAACATGAACAATGAAGTACCAACCACATAACAAGTTATGCGCTTTGTACTTGGGGGCTAGTGCTTATTTGATCTATAGCTATCAGTTAATTGTCAAAGTCCCAAGCTCAATACAAATATTCAACTTGGCACTTGGGGGCTAATGGCTATTTGCTCTGATAAGTTTCTGATGCCACGGTATGAAGATTAAAGTTTCGGTTTCACTACATCAAGTTAAACCGACCCTTGGGGGCTATATCAAGGAATTTTGAAGCATGGAATTTTTTATGTCAAGACCCGATTCAACTATGATAGGTTGAACCGGCCCTTGGGGGCTACAATGGTGATAAGCAGGAACAAATTCATGGAAGTTACCTCAAGCTTCTCTTTCATCAGCTTTACCAGATTAGCTTCATAATCACGGCTAGTATACAGCCGGTTCAAGTATCAAGAATGCACATCTTGGGCGCCCAAAGCAGTGTATGTTGCCAGATCAACATCCCATTTGCCTTTGCTCATGGAAGAAATTTCTTCTTTGGCAGTATGCTTGGCTAAGGCGATGGGATTCCCCGGTTCAGAACGACCAATGCCAGTGATTATGACTTCATCATCCTTAGACTCGCCGGTTTGAACCGGCGTAGTCGGTTTATCGGCAGGTCTGGAAGGGCTGGTGGTTTTCTCAAGCCGGATGGGACTGGCGGGCTGGTCAGCAGGACCGGAGGTGTTAACAAAACCTTCATCAGCAGTAGCAACTTCATCTCGTACTAGCGGGTCATTAACCACATCTTCATGGATGACCGCTTCAATGTTTGGGGTAACATCCGGTTCAGGAACAGCGTCTTCTTTAGCTGCCTTATCCAGGCGAGCTTTCTTACTTGGCCTCGGTTTGGCCCTAAAAAGAAGCAGCAAAATCAAAGACAGTACATGCTGAAAACCACAAAAATCAACAACGTTATGATAAGTGCAAGCTTACCCAAGCACGGTTTTAAGTGGAGGCAGCTGGGTGCCAGTGGACTCGCCAGAAGAGGAGTGCGAGGTGACCTGATAATCGGAGTTAGACGGATTAAGCGGTTGACGAAAACAGCCCGCTTTAGGACGAATACTTACAAGCAAATTAGATACCTCTGAATGACGTCTCCGAACCGGATTGTTCGGTAAACCGGCGGAGGTAACTACCTGACCGCTGTGTCGAGTTGTGCGGCGCACCTCATGCAGTTGGGTCTTCATAAGAAAGTTGGGATCCAAATAAGCAAGGGGATGAGAAAATTTAACTTTGCGGTTTGCCTGACGGATTTTATGTGAAGGCGGAAGGCTTGAGTCAGAGGAAAGAACAATTACCTCTACATCGTCAGCATGGCTAGCCTCAGCATCATCCTGACAAATATCATCATCAATAAGGTGTACAAAAAGTAAACCGAGGGAATCAAGTTCTGCCTCAAGGTCCGGATTACCCACATCATCATCAACGGGCGGATCAGAGGAAGCGGTGGTTCTCCTTTTATGGGCAGACTTCTTAACAACCTTGGTCTTAGGCCGGACTGGTCTGTCCGGTTTATCGTTTTTCTCTTGTAGGATTTTCTTGCTCCAAAACGGATCATTACCCTGCATCAAACAGATGTCGGTATCAATAATAGACAAGTACAAAGGCATTTACAAAGAAAAATGCAGACTTACGGCTGGCGGTTTGTTGGTGGCGCAAAAAGGAAGCAGGCCGGTACGAGCGCAGACGTGCTCCGGTTCGTTCAAAATTTTCCTTACAGCTTTTGTGACTTCTTCATCAGTAAGCTGGATGTTTACATGCCGCAGCGGATCGTCAACACTGCCCGTATAGTCACACATCAAACCAGAGCGTCGGCTAAGGGGCAGTATACTCCAGGATATCCAACAACGGGCAAGATCAACTCCAGTTAAACCGTTGGCTAGGAAAGCTCTGAGCTTGGACAATTGAGGAGCGTATTTACTCCTCTCTTTGCCAGTTAACCTCTGAGGAAAGGGGTGAGTGTTCCGGACGGAGACCAGGCAATGGATTCTCTTCGGCAGGGGAGGTATCTTTGCAATAGAACGAGGAATTATTCCACTCCTGGGGATGACTGTGCAATTTTGGATGAGGATAAGTGACTTATTTCCTTTTTTGAATTGCCATACCACCCAGTTCCATATTGGGGCCGTCAGTAAACTCTGTGCGGCGGTTCAAGTGAAAGAAGTCTCGGAATAGTTCCACTGTGGGTTCCTCTTGGAAGTACGCTTCGCAAAGCACTTGGAAGTGGCATATATTAGTAACAGAGTTGGGACCGATATCTTGTGGGCGCAGTTGGAAATTGGCTAAGACATCTCGATAAAAATTTGAACCGGGCGGGCTAAAGCCCCGGGCCAGGTGATCCGCAAAAACAACAACCTCTCCATCTTCAGGGGTGGGAGGACATTCTGTGCCTGGGACTCTCCAGTGGACGGTGTTTTTACTGCTTAAAGCACCAGTGAGAACTAAGTTGTTCAACTGTGTTTCCGTAACACGGGAAGGAACCCAGTTGCATTCATATATTTGCTTGGCCATGATGAAATCTACAAGATAAGTAGTTTCGGTTCAAGAATATGTTTGATTAAACCGGATGCATATCTATTTAAACCGAAGGAAGTCCTATCTAAACCGGAGTTATGCAAGGTGGCAACGTCTGGCGGTTCAAACAAGGGGACTAATGATATATACTGGTCCATCACATTTTCTACGCCAAAGTTAAACCGCCGGATCTGAACATTGAAAGCAATCGAGGGTGTACAAATACAGAAACAGATTTCAGAAGACTTCTCTACAACGACGGATCTAAAGCCAGTTCAGAAAAAGGAAAATATTTAAAAAGCTTAAGGCGGAACAATATTCATTCAAAGAGCAGAAAGGTTATTTGGATATATGAACTTAAGCATGAATCTACAAGACGAATGCTAAAGGCCCATTGGTAAATCACAGTAGGGTTTTCTTGGATCTACCCAGAGGTATGAGCGAGAATACGAACAGTGAGCAAGAACACGGCAAGAACGCGAAACCCAAGTATGGATCCAGGTTGATAAAAACAGAGATCTTACCGGAGCCGGGGGAGACGCGGAAGGACGCCGCGGTTTTTCTGGTACGGTCAGGTCGATGCAGCGGCCCAAGACGATGCAAAGGTCAGCAGCGGCGGCGGAGCTCCGAGGCTGGCGGCACGGAGAAGACGAAGAGAAAGGGGATGAAGGAGAGAAAAGGACATGACCCTTAGGCCCTATTTATAAGGCAAAGGACATGTGTCAGGCGCGCGAATCCAGGAGCCACAAATTTCGGAGTTGTCGACTCGATTAGTGCGGACTATTAAACAAAGAAGGCGTTATAAAGGCTAGTTTCAGGATGACGTCATGCCGGTTTACAGCAACCAAAGAAGATGACGACACGACGGTTCAACAGATACAGGAAGATGATGAAGACAAAGATTTTGGCTAAGGATTGACATGAACCTGTTCAAATCAATCTGGGGCCTAATGTTGGGGATATTACTGCTGGGCGTAAACCGGCCTAAGTGGGCCGGGTTGACTTCATCAGTAGTCTAAAGGTGCTAAAGCCCAGGGGCTAGACAAAGGCCCAAGGCCGTAGTCGGTTCAGTATCTGTCGCCGTAAGCCGGCGTGTATATAAACTTGTATTATAAGTTAGGAATAGGGAGAGACCAACCCGGATACGAATATAAACCGGAGATTGGGACTCTATGAACCGACGGGTGTTGCCCATGTATATAAGGGGACAACCCGATAGCGGTTCAGGACAGAGAAGAATAACTCGAGGGCTAGGCGAAGCTTGTTTGCTCCCTAGTCATCGAAACCCCATCAATTCCATCACAAACTAGACGTAGGCTTTTACCTTCATCGAAGGGGCCGAACTAGTATAAACTCCCTGTGTCCCTTGTCCGCTTTAACCCCTTCGAGTTAACCCATTGCGATGGCTCCACAACTAAGTCCTTTCGCTAGGACATCTGCCGTGACAAACCCACGACAGAACCCGAATAGGCGATAAACCTAGACTAGAGACTTGTGTGGTTAGTCAGGTCGTGGCCGACTCCCTCGCCAGGCTTCCGCTTGAAGGTTGCTGAGATACACGATGTGTACATGGTGGTAAGTGGCGAGAGCGTGTGTGAAGAAGTACACCCCTGCAGGGTTATAAATGATCTATTCGAATAGCCGTGTCCGTGGTAAAGGACTTCTGGGTTGCCTATAACAGTTCATAGACAAGTGAAAATGGATACTCTAAAACTCACAAGATAAGCGTGAGTGCTATGGATGGCATTCTCGTAGGTAGACGAGAGCGGATCTATAGTGGTGTATTGATTGGTGAATATGTGGACTCGTGTGTGCCACCTCAAAAGAGTTTCTTGCAGTCATAGTTCAGGTTAGCCACTGAGTCAAAGCTGGCTTGCTGCAGTCAAACTCCACCACCCCACTTTGTTTATAATGATGCATATGTAGTTAGTTCTGATGTAAGCCTTGCTGGGTACATTTGTACTCACGTTTGCCTATTTTATGTTTTGCAGAGAGACCTCAGTCTCGCTAGTAGTTCCGTGTGGACTTCGACGTTCAGCTTGATACCTCAGCTACGATCTTGTGCCCTCGGCAGGATCTGGTAGATAGTCAGGCTTCTCAGCCTTTTTCATTTGTAGATGTCTGTACTCAGACATGCTAATCTTCCGCATGTGCTTTGACTTGTATGCTCTGAATGTTGGGTCATGAGACCCATGTTTGTAATACCTCGCTCCTCAGAGCCTAATGAATAAATACTTGAGTCGTAGAGTTATGTTGTGATGCCATGTTGTATTTGCACATATCAGGCATATTGTGTGTATGATTGAAATGCTTGGTATGTGTGGGATCCGACAATCTAGTTGTTTATCCTTGGCAGCCTCTCATATGGGGAAATGTAGTCTAGTGCCTCCTTGAGCCATAGTAGTCCGCTACAACCCGGTTCACCGGAGTCCTGCTAGCCCAGCACTACTGCTCAGGACACTTGACTGGCCGGCATGTGTTTCACTTCGTTCCTGTGTCTATCCCTTCGGGGAAATGTCACACGGTGATATCCGGAGTCCTGCCTAGCCTGCTACAGCCTTGGTTCCCGGAGTCCTGTTAGCCCAGTGCTACAGCTAGATTCACACGCTGCTGACCAACATGCTCGATGTGATTCATGTATGTCTGTCCCCATGGGTTAGTCCCGCTTTGGGTTCACGACTAGCCATGTCGGCCTGGGTTCTCCGTCATATGGATGCTAGCGACACTATCATATACGTGAGCCAAAAGGCGCAAACGGTGCCGGGACACCCATGGGAATACCGTGCGTGAGGCCGCAAAGTGATATGAGGTGTTATCGGCTAGATCGATGTGACTTGGAATCGGGGTCCTGACAGCGCGTACTCTCACGTGTTGTTGGCACAACAAGCGAGGGATCGATTGCGCCGCCTATTCTCCCATCTGGGGGACGGTTTTCCCGCATTTTTTGACAGCTGCTTGTTGTTTGCTCGACCTCGAGCTCGCCTCCTTCTGTAGACGTGCTCGATTTAACGTCTTGATGTGGCTCTCATAGTCAGTGTCAACAGGCTTGGGAGCTGGTAGTTGAGCCATACGAATGAAGTGGTCAATCGTTTCCTCAGGCACTTTCTCCCTTGGCGGCGGTGGTGGTTTTGGTGCAAAATGGGCTTCCACCTCGACCTTCGTTATGGCTGCGTTTTCCTCCTCGGACTTGTCATATGGCCTCTGCGGAAGAGACGCGAGGCTTGGACCATATTTATATCGCTTGCCTCCGCCTGTACTTCCTGTACTACCTCGACTCGTACCGCTACGCACCATAGTTGCGGGGTGTCTCTTCTGCGATTGCTGAGGCGGCGGAGACGGCTGACGTGGCTGAGTTGGACGAGGAGGAGTGGCCTGAAGCTGTGCCGAACTTGGAGGAGGAGTGGCCTGAAGTTGTGCCGGACTTGGAGGAGGAGTGGACGTCTGACGCTGTGTCGGACTTGGAGGAGGAGTGGCCGGACACTTTGCCGGACTTGGAGGAGGAGGAGTGGACTCATGCGTTGGTGGACTTGGAGGAGCGGGAGTCTGCTAACTCAGTGGCGGACTTCGACGAGGAGTCGGGTGACGCAGTGTCGTTGGCCTTCAAAAGACGATGCAATCCTTTCTCCATAGGATGACACGATGTATGGCCTCTCCCAATGTGTGCTCGTCGTCACCTCCAGGAATGTCAAGCTGTAGCCCCGAATATGGGTCCACCACCTCATCAACCAAGACACGAGCATAGCCCGCTGGAATCGGGTTGCAATGGAAGGTTGTCTCGGGGGGGGGGGGTTTGTAAAAGCAACGGCGTTCGCCACCTTCATGGATATGTTCTTCATTTTGAAGTGTAGCTCGCAGTTAGTGTTCTCCATGATGTCATCCATGGGGTATCTATCCAGCATTGTGTCGCCCGGGGCGGAACCCACGCTGCTTCTCGGCATGGATGGGGCGGTGCTATCCAATGTTGGATCATCCGCTAGCTGCTGCAGCTACTGAGACCCCCTTTGCTGGCTAAGTGAGTCGATCTGCTCTTGCTGCCGCTGGAATTTGACTGCCAAGTCCGCGTGCTTTGATTCTAGGCCTTAAAGGCGTTCATAGTCCAGCTTCCTCTGCTCCTCCTCCATCTTCCTCTTCTTCTCCTCCGCAATCTTCCTTCTCACACGGGTTCTGTAGTCGGCATTCCAGTCCAAAAACCCCTCATACCACGGAATAGCGCCCTTGCCTTGTGTTCTTCCCGGGTGTTTAGGATTTCCCAGGGCACGCGTAAGCTCGTCGTTCTCTCCGTTGGGCTGGAAAACCCCCGATCGAGCCTCTTCTATTGCAACAAGTATCGCATCGTCGGCTCCGTTTAGACATGCCTTCGTCGAAACTTTGCCTGTCTTCGGGTCCAACTCCCCCCCCATGCGCATAGAACCAAGTCCTGCACCTGGGGGGCGAGCTCCTCGTAACGGGAGTGACACCTGCATCCTCCATCTCTTTCTCAAACTTATCCCACTTAGGCATTACCACCGCATAGCCACCTGGCCCCAGCTTATGGAACTTATCCTTTTTTTCGGCATTCTTCTTGTTTATTCTCGACCGTTCCTCAGCTAATTCCGAATCCTTGAATTTCACGAAATCGACCCAATGAGCACTTTGCTTCTCTAGTGATCCCTCGAATACTGGAGTCTTCCTTCCTCCCTTGACGTACTTGTCCCATTCACGATTCTTGTGGTTCTTGAATGCAACCGCCATCTTCCTAAGAGCAGCGTCCTTGACTTTCTGCACATCTGCTTCTGTGAAATGATCTGGTAGGGTGAAATGTTCCATGAGAGTATCCCAAAGCAGACCTTTTTGTCTGTCGTTGACAAAAGTAAGATCTGGACGTGGCTTTGCTGGCTCTCTGCATTCTTGAAGGGAGATCGGGAGTTGGTCCTTCACAAGAACTCCGCACTGACGAACGAACTTGTCCGCAATCTTCTTAGGCGCTAATGGTTCGCCATTAGGTCTGATTGCCCTGATATTGTACTTTACGCCCTCCTTCAACTTTTTGTTCGGGCCTCGTTTCATCCTATTGCCTGAAGATTTGCTCGATCCGGATGGCTGAAAGAAGAAAGATCGATTCGTTAATATATCTTCAAGTCATTTAAAACATGTGATGATCACCAGATGTCTGCTTATATAAATATATATACCTCGCCGGTCTTTGTTGTTTCAAGATCAACATTTTCTTCGTCATCATCATAATCATAGTTCATGACTTCATCAATTTGGTCGTCGCGATCGAATATCATATCACCCTCCCCGGTGTTGTTTAGAAATTCGGAGCCGTCATAATATTCTTCATCCTGATCATCATCTGGCCTGTGAGGATGGCGTATCATATCGAACAGGTCCTGTTCTCCATCTCTGTCGGTATTGTCCGCCATAGCTTTTATTTAACTAATCCAAAAGAAATATAAAACAATTTAGTATTAAAATTACATCGTCTCGAATAATAGATATAATCTCGAATACATTGTCTCGAATAATAGATATAATCTCGAATACATCGTCTCGAATAATATATAATCTAGAATACATCGTCTCGAATATTATATATCGAATACATCACTGGCTAGGTAGCTAATAAAGATCGAATACTACAGAACAATCTAGGACACTCGTTGTTCCTGCGGCGGGGGCGGTGGACACCCAAAGAGAAGGAACCCTCACAGGATCATAGCTGAAGTGAGATCCCTGAAGAAACTGCCAGGTATTGGAGAACCTGCCGCCCTCTAACGCAACCATGTAACGATGGACGTGCTCGTCCTCCTCCCTGACACGGCTACGTAGCACGGCGGGGACGGCTCCCTCCGCACCGAAACTGGCCCACGCGAACGCCACCAAACGAGATCAGGGTCGACGACGGGAGCCGGGGTCGGGTTCCTCATCAAGCGGCGCGCCCCTCCAGGCAGCACCTCCCAGTGCCAGCCCGGCGGAGCCCAGTCCCGGACATGGGTCAGCCGGACATCGTCGCGGATGGGTCGACGGCGAGGATGCGGGCCGGGCATCGTCGAGAACAAATACTAGCTATATGCCCGCAAAAAGTAACATTTTTTATTGATTGGATTTTCATAACTAAAATTTCTAACATTTCTATATAACTAACATTTCTAACAATGCTATATAACTAACATTTCTATAACATTTCTAATATTTCTATAACTAAAAAACAGAAGAAAAAAATTATAACATTTCTATATATATAACTAACATTTGTATAACATTTCTAATATTTCTATAACTAAAAGAAAGAAAAATTTCTAACTTTTTTATAACTATTTCTATAAGTAAAAAACAGAAAAAATTCTAACAATTCTAACATTTCTATAACATTTCTAACAATGCTATATAAGTAACTATTTCTATAACTAAAAAAAGAAAAATTTCTAACTTTTTTATAACTATTTCTATAACTAAAAAACTAAAAAAATGTATGTGTGTGTGTGCTCACCGGCCTGTGAGACGAGAGGCGACGGGAGGCGGCGACGGGGACGGCGACAGGCGCCGACGACGGGGATGGCGACGGCGGGGACAGGGACGGGGCGGTGACGACGGGAACGGGGACGGGGCGGCGACGACGGGGACGGGGCGGCGACGACGGGGACGGGGACGACACGGGACGGGCCGGGACGGGGCGGCGGTGATGACGGGGACGGGGACGACGGGGCGGCAACGACGGGGACGGGGCGGCGATGGGGGCGGCGACGAGAGGGATATGGAGACGGGGGCGCGGCGGGCGACGGGGCAGAGGAGAAGAAGTAGATGAGAAACTAAAATTTTTGAAGTGTTTAGTTATATAGGATGGACCTTTAGTACCGGTTGGAGCCACCAACCGGTACTAAAGGCCTGTTTTGGCCAGGCCAAGCGGCGGGAAGCGCACCCCCTTTAGTACCGGGTGGTGGCTCCAACCTGTACTAAATGCCCCCCTTTAGTACCGGTTGGTGCCACGAACTGGTACTAAAGGGGGTGCGCTGGCGCAGGTGCTGTGCGGCAAGTTTAGTCCCACCTCGCTAGCCGAGGGGCGTCCGCACTGGTTTATAACCCCCCGTGCGGTAGCTCACTCGAGCTCCTCTCCAAAGCAGGCCTACTGGGCCTACATGTTCTATGCTGCCCTGTGGGCCTACTGGGCCTTTGCGGGCCTGCATCCTGGCCCAACAACAGGTTGGGTTTCTAGTCGTATGCAGTCCGCTCTGGCCTAGTAGGTGGGCTTTTTTATTATTTTTTTGCTTTATTTATTTTTGAGTTGTTTTTTGTGTATTTAGAGTTTCTTTGTGAATATTTTTGCTTTAGGTACAAAAAATTACAAACTTCTGTAAGTGCCCGTAGTTTTTTAATTTGAATAGTTTAAATTTTGAATTATTTGAATTTAGTGCGAATCACTAGTTTGTGAATTACTTAACATTAAAAATCAGTAAAGGCATTAAAGAATTTTTTTGCACATAAAATTTCTTCGCGTTTCAAATGCCAAAACACATAACTACCCTAACTATTACAGATATTCCCTCCTGGGTGTGAAACACAGAAGAAAGTGATGATAGTGAAGCCGATCACATCCCAGATCTTTGGGTGTGAAACTTTTTCTTCTCGTGTGTCCCTTTGCACCGTAACCATGGAAAATCTTCATCATTTAACGGGATGCTCGAGTCAATATTCAGTGTGAGTGGAGCAATTTCATCAAACTTTTCATAATCTTCTGACATGTCTGTCTTGTCATCCACTCCCACGATGTTTCTCTTCCCAGAAAGAACTATGTGCCTCTTTGGCTCATCGTACGATGCATTCGCTTCCTTATATTTTCTTTTTCTCGGCTTGGTAGACATGTCCTTCACATAGAAAACCTGTGCCACATCATTGGCTAGGACGAATGGTTCGTCTGCATACGCAAGATTGTTGAGATCCACTGTTGTCATTCCGTACTGCGGGTCTTCCGTTACCCCGCCTCGTGTCATATTGACCCATTTGCACCAAAACAAAGGGACCTTCAAACCACGTCGATAGTCAAGTTCCCATATGTCATGTATATAACCATAATATGTTTCCTTTCCCGTCTTGGTTTCTGCATCAAAGCGGACACCACTGTTTTGGTTGTTGCTCTTCTTATCTTGGGCGATTGTGTAAAATGTATTACCATTTATCTCGTACCCTTTGAAAGTCATTATATTCGAAGATGGTAACTGGGACAACAAGTACAGGTCATCTTCAATAGAGGCGTCATGCATGGTACGTGTCTGCAACCAGCTGGCGAAACTCCTGGTTTGTTCACGTGTAATCCAGTCATCAGACCGCTCCGGGTGTTTGGAGCGTAGCAAATTCTTGTGTTCAGCCATATACGGAGCCACCAAGGCGGAATTCTGTAGAACTGTGTAGTTTGCTTCAGCGAGAGTATGCCGCGATTCAGGAACACCAATCGGCTTAAGGTCGGGAATAAAGTCAATACAAAACTCAATGACCTCCTCATTTTCATGGCCCTTGGAGATGCTTCCTTCTGGCCTAGCACGGTTATGAACATTTTTCTTTAAGACTCCCATGAACCTCTCAAAGGGGAACATATTGTGTAGAAATACAGGACCCAAAACTTTAATCTCTTCGCATAGGTGAACTAGGACGTGTGTCATGATGTTGAAGAAGGATGGTGGGAACACCAACTCGAAACTGACAAGACATTGCACCAAATCATTTTCTAACCTTGGTATGATTTCTGGATCGATTACCTTCTGAGAGATTGCATTGAGAAATGCACATAGCTTCAGAATGGCTAATCGAACGTTTTCTGGTAGAAGCCCCCTCAATGCAACCAGAAGCAGTTGCGTCATAATCACATGGCAGTCATGAGACTTTAGATTCTGGAACTTTTTCTCTGCCATGTTTATTATTCCCTTTATATTCGATGAGAAGCCAGACGGTACCTTAATACTGAGCAGACATTCAAAGAATATTTCCTTCTCTTCTTTGGTAAGAGTGTAGCTTGCATGACCCTGATGTATGCCGTCTTTTCCGTGCATACGTTGTTGGTCCTCCCGTGCCTCGGGTGTATCTTTTGTCTTCCCATACACGCCCAAGAAGCCAAGCAGGGTCACACAAAGATTCTTTGTCACGTGCATCACGTCGATTGCGGAGCAGACCTCTAGGTCTTTCCAATAGGGCAGGCCCCAAAATATAGATTTCTTCTTCCACATGGGTGCGCGTCCGTCAGCATCATTCGGAACAGGTTGTCCACCAGGACCCTTTCCAAAGACCACCTTCAAATCCTTGACCATATCATGTACATAAGCACCAGTACGGTGGCGAGGCTTCATCCGATGATCCGCCTCACCTTTGAAATGCTTGCCTTTCTTTCTTACGGGATGCCTGCTCGGAAGAAATCGACGATGTCCCAGGTACACATTCTTATTACAATTAGCCAAATATATACTGTCAGTATCGTCCAAACATTGCGTGCGTGCGCGGTATCCCTTGTTTTCTGTCTTGAAAGGTTACTGAGAGCAGGCCAATCATTGATTGTAACTAACAGCAACGCCTTTAGGTCAAATTCTTCCCCCATGTGCTCATCCCACGCACGTACACCTGTTCCATTCCACAGTTGTAAGAGTTCTTCAACTAATGGCCTTAGGTACACATCAATGTCGTTGCTGGGTTGCTTAGGGCCTTGTATGAGCACTGGCATCATAATGAACTTCCGCTTCATGCACAACCAAGGAGGAAGGTTATACAAACATAGAGTCACAGGCCAGGTGCTATGGTTGCTGCTCTGCTCCCCAAAATGATTAATGCCATCTGCGCTTAGACCAAACCATATGCTCCTTGCGTCATCTGCAAACTCCTTCCCATACTTTCTTTCGATTTTTTTCTATTGCGACCCGTCAGTGGTTACTCTCAACTTTCCGTCTTTCTTACGATCTTCTCTGTGCCATCGCATCGCCTTGGCATGCTCTTTGTTTTGGAACAAACGTTTCAACCGTGGTATTATAGGAGCATACCACATCACCTTGGCAGGAATCTTCTTCCTGGGGCGCTCGCCCTCGACATCACCAGGGTCATCGCGGCTGATCTTATAGCGCAATGCACCGCATACCGGGCAAGCGTTCAAATCCTCGTACTCACCGCGGTAGAGGATGCAATCACTAGGGCATGCATGTACCTTCTGCACCTCTAACCCTAGAGGGAAGACAGCCTTCTTTGCTTCGTACGTACTCTCGGGCAATTCGTTGTCCTTTAGAAGCATATCCTTTATCATTACCAGCAACTTTCCAAATCCCTTGTAAGATACACCATTCTCTGCCTTCCATTGCAACAATTGCAGTGTGGTGCCCAGCTTTTCTTGTCACCTACGCAATTCGGGTACAACAATTTTTTGTGATCCTCTAACATGCGCTGCAACTTCTTCTTCTCCAACTTCTCTTTGCATCGGCAATGGCCCGACCTAGATCATCAACAGGCTCATCTGATGCCTCTTCTTTAGCTTCTTCCTGCATTGCCGGCTCAGCTTCTTCCCGCATTACCGGCTCAGCTTCTTCCCCCATTGTTGTATCATCGTATTCAAGGAACCCATGGCCAGGATAGCTGTCGTCGTCCTCTTCTTCTTCATTGTCTTCCATCATAACCCCTCTTTCTCCATGCTTGGTCCAAACATTATAGTGGGGCACGAAACTAGACTTAAACAGGTGGACGTGAATGATTCTTGACTTAGAGTAATTTTGACCATTCTTACAAACAGCACATGGACAAGGCATGAAACCATCCGCCCGCTTGTTTGTCTCAGCCGCAAGCAGAAAATTTTGCACGCCATTAATGAACTCGGGAGAGCATCGGTCATCGTACATCCATTGTCGGCTCATCTTCAATACACAACACCAAAAACACCAACTTAATACAAGTTCATACAACACTTAAATGCAACAAACAAATAACTCTCTAGCTAAAGCACTTAAATGCAACAACAAATGCGATCAAGATCGCAACTAAGGTAACAATTGATCCAACAACATAATGATACCAAGCCTCACTATCGATGGCATATTTTCTAATCTTTCTAATCTTCAAGCGCATTTTCTCCATCTTGATCTTGTGATCATCGACGACGTCGGCAACATGCAACTCCAATTCCATCTTCTCCCCCTCAATTCTTTTCAATTTTTCTTTCAAGTACTCGTTTTCTCTTTCAACTAAATTTAACCTCTCGACAATAGGGTCGGTTGGAAATTCCAGTTCACATACCTCCTAGAAAAAATATCTATGTCAACTTGATGGGCATAATTTGTCATAAACACGAAATGCAACTAGTTTTAAAAGAGAATATATATACCACATCCAAATCATAACAAGGACGAGGGCCGACGGGGACGGATATCAAAACCATGGCACTATGTATAACAAACAACGTACGGGTAAGATAATTGTACGAGTAACTATATATCCAAATCACACAAACATCAATTTTTATATAAAATTTCATGAACGAGAGGCTCACCACAAGGTGGTGCCAGCGACGGGACGGTGCGGGCGATCGACGGTGGTTACGGCGGAGATTTAGAAGGCACTAAGTAAACCACACCTACATATGCAAACTAAGTGTTATTTTTGACCTCAAATTGCATATAAATCAAATACCAGCGCATATAATTCCTCCCAAATTACTAAACTCACAAATTAAACACTATATAAAGCATTGCAAGAGCTAATCTAGCAATGAGAGATGAAAGGACAAAGTTGCTAACCTTTGTGATCATTTGAATCGATGGGGACCTTCAAATCTTGACAAATTTTGGGTAAAATGTGTGATGAGCTCGAGAGGAAGAGGGGAAGAACAGAGAGGGAGGGGAAAGGGGAAGAACAGAGCGAGCTCGGCTGGACGAAGGGTTTATGTAGGACGACCTTTAGTACCGGTTCATGACACGAACCGGTAATAAAGGTGCTGGAGGGGCCCCAGACTGACAACATCCTGCCACCACTCTCATTAGTACCGGTTCGTGGCACGAACCGGTGCTAAAGGTTCACCATGAACCGGTACTAATGAGAGCGGACCGGCTAGCCGTTGGAACCGGCACTAATGTACACATTAGTGCCGGCTCTAATTCAAACCGGCACTAATGTGCTTCACATTTGACCCTTTTTCTACTAGTGTAACACTAGCTACAAACACCAAAAACTATTTGCGACTCCTGGACAAAGACCAAGTCGGTTAATAAGTCGAGAGGGGTCGAGTTACCGGAACCCAATGTGTTGTAGTATCTAGTCATTGGACAACATACACAGAACTCAGTGCTTAAGGACGGTTCCAGTGAGACAACCCACCATGTACTCCTACATGGCCTCTCACCACTACCTTTACCAAATCGTGTTCACACACTTAACTCTCAGCACCAGAACATATCATAACACTCCAATTCATTTCCAATGAATCATACCTGACACAACTCTAAGCAATAGAAGGCATGCATGGTAGGAACACAACGTGGCTCAATCAACTCCTACACATGCTAGTGGGTTTCAACAATTTACTGTGGCAATGACAGGTGATGCAGAGGAATGGGCTCAACTACCGCAACATAAAGTAGCAATTGAATTGCTGTTGTCCTAATGCAATAAAAGAGAGCAGGAGCGAGAGAGTGGGATCATATCAGAATGAACAAGGGGGGTTTGGTTGCCTGATAGATCAACAAAGGGGCACTGCTTCTTAGACAGGTACTCTCGAACACTCTCCGCAGCAGGACCTATCGAGAAGGAACAATGTCGGCAATCAATACACAACATATGCAACAATATGATCTATGAACATGGCATGAATATGTGATGTTCTTTGTGCTAATGCATCTAGTATTACACTTGGAAGGAGTCCATTTGAACCGAAGGTTCAAATGCAACTCTAACTTAAGTCTCTTTAAAAGCCATTTATATGTTTTCACATATACATCGAGTATAACTTGGTTTGACATGCATGAAACTGGTA